>CM066032.1:796610611-797955611 GCA_033557465.1 Ichthyophis bannanicus
GCCCGAAGAACAAACCAGTCGGTACTAGAGGAGATCAAACCTAAGCTTTCTTTAGAAGCTCAGATGACAAGACTTCGACTTTCATACTTTGGACACATCATGCGAAGAGAGAGATCATTAGAGAAAGACATTATGCTTGGCAAGATAGAAGGTCAACGCAAAAGAGGAAGGCCAGCAATGAGACGCCTGACTGAAGACCGAACACAATTTAGGATAGCTATCCAGAGGGTCGCCATGAGTCGACTCCGACTCGACGGCACTTAACAACAACAACAAGAGGCGACAAGGCGATAGTGGAGAGATTGAATGAATTCTTTGCTTCAGTCTTTACTGAGGAAGATGTAGGGATGTTACCCATGACTGAAGTGGTATTTAAAGTGTGGAAGAATTGAAGGAAATATCAATATATCGGGAAGATGTATTACAACTATTAGATAAACTGAAGAGTAGCAAATCACCTGGGCTGGATGGTATACATCCAAGGGTGTTGAAAGAACTGAAATATGAGATTGCAGACCTGCTATTAGTAATCTGTGAACTATCATTAAAATCATCTCTAATACCTGAAGATTGGAGGATCGCCAATGTAACACCAATTTTTAAAAAGGGTTACAGGGGTGATCCGGGAAACTACAGACCGGTGAGCCTGACATCAGTACCGGGAAAAATGGTAGAAACCATCATAAAGAATAAAATTACTCAGCATGTAGATAGTCATGACCTAATGGGAGACAGCCAACACGGCTTTAGACAAGGAAGATCTTGTCTTACTAATCTGTTATGTTTTTTTGAAGGAGTGAATAATCAGGTGGACAAAGGTGAGTCAGTTGATATTGTGTATCTGGACTTTCAGAAAGCCTTTGACAAGGTCCCTCATCAGAGACTTTTGGCAAAACTAAAGAGTCATGGGATAGGAGGCAGTGTACTACTGTGGATCAGGAACTGGTTAAAAGATAGAAAGCAGAGGGTAGGGCTAAATGGCCAATTTTCCCAATGGAGAAAGGTGAATAGTGGTGTACCCCAGGGATCTGTGCTGGGTCCGCTGCTTTTTGACATATGCATAAATGACCTGGAAAGTGGAATAACGAGTGAGGTTATCAAATTTGCAGATGACACAAAACTATTTAAAGTTGTTAAAACCCAAGAGGATTGTGGAAAATTGCAAGAGGATCTTGATAAATTGGAAGACTGGGCATCAAAATGGCAGATGAAATTTAATGTGGACAAGTGCAAGGTTATGCACCTAGGGAAGAACAACCCAAACTATGGTTACACGATGCAAGGTTCCACATTAGGAACCACCACCCAGGAAAAAGATTTAGGCGTCATTGTGGATACCATGTTAAAACCCTCGGCCCAGTGTGCAGCGGCGGCCAAGAGATCAAATAGAATGCTAGGTATGATAAGGAAAGGAATGGAAAATAAAACAAAAGATATTATAATGCCTCTATATCGTTCCATGGTGAGACCGCACCTTGAATATTGTGTGCAATTCTGGTCGCCGTATCTTAAAAAGGATATAGTGATTTTAGAAAAGGTTCAGAGAAGAGCCACCAAAATGGTAAAGGGGATGGAAGGATACTCCTATGAAGAAAGGCTAAAAAGGTTGGGGCTCTTTAACCTGGAAAAGAGACGGCTGAGGGGAGATATGATAGAAGTCTATAAATTAATGAACGGAGTGGATCGGGTAAACGTAGATAGATTGTTTACCTTATCAGAATATAGAAAGACTAGGGGACATGCAATGAAGTTACAGGGTAAACTATTTAAGACTAATAAAAGAAAATATTTTTTCACTCAACGTGTAATCAAACTCTGGAATTTGTTACCGATGAAGTAATAAAGGCTGTTAGTGTAGTTGGGTTTAAAAAAGGTTTGGACAAGTTCCTGGAGGAAAGGTCCATAAACCATTATGAAGAAGGGACCCAGGATATCAATGCTTGAACCAATACGAGCATTGTGGAACCTGTGTCCCTTGGGGAAACTGCTACGTACGTGTGACCTAGATTGGCCACTGTTGGAAACAGAATACTGGGCTTGATGGACCTTGGTCTGACCCAGTATGGCATATCTTATGATCTTATGTTCTTATGACTGAAGGAACAGACAATGGAAATGAGATCCTGGGAAAGGACTTAGGAGAAGACCAACAAGCAGAAATGGTAAAGAGAGAGCAGCACCAACCCAATTAGAAAAGTTAAACAATCACACAACAAAGGCATGAAAAAATATTTTCAGTTATTGGAAAATGAAATATGTCAGCTTTGAAAATATGTGCTTCTTATGCCTTTATGTTTTATTTAGCACAGGAGAAAATTCATTTCTGTTTCTCTTTCTTTGATGTTCCAGTGCTCATAGTTTGGTTTCTTAGGATTTCCATTTCATTTTTTGTTTGCATGTGTTTCTAATTTGCAGTCTCTTTTTAGGTGATGGCCTATATGTGTTTTGCATCGTAACTAAGGTGAGGGATTCTGTTCACTTGTAGATCTGTGTAGAAACTTGTAACAGTCCAGCGTATTCTTTTTTCCCAACAGGACGTGTATTCATGTTCTAAAATATCTCCAGTAGGTAAGACAGAATATTTTCATAGGTAAGGCTGGTTCAGTTTGGATTTTTGGAGTTGGCGCTGGCATACCTCGTAGTTTGGCAAAGCTTCTGAGTGTCTATTTGCAAGGTTTTGTAAATACAGAGGGAAATTTTATAACATGGCACCTTAATTTAGAGGGCAAGAAGGTACCTATCTTGGCTTAAATTTATTAAGATACAGACACCTATGTGTCTTTATAAAAAATTCGTGCAAATCCAGCAGTGATTATGGCTCCACTGAGGACATGGACATTTCTGCCTACTTGGGAACAGGCATAAATGTCAATGCTTAGAGTACATGAGTACACACATAGAGTAACATTTTATAATTAATGTGCGTCCTTCATGACTCCTCCCGTGCTCTGTCTAGACCATACCCCTCCACAATACCTACATTAGAAGTACGCGTGTTCATGCCATTTTATGCCACATGCACGCTAAAATGACTTTTACAAAATTATCCCCACAGTGTCTAACAGCTGAGGGAATTTGTGTTACTGTTTCTGATGTGACACCAGCATATGAGAACAATATACTTCTGCTCTACACCCATTGTTTAAAGAGCTTTATTGGCTGATCTGAGGAAGTTCCATATGAATGAATAATTCTATCTATATAATTTACATAAAAAATGTATGTAAGAATGCCATTAGGTATAAATGTAAATTAAAATAAGAAATAAAGGTGGGAGTAAGGGGATAGAGATGAGCTTGTTTGCTTAACCTCCCCCATCCACAAAGGTGCTCCACTGCCCATGCTTTTTAGGTTCTCTTGGTGCTTTTCACTGGCTAGCAGAGGACATCACAGTATCAGCACCTTTAACGCCTCCCTCAGTCTCTGAGCCTGAATGCACCACCTCTGTGGTTCACCCAGGCCAGAAAGACCCACAATTGAGATCCTCCATGCTAAACTACAGAAGCCTTCCCTTCCTCTCCTTCCATAGTGCCTTTCACAGAATATTTTGCTTCTAATGTTTCTGTGGACTTTTTTGCCCTTAATTATTTTGCTGGAAATTAAATCCTTGGACAAATTAAAAGAGGATTCAGGGTGTGAATCTGAAGAAACTGATTAAGTTATTAGGAATCCTTATTAACTCCTCTTAATCCTTTGACCTTCAAATAACCAAGGTAATGAGAGTTTGTTTCACATGTTTGCAGCTGAACAGACAGGTTAGGGCTTATTTAAACCTAAAAGACACAGTACCTGCTCTGCATGATTTAATAAGTCAATTAGACTACTGCAATTTTTTTGTACTATGTTCTGTCTAAAATAAATCTTTGCATCAGCTGCAATTTTTTCACAGCACTACTGTAAGGTTGTTAATAATATCTTGTTCCAGTGAGCATATTCAGCAAGCACCAAAAGAACTGTATTGGCTCTCAGCAAAATACAGAGTGAAGTTTAAAATCTTGGTCACTCTGGTTAAATACCAAATGGTTTCCTATGTTTTTTTTCAGCCTTCCCAACTGCTGGCTTTCCTCAATGCCAGGTGCTTGGAGAATCAGCCCATGTCTTCTGTTGAACCATCATGATATATATAATGTGTGCCAGTTGTTCATGTTTTTGTATTTCCTTTTGGTTGTCAATATTATTGTTTTTATTTTTATTTTCTTGGATCCCTTAAAATAGGGGACTGGAGAGGGAATGATCATTATTTTCTTTTGCCTTGTAACTTTTTTCCTTGTAATAATTGTATGATTATGCCCCAATTACTGTACAAGAGGAATTCTTGATTATATTGTAAAATTTGCTTAAATAGAAATTTTTTTTTAAAAAACTTGGTCACTCAGGCATCTGGGTTGTTTGCTGCCCCATTATCTACCTTCTCAGCAAGCATTATTAACTATTCCAACTTTGAAAGCTGCTAGATGAGTATGACACACAATACTTTTATGAAACAAACTTCCACTGCAGGCCAGATTATAATGAAAGAAGGTTAAATTCTGGACTTTTACCCACTATTTTCAGTAGTCTTGGAGAAGAATTCTAGCCAGGTCTTTTCAGCTAAATAGATCATTGTCCATTTGTTTGTTTTATTTTATGCAATTGATTGCATATTTATAACCTGCTTTGAGTTTTTTAATCATACATTAAGCAAAACAACAAAACCAAATAATGTGATTTGCAAAGCTGTGGCACTTTATTTTGCCTTCCTTTCACGCTAAACTTAAATCTAACCTTTAGTCTGCTATACAGGTGTACAGATGTGATTTCTAATTTACAGTTTACCTGTACAGATGTTCACACTTTCGTAAAGAGCTTCTTAATAGCTGTTGTTAAAAATTAAAGTGTGTTGATAACAAACATCTTTAATATGCACTCAAGCAACATGACAAAAGCTGTTCCATGTTTAACCTGATAGCAAACTTGATGAAACAGAATGAGAAATATTGCTGAGACCTGCGCATGCACATGCACGCATATTTATATATGCAAGGGGTTTTTTATGTTAAGAAGAACGCTTTCTCAATGAAACCTTTCATTGTTTTGGCTCTTTTTCTGATCTGTTTCCAGCATGAAAACTTCAGATTGCTTCTTGGTTTACGTAGCCACAAGCAGAACCACAGTTTGTTTGCAGATGTTGCTGTCTGCAAATAAAAAAATTCTTTCCTCCACAAAACTTTGAACCCCAGCCAGCTTTGACACACTGCCTCTTCAGTTAATAATGATCAACTTTCCCCCCTTGTCTCCTGTCTACTTTTCGTTAAGGCAATTGCACACTCAGCACCCCGAGATAATAACACACAACTATAAGATAAAAGCAATGGCATTAATGTAATTGTCTGCCTTTCTCTCTTTAGCCTAATCTTTTTCTGCCTTCAGTTTTGACTGCCTGTGTGACACCTGTTTTTGTCTCTTCTGATCTAACGACAGATTTTCCGCTGACAAGGTTTTTGCCTGACAGAGATTCTGCTAGACAGGAACATAATAAAATGTGAAGAACCCACTTGTCAGATTTTTTTCTGCCAAAGCTCAAATGAAATAGAGAGAAAGAAAGGAAGAGAGGACAAAAAATATTCCTGACATATTTCTTTCCCCCAAGGGACCCAATGATAGTCACTTTTTGCCAATCACGGAAAGGAAAGAGAGGCCCAAAAAGCTCTCTTAAGACCAATTCCTGCCAACCAAACTGCCTTCTTCATTGGCTTGACTTGGCTTTTAATACCATTTTCAAAGAGTGTGGAAAACCTGTCTTGGACATTCTTGCTTTAACTCAACTCTTAAACGTTAACCCGGCAAGCCTAAGTGACAGCCAAAGAGAGCCGGAAATAAGTTTAACTGGAAATCAGGCAAGTCCGTTCATGACTGTTTTACCACGGTGCTTCACACTTACATCTGTGCCTCCGGAAGTTAGTCTAGCTTCTATGGGGGTAATCTCATAAGTGAATGGATATGTAGAACAGCATTTTACAAGCTCAGGTTGCTTATAAAATTGGCAAGGCATGTACATGCATAAAAGTAAGCACTCAGAAGACATAGTACCAACTTTTTTTGCAATATGCCCATAGGCAATCCTGGGGCTGGATTGGCACACATGCATAATTCTGACCAGCACACAGAAGCAAAAGGGGCTCATGCATTAAAGTGTAACTTTGTGCAACAGATTCTGGGAATGGCAATTTTATAAACGCACACACGTTGCCTTTATAAAACAGAGAAACAACATATCTATGATCCACACTTCAGAGAGGGATGAGTAATCTACTGCATAAACTCTTCACCTTAAGAAGTATTTATAGATAAAGGACCATTAAAAGTGGATGCACATTTACTTTAAATTCTTCCAACTTAGTTAGTGCCACATCACCATCATTTTCTTCATTGGTGCTTTTACTTCTGTTTTTAAAAAGTCCATTCCTTTAATTTTTTTTCTCAAATATATCTATAAATCACTCTTCTTTTGATTTTAGGTTTTCATCAAAACATGAATTCATGTTAAATCTTTGGACTTTTTAATGAAAGTTAAGTGACACTATAGTTATTAAGAAAGGATGATGATTTTCTTTTCTTGAATCCTGTTAGACCATCCAGGTAAGTGGGTTATGTTCCTTTGCCAGTACGTGTTGATAGACTTTAGCAAATGTCAGTGATTTTTATCACTTGTTATATATCTTGGTACAGCACTAACAGAAGCCAGTGTGACACTTCCCAAGCAAGACTGAAAACCTCAGAAAAGCAAAATGTTAGAAACCAGCAATTCCCACTCTTCTTCAATATGGAGCATATTGGAGATGGAGAGGGCCCTTGTTAAACCTATTAGGCTACAGGAATTACCATCCATGAAACTGCCACGGAAATTACTAGATTTCCCTCTTATTAATAGTACCATTATAGCTCTGGGAATGCTGGATAGCTATTGCACTATTTCCTACACTAGTTCTATTGATGCTTCTCTTTGGTTTAATCCTAAAATACTTGTCAGAGGGAAGACTATTCACTGGAAAGGTTGGATCACTAAGGGGTTGTTTACTATCGGTCAGCTTTTAGAGGGTGATAGATGGATAACAGTACAAAGGTTGATGGAAGTTTATAATCATTCCTCTTCCAAAGCCCATAAGCTTACACATCTATTGAATGGGTTAGCATCATAAATATTTGGTCGGTTTCAAACCTCCCAGCATCTGATTTGGGGGTAAATTTCATAAAACGTTAGAGGTTAGTAACTCATCCTCAGTCCTATACTAACAGCTTAATGACAGTGGAGGTCCATCTCTGTTGGGGTTTGATCGGGTTTGGGAAACTGATCTGGAGTTAAATCCAGATTTGATTAATTGGAATTCTTTTTTGGGTCGAACAATTAGACCAACAATGTCTAGTAGTCTCGCTAAAAGCTTTTTTTTCTTGGCACATCGCGCAGTATGGACACCATTACGCATGCACAGAGCGTGACTATCGCAGTCCAATATTTGCTGGCGATGTTCTGCAAGCATAGGGATGCTAAATCATATGCTTTATGAGTGCTCATCTATGAGACATTTCTGGTCAGGTGTTTGGGAATATATACAAGATATACTTCAAATTGATATCCCTATATCAATCCAAATAGTTTTCTTTAGATCCCTATGCTTGAGAGGAAAACTCTCAAATTATGATGGATCATTGCTAGACACTTTGTTGTCTATTGCTGTTCAACATGTTTTGCGCTGCTGGAAAGATGCATCTGACCTTAATGTCATCTTTTGGTAGCACTCTGTTTGTCAGATTCGTAAATTTGAAGGTGCTGCTTCAATTTCATTAAATTGTATTGGGAAAGTGGTGCGGATCTGGAGATCTCTTGATGAGTATCTATCAATATCTTGAGCATGATTGCTGTGATTTGTATTGTGCAACCGCTGGGTACTGTTTTTTTTTGGGGGGGGGGGGGGTTGGATTTGTCTCTCTTACCATAATTAACTTTACGTTAGGCATTGATACTGACCAGGCAAACAAAAGGCAGCAGGGTTTCACAATCTATAAAAAAAGTCTTCCAGGGTAAGTCCTGATCTACCAGGATTCAAGGAAAGAAAATTATCAGGTACATAAAATTTCACACTCCTTATCACCCTGCTAGATCTGTCCAGCTGAGCAGGATGTACCCAAGCAATCAGGACACAGGACTGGAGGAAAACAACATCTGGACAGAAATGCCTTGCCAAAGGCACAATCTGTACCAAGCCCATGAATGACCTGTAGTGCTTCACAAAGGTGCTCAACGAAGACCAGGTAGCCACCTTAGAGGTATCTTCTGGAGACACCAGCGTGGACTACGGCCAGAAGGAGGACTACACCTTAGTGGAGTGAGATCGGACTCCCTCCAGCCCACACTTAACACCCAGAATGTATGCTGACCAATGAGCCCCTAAATCCAGTAGGCAATAAAGGACTTGGCAGCTGCCAGTTCCTACCTCAGACCATTGAAGACAAAAAGATTATGTGATTGTCAGAAGGAATTGGTAATTACCAGGCATCTGATTAACATCCTCTGCGTGTCCACCAGATGCATTAAGGGGTCCTTCTGAAATTCTTCCTCTGAGGAGGAGGGTAGAAGAACAGTCTGGTTAAGATTAAAAGAGGACCACACTTTTGGGAGAAGAATGGCAGAAACCGCAAGGAGACAGAAGCCATCAAAATGACCAAGAAAGTCCTCTGCAAACCCCGGCCTTCAGCTCAGACCCCTGCCTGGCAGATGCCACAGCAACGAGAAAAAACACCTTAGAGGTCCAACACATGAGGAAGGCTTTACAAATGGGCTCAAAGGGAAGCTCCATTCTGTATCTTCCACAAAAGAAGGAGACTCCACTGAGAAAAACTAGACATACAAGCTGACGGAACTGCTTCACTCCAGTGTGGAATCAGGAGACATCGGGGTGTGCTACTAATGAACTCCTTTGGATTCATCCCTTGTAGCATATCAGGGCCTCTACCTGCCCCTTTCCATTTCAGGGTCAAACCCTGGTCTGGTCCAGACTCCAAGAAGGACCAAATAGCAGAAATATCCACCTTCCTGGCCTCCATGAATTAATAGAAACAACATCTCTCAAATTCTCCAGACTTTCACATAAACTAAGGACATAGAGGCCCTCTGTGCCTTAAGCTGGGTATCTACTACTGCTCCAGAGTAGCCATTCTTAGACCATCTATGCCTCTGAAGGGCCAAACTGTAAGCAAGAAAGGGCTAGGATTCTCCATTACCAGAATCCCCTGCGGCAGGAGGCCTTTCTCATGAGAGAGCAAGAGAGGGGTGGCCTCACAAAGAGCTTCAAGAAAATCACATACCACATCTCATGAAGTCCTAGACAAGAGCAGCAAGCACACTCACAATGCAGTGGAGGGAACCAAAGAGAAAGGTGAAAAATCTTTGACAACACACCATGAGTTAATCAAATCAGGAGTAGGTTATTGCTGGAGAGCCAATGCACTTCAAGCCACTCTGCACAATCATGTTTCGTCTAAACCAGACCATTTTCAACATTTTATTGTGATTGCTGTACGAAGGTACTCAACTATCGAATCTACGTGCTCATGGGTTTTCTTTGGTGAAAACTAGAATTTGAGATGCTTCATTCAATTAAACTACCCTGAAGAAGTCTGGTTTAGATGATATCTCAAACACTGCAGGAGGAGCTAATACATCTCCAAACTTTACTAAGGAACCCAAGGATCTACTAGCCTCAAAGAGAAATAATTGGAACCACATCCCAACCGGTTGCACCTCGGGAAGAACTGCTGGAACTTATTGAGTGGGATTTCTGGCCTCCATAGGAGCCATAGAGGAGAAATGATAACAATGACCGATCTGGACTCATAGGAGCTCGAAGGTGACTCCAGGCTCCCAGTACGACCTCACTAGAGGTACCCTGGAATCTCTAGGCCTATCTTCCAGGATTCTCTGTGGGTGAACCTCCCAAGGACTTTCACCATTTCATGAGGCTCACCCTGAAGGATAAACCAGCCCTTAGAAAAATAGAAACATGATGGCAGAAAAAGATCATATGGCCTATCTAGTCTGCCCTTTCATATCAACTACTATAGTCCATTTTTTCCTTTAGGGATCTTCTGTGTTTGTTCCATGCTTTCTTGAGTTCAGATACTGTCCTCAACTCTACTTCCTCAACTAGACTATTCCACCATCTACCATTCTTTCTGTAAAGAAATATTTCCACATATTATTCCTGAGTCTATCCCCTTTCACCCTCATCCTATGTCCCCTTTTTACAGAGCTTACTTTTAATTGAAAGAGGCTCTCCTCCTGTGCATTTAAGCCCCAGAGGTAAACATCTCTATCATATCTCCTCTATCCCGCCTTTCCTCTAAAGTACATAGTAACATAGTATATGACAGCAGATAAAGACCATCATGGTCCATATAGTCTTCCCAGCAAGATGGCAAGAGTAGATGTACCTGCCAGTCTGTGCAGGTCACCCCTCCCCATGCCTCTTTTAGGAATGTACCACCACTCTGTGCAGGTCACCTCTACTTGTTGAGATAGCAGAGACAGATAAGGTTATTTTGATTTTATCCTGTTGCTATAAAGAGATCCACTATGTCTGCCCCATGCATTTTGAATTCTGTCACTGTATTTGCCCCACCACTTACATCCACCACCCTTTCAGTGAAAAAGTTATTTCCTGACATTGCCTTTCAGTTTACCCCCTTGCAGCTTTCATGTTATATCCTCTTGTTTTGCAGCTTCCCCGTCTTTGAAAAAGGGTTGTTCATTAATGCTCTTTAAGTATTTAAAGGTCTGTATCATATCTCCCCTGTCCCTCCTCTCCTCTAGAATATACATATTTAGGTTTTCAAGACTCTTCTCATATGGCTTCTGATGTAGCCACCAAATCATTTTGGTCACCTTCCTCTGAACCGTTTCCAGTCTTTCTATATCCTGTGCAAGATATGGTCTCCAAAATTGAACACAATATTCCAAGTGAGGCCCCATCAGCGACTTAAACAGTGGCATTAGTACCTTTTTTCTGCTGGTAATTCCTCTCTGTATGCAACCCAACATCTTTCTGATGTTGGCCACCACCTTGTCACACTATTTCGCCACCTTGAGATCCTCAGAAACAATCACTCCAAGGTCCTTCTCCTGGTCCGTGCATACCAACCTCTCTCCCCCTATCGCATACAATTTCTTTGGATTTCTGCTTCCCAAGTGCATAGCACTGCACTTCTTCACATTATATCTTAACTGCCAAGCATTAAACCATTCTTCCAGCTTTTGTAGATCTTTCCTCATGTTATCCCCACCCTCAGGAGGGTCCACTCTATTGCAAATTTTCCTGTCATTTTCAAAAAGACAGACTTTTCCATTCAGTCCTTCAGCAATATCACTCACAATACATTGAACAGAATTGGTCCCAGTACCGATCCCTGAGGCACGCCACTAATCACCTTCCTTTCATCCAAGTGGGCTCTGTTTACCATCACCTTCTGTCATCTGCCAGTCAACCAATTTCTGATCCAGTTCACCACTTTCAGACCCATCCCCAGGCTGTTCAGTTTACTGATAGCCTTCTATGAGGAATAGTATCAAAGGCTTTGCTGAAATCTAGGTAGATCACATCCATCACATGCCTTTGATCTAGTTCTCTGGTCATCCAGTTAAAGGACTCAATCAGATTTATTTGGCATGATTGTCCTTTGGTAAAACCATGTTGCCTCGGATTATGTAACCTATTGGTTTTGAGGAAGTCCACTATTTTCTCTTTCAGGAGCACCTCCATTACTTTTCCCACCACCGAGGTAAGGCTTACTGGCTTGTAGTATGCCACTTCTTCCCTATTACCACTTTTGTGAAGAGGTACCACATCAGCCCTTTTCTAGTCCTGTGGAACTTCTCCTGTCTCCAAGAATCTATTAAAAATATCATTTAAAGACCCTGCCAGAACCTCTCTGAGCTCTTTCAGTATCCTGGGTTGTATCCCATCTGGTCCCATGTCCTTGTTCACTTTCAGTTTTGCAAACTGTTCAAGCACATCATTCCACAGGATGGTGAATGGTGTGGTATCTACATCATTCCCATTTGTACATTTGTCAATCACAGGTGGTCCTTCTCCAGGATTTTATTTAGTAAAAACAGAACAGAAATATTTGTTTAGCATTTTCGCTTTTTCAATGTCACTATCCAGGAATCTGTTCTCGGCACTTTTGAGTCTGGCAATTCCACCTCTGATCTTCCTCTTCTCCCAAATATACCTGAAGAAAGTTTTATCAACATGCTTTAGATCTTTAGTCATCTTTTCTTCTGCCTTTGATTTTGCTATCCTTATTTCTCTTTTTGTCTCTTTTAGCTTTATCCTGTATTCTTTCCTGTGTTTCTGTTTGCAAACTTCTGAATTTTGTGACAGCTGTGTTTTTTGCCTTTATTTGTGCAGCCACTTCTTTGGAGAACCAAATAGGTTTCCTTTTCCTCTTGTTTTTATTTACTTTCCTTACATATATATCTGTTGGCCCTTTTATTGCCTGCTTTAGTTTAGCCCACTGCAGTTCCACTTCCCTTACCTCCTCCCACCCAGCACTTCTTCAGGCACTTGGCCATTTTACTGAAGTTAGCGTTTTTGAAGTCTAGGACATTGAGCTTGCTGTGATTGGACTCTGCCTTGGCTTTTATCTTAAACCACACCATGTGGTGATCGCTGCTGCTCACATGGGCACCCACCCAGACATTTTACACGCTATCTCTGTTGGTGAGTACTAAATCCAGCATCAAACTTTCCCTGGTCAGTTCTATCACCATTTGTCTAAGCAATGCATCTTGGAAGGCATCCATAATCTTTTTACTTCTTTTCAGATTTGCAGAAGGAATACTCCAATCCACATCGGGTAGATTAAAGTCACTCAATATGAACACTTCCCCCTTCATGGCTACCTTTGTAATATCAATAATGAAGTCTCTATCAATTTCTTCGGTTTGAGATGGAAACCTGTAGACTAGACCAGTATGGATGGTAGTGGCATCTCCTTTTTCCAACACAATCCACAGCGCTTCTTCTTTTCCCCACGTCCCCTGCATTTCAGCAGCTTTAATATTGCTTTTGACATGTAGGCCTACTCCGCCTCCTTTTCTGCCTTCTCTATCTCTCCTAAATAAATTATAGCCAGCTATGGCTATATCCCATTCCTGTGACACAATAGCCACAATGTCCAAGTCCTTTTCCACCATTAGGGCTTCCAGGTCAGGAACTTTGTTGGCTAGGCTTTGAGCATATGTGTTCATTGCTTTCCAGCATTTGTTAACTGACTTGCCTCTATTCTGCATGGATTTGTTCTACATGCCTCTTCCCACTAGCCATTGATGTGGGTTAATAGTATGGTTGTTTCCAATGTTATTATGCTTTTGATGGGAGTGACATCCTGTACTTGTTCTTCTCCATCTGTCACTCCCTTTCCCTAGTTTAAATGCCTGTCCATATAATGCCTGAATTTTTCACTTAAGATCATTTTCCCTGTGACAGAGAGATATAGTCCATCAACACTTATAGTCTCTTGTTCCATCTATTTCCTCAGTCGCCTATATATCTAAATCCTTCTTGTTTGCACCAGGTTTGGAGCCATGTATTAAAGTTGATCATGTGATGCAGCCTTTCTGCCCCCTTACCAAGAACAGATAAAACTTCTGAGAATGCTATAGTGTTAACAGCGGGTTTGAGTTTCTCTCCGAGAATCTGGAAGTCCCTTTGAACCTTAGAGGCACTGTTTTTAGACAGGTCATTTGTACCAATTAGATGATAACATCAGTTTTGGAGTGCTCACTTTCGGCATTAACTATGCCAACAATTTGGTTCGTATTCCTGCTGGCTGAAGAGTTTGGGTGGCATGTGACCATCGTCTCTCCTTTGAACTGTGTTCCTAAGTTGGTGTCTCTGATGATGGAATCTCCAAGTAGTAGTAGTAGTAATTTCCTATTTTTTTCTTCATATTTAGTGCATTATCAGTAGATTGGGCATTAACCTTCTCATTTAACACTAGAAGCCCCAAAGTGCGTCAATTGACGCAAATACATCTTCAAAGTTGTATACCAGCGCCACTGCCAGAACCATGTCAGTCAACTGACGTACTTTGGGACTTCTAGGTATAAATTCATGTTCCCACTCAATCACTGTTTACAGTTTTACTCCGACATCACAAACAATAAACACACGATGATGTCATGTAATGATGTCACATACTGCACGTATTTAACAAATAAGTGACTTCACATTAATTCACATCTGCATTTCATGCTAAACGCAGTCGTCGTGATAATGCGTCAATTGATGCACTTTGGGGTTTCTAGGTAAAATTCCTTTTGGGGCTTCAGTTTCCACTAATAAGGCACTCTCATTTTCCAAGACAGAGAAGGCATTATGCAGGGATATCTCATGATGGAGAGGGTGTCTCCATGTTAAAGGTCGCAACCTACCAGAGCCCACTGTGATCCATTTGTTCCAGGCCTGTTTGATTCTTTGTGGGAATGGTGGTGGATTTTTTTCAATTTGTACCCTAGAGGAGGTGTGTTTAATTGCAGCTAATTCTTCACTTAACAGAATCAATTCTTTACACATAGCAGATAACTTGATGCATATAGGGCAAGCTCTTAAGCTCCAAATGATTCTTCTTAGAATGAAGGCACCACAGTTATTGCAGTGAATACACAAAATGCTGATTAAGACTGTGATAAAGCAGTGCTAGGACAAGGAGAAAAGGGGAAATGGTGGGTGTTACACCTAATTGGAAGACAGATGTCAGTCTATATGACAGAGGGAGGTGTGGCCTAGTGGTTGGAACAAGTTATCTCAGGCCAGAGGGACAGGGGCTCAAATTTTGCTAGAGGACAGCAACCTTGGGCCGGAAGGACTGGGGTTTCTAGTCCCACAGGTGCTCCTTGAGGCCTTGGGCAAACCACTTAACCCTCTGTTGTCTCAGGGACAAGGGAAAAAAATATATATATACAGTACCTGAATGTACACTGCTTTGACTGATAGAAAAGCAGTATATAAGCCTAGTTAAATCAATAATGATGACTATATAGGTAATGCAACCCTGGGTGAGGGGTAAGGTGGGCGGGAAATTAAATGCTCCTGGCCAATAGACCTTATATGACTCCTCGAGGGCACACTCAGATGTCTGATTTAAAAAGGATATGCGAGTTAAATATTCCTAAACTTATAATCAAAAGTTAGGTTGTTTGCCACTAGACTGTAGATCAAGGTGGCTGTAAACAGATAGAAATGGGATAGAGCCAGAAAGATAGGAAGAGCAAGGCTTTATTTGTTTTGTTGTTTTTCTTCTGTGTTTATCCCCCTTCCACCGCAGTGCCTAAGTAGTCTTATAAGAGAATAAAACAGGTAATAGATAGACAAGGAAAACTTATGACAATTTATACATATTGAGATCAACGCCTCTCCCCATATCGTTTATAACAAAGACCACTGACCATTTTATAGCCATCCTCTGCACTTGACTGCATCCTCTTTATATTCTTTTGAAGGTGCGTCTCCAGAATTGCACACAATACTCCAAATGAGGTCGCACCAAAGACTTATATAGAGGCACTATCACCTCCTTTTTTTTCTGCTGGCCATTCCTCTCCCTATGCAACCAAGCATCCTTCTGGCTTTCACCATTGCCTTTTCTACCTGTTTAACTACTTTAAGATCATCAGAGACAAAACACGCCCAGGTCCTGCTCTTCTTTTGTAGACAGAAGCACTTCACCGCTTATACTGTACCGCTCCCTTGGATTTTTGTAGCGCAAATGCATGATCCTGCATTTTTTAGTGTGGGATGGAACTAGTTGCTGGCATTAACCTTTAAAAAGGAGATAAGGCAATTTTAAACTAAATAGGGGAGAGCAGACAGTCGCCCAAGAGCGCATGGTTCAGAACAATGTATCCTGAAGGATTCTAACAAAAGATTAACATTATGGCATATCAGCAGAGAGGTTCCAATAAAGACAAAAGTAGCCCAAATGCCCTTGAGTACAGAGCAGACAGAGCATAAAGATCCCAAATTACCACTGCCTACTGATAGATTAATATGAATAAAATACAGCCTCTAAATTCTTGTATTCAAATGCTAGAAGTCTAAAAAATAAAATGGGAGAGTTAGAATATATAGCACTAAATGAGAAGTTAGATAAGATTAGTATCTCAGAGACATGGTGGAAAGAGGACAACCAGTGGGACGCTGTGATAACTGGGTACAAACTATATTGTAATGATAGAGCAGATCAAATTGGTGGAGGGGTTGTACTCTATGTTAGAGAGGATATTGAGTGACAAAGGATTAAAATTTTGCAGGAAACAAAATTCACTATAGAATCTCTATGGACTGAAATTCCATGTAAAAAGGGGAAGGAAATGGCAGTGGGGGTGTACTATCGACCACTGACCAGAATGAACAAATGGATGATGAAATGCTCAAAGAAATTAGGGAAGCTATCAAAAGTTACAGCACAGTAATAATGGGTGATTTCAATAACCCCAGTATCAACTTGGTCAGTGTCATGGCAGGACATGCTAGGAAGATAAAGTTTCTAGCTCAAATAAATAACTGCCTCTTAGAGCAGCTGGTTAATGAACTGACCAGAGGGGAAGCCATTTTGGACCTAGTCCTTAGTGAAACACAAGATCTGGTGCAATAGATAAAGGTGTTGGGGCCACTTGGCAATAGTGATCATAGAATGATCGTGTTTGATTTAATAAATGGAGGAAGGACGGTAAGGAAATCCACAGTACTACCTTTTAACTATCAAAAGAGAGACTATGATAAAATGAGGAAAATAGTTAAGAAAAAACTAAAAGAAGCAGTTGCAAAAGTTAAAGATTTACATAGTAACATAGTATATGAAGGCAGATAAAGACCAGTATGGTCCATCTAGTCTGCCCAGCAAGGCGGCAAGAGTAGGTGCACTTGCTGCTCTATACAGGCCACCCCTCCCCATGCCTTTGTTTAGGAATGTACCCACTGCTCTGTGTAGGTCACCCCTATTTGTTCAGTTATAATAAATAGTTATGTTTATTGGGATTTTATCTTGTTGCTATAAAGGGATCCACTGTGTTTGTCCCATGCCATTTTAAATGCTGACACTGTGTTTGTTCCCCCCCCCCCCCCACTTCCCCTTACATCAAGCATGGGTGTTTAAAAATACTATCTAGGGAAGACAAGACCAGCTGTATTCCACGATTTAAGAAAAGTGGAAGGAAGTCCAAAAAACTGCCAGCATGGTTTAAAGGTGAGGTCAGAGAGGGTGTTGTTGCTAAAACAGCATCTTTCAGGAAATGGAAAAAAGAAGCCAAATGACGAAAACTGGAAACAACATAAACAGTGGCAAGTTAGATGCAAGGCATTCATAAGGCAGGCAAAAAGAGAATTTGAGAAGAAGCTTGCTCTGGAAGCAAAAATGCATAATAAAGACTTTTTCAAGAACATTCATAGTAAAAAAAAAACTATGATTGAGTCAGTTGGACCATTAGATGATAGAGGAGTAAAAGGGGCACTAAGAGGGGACAAGGCAACAGCAGAGAGACTGAATGAATTCTTTGCTTCGGTCTTTACTGAGGAAGATGTAAGGATGTTACTAATGACTGAGATGATATTTAAGTGTTATGCCGCAGAAGAATTGAAAGAAATATCAATACAACGGGAAAGCACAGTTACTTACCTGTAACAGGTGATCTCCGGAACAGCAGGAATTAGTCTTCACATATGGGGTTCGTCGGTGCCGACGGAGCCCGCAATGGAATGCTCCCCAGCATCCAATCAGAAGGCTTTTGGGAGCATCCCTCGCGCCTGCGCGGTAGCTTCCCGCCCTTCCCACTGCCTCTCCCCAGTTGCGTTTCATAGCTGAGACAGAAGGAGAGGAGAGGAAGGAAGAGAGAGAGAGAGAGAGAGTTACAACTCCTAGGGGAGGCGGGTGGGTTGTGAAGACTAATTCCTGCTGTTCCAGAGATCACCTGTTACAGGTAAGTAACTGTGCTATCTCCAGGAACAAGCAGGAATGAGTCTTCACATATAGGGACTCCCTAGCTGAGGGTGCCAGAGGAGATCCCAGAATGCGCGCCCCTGGACAGGGCGGCGTCGCCCAACCTGGATCCCCGGCATCCCCTGAGGGATGGAGGGTAGGAGTTGAGAAGAGCCGCCAAAGGCACAGCAACCTAAGACTACAGGTGGAGTCTTCAAAACCACTTTGACATCATTAAACTGTTAATGATCTAGCACAATCTAGAGCTTACCTACTGGATTGTAGAAGGCAGAGCTGCGACGGGTACTGTAGGTGCAGTAGCGCAGTCTTCAAGGGAACGTCATCGCAGATAGGACGAAGTTCCCCAGTCCGGGCGGGCTGGAGACGCAGGTGTCAACCGGTACCGGAAAAGATGGCAGGTCTTCACGAGGAGTTCTAAGAGAAGCTGAGAACTCCCGTAGGAGCAGAGTCCCCAAACCGGAGGACTAAGCAGAAGACTGACCGATCTGGGAGAACCCAGCCCGGAGAAGAACAGGAGTGTACCTCGGGATATCGAAGGGTACACGGCCTACCCTAGCCGGCCAGGGATAGAAAGACATTGGGTTCGAAAACCTCCAGACAAGGAGGCGTAAACCAAGGGGCTGTTGACTTCACAGCAAGTTTAAGCATAACCGGTCCGAGCACCCGAGCCGCAGGACGCAGGCAAGCGGGCTGGCCGGACCCCGTAAGAAAAAACAGAACGTCATTACCGACAATTGGGAGAAAGTCGGTAAGACACAGGGCGCTAAAATATTTCCCAAAAGCGCCCACCTGTACCGATATATATCCAATGACCGGTATAGATGTATATCGGGCTATAGGTGGGCCCGGGAACGCCCACCTAGGTTACTAACCCAGTATGCACACGGGAGAACGATACTGCCAACTCAGACCGGCCCTTGATCCACAGGAGGGAGCCCACCAGGAAGGTGGCAAGGGAAAGGACCATCCAAGTGATGGGGCGATGTGCGTGCGGCAGGCCGATCGGCGAGAGTAGCAGTATGGTTGCGTGACCGTCAGATCAGTTGGGAAGGAGCACATCAGGAGTACGCAGGCCCCTGAGGTGTCCGCCTGACAGCCGCGCCAAAAACGTGTCCTCCGTACCATAGGGAAGGCAGGAGAGTAGAAAAACCTACGGCCACGGTGTGACCGTGGGAGTCATCTCCGGCATATATAAAAACACCCCTCGGGGGTAGGGTCAATGCCCTCCGCCGCTCCGAAAAATGCATGGAGCGGAGCCGGGGATCGACCTGGGTCAGTGGAACTCCTGTCCACCGTAACCTGACAGACCCAGGGGTTTCATTGCAAGAGCGGAGGCACCGACCCGAGGGCGGGGGTGGCCCAGCCCTGTCGAGGATTAGTGAAGCCCATGCTCGGAGAGTAGCGGCCAAGGCCTACACTGGGAGAAGGAGATTCGGTGCGCGATCCCCTCAATTCGGGAGAACCCGGCAGAGGGGAGTCGAGGGACGTACCCGAGGGTAAGTCCGAAGAAGACTAGCATGGCCCTGAGGAGCCAGGCTAACCTAGTGTGGGAAGGGCCCCCCCCGGGGGAGGGGGCCCCAACCTCCAATCAAGCGGCCGAGCCACTTGTCAGGCTGAAAAGAACCGCAGTGTAGAACTGGACAATAACTTCCGGTAAGAGGAGTTAAGCGCAAACTGCCGCATACCGGAGCCTAAGGCTGCTTGGCAAGGGCAGCCTGGTGCGAGCTCAGGCACCGCCGACCGGCGTGAGATGTCCCCGGCATTGTCGCACCCGGCAGGTGGACAGAGGAATGACACTTCCTCTTCTTCGGAAAGGAGGGTCGGGAAGGACATCTCCTACCCCCAGGAGAGGGGGAGGGCCGCGGGCGGCCAGCGCCAAACAGGTCGGCAGCGCACTGAGCAACCTGACGCAAGGCCTCGCCATTGAAAAGGTTCTCCCCGGTGCACGGGGAAGTACCCAGATTATGTTGCGCCCAGCTGCACAAGTCGGAAGCCTGCAACCAGGCTGTACGACGCGCTCCTATGGCGACAGCAGAGGACCTGCTAACTGACTCGAAAGAGTCCACGGCAGCGCGAGAAAGAAACCAAGAGATATTCCTGCAATGGTAAAGAAGCATGGAATAGTCAGGGGCCCGAGGGGCCGACACAAAGGGAGACAAGAGGGATAACCTCTCGGTGACCTCCCGAAGCGCCAGGCTCATATAGAAAATATATGAGAGAATCCTGGAGGCCAACATGGACGTTTGGAAGGTTCGCCGCCCAAAGTTGTCCAGAGCTTTAGCCGCACGATTCGGGGGGCAGGAAGAGTGCTTCTTCTTGCTACCGACCTTCCTCAGGGCCGATTCCACCACAATGGAATGATGGGGAAGCTGGTGCGTCTGGAAACCCGGAGAGGGGGGCACCCGATACAGGGTATGCATGGCCGTAGGCGGCGCCGGTACCTGTAAGGAGATCCCGCAGGGAGGGATGTAAAGGAAGCATTATGGCTGCCTGTTCCGCAGGACCTGGACTTAGCGAAGGCAACGGGATAGGAATGGCGAGCAAGTCCGCCATGTCAAGGAGAAAGTCCTGAAAAGATGGCTCTCCCAAAGGAGCTATCCCGGGGAAGGCCGAGGTGTAGGGGCCCGCTGGAACACCAGGGGACCCCCCGTGCTGGTGCACGGAAGGAATCGCTCTAAACAGAGGAGGGTACTGACAGTCCAAATTCGAGGCAGTTGGTACTGCATCGTCAGAGCCCGAGATCGATTTCAAGCGGGGCATCGAAGGGAGCGATGTCCCCGACGGACCTGCGGGACTTGGCCTCGGTCCCGACTCCGGGGGTGGGGCCGCCCCCGGGGCAATCCGCAAGGGCGGCTGGAGTGGTGCCGAGGCCGCTGGAGAGCAGGTGAGCGCAGCACTGCACCGTCGGAAGAGACCAAGGTCGGATCCGAAACGCGTCGGGGCCACGCTTTCCAGACTGGAGATCGATTCGAGGCTGGGCATCGAACCGAGCGACGCCTCCTTAGGGGGCCCCGCAGTCAGCGGCCGCGCCTGTGCTGCCACTCCCGAGAGTGGAGTCGGGGCCGCGACAATCTGTGCCGAGGGCAACGAGGACTTCCCAGGAAGAAACTCGGCGAAGAGGGAAACACCCGGATTCGGCTCCGATGTCGGGAGAGAGGCCCTTCTAGACGCCTGGGCTCTTCCCGCGCCCGTTTTATTGAGTGGGAAACCCTTACAGGGCGCACTACGCGGCCTCGAGGGTACCCAGGTAACCCGCCGACAAGCCCCGGCGGGGGGCGAGATGCACCGCCCCGGCTCCGCGGCCGCGGTGCTTCTGTGGGTCGACTCGACCGAAGGTCCCGGGTCCCGCGGGCAAATAGTGATGAGTGGAACACTCGACGCCCGCGCAGATGCCGGGAGGTCGGTGATGTCCGGGGGAGGCCCCGGCCCCGCGCAAGGTGGGGGTGCCGACCCGCCCGACCGGGATAGATCGATCGGCTCCGGAGGCGACCCCTGGCGAAGAATGGGGCCCTTGTTCCCGAGACTGCCGCGGGAGGGGCGGAGCCGCTCAAGACCAGTACCGCCCCCGCAGAAGCCGGGGGCGAGTCGATCGGCCTCGGCAGAGCCGAGGGAACCCGGTGCCAATCCCCGGCGGGGAGTGGGGCCACCGACTCCGACGCCCATGCCGAGGACTTGGTCCCGCTCGAAGCGGTCACCACCTCCGCGCATGGCAGGGGTGTGGGCACACCATACCGGGTCAGGTTGGTCCGACGATCCCCGGTGACGAGTGGAACGCTCGACACCGACGCCGATGCCGGGGAATCGGCACCGCCGAAAGCGGGTACCACCCCCGCGCAGGGCCGGGATGCCGTAGAGCCAGACTGGGTCGGGTCGATCGGCCCCGAAGGCACCGAGGACACCAGTCGACAGTCCCTGGCGAAGAGTGGAACACTCGACACCGGCGCCGATGCCGAGGGATCTGCACCGCTCGAAGCGGGTGCCACCCTCGGGCATGGCTCGAGAATGTTCTGTGAGGAGCGAACCTCAGGAACAACCCGAAACCCCGTGGAGGCTCTGGAGCCCGAAGACTCCCTCCGGGGTGTAAGGGACTGAAGGGGAAGGCCGGAGCCGTCGTCATGCGGCGCATGAGACTCACCCCTCAAGGCTCGGTTAGTCTTAACAGACTGTTGTTGGGTTACCTGATCCTGGCGAGGAGAGAACGCCGACGACCGCTCCTCAGAGGGAAAGACATCATCGAGGGACACTCGAAACAGGCAGGGTCTTCTCCCGACGCTGAAGCCCGGGGAACCAGGGGAGAAGGGGTCAGGGCCCCAACAGGAGAGACACCAGGCGTTGGAGTCGGAGCAGAAGACAACGTCTCCACAGTGGGGGCACTTCTTAGGGGAAGAAGGCTCCATACTGGAAAGCCCGGTAGGCCTCAGAATAACACGAGGAGGAAGCTCCTTGAAGGAAATAAAGGAAAACAAAAAATAAGGAAAAAAAGGGGGCACCAGAGGTGCCAGAGTCAGCGGGGGAAAAACCGCGACCACAGGAACAAAAAAGGAGAAAAGAAGAAAAAACGTTTCTGCGGTGACAGGAGTTACGTCCTGTCGGCTCCGCGGAAAAACGAAAACTGGGGAGAGGCAGTGGGAAGGGCGGGAAGCTACCGCGCAGGCGCGAGGGATGCTCCCAAAAGCCTTCTGATTGGATGCTGGGGAGCATTCCCCTGCGGGCTCCGTCGGCGCCGACGAACCCCATATGTGAAGACTCATTCCTGCTTGTTCCTGGAGATGAAGTATTACAACTGTTTGATAAACTGAAAAGTAGCAAATCACCTGGACCAGGTGGCATACATCCAAGGATGTTGAAAGACCTGAAATACGAGAGATTGCAGACCTACTATTAGTAATCTGTGAACTATCATTAAAATCATCTATAATACCTGAAGACTGGCGGATGGCCAATGTAACGCCAATTTTTAAAAAGGGTTCCAGGGGTGATCCGGGAAACTACGGACCAGAAAAAATGGTAGAAACCATTATAAAGGACAAAATTACTGAACATTT
This sequence comes from Ichthyophis bannanicus, assembly GCA_033557465.1. Taxonomy (NCBI): domain Eukaryota; kingdom Metazoa; phylum Chordata; class Amphibia; order Gymnophiona; family Ichthyophiidae; genus Ichthyophis; species Ichthyophis bannanicus. Next base: position 796,633,690 of record CM066032.1, read on the forward strand.
AGATAGTCATGACTTAATGGGAGACAGCCAACATGGCTTTAGTCAAGGAAGGTCTTGTCTTACTAATCTGTTATGTTTTTTTTGAAGATGTGAATAAAGAGGTAGACAAGTGTATCTGGACTTTCAGAAAGCCTTTAACAAGGTCCCTCATGAAAGACTCATGGCAAAACTAAAAAGTCATGGGTTAGCAGGTAGTGCACTATTGTGGATCAGGAACTGGTTAAAAGATAGAAAGCAGAGAGTAGGGCTGAATGGCCAATTTTCCCAATGGAGAAAGGTAAATAGTGGAGTACGCCAGGGATCTGTGCTGGGTCAGCTGCATTTTAACATATTCGTAAATGACCTGCAATTGGGAGTAATGAGTGAGGTAATCAAATTTGCAGATGACACAAAATTATTCAAAGTTGTTAAAACCCATGAGGATTGTGAAAAATTGCAAGAGGACCTTGATAAATTCGAAGACTGGGCATCCAAATGGCAGATTAAATTTAATGTGGACAAGTGCAAAGTTATGCACCTAAGAAAGAACAACCCAAACTATGGTTATACGATGCAAGATTCCACATTGGGAACTACCACCCAGAAAAAAGATTTAGGTGTCATCGTAGATGTTGAAATCCTCGACCCAGTGTGCAGGGGTGGCCAAGAGAGCAAATAAAATGCTAGGTATCATAAGGAAAGGAATGGAGAATAAAACAAAGGACATTATAATGCCTCTGTATCATTCCATGGTGTGACCGCACCTTGAATATTGTGTTCAGTTCTGGTCATCGTATCATAAAAAGGATATAACGTTATTAGAAAAGGTACAAAGAAGAGCCACCAAAATGGTAAAGGGGATGGAAGGATACCCCTATGAAAAAAAGCTAAAAAGGTTAAGGCTCTTTAACCTGGAAAAGAGGCAGCTGAGGGGAGATATGATAGAGGTCTATAAATTTAAGAATGGAGTGAAATAGGTAAACGTAGATTGATTGTTTACGCCATCAAAATATAGAAAGACTAGGGGGCATGCAATGAAGCTACAGGGTAACCTCTTTAAGACTAATTAGGGAAAATATTTTTTCACTCAACATGTAATCAAACCCTGGAATTCATTACCGGAGGATATAGTAAAAGCTGTTAGTGTAGCTGTGTTTAAAAAAAGGTTTGGACAAGTTCCTGGAGGAACGGTCCATAAACTATTATTAAAGGGGACACGGGATATCCACTGCTTGCCCCAGTACAAGCATTGTGGAACCTGTGTCTTTTGGGGAAACTGCTAGGTACTTGTGACCTAGATTGGCCACTTTTGGAAACAGGATACTAGGCTTGATGGACATTGGTCTGACCCAGTATGGCATATCTTATCATGTTCTTAACCTTGAGATATTTAAGGGAGGAAACAACAGCAATAAGAAAGCCATCAAGTGAAGTGGATAGTGAGGGAGAGGTGGAAAAAACAGTAAGCCAAATAGCAGAGGTTTTAGAAGGATTCAGCTTCAGAAAATGGGAGTGCAGCCAAGATGCAAACAGAGAGAGGCAAGAGTGCAATCAAGAGTATTCTTTAAGGCTGATATTCCTTCCATAGGAAATGTGGTCTGTCTGGTAACCGCCGTGACCTGCATATCGTAACCGAGAGATCAGCTCAAACTTCCTGCAGTACACGGCTCCACCATGCAGAGAGCTAAGCGTGGTGGGGCAAGTATGAACCAAAGCAATTTTAAGCAGCTGCAGCCAGGGAGTGAGTGAGTAAAAGAGGGACTGGATGAAAGAGGTGCAGGTATATAAGAGAGACTTGGTGAAGCTTGGGAGAGGGGTTATATAAGAGAGAGAGATAATAGAGAGATGCTGGGTAAAGTTTGGGGGGGTGCTAAAAGCGAGACTGGATGATACCTGAGGGATTATGAAAGAGAAGAGAGAGAGAGACTGGAGGAAGCCTGGGAAGGGTAGTCATAAGAAAGAGAGAGACAGTCACATACATACACAGCCCCAAACACTTCCCATGACACACATACAAACACAAAGATACATGCTCCTCCTGACACACCCATACACATGTAGCTCTGCTCCACACACACACATGCAGCCCGCCACTCCCCATGACACATTCACAGGCAACCACCCAGCCCCCGATATCCCTGACCCACACGTGCATGCACTCCCTGACACTTCCTATGAGACAGACATTTGAACCTCCCACACCATTGTGTCACACTGCTAGTGTACACTTTTCAACTTGTTCTATTTTTTATATTTCTGCAGTTCTCATCTGTGAGAATCATTTATTATGTACTTTGGGGGGAAAAGGAGAATATCAGTATTTTATGTATTTAAAATACACACATTCCGGCAATCCATAACTTATTCTTGGGGAACAGTGTTCAGAAAAATGGCTACCTGCGTGCCTCATTTTCAAAGGTTGATGTGATAATGAAAAACACACGTGAGTCATGTAGATACACGGTAAAAGATACACAAAGGGGTGAAATCTGCACAAAACTGAAGAGCAGTGATAATAAGAAATGCTTTTCTCAACAGTCATCGATTAAAATCTTCCATATGATAAAACTCTTATAGGTCAATCAATGAATCATAAAGCATGGGAAAAACTCGACTAACTTTGGCTAAGTAATCCTAACTCTTCCATACTGCCATCTAATATACCGTTATAAGCATAGTGGAAAACAGCATTGCCAAAATTACATCAGAAGGCAACATGAAATCTGCTTTGATCTTCCTAATCAAACGGGTCTCCCTATTTTGATCTTACAGTGCAAATCTGAATACAGCAGAACTGCACATTTCCTTTACAACTCCATCTGCGTGCGTTCTGCACCCACAGCTAATTAAGATCCTTCCTGTGCAACCGTTAGCAAGATATAAAAGTTTATGAAGTAATAAAATGATAAAGTGGATTCCAAATCAGAGAATTTCATGGGTGCAGAAATAAACATTGTTTTTAAAATGTAGAGCTCTGGGTTTAACTTAAGCTAATGAGTTTATGATGAAATTGCAGATCGATGCAAAATCAGAAGATTCCTATTTTTCCTATTCTTCATTTTATGCAGTTCAATTCACATTTCATGACCTACTGCTCCCAAAATAGGATAAATGAAAAGAGAACATATTAGGATTCTTCGTGCCTCATCTAGACACCTGACATGGCCAGCCTTCCTTCTATTCTCTCTTTCACCTTTCACTGTTCTAGACACATTACTGACAACTTTACAAATTACCACTGAGAAACTTCTGCTCAGCCAGTTGGAAGGAAGTTGAAGTCACAGCCACTTAATGCATGTCTGCTAATGACAGAACACTAGATTGCTTTCTGATGCTCGGCTGCTGATTTCATGATAGCAGTACTGGACACGCGCGAAGATGACAGGCATACTTACCTAATGCAAACCAGTGGTGTAAATTCCAGCCAAACAGCCCCTGCAATGCCGGGGGGGGGGGGGGGGGGCTAAGGGAGTGGAGGAATGTGGGGTAACTTACTGCTGCTCCGGAGCTAGAGCTGCCTGCTCTGTACTCTGGGGATCCTTTCCAATATTCTTCTTGAGGGCTTTTAATTTGAACTTCTGCCACTGATGCAAACTCTAGGTCAGGTTTTGCAGGGAAAGATTAGCACTTCCTCTGATTTTTTTTTTCAACTAGTTCAATCAACTTATGTGGCTACTGCGTTGTTCTGCTGTCAGATACTATACTGAGAAATAAAAATCAGCAAACAAGCTGCAGGCAATAGCTTTATATTGTATCAAACAAGGCATTTGTGACAAACGTCTTAGAGCTATTTGTTTCATCGGGTCAGTACACTATAATACACTTGCTAGTCCATCATAAATGTATAAGAAGAGTCCAATAAAAGCAGAGCATCTGCAATCTGCTTGTCAACCTTTAAGGAACTGTTATTATCAATGAATTGTATTCATATTAACTTATGCAATCAATTTTCAAGCATTAAAGTACATCTCTATCAGGAAAATAAAAACTTTTTAAGTGTTGAATATACTGTAATGCCAGTATTACAATGAATACATATTGTAAACTAACAAAATATTAACTAAAATAAAAATAAATTTATCCTACACATTATGGTAGTTTGACAAAAAAGAGAAACAAAAAAGGAAAATAAGATGATAACTTTCATTAGATTAACTTAATACATTCTTGGACTAGTTTTCAAAGGTTAAAACCTTCCTCAGGTCAGGAAAGTACGAGAGCACGGCAATCACACTATTTTGATCCTACGCTTTAGAAACAGACTTAAAAAAATATTTAATGCCCTTTCTGTCATAACCACCAGAAAGCTAGGTTTTAAAATGATCCGTCTGTGTGGTCAGTGCTACTTGCAGAGATAAAAATAACCAATAAAAACTGTGAAATTTATTGTGAAGTCCATTATAAAACCTTCATCTTTCTTCCTTGTGAATACTTCATGTTTGGCTTTGAGGTTTGTTTTGTACTGTTCTTTTATGGAAATATCCAATCTCTTCATTTTAGATAATTTTAGTGCTGGACATTAGCTTCTAGGATATCTTGATATTTAGTTAATTTATTTATTTAACAGGGTTTTTTTTATAATGCTTTATCCCATGGTCAAAGCAGTTTACATTAGACAGAGAAACATAATGGCATAAAAAAGACCACATGGCGTATCGCCTACTACAGTAGTCCCCTTTTTTTCTTTAAAGATCCTCTGTGTTTGTCTCATGCTCTTTTGAATTCAGATACTGTCCTCATCTCTACCACCTTCACAGGGAGATTATTCCATACATCGACCACTCTTTCTGTAAATAAATATTTCCGCATATTACTCCTGAGTCTGTCCCCTTTTAGCCTCATCCTATGCCTCCTTGTTGTAGAGCTTACTTTCAATCAAAATAGGCTCTCCTCCTGTGCATTTATGCCATGGAGGTATTTAAACATCTTAATCATATTTCCTCTAACCTGCCTTTCCTCTAAATTATACATATTAAGATCCTTAAGTCTGTCCTCATATGCTTTAAAATGAAGACCACTAACCATTTTAGTAGCCACCCTCTGGACTAACTCCAACCTGTTTATATCCTTTTGAAGGTACGGTCTCCAGAATTGCACACAATACTCCAAATGAGGTCGCACCAAAGGCTTATACAGAGACACTATCACCTCCTTTTTTCTGCTAGCCATTCCTCTCCATATGCATCCACGCATCCTTCTAGCTTTTGCTGTCCCCTTTTCTACCTGTTTAGCTACTTTAAGATCATCAGACACAACCACGCCTAGGTCCCACTCTTCTTTAGTGGACAAAAGTACTTCACCCCCTATACTATATTGCTTCCTTGGATTGCTGCAGCCCAAATGCATGACTTTACATTTTTTAACATTAAATCCCAGCTGCCAAATTCTAGACCATTCTTCAAGCTTAGCTAGATCCCTCCTCATGTTATCTAAACCTTTCTGGGTGTCTAATGCAGATTTTGGTATCATCCGCAAAGAGGAAAACCTTACCCGACAGCCCTTCCGCAATATCACTAACAAAGATGTTAAAAAGAATTGGACCAAGGACAGATCCCTGCGGCACTCCACTGGTAAATTCCTTCTCCTTAGAGTAAGCTCCAATTACCTGTACCCTTTGTTGCCTCCCACTCAACCAATTTCTAACCCAAGCAGTAACCTAGGGTGCTCAGTTTGTTTATAAGTCGCCTGTGTGGAATGATATCAAAGACTTTACTGAAATCTAAATACATCACATCTAGGGCTCTCCCTTGGTCCATCTCCTTGGTCACCCAGTCAAAGAAATCAATCAGGTTTGTCTGGCAAGACCTGCTTCTGGTGAATCCATGATGCCTTGGATCCGGTAGTCTGTTGGACTTCAGAAACCTCACTATTTTCTCTTTCAGCATTACAACAACTTAGGTGATACATTACAACAGGGACATTGGAGTATTAATAACATAATAGGGTTGAACATAGAGGTTATAAGGGGAGGGAAAGGGCTAAATGAACATAGAATTGCGTACTAGGTAATTATGTTAAGTCCTTGGCGAAGCAGTCTAGAAATAGTAGTGCTTTTAGTTTTTTTCTGAAGGATGTTAATTCCTTTGTAGCACGTAGGTTTTCTGGGATTGAGTTCCACTTTTGCTAACTAATCCATTCTTCTTTCTACCTTGTAATGTTTCCTGTGCCACTGGCTGCCACACAACCGCAAAGCATAATAGATCCAATCCGCAGGCTTAACGATGGGCAAGGTGTTCTTTTCTTCAAATGCTTCATCCTTTTTTCTCAAAACGTATCTCGTACAATTGTAGTCAAAGTTCGATTTCCTTTCAACCGTCCAAAGCACTTTGCTCCAAAAGGTTTCAAGTTTATCAAGATTATCTATTGCATACTTTAGATGATAACATTTATGACAATCTTAGAAAAGGTTTCCTTTTGATAACACTCCCATGCAGATCACTGATGTGTAAGCAACAGTGTACTCTGGACCAGTGGACAAGTAGTCCAATGACAGTTAAACCTTTCAACAGGTCATTTGCAGAGATGTTGGCTATTTTGAAAATCTGGCCAGTTTTGGGGGAGTTCTAGTAAAGATTTTCCGTGGTCTTCCAGATTTTGCATTGAATTCAACAGTTTCATGTAACTCTCTTTCTTAACAAATTTATTCTGATAGTTGGAAATTGCCAGATGAAAGCATTTAGAGATATTTTTATGGCCTTCACCTGCTTTGTAAGCATGAACTGCCTTCAGTTTCAAATGCTGAGAGAGCTATGTAGAGAAGCCCATGATTGCTAATAGTAGACAGAACAACAATAAAGAGCTGAGAGGTTAGTAGAATCAAAATATGTTTTCTGCAATGCAAGTGTCTTCACTTGACTAACTGAAGGCCATTATTAAGGTAGTTCAAGAGAAAACCACTGCTTATCCCCAAAGATAAGTAGCATGGAACAGGCTACTTTTGGGATATGTCAAGTACTTTTGACCTGGATTGGCCACTGTTGGAAACAGGATACAGGGTTTAATGACATTTGGTCTGACCCAGTAGGACAGTTCTTATGCTCTTTACAGCAGTCGTTGCAGACTTGATCAAAATGAGTGTGGACAACAGAGGAGGCTCATAAAAGATATCTCTAACTTTGATAAACAATCACACATTTACACGGGAAACAAAGAATATAGGTAGCCCCTAGCTGAAGGATTTTGAGTCACAGAAGAAGAAACTATTTTCTTTTCCTCTGTGTCTCTTGAAACACATCAGGAAAAATTCTCATTTTACAACTGAAAAACAAGACTTAATGATACTTAAAGAACAACTTAAGGAGTCAGTCTGTATCAGAGTCCATTGCAAGTTGAACAATCAAAGTAGAAGGTACAGAGACATCCTCTCTTGTATGTTGCAGGAAATCAGTCAAATCCAAGGCATCCAACTTGGCCTCCAGAGATTGATCTCCATTTGTCACTCACCTCTTCATCAGATGCCTTCAGTGCCTTCAAAATTTCTAATAAAATATTTCTTAAATATGTTATAAGCTGAAATCATATCCTGTCTAGGAAAGTTAAGAACCCAAAGATTCCTCTGGCAAACCATGTGCTTATCTAGAAAAACTGAATCTTTAGAGCATATAAGAATATAAAAAATGCCATACTGGGTCAGACCAAAGGTCCATCAAGCCCAGTATCCTGTTTCCAAAAGTGGCCAATCTAGGCCACAAGTACCTAGCAGTTTCCCCATTCCACAATGCTTGTACTGGGGCAAGCAGTGGAGTAATTGGGTCCTCTTTAATAATGGTTTAAGGACCTTTCCTTCAGGTACTTGTCAAAACCTTTTTTAAACTCAGCTACACTAACAGCTTTTACTACATCCTCTGGTAACAAATTCCAGAGTTTGATTTCGCGTTGAGTGAAAAAATATTTTCTCTTATTAATCTTAAACAGGTTACACTGTAGCTTCTTTGCATGCCCCCTAGTCTTTCTACTTTTTGATGGCATAAACAATCGATCTATGTTTACCCGTTCCACTCTAGTCATATCTCCCCTCAGCCGCCTCTTTTCCAGGTTGAAGAGCCCTAACCTTTTAAGCCTCTCCTCATAGGAGTATCCTTCCATTCCCTTTACTATTTTGGTGGCTCTTCTCTGTACCCTTTAAAATTCCACTATATCCTTTTTAAGATTCGGTGACCAGAATTGCACACAATATTCAAGGTGCAGTCGCACTATGGAACAATATAGAAGCATTATAATATCCTTTGTTTTATTCTCCATTCCTTTCCTTATGATTCATAGCATTCTATTTTCCTTCTTGGCCGCTGCTGCACACCGGGCGGAGGGTTTCAATTTGTTATCCACGATGATGCCTAAATCTTTTTCCTGGGTGGTTGTTCCTAATGTGGAACCTTGCATCGTGTAACCATAGTTTGGGTTGTTCTTCTCGAAAAGCATAACTTTGCACTTGTCCACATTAAATTCCATCTGCCATTTTGATGCCCAGTCTTCCAATTTATCAAGGTCCTTTTGCAGTTTTTCACAATCCTCTTGGGTTTTAACAACTTTGAATAATTTTGTATCATCTGCAAATTTGATTATCTCACTCATTACTCCCATTTCCAGGTCATTTACGAATATGTTAAAAAGCAGCAGATCCAGCACAGATCCCTGGGGTACTCCACTATTCACCTTTCTCCACTGGGAAAATTGGCATTTCAGCCCTACTCTCTGATTTCTATCTTTTAACCAATTCCTGATCCACAATAGTATACTGTCTCCTATCCCATGACTTTTTAACTTTGCCAAGAGTCTCTCATGAGGGAACTTGTCAAAGGCTTTCTGAAAATCCAGATACACTGTCTACCTGTTTATTCACACCTTCAAAAAAACTATAACAGATTAGTGAGACAAGACCTTCCTTGGCTAAATCCATGTTGGCTTTCTCCCATTAAACCATGACTATCTACATGTTCAGTAATTTTGTTCTTTAATTTGGTTTCTACCATTTTGCCCAGTACTGGAGTGGAGGAGTGGCCTAGTGGTTGGGGCAAGGAACTTCAGGCTGGAAGGTCGGGGGTTCAAATCCCACTAGAGGACAGCAACCTTGGGCCCGAAGGACTGGGGGTTTCTAGTCCCACAGGTGCTCCTTGTGGTCTTGGGCAAGCCACTTAACCCTCCATAGCCCATGTTCCCTGTAAAATAGTTATCTCCAAGTTATAATGCCCTGTTCAATGTAATTTCAGTTTGTTCAATGTAAACCGCACTGATGCAGAATAGCACGGTATATAAGAGAATATAAATAAATACTGATGTCAGGCTCACTGGCCTGTAGTTTCCCGAATCACACCTGGAACCCCTTTTAAAAACTGGCGTTACATTGGTCATTCGCCAATCTTCGGGTACTACAAATGATTTTAATGATGGTTCACAGATTACTAATAGGTCTGCAATCTCAAATTTTAGTTCTTTCAACACTCTCCTGGTGTATACATCCAGTCCAGGTGATTTGCTACTGTTTAGTTTATTAAATAGTTGTAATGTATCTTCGCAGTTTATCGATATTTCTTTCAATTCTTCTAATGCATCACCTTTAAATACCATTTCAGTCATGGGTAATTTCCCTACATTTTCTTCAGTAAAGACTGAAGCAAAGAATTCATTCAGTCTCTCCGTATGGCCTTGTCCCCTCTTAGTGCCCCTTTTACCCCTCTAATAGTCCAATTGACTCTCTCACAGCTTTTTTGCTGCGAATGTACTTGAAAAGTCTTTATTATGCATTTTTGCTTCCACTGCAAGCTTCTTCTCAAATTCCCTCTTTGCCTGCCTTATCAATGTCTTGCATCTAACTTTCCAGTGCTTATGTTGTTTCCAGTTTTCGTCATTTGGCTCCTTTTTCCATTTCCTGAAATATGCTTTTATGGCTACAATAGCCTCTCTGACCTCACCTTTAAACCATGCTGGCAATTTTTGGGACTTCCTTCCTTCCACCTTTCTTAATACGTGAAATACAGCTTGTCTGGGCTTCCAAGATAGTAAAAGGAGCAAGGCATTGTTTAAAAATACTATCATCTCTAATCAAGATGGACTCATTAGAGTTACCAGAGTGGAAACTATCTCCTAGGTTTGGTACTTGCTTCTTCAAACAGCCCAAAGTTAACCTTTATTAAATTGTGAGGAATCATTAGATATACAATTTAAATGTCTATATAGTCCTTGCATTTGGCCTGAAAAAAGACTTCTGCATAGACACAATCACCTTCCATGAGGAGTCCTACCAACAACTGACTGTCGCCGAAACTTGTGATCAAGATGAAAAGATAAGGTTAGAGGGTCAACGGGATCACTGCTGCCACTGATCCCGCTGACCCTCTCCATCAAATCTAACAGCACTTTGTTCCAAGTGTTCCACCATCTGCGTCTGCTTCGCCAATTTGCAAGCATCCTACTGAAGTGACTCCTAGTCTTCTTCACTGCAATTCATGTCATCAGTAGACGTGCTCCCAACACATTGTTTTGGGCACACCGATATCACAGGCCCAATAAACACACTGCTTCTGGAGACAGAATTAAGCCCTCCACTATGCTCCCTGCCCCAAGTGAAGCAGCTCCAGGGGATGGAGTACATGGTCCACAGCGCATAAAGATATCCATGGATCTAGATCTCTTCATAAGTGTGCATAATATTGATTTCACAGGCTCAGACCAAGATTTTCTTTTCCTCTTTTTGTGCCCCATAGATAAGAGCCAGAGGGTAACCGCACACTGAGTAGCTGCAGACACCATCTTGACATGCCCCCCTTGGTGAATCTCTGTCAAAATTGCTTTGTAAAACGTAGTGGGATTAGGGAAAATGGAGTGTTGAAAACAATGGGGGGGGGGGGATATTCAAAGGTATTTATGCAACCAGGATATTCAGCGGCACTATCCCAGTTAGTGCCTCTAAACATCCATGATTTTGGGATGTTAAGTGCCCTGATACTAAGAGCTAGTGTTTGGGGTGCTCTGGGGGCACTACTGTGAGTTAACTGGGCAGCGGCAATATTCAGCCACTACTCAATTACTTTAACTGGCTAAAGTTAGGACAACTGAATGTCTGTTCTAAGTTTAGCCAGTTTTACGATCCAGCCAGTGGCAGAGTATTGCTGCCTACCAGACTGCAAGATCACAATCCAGGCAACCCAGATATTCAATGCCGGGGCCCAGTTTTGTGTGTGTGCGTGTGAGGAGGGGTTCCATCTCTATCCTTCAATGCCCTCTTTTCTTCTATTCACCAGCCATGCAATTTCCCCCTCCCTTCCCCTCCCAACCAACTCTGCACTCTCTCCCTTCCTTGCCTTTCACTCTTTCAAGTCTCATTTCCTCCCCTCTAACCTGCCACTCCACAATGCCCCACCCCTTTTCTCCATCCCTCCTCTCTATCCCCACCCATTCCCTTATGTTTTCCCTGCCTTCCTCTTCTAACCCTGCCTTTCCTTAACATGCTCCACCCCTTCCCAGCTCTCAGGCAGCCAGGCTCTTCCCGTTCTTCATGCTGGTGGCATCCAGGGACTCCTGCTAGTGATTTTTGATCAAAGCCCAACTCTTAACTCCAGCAGGATCTAAGGAATCCTGCTGGTGAATTCTGGCAGCAGCCCGCTCTTCATGCCTATAGGACTGAGACTCCCATCAGCTCTTTGGCCTGCTGCTTTGTGATGGAGGGCGCCATATGCATTTGCTTGTTTGCACATGCAAACAGATGCATATGGATAAATACATAACTTCACCCATCAATCTGGGGCCTTTCCCAACAGGTGCTATTGCTTATGCAAAACACATCTAGCAAGGTTGCTGAAACATGAAAAAGTCTTAGCTCAAATAATAGTGGCAGAACTTTGTTTCAGCCTCAGTTTGGTAGAGCAGAAAAAAAAGAGTGAGGAGACTGAGGGGATTGCTGCACATGCCCAGAACATTACTCGTGAACTGTTCTACCCCAGTATCATCTGATGACATCATCCACTCGTGTGCCTGATTTAATCATGATTGCTGATAGAGAAATAAATATGAAAAGTCCAATAGTCAAACAATGAGCACTTCAATTCAGCTATCTAAGTTAGGAACCTATTTTAGCTGAATTTAGGACTGTGCAGCAGATAAGGGGTCAGTTTAGTAAAGTTTTTCAATTTATCATGTTAACTGCAAAATTTAACATGTGCCAACTGCAAAGCCTATGTAGTAACAGTTGTGGTAGTGCCCAGCTCTGCCCTGCAGTTACTGAAGGCATTCCTGTTTATTGAACATTTTGGCAATATCACATAGTCCCGGTGATGACAGCAAACAAATGACAATTTTTTTTAACTCTTTTCTTTTTGTCGGAACAAGAAACACAAAAGGAGGTGGAAATTACCACCAACTCGCTGTGCTTGTTCCTTTTACTTATAATATTAAAGTGTTGAAAATGAGAAAGTACTTAGCTTTGAGCTTTATCCAGAAATATCACAATGTGTCACGTTTCGGGTCGAGACATTCAAACCCTGCTTCAGGTTTGGTATTCAGCTTCAAGTTTCTTCTTCCGACAAAAAGAAGAGAGTTTAAAAACATTTTTCATTTGTTTGCTGTCATCACCGGGATGTTTTTTGTATTTTAAAGTATATTTTTGTCTCTGGTTTATTTGGGATATTTTTGAATATTCTGTATATTTTCCTTGTAATTCTAATGGCCTCTGAACATTATGCATATACTGAGGAACAACTGCGGCAGTTTAGACAAAGGTCATCTTTATTTGGGGACTATACCATTGGCTCGAATCAATTACCTCCTACCATTCTGGAGTCAAAGGAACTTCACAAACGTTTTATCAGGATACAATTACATGCATCAGCAATGACTCAATATTTAAAATCTATGATTATTCCTCATGGATTCAGAATGCCGAAGGCTCCTCGGCGGTTTACTGATGATCCATTATTTTTGGCAAAATGGGTGCTTCCTTACATGACTGGTGTTCAGAAAGTGACAACAATTTTACATAAATACTGGAATATCTTGAAATTACATGCATGTTTTGCAGGCAAGGATTTATCTTTGGCGTATTCTCGAGGTGCCAATTTAAGGGATCGGATAGTCCATTCTAATTGATCATCCTTTATTGTCTCATGAGGATCTGGGGCATTTTCCCTGTAATAACTGTTGGTATTGTGATCTATCTCTTACCGGCATGAATTGGTGTGATCCCCGTACACCTTAAGTTGTTTTGTCATGATTTATTACATTCTCTTATATACCGTGCTATTCTGCATCAGTGCGGTTTACATTGAACAAACTGAAATTACATTGAACAGGGCATTATAACTTGGAGATAACTATTTTACAGGGAACATGGGCTATGGAGGGTTAAGTGGCTTGCCCAAGACCACAAGGAACACCTGTGGGACTAGAAACCCCAGTCCTTCCGGCCCAAGGTTGCTGTCCTCTAGTGGGATTTGAACCCCCGACCTTCCAGCCTGAAGTACCTTGCCCCAACCACTAGGCCACTCCTCCACACTTCCTGCGAATCAGCGTTTGTAGTGCACATCATTATTTGTCCCTGCCCTCTGTATTATGTGGGGCGCACTACTCGGCTGATTAAGACTTGTTTAGCAGAACATGCATCACGTTTACAAACTAGAACATTAGCTGCACCTATGGTGGAACATTGTATTCATAAAGATCATATTTTTGAACAACTACGTTGGAGAATCTTGGAATTTGTACATGCTGACCTGCGAGGAGGGGACCGTGTTTCAAGACTTCAATATCGAGAACAACATTGGCTATTCCGTTTGGGAACGGTCATCCCTGATGGCTTGAATGCATCGGTGGAATGGCATACCTTGTTTTGATAGGCTCTGGATCATCAGGTCATTTACTAATGTAACCAATGTGAATGGGGATTCCCTTTTTCAGTGGGGATAGCCTCATTCCATTGGTGCTTAAAGTGTTCTGGTCCCTGATTGGTTCCTTGGCCCTTCAGTTATGACGTCAGACGCCATTTTTAAGTGTTACATTGGCAGCATTGCTTTCACCAAGTTTGTGTTGATGAGAACACATGTTTGTGCTCCATTTTGGCTGCAAATTTAAATGGATTGTTGAATACCATACTTGAAGCTGAATACCATACCTGAAGCAGGGTTTGAATGTCTCGACCAGAAATGTGACACGTGATATTTCTGGATAAAGCTCAAAGCTAAGTACTTTCTCATTTTCAACACTTTAATATTATAAGTAAAAGGAACAAGCACAGCGAGTTGGTGGTAATTTCCACCTCCTTTTGTGTTTCTTGTTCCAACAAAAAGAAAAGAGTTTAAAAAAAGTTTTCATTTGTTTGCTGTCATCACCGGGACTTTTTTTGTATTCTGAGTGTCACATGTACAATTTTCTTCCAGTTGGTAAGGGGTCTTATGTGTGCACTGGGTACAAGGAGCTCTTTGCTCTCAGGGAATGAATCCAATCTCTGGAGGCTAGAGAGGAGCTAAGGAAGACAGAGAGGTAAATAGATGAGACCTACAGGGACGTAGTACTGAAGTCCCACCTCCAGTCTGGCATCCTCTCTGTTGCCATGGAGAAGAGAGGTCACATGAAAGGACAGCATCGCTTTTGTGTAGCAGGAACTGATCCTGTAGCTAGGACCTGCCCTCCAAGAGATGTAAAACCTTCTCGCACTGAGGAGGTTTCTACAGGGACATGTGTCCATGAGGGAAGGGTTAGGATAGCCATTATAGTTAGCGATTCAATCACTAAGCATCTAGCTAGCTGTTGACTGGTGGGCAAGAGGATCGCCTAGTAACATGTCTGCCTGGTGCAAAGGTCACAGACCTCATGCGCCACCTGGACAAGGTTTTAGATAGTGCTGGGGAGGAGCCTACTGTCTTAGTACATGTTGGTAGCAATCACATAGGAAAGTGGGGTAGCGAGGTTCTGTAGGCCAAATTAAGGCTTTTAGATAGAAGTTGAAATCCAGAACTTTCAAGTAGCATTCTCAGAAATGCTTCCCATTCCACACACAGGACCCAAAAGGCAGGCAGAGCTCCGGAGTCTCAATGCGTGGATGAGACGATGGTGCAAGGAAGAGGGTTTTGAATTTGTTAGGAATTGGGCACATTCTGGGAAAGAGAGGGGCTTTTCTGAAAGGTTGGGCTCCACTTTAACTTGGATAGAACTGGCTACTGGTATTAACCTTTAAAAAGGAGATAGAGCAGCTTTTAAACCAGATAACAGGGGAAGCGGATAGTCGCCCAAGAGCACATGGTTTGAAGGACGTATCCATGAAGGATACTAGCAAAAGAGGGAAGTTATGGCATCCCGATAGAGAGGTTTCAAAAAAGATAAAAGTAACTTAGATGCCCTTAAGAAGAGAGCAGACAGAGTTGAAAGATTCCAAATGACCTCTATCAACTGATAACCAGATCAATATTAATAAACTACAACCTCTAAAATGTCTGCATGCAAATTCTAGAAGTCTAAAAATAAAAGATGAGAGAGTTAGAATAAATATCATTAAATGAAAAGATACATATGATTGGAATATCAAAGACATGGTTGAAGGAAGACAACCAATGGTTACACGATGCAAGGTTCCACATTAGGAACCACCATGCAGGAAAAGGATTTAGGTATCCTCATGGATAATACATTGAAACCCTCTGCCCAGTGTGCAGGGGAAGCCAAGGAAGCAAATAGAATGTTAGGAATCATAAGGAAAAGAATGGAGAACAAAACCAAAGATATTATGCTGCCTCTGTATCATTCCATGATGTGACCACACCTTGAATATTGTATGCAATTCTGGTCACCATATCTTAAAAAGGATATCGCAGAATTAGAAAAGGTATAGAGAAGAGCCACCAAAATGGTAAAGGGGATGGGAGGATACCCCAATGAGGACAGGCTTAAAAGATTAGAGCTCTTCAACTTGGAAAAGAGATGGCTGAGGGGAGATATAGCATAGTTACTCACCTATAACAGATATTCTCCAGGGACAGCAGGAATCAGTCCTCACTTATGGGTGACGTTGGCACCGAAAGAGCCCGCGCTGAGCAATTCCCCAGCTTTCAAATAAAAGCCTTTGGGATTGCTAGCATGCATATGTGATCCTCTTCCCGCCCAAGGGTGCCATCTTGCTCAGTCAGGTCCCTTAGCTCGAGCCCTACCAAGCAGATGGCAAGGGAAGAACAAAAATTCATCAACTCATCAGGGGAGGCGGGAGGGTAGTGAGGACTGATTCCTGCTGTCCCTGGAGAACACCTGTCACAGGTGAGTAACTACGCTTTCTCCAGGAACAAGCAGGAAGTCAGTCCTCATGTATGGGACTCCCTAGATACAGGCTACCGAACCTGTAACTAAAAGAAAACACCTCCACGAGGCTGTAAGCAGAAGCTGGAGCCCGAAGGAGCCCGAGTCCTCAGGTCCTCGGGGTGAAGCCCTCAATAGCTGTGAGAAGGAGTTGCTTCTGCCCCGAACAGATTACAGCCTGGCTGAAGGCACTATCCCGGAGGGACTCCCTCTCCAGGCAGTAGTGGGTGGCGAAGGTGTTCGTAGAAGACCAGGTTGCCACCCGGCAGATGTCCATCAGGGGCACTGAGCGCAGCAAGGCCACTGAGGCCACTTTGGCTCGGACACTGTGTACGGTGACTCGATGATCCAGAGGGATGTCCGCCTTTGCATGGGCGAAAGCGATGCAGTCCGCCACCCAAACCAAGAGGGTGTGCTTGGTGACTGCTTGCCCCTGTCTATTGGGATCATAGGTCACGAAAAGCCTGTCAGACTTGCGATGAGTCTGGGTATGCTGCAAATAGAAGGCAAGAGCCCGTTTGCAGTCGAGGGTTTGGAGAGCCGCCAACACCTGGTTGGTGTGGGGCCTCGGGAAGAACGTCGGCAGCACTATCTCTTGGTTGAGATGGAAGTCTGAAACGACCTTGGGTAGGAATTTAGGGTGGGTATGGAGGACCACCCTGTTCCGATAAAACCTGGTATAAGGGGCACCAGCCATGAAAGCCTGGAGCTCACTGACTCGGCGAGCCGAGGTCAGCGCCACCAGGAAGGCCACCTTCCAGGATAAGTGCCGGAGCGAACACATCGCCATCGGCTTGAAGGGTGGGCGGGTGAGCTGCGTGAGTACCACGTTTAAATCCTATTCCGCCGGAGGGGGACGGATGGGCAGCTTGGATAGCAGAAGGCCCCGCATGAAGCAGGAGACCAATGGCTGCACCGAGAGAGGTTTTCCCTCGATAGGGAGATGATTAGCCGAGATGGCACTCAAATGAACTCTGACAGAGTTCGACTTCAGCCCTTCCCTTGAGAGGTGGAGGAGGTACTGGAGAACCCACCGAACCGGGCATGAGAAGGGGTCGATCTGGTGTTCTGAGCACCAGACGGAGAAGCGTTTCCACTTAAAGGCGTAAGCCTGCCTAGTGGAGTCCTTCTTCGAGGCAAGGAGGATTTCCTCGACCTCCTCCAGAAGGGCCAGGAAAGCTAGGGAGACCAGTTCAGCCACCAGGCCGTGAGGAATAGGGAGGTTAGGTTCGGGTGTAGCACCCGACCCTCCTCCTGCATTAACAGGCCCCTGGCAGAGCCCAGGGGGACCGGAGTCTCCTTCGACAGCTGGAGCAGGAGCAGGAACCAAGGCTGCCGGGGCCACAAGGGGGCCACGAGGATTAACGACGCCCCGTCCCGTTGAGCCTTGGACAAAGTCCTCGAAATGAGGGGGAAAGGAGGGAATGCATAAAGGAGACTGGAGGACCAGTCCAGGAGAAATGCATCGAGGCCCTCCCTGCCCGGGTGGGGCACCAGGCCACAGAAGCGAGGGAGCTGCATGTTCTGGGGGCTTGCAAAGAGGTCTATCCCAGAGTCCCACAGTGTAGAAACAGCCAGCTACTCTGGGATCTAGCCGCCATTCGTGGGGGCGAAGGATTCTGCTGAGTCTGTCCTCCAGGCCATTCTCCTGACACAGGAGGTACATAGCCCTGAAGGATATCCTCCGTCAGGCAGCAAAAGAATAGATAAGGACTGCTTCCCAACAGAGGAAGTGTGATCCTGTGCCTCCCTCCTTGTCAATGTAGAACATAGCTACACGGTTGTCCGTCTGTACTAGAACCAACTTTCCAATGAGGTGATCCTTGAAGGCCCTCAGGGCCCACCGGATGGCCCGGAGTTCGAGCAGGTTTATCTGCTGCTGAGACTCCTCGGGTGACCATTGCCCCTGCGTGCAGAGAAGCCCGCAATGGATTCCCCACCCTAACAGGGAAGCGTCTGTCGTCAGCACAGCATCGTGCCATGGGGCCTGGAAGGGTGATCCCCGCAGA
This sequence comes from Ichthyophis bannanicus, assembly GCA_033557465.1. Lineage (NCBI taxonomy): Eukaryota > Metazoa > Chordata > Amphibia > Gymnophiona > Ichthyophiidae > Ichthyophis > Ichthyophis bannanicus. The sequence goes on from CM066032.1 coordinate 796,651,947, forward strand.
AGTTGTGGGGGTTTTGCCACCAGTTCAGGGACAAGCGGAGGTCGGGGAGGACCCTGACGGGGTCCCTGAGGTGACCGAGGGACTGTCTCCATTGGGTACTGAGACACCACTGAGCCGTTCGCATGTGCAGGCGGGAGTGAGGAATCACATGCATGGTCGAGGCCATGTGGCCCAGGAGACGTAGCATGGACCGAGCGGTGACCTGGTGGGAGCTTTGGACCAAGCCCCCAGAGCTCGGAGGCAGGTGGAGTGATCCACCGGCAAGAAGGCAATGGCCTGCTGAGTATGGAGGCGCGCCCCGATGAACTTGAGGGCTTGCACCGGCTCGAGGTGAGACTTCGGGTAGTTGACCAAGAACCCCAAGCTCTCCAAAAGGAGGACAGTGCGCGACATCGATTGCCGGGCCTCCTCGGCAGAGGAGCCCCTGACGAGCCAGTTGTTGAGGTAGGCAAAGACTGGTATGCCCCGGAGCCGAAGGTGATCGGCGACCACGACGAGGCACTTCGTGAAGACCCGTGGGGCAGATGCAAGGCCGAAGGGGAGCACCATGTACTGGAAGTGCTCTCCCTGCACCCTGAAAAGCAGGTACTGCCTGTGTTGGGGGTGGATTAAGATATGGGAATAAGCGTCCTTCAGATCTATGCAGCATAGCCAGTGGCCCTGCCAGAGGAAGGGCAGCAGCACACTGAAAACATCTTGAATTTCTCCCGCACCAGGAACTTGTTTAGCCTGTGAAGGTTGAGGATGGGCCACAGAACCCCCACCTTTTTCAGGACGAGGAAGTACCAGGAATAGAAGCCCGAACCTCGAAGGTGGGGAGGGACCTTCTCGACTGCCAGTTGGGCAAGGAGGGAGTGCAATTCCCGCTGCAGCAGAAGCTGGTGTTTGGGGAGTTGAGGAGGCTCCGCCGGGGAGAAAGGGGGTGGAAGCCTATCGAAATGGAGGCGATAGCCCTCCCGGAAGACCTGGAGAACCCAAGTGTCCGAGGTGATGAGCGCCCACGATGGGGCGAAGCAGGACAGGCGTCCCCCCACTGGCTGCTGCATCGCTGGAAGGCGAGGGGCCTGCCGCTGGCGTCAAAACCCCTGAGTGGGTTGTGGGGGAGCCGGCATTTGGGCCTTCGGACCCTTTGGTTTATGGTGCCCCTGGCCAGGCTTTCCTTGCACCGGAGCAGTCGGCGTGGGGGTAGCCGGATATGGCGGATAGCTGCGATACTGGAGACCTTTTCTGAGGAAGAAGGGCTTCTTGGTTGGCTGCTTCTTCTGAGGTAGGGTAGAGGTTTTCAGGAGAGACGGGTCCTGGTAATGAACTCCGTCTCGATCTCCGCAGTCTTCTCCTCCATCGGCTTACCAAAAAGCTGTTCACTGAGGCAGGGCACGTCCAGGAGCTTCTCCTGCACTCACTGCTCCAAATCCAAGGATTGGAGCCATGCCTGGAGGCGGGCATCAATGCCCGTGGCCGCCACCTGAGCCAATGTCTCGAAGCCATCATAGGAGGCTCAAGAGATGTACTTGGAGCAGTCGGCCACGGACTTCAGCAGGGGGCAGAATCTGTCGAAGGGCTCCCCTTCGAGGCCCGCGGAGAAACCCTCAAGTTCCTTTGCCAAATCGCGCAGGAACATACCAATGTATAATTGATATGCCTGGATGTGACAAGACAGCATGGAACCTTGATAGGCCTTGCGGCCCAGGGCATCAAGGGCTCTTGACTCTCGGCCTGGTGGTACCGATGAGTGTGATTTCGGGCTCTTCTGCTTCCGCATGACCGATTCCATCACCATCGAGGTGTGTGGAAGTTGGGTCTTTTGGAAGACTGGCCCACGCTCTGCACTTTGTACATTGTGTCAAGGCGCTTGCTCACAATGGGGACCGAGGATGGGGCCTCCCAAATGTGGAGCAGAAGCCGAGATAGAATCGGCGGTACAGGCACAGTGAGGGATTCCCTGGGCGGGCACTCGTACTGAAGAATGTCGACTTCTTCAGTACGAGGGTCTTCCTCGGCCTGGGTGACCAGGTTGAGGGCCCAAGCCATGTCCCGAATAAACACCAAGAAAGAGGTGTCTTCGGGTGGTGAACACCGCTTTAATGCAAGCAGCGAGGGGTCCGATAGAAGATCCCAGTGGGTACAGGTTTCCGGGGAGGTGTCCCCATTGGACTCCCAGTCTGAAAAATCGGTCGAGGGATCCAAGCAGGGCAGGTCGCCCTGTCCGATGGCCGGCAGCCTGGAGCCGGAGGCCCTGGACGATCTCGCCTCCGAGGAACGGGAGGGCGAGTGAGACCAACGTCGAGGACCCTCACGAGGCCCGCGGCTCTCGGGGGTTTCCTGGACAGATTTGGGTGTTCCACGCAAGGGACCTGTGGTCTCTGGGCACAAGTCAGCGAAGCTGGCTTAAGCGCCTGCTGGGAAGCAATGAATGCAGAAATTCTGTGTTCGAGCACCAGCATATGGGACCCCCACGCAGGCGTGGGGCCCTGGGACACCGATACCGGGGTCACTAGATCGGGCATCGAGGAGGAGAGGGGGTCCTCACCAGGATGACCCTCAGTAGACTGGGGGCCTTCGCCGGAGACCTCCGTTTCCCTGCGGGGTACATTGCAGGGCCGCTCCTTGTCTAACTCTCGGGAAGGCCTAAGGGGGCTAAGCGACTGGGCGCGGGAGCACTCGCACTTGTCAGGAGCCCCGGACAGTGACTTCGAGGCCTTCTTCTTTTTGCGCCGTTCCACCTCGGGGGACCTCTTGTTGGAGTGCCGCCGGGAACGTGGGACTGCAGGGGGAGAGCCTACCGGAGGAGAGACAACTGAGGGTGCCACCGGGGACTCCGAGGCGGCCTTTCAGAAAATGTCATCGCACTTCTGCTCACAGCTGAGTAGGGCCTTAGAGGACATTTTCTTACAGAGCGAGCAGAGCTCTGGGTCATGGTCGGCTCCCAGGCACCGCAGACAACAGTCATGAGTGTCCGTAAACGATAAGTTCCTAGATCATCTATCGTATTTTTTAAATCCGGTGGCCATGGGGGCAAAAATGGCCCCTGCGAAGTCAAAGACCCACGCGGCCAGCGGTTAGGGAGAAAAAAGGGAGCGAAGCCCAAAGTGAAAAAATAGGAAAAAAATGTATCCCCGAGAGCTCTAAAAAGTAGAGCAGGGGAAAGGACGGGTGGAGGACCGATGCAACCGGAAAGAGAGAGCCTGTTAAGGTGAGGAAAACAAAACGTTTTCTGAGGGACGAGGACGTGCGTCCGAAGGGCTCCGCAGAAAAAGGGAGACTGAGCAAGATGGCACCCTTGAGCGGGAAGAGGACCTCGCATGCGTGGCAGCAATCCCAAAGGCTTTCTTTGAAAGCTGGGGAATTGTTCCGCGCGGGCTCCGTCAGTGCCGACGTCACCCATAAGTGAGGACTGACTTCCTGCTTGTTCCTGTAGAATATAGAGGTCTATAAATGAATGGAGAGGAACGGGTAAATGTAGACTGGTTGTTTACTCCTTCAAAAAGTAGAAAGACTAAGGGACTCTCAGTGAAGCTTCAATGTAGCCCATTTAGTACTACATAAGAGAAAATATTTCTTCACTCAATGAGTAATCAAACTCTGGAATTTGTTACCAGAGGATGTAGTAAAAGCTCTTAGTATAGCTGTGTGTAAAAAAGGTTTGGACAAGTTCCTGGAGGAAAAGTCCATAAACCATTATTAAAGATGACCAGGGAAATCCACTGCTTACCCCGGGATACCTTTTTGGGAACCTGAATTAGTATGTAATACGGATAATTTTGATTTATGTTTTCTGTTTTACAATAGCTCCCTATACAGGCCAAAACCCTGATGAAGGTGGGGCCAAAACACAGCTGTGTCGGGTTGCTGGCATTTTGGAGATTTCCCTACTTAAATTAAATAAACATCATTTGGTTTACCCCTCGCTTAAGACTGGTGCTGTTGAGTGTGTGAGTGTGAGTTGCTTCGTGGTTGGACTCCAGTTTCCCAAACAGGTACACAGATTCCACAATGCTTATCCCAGGGTAAGCAGTGGATTTCTGTTTTACAATAGCTCCCTATACAGACCAAACCCTGATGAAGGTTGTGCCGAAACACGGCGTGTCGGATTGGTGGCATTTCAGATTTTTCCCTACTTAAATTTTAATAAATATAATTTGGTTTACACTCGCTTTAGATTGGTGCCTTTTTGTGAACCTGACAGATACTTGTGACCTGGATTGGCCACTGTTGAAAACAGGATACTCGGCTTGATGGACCTAGGTCTGACCCAGTATGGTATTTCTGATGTTCTTATGGATGTTTTTAGCATGTGGTAGCCTTTAGCGTGGGCCTGTGTGAATGGTTAACATGTATTAAATCCCACCCTAACCACTTAGCACACTTTCGTAAACATGCCCCAAAATGTGCTTTTTATAAATGACTCACTTGATCTGCTCTTGCACTGGCATCACAGTACTCAAATAGCCAACACCTGTCTGAAGCAAGGAGAGAAACATGCAAGAGAGGTACAGGAAAGAAAATACAAAAACATAATTTAATAAACCCAGCAGGCAATTACCCTAGGTAATAATTCTGGGTTGACTGAGCTTTCAGCCTAAAAATTCAAACATTTGAAATAGGATGTTATTAGCATGCATTACCTTGGAGCATTTCAGACATGGGAAAACATCCGAAAAACCGTAACCATAGTCCAGAGTTGACCTATTCAATTAATGCTGACTCTAAATTGTCAAGGTTGGATAGGCACGCTGTTCCTAGAGGAAAATGGGATACTTCTTCTGAAACCAGAAACTATTTCAAATGCATTAAATAAGAACAGGAAGAGCTTTCTAATTATTACAGCAGACAACTATTTGCATTCCAAGAACAATTATCAAAATTTTCTCACTAAGCTCTTGCTGTAAAATTAGAGAGCTCTTAATAGTAGCTTATTTCAGTGAATAATACCAGGATGCAAGAGCCATAGTTCCATGAATTAATCATCCTCCCTCTCTATACTTTTTCTGAAAGTATTTTTGAAGCATCTAACGTCAACAGCACGAGCAGACTTATCACAGCAGTCCTAAGGCTCTAATTTAGAAGCACACATACACATGCACTCGACGTCTGACTTCTCTCCCTCAGCCTTAAAATGTAAATTTCTCGACAGAAATCAGGACCCTTGCTTCCAAACAAGAGGCATCAAATCAGTAGGGGTTAACAACATTTTAAAATTCTATGCAGATGTTCTTTTGAAATACAGTATTGTTTGAAGCAACTGCAACAGCTGCTATAAAGACACCAAATCCTGCCGACAGATCCTATTCGTCCTGCCTCCATAACACACTTAACAACAAGACGCACTATGGATAGGGCAGAGATGAAATTGTAGCGCTTTGCCTGTTTGCCATGTTACATTCATTTCATGTAGTTATAACTCTTATGAAAGTTGTATGCCTGCTGTGTTTGGCCTAGAAAAATATTTTTAAAAAGGCATTTTAAGAAGACCCATAAGAGAACTTCTGGCAGTTGCACAGAATGCCTTTCAACCGGCCAGAGTGGTCACCATTGTTTTACATGAAGCCTTGCATGTCAGGATACAAGACATCATTAGCAGGGCCATCCCAATGAAAGCAAACACCTCAGCACATTACCTGAAAAACCACTATGTAAATAGGGACAAATCATTTTACGTATCCTGCAATGTTTTTCTCAAACATGACCGCCGGTCTGTAATTTGGGATCACTTTGTATCCAAAAAAATCTCACAAGTCAAATAAAACATTCTTAAACAGAATGGTGGGAGTAGACGTCAGAACACAATCACAAGAACATTGAAAAGCAAGACGCACATGGAGAAAGAATGCGTGACTATGAGTGGAAATTTTGGAAAAATGCTATGGAGTCTCTTCAGTTCTGCTCTTTCATGTGATTTTGAGAGTGGTTTGTCATAATGAAGTCATATTTTATGTGAGTCATCTTGGATAAACTCTCAAGAATTCTTTTGTTTCACTTTCAGATTTATAAAGCCTGGATGAACGCACTAGTTGTATACATCCAGGAGAGAAAACCATTAAAATAACTAACAGCTAGAATTACTAACGTGTGCTGCTATGTTATAAGGTGTGCCAATGACGCTAACTCGTATATTTTATTGTGGGTCCCATTGTATTAGTGATGTTCGTGCACATTAGTAACTCTAGAGAATAGTTTGCTATAGTTGTTTTTTTACATAAAATATATGTTGCTGTTAAGTGCCGTCAAGTCGGAGTCGACTCATGGCGACCCTCTGGATAGCTATCCTAAATTGTGTTCGGTCTTGAGTCAGGCAGCTCATTGTTGATAGACTGGTACCCGTAGCTGCTGTTATTGTATCAATCCATCTCATTGCTGGCCTTCCTCTTTTGCGTTGACCTATCTTGCCAAGCATGATGTTTTTCTCTAATGATCTCTCTCTTCGCATGATGTGTCCAAAGTATGAAAGTCGAAGTCTTGTCATCTGAGCTTCTAAAGAAAGCTTAGGTTTGATCTCCTCTAGTACCGACTGGTTTGTTCTCCGGGCAGTAAATGGTATACACAGTATTTGCCGCCAGCACCATAATTCAAAGGCATCAATTTTCTTCCTGTCTATCTTTTTCACTGTCCAGCTTTCACATACATATGATGTTATTGAAAATACCATGGCTTGAAGAAGTCGAATCTTTGTATGGAGAGAGACATCTCTGCTCTTGAGAATCTTATCTAGGTCTTTCATAGCCATTCTGCCAAGAGCAATGCGTCGTCTGATTTCTTGACTGCTTGTTGCTTCTTTATTGATAGTTAATCCAAGTAGGTTGAAGTTGTTCACAATTTCAATTTCTTATCCTTCAACGATGAACCTGTTGATTATGCCAGTTGTCATGATCTTTGTCTTCTTTACATTAAGGTGCAGACCCATTTTGAAACTATCTTCTTTGATTGTGAGAAGCAAATGTTTCAGATCATCTTCACTTTTAGCCAGTAATGTGGTATCATCAGCATAGCGAAGGTTGTTGATGAGTCTTCCACCAATCTTCACACCTCTGTTGTCTTCATACAATCCTGCTTCTCTGATGATTTGTTCTGCATATAAATTAAACAGGTAGGGGGAAAGTATGCAGCCTTGTCTTACACCCTTGCTTATTTTAAACCATTCTGTTTCTCCTTGTTCCAGTCAAACTGTTGCTTCTTGATCAATGTACAGATTGTGCAAGAGTACGATCAGGTGTTCTGGTATACCCATGCTTCTTAATGTGGCCCAGAGTTTCTCATGGTTTACACAGTCAAAAGCTTTGCTATAGTCGATAAAGCACAAATAGATATCCTTTTGGTATTCTTTAGTCTTTCAAGGATCCATCTCACATCCGCAATGATGTCTCTCGTTCCTCGCCCTTTCCTGAACCCTGCTTGCACTTCAGGTAGTTCTTGTTCCAGGTATAGTTGTAGTCTCTTTTGAATAATCTTTAGTAGAATCTTGCTGGCATATGAGATCAGAGCGATTGTGCGATAATTTCCACAGTCAGTTGGATCACCTTTCTTTAGTATTGGTATAAACTGTGACTCTACACCGCCCCTATTAGGCGCCCGCCTAGGGCATGCAATGCAGGTTTGCCTTCTGAAAGAATAGTCTGTAGCCGTGTGGTCAGGCAAAAACAATAACTGGGCTTTATTCCCCTTCCCTTATGGATTTCCTTTTTATACAGCAATAAAGAATAACATAAATAAACTGTTTATTCACAGCAAAAATAAAGATGAACCTTTTCCAAGCAATTATAACACTGCTTCTGCTTGCATGAGAGATTCAATCTCATCCGAGAGACATATCGCACAATCCATGGGACTGGATTCTACCTCCTGGCTAGTGCTTTCCCACTGCATTTGTTCACAGTCCAGACCTGTAAATGGATAACACTCTTCAGGGCTGCTATTGACACAACTCTTTCTTTGGGAGGCAACAGTTCCTATAGCAGGAAGCTGCTCTGCATAAACAGGGTCATGGGGACCTGTGTTTGGGGCTTCTCTTAGGTTCCCTCTTTCTCTCCAATAAGGATTCTCTTCCCCACTGTTAGCTTTAGTTCTCCTGGCCGGGCCCACCTCTTGCCCTTTAGAGAAAATGGTGTACTTAGCTTTTCCTTTGAGGTATATAACTTCCACTCCTTCCTCTGTTAACCAGGCCTTTCTGTCTGGGCTGTAGCGTGCCTTTCCTGAGAGTTCCAAACACCAGTAGTTTGAGCTGGGCTGTAGCCACTTTCCGGAAAGGTTTTACTCCTGCCGCTCCTTGCTACCGGGGCATATCCAATGCTTCCTGGATCCAGCAAGCTCTACTGTTTGTGACGTCTGCCCTCTACCTGCTTGGTCACTCTTCTCGGGTCGATGCCCCCTCTGGCTTGGGAGACTCCTGCACTGGCTCTTCCAGCACTCTCTGGTTCAGCTGTCTCCTCTCTCACTGGCTCGGCATCTGTGACTCCTCTAGCCACACCCACTTCTTCTCTTCCTTCCGCCTCCCCTTGCTGGGATTTCCCAACTGCTTTTATCCTCTTGTCTCTTGCACGTCGTACGTGCTTCCCTGCTCAGGTGAACCTGATTAGCTCTCTGACTTTCTGCTGCGTCATATCTGGTGTGGGGAAAGTTTGTTCTACTATTCTTTGGCTCATTGTAACCTGAATGTGTTTGCTGCTTATGTGACTGCAAGGTAAGATCTTCTTTTCCCCCTATTATCATAGGTTCTGTGCTGGCTACTGCATCACAAAACACAGATCTTTTCCAGTCAGTTGGCCATAATGTTGTCTTCCATATTTCTTGGCAGAGCCTTGTAAGTACGGTAACAGCTGCATCAGATTGCTGTAATACTTCTATGGGAATGCTATCAATGCCTGCTGCTTTGTTCTTTGATAAGGCTTTCAATGCTGCTTCAACTTCTTCTTTCATCACAAATGGTTCCCGATCATAAGGTACAGGTTGAAATGGCTGTTGGTCCACTTGATCTTTATCATATAAAAACTCTGTATATTCCTTCCATCTTTTCTTGATCTTCTCAGCATCATTCAACATAGAACCTTGAGCATCTTGTAACATTCCAATTCGAGGCTGGAACTTTTTCTTTAACTCTCGTAGCTTTAGGAAAGCCAATCTTGTTCTTCCTCTAATAGTTTCTGCTTCTATTTCCTTGCATGCGTCATTGTAGTACTTTCCTTGTCCTGTCTTGCTGCACGTTGGAAATCTCTGTTGAGTTCTGTGATTGTCTTTCTTTCTCCTCTGGCTTTAGCTTCTCTGCATTTCTGAGCAATTTTCAGAGTTTCTTCTGTCATCCATTTTGGCCGTTTTTTTCTTTTTCACCTTTTGTAGAGACTTCTCGCTTTCTTCCAACAAAACCTTCTTGATGTCATTCCATAACTCTTCTGGAGCTCTGTCATTTGTATCTAAAGCAGCAAATCGATTTTGCAGGCAGTCTTTAAATTCCAGTGGTATATTCTCAAGGTCATATTTTGCTGCATTCATGAGTGATTTGCTCTTTTTCAACTTTAGCTTGAGTTTGCATACTAGTAGTAGATGATCTGTACCACAGTCAGCTCCATGTTTTGTCTTTGTTGATGTTATAGAGCTTTTCCATCATTGACTTCCACAGATGTAGTCAATTTGATTTTTATACAATCCGTTGGTTGAAGTCCATGTGTACAGTCGCCGCTTGTGTTGCTGGAAGAAGATGTTTGAGATGAATAGATCGTTGGTCTTGCAGAATTCTATCAGTCTTTCTCCAGCATCATTTCTGTTGCCAAGTCCATATTTTCCAACTACTTTGTCTTCTTCTTTGTTGCCAACTTTTGCGTTCCAGTCACCCATGACTATCAGGATATCCTGTTTGCATGTTCTGTCAATTTCAGCTAGTACTTATTCATAGAACTCTTCAATTTCATTCTCTTCTGCATCTGTTGTTGGGGCATATACTTGAATTATAGTTGTGTTAATAGGCATTCCTCGTAGACGAATAGAGATTAAGCGTTTGCTAACTGCATTGTATTTCATTACAGTTCTTGCAAGTTTCTTCTTTATTATAAATGCAACACCATTTCTTCTTTGTCTTTCATTTCCAGCATAGTGGACCATGTGAACATCTGATGCAAAGTGCCCGATGCCAGTCCATTTCAGTACGCTGACACCCAACAGATCAAGTTGTACACGTTCCATTTCATTCTTGACCACCTCCAACTTCCCTTAGTTCATGCTTCGTATGTTCCATGTTCTAATGTGTAAGACATCTTTACAGCTTCTGACACTCATTTCATGCGCAGCTACATCAGCAGTCAGACGTCCCAAGGGCTTTGATCCAACCACATCATAAATGCTGGCTTTAATCTGAAAAGTCTTCAGCTCTTCCCCAGTAGCTAGTTGAGTGCCTTCTGACCTGGGGGTCTCATATTCCAGCACTACAGCACAATTTGTTTTGTTATAACTATCCATTGGGTTTTCATGGCAAGATACAGAAGTAGATTGCCAGGCCTTTCTTCCGCGCAGTTTAAGTTTGGTGTTGTTGCTGTTGTCACAGAAATGTGATCCTCTGCCATCAACACTATTCCATTCTGCTGCTGCTGCCCAGATGGGTGGTTTGTCTTGGTCTGGCACCTCAGCTGAGACCTGTCCATCTTGGGAGATCCTGCCAGTAGTTAAACTACCGATAGTTTAGCTCTCAGCATCACTGATGCACACAAGCCCTCACAGCACGACAAGATGCAAACCAAGTGAGGGATAAAATATATAGTAGTATGCATATTTATTTTTAATTTATGTTGTTACACATTTATGACTTTTGGAAAAATCATTTTGGTGAGGTATTGGCCCAAAGGGTGATTAGACAAATAAATAATGAAATATACCAATGACTGCTTTGGCTTCACAGCTGGAATCTTCCTGAAGAATACACCCACTTGTTAGAGAATGTGACAGTGAGGTCTGGAATGGTGGGTGTGACTGAGTCAGCATAGTTACTCACCTGTAACAGGTGATCTCCGGGAACAGCAGGAATTTAGTCTTCACATATGGGTATCGTCAGTGACGACGGAGCCTGCGCGGGAACGCTCCCCGGCATCCAATAGGAAAGCTTTTGGGAGCATCCCACAGCGCCTGCGTGCTGCCTTCCCACCTTTCCCAACTGTCCCTCTCCAGTTGAGTTTAAAACTGAGACAAAAGAGAGAGAGAAAGAGAGAGATAGAGAGCTACAACTCCTAGGGGAGGTGGGTGGGTTGTGAAGACTAAATTCCTGCTGTTCCCAGAGATCACCTGTTACAGGTGAGTAACTATGCTATCTCCAGGAACAAGCAGGAATGTAGTCTTCACATATGGGGACTCCCTAGCTTCAGATGCCAGGGAGAAACCCCCAGAAGTTGTGTGCCCTTGTGAAAGGGCTCCACTTTCCCCCATGGATCTCTGACATCCTATCAGGGATGGTGGGTAGGAGTTGATTAAGTATGGAACAGGTGTTGAAGAACAGCCTGACTAAACAAGGCATCCAGGCGGGAGTCCTTGTCTAAGCAGTAATGGGCAGTAAAGGTATGAATCGAAGCCCAAGTAGCAACTCGACAGATGTCGTCGATAGACAGAGAGTGAAGATGAGCCATAGAGGCTGCCATGGCTCTCACATTGTGAGCTGTGAAATGGCCTTCCAGAGGAAGGTTTTTACACTCATAGGCAAAAGATATACACTGTGCAATCCAGTTGGACAGTGTTCTTTTGGAGACTGGAAGTCCCAAATGACTAGGATCAAAAGCAACAAAAAGTTGAGAGGACTTCCTATGTTGCTGTGTCCTTTGTAAATAAAAGGCCAGAGCCCTTTTACAATCCAAAGTATGCAGATTCCTTTCTGCATTTGAGACATGAGGCCTTGGGAAGAATACAGGAAGGTAAACTGGTTGGTTTAAATGAAAAGGTGACACCACCTTTGGCATAAAATGTGGATGAGTCCTAAGGACTACCTTATCTCGATGGAACCTTGTATAAGGAGGATCAGCCACCAATGCTTGCAATTCACTGATGTGATGTGCTGATGTGATTGCAGTAAGAAAGATGACCTTCCAGGAAAGGAATTTCAAGGAGGTAGTGGCTAATGGTTCAAAAGGCGGTTTCATAAGCTGCCCAAGAACCAAATTTAAGTCCCATGCCACCGGTGGTGGCTTAATGGGAGGCTTAGTTAAAAGAAGGCCTCTCATAAATCTCACTATGAGACGATGCGAGGAAATAGGTTGCCCATTTAGAGGCTTGAAAGAAGGAGGAGTGGTCTAGTGGTTAGGACAAGTACTTCAGGACGGAGGGCCAGGAGTTCAAGTCCCACCTGGGGACAGCAATCTCAGGCTGGAGGGACTGGGATTTCTAGTCCTATAGGCACTCCTTGTGGTCTTGGGCAAGCCACTTAACCCTCCATTGCCCATGTTCCCTGTAAGTATTAGCGTATGTGTCTCATATCCCCTCGTGTTAAATGTATCCCACAATTGACCGCTTTGACCCGGTGAAAAGCGGGATATAAATACAGCTAAATAAATAAATAAATAAGCTGCAATAGCACTCAAATGAACTCTCACTGAATTGGTCTTAAGCCCTGCATTAGATAAATGAAGGAGATACTCCAGTAAATGATTTCAGAGCTATCGCAAGAGGGTTGAGACCCTTCTGCGAGCACCATATGGTAAACCTTTTCCACTTGAAAGCATAAGAGCGTCTTGTGGAAGGCTTCCTGGAAGCATAAAGGATATCTTTTACGTGCTGAGAAAGGTTAAGACCGTGAAGTTTGTCAGACGGCTGCCTGGGTGAGAATGTTCACAGTCTTGGCAAGTGCATATATCTATATGATTTGCAAGGGATTGTGGGCAATGCAGTTCATTCACACCAGACACGGCTGCTCACAATAATTAGTTGTACTTTTGGGTAAAGCCAATAAGATATTTATTTATGGGGTTATTTCTCCCAACACAGATATGCTTGGTAGCACATAAATCAGGTTACTTGCTTTCAGTGTTAAACTTGTAAAAACAAAATTAAGAAAACAACATTTGAACTTGTCAGGCAATCAAAGCAAAAGAAATAAGACCTGGTTGGCAACAAACTGGTCTTTTCTGTAGGCTTTAGCTAATATTCTCTTAGCAATATATCAAACAACAAAAAAAAGCCACAAAGAAAGGAAAGACTGTTCTTCTCAGGTTAACTTCTTGTATCTTCCCACATAGATTCAGAAGTGAATCTCTCAGAGCCCACAAGCAATTAGGTAAGGCTCAATTGCTAGCAGTTATCCAGCTGAAACCCCTTAGCTGGCTTGCTTTCTACTGCGTGGCTAGAAATCCTACACAGGAGCTTTTCTGAGTAGATTAAAGAACAAGTTTGTATTTCTTTGTGATGGTTGCTGTACTTTATAACAGAAAATCACCAAAGGAGTTTAGACAGAGAGCAGTCCATGTAAACAGATTCTTCATCTGCTATCACCCCCTCTTCTTCAACAAGCATGGGTTCAATATCATGGATTGGCACAGATGAATCTCCCAATGGAGCACTTTCAGGAGAATACTTGTTTCCCTGCTGTCTTTCAAGGTTATAGCTAGGGCATAGATCAGTGTTCATACCTGAGCTTCCATTGCTGTTAGAGTTCCTCTCTATATAGCCTGGCCAGTATGTAGTCCAGTTCTTATGTCCAGCCTTCCAATCCAGATCCCTGGACACTGGATCTCTCTTCACATACCTTCTGGCACGGGTCTTAGGGTCCCTTCCACGTGCAGCCGTCTCCCTCACAGGTACCGTCTGGAGATTCCTAGCTCTGCAGCACCATTCCTCTGGCTTTCCCCAGTCCAATGGTGTATGCTGGCCCTTGGAATGCCTCCCAGTATACGTACTGCTCTGGACTCTTCTAGACCTCTCAAAGGCTTTTCTCTTCCTTCTTCCAAAGGGTTTCTTTCCCTCTCTGTCCGTCCGGTTTGGCTTCTGCTTCTGATGATCCTCCTGATGATGAAGATGATCAAGCTCAAGCTGCTTCTCTGTAGAATAAACTCTACCTTTATTCTGCTTTGATGAGTGCTCCACCCTAGCACAGCGCAGCTGTGCTGAATCAGGCCCTGCCCTTTGAGATGAGTGCTTAGGGATTACCTCATAGCCCTCCTGATTGAACACACGTTTCCCCACTTCAGCTCCTCTAATGGCTGTTGGAAACCTGGTGCATTCTGGGACTGGTAGTCTTTTATGGCAAAATTCTGTTTTCTTATTTCTACCAGAACTGTCAGGTTGCTTGTTCAGAGACACTTCACCTTTTCTATAGCTCCTTCCTGAGCTATGATAAGCTTCCTTATCACAATACTCAAAGAGCAAGGAAGATTGCTCTGAGTTCCAGGAGTATGATATGTAGATAGGCCTCCTGTGGAGTCCAGGTACCCTGGGTAGAGAGGCCTTGCAGGTGGGCTCCCCAACCCACCTGTGAAGCATCTGTTGTTAGAGTGGCTTGGGGTGGGGGTTGCTGAAAAGGAGACCCCACCAAAAGGTTCTGGGGTGACTGCCACCATTGGAAGGACAAAATAAGGCGATCTGAGTTTGCTATTTTGTCTGACAGGCAACCTGACACCTGAGCCCACTGAGTGGATAAAGTCCACTGGGCTGCCCTCATATGGAGGCTAGCATAAGGAACCACATGCACGGTGGATGCCATGTGGCCTAGCAATTGTAACATTTCTTGAGCAGTGGGTGAGGTTTTAACACTGCTTGGGAAGCTAACTGCACAATGCGAAGGCAGCGGGCCTGTGGAAGGAAGGCCCTTGTCTGTCTGGTATCCAGCAGAGCTCCTATAAACTCTAGAGACTGAGTGGGAGCAAGGTTGAATTTTGGGAAGTTTATGACAAGTCCCAAATACTGAAGGATGCACATTGTGCGAGAGAGAGCAACCCTGGCCTCTGGCTCTGAAGGGGCTCGAATGAGCCCGTCGTCTAAGTAAGGGAAGACAAATATTCCTAGGGTGCGAAGAAATGCTGCCACCACAGCCATGCATTTTGTGAACACCCTTGGTGCCAAGGCAAGGCCAAAAGGAAGAGCCCTGTATTGGTAGTGCTTCCCTTGAAAGAGGAAGCAAAGGAACTTTCGATGAGTTGGATGGATGAGAACATTAGTGTATGCATCCTTGAGATCTAGAGAACAAAGACAATCCTGACTCTAAAGGTATGGCAGCAGAGTTCCTAGAGAAATCATTTTGAACTTCTCTTTGAACAGGAATTTGTTCAATTCTCTGAGGTCTAAAATGGGTCTGTGTCCTCCTGTTTTCTTTGGAATAAGGAAATAGGGGGAGTAGAACCCTGTACCCTGTTGCAGAATGGGTACCTCTTCTAATGCCCCTTGGGCAAGAAGCACAGTGACCTCCTGACCTAACTGGTTTTTGAGAGAGGTCTGAGAATTGAACTGTCTTACCATTGTAGGAGGGGGCATGCTGAGGAAATTAAGCTTGTACCTCTCTCTTACAATAGATAGAGTCCAATTTTCTGCTGTTATCTGACCCCATCTGGGGGCAAAATGACATAACCTTCCTGGAATGGTGGAGGGTTCTGGACTGTTCAGGGCCAGGAAGGCAAAGTTCTCTAGATAGGAGTCAAAGCCCCTGTGGAGGCTGAGTCTGCTGAGCCGGTTGAGGCTTAGCAGCTTTTGTTTTTCTTTGCCTACGTTGTTGCTGCTGTCCCTTTTGGGTAGACTGACCCAAACGATGCTCCTGCTGGGTATAGGAGGGATAAAACGTCTTCTTCTTACTGAAAAATGTCTAAATCTACAGCTGATCCCGCAAGGAAAAAATCCTACAAGAAACCAATCTATCTAAGGTGATATTGTCAGCATCTATCTCATTAGCTTTTTCCTGCCAATTCTTGCCAAAGAGATTCTCTCCTGTGCAAGGAATATTCCCTAGTTTATCCTGTACCCAAAGTTCCAAGTCAGATGCCTGGAGCCAGGCAATTCTACGTGCACCTATGGCAATAGCAGAGGTTCTGCTTATGCACTCAAAGCAGTCAAAGGCTGCACGATTGACAAACTTGGAAACATCCTGAGCATGTTTGACAAGGGCGAGGTAATCCTGCCTCTTATCAGGAAGGAGAGGGCTCATAAGCTTTAAATCTCCTGTGACCTCCTTAAGGAACATTCCCATATATAATATATATAATATATATATTCCCATATATAATATATAGGAACTGATCCTAGCAGAAAGCATGGAAGCCTGGAAGGTTCGACGTCCAAAGGCATCAAGAGTCCTACACTCATGTCCTGGAGGATTAGATGTATGCCTTTTTGCACTCTTGATCCTTCTCATAGCTGATTCCACCACCATAGAATGGTGTGGTAGCTGAGTCTTCTGAAACCCAGGACAAGGAGGAACTCGATACATGGTGTCGAGTCTTCAAGAGTGAGGAGATGTGGTTAAAGGTGTTTCCCACATCCTTAACATGAGATCATGCAAGATCTCATGAATAGGTACGGTAGCTGCCTCCTTGGGAGCTTTAGGGTATTGTAGGATTTCTAATTCCTTTGCCCTAGGCTCTTTTTCAGGAGCCACTGTGATGGAACGACCTCGAGCCACATCTCGGATAAAATCCTGAAAGGACATATCCTCTGGTGGAGACATCCTATGCTGAGGAGAAGAAGAATCCTCAGGAAGAAGTACTCTGGTATCGGCAGAGCTTTCAGATTCTTCAGATTCATCTGAGGATTCAAAGTACCTCCGATCCGGGTGATCATGGAAGGCACGGTACCGGTACCGATCGAAGTCGGCATCAGAGGGGTCCGGTACTGACTTGTCAATACAGGATGGATAAGCATGACTCGGTCCCAGTAAAATACCTGCCGATGTTGATGCAGTCCGTGCCGGTACCGGAGTCCGTGCCGGTACCAGTTGAATTGTCTGAAGCGGTTTCAAGGGCATCGAGGCTGTGAGAAGAGCCACCAGACTGCATTTAATAGCCAAGAATCTCTGGTCTATCGACGCTGCCGATGCTTGGGTATCGGTACCGGATGAAGAAGCCGGTACCCCAGAGCATGGCACCAGTAGTTCGGCCAAGGTGGAGGCCTCGAGAACATCCTGGAGCCCCGTTAGTGCTTTGGAAGCCGAAGGCTCCCGCCGGGGCAATTTTGCCGGTGAAAGTCCCTCAAAGGCAATGCCAGAGGCATCTCGATGCTTAGAGGGAGATCTACCCTTTGAGGACCGGCTAGATTTATGTTTAGTTACCTGAGATCCATGGGAGGAAGACGAAGCCCTGGAAGACGTCGATGCCACAGAGGCTGCATCGGAGGGAAAAAGGGTGCTAAGTTTAGCAGCTCAGTTCTGCCGGCCCCTCTTCAACATCATCCCACAGGCAACACACTTCGAAATAGAGTGGTCAGGACCTAAACATTTGAGGCACCACTCATCTGTGTCGGTGACGGAGATGGTACCGCCACACTTGGAACACTTTTTAAAACCCGAAGCAGGCTTTTCCATTTTGAAGGAAAAAGTTGGGCCTAGTGCCCAAAATGGCACGTGGCACCTGAGGAGAAAATACCTGGAAAAGACTCCAGAAGAAAGGGGGGGGGGGGGGTTTGGAAAAAAAGAAAGAAGAACCGGCAGTATCGGTGTTGCGTCGAAGGAAGGCATACACGACCACAAAAAAGAAGAATAGAAGGGAATTATTTTCTGCGGTGACAGGATGTGCGACCTGTCGGCTCTGCGGAAAACGAAGAACTGGAGAAGGACAGTTGGGAAAGGTGGGAAGGCAGCATGCAGGTGCTGTGGGATGCTCCCAAAAGCTTTCCTATTGGATGCTGGAGAGCATTCCCGCGCAGGCTCCATCGGTACCGACAATACCCATATGTGAAGACTACATTCCTGCTTGTTCCTGGAGATACATTTAACAGATGTTTTCTTTGAAGAAAAGGAAAACCTAAAACAGATGCTTAGTGACAAGAAAATTGCAGTTATCTTGGATGATGACGCAATGCACCATCTGGACCATCAGAACCCGTCTACAGTGGGCATATTAACTTCTTTCGCAAGCTGAAGTCAAAGCAGTTTCAGATTAATTATGGTATTTCAATAATTGACACTGATAACACTAGGTTTTATTTTATTTTATATTTATTAAATTTCAAAAACTTACACAAGTATAAAACTTGATTAAGAAAAGTACTGCAGCAAATAAAATCAAAGAAGAAGAAAATTAAACAAGGGCAATGAAAAAGTACTACACAAATGACCATATTTGGGAGAACCAAAGCAAACCTGAAGCTAGGCATTTTACATATGACATTCAATAAAAGGGAAAAAGAGGGGGAGACTACACAGCCACATTGAACTCTAAGTATGTCCCAAGTATCCCATCAGAACCTTAGGCAGTAACTGGGAGCTCCAACCATTCATTCATTCATTTATTTATTTGGTTCTTCTATACCGCCCCTTCCAGAGATCAGGGGTGGTTTACATTTAACACAACATATTACAAAGAACATAAAGCCATAGGTACATTTAACAGGAAGCAACTGTTTCATATACATTGTTGTCTGAACTGACAACTAGTAACTGTTTACAGTTTACTGTTTGTGTGTATTTCTGTGAGTTTAGATATGAATAGGGTTATTGATTAAGGGGGGGGGGGGTAAAGGGGACTGGGTGGTGATCATAAGGTGTGGTGAGTTAGGTGTTTGTGAGGTAGGGTTAACATTGGTGTTACCGTAGTGTTCAGTAAAGAGGTACGTTTCTGAATAACTGTAGGTCTTTGGTTGCACGAATTGACAACGGCAATGAGCTCCAGAGACTAGGAGCAGTGAAGGAGAAGGCTCTGGAACTGGTGGACTGTTTTGCCTTGCATATAAAGTTTGGTGTTATTAGCAAGTGTTTTGCATTTTGCCTACAGAACCTGGAGTCTTTTTGGGTTTGGATGAGAGTAGATAGGTATGATGGGGCTATGTTGTTGATCAGTTTGAATGTTGTTATCAGCAGCTTGTATTTTATTCGGCTCCCTATTGGGAGCCAGTGAAGGTCGTAAAAGATCGGAGTTATGTGTTCAGTCGGTCGGGCCTTGTATACTATTCTGGCTGTTAGGTTTTGCGCTCTTTGGAGAATTGTTAAAGTTTTGACTGGTAAGCACTGTAACAGGCTATTACAGTAGTCTAAATGGGGTGTAATGAGAGCGTGGACTAACTAACCTGAAATCTTGGATATGAAGTAGGGGTCTTACGTGTTGGATACTTTTTAGCTTGAAGTAGACGGTTCTGTTTGTTTTAGATGGGGAATCATGCTGATCTAATACTATTCTAAGGTATTTTACCTCTTGCTTAAATGGGAGAGTCACATCGTTAATTGTGATTGTTTGGGGGGGGTTGACATTTTGATTCCTTGATACAAATAGGACTTCTGTTTTTTTTAAATTTATATTCAGGCTGTTGGCAATCAACCAGGATTGAGTTTCTTTGATGCATTCTAAGAGTATGTTGTAGTTAATGTTGTTTATGTCTGTTGGGAGGGCCAACATAATGTCATCTGCATAGATGTAATATTCGATGCTGTATTTTCTGAAAATGTTAGTAATTGGCTGCAGATATAGATTGAAAAGTAATGCTGAAAGTGCTCATACTTGCGGTATCGTTGGTCTTGGGGGAATGTATCTGATGCTTCCTGACCTACTTGGACACGTAGTTTACGGTTTGAGAGGTATGATATGAACCAATGTAGGACTATACCTCCTGATCCTATTTCTGACTATCTTGTAATTAGGGTGGTGTGGTTAAGGTTGTCACTAGCTGATGCATATCAATAAAAAGGAGGATAAATGCTCGATTAAGGTTGTCTATGCCTCTGATAAGCTTGTCTATTAGGGATATCAACAGGGTTTCCATTCCGTGGAAAGGGCGAATTCCAAATTGGTATGTATCCAGGGGGGGCATTTAGATCGATGAAATCCTGAAGATGTATTTGGAATCTAAAAAATTTTCACTGGTCTGGCTCAAGAAACATTTATCAGGTATTAGAAAATACAATTCAGTTGCTAGGAAATCCTAGTTGTAACTGTCTCCCCCCCCCCAGGACAGAACAAAACTGAAGAAATTTCTTCCTGCATTCAGGTGTACTTATCTCGAGGAAAAACAAAAACTTCCATCTAAGTTCCTCTTCTAACAACCCCAAGACCTGAATGTTCAAGAAAACCAGTAAGATATAAACTGTCCTTCTATTGCCTGTGGCTCCTCCAGACCGATTCTCAATCTGCTTAGATGGAAAATAATAAGCTTTAGAGAAAGGAGGCAAACTTTCAATAGATATCTTCAAGCATATATCTTTTAAATAATTCTGCTGGAGAAGCTATGAGATTTAGTTGTAGTTTGGACATCTGCAGATATGGACATTGAAATCACAGATACATCTCCGTAGCCATTCCACAGATGCTGTTTGCAGATGTCTCCAGTAAGGGTATGTTCAAGTAGGCACAGGGGTGTGGCAGGGGCATGTCTGGGGAAGGGCAATGGACTTACATGTCCCTGTTTGATCCCAGAAGCAGCAGAACCGTCTGCAGACACGTTTGTTTATTCCTGCTCCAGGCATGAATAGGCATCAGGAAAGTGTTTGTTTTCACCTTAAAACATCCAGAGAGTATAGAGAAGATTGAGAGTTAAGTGACTAGCTTTAGATTACAAAGTCCCACACTGGGATTTGAACCCTGGCCATGCAGCTCTTAAGCCACTACTCTAACCATTATGCCATTAGATATCTTGGGTCTGAAATGCTCTCCTGGGGATGTCTATATAGACACTTGATACACATGCATATCAGGCACCTCCACGTTTCTGGAATTGTGCCTGAACTTGCATGTGCCTGCCTTTCTTTTCAAATGTTCTGGTTTTGATGTCCCAGATTGCACTTGGATGTCTCATTTGAAATGTGCCTCTATAGAGGGGGGGGGGGTTTTGGAAAAATCAAATTTCTTACAATATTTTCCATAATTCCGAACTTTCATTGTGGCAAATCTTTATCCGTAATTAGATTCAGCATGACCTTCTGTAAAACTCCTGTAGTGGTCTCAACCTTATTCAATTGCTCCTGGCAAACTGCAAGCCCTCAGACTGAGTCACAATCTTCTGCTAGGTCTCTAGGACCGCCAATGTCAACACTGCAGTGGATTCATGCAAACCAGTCAGGGCTTCCCAGATAGATTCTATTATAATATGAGGAGGCCCCTTGAGGGAAGAAAAAAAAGTCTCCACTTTCCCTAATTCAAAAACACAAACCTTTGGGATTCTGGCAGGTTGCCCCAACTGATCTACTCAAGGGGCTCTCTCAAGCTAGATCCTACTGTTCCAAATTCTTCTGCCTCTCAACAATATTTTCCAGCGACTTCAGGTAATTCAGTGTGTACCTCTCTGAATGTGGCACTACACCATTCTTGCTCAGATGCAACTGCACAGCTGACCTGGAAACACTTTTGTAGGAGCCAGAAAGGACCAACACTCACTCAGGCTCAGAGAAGCCTCACTCTCAGAAGGGAATACTGCTCCCAATGAACCTTCCATAGAGGCAGGTGAGATCCTGGAGACGCAGGCTGCTAGTTCTAGGATGGCAAATTGGTGAAAAGGGGAGAAAATCTGTGACTCAGAGGGAACTTCACACACCTTCCCTTTGTGTTTCCCAGTATGCCTTTCCATACTCCAGTCCACCAGGTAACAATCACGGAGCTCAGCTACACCATGGCTCCCCCTACAACACCATCTTGATATTCCCCAACACAAGTTATATGAAAAAAAATCTTAATCAGAGTTCTCTCCAAATTCTGTGCATATCACTGTTTGACACATACTGTTAACTTGACTGGTGAATCGTTAAGAAAATCTTTTCAATTGGTTAAGGTGCTTCAGAAGTAGATTCTATAATTCTGGTAGTAAAAAATAGAAATGTTTCTATTTCATGAAGAAAAAAAAGTATAAGAGAAATCTCTGATTTCCCCGCAGGAAAAGATAACAGCTGGTTCCATGCTGTTCAGTATCTCCCCTAAGAAATTTCAGTCTTCAATGTAGAGCATAACAGAGGCTCCCCAGTTTCTGTTCACAGTATTCAGAAAAAACGGAACAGCCCAATCAAGTTTCTTATGTTAGGAATACAGATCACTTATCCAGGGAAAAAATGTGAACAAATTCTCAGCATAAATCTGGCCTTTGAGAGCATGAAGTCTTGTATTGTTAAAGCATCTGACCTTCTGGAATAGCTGAATATATATTTCAGTTTACATCTACAGCTTCCTCCGAATAGCACCATTGAGTTCTCAGATTAATGTCCTGTTGAAAAACGTATCTATCTAGATCTCTTTAAAGAGGTGTTCCTTGAAGCTTCTGAAAAAAAACGTAATATTTGTCATTTGGGTGACCAGATATGAATTTTATGAAGGCTAAATTATTTGGTCCTCATGGGTTTATATCCTATGTGGCAGGGTCAGGAACCCAGGAGACACTACACATCTCAGAAGCACTGGAGTAGCTCGAAGAAAGCCCCTGACCCTTTAACAGCTCCACAGGCTAAACCTAGGGGTATGTTTACTAAACCCGGGCTAACGGTTAACCCGGGCTATTGAATAACATGAGTCCTAGTTGCAGACAGCCTGGGTTAGCCTGGTTAAGTAAACATACCCCATAGTGAAGTTAAATCCAGGAGAGGGTGAAGCTAGGGAGGAGAGCAGAAGGGCTGGGGGAGGGCCAGAAAGTGAGTTCCTCCTTCATATCCTCCCTTCCCAGATACAGAGGTGGGGGAGCACATAAGCTGAAAATGTCTACTAGCAGCATGAGAGAATGCAGAGGAAATGGAACTTCAGACGAGTCCAGCCTTTGTTCCCGAACAATGCGATGACCCAGAAGCCCTGGTGCTGAGCTCCAGACAAGGCAAGAGCTCCAAATATCCTTCTGGATGACTGTCAGGAGAAAGTGGGACAACTTTTGGAATGGAGGCAGAACACAGGCATTCAGACACTATCCATCTTCTAATGAGAGGGGCTATCCACCCCCATTCACAGAAGTATTTATATATCAGAGTTTGGGGACGTAAAAGCTGTTGGTTTCAAGACTATTATGCTGTGCTGTGAGAATGAAGGGACTGTGAAAGAGAACTTTATTGAAATGTCCAGCATAGACTGGCTGCGTTTCAGCAGATGCTGCCAGAGCAAAGGGAACACTGTTTGTGTAATAATAACCCTTCAGCTGTGCAGAGACCTAATGTTGCTGTGGTGAGGCAGCTGATTAGTGCTGGAGCACAGGGGAACGGGGTGAGTGGAGTTTCTAAATGCTGTTGGGAAGGACATTGCCTGAACTCTGGTTGTGTGCTAATACAGAGGCACAGCCTGGCTGGAGTTAAACGCTGTGGACTACACTACCCAAGAAGCAGTGTGTTACTCAGAAGGAGTGGAGTAGAGCCCGAGCTGGAGAGCTGAGCGACTGATTACTGCCACTTAATGCTCAAACGCAGTGAACTGCTTTGATTTGAACTTTGTCCCAACTAATAAAGTGGATATTTTGTGTTAAATTTGCTCAAGCCATTCTGACTTAAAGGTAAAATTATGTGTGTGTTTGAGTGGCCATAGGGATGCAAAGGACTCCCTGCAGAGCGACACCTAACAGAATATTATGTGGATAACTTTATGAAGTCTTTTCATACATATGTGGCCTCATAATGCATGTAAAAGGCCAGCTGGCTTAACAGTACGCACCTCATCAGGAAAGTGTGTATGTTACAAGTAGGCATAGCCTGGGGTCAGGGCCAGCCCAACCACTAAGCAAACTAGGCAGCCGCCTAGGGCAGCAAAAGCAGGCCATTCAAAGCTAAATAATAGATTTTGACAGCCATAGGGGGTTTAAAGCTTGAGGTTTTCCTAGGGTGACAACACTTTGGACCAACTCTAGGGGCGTGGTCTGTGCAGAGGACGAGTGGGATTTGCACATAGATTACAAAATACCCTAATCTATATGTGTAAAGCACGTGCATTCATTCACACCAGCTCTGGAGCATATCTAAGTGCTCGTGCCTACATGGCAAGGCGCATTCTCTGCCACATAGGGTTAGTATTTTAAAAAGACAAGACTACATGCCACATCTACTGCATGATTGCAAGAAGCCCGTCAAGGGATTACAACTGTAAATATATATGTTAAGCTAGTCCAGACTTGTTCTGAAACCTCTCATTGTTGCTTATCTTTGTACAATATTAGCTTGGGTGTCCATCAGAAACACAGAATAGTCTCGGAGCTCAGCAGCCCAACCATATTACAAACATGACAGCAGAACATGGTACTGAGACTAAAATGCAAGCAGAACATAAACCAACTTCAGGACTTCTCCAATACCACTGGCCAGGATGCCTGGCCTTCATTTTTCATCCTTTAAATATATAAAATGAAAAGGTTGGGTAAAACTTTCTCACCATGAGCGACCCAGCCATGTTTACACTGGTCACAGGTTCTGAGGTTAATCTTCCCAGGCTGGAAACATTCACACGTGCAATTTACCAGTGTACATCGGATGGCCTGGGAAAGGGAAAAAGAACCAGAAATTGTCTGTGAGTAATCGACCCAGATCTATGATTAACATATTTTTTCTTTTATGTTGGTCTTTATGATTTTGTGTAAAAAAAAGGACAAAGAGATAAAAGGAAGTTAAAAAAAAACTCGAGAAACATAAGGAATGAAATACTAAAATTCAAAGCTATATGCTCTTTGAAGACTATTTGTTTCTTTCTTTTATTAAAAAAAAGAATCAATATCCCCAAGCAACTATGATATAAAAGATGCATTCAATAATCTATTGCTTTATAAGCCTGAATCCTTTAAATGAACAAAGATCAACAGCTCCATTTCATAAACAAGACAGGTGATGCACACAGAACTCCTAAATTCACAGGATAACATACAAAAAAAACAAGTCTGGATAGGTGGGAGTTGAGGGTTAAGTCTGCATGTACTTTGTTATAAAAACAGTGAACTATACATACAAATCAGAGCTGGACATAGTTCATCCTCACAGGTTAGTACACTCACTTTTCATGTGGAATTTTTTAAAAAAGCATAGCGATACGAGCCAATATTACGTGCATACTTTATGTCAAATGATGATTTGGTAACAAGCTGCTATAAAATTTAAAGGAGACATCAGGATAAATCAAGCAGGTTGTTACTTGAGACAAATAGCAGCAGATATCTTTCTGTCATCCCCCACTCAAATAACTGCTCCCATTTTAACAAAATATTTTGCCCAGGCATGTGCTATAAGGAAGTGTCCTGGATGGGTTAAACCCATAGATAAGAATAACATTTAGCTCCATTTTAAAGCTAAGCAAACAATCCCTTGCGGCGCAGTGATCAGGATGCAGCACTTCTCATTAGGATTTATGGTCACATAAGATACAAATAATGATGCCTCTTTCACGTTCTCAAGTGCTCCCTTCCTACTAGTAAATTTGGTTTTATGCCCCTAGCAGGGGCAGGGTCAGCCTTGGTTGAGAGGGAGACACTTTTGCATATCACCAACTGAGACCATGGCCTTAGCTTACTGTAGATGCCTCAAGGAACCATACTCCCACCAGTGCAAGTGAGAGGGTCAGAATGGAGAAAGCTATCAACAGTTCTTGTAGAGTTCAATGCAATGGGAGAGCCGCTCATGCTATAGGTTAGAAAAGATATCGGCCTTATGGCAAAAATAATTAACTTTTTCTTTAGAGATACTGTTGCATATTTCTAGGAGAATTATTAAAATAATAATAATACATAGATAGCTGGAGTTACCATCATGTGCTAATGACACAAACTCATTTTTTTTTTTTTACTGTAGGCAGCATTTTATGCATGGGGACCAAATTACTAAAACCACATGTTAATTGTGTTAGCATGCACTAATGCAGCAGTGCACGTTAGTAACGCTAGGGAATAGTTTTCTACAATTTATTTTTATTACAAAAAATTAAGTTAAAAAAAACCCTCCCTATTCATCTCTCCATCCATAATTTACTGTCAATTGTTATGTACAGCAATGGCAGCTTTGGCTGCACAATCGGAATATTCCTATGGAATTGAAACATCCATGTACAGTATATAATATTTTGTGTCGAAAAGTGGCACCTGCCTATCAGCAGACTCTGGAAGTCAGAACTATTGTTATACACTGCCAGCTGAGAGTAGATGGAGCCAGCACTACTAATGGTTCCATCGGCCTTGGCAATTCTGAGGGGGGTGGGGCTTCACCAGTGAGGTCAGCAGTTGGGCGGGGCTGGGCAGACCACATGCTGGCATAGGGATAGGAAGGCAGGAGGTGTGTGCTGGGAACCGGGCAGTGGTGGGGTGAGGAGGGAAGCCATCCCCTGGCATATTTCACTGGGTGTCAGTTAGTATCTCATACTATGGATGCATTAAATACATAAGGGAAGATGTGTGAAATGTTTGCTTCAGTGCAAAAACAGTTTCAGAGTTATCAATAAGGATATTTTAGTATTATCAAAGGAACTAACCATAGGACAACAATAGAGCCCCTTTTGCATAGGTTCAAAAGGTTGATACATCTGCCTCTTTATCTTAATGGGCGTGCCTAGTTTCCTTGTTTGTTTTCATCTTTCCTAGGCCCTTGTGACTTTACCACGAACACTCGCTTCTACAATATTTATTTATTTTAAATACTTTATAAATCATTTTACTGGATACAATCCATCCAAGGCTTTTAGAGTTCAAATAATTCCAGTTAAACTCACCTTTAAGTGGAATTATTTGAACTCTAAAAGATTATCACTGCCGTCACTCTGAATTTTCAGGTGATGTTTAAGAAAATGTCAGAAATCCGCAAAATATGTGAAGTATACTTGTCAGCTGCTCCTGCCATTCTTCAATGAAGTATTAGCAACCACTTTTTCTGTTGCCCTCAAAGAAAAAAGATGGAGGAATAGGACCATCACTGCCCCCTTAAATGTAGAGATCTCAGAATCTCTATAAAATAGGCTTGACCGAATAGCTGTAGAGTTCTGCTAAAAATGTTTTTAAAAATCTGAAAATGTTCATAATTGTGTATATAAACAGAGCTGGCCTAGTAACTTGGTACAAGTGCTTAATGCTGTCATGCAAAGGACTTTGGTTTGATTCATGGGTCAGGTCTCCTGCTTTCTAGGCTGGCTGGGGTAGGACTGACACTTAGTAACCAGACTGGGGGTCCACATTAGCTGTATTCCAAAAGGGCTACAGCCCAAGAATGTTGCTGCATGGTTGGCCTAAGTTGGGGGTAAGGGAGATATAAGATAATGGAAGAAGTGGGGGAAGCAATGCAGAGCATGGCTCAAAATAGTTGCAAATGAAGGATCACAATTCCATACTCCAAGAGAGGCTACGTTTTGTAACTTTTAAGAGATTTGAAGCATTAGATGTCAAACTTTATAAGATTTTGCTTTGAAGTTTTGGAAAGCTAAGGCCGATTTCAATCCACCCACTTCAAGTTTTCCCTAGATATTCTTGGAAAATTGGTAAGAAAGCATCGGTAAAATGTGTCTGTGGACCGCAGCAATGTGGCTGTAAAAGAAAAAAAACATGACACTAGGTTTCAGTTCTCAAATCCTTTCTTGGGGTGGGCAAAGTGTGCCAGGCTTTTCAGGGGTTCAGTCTCAACAACTCATCAGCTCTGTCATAAATCATTATTATATGCATCTGATTAAGCAGAGTTAGCAATAAGAAATGACAGGAAGGTAAGAATAATGTGTGTGTAAATGTGAGAGGAAGGATTTTCATGTTCAATACTTTATTGACTCAGTACTGTATCAGGTCTTGTCATCAATGGTGTCTCCTTCCTTCTAATCTGTTCATTAATTAATGAAATTGGTAATTAAATGCATGGCACAGAAATGGAAGCCTTACAAAGCATTGTTCCCTCACAGCACATCAGATGCTGAAAAAAGGCACACATTGTGTAAAGTAGCCTGTGACTTTTTCTGTACAGTTTAGCAGCCTGTTAATATAGTCAATGAAAGCAGATAAAGATCAAGAGACCTATTCAGTCGGCAGATATGCATATACTGGAGGGGAAGAGATGCTGGATTTTTTCAGGAGTATCTCAAGGTTTGCTATATCCAGGTAAAGTAGGTATTGTCCTGTCCCTAGAGGGCTTCCAAACTAAATTTTCCCCTGAGACAATGGACAATGGCAGTGGTGGGATTTGAACCTGGTTTCCCTGGTTCTCAGGCTACTCCTCCACTTACAAATTCCAACCTCCAATAAAATCTGAAATGGCTCTTAAGGGGCACTCTCCTTAGGCTATACCCCTTTGGCCATGTGCCTGTGTCTATATTTTGTGATACCTGTGTGTTCTTATCGGGAGCCTGTGTCACGCTTGAATATCACACAGAGGTTTGCTCTACTGTTACTGTATGTTGTTCCAGATCTCCCCCCCCCCCCGCCCCCCAAGGCAGTACAGTCTTCCAAAATCTCAGTTCTCCTCCAGGCTCCACCCAGGATAGGCAAGTCCAAAACTCATCTGGTGTCACACAGCACCAGTGCATTCTTATCGGGAGCCTGTGTGCTGCTTATATGACATCACTCAAGAGCATGCCCTCCTGTTAATGCATGCTATTCTGCCCACACAAAAGCAAGTTGTCCCTCCAATGCAATGCTTCTCCTCCATGCTCCACATAAGGCAGGCAAGTCACACATTCCTTCCTTCCTTCAGTGTGTACCTTTAAAAATTTATAGCTATTTACTAACATATACTACCATGTTATCACGCACTAATGCTGTTAACAGGCATTACTAGTAACTAGGTTCCACTGTATAAAATGCAACCTAAAGTAAAATAATGCACTTTGATGTCATTAGTATTCACTAATGCAATAGCATACAGTGGTAACTGTAGCTGTTAGTGTGCAAAAAATTGTTTTAATGTGCATTAGCCTATGAATTAGTGTGTGTTAAGGTGATTTGCACATCTTAAGAGTTCTAATGAGTGTAAAAAAAAATTTAAATACCACAAACTGGAAAAAAAATCCAAAAATTGGGGAAAAGGCCAAAAACCCATAAACAAACCAACATTTTTCCTGGGGACACTTCTAGCATCAACCCTAGAATCTTCACTTAACAATCTAGGGAAAACCTACTGCAGTGCAAAGAAAAGAAATGAAACCACAGAGAGAGAGAGTCCCCCTTGTAGTGACAGAATCCAAAGTAGCAAAAAAATGAGAACAACCTTAAGCGACCTATAACCACCACTCCAGAAGATACAGTAAGTCATTCAAACAGATATTCCCTGCTCTCTCAGTACTTGCCTTCTGAGAATCACCTAATCTGAAGACAAATTTAGGAAAAAGTAATCGTCTAACACAGGGGTCTTCAATTCCGGTCCTGGAGGGCCGCAGACCAGTCAGGTTTTCAGAATGTCCCTAATAAATCTGCATGAGATAAATTTGAATACAATGGGGTCAGTGCATGCAAATATATCTCATGCATACGGGACAGCCTGGAAACCTGACTGGTTTGCGGCCCTCCAGGACTGGAATTGGAGACCCCTACTCTAATAGAACCTCAGATAGGAGAGATGGCACAACTCCCTGCAATACACCACAATGCAATCTGACAGTGAGATGAGGAGGGGAACAATCCTCTAATGAATTTCACCAAGTCTCGGCTAGCATCTCACACTACGGAGTCATTAAATACTTAAGGAAAGATCTGTGACATGTAAAAACAGCTTCAGATTTATCAGTGAGACTATCCGAGTTTTATCAATAGAATTATCCATAGAGCAACACTGGAGCCACTTTTACAGAAGCACAAAAGTTTGATAAATCTGCCTCTTAGAGGTATGTTTACTAAACAGTGGTAGCGGCTTCCGTGCGATATCGCACAAAAGCCGCTACTGCCGTTTAGTAAACATACCCCTTAAATTCAATAGGTATGCTTGGTTTTCTTGTTCATTTTCATGTAGTCCTCCTTCCTAGGCTGGGAGTGGTGCTTTCTAGCATATTTAACAAATGATCTGGAAGTGGGAAAAAAGAATGAGGTGATCAAATCTACAGATGAGACAAGGTTGTTAAATTACAGGCGAATTGTGAGAAACTGCATGAGGACCTTGCAAGACTGTGCATGCAGACCGTAGATGAAATTTAATGTGGACAAATGATGCCACGGGGATGATTAACCCAAGGTTCCACAACAGGAGTCACTACCCAGGGAAAAGATTTAGGCATCATCATGGACAACACATTGAAATCCTCTGCTCAGTGTGCAGTGGCAACCTTAAAAGCAAACAGAATGCTAGGAATTTTTAGGAAGGAATGGAGAATAAAACAATATCATAAATCCTCAGTATCGCTCCTTGGTGCGACGCCACCTTAAGTGTTGTATGCATTTCTGGACACTGTATCTCAAAAAAGACAAAGCAGAATTAGAAGGTACAGAAAAAGGCAATCAAAATTATAAAGGGGATGGAACAACTCTATGAGGAAAGGCTAGACATCCTAGGAGTGTTCAGCTTGGAGAAGAGAGGACTGAGGGGAGATGTGACAATGGTCTATAAAATCATGAGGCAAGTGAAATGAATAAACATAAAACAGTTGTTTATTCTTTCAAGAACCACAAAGACAAGGGGACACACCATAAAGTTACTAAAAAGTACATTTAAAACACATCAGGGAAAATATTATTTCATACAATGCATAATTAAGCTCTGGAATTCATTATTGGAGGATGTGGTTCCCCCCCCCCCCTCCCCCCTTGCTGGGTTTAAAAAAGGTTTGGAAAGGTGCCTGGAGGAAAAGTCCATAAACCATTATTAAGGTAGACTTGGAAAAGCCACAGCTTATCGCTATAAGCAGCATGGAATATGGTTATGGTTATGGTTTTAGGCCCTTTACTGTGTGTAGCAGAGCAGTTTGCAGATATATCCTGACAGGCACTTTTTACAGTACTCTTTGGGATCCTGCCAGGGACTGGCCACTGTTCGAAACAGGATACCGGGAGTAATGGACTTTTGGTCTGACCCAGTATGGCAAATCCTACCTTCTTATGAATACTCCTGTTTATATTTATTTTAATAAATTTAACTACCGCTTTCCTGGATATAGTCCATTGAAAGCCGTGCAAATCCTTTAGATTCCAAATAATTTCCAATAATCTCATCTCTGACCAGAATTATTTGAACTCTAAAATATTTCTATCATCTTTAATGGATTAGGTATCAATTCCTGCCGACACTCTGAATATTCCAGTAGTGTTCAGAAAGCATCACAGCCTGCTAAAATTTCAAGTATACTGGTCGGTTGCTCTTGCCATCCTTCACGGGCCCCCAGAGTCACCGAAATGGGAAAGACATTCCACGTAACAGAGCCCTATTCATGCTTCTCCTTTTACACAATGCAGAAAATGTGAAGGATACTGCACTGGTGAGACAAGAATCAACTCAGACAGGCATATCCGCATGTAGAACAGAGCAAGGCGACACCTATGTTAGCGAGCACTTCTTGCCACTGCCTCTATAACCTTATGATCAATGCACTCGAAAATGTTAAAACAATCCATGAACGTTAAGGCTTAGGGGCACTTTAGTAAAATGGCTACTGTTAACAAAATCTTACTATGCTGTCCAAATAGCAGGAGCTTCTAACACCATAAGAGAAGCATTTAAAATTTTGAACACTTTACTTTGAACTGCCCCCTCTATGGTCATTGTTGCTTCAACCTTTACTTGGTAATTAATTTTGTACAAAAAATGTGAAAATGAGAGTTGAATTAGATGCAGTGGCAGTGACTGATAATTTTGACAGAATATGATGAGATACCACCTTGTCTAGTTTTTGTCGGGTGTCTAAGAGTGAGATGTCGGGTGTCTAAGATGTCGGGTGTCTAAGAGTGGAGGAGTGGCCTAGTGGTTGGGGCAAGGTACTTCGGGCCGGAAGGTCGGGGGTTCAAATCCCACTGGAGGACAGCAACCTTGGGCCGGAAGGACTGGGGTTTCTAGTCCCACAGGTGCTCCTTGTGGTCTTGGGCAAGCCACTTAACCCTCCATAGCCCATGTTCCCTGTAAAATAGTTCTCTGTGTGCTGTGCTTTCCTGTCTAATCAATGTGTTTATACCTCAAAACTTTCCTGTCATGATTTGACAATTTCCAATCTGTAATCAAACCGCTGCTGATCGCTGGAAGTAGCGGTATACAAAATAAATAAAATAAATAAATAAATTTTAGATGGTCTGGCTTCTCTCCATGCTTCCGGGTATTTTCTGGACCCTGGGCCAGCTTAGTTGATTAAATCTGCCAAATATGGAAAAGGTAGAGAAACTGAGACTTGTTGTTAATCCTTCTTTAATGTAGGGTACAATGTCTTCCACTTTGAAATCAGCAGTTATTAAGCCACTGTTTCAAGAAGTATAATTTTGACTCATCCCAGCCTGAGAGTTATAGGCCGATATCTAATATACTGTTTTGGGCTAAACGTGAGAGGACTGTTCTGTCATAAGGTCAGGCCTCTGTGGGCAATAATCACCTGCTGGATGCTTTTCAGTCAGGATTTAAGCACAGCATGAGACAAATACCTTGTTGCTTCCCCTATACGATCATCTTCTGTACCTTGTCAATAGGGGCGAGGCATTTTATTTATATATTTGCAAATATTTGATATCCCACCTTCTGTAATAAGGCATCAAAGCAATTATAATAAAAATAATATTAAAACAATTAACTTAACCCCCCAACCCCACCAAGTCAACCTCTCTATTATCCATACTTCTAAACACAGAAAGCACATCCTTCATCATGCTTCCTAATCAAAAACTTTTTTCCGAAAAACCATGATTTTACCATTTCACAGAAATAGAGATACTTTCTTCAATAATCTCTTGTGGCATAAGATTCCAAAGGGCCGGCCCTTTCCCTGTTAAATTTTTTTTATCTGTATTTGACACAACTGATCATGGCCTTATGTTAAAGTGATTGGAGGCAGTTGGGTTCAGAGACATGACCTTAGCACGGTTTGCCTCTTTTTGCAAGGGAATATACAGCAAGAAGTTTTGGAAGAATTTTGTTTCGAACCAAAACATATGCTGTGGGGAGTTCCTCAAGGGAACATCTCATCTCCTTTGTTTTTCAATTTATATCTAAGGCCCCTTGCTGAGGTGATTAGGGAGTTTGATACTGCCTGTCAATTTTTTTCGCTGCTGGATGTACAACTTTATCCTACCTTGGAAGCACTTTACGTGTTATCAGTGGAGAGAGTCAATGCTGTTGTGGTCTGGTTAAAAGTAAATACTTTTAATTCTAATAAGACAGAGATGGTTTACTCTCCAGGATTGTCTCCTACCAATATATTATCTTCCAGTGTTCAGTTTAGAACTGGTGGTTCTCCTCTGGTGAGGATCCTAGCTGCTTGATACCTAGGAGTAATTATGGACAAGCGAGGAACGTAGGAAAGAATGTCTACTTTCACCTACTCTCAAGTAAGCACTTGAAATCATTTTTTGATAAGAATCGGTTGCTTTTATTTATTGATGCAGAAGTTAGCTTCTACTTGAATTGCTGCAATGTGTTGTATACTGGGCTACTGGCTAGACCAGTGATGGCTAACCTTTTTGAGCCCGAGTGCCCAAACTGCCGCACAAAACCAAAGAATTTCCTCAAAGTGCCAGCACGTCAATTAAAGCCCCATTTGCATAAGGTGCTTCATTTGCATAAATATTTGCATAATGTTACCATACACTAACTTTTAGTAAACATGCCTCTTAATGAGTATATGGATAAAGAAAGACTAAAAGGTTTCTACATTACTATAATCCAGTACCAACCGCCAGGCACATTAGGAACTACTACAAACGCTGCCCATTTAGAACCCATAGCAAACCCGCCGTATCCTAACAGCACTACCAGGACTCACAAAGCACCATACTCTACCTATCAAAAGGCAACACTGCAAATATTAAACCAATACATCTCAGAGAACAACAATACATGACCTACTGGGGAAAGAACAAGTGGCAATGTCAAATAGGAATTATATAAACAGAATACCTCAGCTCAGTTACACATGCAGAACAGACCATCACCAAACAAGGAATCACAATTTAGAAACAGGAAGACAATAATTAAACTGGGAACCCCAAAAGCCAAACTTGGAATATACAACAACACTGTAGAAATAAAACTATATATTAATTTCCTCTTGTACTAAACAAAGCGCAAAAATTAATGATGCACATTTCCCAGAGCTGACATATTCCAGTTAATAAATTCAAAATAAAGAGATATTTTTCTACCTTTTGTGCATTTTTTTTCAGTTGCAATTGTTCCAGCCACTTTCTTCTGGTTTCTTCGTGTCTTCTGCTAACTCTCCATCTGCTGTCCATTTGTCCTTTCTTCTGTCTTCTTGTTTTTTTTTTCCATTCTCTCTCTACATCTGCTTTAACATACTAATCTTTCTCCTTTGGCTCTTTCCTCATTCCTATTTCATCTACTCAAAATTTACCCCTCCATCCTCAATCCCCACTTACTCTCCCAATACCCGGCCAATTGTAGATTTTTTATCCCTCCCACACAAAATATTTTTCCCCTCTCCATTTTACTCTCCCAGCCCCATCCCATTCTAATCCTCCCCCAACACCAGCTCCCTTCTAGTTCCAGCCTCACCCAGCATCCATTCCCTTCTAGTCCCTGCATCAGCCCATTTCCAGTCCTAGCAGCCCCCCAACCCAATACCAGTCCTATCCCCCCCTCATCAACCCACTTCCAGTCCTAACCCCCCATCACCCCATTTTCAGTTTAAGCCCCCCCCTATAACCCATTACCAGTCCTAACCCCCCACTTCCAGTCAGCCCCCCATAGCCCATTGCCAGTCCTAACCCCCCCATCAGCCCACAGTCCATTACCAGTCCTAACCCCATCAGCCCACCTCAAGTCTTAACCCCTCCCCATCAGCCCATTTCTTGTCCCAGCCCCCCATAGCCCATTATCAGTCCTAAACCCCCCCCATAGCCCATTACCAGTCCTAACCCCATCAGACCACCTCCAGTGTTAACCCCACATCATCCCATTTCCAGTCATAACAACACCCAACAGCCCACCTCAAGTCCTAACCCCTCCCCATCAGCCCATTAGAAGTCCTAACCCCCCCTAGCCCATTAGCAGTCCTAACCCCCCCTCTCTAGCCCATTATCAGTCCTAACCCCCCCCCCATAGCCCATTACCAGTCCTAACCCCCATCACCCCATTTACAGACAGCACCCATCAGCACAGAGCACATTAGCAGTCCTAACCCCCCCTAGCCCATTAGCAGTCCTAACCCCCCCTCCTAGCCCATTAGCAGTCCTAACCCCCCCCAGCCCATTAGCAGTCCTAACCCCCCCTCCTAGCCCATTAGCAGTCCTAACCCCCCCCTAGCCCATTAGCAGTCCTAACCCCCCCCTCCTAGCCCATTAGCAGTCCTAACCCCCCCCTCCTAGCCCATTAGCAGTCCTAACCCCCCCCCAGCCCATTAGCAGTCCTAACCCCCCCCTAGCCCATTAGCAGTCCTAACCCCCCCCTAGCCCATTAGCAGTCCTAACCCCCCCCCCTCTCTAGCCCATTAGCAGTCCTAACCCCCCCCATAGCCCATTACCAGTCCTAACCCCCCCATCACCCCATTTCCAGACAGCCCCCATCAGCCCACAGCCCATTAGCAGTCCTAACCCCCCCTAGCCCATTAGCAGTCCTAACCCCCCCCTCCTAGCCCATTAGCAGTCCTAACCCCCCCCAGCCCATTAGCAGTCCAAACCCCCCCAGCCCATTAGCAGTCCTAACCCCCCCCCCTGCCCATTAGCAGTCCTAACCCCCCATCACCCCATCCCCAGACAGCCCCCATCAGCCCACACCCCATTAGCTGTCCTAACCCCCCCTATCCCATTAGCAGTCCTAACCCCCCCCCCCCTCCTAGCCCATTAGCAGTCCTAACCCCCCCCCCAGCCCATTAGCAGTCCAAACCCCCCCCCAGCCCTTTAGCAGTCCTAACCCCCCCCCCTAGCCCATTAGCTGTCCTAACCCCCCCCCCCCCGGCAAATTTAAAAACAGAAAAAGCGGGCTCTGGCTGCTGCCGCGGACGCGGCAGCATGCAGTGTCCCGCGGGGCCCCCTCCGCCCGCTAAGCCCCTCTGCAAGGGCTTTCAGATTCGCGAGGGAGACAGCGTCTCCCTCGCGTCTCTGTTAAGCCCGCAGGGGCTAATGGGAAATTTCCCATCAGTCCCTCGCGTCTAAAGGGGCTGATGGGAAATTTCCCATTAACCCCTGCGGGCTTAACAGAGACGCGAGGGAGACGCTGTCTCCCTCGCGAATCTGAAAGCCCTTGCAGAGGGGCTTAGCGGGCGGAGGGGGCCCCGCGGGACACTGCATGCTGCCGCGTCCGCGGCAGCAGCCAGAGCCCGCTTTTTCTTTTTTTGCGGACCTTCACGCGTGCCAGCTGCAAGGCCTTCGCGTGCCACAGCTGGCACGCGTGCCATAGGTTCGCCATCGCTGACTTAGGGCATCAAATACACTTGGGCCGGATCTAGTTCCTGTGCTGTAATTGCCATGGTAACTGCACATCCCGTGATGGAACAGAGAACAGACAGATTAAGGGTGGAGAGTGGGCATGAGGAGGACATTATGGTTATCACAGGGGTATACATCGCGCACTGTCAATGTTGCAATTAGCATGGGTGCACTTACTATCACCTCGATAGGTGGAATTCATTGCAAATGCCGCTGCCATGCATTAGTGTACTCTCCTGTGTAGTAACTGCTGGAAACATGCTGGCCATGCCCCGCACATGCATTTCTATGTAAAAGGACCCCTTAGAGGGTAAGCCCATGGGGATAGGGAAAGACCAAACCTTCCAGATATAACTCACTTGAGCCACTACTGGAAAGGCATCTGCTAAAGAAAATGAATAAATAAAAAAGCAAAAACCCATATTAAAAAGAACGCTTTAATCGTTTTTCTGAAATCCAGCATGTTGTTCATTAAATGAAATTCAGATGCCTGAACTCCTACTCATTGTATTATAGAATCTTTGCATTAGAGCTATATTTTAATTTTGCGTAAGCATGACGGTAATATATTTGTCTAATGCTTCAAGGTTTTGATACATTACAGTAATTATATATTTTTTTGTTCACTTTGTTGTATTCCATTCATTGTTTTACACGTCTATTCTTTCTCACTTTGCTGAGATGCTATTTTGTGATTTTTTAATCTTTTGCCATTTTCCTCGAGTTCTCCATGTCCTTGTATGACCAACTGTCTGCCTGTATAATTAAAATGTAATTTGTATTTTTATGCTTATGTGATTATAATACAATTATGTGTATGTGACTATTATGCAATTCTATTATGAAATATACTTCTTACTATACTCATGCTTATTGTTACTGTAAACCTCTGCAATACCCGCTGGGGTATTGTCATATATCAAACAAGAAATGAAAATATAATTTTTTTTTTTTTTTTAACTTTACTGATTCCCCATACCAGGTGCCCTAGCAACGGGCAGAGCAGAGGCCCCTCGGCGCAAACCTCGTCATGTTTCCCTTTGCAATGGATTGTATATTAATTACCACTGGCTTTAGCAACTTCTAAAAGTACAATGTGTGTGTGAAAAACTGTCTAGCTGGCTCTCCCCACTAGAAGATACCAAGGAATGAGTTATGAAGTCACAGGCATTATAAATAGAAAGGTTTCCGGAGGAAAAATTGTCTTTTTCTTCATGAGTTATTTAATTTAATATGCTTAAGTAACATGGAAAGGCGGTCTATAATAAAAACAGCTCTTAAAATTTAGAAGGAAAGGAACTACATACAGTGAATGGACAGGAAAGAAAGCGTAAAATATTTGTGCCTCCCAGAAGCCTGCCGAGAATTCAGCAGCTAGGAGTCTCAGGCCTTGTGGAGGGTAGACCCCAAAGCACTAACTCAGTCTTGATGTAAATGAAAAAAAGAGTGGCAGGCTAGAGATTTTCTTCTTCTAGAGGGGATCATCAGCTCCTGCTTGAGGCACGAGGAGCAAAGGAGCCCAAGGTACAGGATAAAGGAGGAGGAGATTTTTTAAAGGGCTTTGAACTTTTTTCACCTAAAGAAAGGTTAAAAGGATGAATGCGGAGCGTGCCATGCCAGGCAGAGGGGCATTTCAGCATCTTTGTGGTGCCAGGTCTGCTGAGAACCTCTATATGGGATAAGCCAGACAGTGGTTCACTGATAAACTACAGGAGAGCGCTGAATCCTGCTCCATCTGATCAGGGGTGTGCATTAGAGAGGACACAAGAGTTGCACATACCATCAAGCCATTCTGCAGCCCCTGCCCTGTGACATTCTTGTCTCCTTTGGATCAGGAGATGAAGGAGAGGTCCCTAATAATGGAACAAATAGACTGAGGTGCAGTAAGTCAGGCGAGTCCAAGAAGAGTTCTATTACCCATGACTTCAGAGAAGAGTTTTGGCTTACAAGTGCACTACTTGTATGCATATGGCTAAGAAAAAGAAAAAAAAGTGTAATTCCTGTGATCCCTCCAAGAGCGAGGTGTCCGGAGAAGAGGGTTGTCTGGGCCCTCTAGAAGAGGGGAATGTTTGAGAGATGGAGGGCCAAATATAGTTTTAAGTGAATCCATGGAACTATATACCTTGTGGCCTTGGGCAAGCCACTTAACCTACATTGCCTCAGGTACACAAAGATTGTGAGCCCTTTGGGGACAAGGGAATAAAGAGTGCATGTTAGCATATATCTGTAACCGCTTTGATTGAAGGATAAGGCAGTATAGAAAACTGGTTAAATAAAATACCTAAAATAAATACTATGGGTAACTACATGCATTTGGCCACTTGCAAGCTGTTTCCAGCAGAATGAGCACATGATCACTTTGAGTCGACAGCAAATGCAGTGGCTGTAGCAGGGCTCATTATGGGAACCCTTGGGATGAGGCAACTGCACCTGGAACTGGAGAACTGAGAGCATACACGGTGCTAACCTTTAAGGATGACGTGCTCAAGTGCAGATGCGAGTGCCTGCAACGATCAACTCTACCACACTGCCTTACAACCGTCAGGGTACAAAAGCACCACTGTATGACCTGTGGGGAATGTCAAATGGGGTAACACACTACGAAGCAAGAATGGTGCTTCAACTTTCTAAGTTGCTAGAATAATGAGGAGCTTAACCAGCTGGAAGGCATGGCCCTTGCTTATTTGTTTATGGCAAAGTTCTACAGAGCAGAACAGAGGATACGCAAATCAGAGGGGTGTCCCAGCAATCAGGGGGGTGTCCCTGCAATCAAAAAGCCTTTCCTATCTTGCTGCCTTCACGCACAAGCCTGACTGTATTTCCATTACAAAAGTCGAGCACTGACACATAGCGTCTCACAAGGCTCCTGCATAAGCTGTTACATCACACAAAAACATCATGCAAATCACTGCACCATCCTTTTCCATCATTGTAGCCCTACTGACCTCCTGGGTACACACCCTAACCCACACACTAAACCCCGGTACCAACCACATCCCTATCCTCCGCTACAACACAAGAAGAGGTTTTGAAACCCCCCCACCACACAACTACAAAACCTTATACACGCCAGTCACACCTCCTACTTATCCCATTACAAACCCTTAACAAAACCAAATCCGAAAAACGACCCCAGCACCTCCACCTTAGATGCGCACTTGCGAATGCCCGATCTATACGATCAAAATGGCCCATAGCCATCGAGCTTATATCTCACCACAACCTTGACCTATTAATGATAACTGAATCATGGTTATCCTCATGCGACAATGTCATCCTCAACCAGATGACACCCCCAGGCTACTCATCCTTCGCCTGCCACAGAGCCAATCAGAGAGGAGGTGGCACTCTGATTATTGCCAAATCTTCACTTCAATTTAGATTAAGTAACACCACAAGTACAACTCACCTTGACACACTCTCTATAACAAATGACACCTGTACCATTAACCTCTTATACCGAGCTCCCACGCCATCCCCAGATGACCTTCCTTCCATAATCAACATTGCTGGTAACCCCAACAACCCCCGCACCCTAAACTGGTTATTAGGCGACTTCAATCTGCCATCCCTACATGAATCGCACTCATCAGCCTTCCTTGATGCAATGAACCAACTTGGATACAGCCAATTGATTGATGCTCCCACCCACAACAAAGGAAACAAACTTGACCTTATCTTCGCACCTAATGCTGTTATCAATTCCACTGAGAACCTGTTGACCTCAATAACACCAATTCCTTGGTCAGATCATAACCTACTTCTTTTTGACTTACCTAACATCCACCCCAGCAACATTTGCAGAAATACTCAACATACCGTTAGAAACACGGCAGCACGATATCAGCCTTTTGACAAGAACGAAATCCTTGACAAGATATTGCCTATCCTCACCGATGCCTCTACAGACCCTGACGATCTAGTATCAAACTGGAATAATGCACTTAAGGAGGCTGCACACCAACCAGCCAACACCGAGAAAAAATCAAGACGTGAACATGCACCTTGGTACTCACAAGATATACGAATGTCCCTAATCCAGCTCCGCAAACTTGAGAGACAATGGCGCCGCTCACGGACTCCTGAGGCTCTCTGCACATACTCTGCCCACCTACAAGCTCACAGACAAATGACAATGGAAAAGAGAAAGCAACACCACTCTGAAACTCTAAAAAGATCCATGAACAGACCCCGTGAACTATTCTCCATTGTTAGAACGCTCACAGGCGACCCTACCCCTCCCCAAGACCAAATGCCTCACCCACAAATCTACTCAAACTACCTTCAGTCAAAAATAATCCAAACAAACTTTAACACTTCCCCCACCCCCTCGTCCCTGCAGACCTCACCCTTCAACCAGCGGCGCTGTCTCAATTCCAAGAGGTCTCCACCAAACAAATTGAGGAAATCATCTCATCTATCAACCTCACTACAGCACCTAATGACCCCTGTCCCTCCAGCTGGATAAAAGAGCTGCGAACCACCCTCAGCCCAACCATCAGTAGAATCCTCAACCAATCCTTCATAAAAGGCTACTTCCCGCAAAGCTTAAAGTTCACATCAATCCGCCCACTATTAAAAAACTGCAAACTCGACCCATCTA
Source organism: Ichthyophis bannanicus (assembly GCA_033557465.1). Lineage (NCBI taxonomy): Eukaryota > Metazoa > Chordata > Amphibia > Gymnophiona > Ichthyophiidae > Ichthyophis > Ichthyophis bannanicus. The sequence continues at coordinate 796,693,024 of CM066032.1, forward strand.
AAGTCGAGTCGTTCAGACCCATCTCAAGCATCCCTCTACTTGCAAAAATTACAGAAAAGGTAGTTCAATTACAAATCCAACAGCACATTGACACTGAAGCACCACTGGACCATTCACAACATGGATTCAGAGAAGCACACGGTATAGAGACCATCCTTACTACATTATTCAACAACCTGGTCATGGGAATCGATGATATACACCAAGGATTCATCCTTATTTTTATGGACATTGCAGCCGCGTTTGATTCTGTGAACCACGAGTCACTCTTAATCCGCCTCAAAGAAAAAGGTATACAAGGAACAGCCTTAGCATGGTGCAGGTCATATTTGAGCGACAGGTCACAACAAGTCAGAGTAGGATCCACTACATCCGATCCATTCACACTCAAACAAGGAGTCCCCCAAGGCTCTTCCCTTTCATCTCTCATGTTTAATATTTATATGCAACCCATCTGCGACCTGATCCGTTCTTTCAATATTCAGTGCTTAGCATATGCAGACGACATCCTGATGTACTCATCCTTCAAGCTTGACCGACCAGATTTCTCAGCAATAATAAAATGCTTCAATGCTGTCTCCGAATGGCTCCTATCCCAAAACCTGCGCATTAATCACAGCAAGACTGACGTCCTTTTTATCACTCGCAATCAGAACTTCATACCACCGACATCCCTGCGAGTCAACAACTACGACCTCACAGTCAAACCTACCATCCGGTACTTGGGCATCATCCTCGACCAGAAGCTGGACATGTCACCGCATATCAAAAATACTGCCAAATCTATTTACCACAAGATACGTTCACTATGACACCTACGACCACTACTTGATCCGTCTGATTTCCGCACCATATTCCAAGCACTGGTAACCCCCCACCTTGACTTCGCTAACATCATCCTCCTTGGGCTCCCACAAGCAACACTGAACCCCCTGAGGTTAGCCATGAACTCCACTGCAAGAATACTTTCCGGAATATCTAGATCGGAGCACATAACTCCAGTGCTGATGAACCTACACTGGCTGCCTTTACAAGCTAGAATTGTCTACAAAGCCCTCGTACTAACCTTCAAGGCCTCAAGAAATCAGCCCACCACCCCGCTTACCAAGCTTATCCAACATACACCACCAAACAGATACAGACGCTCGTCATGCTTGAACAAATTAGAAGTGCCTAAAGCAATCACAAAATGTTCAAAGACAACATCCAATAGAGCCTTTTCACTATTTGTACCAGGAGCATGGAACTCCCTCCCCCCAGAAATTCGTTCCATTACCAATATAATCTCGTTCAAAAAGGCTATCAAACACCATCTTTTCCTAAAACACTATTCCGATCTTATCCCCCCTAGCCAACCCCGACATAATACACGTACTCTCCAAGATTCACAATTAACGCAACCCCAACTACATAATACACGTACTCTCCAAGATTCACAATTAACGCAACCCCAACTACAAAAACCGTTAGCCTGATACCCCTCTTGTTACATATCCACTCTTCACATTACAACCCTTAACCATGCCCTCATTTGATCTTTAATCCTCCACTTCTATAACACTGTACATAGTTTTTCCCCCTGTTTTTCCAAGTTTGTATCCCATGTTTTATTGTAAACCCAATGTAACTGCTACATTGTTTTATGTTCTGTTCCACTGTAAACCGCACTGATTGTAATAGCGCGGTATATAAGAGATGCAAATAAATAAATGGCAGAGTACCAAGTGGAGCAGTGTATCTCAAAGCTGTACCAAGAGCCCCTGGAGACCATTTATTCTGACAAATTCTTAAAGTTTTCACAGAGAAGCACCACTAATACAGGGTACGAATGCAGACTTGCAATTGCATGAAGTCCTAATTTCACTGACCGATGGAATCGCTAAGTGTCACAAAGACACAGGAAAATTAGGAGGAGGGATTGTCTTCAAGCCCCAGAGAGAATGCGCGAAGACTAGGAATAATTCTGGAATGGACCTTTCTCTCGCTCTATTGTCCATTGTTTGTTGTTTTCTGTCAGTGCTTTGTAATTGGTAGCCCAGACGCTGGGAAGATTTATTTCAAGGGCTACTATGTAGCATGAGTCTGCCCAATGCAAGGATATGATTGAGATAACTATGCTGCTAATAACCATGGTTTGGAATAAAGTTTCCTAAGATGAGAAATAACAATGAATAGAGGACATAAACATGCATGACACCCAACAGTTATATGCTAGAATTTGGCAATGATATAGTAGATGGTAACGTTTTATAATAACCAATTGGTGCTATAGCTGGTATACTGTTTCAGTAATGCTAAGAGTTCTTTCAAAGTTCAGTATGTTTCCAGCTACTGGATGGCAAGGCTATTTACAAATACTACGCAGAAGTACAAGTATGACCTCACTGAACAATGCAATGTTTATTCTTATTTGATAAAGTTTAAACATGTGATTAACTTTAAATTAATGATTGGGTGATTTATGAGTGAATTTCCTCTTGAAAGTGTACCCTATAATATGGTTTGAGCTCCGGATTCAATTGGTTGAGATCTATTGCAAAATGTTACCCCCCAGGTTTCAATTTTTCTTTTCTTTTAAGGGGAGGGCAGTGTTTAATTTGTAGACCAAAAGGAAGCCTAAGAGTGGATGCAGAGTAGGGGGTGGGCGGCCCAGGGACAAAGGCAACAGGAGAAGAGGGGAGTGTTAGCAGGATTTGAATGACTGTTCCCTGCTCTGCTCCAGACTCCTCCCACTCTTCTTCGTTGCAGGCTGCATGGAAGAGAAGGGCTGGAAAACAATAGTTCTGTTGCTGTAGAGTCTGAAAAGAAATGATGAAATTGCATTCCAGGCCATTCCCCCAAAAATTAAGACCTGGAAGATGATGTAACTCCCCCTCCAGATCATGTGGTGTTCTAGTATTTAAGAAGGAAGCCTCTACATGTTTCTCTTTGTAATGGATGGTATATCAACTGGCATGCTAAGTATAATGTGCATGGAAATTTTTAGCTGGCTCTCCCCAATGGGAGGTGCCAAGGAAAGAGCTATGAGGTCATGGAGATTGCAACAAATAGTAAAGTTTGGAGGGAAAGTTATTTTTTCCCCTTCCTTACCCTTTTTCCCCTCTCAGAAATGAGTTGAGAGCTCAGCAGCCAGGAGACTCAGGCTTGGTAGGGGGGTGGACCCAAATCCCCGGAGACTGTTGGGTCCTGCCTGCTAGCAAGAGTGTCAAATGGACTCCTGAGCCAATAGGATTGATGGTGCTAAGGCCCAAGGTATAGGATATAGGAGGAGGAGGAGAACATTTTTTAAAGGCTTTTCCATTTTTCATACGAAGAAAAGTTAAGAACAAGATTGCATAAATCCTTTGACAAGTTGAGAGTACTGGAGAAGACTGGGAGCTTTAAGTGTCTGCTGATGGGTCTATGACCAGTTAGGAGAACTGAGGGAGAGGTCATCTACCAAGATTTGGTTCAAAGGAGTTCTGACATATTTTGAAGGTGGGGAGGAGGTGGAACATCTTTGGATTCAAGGAATCCAAACTGTAAAAGTATGTGAAGTGTCTTTTCAGATCCAGACAGAGAAGAAACTGCTAAGTGAAGTTCTGTCCAGGGAATCCCATGCATTTTCGGAGAGGAAGAGGAGAATCAAGAGGAAACAGAGAAAATAAACAACAGGTAAAGACCATATGACCTATCCAGTCTGTCTGTCAATCCATACAAACTATTAAATTCTACAATCCTTTCCTCTGCCTCCGAGATTCTCTGTTCTTGTCCCATGCTTTCTTGAATTCAGATACAGATTTCATTGCCACCACCTCCACTAGGAGTCTGTTCCACGCATCTATCACCTTTTCTGTAAAGAAATACTTCCTCTGATTACTACTGAGTCTATCCTTTCACCTTCATAGCAACTTAGAAAATGACCCCTTGTTCCAAAGATATTTAAAGGTCTCTATAATATCTCCCCTCTCCCACCTTACCTCCAAAATATACATATTGAGATTTTTTGTCTATTCCCATATGCTTTATGACAAAGGCTACTGATCATTTTAGTAGGCACTTTCTGTACAGACTCCATCCTGTTTATATCATTTGGAAGGTGCAGTATACCAAATTAAGTCCTACTAGAGACTTATAGAAATACACTATCCTGCTGGCCATTCCTCTCCCTTGACACCTATGGATCTTCTGGCTTTTGCTCTTGCCTTTTCTACTTGCCTGTCCACTTTAAAATCTTCCGATATGATCACCCCAAGATCCCACTCTTCTTCAAGTACTTCATCTCCTATACTGTACCATTCCCTTAGGTTTTTGTAGCCCAAATGCCTGACCTTATATTTATTTAGCATTAAATCTTAGCTGTCAAACTCTTCAGCTGCAGATGGGGTGCCCAAAACCACCTCTGCATCACCCGAACAATGCAGTTAAAATGCTGCATTTCAGTAAAACCACAGTTCAAACATAAATGGCTCGTTTATAACAGGACGCCTGTGTGAGAGGTTCAAAATGGCAACTCTTTTAACTCTATTTTAGAAAGACAACATAGGCGCCTTCTGCACCCTTATGAAATAGATTCTCAGAACTTCCCCAGTAATGCACCAAAGAAGACGCACACATTTGCATCCCCTCAACAAAGGTGTAAATTTGTGTGTGCATTCTGCACGTATAGATGCATATTTTATAAATTCATGTGTACATGCAAATCTGCCTCCGCTCCACCCAAACTATGCCCATGGGAACGCTTACACACAGATTGCATAAAAGCAGGCATAGCACTTTCCATGCATGTGTATGGTTGCCTAATTTTATAAATGCTCTTGTCCACTTGTAAAACTGGCTTTAAGCATGGGAAAGCCTTTATGAAATGACCCCTTAAAAGCATGCATAGAGTATGGATTGAGCGTTATCTCCTTCTCTCACTGTTCCCTTCTCATGAGTCCGTGGAGAGGTGTGCAGCAGAAGTCAGGTTCATAGGAATCCGACGGCCGCCCCCCACCATGATGCAACTGCTGCTATGGTGGCCCCTGAAACTGGAGTGAAACCACCATCTTACTTCCCATAGATTACTGCGCTAGCATTTAAATCAGTAGTCTGGAGGCGAAAGGCAGTTTATATGAACTGTAAAGAGAACTGACTTGCTTTTTCTCCTCTCTAATATGCATGTTCTTGTTTAGCAGAGTTTACTCTGCATGCTTTATTTTGCAGCAGGTCATTTCCATAGGCCCCCAGATCTCTAATGCATTGCATTCAGCTCTACATCATTCTGTACTGGCACTGTGTCTTTCTGGAGTTTCTTTCCACTAATATAATTTGAGAAGCACTGATGTCATTACAGTCTTCTGTGGTGCCGAAGGAAGAAAGGCAATTGCTAATATAATATCATAGGACACTGCTAATGTGACAGTGAGTTAGTAATAGAATAGAATGGGAACCAGTTAAGAATTAGATACTTATAGTGGTAGTTATGTATTCTGCAGAAACAATTTTATTGGGAATAGGACAGTGCTTCCCAAACCTGTCCACAGCCAGATTTTCACATTTTCAGGATATGCAAAATGAATCTGCACAAGATAAACTTGTAAATGCTGGATCCCTACTGCATGCAGCTTTACCTCCTGTACTGTGGAAATCCAATAGGCTGTGGGGATGACCAGGGCAAGCTTGGGAAGCCCAGGGATAGGTGTAGAGTGGATAATGCCATGTGGAAGGAAACTTGCTGTGCTCGTGTACATCTGGTTTTATCTCTGTGACATCAGGTGCTATATGAGGACATTCATTTGTTCACCTGGACTTTCCCCCAAAGAGCTTACAGTCTGACGTGTTAACTCCAGACTCCTTTTATTCTCGTATTTAATAATCTACCTTTCCAGAAACCCCGAGGCAGGATTTATTATAATAACGAAGTACAGGGGTATCCCCTGTGGAGCCATGTATCTGGCTCCAGAGGCTGTAGATAGAGGAGGGGGAGGCTTCTCCTTGCCTCCTCCTTTTGAGCCCTGAGATGTGGGGAGGGTGGAAAAACCTCAAGACCTTAGTTCATAGATGAGCAGACAGTCTCTCTCTCTCAAGCACTCAGCCACTCTGAAATTTCCCTCAGTCCATACCAGTAAAATAGGAAGAATAATACATTTTGCTGGGTGAATCAGGAATCAGACAGTTCATTTGTTGTATTCACAGACCCAAGATAAAGCCAAAATACAAAAAGAAGCATTGGGTTATTAACTCTTTTAGTCTTCAAATATTTCTGTTCTGTGTTCACAGATGAAGGGCCGAGAATGGGATCTCAGAAAGCAAACACAAACAGAAATGGAAGCAAAGTAGACCTTGAACTATTTTTAAAAGCCTGCTAAAGTAAGAGTAGATAAAGTGATGGGGCCAGATGGGATTCATCCAAGGGCATTGAAGGAACTTCTGGCCGCTCCGTAGTCTGACCTTTCAATGCTTCTTTAGAGTCTGGAGTAATTCTGGAGAACTGGAGATTGGTGAATGTGGTTCTTGTCCTAAAAAGTGGAAGTAAGGAAGAGGTTGGTTAATCTGACCTCTGTGGTGAGTAAATTAATGGAAGCACTGCTAAAGCAGAGGATAGTACCGTTTCTGGAATCCAAGGGATTACAAGATCTGAGAAGGCATGGCTTTATTAGACATAGATCTGGATTGGCGGAGAGTGTAGATTTGATATACATAGATTTCAGCAAGGCCTTTGACACAGTGACAACTTATAAATAAACTGAGTGTCGTTGGGATGGACCCTAAAGTGACTGACTGGGATAGAAACTGGTCGAGTGGGAGTTACAGAGGCAGGGGCAGCCCTACAGTTGGTCCAAAGTGTTGGCGCCCTAGGCGAACCTCAAGCTTTACGCCCCCTCTGGCTGTCAAAATCTATTATTTAGTTTTGAATGGCCTGCTTTTGCTGCCCTCCATAGGTTGCTGCCCTAGGCGACTGCTGAGTTTGCCTAGTGGTTGGGCTGGCCTTGCACAGAGGGTAATAGTGAATGAAGCTCACTCTGAAGATAAAGTTATTATTGGTGGTGTGCTGCAGGGGTCAGTCCTGAGTCCTGTTCGTAACATTTTTGTAAGCAATATTGCAGGTGGTCTGTTGGGAAAAGTATATTTCTTTGCAGATGATACCAAAATCTTCAACTGAGTAGATACTCTGGAAAGTGTGGATAACATAAGGATGGATCTAACGAAGTTTGAAGAATGAAATTGACACCTTTTTTGAGGGGATGCAAATGTGTGCGTCGCCTCTTGCACACTACTAGGGAAGTTCTAGGAGTCTATTTTACAAGGGCATAGAAGACGCCTATGTTGTCTTTGTAAAATAGGGTTACTCAAGCCATTTCTGTTTGAACTGTGGTTTTACCGAAATGCAGCATTTTCACTTCATTGTTCAGGTGATGCAGAGATGGTTCTGGGCATCCCTTGCCTGGATCAAGACTGTACTTGTGTGAGCCTCGAAAGGAGAGGGTGGCCCATTCCTCTCACCTATACAACTGCTACTGTAATGGCAACTCTACATCAAATGGAGTAATGGGGCAAAATTGAGGAAACTGCCTCCCCCTCCCAAACAAAGGATTACCAATACTGTCTGGACAAACTTTAACTACGCCTCAGAATGCCTCTCTTACCTCCTTTTTTTCATTGACTAATTTCTGTACAGCTATCTCATTGGTTGGACATAATACATGTGGTCTTTGAAGGGGTGAAGGGGAGGGATTTGTAAAACGACATGAATTGTCCAGGTAACTCCCGAAGTTAACCTGAAAAAATATTTTGATCTCTTAAACCAGAGCTTGACAGACCCCAGGTCAGCATGGCGACTAAAAATAAATAATTAAATAATCAGACCTACGGTGTCTGCCTGCGGGGATCCCATCTTCCACAGGCAGAAGTGTTGCAAAAGGCACGATTGCGGCCAAGGCCAGAGGTGTCTGCCCAAGCCTGAATGAAAAGAGTTAGAGGCAGAGGGAGTTTGCTGCACAGGTAGTATAAGAAATTTAAAGGGGCAATAGGTTAAATAAAGAATAGAGGGTGTAAGAGGGTGAGTGCAGGGGGAGAGGGAGAAGGGGAGATAGCTGGAAAGAGAAACATAGCTGGGGGTGGGAGAAGGGACAGCAGGAGAGGAGTTGGAGGGGAGGGAAGAGTGTAAGAGGTTGAAGAGATGAATGCATGGGAAATAAAGGGCACAATGTGGGTGGGCAAAAGATGCACCTCAACCCCAGCACCACACACACCTGCAGGCATCGCACCTCTGTACCACACAGGTGTAGCCTAAAGGGTGAGAGAGGGTGGAGGAGGAGAGAGGTCACTGCATACTGTTGGCATGGTACAGTGGCCCACTAAGAGCTTGATCTATTAAGCTTTTCCATAGAAAATGGGAAAACGGTCTTAATAAATCAGACCCTAAAACCTAAAAACGTAACTATGATACACTTTTTGGAGGGCAGGGGTGTGCACGTTGACCTACATTTGGCAGCTGACTTCTAGATTTTTAGGTCTGCTCATAGATTACAAGAAGATCAGTCAAGGCCTGTCTTAAACAGATGACGCAGCCACATAAGTTATGTTTTTACCCTGCTCAAACTATAGTGTTCAAAAAGAACAGATTTGCATCACCCATCTACTCTGAGAAACTGCTTACAGTGGGGATTATCAAACACAAAAAATGTTTTTCCAAAATAAAGATTTCCAAAGGCAGAACTAAATAGAAATGAGGCAACATTCAAACAAAGGAGTTTATTTACTAAGCGGCATTAGTTATTAACCCAGTAATTAACATGTGGTAACAGCATGGTGCTTTAGCAGTTAACTGAGCATATGGAAATTACAACAAGTTTACATGAAATGAGGCAAAAAATAGATGGAGAATTGGCGACAACCATGCCTTAGGGTTACTGTTTGTACAGGAGGCTATTGCATGTTAAACAGGTAGTGACACCTGAACTGGTGTAGCTAAGGGCATCATATTATCTGCCATTCAGTTAATGAACTTTTTCTCTGAATGGCAAAACTCAGAGACTATCCCTGGCAGTTAATGCAGAGGCTTTGCAGCTATTGTGTGTTCATTTTGGATGTTAACCCACAACAACTGCAAAACCTTACTGCACTTGAGTAAAGAGGCCCCAAAGAGCAAGTGTGTGTGAAGTCTGCAATTACTTTTCACCCACAGGCTTTATATCAATTTTCAAAGGAAAATTTCCTCTTAAAAACAGACTCAGGTAAAATATTCACATGAAACTGCAGCGGCTATTTGTGTGGGTGCATCTTCCAAGAAAACATATGCAACTTTTTTGACATTCAAAAAAAGCAAGTGTACTTTCTGCCACAAGCCAGTCCCCAGAAACACACAGACATGCCTTTGAAAATAACCTTCTGAATGCAAAATAGCACCAGTCACAGAAATTATTTCAAAATCCACATCCAAGGTCAGAAATATTTTTCTTCCATTTTTGCATCTCATGGGAAAGATCTGGATAAAGCCTCATCTTATTGCCTAAAAATGCAGCATCCAGATTCTGAAGAGACAGTCAATATTAACTCTGTCAGATTTCAGAAGAGAGGAAATTTAAAAAACTTGATCTTTCAAATTCCAGATTAACAGTCCCAGGACAGATTATGAGCAGCACATTCATCTGAAGAATGACTTTTTACAGGTAGAAAATAAACCCTTGATAGTAGCAGAAGGGTTTCCACAGGGATCTTAAAACATTTTATCAAGTACCTCAAAAATAAATCCAAGTCCAAAATAAGTAGTTTGGAAAAACAAAAATCACAGCTCATAGGTTTCTTAAGTGCAGAGAATGTTCCAAAATATTTTTCTTTCCTCTTAAAGATCAAATTATTTCTGATCAAGTCGAAAAAGTAAATTCTTCAATCTTTTGAACAAAGCCCTTTAGTTCTTCCCTCCAAAGTCGGAAATGAACCTTGCACCTCCACTTCACTTGCCAAAGCCTTTCTAATGGCCATTGCAGCATACCACAGAACATTCAAGGTGACTTTTCTTGGCACTTCTGAGATCTCGAGAAAATCGGTACTTTCCAGGTCTGCAAGCAGTTTATCAGAGGTAATTTTACTGGCACTTACACTGGTGTCTTCTATGCCTCCTCCAGGTTTCTTCCACAGATCTTTCCCAATCTTCAGGGAACCATGGCCCCAAGAATCTTCCTAAACGCAAGACACTAGCAAAACATTCTGGGGTAATTTCCTAAAGGCTTCTGTATGCGTATATGCCTTCTAAAACTGCCCACTTCCCCGGCATATAAGTACAGTTGTGGTCAACATTACTGGCACTCTTGTATTTTATGTATGTTGTGTGTACAATATCTTGAGAAATAATTGGAAACATTCCAACTGTATGTCATCATAATATTTTAATAGTATGTTCAAAGGAATACAACAAAAAAAAGGTGTCTGTGCAGTGTAGATGTAGTAATTTCTATAAAAACAAAACAAAACATAATCTGGACTGGATTAATGGCACCCTTCACTGGATTAATGGCACCCTTCATTTGGTTGCACAACTCTTGGCAGGGATGACAGCCTCCAAACATTTCTTGTAGCCATCTATGTTTCGTACATCTCCCACTCTTCAATTGCAGTTTATTCCAGCTCATGAATGTTTCCAGAATTCTTTTTACCAATGGCAGATTTCAGCTTTTTCCAAAGGTTCTTGATTGAATTGAGATCAGGACTCATTACTGGCCAGTTTAAAACTCTCAATTTGTTCCTTTTTAACCATGCTTTTGTATTTTTGCATGCATTTTTTTGGGTCATTATTCTGCCGGAGGACCCATGAACTTTGACCCAAACCTAGCTTTCTGACAATAGGTAGCACATTTCGCTCCAAAATACCTTGATAGTCCCGACTTCATGATTCCTTTAATACGTTCCAGGCCTCTAGTTCTTGAGGCAGCAAAACAGCCCCACAACGTTATGGAACATCTACCATATTTAACTGTAGGAAGGGGTTTATTTTTTCCTTGTAAGCTTCATTTCTTCACCAGTAAATGTGTCGCTGGTCTGCATTGCCAAAGAGCTCAAGTTTGATTTCATTGGTCCACAGAACATTTTTCCAGAAGGATTGTGGTTTCTCAAGGTAGGTTTGGGCAAAGATCAGGCGTGCCTTGTTATGTCTGTCTTTGAGTAGTGGGGTCCTCCTTGGCCTTCGCTCATGAAATCATTCTTTGTTTAGTGCATGGCATATGGTGCGGGTTGAAACCACCACTCCAGATTGATCCAGGTCAGCCTTAAGCTCTTTGGATGTTGTACATGGTGTTTTTCCAATAGTTCGCACTAAACTTCTAAAATGTCTTGGATTAATTTTCCTCTTCCCACCATGTCCTGGAATGTTCTTTATAGTTCCATGAGCAGAAAACGTCTTAATAACATTGTGAACTTTAGACACAGGAATCTCAAGGTATTTGGAGATGGCCTTGTACCCTTTGAAGTTTGATGTTTGGTGCTAATGACTTTCTGACGGTCTCAGGCAGCTCTTTTGTCTTCACCATTGTGAAAATGGAACAGTGTGAATGTGACCATTTTAAATATTAGAGCCATCATTCATTGGTTGATTCACGTCATGAGTACTGACAACTGATCACAGGTATGTCTAATTTGACTTCAATGGGAATGTGGTTCTTCTGTACAAACCGATTTGAATTGTTTATAAGGGTGCCTGGCAATGTCCCAGATTTTATAGTATTTCCTACTATTTCCTTATTGGTCTTGTTTTATTTGATTCATTTATGTGTCAAATATGTGTGCAAATATAGTCCAAAGCCATTTCACTGGCCACTTTTTTTAGGAGATATTGGACATTAAAGGGTTGAATGGCAAGGGTGCCAATAATGTTGACCACAACTGTACATACAATACCAAGTAGTCACGTATTTTTACACAACATTGGTGTAGGTATGTTTGGGGACGTAGTTTGGGCAACCATGCACATTCTACATTACTGCTCAGCAGGTGTAAATGTATGAAGGCTCATTTTACCCATGATTTCTGCAGGTATTATGTGACAAATAGGGACCTACTTGGCTTCCTGATCTAGATGAGCCATTATAAAACTACCTTCTCTCCGGGAAGAAGCCTAGCTATGGCATGGCACCTTTGATAAGGGAGACGCTAAGAAACAGAAGATGATGCCAGAAAATAGTGGCCACTGTTGAGTTTACTGCCAAAGCTGATGAGTGCCTCATTGTGGAGATGAATGCATTCAGGGGCCTCAAAGCAGCTGGGCTCAAGTTCTTCTCAGATGCAAAAGCCCAACTCCATCATTTATGCTTAAGCATAATCAAGCCCAACAGTGAGAGAAAAAAAACAAAGAAAGTTTGCCAAGCACAGGTGCAGGTAAATTGGAAAGTCAACTGATCATAGGTAGCAAACAGATTTGCTGAGAGGAACAGCCTAGTAGTTAGATCAGCAGGCTAACCAGGGAAGTCAGGGTTCAAATCCCACTGACAATTCTTGTGACTTTGAGCACTGTCTCAGGTATAAACTCAGATGGGTAAGCCCGTTAGGGACAGTGAAAAACCTAGTGTACTGAATATAATTTGCTTTGAACTACCAAGGGAAAGGCATGAGTTAAATTCAGACTGCAGCAGCAGCAACCATAGCTGTTCGCTCCCCCATGCCACCGTACCCTCAAGGTTACCTTTGCTTAAAACAAAATAGGTAAAATGCATATCAATGCGCTTTTGGTGGTAGAGAATATCACCAAAGGCATGGGTTCACCTGTATATTTTAATATGCTTGCTGTGATGGGATTTTCTTAAACTGTTGAAGCCCAATACAGCAGCCAGTCAGGAAGCTTGATGAAAATACTTTCTAAGGTTTATAATTAGGGCTTCTATTCTGAGATGTTCATAAATAATTAGCATGCTTCTTCGCCGGCTGATTAGAGGTTCTGTTTTCACAGCACAGTTCCTATTGTTGGGTACTTTTCCAGCTAAATCAAATTCATACATACATTTCCAATACAAAAGAAACTTAACATTCCCCTATCTAGCATCCTCACACACACACTTCAGCCCCACCCTCTTCTCTCACACAACCCTTCTACTCATTCCCTCCACCAGCTTATCCTTAACTTTCTCCCTACTTCTGTCTCTGCTAGTCTCAAGCCCCCGCCCTTCTTCATTCAGTCTACTCGGGGGCCAGTCCCAAAATTGGTTCAATGTGCTGGCACCCTAGGCAAACCTTAACCATATGCGCCCCCTGGTGGTCGGAATCTATTGTCTAGCTTTGAATATCTTGCTATTTGCCACCCCAGGCAACCACTTGGTTTGCCTGATGGTTTGGCCAGCCCTGTGCCTACTTGTCCCCAACTGTGATGCACCCCACCGGAAGAGCTGTGCAGTGGAGCCAGTAGGAGGAGAATGGAAGCCCATATGCTGCTAAAAAACCTGACTGCTGTCATGTGCACAATGCACAAAACAGAGTGGAAGAAGTAAGCAGACAAGAAGAAGGCTGGAAGAGACTCGGGGCAGAGGTATTATTGTGTTTATCCGCTATTCTTGCATTGGGGCTGTTTATTGGTGCCTAAAAACAGAAACCCCTTTTATAATATTCTCTCAGGAAAGGTCATATTATGCCTGCAAATGCTTTACATCCCTTTCTCACATTTCTTTGTGGCAAAAGCAGCCTAACCAGAATGCTTCTCCAATGATTTATAAAAGCTCTAGACATAGGCTGTGCTATCTTAAATCTGGCACTAGGTAAAGAAAAAAATTCCAATAATTCTAATAAACCAGACAGATTACTCTTCGGCACATTTGCACCACTGCACACAACAGTGTATAGGAGGGAGGTGGGGGGGGGGGGGGGGGATGGAACACCCTATCGGTGCTCTGCATAAGATTTTCTTTCATGCATAACTTTAGTCTATAATTTTTCCCCTGTCAGGCACACTGCCTAAATTTAAACACAAACAGTCAAGCAATGAAGAAACATTAACACGTTTACTGTGAACAAAAATCTCCCAGTTGTACAGTGGCATTTTAATACATTTCAACTTATCTTTTTCAGCAATGGGGAAGAGTACAAACCCTGCAGGGATTCACTCTGCACACGGGTAATTACAATGGGCTCCCCCATTTTATTTTTCATAATGCGTATGTAAAGTCAGATGTCAGTGCTGAAGCTGCCTTTTTGATGTCAGTTACCACAGACATGCTTTATAAAAAAAAAAGAAATAATAGTTTAAAGAAATTGAAAAGCAACTCATCATTCATGGGAAGGTGTCCTCTGGCTGTGCATACTGGAACAAATGCTACTTTTTAAATGTCTCTATAAAACATGAAGGTAATAATCAGTGGAATGGCCAGCGCATAAAGATATCCATATAATTTATATAGGTATCGTTATGCATCCATACTGTGACAGCTCCCATTGCTCTATATGTATATTCAATGCCACCACGTCTGTGGATAACTACATTTAAAAAATGCCTACTGTGGTGTTTAAACATCAATCCAACTATATTTTGGGATTTTATTTTATGTTTTTCCTGAGAACATATCAGTGGTTATTAACTTAATAACAAAAAGAAGAGAAAATAAGTGCAAAAAACCCAACTCCTCTTTTTCTCTAAGTGAGTATAAATTATTTTGTGCTCAGTTTCTTGTTTTTGCTTATAAGGGATGGTGCAAAACGAGAGTGGGGGACTGTACTGAGGTGTGTGGATTGGTAACTCAGGGGCCAGTGTAATAAGCCGTGTTTAGAACACTTTGCTAAGTTTTCTCACACATCATTGTGACGTGTGAGGCACTAGAGCTGTGCTGGGACATTGGCCTCCCCCTCCATAAGGAGGTGCTGTTTCTTCCTCTTGTGTGGGGGAGGGGGTTCTGCCATGCCTGTGGACTGACTCACTGCTGGGTCATTGCTTGTGCCATTGCCCGTTTGTGCTCATGCCTCTCTGCTTTGGATCCTGCTCTGTCTCTTCCCTCGTTCCAGCTTCCAAAGTGCTCTGCTTCCACGCTGGTCACCTGCTCCAGGTTTTCCTGGTTTTCTGTTTGCCTTGCTTTTTTGTTTCTTTGGAATTCCCTGAACATTGTTTTGGACACTTGTTGGAGTTTGTATTTTAACTTGCCCTTAGCACTTAGGGCCAGTGGCAAATAATCTTGCCTTACTAGAGGAAGGCTCCCTGAGAACAGGTACCGGGAGGGCAGTAACTATTATCAAAGGGATACTTACCTGACCAAAGAGAAGCATACTGTAAAAGGGAGTAGAAGGCTTGTCTGGGGAAAAAGCCACGCTAAGTTTCCGTGCTCAGAAAGCTCCGGGGGAACCGAGCCAGAGGACAGGCTGATTTCTTGTAATAGAGGGAACTTTGAAAGGGAGAGTTTCCCATATACACAGCTAGGAGTGTGTGGCCCTCTGGAGGAAAACTCCACTATATACGGTAACCTTCCAATTCACCCTGATAGAGAGGGGGAGAGAAGCCTTTGGAAAGGAGAGGAGGGTTTTTGCAACAATGATATGATTTACAACCATTCTGAAGATAGCTACGGGGAAAACTATGAGGACATGGAATGTGACTTTTGTGGGGAAAGTCCTGAGGAGTTCCAAATGGAGTGTGCACTAATGTTCTCAGATAACATTTCCTCTCTATGCTGATTTGTTTAAAACAGAAATCCGTTGAGGGAAACGGATTGTGAAGAACTCACTTGTGTAAAGTACAAGGACTGTATTACCTTTTTGGATTGGCTGAAGATAAGCACCTTTTTGTTACCAGTAGTTCATTTTCATTTGTGCCAGAAAAATATGGTTTATTTCTTTTGATTCTTATGTGCAAAAGTTCACCCGGAAGGGAAATAAAATACCTCTTTTGAAAAAGCCTGGCTACTCGTTCACAACTACCTTTTTGATTAGCTAATGGGACTACAGATCCCAGGGGGCATTGTAAAGTCCCGGCTACATTAAGAAGAGGCCCCACTGAAGCTCCCTAGGCTTCCGCCTATAAGAGTGAGTAGGTGGGTGACACCTCCCCCTCCCAAATTGTGCTCCAACATCTTGCCATTTTCTTCCCTCTCCCCCCCCCACCCCCATGGTATAGCATATCCCCTTTCTCTCCCCCCCCATATGTTCCAACATATCCCCCTCACTTTCTCACCTCTCTCTATGCTCCCATCTGGTCCATCATTTTCCCTCTAACCTCCTCCCCTCTCCCTCTTGCCATGGTTCCTTCAGCTGGCTGGGCCGGCGACAGTAACAGAGGCTGTAGTAATAGGAAGTAAATGAGCACCATTGAGCCTCCGCACTCCTGTGTTCTTGAAGTCCTGACTGCATCTCACCCTCACAGGAACATAAGTATCGTGTCAGAGGGGGTAGAACGGAGCAGAGCCTTGGAGAGTGCTGTAGCATGAAAACTCTGCAGCACTCATTTCTTCCCTAATATTACAGTCTTTGCCTCTCTCACTTTCACTGCCACCATCCCATCCAGTTCTAGAGGCCAAGGCAAGAGGACAGAGGGGTGTACTGTAACTCTCCCCGTTCTGACACCTCTGTGTTTCCAGTGCCCTCCCCTCAGGCCAGCATCTAGGATCTATCACCACCACCCCCTCTTTAGTACTTTGGTCCTTTGATCTGACACTGCTTCTCTGACTCCCCCCCCCTCATACAATTCATGATAGCCCAGTGGGCCTTGCCCCCTCCCCCAACCTCCTCATGGAGCTATTTGGTCCAGGGTATCTCTGGCCCAGATATCCCAGGTGAGGGCACTCCTAGATAGGGTTCCCCAAGCTGGGGGAACCCCTGGGCTGGACATTGTGAGCCATGATACCCAAAGTCAGGCTACCCCTGGCCTAATCAACTCGAGAGCCTCCATACTGTACTAATCACTGGACCAGTAATACTTATCCAATCTGGGAGGTGTCCAGCATCATCCTGCTCCTCCTACTGTCCTAGCAAATGGTGGTGCCTAACCTCTCAGCACTGCAACAGGTTGTACCACCAGAAGTCAGAAACCACCAATTTACAGGATAGCGGCACTGGAGGCAGGAGCAAGTGAACACTGCTTCTGCCTCCAAACCCTAAAAATGGATGGGAGGGCCGGGGGTCTAGATGCCACAAGGGGCATCCTCAGAGGGTGCGAGTTCACAGGATCCAGGGCCCACTGGGTCTCCAGGAAGGCCTGCTGGTAAGGGCATTTGAGAGGAAGTTCTGAACTTCACCTCAAATAACCTGTATGCTCCTGTTGTGGAATCTTTACTCCACCCCTGAGCTGGAGTAAAGATGAAGCGCTTGTTTAATTACATACAATGCCTTTAAATATTAAATTTTTCTTTGTTATGTACGTACAGACCCACTCTCCCTGCATGTAAACGGTATGTGCTATTGATTCTTTGAGTTGGTGGAGCTGTCGGAATCTACTGTTTTGATTTGACTGCTGCTGATCTTTGCGGTCCCTCAGAAGCTGTTGTTGTAAGCGAAAAGCCTCGTCTTGCCCGATGGCTGGGCTGGGTTGGTCCTGATAGGGAATAAGATTAGTGAGGGGAAAATCAGGCACAAACCGCCGTACCAATTGATAGCATAGCTCACTACATAAGACACTTAGGAGTAAGGGTTGGGATGAGCCTCCCTAGGTCAATCACAAATTACATAGGACCCAAACAAAAGCAGGAAGACAGCAGCACCAGTAATGGCAACAGCAGTCAGTACAGGGGTCCCCTAGGTCAGTGTGCAGTGTGTGCTTACAGACCCCAGTACTCAGCCTGGGTTCCAGTCTAACAGGAAGCTTACCCAGGAGGGGCAAGGGCCTATGAATGTTCACTGGTGACTTGGCATAGGTCACAGTTAAGTCCAGAGAGATGGGGAAATGGCCATGTTTCCGAGGAACTAGACAATGATTAGCTGAAGATGCTGGGGAAAGAAATCCAGTGGCAAATCTTTGAATATGGAGATAGTCCTCTAGAATCGGGCAGCTGGTAGCTTTACCTCGCCAATAAGGTTTTATTTTATTAGTGCACACAAAACTCTAATAATGGCAGAATCTCTCCCAGCAAGCCCCCGCTCTTCCCCAATACTAACTGGCTAGCGTTGGGTGCTTAGAGGCTGCTTCCGGGGATACTCAACAGCACATACCACTGGTTTCACTATTTCTGTGGCGCTAGATGTGCGTTCCCTGCTCGGGACACACCTAGCCATACAGGTAAACTCTTGCTGTAATCTTCATGGACTCCTGGACAGGCTGGATACCCTTCAGAAGCATCTACATTCTAGCCTGAGGTAAGAAGGTTTTTGTTTTTTCTGTTTCCACAATTGCTCCTATGAAATGCAATTTTTGGGTAGTTTATTAAGAAACACCAGTAACTCAATATTCTAAGGCACATATCTAGTTAGCAGCACTTATGTATAGTGCTGCTGAATATTCTGACTGCCTGGGTACTATCCAGATAGTGTTGGGGCGTCAGGGGCGGAGCTAAAAATTATCCATATAGCTGTCCTAAATTTCTACCCGCATACCTCTCTGTACAACAGTGCTAAATATTGCTGCAATATGAATAGTACCCCTGCTGACTGCAGTATCCAGATAATCAACGCTGACCACCATCGGGATACCAGTGCCGATCGTCTGGATTTAAACTTAGCCATAGTAGCTGCCATTTCTTTTTTAAACATTGATTGCCACCACTAAATACTGGCTCCTGTGTTTCTGGAATATTGATCATAGCTGTTGTGGCCGAATAGCAGCTTAGTCTGTACGTGCAACTACCGTAGCAGCCAGTCATCTGGGTAGGAAAAAAATTGAATTCTCTGCTTGTTGTAGGTATGCTGCTGCTATGGCTAGGCATTTTATGAAAATCCTGGGTGCTACCAAAAGGCCAAAAAGGAGTCAAAACAGGGTAAAACAGAGGACTTCCTGATGAACAGTTATGCGAATGTGTGCATCCTTCAGGCTCAGGGAGCACAGCTAACCTGGGTTGGACAATGAATTGAATTACTTTTGACTCCTGTAGGAACTAATATCTTCATATAGCAAAATGATTCTAACAGGAGGAGAAAGGTCCGATATATGCCCTATGAAGGGTTCTTCCTCTGATCTTGATGGCTCTGAAAAGTGGGATTCCTCCCTGAATTGCCGTCTTGGAAGGTGTCGGTGGCGATGCTGTGTGCTGCCAGGGAAAAGACTCACATTCCGTTTCAGAGCGCGGGCCCAGTGCAGGTAAGGAGATGGGTCAAAGAGTACTAGGGGCGACTGGCTAGTCAACAAATATCTACTTTACTTCCTCTGGAATGTTTATTGGTATTTATTTGTTAAAACCTAATATAAAAGCCCACATTTTCTGGTGCAGGGGACACATTGAGGAGAGCTCATTTCAGGATGTTATGCCACAAGAACTACTGTGTATTGGCTGCCACCTCTAATGCAATAAGAAAAGAACCTAACATAAGATATACCATACTGGATCAGACCAAGGTCTATCAGGCCCAGTATTCGGCTTCCAACAGTGGCCAATCCAGTCACAAGTATCTGGCAGGTTCCCAAAAATGTACACAGATTCCACAATGTTTATCTCAGGGTAAGCAGTGGATTTCTCGGCTCCTCTTTAATAATGGTTTATGGACTTTTCCTCCAGGAACTTGTCCAAACCTTTGTTAAACCCAGCTACACTAACATCCTCCGGTAACCCAGCTACACTAACATCCTCCGGTAACAAATTCCAGAGTTTGATTATTTGTTGAGTGAAAATATATTTTCTCTTATTAGTCCTAAATGGGCTACATTGTAGCTTCATTGCTAGTCTGTTTACTTTTTGAAGGAGTAAACAACCGAACTACGTTTACCCGTTCCACTCCATTCATTAATTTATAGACCTCTATCATATTTCCCCTCAGCAAGAGGGTGGGCGGGGGGTGACAATTATATGTCACAAAGGCCTGTTACCAGAGGTAGTTAATGTCAGTATTGACTTGCAGGACAGAAGCATATTTTGTTAATGTGACTATTCAAGAACAGATTTATTTATTTATTTATTTAACTTTCTTATATACCGCGCTCTTTACACCAGTGCGGTTTACATGTAACACAATTATGCAGAGCAGGGGACTTCACTGCATTTACATTATAACAGGGGGTTTTGTACAGGAAACAAACGAACAGGTTAACTATGTGCAAATAAACTATCAACATATGTACATGGATCATTCAACTATTTACATATTGGATCTGTTGTGTGCATGCTGTCAGTGTAATGAGTGCAGTACTACTTATCAGGGGGGATGGCGTTTGGTGGGCTAAGTTTCTGTCTTAAATGGCGGTTACATGGAGATTGTTTGCATGGGCTCATAGGTGTGGCAGGGGGTGTGTGGTGACCTGGGTGTGTGTAGTATTGTAGGAACAGGTGATGTTTAAGTGCCTTCCTAAATTGGGCAAGATCACTTATGGCCCGGATAGCAGGGGGTAGGGCGTTCCAGCAGGTCGGTGCATAAAAGGCGAATGCTCTGTTCTTGGCTGATTGCGAGCATTTTGTGATTTTCTTTGGGATGTTCAAGGTGTTGATTGAGGCTGATCTCCTTACTCTGTTTAGGGGTGTCGTATGGATGAGATCTGTGAGTGAAGTGGAGGAGTTTGTATTAATGGCTTTGTGAGTCAGCGTCAGAACTTTGAAGGTGATCCTGGATTGAACTGGGAGCCAATGTAGGTTTTTTAGGATTGGGGTTATGTGTTCCCTCCTTGATGCCCCGAGCAGCACTCTGGCGGCCGCATTCATTGCTAGTTGAAACAGGTTTAAGGTGTTTTTTGGAAGGCCGTGTAGTATGGCATTCGCGTAGTCAAAGTGCGGGATTATTAACACCTGATAAACTGTCCGATAATCCTCTGGTTCTAGAAGTTGTCTCAGGTGGCGGAGTGTCTTAATTTTGTTGTATATTGCCTTGATCATATTGTTTATCTGGTCCCTCATGTTGAGTTGTTGGTCGATCGTGACTCCAAGGTACCGAATTGTATGCTTGCTTAGGAGCTCCGCATCCCTGACCTTCAGGGAGCTGGGTGGTATGAATGTTGTGTTTCTTGTAAGGAAGAGGACTTCTGTTTTCTTAAAATTTATTCTTAGTTTCTGTGAGAGTAGCCAAACAGTAACAGCATCAAAACAAGCGGTCAGGGGTGATAGGTCTGGTTTGTTTAGTAGGAAAGGCATATATAGAAGAACATCCTCGGCGTAGATCAGGCAGTTAATGTTGAACGAGCGGACGAGGTTGCATAAGGGCTGCATGTAAATGTTAAATAGAAGGGCTGACAGCGATGATCCTTGCGGGACTCCTTTTTCTTGGAGGAAAGGAGAGGATGTTGTGGGGCCGGAGCGCACTTGCTGCCATCTATCGGTTAGGTATGAGGCGCACCATGATAAAGCGTTGCCCTGGACGCCCTTCTCACTAAGACGGGAGAGGAGTATTTTGTGACATACGGTGCTGCGGCAATGTCAAGGAAGATGAGGGTGAATCCTTGTTTGATATTATCCATCCCGATGGTAAGGGTGTTGAGTAATGTGGTCAGCAAAGTTTTAACTCCGTGTGAACTGCGGAAGCCATGTTGACAAGGGTCGAGGGTGCATTGATCTCAATGTGTTGGTCAAGTTGCCGATGTACCAACTTCTCGATGATCTTTGTTAGCAGCGGGATGCTTGATATTGGCCTGTAGGAATCCATCTTTGCTGGGTCCAGTTTACCAATTTTTAGTAGTGGTCTTATTGCTGTATGCTTCAGGTTTTGTGGGAAGATCCCCGTTGAAAAGGATAGTCCGATGAGTTTGGAGAGGAAAGGGCTAAGCTCAGACTGCAGGGATTTTATCCAAAATGCTGGACAGGGGTCGTTAGGTGCTGTGGTAGTATTTATGGTGGATATGATGTCTTGTATACTTCTCTCAGTTGGGGCAGAAAAAGCGGTGATGATGTGGTTGCTGTCAGGTGCAGCATCCAGTGAGGTACATGGCAGGGATGTGTGGGTGGAGTTGTAGTGTGTGTGCAGATAGTCCGCATATTCTTGAGGGTTGGGGAGGCTTAGTTGTGCAGATGTGGGCTCCTTTGCTAAGGACTTGACTAGGCTGAAGAGCTCGTGTGGCTTATTTAGCGAACGTTGTAATATCTCCGTATGATATTGTTTCATTCGTTTTGTGACATCAGCTCGGTGTCTTTTCAGGTGATCTTTATATAGTTCGAGGCTCTCAGCTGAACATGAGCGATGCCACCTTCTTTCAAGCTTCCTGAGTAAAAGAAGTGATGTTCGGAGTTTGGGGGAGAACCAGGGTGCGTTCCTTCTTGTTCTCGCTTCTTTCTTGGAGACGGGTATACTGACTGCAGCATCAAGGCTTGAATTCCATGCAGCGATCATATCATCAAGGCATTGATGTGATTGGTTCTGGAGAGGTTGAATTCTGTCCAAGATGTCATCTTTGTTAAAAGGCCGGAAGCATTTTGAGAGGGATTCGATAGGTTTATTTGATGCCTGGGTTTTAATTTCTGGATGATGTACTGGAATCTGGAACTTTATTAGGCTGTGATCGGACCATGGTACAGGGCTTACGGAGAGGTCCGTCGTGTGCGTGGCATCAAAGATATCTTCTGGGGCAAATATAAGGTCAAGTGTGTTTCCCTTTACGTCCGTGGGGGCATTGACCAGTTGGATGAAACCTAACTCAGTGAGTACCTCAGTGAAGGCCTCAGAGTGAGTAGCTTGAAGAGCTGGGAGGTTGAAATCTCCCATCACCCAGTTTTGAGCACGAAGGTTCTGGGGGTTTCCAGCAATGTCTATGATGGTGGATAAGTCATCTGGGGAGGGCGATGGAGCCCTATAGAACAAGCTGATGTTGGTGAATTTGTTTGATATGGTGATGGAATCAAGGTTTGTGGTGCTGCTGGCTGTAGCTAGCTGGTATTGTAGTTCTTGCTTTGTCAGGATGAAGGCGCCTCCACCTCTTCTGTCCGATCTGTAGCAGGGGTGAATGTCGAAGTTAGGAGGGACTAGTTTGTGCAGGATAACAGTGTCTGTAGTGGATAGCCAGGTCTCAGTGATGAGTAGGATGTCTAGGTCGTGGGTGGACAATAGATCAGTTACTGCTGGCCATTTGTTTTGGATCGATCGTGCATTTATGAGTGCACACTTTAGACTCTGGGGGTGGGTGTTTTGTTCACTTTGGGGGAGTTTGCTTTGCTGGATGGCGACGTAGATTAGGTGCGGACCAGATGGGCATTCTGATGTGCTTGGTTGGTGGTAGAGGGGGCTTGACCAACTTCTCCATGAGCGTTGTAGCACTGGGATGGAGCTGTAATGGGAGGTGAGGGCTAAGGCATTGTATGTGATTGCTAGGAGAAAGCAGCAGATGGTGAGTATGGAGTAGTAATGATTCATTGTGGGTGTTAGCCTAGCGGGCAGGGGTGCTGGAGGGGTTTGATTTTCTTTGCTATTGCAGGCAGGGGTGTTTGTCTTGAGGTCAAATATAGTGTGGTTCAAACTAGTTGGTTATATAGTATTGTGTAGGTAGCATTCAGAAGACACAGTGTTTCAGCTTGGCTATCTAAGCAATAGCTACACAGTATCGTGGGAAGCTGTATAGTAACATTTAGGCCAGTGTGTTCGCTTGGCTAACTGGGCAATAGTAGGCGTTCAGTGGAATTGTGGATTACTGGCAACAGTAGTGATGGTCAAAAAGGTAACAGATACAATAGATTACTGGCAATAGTAGCAATGTTCAAAAATGGTAACAGATATGGTAGACTACTGGTAGCAGATTACTTGGTGGCAGATTACTAGCAATAGTAGAGAGAGATCGAGCTAACCGTTGTTGAAACCAGTTATAGGTCACCATAGAGGTTATAAATCATGCTTCTAGTAATAACAGTGGTAATGTCAGGGTACTTGCGGGGTGTAGGTAGCTCTTCTGGTCAGGCGTGGTGGGATACAGGCGAGTCTTGGGAGGAAAGGCTTTGAGTTTTTCTCGGGTGGAGTTATGATCCGGATGCTCCTTTTAAGCTTCTGGTACAGCGGGAAAGGAGGCAGACGGCGATTCTGTTGGAATTTACAGTTTCTGGTGCAGCAACCTGATTACGTGCCTTTCTCGGTTAGTTTTGGATCTGTGGGATTAACCAGCTGAGATCAGCCCCGAAGCAGTAGGGAGCCTGGGGGTTTTAGTGGCCTGGAGGTAGAGGGCGATCCTGGTGGTGAGTTGGGATCGCTGACCATTTGGAGGCAGAATTAAGTGGCTAGCAAGATCTGCATGAATAGTGGGATTCCCGTGGGCCCGCACCTAAGGGCCAAAGGGCCCTCTGGCGAGGCCCTCAGGCACAGGCCCGCTAGGCGCGGGTGCACCGGACGGCGCTTCTTTTTAAACTTGCCAGCCGGCTGCCCCGATTGCCCCGATTTATGCCCTAGAATGTGTTTATATACCTAAACGTACATTTTACAAATGACGTCTAAATGCAATTTGGGATGTCCAATCCAAAATATCTGAAATAAAAGCAGGCACATCCAAGCTCTGGCATTATTTCACAAAGTGGATGTGTGCAATATGAACAACTGCAGGGGCGTCTAGATAGACATCTCCACAATAGTATTCCAGACCATGGATGTCTACGAATAGCTTAATGGTTAGAGCAGTGGGTTGGATCAGGAAAGGCAGGGCTCAAATCCCACTTCTACTATCATTGTACCTGTACAGAGTACTGGGGATAATGGTGTGCCATCTTCTCTCCACCCTTTGAACGTTTTACGGCCAAAACGAGCACTTTCTCTATGCCTATTTGTGCCTGGAGCAGGTCTAAACTTTGACGGGACTGCAGATGTCCCAGATGTTTCTGAATTCAAGCGGGGGCATCTAAGTCCATTGTATTGCTCCAGACATGCCTCTGCCACACCTCCCGCCTACTTGGACATCCCCATACTGGAGATGTCTTTAAAAGCAATTTGTAAAATGGCTTCGGGATTTGGATATCTGTATGCACATTTCTGGATGTCCAAATCATGACTAAGGATTTTAAAATGACATCCCCTAATTAAATCAAAAAGCCTGCTTGAAAGATATGAAAGTGTCTCCTGCATCCTTTGCTAAGGGGAAAATGTTTGTCACTCCCGCTTTAGACACCTCAAAGAAAGAAACCAGAGTGATTGCTAGCCTGCATTCCAATGATTTGGACATATGTGACATTTGGAGGGAGCAACACCCTAAAGTTCAGGACTACACATTTTTCTCTAATCCTCATGGTACATATGCCAGAATAGATTACATATTTGTTATAATTCCATAAAGGTAAATGTTATGGATTCTAGCACTGGGAACATCATATGGTTAGACCTTGCCTTCTGTTGGGTTGCGGTGGAAGCAAGGGGCAAAAGAGATAGGTGACCTTCAATAACAATTTACTTTGGAGGGTAGAAGTAGTAGATGTATTTAAGATAGCAATAAATGATTGTTCTATATGGCTTTGTTATGTCAGGAGGGGATGGGCTGGAGAGAGAAGGGAGCAATAAAGCAAAAATGCTGTTGATGATCATGGCTATGTATATGTCACCAATACTTAGAAGGAACAGCTGGTTGGTTGTTGTTTACTGCATTGTTAATAAAGACAATTGAACATAAGAGAGCAATAAAGGAAAATTCTGAAAAACATAAGGGCATGCTCACACCCTTCCCTATTGTGTGGGATGTTTTTTAAAGCAGTCACGGGAGGGTTCTCTATTAACAAGGCTGCAGAAATAAAGCAAATGATTTGGGAGTCGACTCTGAGCCTTCAGAATAAATTATCAATTCTGCAAAGAAACATTAGAAGAGAGGATCCAGATCTGTGCTGAAGGATACAGCGGGGACCAGGGAAAAGCTGGAGTACCTGGAGGACCAGGAGCTGGATTTGAAGTTAATGAAGGTCAAGGAAAAAATACTACAAAAAGAGTAATAAGGCTAGTAGGTTGTTAGCTTTTAAACTGAGAAAAAAACCAAACAATCTCTCAGGTGTGGGCTTGTAAAGTTAAAATTATTCAGAATGCTCAATGCTTAAAATGTAGATCAGCAGAGAGCACATCGGGACATGCTCTTTGATCATGCCCCTCAATACATACATTTTAGGAGGGTGATCAATAATTACTCAGCAGGGTGTCATAAGAACATAAGATATGCATACTGGGTCAGACCAAGGTCTATCAAGCCCAGTATCCTGTTTCCAACAGTGGCCAGTCTAGGTCACAAGTACCTAGCATTTCCCCAAAGGACACCGATTCCACAATGCTTGTAAATAGGGCAAGCAGTGGATTTCTCAGGTTCCCTTTTAAAATGGTTTATGGACTTTTCCTCCAGGAACTCGTCCAAACCTTTTTTAAACCCAGCTACACTAACAGCTTTTACTACATCCTCTGATAACAAATTCCAGAGTCTGATTACACATTGCGTGAAAAAAATTTTTCTCTTACTAGTTTTAAATAGGTTACACTGTAGTTTCATTGCATGTCCCCTAGTCTTTCTATATTTTGATGGCGTAAACAACCAATCAACTTTTACCCGTTCCACTCCTTTCATTAATTTATAGATCTCTATCATATCTCCCCTCAGCCGTCTCTTTTCCAGGTTGAAGAGCCCTATCCTTTTTCTCTCTTCATAGGGGTATCCTTCCATCCCCTAATAACGCTATATCCTTTTTAAGATACGGCGACCAGAATTTCACACAATATTCAAGGTGCAGTTGCACCATGGAACGATACAGAGGCATTATAATATCCTTTGTTTTATTCTCCATTCCTTTCCTTATGATTCCTAGTATTCTATTTGCTTTCTTGGCCGCCGCTGCACATTGGGCGGGGGGCTTCCTGCACTGCAATTGATTCTGGATGCTGAAAGAATGTTTGATATGTGTTAAAGGGGGAATAAAAACACATAATATAGCTAAAATGTATCCTCTCTTAATTGCTTGATAAGGAGCTGCCTTCCATCATACAATGGAGGTTAACTTTACATGTAATGTTCAGTATGGAAAAGTTGGGGGCTGGTGACCCATCTAAGTGTACTTGGAGTTGCCATGAAAATTTGGGAGGAATATTCAGATGCTCTACCACAAAGAGTATGCAGTTTGGCTATGAGAGTGATGGCCGTTAATGAGGATGTTGGCATTGTCAGAAGGGCCCGAATGTAATCTTTTCAACATCACATAGAAATTTGAGATATATATTTATATATATATTTATTGGGAAATGACAGGGGGAGGGAAAATTTCTGTAAGTTTAATACTGTATGAACCAGGAGTGTGTAAGAGACCTCACACCCTAGATCAGAGGTTCCCAACCCCAGTCCTGGAGGGCCAAACACCATTCAAGTTTTCAGGCTGTCCCTAATGAATATGCATGAATACATTTGAATACAATGGGGGGCAGTGCATGCAAATGCATCTCATGCATATTTATTAGGGACATCCTGAAAACCTGAATGGTGTTTGGCCCTCCAGGACTGGAGTTGGGAACCTCTGCCCTAGATCATTTTTCTTTGTCTTGTTTGTTTCTAATAAAAAGACTGAAACTAAATTGAGGCAATAAACTGCTGATCGGGAAAGCCATAAGATTAAAGACAAGAATAGGAGGGTGGTAGTTGGGAAGTTGCAGATGTCTTTTTGTGACAGCTGAAGAAAGGGACGGTAAGAAAATTCAGAAGGGAAAGAACAATTATCTGCAAATTGTAAAGCTACCTAGAATAGTAACAGCTTAAACTTTTCCACACCGGCCGCATTTTTTGAAGTCACTTGAGGCCATCGGAAAAAGTGGGTCCCTGCCTCCGGAAGGGGTCAGAGGCCTTTGGCTGAAAAAGGGTGCAAACGCCAGTCGAGGTGGACCTCGATGAAAAAAGTGGAAAATGGATAGACGAGACTGAGGCAAGCTGGCTCAGGAGCGAGAAGGAACCAGTACGCAAACCAGACAAAATTTAACTATTAAAAAAATCAGACTTTTTCCGGGGGAAAAAAGGACAACGTCTGAAGGGCTCCGCAGAAAAAAGGAGACTGAGGGAAGATGGCATCCTTGGGTGGGATGTGGACCACACAGGCTTGGGGAAATGCTTCCACGAGAGCTCCGTCAGCGCTGACGTCACTCATATGTGGGGACTGATTTCCTGCTTGTTCCCAGAGAACGGATTGTACTGCTAGTCAGTTGTCCCTATTCTTCAATAAACCATTGAACTTTTTAAAAAAAGTAAGATAAGGAGCCCTAACTATGGGGCATATTTACTAAAGTGCTCTAAGGTTCAGCAGCTTAGTGTATGTTAAAGGGCACGTTTACGATAGTACACTTCCAGGGTAGCACGGGGTTAGCACATGGTTTCTACAACTACTACTACTAATCATTTGTATAGCGCTATAGACGCACACAGTGCTGTAGAGATATGAAAGAGACTGTCCCTGCTCATCAGAGCTTACAATCTAGTCACAGACAACGCAACAGCTGGGGCTTAGAATATGTCTAAGCAGGGAATGGTAAGGAAACATATAGTTAAGAGGAGGAAACTACGCAAATCAGGATCCAAAAGCAGCCTCAAAGAAGTGAGTTTTCAGCCTGGATTTGAAAGAGCCAGAGATGAAGCCTGATATGCCTAGAACAAACTACCTGAGTTGATACAAGGAACAACAAGGTAGAAAGATTGAATTCTGGCATTTGCTCTTGGAGAGAAGGGCACAGATAGAAGCGATCTGTCAGAAGAGTGGACTTCCCGAGAGTGCACTAGTAGGTTGGTACAAGTTTGAACTGGATACGGAAATGGATAGAAACCCAATGAAGCGACTTGAGAAGAAGAGTTACATGAGCATAGCAAGACTGGTGGAAGTTTAGCCATGCAACTGAATTTTGAAACGATTGTAAGGGAAAGAGATGATTCAGAGGGAGACCAAGGAGGAAGTTGCAATAGTCTATAAAGGAGGTTTCGGTGCTGCGTTAAAAGGTAGCACTAAAATCCAATGCATTGAGGCAGGAAATGAGTGGGATAGGGGATTTCACGGCATGACTAGCATGGGCATTAGTCGTCTATGTTATACTAGGCACGGGTGCATCTAACATCACCTCAGTGGATGGCATTAGTTGCACCTGCAGCCTGCTTGATGCATTAACATCTGGTTTGTTTGTGTTAACTGCAGGGGGATGGCGATACTGTATATGCCCCTTGAGTTAGCTAGAAGCCCCTCGCTGGTAACAAGCACCAAATGCATGTTGCCGGCACAGGGCTTAGTAAATATGCCCTTAAGTGCAAAAAATTAATTCAGGAGATGTGTCTTACCTGCACTAACTGATGGACCCTCCTCCTCCAACCCCCCCCTCCCCCCCCCCCCAACCAGCAACATCCCAACTCTCCCTGTTATTTGGCAGCTTGAAACTACTGCAGAACTGCAAGACTACCACTAGGGGTCAGAGCTGCCATTCTGAACCTGGGATGACAACAGGGCAGGAGAATCTGGAGATTGCTTGTACCCCCTCCACTAACCCAGCAGGGAAACCCACGGTAAATGAGGGGGTGATGCTTTAACCGACCAGCGGAGGCGATCATTCATTTTTGTCTGTGACGGGCGTGGCATGTGCCCATGCTATCTGCAATAGTGATAGCACGTGGTATCTTACTGTGTGTTAACTGAAAGCACGGCCCATGCCCACATCCCTTCCATTTTCCACTCCCTTCCTGCCCATGCTGTGGGAATTGGCACCCAGTAAGTGCTGAGGCCCTGCAGTAACTCTTGCCACTGTTTAGTAAAGGAGCCTCCAAGCTAGTAAATAAATAAAATAAATGAATGAAACAGAAAAATAGTCTATACTTTAAAGGGCACATTTTCAATAGGGCACCTCATTTCCAAAATACACAAATATACTTTTAAATCTACACAAATCCAACTAATTTTCAAACACAAGGTATGCAACGACATGAATTGTGTGCCCATAGGTATGTCTGTATGTTTACATGGTGTTGAAGAATGGTGCCCAGCGGTAGCTGAT
The DNA here is from genome assembly GCA_033557465.1 of Ichthyophis bannanicus. Classification (NCBI taxonomy): domain Eukaryota; kingdom Metazoa; phylum Chordata; class Amphibia; order Gymnophiona; family Ichthyophiidae; genus Ichthyophis; species Ichthyophis bannanicus. The sequence goes on from CM066032.1 coordinate 796,722,940, forward strand.
GCACACTACACATGCTCAGTTCTGAAACAAACTATATACACATGGAACTTCTAACGACATCCCAGAAGCATCTTTTTAATGCAATAAAAAGCACACAAACACTCGTGGAAGCACATTCTTAAATTCAGATGACGGAAAAGTCACTTACGCAGATTTCGGTAATCTAGTCGCATAATTTCTTCTATTATGTGCACAGATCTCCACTAAACCTTAGAAAATGTACCCTGGATCCATGTTTTCAGCATCTATGATACATTGTCACAACCATTTATATAATGATTTCTCCAGCTGGATTCCTCTGAAAACCTTGATTTTTTTTGTACTGTAGCTGACCACCAAAAGATTAGTTTAGAGGAAATGCAGCGTCTTCCACAAAGCTTCACGTGCCAAACCGTGCCACAAGAAAAATCAATTAACAAAAAAAAGGAGAACAAACCATGCAAGCTCATCGATTTAAGGGCATGTTTGCTAAACTGCATTAGGCTTTTGCTGCTAATGTGGCGTGTTAGTACAAATAAAGCCGCATTCGCTACAAAAGCAGTGTGGTTATCTGGACAGCCTTCCCCCAGCAGATACCACACCAAAAATGCAAAGAGAGTGGTCTGACAGCAGCCTGGATATAGCTAACATCATCCACTGCGATGGTGTTGGTTGCATCTGTGCTGCAAACCGGTTGCTGCGCGCGGTGCAGACATACCCACTCTCCGCCCAAGCGCACAGCCAATGTGCTTTCTGCAGATAGCAGGGTGATTTTCTGCACTATCTTCATTTGGCCCGTGTTAGCTGTTAACGTGGCTGCTATCTGCTGTGTTAACAGCTACCATGGGGCGCATGCCCCTGACAGTGCTTTTACATGAGTCACTTAAAAATTGGCCTCAGCCTTATGAGGGTCGGCATTTCTTCGATAGAATGAAAGTCACCCACAGTCCGACCCTAAATCTGAAGCTAATCCATGCAGTTCACAAGCAAGTCATCAAGCTGAAAGTTATCATGCTTCTGAACAGATGGACAAATCAGCAGAATGAATCACCCTTTAAGCGCTTTTCTGCTGAAAAGCACTTAAAAAAAAGGAGCTAAGTTGGGGGGGGGGGGGGAGAATGAAAAAAAAAGTGATTTTTTTTTTTTGTTGGTTTCTTTTTAAATCTTAAGCAGCCGGTTTCCAAAATGGCTGCTGAAAGTTCAATTATGAATTCGTCAATTGAATGTCTCCCGCTTAACCAATATGAATATTCCATTGCTGGGTTGATGAGTGGAGGAGTGGCCTAGTGGTTGGGGCAAGGTACTTCAAGCCAGAAGGTCAGGGGTTCAAATCCCACTAGAGGACAGCAACCTTGGGCCGGAAGGACTGGGGTTTCTAGTCCCACAGGTGCTCCTTGTGGTCTTGGGCAAGTCACTTAACCCTCCACAGCCCATATTTCCTGTAACATAATTATCTCCAAGTTATAATGCCCTGTTCAATGTAATTTCAGTTTGTTCAATATAAACCACACTGATGCAGAATAGCACCATATATAAGAGAATGTAAATAAATAAAATGAGTGACAGTGATGGTTTGATGAATCAGAACTGTGATAGTGATGAGTCGTGTTATTTTTATTTTTGCTTTTTCTCTCGAATGTCAATGCTGTTGCCAGCTTTGGCTTTGGGATATGCCATCTGTGTGGCCACATGCGGCACGGTAATGCCATACATAGAAACTGTATGGAGGAGGAGATGCTACCAAAGCAAGAAGGTAGCCGCTAGCAAAAAGAACTGTGAAGAACAATAAACTTTCAAACACTGTTATATGGGTTGGTCTCACCAGCCACCAAGCTCCATTTATTCCTAATGTTTTAGAAACATCACACCTCTTCCCTTTTATCCATATTTTTGCAGGTGTGGAAACACAGAAACGTGGCATTTAATAAAAAGGGTTATCTAGCCTGCTAATGTTTCCTGCCTACTGCAATACCCTAATCCTACTTAATCTTCAGCTTTTCCCATCTAGGAATCTTCTGTGCTTCTCTATATCCTTTTGCAAAGGGTTATTGTTTTTGCTTCACTGCCTCCATTAGGAGGCTGTTCTGTCCACTACTCCACCACCATTTCTATGGAAAAAGGCTTCCTTATGCTCAGTTCCTTTACATACAGTCCAAATGGCTTTGGACTATATATGCATGCATATTTGACACATACTGTACAACCTTGCATCATGACTCCTTGTTACAGAGCCTCCTTTCCATCGAAAATGCTAATCACTCATGCATGATGTATACTTCTCCCTCAGTATACAGCTTGATTCTGAGTTCTTCGCTTTTGGGGCACTATCGCAACCACCATCGTTAGCCCTAGTGCATCTTATCTGTATGAGGCTAGTTTCTCTGTTACAGTATGAACACAGTGAAGAACAAGAAGAGATCGTGGCTTCAAACAGTGGATGAGGACTTGAGGATATGCTTGTCAACCATCCACCTTCAGACAAGGGACATTATGAAACATCACCAAGCACAGATTTATCACTGATTTATTAAAAAAAATAACACAATGATTAAAACTTTAGTTGTTGAACTTTAAACACAATCTTAATACTCATTTTTTAAATAATAAAATATATCCTTAAAACACTGATGATGTGCCTTGACAATTTTAATGCCTTGTCAGTGTGACGTGAGATGAAACAGGTTGAAAATGACTTTACCTTCCATTGCCTTGGAAGAAAAGCCCTAACAATCTACTTCCGGTCATACCTTGCCAAGAAAACCTAGGGGCTACTGGGTCGCCAAGAGTCAGTATTGACTTGCAAGCACTTAAAAAAAAATTCTTCCTCTGCCAATACTAGAATCCTCCCAATTTTGTTGGCCCCTCAACCTCTACCCTGCAGCAAAGGCCTATCTCTATCCCTCCCTCCCCCCCAGCAGCCTGATCCTTAAAGAAAGATGAATAGAATTAGAGCAGTGGTTCCTAAACTGTTGGTTGCGACCCTAAATGGGGTCCCTTCATCGGCAGATGGGGTCACAGAAACAGGGCTACCCCCCTTCCCTGGACCTCTGCTGTGGCCTATGTCCAGTAGAAGTAGAATGGAGACTGTTAGCTGGTGAACCCTTACAGGCCCTGCCCCCTCCTCCTCTGTGGGCTTCCTCTTAGCTTGGATATCCATGCTGAATACCGGGGTCTGTAAGTGTACAATAGCACACAGGGTCCTGTTCTGCTACTATTGGTACCGCTGCTATCTTCATGCTTTGGATAAGTGCTGAGAGGAGGGAAGTGGAGGTCTGCTATTAGGGGTGTGTATTTATCAGTGTGCATGAGGGAGGTTATTTTAGAACCCTTATTCACAATTTCCACGTGTAAAATCCAGCATGTACAGCATGGAAATGTCATCCATTGTAAATAATTTAGTGCACACTAAAAATTCGCTCTTAAAACAAATTTGTGAAGCTAACTAAAAATACCTGAAAACTAGGAAAACAATTCATGAAAAAAAGCAAAAACTATCCAAGTTTTTCCTTCCTGTGCACATCCTATCTGCTATTTTGTTTTCATCATCTGGGGTCATATAGGATGAAAGTTCAGGAAGCTCTGAATTACATTGAGTTGAGTAGAGATATGACCTCAAGAAGGTATAGTGCAGACAAGGCTATGTTAGTGAAAATGAAGGTGATGTATTGTTATGTGAGAGGATAGAGTTTTTATTATGTAACTTTGATTGTTTCATCTCGGTTGTGTCTTGGTAGAGACAATCCATAAATCCAAATAAAGAAAGAGGAGCCTTTTAGGACCCTCCTCCTACCGTATTGCCTGAGGGGCCCTTTTACTAAAGGTCACTAACTAGTTAACACACATTGATAAATTGGAAGACTGGGCATCCAAATGGCAGATGAAATTTAATGTGGACAAGTGCAAAGTTATCCACCTAGGAAAGAACAACCCAAACTATGGTTACACCATGCAAGGTTCCACATTGGGAACCACTACCCAGGAAAAAGATTTAGGCGCCATCGTGGATAACATGTTAAAACCCTCCGCCCAGTGTGCAGCGGCGGCAAAGAGAGCAAATAGAATGCTAGGTATCATAAGGAAAGGAATGGAAAATAAAACAAAGGATATTATAATGCCTTTGTATCGTTCCATGGTGCGACCGCACCTTCAATATTGTATGCAATTCTGGTTGCTGTATCTTAAAAAGGATATAGCGTTATTAGAAAAGGTACAGAGAAGAGCCACCAAAATGGTAAAGGGGATGGAAGGATATCCTTATGAAGAAAGGCTAAAAAGGTTAGGGCTATTCAATCTGGAAAAGAGACGGCTGAGGGGAGATATGATAGAGGTCTATAAATTAATGAATGGAGTGTAATGGGTAAACGTAGATTGATTGTTTATGTCATCAGTATATAAAAAGACTAGGGGACATGCAATGAAGCTACAGGGTAACCTATTTAAGACTAATAAAATATTTTTTCATTCAACGTGTAATCAAACTCTGGAATTTGTTACCGGAGGATGTAGTAAAAGCTGTTAGTGTAGCTGGGTTTAATAAAGGTTTGGACAAGTTCCTGGATGTATATACCATGTGTTAACTTTGCTGCTGATCGTGTATTAAGTACACACCTTTAGTAAAGGAGCCCCCAGTCTGAATTTCTTTGGCGATCGCTTACTTGTTTTGGTGGCATCTTCTCCATACAGCTTTTAAGTATGATATTATGGTGCCCCATGTGGCCACATGGTTTATACACCCAAAATCCAAACCTGGCAACAGCACAAACATTCCAGAGGAAGAGCAAGAATAAAAATAAAGTGACAAAAAAAGAAGTCTTGAGAAGTGTCCAAAAGTCTGAGAACTAAAATTTATTGGATAATTTTATAAATTAGCATATTTTCAAAATGAAAATGTGCACCTATTTATACTTTGAAAATTATTCCATGGAATTTATGTGCTCCCATTTACACCTATTTTTTATATCCAAATCTTTCTGAGTTGCTTTATGTGCATATGCATGCGTTTTCAACAGTAAGTGCATAAATCTAAATCCCTTCTGACAGGAATGTCCCCGCTCTTTCCAGATAAAGTTACAAGCATATCCAGCGAGGAGTTTGATAAAAGCCTTTTTCTGTGCGTAAGCACTGCTTTACCTGTAGGAAATCCTTTTTTGAAGTTACCCTGTCTATGTGAACAAATCTGCAGCTTCCTGTATGTGGATGTAGAAACTCAAAGGAAGAATCATGGTAGGGAGGAAGGTCCTGCTGAATATAAAACAGGAGAGTGATCTCAGTGCGATCTGTCCGATGACCTCAGGAATTGCACACAGTAGGTCAGGACAGTAGAATTTTTTGGGAAAGGTATAGTCAATAGAAAAAAGCTGATATTACCTCTGTCCTGGAAATATGATTATGCCCAGTTATTCAAATGCTCCAGATGAGGTCTCACCAATGATTTGGACAGACAAATGCAGATAGTCAAGGGGATGGCTGCCTTTGCAGTGAGGTGTTGGTGAAAGGTTTTCATTGGTTGTTGATTGTTATAAAAAGTTTGTCGTTAGACCTCCCGGTAAACCTGAACTGTTGTCTGTGATCTAAATATACCCCTGATGGAGCCTTTTTCAAGGAGAAACGAAGATCTTTGTTGGGTTAATGGTTTAAGTTCAGGCGGCAATGCGTTTGGAGTTTAGAGGCTGTTGGAGAAGAGGCTGTTCAAGTAAACGAATGACGCTGAAGCTTAGGAGAGCAGCATTGAAGCCTGAAATCTTTAAGATAAGTAGAACATTTTGATCTATGGCTTTAAGGGAAGAGTGATTTACTTCTGAAACTGTGTTTTTTGCAGAATACGGTGCCGAATTTTCCTGCTGATGTGGTGTAAAAATGAAATGAAATATAAGCTTCTTTAGAAGAAAGATAGTAGTACGTAGTTATGATAGTAGTACGATAGTACTACGTGGTTATGATAGTAGTATGATAGTAGTACGATAGTATGTGGTTTAAATAATTTAAAAAATAATGCAAAAACAGTACTTTTTCTGTACGTTTATTAAGTAGTTTTGCAAGGCAGTTTTTGGGACCGATGATGCATCAAGCTTTAATCCCCTATGGTGATTTGTTTCGCTACATAGTGGGAGGTAATGCATTAGTCTGAGGTCTTTTCTCCCATATAAGAGATTTAGTTCATATATGCAAAAGGTCTAAGGTTGGATGGAAGTTTGGGAGTAAGACACATTTATATGTAGTTATTGTATTTATGAGACTAAGGGGCATGTTTACTAAAGAACGCTATTTGCGCCGCGTCCAGTTATTACGCGGTAAGGTACATTACCGCGCGGTAAGGTACATTACCGCGCGATAAGGCACCTTATCGCCCGTTAAAGCGCCATTATCGCGTGGTAATGTACCTTACCGCGTGATAACGGGACGCGGCGCAAATAGCGTTCTTTAGTAAACATGCCCCTAAGGGTGTGGTTGTGGTTCGTTTGTTAAGTCCCTTAGTGCAGTATTATAATATAATCCACAAAATTAACTCATTTTGAGAAACTGCCCTGAATAAGATGTTGCGAAAGAACAAAATGCTTTAATCACCATCTTTGTAATGGTGGGATATTCCTCTCAGAGAGACAACCATAATGAGGCCATATCTGTTGAAAAGTGTTTCAGTTTCAGTCTCTACTATTTCTGATTTCTGTCAGCTCATCTTCTTTTGCAACAGTCAATTCTGCTGACTTGTACACATTAACACAAATGGATCTCTCACCCAGTCCAAGAAAGATACATCAAGTGACGGGAAATACAAAGAATAACACACCCAATCCGAACAACAGCTGACTGCAGAATGACACTGATTCCGCCCTCTCTAAAACTCTCCCAATGGCCCTACTAATAAATGACCCTCCCCCAAATTCCCGTAGCACCCCTGCCAGCCATTTGTGGCTCACTAATGTGCCTTGGCACAACCACTGAAAATCGCGAGGAAAAAAGGGAAAAACTACACTTGTTTTTTTGACAGCAGTAAAGGGGAATGCCAGTCTCAGTTTTCACACAGAGCCTGGAGCTGATCCTGGCTCTTGCAGATTTTAGTGTTACCTACAGAAAGATAGATTTTTCTACAAGCCCCGCTGGAGTGTCACTAAAAAAATACTGAATAGATGAAGCAGGATTGATCCCTGGATACCATTCTTTCCTCACACTGTACACTATTTACCATTACCTTCTATTGCCTATCACTCAACCAATTTCAAACCCAGTTTGCTAAATTCATTACTTCAGAACCCATTCTTAAGTTGCCCAATTCATTAAGTCTCTTTTATGAAACAGCATCAAAGGCCTTATGAAATCTGATCACATCAAACCTCTTTTATCAAGTTTCCAGGGAAAAAAAAAATCAACCAGGGTTGTTTATTTTACATAAGTTCCCTCTGGGTGAAAGAGGGGCATTTACCTATTTCTAGTCCTCTAGAACAGTACTTCTCAACTGTCTCCTGGAGACACATCTAACCAGGGGGGTTTTCAGGATCACCATAATGAACATGCATGAGATAAATTTTCATAAATCGGAAATCTACTGTATGCAAATCTCACTCATGCATGTTCATTGTGGCAATCCTGAAATCCTGACCCTCTAGTTGCGTCTCCAGAAGGCTGAGAAGCTCTGCTCTACAGTTTCTCTTATCTCCAGAAAGTGACTGAATAGAATTGTCAGCAGAGCTGACAAACTCTCTAAGCACCTTTAGAGAGTTTCCTAGGAAGTATCCTGCCCAGTCCCACTGCTCTTGCTACCTTCAGCTTTGCAATTTCTATTTTGATATTGGTAGTCTGAGCTGGGAGGAACAAATTCTTTGAATTTGGTTCTGCTCATGGTAAGCGGTTCTGCATCTTTCCAACTGCCCTTTGAAATGCCCACACCCCCACACCACAGTACCGGAAACATAACAGTAGCTGAAATGCATTTTTGTATTTTTTTTCATGTGGGGCCTAGGAATTCCATACAATGATGTGAATCCTGTTGCAAGATGTCTGAGTGCTCCGGAAAACAGGTTTAACCTTACATTTTCCCAACTGCTGTCAGACTGCAGCAATTAGGGCAGAGAGTCAAAAAATGTGTTTTGGTTTCCTACCTATAATTCATAGCTCTCTCATCTACATCAATTTACCTGCTACTATGCTGTCTCCATACAAAAATAAATAAAAGGAAAGTGATATGGCATTAATATTCATTATGTGCCAACACTTCAAAAACAAAAAAAAATTATTAATTTGCAATGTGGACTTTGGTAAATTTTTACAACTTATTGTCAAAGCAAAACATTAAATTACAGCAATCAAATGCTACATAGTGAATATAACTCCGTTTCAATTTGTGTGTACTTGAAAAAGCACTATCTGGTGGTGACAGTGGAGGATTTTTTCTGTAGAGTGTTTCTTAAGCAGTTACAGCTAATAATTTAGCCATTTTCTGCTCTTTCATAGACACTGAGATCAACAAACTCCAGGTGCTACCTTTCTACTGGAACAACTTCATACATCTGTGACTGTTTTACGAGAGCTGGATTTCCCTTCAGCCGGTCAGTGCACTACGCATTAATCCGTTTCTTCTTTCATATTGTTGATGTCGATAAAGCAACAAGTTTACATTTAGCCAGCCAATTAACCAGGACCTGCAGCGTTTATCGCTGGGATATATCCACTATATCGGTGGCTTGGGCATGGAGTCATTCGTTTTACATCCCAAGGTCTGTTCTGGGTGACCACAGTGACACCCTGGAGTCTTTCACTTTCCATCTGTTACCTAACCTTCTGAAAGGATCAGAGCTCTTGGAAGCTAGGTCCCAAACATCTGAAAGCAGCCCCAATAGCGTGCTCTCACTTACATCTTTATTTGTTGATCCCTAGGTTTCTATATATCCAAGAGGACCAACATGGCAGCCACACTACTTTATCTTCTGCTCTTCCGTAAATGCCAGCTACTCAACTCCACTGATTCTTGGCAGCATTACACAAAAGATCAAATTGATCCAACAGCTCTGGTTGTACATTAGAGGAAGGATCAGAAATTTCTACAGCACAATAGTGATTCTGTGGAATCACTGTGGAATATTTGCATACATCCATATGCATATATTTGTATATTGCTTAATATGCCCAAAACCAGTGGCAGAAATTCGCAGAACAGAGGGGAATCCACCTCAGAAGATATGTGAGCAGCTATCAATGTGCCTCCTCTTTCTCTGGACCCCCTGCACCACAGGGACGGCTTGGGTGGAATTTATGCCACTGTCTATAACCAATTTTAATGAAATCCTTTCACATCTGAGAGACTATTTTTCTTCCATTCCCCCATGTTTTCTTTTATTTCTCATTTTTATCTCAGTCTCTCTTACCATCACATCTTTCCTAACACTCTCTCTCTTCCCCTCCCAGACACTTCTCTTCTTCCTCTATTTCACCATGTCAGTGTTTTATTTTTTTACTCCCTTCCCTCCTCTAGTCTCTTACTCCTTGTTCCCTTATTCGTAAGTCCCCCACATCATTTCCTTTCATCCTAGCTCTCCCCTCCTCTTCTAGCTTTCGTTTTTCATCCTCGCTCTTCTTTCTTTCTCTCATTACTCTCTGCACGGCTCAGAGTAAGCCGAGATAACATTTTGGCTTCAGCAAGGGGATGGTTGCACATTGGCGCATAATCGGTTTGTTTGGGCACCTAACAGATTTGTGTGCGCGCAAATAGTTTGCACATATGCATATCTACAAACTAACCCATGAACAATTTTAGTAGTGTGCAAATAAGGCATGCGTTTAAGACAAATTTGTGCAAAAGTGCAAAAAAGGACAACAAAAATTGCCAAAGCTTTGTTTACAAATGAAGATTAACATGCAATTTTTAGACTTCCCACCTCTAGGGTCCCTTATCAGTGGCATGTGCCCTTATCAATATTGAGTGATGAGGTCAGAGAGAAGAGAGTTGTACCGCTGAAACACCTCGATGGGAGAGTCTATTAAGAAAGGTGTTTCCTTCTTCTTCCTTCTTTGCCCACCCCGACTCTTGTCCTAGAAGCCTGCTGAGGCTAAGACGCTCCCGGGTACCCAGGAAAGGGAGTGTGTTCCGTGTTCAAGGGAATCCCAAGGGTAGATTTGGAGATTAAGAGAAACAGAGGAGAAAAACGGCATAGAGGAGTGGGAAATAATCTCATACTCCTTATTTTCATTAAAGAGTTACCTTGAGTGTCTAAAGAGTGATTTAATAGCTGGAGTCAGAAGAGAGGGTTTCTGTATCTGTAAAGCTGCTACAGATGTAGAGCGTGTGATCGTGCCTGTAGTGGGTCTTGCTGAACAGAGAGAGAATGAGTTTGCATCAAAACTTACAGGTGCCAGTATGGAGAAAACTCAGGTGGGTCCCTCTCCAAAAGGTTCTTTTGCTAGGAAGTGGTTGGTGCAGATTTCCACAGACCAGGGGCGGCCCAAGGGGGGTGCGGGGCCATGTGCGGAGACTCGGTGCGGGGCCTCATTTGCATAAGTGGTCTTATTTGCATAAATATTTGCATAATGTTACCATTCACTAACTTTTAGTAAACATGTCTCTTAATGAGTGTATGGATAAAGAAAGACTAAAAGATTTCTACATTACTATAATCCAGTGCCAACCGCCAGGCACATTAGGAACTACTACAAACGCTGCCCATTTAGAACCCATAGCAAACCTGCTGTATCCTGAAAGCATTACCAGGACTCACAAAGCACCAGACCCTACCTATCAAAAGGAAACACTGCAAATATTAAACCAGTACATTTCAGAGAATACTGGGGAAAGAGAACAAGTGGCAATGTCAAATAGGAATTACATAAACAGAATACCTCAGCTCAGTTACACATGCAGAACATAGACCATCACCAAACAAGGAATCGCAATTTAGAAACAGGAAGGCAATAATTAAACTGGGAACCCCAAAAGTCAAACTTGGAATGTACAACAACACTGTAGAAATAAAACTATAAATCAATTTCCTCTTGTACCAAACAAAGCGCAGACGTTAATGATGCACATTTCCCAGAGCTTTCATATTCCAGTTAATAAATTCAAAATAAAGAGATATCTTTCTACCTTTGGTGCATTTTTTTTCAGTTGCAATTGCTCCAGCCACTTTCTTCTGGTTTCTTCATGTTTTCTGCTAACTCTCCATCGTCTGCTGTCCATTTGTCCTTTCTTCTCTCTTCTAGTTTTCTTTCCATCCTCTCTCTCTACATCTGCTTTAACATACTAATCTTTCTCCTTTTGCTCTTTCCTCATTCTTATTTCATCCACACAAATTTTACCCCTCCATCCTCAATCCCCACTTACTCTCCCAATACCCGGCCAATTGTAGATTTTTCATCCCTCCCACACAAAATATTTTTCCCCTCTCCATTTTACTCTCCCAGCCCCATCCCATTCTAATCCTCCCCCAACATCAGCTCCCTTCTAGTTCCAGTCTCACCCAGCATCCATTCCCTTCTAGTCCCTGCTTCAGCCCATTTCCAGTCCTAGCCCCCCATCAACCCATTTCCAGTCCTAGCTCCCCCATCCATTTTCAGTCTGAGTGCCTTCATCAGCTCATTTCCAATCCTAGCCCATCAGCCCATTTCTAGTCATTTCCTAGCCCCACCATCAGCCCATGTCAAATCCTAGCTCCCCTCCACTCAGCCCAATTCCAGTCCAAGCCCCCCCCCCATGAGCCTACTTCCAGTTCTAGCCCCTCCATGAGTCCATTTCAATTCAAGCCCCCACCACAGCCCATTTCCAATCTTAGCTCCCCCCCAACAGCCCATTTCCAGTCCTATCCTAGCTGCTCCATCAGCCCAATTTCAGTCCTAGCTCCCTTCCCTCACAGCCCATTTCCATTCCAAGCTCCCTCCCCATCAGCTATTTGCAGTTCAAGCCTCCCCGTCCACTCAGTCCATTTCCAGTCATAGCAATCCCCCAACCCATTACCAGTCCTAGCCCCCCATCAACCCATTTTCAGTTTAAGTCCCCCCTATAACCCATTACCAGTCCTAACCCCCCCATCAGCCCACTTCCAGTCTTAACCCCATCAGCCCATTTCCAGTCAGCCCCCCATAGCCCATTGCCAGTCCTAACCCCCCCATCAGCCCACAGCCCATTACCAGTCCTAACCACATCAGCCCACCTCAAGTCCTAACCCCTCCCCATCAGCCCATTTCCTGTCCTAGCGCCCCCATAGCCCATTAGCAGTCCTAACCGCCCCATAGCCCATTAGCAATCCTAACCCCCCATCACCCTATTTCCAGACAGCCCCCATCAGCCCACAGCCCATTACCAGTCTTAACCACCCCCCCCAGCCCATTTCCAGTCCTAACCCCCCATCACCCCATTTCCAGTCAGCCTCCATCAACCCCCAGCCCATTACCAGTCTTAACCCCCCCTAGCCCATTTCCAGTCCTAACCCCCCCCCCACCCCATTTCCAGTCAGCCTCCATCAGCCCCAGCCCATTAGCAGTCTTAACCCCCCCCCCCCAGCCCATTTCCAGTCTTAACCCCCCCCAGCCCATTTCCAGTCAGCCTCCATCAGCCCCAGCCCATTAGCAGTCCTAACCCCCCCCCAGCCCATTTCCAGTCCTAACCCCCCCCAGCACATTTCCAGTCCTAACCCCCCCCAGCACATTTCCAGTCCTAACCCCCCATCACCCCATTTCCAGACAGCCTCCATCAGCCCCCCAGTCCATTACCAGTCTTAAACCCCCCCCCTCCCTTCCCTTCCCTTCTGGCAAATTAAAAAAAACAAAACCTGGCTCTAGCTGCTGCCGCTGCCGCGTCCGTCGCAGCAGCGGCAGAATGGAGTGTCCCGCGGGGCCCCCTCTCCTCGTTGAGCCCTCTGCAAGGGCTTTCAGATTCGCGAAGGGAGAGTGCTCCCTCGCGTCTCTGTAAAGCCCGCTGGGGCTCCTGGGTAATTTCCCATCTGCCCCTTTAGTCGCGCGGGGCTAATGGGAAATTTCCCATTAGCCCCTGCAGGCTTTACAGAGACGCGAGGGAGCACTCTCCCTTCGCGAATCTGAAAGCCCTTGCAGAGGGCTCTACGAGGAGAAGGGGCCCCGCGGGACACTCCATTCTGCCGCTGCTGCGACGGACGCGGCAGCGGCAGCAGCCAGAGACAGGTTTTTTTTAAAAATGTAATTAAAAAAAAAAAAAGCAGAATGTTCTTTGCGCGGGGCCCCCTGAAACGCGGGGCCCTGTGCAAAAAACATTCTTGCTCAATGGACGGGCCGGCCCTCCCACAGACTATTTTGTAAACTGTTTGACCCTTGCTTTTCTGTATAGAATGCACCACACTTAAATGTACTGATTGCCAAATAATTCTTCTGCATCAATTGCCTCGGTAAACTCTTTAGTTTTAAAACCGTCTTATTCGAAGTGATCTGTGTTTTCTTAGTTTTAGCGGGGCATTCCAGCTAGAGCCGGTGCAAGAATATTGATGCCCTAGGATAGGGGTCTCCAACTCCAGTACTGGAGGACTGCAAACCAGTCAGATTTTCAGGATGTCCCTAATGAATATGCATGAGATAAATCTGAATACAATGGGAGCAGCGTTTGCAAATATATCTCATGCATATATTGCTTTGCGGCCCTCCAGAACTGGAGTTGGAGACCCCTGCCCTAGGAGAACCTTCAGCCTTTCACCCCCCACTCCTCACAAGATTTTGTTAATAAAACTCAACAATCATGATTGCTGAAGCATCACCGCTCCATAGCTGAACATCATACAAATCAAAGTTTAATATTTAAAAGTATGTATGAGTGTGCTCGCTCTTTTTGCACTGTGCTGATGGTTCTTAGAGTTTGTCTGGCTGTCAGGATCTACTGTTTTTCTTTGACTGTTGCTGCTCTTTGTCACCCCTCAGAAGCTGCTGTTCTAGGTGACCATCTAGTCTTGCCTAATGCTTGAGCCGGCCCAACAGACCACCACAAGCCTAAGAGCGTTGAAAGACAGACTGTCCAATATTCAAAAAGGCTGATATTCAAGCACCGTAGGCAATCAGCTGCAGCATTTAAATATAAACCCAAAATTCAGCAGCAGTATCTGGATCATGGCTGCCGCTCAGTATCCAAATTGTGACGACCTTATTCGGAGAGTGATGATTTTCAGCCGTCCTTATCTGGATAATAATTTGCACCTGCTTTTCTGGATTCCTGGGCTAAAAATCACGCTATCTGTACTAACTAGACAGTGCCGGGACAGTCTGTGGAGATATTCAGTTGGCCTTTCCAGATAATGGCTCTTAATCTTTTCTCAGTACCCTTATCTGGGTAGCACCTCCCCCCCCCCATGACTTTAAAAACCATCCCCTACTATTTCACTTGTACTAGGAAAGGACATGGAAGAACATGTTTCTCTGATGGCCTCTGAGCTCCCCGAACAGCCCCTGTATCTGATCAGAGGATGGGTCAGAGGCTATGTTAATTCAGTCATGTACGCAATGTGTTAAGGCTTTTAAGTCAGTCAGTCATACTGACGCTCCCTGTGCGTTCACAGCTCTGTCAGTGCTCTCTATTGCATGGCCCTGCCCCCTCAACCAGGATGTGCGTTATGCATACATGTCTGTGCTGGCAATCAACTCACAAATAGGGGAAGCAAGAGACATCCACATGCACATGCACAAAAAGCGGCCTGCACACTTGGCCAAGATGCTCATGTGCATGCACCAACAAGAAACCGCAAGGGTGCAGGCAAGGCAGCAATAAATGCACAGCACACATCAATGTCACAAGCCTCACAGACCTGCAATGCTCGCATGACTGCCCTGGGGCCAGGAGCAAGCACAGAAGGCGCTGGGATTGGGCTGGCAAGACAGGGAGGTAGAAAGTGCTGGTGCTGGGCTACAAGGAGAGAGGGGCAAGTGCTTGAAGGAGAACAGAGTGCTGGAATGAGGCTGCAGAGGTGCTGGGGGAAGATAGGGCTGGAGATTAGGAAGCAGGAGAGTGCTAGGATTGCACGGAGGTCAGAGAGCGTGTAAGAGTTCTGGGGGATGCCTTTATTGCCCCATCATTTTTGGACAGGCAATTCTACCAGTGGCATACTTCATTAGGTCAGTGCAGAATGGAGCATGTATTAAGTTGCTGGCATATTCAATCAAATTACAGGCTGCATTGCAATGGCTGCATTTGTTTTCAAAGTCTTTTACTTTACAACTCCTTACAGCTTTGAAAACTACCACTGATAGTTCAATTATAAAAACAATGGGGGAAAGCATGAGAAGCGTGGCTCACGGACTTCTGCGTGTTATGTGTGCATATATGACTGAGTGTATGTGTGTGTGTGCATATATGTATTGTTTCTGTGAGTCTCTGAGCTAGAGGTGAGAGGAGAGGCGCAGTCTGAATGGAGCAGTTCAGAAACATTCCTTTGGATTGGAAAGAACAAAAAAAATGAAACCAAGTGTGATACTCTATTTAACCATTAGATGTCACCGTCACGAGATTTCCAAAGATAGATATTACAGTTTAACCACAGGATGCTACTGAGCCAGCTATTGCTGTGCTTCTCCACTACTAGTAAGCAGTACACACAGCAATCAGCAGAAAAATACACATTTGAGTCACTAGTTGCTTAACTACCAAGAAGCAAGTGTTACAGGTCAGTAACTAGGTCTCACGATGGAATTTACAGCAAGAAAATGAACTACAATCTGAATCATTAAGAAGCAGCCCAGCAGGTCTAGGAGTCTAGCTGAAGTGTGTTGGGGATGCATGATGGGGAAAGCATGTGGAACATTTCTCATGGAATTATTTCCAATCCCTCTGTGGGTCACGTGTGTTGGTTCTGTGTGCGTCTGTGACTGGGAGAATAGAGGAGAGGGAAGAGGTGGTTTAAAAGGAGCAGCTCCTGAACTGGAGTGGAGGTGTAGCCTAATGGATTCAGCCCTGGCTTGGGAACCAAGAGACCAGGGTTTGATTCCCACTAACACTCCTTGTGGCCTTGGGCAAGTCACTTAACCCTCCATTACCTCCAAGTTATCAATGTCCCTATTACCAAGTTTAAGTTACAATGTAAATAACTTTGACTAAAATGATAAAGTGGTATAAAAAAACCTGTTAAATAACTGTTGTGTTTCTATGATGCAGAAGCTGGCATTGCTTCTCATAGAAATACATTGGATCATGTATTTTGGAGGGGAGGGCTTTATTTCTCTGGATCTCCCAGTCTGATGTCTTACTTTTGAAATTGATGTATCTTTTCAGTCCCTCGCCGCCCCCCACCCCCCAGCAAATTTGGTCCCTTTCCGTTAAATTTTCAGAGAGTTAAATTGACCCAGACAGAAAGAGTGATGGACCAGGGTCGGCCCAACCATTAGGCAAACTAGGCAGTTGACAAAGGCAGTAGCGGCAAAGAGCAGGGTATTCCACGCTAAACTATAGATTCTGACAGTCAGGGGGAGTGTCAGGCTTAAAGTCTATCTAGGGTGCCAACGCCTCCTTCAAACTATAGGGTCAGCCCTGTGATGGACACACATTCTCAACCCTTTTACGTGTGATTTCTTTCCTAACTTCTCTTAGATTTGAAAGAATAAAAATTGTATCAACTGGAACTTTTGTTTGCTGCATTCTATTTTTACATACCAAAATAAAGTAACACAGTAACCAAGGAAATGTAGAATGTCGGGATACTGCAAAGTTTTCTTACACATATTCTGTTCCCCTTGTCTATGCTTATATTCAGGACTCCCAGAGCGCTGTAATTGTGTAGCCCAACTGACCTGATGAAGGGAAGACAGCACTTAAAAGCTCGTCAAAAATGTATTAACCTAGTCCAGGGGTCGGCAACCCGCGGCTCCGGAGCCGCATGCGGCTCTTTCTCACCTTTGCCGCGGCTCCGGAGCACACTGCCCGCCCGGTGACAGGCAATGGTGTTGTAAGCTCCCTCCCTTCTTCTGCAGCCGCGGCTCCCTGCCTCTTAGGGAACCGCGGCTATGCTTTTAAAATCATCACGGAGCCCTTCCTGTCTTGACGGGCTCCGTGCAGCATTGTCCCGCCTCTAAAGGAAGTTTGGAGGCGGGACAATGCTGCACGGAGCCCGACAAGACAGGAAGGGCTCCGAGATGATTTTAAAAGCACAGCCGCGGTTCCGTAAGAGGCAGGGAGCCGCGGCTGCAGAAGAAGGGAGGGGAGCTGACATGGAGGGAGGGAGCTGACATGGAGGGATGGAGGGGGGCTGACAGGGAGGGATGGAGGGGGCTGACATGGAGGGAGGGGGCTGACATGGAGGGAGGGAGCAGATATGGATGGATGGAGGGAGGGGGGCTGACATGGAGGGAGGGAGCAGATATGGATGGATGGAGGGAGGGGGGCTGACATGGAGGGAGGGAGCATATATGGATGGATGGAGGGAGGGGGGCTGACATGGAGGGAGGGAGCGTAAAAGGATGGATGGAGGGCGGGGGGCGTACAGGGAGGGAGGGAGGGAGCTGATATGGATGGAGGGAGGGGCTGACATGGAGGGAGGGAGCAGATATGGATGGATGGAGGGAGGGGGGCTGACATGGAGGGAGGGGGGCTGACATGGAGGGAGGGAGGGGGGCTGACATGGAGGGATGGAGGGGGCTGACATGGAGGGAGGGAGCTGATAGGGATGGAGGGAGGGAGGGGGCTGACATGGAGGGAGGGAGCTGATATGGATGGAGGGAGGGGGGCTGACATGGAGGGAGGGGGGCTGACATGGATGGAGGGAGGGGGGCTGACATGGATGGATGGAGGGAGGAGGGGCTGACATGGAGGGATGGAGCTGATATGGATGGAGGGAGGGGGGCTGACATGGAGGGATGGAGGGGGCTGACATGGAGGGAGGGAGCTGATATGGATGGAGGGAGGGGGGCTGACATGGAGGGATGGACGGGGCTGACATGGAGGGAGGGGGCTGATATGGATGGAGGGAGGGGGCTGACATGGAGGGATGGAGGGGGCTGACATGGAGGGAGGGAGCTGATATGGATGGAGGGAGGGGGGCTGACATGGAGGGGGCTGACATGGAGGGATGGAGCACTGGTAATGGGGTTGAGGGGACTAGCACTGGAAATGAGCTGATTAGGGGAGGCTAGGACTGGTAATGAGCTGATGGGGGGTAGGACTGGTATTGGGCTGATTAGGGGAGGCTAGCACTGGTAATGGGGTTGAGGGGGGATTAGCACTGGAAGCGAGCTGATTGGGGGGCTTTGAATGGGCATGGGCTGATTGTGGGGAGGGGAGGATAGAGCTGCTGGCCCTGGAAGATAACTGGGGGCTAAGGCTGCCATGGTATTTGTACTAGAAGGGACTGGTCAGTGGGGAAGGAGGGGGATTGGAAGGAAATGGACACCAGTGGCAATCATGGGAATGCAAGTTGACATTGGAAGGTACTGGGAGTGAGGACTGGAAAGGGGCTGATATTGGGGAGGGTTACTGGGACTGGAAATAGGCTGATGGAAAGAAGTGAAGAAAACGAAAGAAGAGATAAGAAATGGCAGATGGACCATAGACCACAGAAAGAGAGCTAAGAGAAGACAGGAAAGCAGAAGCCTCAGATCGGGACCAGCATGATCAAAGAATAAATTGGTCAGACAACAAAGGTAGAAAAAATAATTTTATTTCATATTAGTGATTTGACTACAAAATCATCATAATTTTGAAATCAAATATTGTTACTTGTTGTTGTGATATTTTCTGGCGTATTTTTTTGGTGTGCGAAGGAAGAGGGGTAGTCTTATACGGCGAGTATAGGCCAAACACCTATATTTTAACAGGAAAAGTAGGGGGTCATATATAGCATTAAGGTAAGAAACAATATATGCAGTGTTAGATTTGTTTTAAATGTCGCAATGGTTTTGCGGCTCCCAGTTTTTTTTTTCCCTTCGGAAACGGGTCCAAGTGGCTCTTTATGTCTTAAAGGTTGCAGACCCCTGACCTAGTCTAATAAAAAAGGTATCACCTACAACTTGTTTGATGATCATATTTTGTTCCATATCGCCTATTTGTTTTCAATGTAATTTTTTATCTCTGACAGCTCTGTGGGATCTGTACTGGATCAAGATTCAGGCCATTTATCCTCCCTGAATCCGAACCACATTAAACCTTGGATTTCAAGCCTCATAGCAGTGATAATGCACAGAAAATTCTGCAAGAAAAACTCAAACCCTTCAATAATTTTAGATCTAATGTTCTGCAGTATCCTAGTGACTTTTAACCTCAATTCCTACAATTAGCAATTTACAAGGAGAATCCCCAAATATGAAACTCACCCCTAAAGAAAAACAAAAAAACAAAAACAACAGCCATGAGTTTCATAGTAATCTTCTCACATAAATGCCATTTGGGTCATATACTCTTCCGTCTCCATATTTCATTTCCCACAGCTACGCCCTTAAGTGCTTAAAAGAACAACAGAAGAGATTTCACTTTTAGCCCTGAGCCGAACATATCTGTTACAAAGCATTTTGCTCAACATCTGTTTTACACTAGCAATTTAGTGTCCCGAACCTACTTCATGCGTTCTATTTAATCCTATTTTTCCATTCCCCCTCCCCTAACATTTGGGCTGAAGTAATTGACACAGCATGAGGCTTAGCACCAGATCTCCTCATGATACAAGCAGGCTGTCATAATAAGCAAGGGATATCATGAATACACCGTGCGGTGAGGAAACGGAAAATCAGCGATGATGAGGTGGCCATTTATTTAGACTCAAGTAAGAGACGCTCTTCCAGGGACTGACAGAACTAATATACGGCTAAGTGAAAGAACTTCGTTTTAATTTGTTAATGTTATTGAAACACCTGAAACGCAGGACTTCATTTGCCAACACCAACTCTTGCAAGAATGTGCAGGGGGAAAAGCACATTAGTAAGTCTGTAGCAGACAGTAAAGTTACAGCAATACACGTGTGCATGGCAAGGCGCGTCCTCAAAATGTAATACATGCAGCACACACATGGCAAACACACATTTGTGTTTTTTTTAGGAAGAGGCTTGGGAATCGTGGCTGCCTTTGATATCTGGCAGCTCAAAATAAAAAAGAGAACTTGCATCTGTAGTTTTAAGCATGAAAACGAAGTAATCTTTGATAGTACAAAGGGAACATTTAGGAACATGACTTTTGGCAGACCTGGATGAAGGCCCAAGGAGCTCCCTTATTTTACTAGTTTCAATCAGTTTCCCTTGTATATGGGTACTAGAGGCATAGCCAGACCAGTCTCTCCTCCATACAACCACAGCACAGGGCAAACAGTTATACCCAGCCAACAGCGTTCCTGTGGAGCAGTGTGGGAATCCTCTGCTGTGCTGATGATGATGGGGGAGGTGCTGTGATATCACGTTTTCAATCACGAAAAGCCTGCTCCGCGCGACTAATAACTCAATCACTCACGGGCAGGAGTCTGTGAACTCAGAGAGAGGAGGGAACTGGGAGCTAGGGAAATACAGAGATCAGGCTCCTAAGAGAAAGAGTGATGCCAAAAGGATAAGCTAGAAAGAGTGAAAAGGCTCTCTGGAAACATGCAAAGTGCACACACCATCCTACAGGAATGTTACATATAGAGGACTGGTTTGCATCCCTAAATCGCTTTTTATGACAGCAACAAGAAGGTCTGGCTTAAGCTGTAGGGTGACTGCCTTGTGGAAAGACAGGCTCTACGCAGCTTGCCCAATAAGCTGATGGGTTAAAATAATTTTATAATTGTGTATGGAGTGGAGGAGTAGCCTAGTGGTTAGAGCAACTACCTAGTACCCAGAAGATCAAGGGTTCAAGTCCCACTGGCATTCCTTGTAACCTTGGGCAAGTCACTTTACTCTCCATTGCCTTGGAAGAAAAGACCTGGCAATCTACTTCTGGTGAAACATTGCCAAGAAAACCCAGCACTGACAACAAAGAATAGAGCAAGTGTTTGCTTTGACAAAGAAAGGATAGCCCTGCCCATATGGTTAGTCAAGGAGGATTTCAAAGACTCAAGTGAAGCCTAAGGGGGTCTTAGTTGCAATTTGGACATCCAAAAAAGAACATGCAGATGTCCAAATCACAGAGACATCCCCAGAGCTATTTTACAAATGACTTTTAAAGACATCTCCAGTGAGGGGACATCCAAGTAGGCAGGGGAAGTGGTGGAGGCGTGTCTGGGGTGGTGCAATGGACCTAGACATCCCTGCTCTATTTCAGAAACGTTGGGGACGTCTACAACCCCCACCCACGTTTAGACCTGCTCCAGGCACAAACAGGCATCAGGAAAGTGCTTGTTTTGGCCGTAAAACATCCAGAGGTTGTAGAGAAGATGGCGCTCCACCATCCCCAGTGCCCCCTGCAATCACAGTGATAGCAACAATGGGATTTGAACCCTGACTTCCCTGGTCCTATCCCACTGCTCTAACCATTAGGTGCCCCCATTCTTAGAAACCATTCTGGGGATGTCTGTGTAGATGTTCCCACAGACGTCCATATCGGGCACATCCACTTTGTGAAATCATGACTGAACGTGGACATACCTGCTTTTCTTTTTCAGACGTTCTGGCTCAGATGTCCCAAATTGCACTTAGACGTCATTTGTGAAATGTGCCTTCACGAAAGAAAAGTGTTCATTTACTTTATGTATATGCTCTCTTTCAAGGACTACCATACTAATTTGCTTCTATGTCTTTTTCCCCTATTGTCCTCTTCATTCTCTCGATGTCCAGTCTTACGCTCCTTTTATATTCTTCCACCAAACCACATTTTGTTCTCAGGCTGTTTCTAGCTTCCGCTTCTCTTTCTACCCTCAGATTCAAACTAAAAGAAATTCCCACTCTACCCAACCCATGTCTTTCTTGCTGTGTTTGGCCTGGCAGTTCTACTGTTTCTTTGGGCTTCCAGCAGACCTATACTCAGTAATGGCAGTCAGCATGGGGCTCGTACGTCCATGAATGTTCACAGGCCCTGCCCCCTCCTCCTCATCCTGTGTGGGCTTCCTGTTAAACTGGAAACCCATCCAGAATACGGGATCTGCGAGAGCACATTTAGATACCGGGCCCTGTACTCACTGCCCCTATTCTTCATGTTTTGGATGTCAGGGTTTGCGTTTTAATCATCATCTGGGGTCATATGAATTTTTTAGTGTTAAAATGGCATCATATCATTTCAAGTCTGGAAATCCTTTGCTAGAGATTGGCTTCCATCTCCTGGGCTAGGAAAGGCTGAGGGTGCTGCGGAAGAAGAATCACATCCTCTACAGGGAGGGAAAACCAGCCATAGCACAAGTGTGGCCAAGGCTTGGGAAGACTGAAAAGTTGGAAAATCCTGTAAAAGCAAAGAATTATTAGCTTATAAACTTCTCTAAAGATTATGTTTCTCCTGTTGAATTTCTCAACTGATACTTAACACAAGCTCTTTAAGTGCACATATTTCTCCTATGTTATGATATCTACCAGGTTTAAAGCCAAGAACTCCATCTTGAATTCTGTAGCATGGTTTGCCAGAAGAAAGTTTACCAGGGAAATTGGACTTTATGCAAGAACTAGAATAAGCTGAAGAAAAAAGTCTTAGAAAAAGCTACTTTACTTGTTTCTTTTATTCTCACACCAGATAAAAATTGGATCTAAAACTTGTTTCACTGAAATGTGGAGAAAATATATAGAGAGATAGATATTGATATATTTTTAACCACAATCAACTTTAGGCATTTCTGAAAAATATATCTAAGAATATGGAGCTGGTGGAGGGACTCCTTGATAAGCTCGCATCCACACCTTTTCTCTTCCTAAATATGTAATTATGGAAACCGAGTTACAGTCAAACCTCGGTTTTCATTATTAATCCGTTCTAAGAAGTCTGACTAAAACCGAAACGTACGAAAACCGAAGCAATATTTCCCATAGGAAATAATGTAAATTCAATTAATCCGTTCCAGACACCCAGCTCCTGTCACTTCTCTCACCTGCCCGATCGTCCACAGGACAGCAAACACACAGATATTGTACTGTACGGCACTGTAATCTGATCGCTGACTCCGTCTCAACAGCAATTTGCAAGCGTACCCTGCAAGAGAAAGAACTGCCTCCCACATTCATTCAACATCTCCTGCTTACATTGACAGCTACCCTGCTACCTCCGAGCCTGAGGGGGCGCTCCAGAGAACAGGCAGGCAGTGGAGAGATCGGGGCCTTCCTCTCTGTGCAATCCTTGGCTCTTGACTCTGACTCTTGCTCAGCTGACTTTCGCTTCAACACGCGATCGGTGAGTCCGGGGGGTAGTGCTGCCGGGACTGGGCGGGCAGTGTATACAGACCAGCGCGAGGTTGACACTTCTTCAGGAGTTGGGAGTTGTACAGTTTTCAGATCTGGCAGCACAACGAAAACAGAGGCGATATCCGATAACCGAGACAACATCTCAGTCAGAAAAGACGTCGAAAACCGAAACGTACAAAAACCGGGGCCAACGAAAACCGAGGTTTGACTGTATATGCTCTCTTGTTCTGCATCCTGTTTGCTTCTCCTATACATTTCTTGTATTAATAATTCTTATTCTGTTTTACTTCTTTTTTTTCCCCTGCTACTTTCTTGAGTGATTTGGTAGAGAAAAAATGCATATATTTTCTATTTCTCTTTTAATTTTTTCCCTGTTGCTAATTTAAGTTCCAACTGTGTTCTTTTTGTTCAAGACTGTATCTTAGAATATAAGTCACAAAACATATGGGCGCCTTGACTAAAC
This sequence comes from Ichthyophis bannanicus, assembly GCA_033557465.1. Lineage (NCBI taxonomy): Eukaryota > Metazoa > Chordata > Amphibia > Gymnophiona > Ichthyophiidae > Ichthyophis > Ichthyophis bannanicus. Next base: position 796,746,581 of record CM066032.1, read on the forward strand.
TACCGACAACACTGGAGATCACTGGAATTTATCTTGGAATTAAAATAAAAATGTGTATCCTCTGTTATTACCCATATTCAAAAATGCATACAAGTACCAATATTCATTTTGTAGAAATTAAATTTGTATTAAAGTTGTTTGTTCCTCAAATTCATTAAACAGCTTCATTGTACATAGACATGTGTAAGTCTCATTAAAATAAACTTAGGAGGTCATTCTAGAAAGAGAATAAGGCCATGCTGGTCTTTATCTGCCGTCATTTACTATATTACTATGTATGTGTGCCGGGGACATTTATCTCCCAAAAACGTCTATGAACATATTCTGGTACATAGCAATCACAGACATTTATCTTGCTAATCTCAGAACGTATCTGGGAGGGGCGAACTTGGGAGGTGGTTTGCCGTGGAAATGTATAACCAATACTAAAGGTCACTCACTAAATGCCCATAGTAGACACCATGGCCATGTTTAGACAGTGAATAAATACCTAAGAGTGTTATTTTTTGTCGGATCGTCTGTCGCGAGGATGTAAAAACATACGTTTTTACATCCTCGTGACAGACGATCCGACAAAAAATAACACTCTTAGGTATTTGTTCACTGTCTAAACATGGCCATGGTGTCTACTATGGGCATTTAGTGAGTGACCTTTAGTATTGGATATTGTTATTGGTCTCACTTGCTGAGGTTGAATATATACTTTGTGGAAATGTATAAAGCATATTCAGGAAAAGCCAGTGTACATTTTGGGAGGTCCCTGCAGACGTGCCCATTATACCTGCTGGAGACATGGAATAAGGCCATTATTTAGAAAATATTCTGATGTCTTTGTATAAAGATAGTGACTAGTCTGTTCTACACTGGTAGACTGCAGTATGGAAAAACACCTCAAGATGAATCTATAAAGAATAGAAATCAGAGGTGTGGGAATCTTGTAAGCTAAAGAGGCATTAATAACTACCCTGAAAGAAATATTAAGAAGAGCAATAGTGATTATTCTGGCCCTGCTGACATTTGCTGTTTGTGCTAAAGGAGCTAATCTACGGGACCCTAATAATTTCTGTGTCTAGAAAAATGGGACTGTTGATATAGGACTAGTATGTGAGTGAGTATGGAAAGGAATCATGTTTAGGTGAGAAACCGAGATCATATTTTGAGTCCTGGGACTCCATGCTATTATGTTATATCAGCTGTTATGTAGAGGTTCAAGGCATCTTTTTATTTATTTATTTCAAAGATTTTTATACTGCCTTATCCGGCAGTCATATGTTTTTTGTGACTGAAAGTGAGTGTGTGTGTGTGTGGTTTGAGGGTTGCATGGGAGGATCTGGTGTGAATGTCTGAAATTCAGAGGGGACATGAATGCCTGGACTATACGGATGACCGCAACATCATCAGGTGCCAGTGTAATTGGGCAGAAAAATCACAAAAGGTTCTCAATAGCTAAATGTCAAAACCTATCCCTTTCATCACAGGTCTGCAAAAAAAATTTTTTAGAGAGCTGTTTTGGTTATTCCACGTAATCTTTATGTTTTTTGGTGCGCTGAATCCGAAAATGACCTCCATTTTGTCATAGGACATCATGTTTCCTGACAATTTAGGTAACTATGTTAAATAAGGCAATACCTCAAATAAATGGAAATAGACTTATAAAATTAAAGTTTTATTAGAATATTTTCATGAAAATCCTTTTTTGAACTGAAATGAGCTCACCTACACACACTAAACTCGATTCTTCTTCCTTGTGAGGCTCCTCTTGGTGCATTTACGCTTGTGAGTAGCATCTGGAATGTCTCTCTGAAGCATCCAACAGTAGTCTGCCATCATTGTAATGCTCCATTTTCCCTGGTATCTCCTTTCCATCTCTTTAATGTCTTGGTGGAATCGTTCACCTTGTTCCTCACTCACAGCTCCCAAATTTTCAGGAAAGTAGTCAAGGTGGGACTGGAGGAAATGCACTTTCAAACTCATCAGGCAACCTAAAGCTTGAAATGCTTTCAGCATTCGTCCAACGATCTTTTTGTAGTGAGGATCTTTGTTATTGCCTAAAAATTTCTGTACGACTTCTTTAAATGCAATCCACCCTTCTTTTTGAGGATCCGTCATGGTATTGACAAACTCTTGATCAACTATAAGCCTTCTAATGTCTGGTCCGACGAACACACCTTCCTTCAATTTTGCCTCCGACAGGCCTGGAAACTTGGTGACCAAGTATTTGAAGCATTCTCCATCTCTTGGAAGTGATTTTACGAATTGCTTCATCAATCCCAATTTTATGTGGAGAGGTGGTATAAGAACTTTATGGGAAGGTACCAAAGTTTCTCGGAGGACATTTTTTTCACCGACTGTTAGCACCCTCGGCTGCCAACTCTTCTTGGTCCAGTGATTTTGTCGGTCTCGACTGTCCCATAGACACAGAAAACAAGGATATTTGGTATACCCAGCTTGTTGCCCAAGCAGCAGGCACAAGACCTTCAAGTCCCCACACACTTGCCAACCATGGTCTTCATATTTAAGTTTACAAAGAACCAATTCCAAGTTCTCGTAGGTTTCCTTCAAGTGTATGGAATGACCTACAGGTATGGAAGCGTAAAAACCGTTGTGGAGTAAAACTGCTTTGAGACTTCTTTTTGAAGAATCTATAAAAAGATGCCATTGCTCTGAATCATATTGGATTTTAAATTGACCCATCAGACCTTCGACATCAATGCAATAAACCAACTTGTCTTCCTGGGCGAAGTAAGGAACGAACTCCTTTTCACGATGTCTGAACCATGAAGATGACACTCCTGGCAACAATAAATTCCTGCTTTTCAGCCTTGATCCGAGTAACTCTACGGCATCTTTGGGAAGATTCAAGTCTCTTACCAAATCATTCATCCCCTCCTGAGAAAACAATTTTGGTCTTGTATCATCTTCAAAGTCAGAACTTGATTCGTCATCTGGTTCAGGTATGACTTCACCTTCATCGGAGCTAGGTATCTCTTCCAAGGTAGCAGGGGGCTTGGGTACTGGTATATCTGTGCCATGGGGGATGGGACGAATTGCCGAGTGAAGATTGGGGTATGAAATGGAATGCTTCCATTTGGAATTAAACCCTTTCACATCGCATGAACAAAAGTAACAGTCGACACTATGGTTCTTTTGCTCTCTCCATACCATAGGAATCCCATAACGGAAAGATTTTTTCTTACCCTTGAACCAGTTTTGGAGGTCCTCAACACACCGTTTGCACACTTTATGAGGCACTCAGACTTTATCTTGATCTCCAATTTTTAGTCCAAAGTATGCAAAGTATACTTTTTTCACAAAGTCTGTAATATTCTGCTGTTGCTTCAACACTGTATATTCACCACAGATGAAACAGAAACTGTCTGGCGAATTAATACACTTTCGCGGAGCCATAACATAACGGTTGAAGAATGACGAGCTAACACGAATTGCGATGAAAAAGTGTGGACAGCCTAGAACCAAGAACCTGATGATGAATCGTGCACAAGTGTGGCATGCAGGAGAGAGCAGCTCTGTGTCTGTACACGAGACGTCACAGTGCTGGCCACGCACCCCTGCACTGACCGGAGCTGCTGCTATCTGCCCTGTGTCTCCCTTCCACTGGATTCTTCAGGAAAGATTAACCCCTTCTACCATTAGAAGCACGGACTTAAAACTTGCTTAGCTTATGTATATATTGCTGACCATCAGATTTACAGTGCTATATATTTTTTTTACATAACTCGGACAACCCCTTTAAGGTTTTTTTGGCATTTTATATCTTAAATGCACTTATGTGGATTAATAGTAATTTGAAAAAATTTGATAAATTTGAAGACAATTTTGCATGTTGTGGCAAATCCTGACGTCTAGGAGTTTTTTCAAGATTTTATTTGTTTTCAGCACACCAAAATACATGGAAATTAGATGAAAATAATCAAACAGCTTTTTAGTCGCAAACCTAAGAGACCCACAAGATAAGAGCAATTAATAGTGCAAACAGCACTAAAACATGCCCAAAAGCACCATTTTGTGTGAGGTTGATAAGGGTCCATACTTAGGATTGTAAAGACTGATTTTAGAGATGACCAATGAAAGAATAACTAAGGATTTCTTCTACTGCCATGTATGTTTTGATGCAAGGTATAACCAAGCAACCAGGGTTTGATTCCCACTAGCACTCCTTGTGGCCTTGGGCAAGTCATTAACCCTCCATTGCCTCGGAAGAAAGGCCTGGCAATCTACTTCCGGTGACACTGCCAAGAAAACCCAGGAGCTTCTGGGTCGCCAGGAGTCAGGACTGACTTGAAGGCACACATTGCATTGCATGTCATGATAAACAAAGCACTTTCTACTTGCTGTTATTATATCTTTGAGGCACTAAGATTACCTTGCACTGTTCTGGGCATGTAACAGACTGATATATCTAGTCTAATTTACATCAACATTTATGTATCATCAGTATTTATGTGTAGTTTGCATCAGCACAACACTGTCAGTGAGAGGAGCAGCTTAGGAGATGCATGTTTTAACAGAGGCATAGCCATCTGAGACGTCCACAGCTATGTGGCAGAGATGGACAGGATCGGAAACATCCATCTTTGTGAGCACGGGGACGTCCACACCATTTGTTGCATATACCCATGTTTCGTCATACCAACAGGGCCCATGTTTCTCCATAGTGGTTTGCTCATGCTGCAGCAGAAATGTCTACATCCCCAATTCTGGAATGGTGGGCACGTCTATACCCGCAGATGTGGAATCAGGACAAAACTGGGCCCATTTTTGATTTGGATGTTGCCAAGGTCCAGACGTGCATGATATTGAATTGGTCTCTTATTGAATAATTTAGTGAATCTTTCAGAAAACCTCCAGCACATTAATGTGACAAACCTTCATTAAAGAAAAATTTCAAAATGGATTTTTTTGAATTAAGATATCTGCCTCAGAGTTTCCATAGGTCCAAAGCAGACGTTTTTGAATCCACTTTGGAAATATATATATTTTTAATTTTAGCTGGTAAAAGTTGGACTTGAACTGTTCACACAACTCTTCTCTCTTGAAAGCTGTCTAAACTCAACAGCAGACAGGCTTGCATGCGTGCCACAAATTCTATCAAATACAAAGAAATATATATATGACTGGCTTATGTAAAAAGCATTATGCTAGTCAACACCTGATGGCCGATTTGGAACAATTGCATCATAGGCAAAGGTGGGAGGGAACAGTGGTCATTTTGTGTTTCTGGTTAATGTGGCTTCTTCTAAGCCGGTGTTTCAAACAGGGCCAATTGAACATTATCAGGATAGTCACAATGAATGTGCATCAGATTTCTTTCCATTCAACCAAGGTAGAATGCATGCAATGTATCTACTACTAGTACCGCTTACCATTCGTAAACCGCTACAAGGCATATGCAGTGCTGGATATGTAGCTCACAATCTATCCATGCATTTTCATGGCGGGTTAAGTTTATAAAGGTTTTTCCATCTGTAAAACCTGTTTTACATATAGAAAAGATTTCTAGAATTGTGCAGCCAGCTACGCTCATATAAATGCGCACATTCACAAGATAGCACATATTTATAGACATGTAGGCGTTCCCGGGTACAAGGCCAAGCACAGCCATGTATTTTATAAATATGTGAGCTCCCATATAGAACACACACAGGAGCAGGTAAAAATTTGTGCATGAGACTTTGAGCTATTAGGGATAGTTTTGGGTGGCCATTTTATAAAAGTACATAGGCATAGAATATGTGCCTTTCAGCTCTTAATAAGTCGCCTATATGGAAAATTACCCCCTCCATGGCCATCCTGACAACCAAGGTGGTCAGGTGGTTAGTGAGGACCAGAGTGTGAACCACTGCTCTAAGTGATAACAACTTAACAGTAACATTGTTAATACAAGGCAAAAACTAATATTATTTCCATGTATTCTTTTAAAGTATTTCACAGCATACCAAGAGTATATTCTTCTAGCAGCGCTTAAGTGAGAAAGTAGAACACAAAAGAGCTGAGCCAGTATTTCCATGCCCACCATGTTTGTCCTCCCTGGAAGGGAGGTAAAGCAAGAAAGAAAATCTGCATCTTGTACATGAACGAGTCAACTCGGCTTTTCTTTTACATCATATCTACTCTATGCAGGACACATGTCAGTTGCAGGGGCATGAATTAGTCCCTTGACTCAGTGTTTCCAGAAATCTACAGGACCATTCAGAATAACTCTAAAACCACCACAAATGCCACAAAACAATAGATCTGAACTTGTTCAGACCGATGCCAGTAGCATTTGAAGGGCACACAAAGGCAAAACATAAGTGGACAGATGTAAGATCGTAGACAATCCATTAAAGCAGAACTCGAGAAGCAACAGATCCCTACAGGCATAACACTATCCCCCTTCCCCGGCTGTCAAAATGTATTGTTTAGCTTTGAATACCTTACTCTTCCCTCACCCCCAAGAGGTTTCCTCCCTAAGCAACTGCCTAGTTTGCCCGATGGTAAGGCCAGCTCTGCCTATAACTGTCCATGGAAGAGATAATTGTAGATAACACAGAGGCTAACATAAGAACATAAGAAATGCCATACTGGGTCAGACCGAGGTCCATCAAGCCCAGTATCCTGTTTCCAACAGTGGCCAATCTAGGTTAATGTTTAGTGATGCTAAATCCAGTAGAAAATGACTGGATAAGACATCTGGTTAATTTTAGATGGATACTCAGAGCAAGAACTAGCTAAGTCAGCACTACTGAATACAACAGTTTAAAATTAACTGGATATCTTACCCAGTTAACTTACACCTGCTATATGTTCAATCCAGTTTAAGCAACTGCCTTTAAGAATGTTGAATATCAGGATTATCCAGTTAAATGAAAACCACGCCATCGATATGGTTCACCCTTAATGGTAGTCTCACAGTTCTACCACTAGGAATCAAGTTGTTTGTAGGTCCCTGGAGTGGGTCTTGGGGGATTGGGAGGGGGGAGGGAATTTTCGGTGGATGCCTCAAGGGGGGTGGGAGGCCTGTGAGAAGTGTGGAGGTCTCTTTCAGGTGTGTGTGTGGGGGGGGTCTGTACATGCATGCACACACACGTCAATTCCATATGCATCGCCCCCTCTAAGATGTCCACGGAAGCATCAGGCCAAAGTTCAACATAAACTACGTTATTCAGTTTTAATAATAATGAGGTGCTTTACAGTTTTAATAATAATGAGGTGCTTTACATGCTTTGCATCTCACTATGCAGCACACATTACAGTAAATTAATGCACAATTATGATGTTCAACATGCATTAAGAGGCAAATATTGTACATTATTCCCTTAAAGCATGTTATGAACTACCCCCTTATCTGTTAACTTCTTACGTTAACCAGCTAAATCGTTTTGAATAGAGACCTGAAGACAAGGGGGTCACAAGAAAGTTTGCAATGTTATCTCGGTGGTAGTATCAGCCTATTATTCTATGTTTATCTTAATTATTATAGACAGATTCGTGTATATGACAATCTAATTCCTAAACTATATTTTATAAAACAAGACAGTTTAAGAGATAGCATATAACAACATACTGGATATTTTATATTATAAACTAGTTCTACTTTAATATGGTGCTCTGTGCTTTCTGCATCACTGTAATTACTGGCAATATCACATTAACTTGTATTATAATTGCTCTTATCTAGATATACACTCACAAGGTCAAAGGGCCATAGCTGAACCAGAAGGTCTGGGCAAACCAACACCCCCCCTTGCTCTCCACCACCGCCCCTCAGACAAGCGCTCCCTTCAGGTGCACTGTAACAGTAAGCATTAGGAATGGTATACGCAAAATTTATTTTAATTAAATCAGGCCTCTGACTGATGGTTTTTGTTGTAATTTGATCTAATGCTTGTCCATTACTAATTAAAGGCACTGGCCCTCAATCACATTCCGTGATATAAAACTGACAGACCCCTACACCTTTCGGATAAACTGCAGTGGCATACTCCGGCTCGAGAAATACAGTCAAAGCAGAGTTGTTCCTAGAAACTGTCACCTCAGCTTGAGAGTTGATAGCAAGAACCTCCTTTTCTGTGATTACTCCAATGTTATGAAGTATTTTTTCTGGTCATCCCATCTCAAAAAGCATATAATAGATCTAGAAAAGGTTCACAGAAGGAAGGCAAAACTGGGAAGGGGAAAAAAAACAGCTCCCTCATGAAGGGAAGCTAAACAAGTTTTGCTCTTCATTTTGGAGAAAAGATGACAGGGGGGGATATGAAAGAAGCTTATAAAATTATGAGTGGGGAGAAACGGTTAAATGAGGAATTGTTTAATCTTTCAAACAACATATATTAAACAATGAGCAGCAGATAGAAAACAAAATGGTGGAAAGATTTTTATTTCACGCCGCGCATAATGAAGCTGTGGAACCTGTTACCAGAGGATGAGTTAAAGGCTCTGACCTTGTAGGGTTCAATAAAGGTTTGGACAATTTCTTGGTGGAAAAGTCCATAAGAAATGTATTAGCCAGGTAGACTTGGAAGAGCCATTGCTCATCCCTGGAAGTCAGCTATGAGAAAGAAATAGTCTTTTGGGAAACCTCTGAGTACTTGTGACCTGGGCTAGTCACTGCCAGAGCAAGGATGCTGGGCTCAATGGGCCTTGGTCTAACTCAACATGGCTTTTCTTATGTAGCCTCCTGCTGGCTATTAGGCAAGAAGCAAATCTTATGATATTTAGGGAAAAAAGATCAAGGTTTTATTGTTCCCAGAGTCTGTAGATATGAGGATACGATGGCAGTCAGGTGATAAGATATTTTAGCAGCCGTGGAGTTTATCGGTTTATGTATTTATTTATGTTTTCATTGATTCATTCATTTAAACAATTACTTTCCCACCATATCGCAATGTTCTTGGCAAATTACAAAAGTCATTTACATTTCCATAAACATACAACACTACAAATACATTAAGCTTTATGGATTAAAGTTATAAAGTAAATGCTTGAACAAATAAATAAGACTTCAATTTCTTACGGAACTCAAACTGATTCTGAATTATCCTAATCTCAATGGGATTAGAACTCCATAAGCAGGGGGCGCTAAATGAAAAATCGTGCCTACTCAACATCTGCCTTATCTCTCTTGTGACTGATAGCAATATCAATATATATTGATTTTTACATCAGAGGCCTGCATGTGCCAGCTAATGTCAGGAAAATGGCCATAAGCATGCACCCTAGGACCTTGCAAAATGGAGACTTTGCCCGGTGCACTAAGTGCATGACCCTGCCCCTAAATCCACCCCCAGAACAGACTCATTGGCTCTCCAGGAACTAGCCCCAACTGGTTGGATGATACCCTTTCCTTGACGGCACTGGCTTCCTGCTGGCACAACAATTTTGCTGCCACTGCAGCTGCCTTCCTACCAACCCAGCTTCTGTTTGTCCCCTATCTGCTCCATTGATTCTGAGTCCCAGTATCTTGCATTGCAGCTTTATCCCAGGTTCTCCTGGATTAGCCTTCCTAGCCGACCGTTGCCTCATTCTGGCCTCAGCTCTGCACTGCCTACCTACCTTGCTCTGCATATCATCTTGGAGGCATGTTTGCTAAGCTGTGTTAACAGTAAGCACCGGCTATTAGTAATTAGGTCCTACTGAATACCATGGAACGTAGTTACAAATAGCCCATGGTAACTGATGCCCAGTTTAGTAAGCATGCCCTTGGAACTGTGTCCTGACTTCTTGCTAGGCCGCCCTCAGCCCTGGTCTAATTCAGCAGGCAATACGTTCCCACTGACCGTCTTCTTGCTTCACTGGCAAGTGCTTCATACAGTGCCTGAAGATGCATCACTGCTTCGTAGCTGTGCCTCAAAAATAAACGATTAAGTAAATAAATAGCAACGTAGGCTTGAAATCACACACTAAGAACCTTGATGAGAAGTGGGCACCGCCTTCTGTCCTTTGCTCTGTGTACATGACAAGCTGTAAGATGCTGGTTCTGTGAAGTGTTACGCAGCATGGGCTAAGAATGAACTCCCTCGCAACTAGCAGTCAGACTCCCTTTCACAGTGTTTTGGCACTCCCTTTGTGTAAGCTGTTTTCTTCCGCTGTCAGCCAACACAATCAGTGGGCGCATGCCTCCTTAATTAATTTGCAGCGGCAGGAAAAAAACCCTGCACAGGACAAACAAGGACGGCGCTTGTCGCTAACTGGCATCTGATGAGATATTTTAGTTCCCGTAATAAAGCAAACAGAAAGTAGCTGTCAGTTAGGCTGCCACTTCTGTCACACTTTTTAATAACACCACTCCTGTAATTACACTGCGGTTCTTCATATTAACTCAGTGAAAGCTTTGCTTGGTTCTAAGCACAGAAAACAATTACGAAAATTATAGAAACAGACTGAACACAGCAGTTCATTTGCTGAAGCAATTATCTGGATCCTTGTCAAACAAAAAAAAAAGGAAAAGGGAAAAAGGACTCAAGATATGCACAAAATGTTTTCAATTCTACCCTATAATGTATACAGCATGTCTGAGGTTGTGCTGGATTATGTTAATAGAGCCTGCAGTCGAAATATATTTGTCACAACACGAAGGAAGAGCGCTATCAAATCCCTCAGCCAGATACTCTCAATTAGTCACCAAGCGTCTAGCCAGGGTTTCCTCTCCGACCCTCACATGAGGCTGATTGGAAGAAGGGTTTGTTCCTGAGAAGGCGAGGCAGTTTTCGGAGTACTCTGCTTCTTTGGACAATATGGGAGAAGAATCGGACGATGAACAGACGTGTGCAGTTCAGCCCTGCCTGGTTCACATTTAAAGAGCCAGATGTACCAAAAGGGAGGGTGATTTTTTTTTAACAGCCTGCCTAACTCGTGTATCAAATATGTACAGTAGCGCCCGAATTACATCACCGTTCAAAGGGAAAGTGTGCGCACGCTCTCCTTTGAAAATGATTCCACTGAAATTACACACATGTATTACACAAGGAAAAGGTGCCTACTTTATGAAGGCAGCATAGGTGTCTATGTGACTGTATAAAACAGGCTTCCAGATGCACACTCAATAGCAGGCAAGCCTATTTTATAAATAGGGCTTCCATTCTCAGGTGCGTATTTAATTAGGGGTTCTAGGAGGGTACAAACAAATCTGTGTTTATTGGCATTCTCACGCCACAGGTGTTACTGCTGGGGACCTTGTCTGCTGGAATCAAATAGGCACATTTGTGTCTCTTAAGAGTTGTCAGCAAAGAAAAAGCAATAAAACTGAGTGGAAGATACAAGACGAGCCACAAGCCAGGAGAGGGATGGGCGAGTGCTAGGGGGCGTAGTGTTTTTTTCGGGTATTTATGCATAAAACGCCTATTTGGATTGCTTTTTCTTTTTGCCTCGGGGATGTTTTGCCTGTGTTTATTGGTTAGAACCTAAAATCAGAACCCCTATTTATAAAAATACACACGTACAGCTGAACTCCACCTCTGCTTCACTAAGCTATGCTCTTTTGCATTCATCTGCACAGGTCCCATAAAGATAGCTGCACGCTTCAGGGATCACTGTGTAAGGAGCCACCTAGATGTACTTGCTAACAATGCGGGTAAAAATAGGCATTTTAGTCATATAGGCACATGAGGGGGCACTTTCAAGAGCAAATGCCACAGTAAATGCACATGCTCATCCAATCACGCGCACTTTCACTGTGGGTGTGCACAGGGGCAGAGCTGAAGGTTACACTTGTGAATTATAGAATCCTTTACTTCATATGTGTCCCTTATAAATTTAGGCATGGGCATCTACACCACTACTGGGGCTGGTGTAAGTGATTGCGCCCTAAACTAACACATATTTACATCTATTTATGCTAGTTCTATAAAATCAAGTAGTGTATGTGTGTGTACTTGACCTTACAAAATAAACTTGAAAGGCACGCATAAACACACACATATATGCCTATGCTATCATATAATTCTATAAAAGCCCCTTTCTGCATGTAAAACAGGTGTTACCCTTGGAAAAAGCTTTAGGAAATTACCCTGATACCCAAACTCTCCCCCGATCCTGCCCCCAGGAAAGTTTATTTATTAACTAGGTTTCTATACCGTTTTTCACCAGGTCAAAGCGGTGTACAAGAAACAATTTTAACTGGGTTTACATAGAACATTAAACTATGTAGTTTAGCTTGTGGCTCACTATGGATAAAAAGTCTGCTCACTATGGATAAAAAGGCATAAGCAAAATGGAATTGCACACATGCTTTTAGCCATACAAAGTTTGGACAAATTTGTAACAAGATACTTCCATGAATAAGCCTCTGTTCTATGCATGGAAATGGTTTCGGAAAGTATCCTCTCTCTATCTGTGGGAAAAATGCTTAGTACCTCAGCCCCTGGATAACTGTGTTTGGCTGACTAATGCTCACTAACTAGTTCACGCTAGCGATACCAATCAGCTTCTTTTTTCTGTCCCACATGCATGTACACAGGGCTTTTCTGAGGGTGTACGGGCTGCTACAGAGTATCATTGCCTGCCCATGGTCCTCATGTATTAATGTAAGAGCCCTCCATGTGAGTATAGCACTTTTTTTCTAGGAAAAATGCACTGATTATATATATTTGCATGTTTTGATCTCCTTAGGGGTGTCATTTAAATTTCTCAGGCTGATACATCAGTAGGAAATGATGTTATAAAGCAAAAGGCCATATATGACTCGCATTTTGTGGGGAAGGGAAGGAGGGTGTATAGAAATAACATCTATTGCACACATCAAACCTTCCCAGTTAAATACAGCATTTCCCTGAAGCTGCACACATCACGCAGTTTGTTGCACAGAGAGCAGCCAGCACTGAATTAGTCAAACAACCTGAGTTCAAGGCTTTCCTCTGCCAACGACCTTCTGCGTGACCTGCCACAAGTCATTTTAATCCTCCATGCATCCTGGGTTCACCTTTTGGTTTTTTTAATTTGGCTGTGCAGTTTGACAAATTTAAACCAAAAATTAAAAATCCATTTTTCCTCAGGCTAGCATGGAAAGCACCCTGTATTGCAGTTGCAGATTGGTTAGTTCTGAATGTCCCCCTTGTAATGATGCAATTCAGGGCTAATTTGCATAAAAGATGCTGCATGATGTGTGCAATATTTGTCTTTCTATATACCAGGGGTTCTCAACCCAGTCCTTGGGACAAACCTTGCCAGTCAGGTTTTCAGGACAACCACAATGAATATGTATGAGAATGATTTGCATATAATGGAGGCCATGCATGCAAATCTCTCTCATGCATATTCATTGTGGTTGCCCTGAAAACCTGACTGTCTAGGTGTGTCCCGAGGACTGGGTTGAGAACCCCTGCTATACAGTGTACTTCCACTTTGTAACATCTCATTTGGTTTATCATTTTCTACTATCTTAGCCTGTTAAGTGCAATAAGAAATGACTGAGCCGTTCCCATGTGCTAGTTCTTTGAAAGCCTTAAATTCACAAACTTGTCATTGTTTTCATGGATTCACTAATTTAAAGTAAAAAAAACCCTCTGTTTTACTCTGCATAAGAAAACATCATGGGACAAAGACTAACCGCCACTGCTTCCCCCCCCCCCCCCTCAAGTATTGCCTCCTGTTTTTCTGGGCTGTCAGTTCACGCAGAACCAGTCTCTACTGAGTCAACAACATCATGAGCTTTCATTCCTAAATATCCAAGTATTTTTGCGTCCTAATTTGAAATCCGCTCTTATGTAACACAATATGTGACTACCCTCTGTCAGAGCTTTCTGGAATCTGGCAGACATGCACGACAGTCTGGGGTCCTTCCTCATTGCTTCTCTTCCTTCCTTTCCCCGCTACCATTGCCTCCTTCTGAACAATTCCCACCTTGGTCAACTCAAGATGCAGAAGCTGGCTGAGCAAAGAAACCAAGATCTCCCGCATGACATCACAGACACCAGGCCATTGGGATGATTCAGGGTCACTACCTATTTCAATTTCTAAAAAACATACATGGCCCAATAATTAAAACGACTTATCCAGTTAACAGCTTGTGCTAACTGGGTAAATCCCACTGAGAGGAATATTCAGCAGATCTATCCGGATAGTTCCGATGAATATTCCCACAGATCTCATCGGCATGATACACATAGGGGGTTGCTTACCAACGGCACTAAGGTGTTGCATGTAACAGGCCAATAGCGCCAAAACTATGGCGCTTTAGGTGGAACACCACTGCGCTGTCGGGGGCGTAGAAAGCATTTCCCTGGCATTTAATGCAGAGCCCTGTCCCCTAGTGCAAGCTGCATTAGGTTGGGTACATCCAACCCCACCTATTGAGATGGCGTTAGGGGAACCCACGCTAATGCCGTTAGCATGTGGTATGAATACAGCGCTAACTGCGCAGGGCTCATCACGCCCACGCTCTGCCCTTCACCTGCCCGCTCTACTTCTGCTACCACTTATCATCTGTATAGCGCAATCCTAATGTGGGAATCATCCTGCACTTACTGTCATGGCTCTACACTAGCTTGCAACGCGTGTCCCAGCGCACCTTCAGCATGCGCCAGCTAGCGCCCATTAGTAAGAGACCCCCATAGTGCAGGGGCAGTCCTGAGATGGAGTTGGAGCAGAGTGGGAAATGATCTCAAATCGCGGCAGCTTTCAGAGCCACTATCCGGATAGCTACCCGCTTAACACAGGACAACAAAAAGGCTGCCCTGAACTGCATGTATATCCAGACAGCAACTGAAAATCGCCACTATCTGGATACTGCCAATAGACAGAACTGAATCTGGATAGTCAACGCTGGTCACTATCCGGACACTGGTGCTGAACATCTGGATTTTATTTAAACACCATGGCCAGGGTTTAAAGAAAAGCACTGACCACAGAGTTTAAATATCTTCCCAACCATAATTTAAAAAATGCTTTATACATCAATGGTATGAAAAGTTTAGAAGGAAAGAAAACTGCAAAATATCCTCCAAGAATTGATGAACATGCCTGGCAATGCAGTGCAATAAATATATGATAGAAGAAGGGCGTCAGACCAGGCAACTTCTGCTCCCCACATCTGGAATTACTTTGCTGCAGCAATATCCAGAACCAAAGCAATGTCACTCTGCCGATGAGATCCTCCGTTTATGAACAAGCATTTGCAGGCAATAAGCCATTTCCTTGGGTTAGCATCACTTGTGCTGAGATAAGAGTAGACTCTGCATCAGTGTACAGTACCCACTTCTGCTGACCTCGTCCACCTCCAACCAAAGCCCTCCAAGCAGCCATTTTTCTCTAATTCTTCAATTTCACTGTCTTCCAGTACTCAAAAGTATAAAAAAATGTGTTTACGTCATTTCTTCAAAGAAAAATAGATGCATAAATGTCAGTATATTTAACTGTACAAGGTATGAAGCCGAAAGAAAAGGAAAATGTGGTACCTCAGCTCCAGCAGAACATTTCGGAGAACATAGCATAACTTTGAGACTGTGTCTTCCTGTGGTGATGAACTAGGCCTGATTTAGAAAGGAGATCTTTCAACACTTGAGCCGGCCTGGTGCTAATAATATATAAAACATTCCTAAAAACACAAATGTTTGGCCAATTTAATAGCCAACTGGTCATGCTATGCATATATATACATACACACACACACACACACACACAAACACATACATACAGGGGCTTGTTTACTAAGCAGCGGTAGTGGCTGCCGACCGATATTGGAGCCGTGGCCCCATTAAATTCAATGGGACTGTGGCTCCGATATCGATCGGAAGCCCCTACCGCTGCTTAGTAAACAAGCCCCATAGACACATACATGCAGAAGAAAGGAAGAAGTGCTGTGGGCCATCTTGGACAGGAGAGATAATACATCTACACTGGTAGTTCTCAACATTTTTTCTGTTCTGATAGACCATATTCATTTGTGCGACACACTAAGCACTGCAGTTGAACAAAAATGTTGTAAATATCATTTTATTGTAGTTAAAAAGAAATAATAAGAGAAATCTAAACTATCCTTAACAGAATTTAACACATTTTTAAAAACTGTAATTGACATCAAAGGAGATGTTTACTAAGCTGAGCTACCTGTTAACATAGCAGATAACACGGCCCGATAGTGCATGCTAACAGCGCATGGGGAATTCAGATAGCGCAAAAAATCATTGCGCTGTCTTCAGATCTCATGCTAACTGCTGGTGTGGGCAGGACATGGGCGGAGAACGGGTGTGTCTGTGACACGCGGTTACCACAGGTGTACACAGCGGGCAATAACTGGCAAAGCTGCAGGCAGTGCAGGGGCAGATAACACCGCCTCAATGGGTGGCGCTAGCTGCATCCACGAGGCTGCCATGGTGCACTCTCTGCGTTTTCTTTGTGGTATTTGCTGGGGAAATGCTGAGCGTGCCCCCAACATATATTGCATGGCTTCTGCAGTTAGCGCAGCACTATCTGCACGAAAACACCACGTTGGCTGCAAATATCCCCCAAAGTTATTACATTTTATGTTTTGCCCAAAAGTTTGCCTTCGCTTTCTTCATCAGTGAGAAATCTGATACTGACGTGCTGCACACAGTTTTTTAATAGGTGGTTGAATAGCAGATAAATTTAACAACATACACACACAGACATACATTTAAATTCTGGTATCACCTCAGTAACAGCAACACAAAATCCATCCATTATTAGATACTTTATGAATTAACACAAAACTCTGCAAATGTGCTACCCAGAACCTATGGAGCAAACCTTCTATATCCAAAGAGCACCAGCTCTAAGAACACAAATAGCAAGAACTATACCTTTGAAGAGGCAGAACTGTAGATACAGAACACCAATAAATCTCTTACTGGAGAAGCCAAATAAGTCTGACTGCTATAGATCACCACACAGAAACTACATGCCAGCAGAATCCCTCACCTCATGTACACTGACCAGCCTTTGCCAATTACAGAAAAAAGGACCAAAATTTAGAAATGGAAATCTTAAGAAGCCACAATGTCAATCAGCAATAGAACACAGGAGAAACATGAAAACGTATTTCCTCTTGTACTGAGCAAAATACAAAGATGTATGGAGAAACGCACATGCCCCAAACTGATATATTTCCTGTGCACAGCTGGCAAAAAAAGAATGAGTGGAGGGGTGAAGGGGGGGGGGGTGGTCCTCAGAGGCCACATCCTCCTCCTCTGCAGCCAGCAATGACAGTGATTGTAGCCATAGGAGGGGAACCAGGACGCAGCATTTCCAGTCTGGTTAGCAGTGATTGCAGTAGGAGCAAGGTAGATTCAGGATGCTGTGGTGCTGATTGTTGGGGTGGGGGTGGAGGAAGCAGATCTGCAACATTTCCAGCTTGGGCTGGTAGCAAGTTATCACTGGAGGAGGACGAAGCAGAATTAGGGAGCAGTTATAGGGATTTCAAGCACCTGGCTTCTTGCTTTGCACTCTCCCCAGCCTGTAGGCATGTTAAGGAAAGGTTGAGCTTGCTGTCTATGCCAAATTATTGGTGATACGCCACCCAGCTCTTAGTGACACAGTGGTTGAGAACCACTGATCTCCACCAATGTGGTCTACGGACCTCAGATTAAGGAGAAGGAACTGGAAACGTGTGTGTGTACTCCAGAAGGCACCCAGAAAACACTTATCTTAAGCCTATTTTATAAAGAAAAGCGGGA
The DNA here is from genome assembly GCA_033557465.1 of Ichthyophis bannanicus. Classification (NCBI taxonomy): domain Eukaryota; kingdom Metazoa; phylum Chordata; class Amphibia; order Gymnophiona; family Ichthyophiidae; genus Ichthyophis; species Ichthyophis bannanicus. The sequence continues at coordinate 796,764,211 of CM066032.1, forward strand.
GCCTACTTTCTTTAGAAGATAGGGGTATAAGCAGCTGAAAACGCACATTACATCTAGGCGTGAGCATTTACACCATTCCCTGGGCTGGCACAGATGACCGTGCCTAGGATTTTTAAGGACATGCCCAAGTTATAGCATGTTATAACTTGCACACAGAACTGCGCTCTGCCCATGCTCTGTGTACGTCCACACCGAAGGTACGCACCACTGGCCTAACGCATGTACTTACAATATTGCGTCTGACTAAAGTACACACATAAAGGCCCATCTGTGCACATAAGGTACTGAAAATACATGATTTATGCATGTTGATAGCACAGATCTTTATGCAGCTCTTTCTTAAAATTACCTCCTATTTGTGTCCTTATGTACTTAATAAATTACTTGCATACACTGAAAATCCACCTCTGCTCTGTCCAAGCCAAGCCCAGGAGAATATCTTTACATGGCACACATAAGTACACCACCATATAACAAATATTCACTGTCCAACAAACTTTCTTCTCAATCCATATGGAACAATAAAACCAACAATTTTAAAAGACAAGAGAAAGGCCTCAGATTAAGTCCTTTGTCTAGCCATGAAATGTCCTCACAGCAAGGCTTTCAACTGGCTGTCTCAATGGTCAAGAAAAAAAACCCCTCTGCTACTTTTGGGAAACATTATAAAGCTTGGGTTTTTTTAAATGTGTTTTTAATGTGTGATCTGTCTAAATGTTCTCATTGTATTTATAATTATTGTTCACCAATCCACAGCGCTTGGGGAAGAGTGGTATAAAATATGAATAATAAATGTATAGCTTTGAGGAAAAGGAGGGAAAGGGAAGGTATGATTGAAGATTTGAATGTCTCTAAGTAATACATGCACAGGAGGGCCTCTCTCAGTGGACAGGAGGTTCTAGAACAAGAGGAGTCAGAAGAGATGGGGATCATTCCAGAACACAAATAAGGGGTTTGTACCTGCGGTGGGGACGATTATGTGCCAAAAATGTCCCCGACCATATTCTGGAACACTGCAAACATGCACATCCATGGCGCTAGCACGGGGATCTCAGAATGTGGGCGGGAGAGGGCAGAACAAGGGTGTGGTCAGCCACGGAGACATAGAAAGCGTGTTCAGGAAAGGACCATGTACGTATTAAGTGTGTCCTGGAAACAGCCACGTTATTCCTACTGAAACATGGTATAAGGCTAGGACTTAGAAAATATTCTGCTGTGCTCTGCAATGTGTCCCATAGAGAAGAATGGTTGCGACAAGTATGTTTTGAACTGGTGTGACTGCAGTCTGGAAAAATACAAGACGCAGTCTTAAGGTAAAGGGGAGCAGAGGTGAGGGAATGTTATAAGGTAAAGAAACATTTCTAAAGCCCCTTACAGATATATTAAGAGCAGCAATAGTGTTTATTCATACTATGCACCTATGTGCTGTTTGTGCTAAAGGAGCCAATCTATGGGACCCTAACAATTCCCATGTTCAGAAAAATGGGACTACTGATACAGGGATAGTGTGGGCGTAAGCAGGGAAAGGATTCCATTTTGGGTGAGAAACAGAGATCATATTTGTAGTCCTGGCGCTCCATGCGATTATGTTATGTCATAGCTGTTATGTATAGGTTCAGGGCATCTTTTTGGCAGAATCATGTTGTTGTGACAAAGTGGAAGTGTGTGTATGTGTGGTTTGAGCAGTGCATGGGGGGATCTGGTGTGCTTATTTGCAATTCAGGGGAGACATAAAAGTCTGGCCAGTACCAGAGAGGGTTCACTATAGCTACATGTCAAAACATATCTCCCCGTCATGCTAAAGGACCCTCAGAATAGGGGCAAACAGCACTAATGCACGCCCATAATGCACGTTTTGTGGGACCAATGGTGTTGCCACTGAGCATGTATTAGTGCTATTTGCACTGCTGAATATCCTTATTCTGAGGGTCCCTATTATTATCAGGGATATGTTTTGACATTTTAGCCATAGGGAACCTATGCTGATTCCTTCCGGATTATTTTACATAGGGTACTCTAATTAGATCAGATATTGTTGGGAGTATGTTAGCCATACATATGCTGTCCCTGCTATTGGGAGACACGACTGATGTAGTTCTAACATTCCCCGATTGCCCCATGCGGCCTACATCCTTACCCAAGCCAGGAACAATGAGACCTGCGAGAGTGGTGGCATACAGTATCTGGGGTCTGGCTACCTGGTGTGATGGCACAGGGCTCTCCCCTCCCATGCACACACAGACCTGACCTGGGGAGCAGTGCCCCAAAGCTGGCTGTGGGAAGGCAAACAGGGTTGCCCCACAGGTAGCAGAAGTATACAGACCGGCATACATCACAATGGGACAGGTGTAGCTGCTGTGCGAAATGCCAATACCCAGATAGGTGGGCCTCAGATACCATAGTCAGAAGGCCCTACTACAACAACTACTACTGATGCAGTGCAGCACAGACAGACATAACAGATGGTCCCTGCTCAGCGGAGCTTACAATCTAGTTGGGACAGACAACACAGCAGCCGTGGACAGGTTACATTCAGGGGGAATGGTTAGGAGACACAAGGGAGCTTAGGAGGATCTGATTCAACAGCGGCATCGATGAAGTGAGCGCTCAGCCTGGGTTTGAGAGGGGCCAGGGACGGAGCCTGACGTAGAGTCTCAGCTAATTTGTGCCAGGCCTACAGAGCAGCAGGGTGAAAGAAGCAACATCTGGATTTGGTAGTAGAAGAGAAGGGCACGGATATATGCAATCTGACAAAGGAGTGGGGTTCACGGGGAGGGGTGTAGGAAGAGATAAGAGGGGAATGGCAGTACAGAGCAGCAGACTGAGTGCACTTATAGGCCAGAGGCACGAAAGGGGTATACATTTGTTGCTCAGCAATATTATGCAGCCTTTGGGGACCTGCAATGTTAGTTTTGGGTTTTATGGACTTGATGAGGGTCCATCCCTAGCAGTTTAAGGTTTATTTGTAAAGATGACAAGGGCAGGTATCACTGGGGCCGGTTCCTAATGCCACGTACCATTTGATGCAAGGTATGCCCTGACATACATATTCATATTTATATTCTTGTATATCATATTGGGGTGCACTGGGATTACTTAGCACTTTTCCGGGCATGAGGGGACTGGTATATGGTCTAGGTTGCAGCAGCTGTCATTTCTCATTGGTATTTATGTCTAGTGTGCATTAGCTCACCACGGTCTGTGGAGGGCAGTTTAAAAGATTCACGTTTTTCCTAAGGGGTGTGGCATCCGTGGGTACATTGTGGAGATGGGCAGGATCTGAAACGTGTAACATTTCAGAATACAGTGGGCGCCGGAATGTCCAAAATGTTTCCCCGCGTCCAAGGCATGGGCCAGCTGAATAGTGCTTGCACCTGCCCACCGAACACATCTATCCTCCCGGATTCCAGACACACGAGCACATCCAAACCTGCAGATGCGGAATTAGGTTTGAAGGGGCCCATTTTTGTTTTAGACATGTCCGCAGGCCGGCTGTGCACTTTATGGAATTGGGCTCCACAGGACAGGGGGAAGATTCAGGAGTAATCTAGGATAATGTTTTCACAGGAAGTGTGCTGGATGTCTGGAATGTTCAGAGGGTTTTTCCTTTACCTTTGAGGAGCAGTCCAGTCGGCCAGTTAAAAGCCCTGCTGTAGCTAGACAAAGAAGGACTTATACTGAGGTCTTTTTCCCCTCTTTTAAATTGTTTGTTTATTGATGCGTATGTATAGAGGCAGGACTGGCCCAAGGGTTTCTGCCGTCTGTCCTCCCCCCCAACTGCTGCCGCTGTCGTCGGCCCCCTCCCAGCTGATGCCGATTCCATCTTGGGAGGGAAAGTAATGGAGTGGAAGAGTAGCCTAATGGTTAGAGCACTGACTGGGGAACCAAGCGACCAGAATTCACTTCCCACTAGCACTCCTTGTGGCCTTGGGCAAATCACTTAACCCTCCACTGTCTGAGAAGAATCCAAGTTATCAATGCCCCTGTTTAATGTACATTACCAAGTTTAGCTTACAATGTAAACTTCTCTGACTAAAATGATAAATTGGTATAAAAAAAACTAATAAATAAATGTATGTAGCACTTAACGTTAACAAACATTCACTTAACCAGATGAGACTGACAAGTTGACTCTTGTTTTATGCATGTAAAAAGCATCTGAGGCCTTTAAAATTTTACCCTAATCTATCAAACGCTACTGAAAAATAAAAAAATGATATTGCATGTGCCTTATGATCCGGTAGCAGTGCACAAGTAGGGAACTAATGCCCTATTCCTGGGCTGCGTTACTGTCTACTGGGGATGCTGCCAAGGTAATGGTTAGAGACTCTGATGAGAGGGAGGGAGGGAGCACCAGCCTTGGAGTTAACTGTCTCACCTACTGAGTAACTTAGCAGAGCAGTTGTGCTGGGTTGCAAAAGGAGCAGCAGCCCATGCTTCTCGCCCAGAATACTGTTGCTATGATGCCTGGGGCAAGATGGAATGGGAAAGGAGCAGGGGGAAAAAAAACAGGTAGCTGCAAATGAAGGCTCATGGCACCATAGCCCAGTTATGGCAGGTTCTGGTTACTCAAAAGGAGATCAGACAGGGCTAGCAATGCTGCGGGAGGAAGGCGGGGCATCTCAGCCATTGCTCAGAGACTTCTAGTGGCCACATTTAGGGTTCCTATTAGCTGGAACCTTGTGTGAGCTGCTATTTGTGGTTCCTGACTGAGGACCATTGCTGCAATGGATGGGCTGAATAAGGACGGGGATATCAAATGGAAGAAAGCCCTGAGTAGTTTGAATGAAGCTTAGTGGTCTTTGAACCCATGAAGACTGGTTCCAATTGAGATGGAAGGAAAAAGGAGCAGGTGGAAATTGAAAGAAACCAACAAACAAAAAGAACCCAATCGGCCGATATGCATTGAAAACTTGCAAACAGCTGATATGCACTCTCTTACGTTATTAAATATCCCCCAGTATAAGAGAGTCTGTGTGTCAAGCCAATCGGCCGATATGCATTGAAAACTTGCAAACAGCTGATATGCACTCTCTTACATTACTAAATATCCCCCAGTATAAGAGATTCTGTGTGTCAAGGGGCCCGTGGCCTTCTAACTATGTGAAAGGCCAGTCTACACATGCAGCATGCAAGGCTGCACAATGCCTTAAATAGTACATTTATGTGCATGATTGAAAGCAGTCAGATTGCTTACCTGAAGCATCCTGAGAGGACAGGTCTCAACCCTTCTTTTTGACTTGACTGACAGATTTACCATAGGATTAGCTTGTTTTGAATGATCATTAGCACTCCTGTTCCATGTGAGTAACATTTTGCTATCACAAGAACCCTACTAGGAGGCAGCGGTGAAAAACATCCTGAAGGATTAAGGAAATTAAGCCTTGGATCAGTGCTCGCTGAGTGGGGAGGACGTCTGGCCATTACCTAGCAAGCTAAACTTTTTGCACAATAAGTAAGATAAACCCTGGATATGCTTAAAATGTGATCCCCTGAGAGAGAGAATCCCACAGTTGTTCTAGCAATTTGCAAATGGAATTGGATTTAACTCACACCATTTTTCTCAGAAGTTCAAGGTAAGCACAGGGACGGTGAGTATATTCCTGTCCCCAGGGGGCTTATGATCTAAGTTTATTCTAAGGTGCTAAGATCACGAGCCACAGTGGGATTCAAACTAGGTATCCGTGGATCCCAATCTTGTGTTCTAACCATTAGGCTACTCCTCCACTCCTGAATGAATAGAGAATTGTACTGTGTAGAGATATGTAGAGAGAACCCGTTTCCCAAAAGGGCCTTCTAGAAAGCACAGACCTGAAAATAAAACTCTTAGCAGTAGAGCAGTTCAGAAGTTGGAAAAACCTTAGCCTTGCAGAAAAATTGGGGGGTGGGAGAGGGAAAATACCCCTTACAAATGTCTACCTGAAACGTTTTATAAATTTTGCTTTAATTTCTGCTGCAGCTTTCCCGAAGGAACACCTAACAATAGAAGATAAACCACATTCAGCAGGTGAGGAAAGATGAAGGTCAAATCACATACAATAAGCTGGAAGCACAGTAGCAGGAATCCATAGGCTAACATCAGTGTCCTTCAGTGTGTCTGTCAGAACTGAATCTATTACACAGCCCTGAGGTGGAAGAGAAGCGCGTAGGAAAGCAAGGCGAGGTGGCATTATTTTGGCATTTCCGGCTCAGTGCGACCCGGGGCGGCGGTCAGGACTCCGCGACGACCCAGGCCTATCAGAGACATCCAACGACGCTGCCCTCACGAGCTTCTTCTTCCTCCGGTGTTCCCTCAAGGGAGACCCCCGTTCAGAAGACCCCCGACGATGCTCGGAGTCAGACAGCTCCCGAGACGTCGAGGCTTCTGACGAGGTCCGGACCCGGGTGGATGCGGACTCAAAAAAACCTTTCACGCTGCTGCTGCCTACTTCTGAGTACCTTAGAAGACATCTTGCTGCGGAGACAGCAGACATGTGTGTCGGTGAGGGACATTAACGTTTTACACCGATCACACTTCTTAAACCCGCTGGCAGCCATCGGGGGAAAAAGGGCCCCTGTGAGGTCAAATGACCGGGCTGCCAGTGAAAAAGAAAAAAAAATGAGTGAACGCTAGTCACTAAGGACAAAAAATGAAAAATACTGTCCAGACTCAATACCGGTGTACCGAACCGAGGCAGGAAGGGGAACTGGCGTCGAACCGGGCCGAAGAAAAGAATCTTCAGGAGATTTGACGCACTTTTTCCACGAGGGAATTAGGACCACGTCGGGCTCCGTGGAAAAAGGGAGACTGAGCAAGATGGCACCCTTGGGCGGGAAGGGGACCACGCATGTGCGATGCAATCCTAAAGGCTTTCTTTGAAAGCTGGGGAATTGCTCCGCACGAGGGTTCCGTCGGCGCCGATGTCACCCATATGTGAGGACTGACTTCCTGCTTGTTCCTGGAGAAACTGGATTATATGACTATCCCGAGGCTATGGACAAACTTAATGGGGGATATACTGAGGCTCTTAAATTGGGTCACAGAACAAGGCAGGGGTGTCCACTTTCACCTCTCCTCTTTGCCTTGGTAATGGAACCAGTGGCACAGAGGATTAGGTCCAAATATTTCAGGAGTGGAGCTGGGAAACCACACTCATAACATCTCATTCTTTGTGGATGATATCTTGATATCTGTAACCAAATCTCTGATAGCTCTGCCAAACCTTCTTAGAGAGATCCACCAATATGGTGAGTTCTCAGGATTTAAGATTTACATGGACAAGACAAAGGCACTAGATATAAATTTAGAAGAGACCTTAGCTAATAATCTCAGGGAGTACTACGTTTTTCCCTGGTTCACTTAAATATTTTGGGGTTCATCTTCCTTGCAGGGCTGAACATCTGTATAAGATGAATTATGCACTGCTACTAGGCTAACTGGAAAATGATATGGAAGTATGAGAAAAGAAAAGATATCGCAGCTGGGGAGGGTGGCAGTACTAAAGATGAATATTCTTCCATGACTGCTGTACTTGTTTCAGACTCTACCAATATTGGTGCCTAGGGGGGTATTAAATGCAGAACGTTTTGCTGCAGACATTTCATTTGGTACCAAGAGCCACCTAGAATATCAAGTAAAGTAAAAGAATATCAAGTAAAGTAATGTCTGCAGCTATGAAACAGAGGGGCTGGGACTTCCGGATATCATGAACTACTACTTAGCCACAGGTGATGGACTGGAGGGAGGGGTTAGCACAAAAGAGATTTCTGCAAGTGGAGCAACACTGCTTGTCCTCCCACAGGTTACATCATCTGCCCTGGATAACTAGGTAGTGACTGAGGGGGCAACTAATAGATAACCCATATACAAAAGGCCCAAAATACCTATGGGATACTTGGCAGCGGGGGGTGAAGAGAGTCAGTCCAGGGGCAACTTTCTCTGTATGTACCCCCTTTAGGTATGCTTCAGACTTTGCCCCAGGGAGGGAAACGATTTTTAGAAAGTGGGAAGAGTTGACATTGGACACATTTGCAAAATTTATAGACTGCCATGAGGTACGTACCTTCAAGGATTTGAAGGACGAGTTTCCACTAGAAACCAAAGATTACTTTGCCTACCTGCAGGTATCCCACTGCTTGAAGAGTAAAGATTGTAATGCCCTTGAGGCATTATGGCTGGGTTACCACAAGACCCGGGGCTTGACAAGATTATTGTACCCCTCTTTAGCCAGGGGGTACTCATAGGTTTGAGTTTATGCAGGCCAGGGAAAGGGATCTATGCACCCTCGTTAAGGACAAGGAGTGGGAGAGGGAGTTTTTGAGGGTGACAAGCTCTTCAATATCTGTTATTATTAAGGAAACTGCTTATATGGTCTTGCTGCGATGGTATTATACTGTACACTCACAAAATTGCATAAGATGTTCCCTACCATCTCAGACCTTTGCTGGAGAGGATGTGGGCAACAATTTGGTGGGTATGTCCTGGGATTTTACCCTACTGGGAGCAGGTGAAACAAAAGATCATGGAGATCTTTGGTCTAGCTGTGGGAATGAATCCAAATTTTGTCTGCTTGGAAAATGGCCTGAGGAAGCTCCAAAGAAATGGAGAAAATTTTTGGTTTAAAAATAAAAAAGATATTAAAAAAAGCTTTACAGTGTTTCCTAAAATAGCAGACTATTGGTGGAAACTGTTGACCCTCTGGATCAACTCTATCAGGTTTATACCTTTTTGAAGACATAGTCTCTAGAACAGTCTAAATGAGGTCTAGAATATTCTAATATTGGCCGGATTTAAGGTTTTGGTGGTCATAGGCAAAATCAGACAGCAAATCCTAAAGAGCAGTGGGATGGCAGAAATCCCAAAGGTTAGCGAGACAGAAGAGCAGGTGAGGAAGGCCACAATGCCATAGTGGTGTCCCTCTGAAGCAGCACATGGCCCTAAAGTAAGCGGGCTTCTCTTTGGCCTGGGTATTTGGCATCTTCAAAAATTGGTGCCCTAGGCAGCTACCTGTGCCTGAATCCAGGCCTGATCTTGCCAGTGGTTTATACAATGGGATTATCACTTCCCTCTGGTTATTGCTGCTGTTTACTTGGTTTGTCTCTGTAATGATATAGCTGTTTGACTATAATTTGCCTCTTGTTGGTTTACCAGTTTGGCAGCCCATACAACTCATTATGAACACCGCAGCAAGAATCCTTGCAGGGTATGATCAAATTTTGCCTATGTTCAGAGACTGACTTTAGTTACTAACTGAGATCTGTATTATCTTCAGGATAATTGTTCTTACTTATGAGGCCTACCTACCTTTCTGCTTCAGCCCCTGTACTCTGCCTGAAGCCCTCAGTGCCGCTCATATCCTCCCAACTTCCTAGAGATCAACAAATATGTGACCCAGGTCATACAACTCGCTATCAATTTAAACGATAACTTTATAACAGGTCACCTAAATGGGAAGGCCACGTAAACACTTATTTTCAACCTTTTTTTTATAAAGATACATAGGTGCCTGCATGTCTTTATAAAATACTAGTACAAATCCAGCAGAAAAAATGGCTATGTTGAAGACATGGACATTGACAGTGCTCAGGAGGAGGTGTAAATGTTAGCTCATAAAGTGCACATGCAAATCATGACTTCACCTATGATCCTCTGAACATGTCTATGCTAAAGTCACATACAAGTACACACCTAATTGCACCACACACACTTATGCATCAGCTAATTTTAGAAATCCCTTTTATGCCCGTATACCGGCAAATATGCATGAAAATGACCCTCTTAATGTATTGGCTGATGGTTTAATATACTGTTTGGCAGAGATAGCATAGTTACTCACCTGTAACAGGTGATCTCCGGGAACAGCAGGAATAAGTCTTCACATATAGGTAAACGTCGGTACCGACGGAGCCCGCGCGGGAACGCTCCCCAGCTTCCCAAAAGAAAGCCTTTGGGAGCATTTCCACACGCATGTGCGCTGCCTTCCCGCCTATTCACTTCCCTCACATCAGTTGAGTTTGTAGCTGAGATCGAAGGAGGGAAGTAGACAAATTAGAAAGAGAGAGAGAACAACTCCTAGGGGAGGTGGGTGGGTTGTGAAGACTTATTCCTGCTGTTCCCGGAGATCACCTGTTACAGGTGAGTAACTATGCTATCTCCAGGAACAAGCAGGAATGAATCTTCACATATGGGGACTCCCAAGCTAAAAGATGCCTAGAGGAGGCCCCAGCATGTTGCTAATCTAATGGATGGGCCATGCTTTCTCCCTAGAACCTCAGGCATCCAAAGGGATGGAGGGTAGGAGTTGAATTAAAAAGGGTGCTGTGGAACAGCTTGACTAAACAAGGTATCCGGGGAGGGGCCTTGTGTAGACAAAAAAGCGTAGTTACTCACCTGTAACAGGTGTTCTCCAGGAGCAGCAGGAATCAGTCCTCACTTATGGGTGACGTCGGCGCCGACGGAGCCCTCGCGGAGCAATTTTCCCCAGCTTTCAAAGAAAGCCTTTGGGAATTGCAGCGCGCAATGCGCGCGGTAGTCTTCCCGCCCGAAGGTGCCATCTTAGCCAGTCAGATGACATAGCTAAAAAAGACAGCATAAAAATTTGCAAAAAGAACATAAGCAGACGATTGCAACTCCAAGGGGAGGAGGGAGGGTAGTGGGGACTGATTCCTGCTGCTCCTGGAGAACACCTGTTACAGGTGAGTAACTACGCTTTCTCCAGGACCAAGCAGGAAGTCAGTCCTCACTTATGGGACTCCCAAGCTCAAGGCTACCGGAGACCCTAAGCACAAAAATGAGCTCCCTCTAGCTCAGCAGCACAGAAGGAAAGAATCTTCGCTGAATTATCACCCACCGGTAGCCCACATCCGGGATGGAGGGTAGGAGTTGCTCAGACCTCAAAGAGATTACGGAGGACTGCCTGTCCGAAAGCACTGTCCCTACAGGACTCCCTCTCGAGACAGTAATGGACCGCAAAAGTCTGGCTCGAAGACCAAGTAGCGGCCCGGCAGATGTCTGCCAGCGGAACAGAGCGGAGGTAAGCCACTGACGTGGCCTTTGCCCGAACGCAATGAGCCGTGACTCGACTTTCTAAGGCGAGTCCGGCTGCCCCATAAGCCCAAGAGATACAGTCCGCAACCCAGATGGACAGAGTACGCTTGGAGACCGGGAGCCCCAATTTATTGGGGTCAAAGGACACAAAAAGCTGCGCAGCTTTACGGTGCTCCCGCGTACGGTCAAGGTAGAAGTTCAACGCCCTTCTACAGTCCAGGGTATGGAGGACCGTCTCAGCTCGGCTGGAGTGTGGTCTGGGAAAGAAGGTTGGAAGTACCACCTCCTGATTCAAGTGAAAAGGGGAGACCACTTTAGGCAGAAACTTTGGGTGAGTCCGTAGGACTACCCTATTCTTGTAGAACCGAGTGTAGGGGGGATCAGACACGAGGGCCTGTAATTCACTTACGCGCCTAGCGGAAGTGAGGGCTATCAAGAACAGCGTTTTCCAAGACAGAAAACGGAGAGAGCAGGTAGCCATAGGTTCAAAAGGCGGACAGGTGATCCGCTGTAAAACCACATTCAGGTCCCAGTCAGGCGCTGGCGGGCGCAGAGGTGGTTTAAGTAGTAGGAGACCTCGGAGAAACCTCGCTACGAGAGGGTCGTTGGAGAGAGGTCTGCCGTCCACCGGCACATGATGTGCGGAAAGAGCACTGAGGTGAACTTTGACGGAGTTGGACTTAAGTCCCAGATTAGAGAGGTGTAGCAAGTACTGTAAGATCACCGACACCGGGCAGGAGAAGGGATCCTGAGACTGTTGGGTACACCAGACTGCAAAGCGACGCCATTTAAGGGCGTAGCATTTGCGGGTAGAAGGCCGTCGCGAAGCCAAGACGACCTCCTCCACCTCTGCCGGCAAGAGGAGAGGAGCAAGGACTACCCTCTCAGCAGCCAGGCCATGAGGTTGAGAGACCTGAGGTTGGGGTGCAGTAGGGACCCCTGATCCTGGGTGAGGAGATCCGGTTGCACCCCCAGAGGGATTGGATCCTCCACCGCCAGTTGCAGCAAGAGCGGAAACCACGGCTGCCTGGGCCAGCGAGGGGCCACCAGGATCATGAAAGCTTTGTCTCGGAGAACCTTGAAAAGGGTCCGAGAGACTAACGGGATGGGAGGGAAAGCGTACAGAAGGCTCCCCGACCATGAGATCAGAAAGGCGTCCGCCGCCACCCGAAGGGGGTGAGGCTGACGAGAGCAGAAGCGAGGAAGCTGCCGGTTGTGAGGACTGGCAAAGAGATCCACTGTGGGGAGGCCCCACCTGAGGAAGAGCTTCTGAACAATCAAGGGGTCCAGACGCCACTCGTGCGGCTGGAGGACCCTGCTGAGTTTGTCCGCCAGGCAATTTTCTTGGCCCGGGAGATAAACTGCCTTGAGGAGAATGCCGTGACTGACGGCCCAAGAGCAGAGCTTCTGTGCCTCCCGGCAGAGGAGGAAGGAGCCCGTGCCCCCCTGCTTGTTCACGTAGAACATGGCAACTTGATTGTCCGTCTGGACGAGGACGGACTGTTGGGAGGTCAGGTGGGAGAAGGCCTTGAGAGCTAGGCGGATCGCCCTGAGCTCCAGGAAGTTGATCTGCTGAGCAGACTCCCACTTGGTCCAGAGGCCCTGAGTACGTGCCTCTTGGCAATGGGCTCCCCAGCCCAGGAGGGATGCATCGGTGGTCAGCACCCGGGTCGGCTGAGGTGACTGGAAAGGCATTCCCAATACCAGGTGCGGCTGCCGGAGCCACCACCGGATAGACGAGACCAGCGGCTCGGAGACGCGCACCAGGTCTGCTAGGCCGCCCGTGGCCTGTCGCCACTGCTGGCGGAGACACCACTGAGCAGGCCGCATATTCAGGCGGGCATTGGGGGTCACATGGACGGTGGAAGCCATATGGCCGAGCAGTCTCAGGAAGCGCCTGGCGGAGACCAGGGGCTGGCTGCGAAAGCGGTCGGCTAGGTCCATGAGCCGCTGAGCCCTGTCGAGCGGTAGGTACGCTCGCGCCTGAGGGGTGTGCAGCCTTGCGCCGATGAACTCGAGATCCTGTGAGGGGAGCAAAGTGGACTTTGCGAAGTTGATGACAAAGCCCAAGTGCTGCAGCAGAGTCACCGTGCGGCACGTGGCGGTGGTGACCTCCTGAGCGGACGCTGCTCTGATGAGCCAGTCGTCGAGGTACGGAAAAACATAGAGGCCGTGAAGCCGGAGATGGGCCGCCACGACCGCGAGACATTTTGTGAAGACTCGCGGTGCGGAGGACAGGCCGAAGGGCAGTACTCTGTACTGGTAATGATTTCCTGCCACCACAAACCTTAGGTATTGGCGGTGGCTTGGGTGGATGAGGATGTGCGTGTAAGCATCCTTTAGATCCAAGGAGCATAGCCAATCTCCCTGCTGGAGGTAGGGCAGAAGGATTCCAAGGGTAAGCATTTTGAACTTCTCCCGCACAAGGAACTTGTTGAGGTTGCGCAAGTCCAGGATGGGTCGGAGGCCTCCTGTTCTCTTTGGTATCAGAAAATACCTTGAATAGAAGCCCTGACCTCTCAGGTGGTGTGGCACCGGTTCCACCGCCTGATCCTGCAGAAGACCTGCTAACTCCTGAAGGAGCAACTCCCTGTGCAGAGGGGGGCGCGGAGGCTCTCCCGGAAAATAGGAGGGAGGGACCTGATGGAAGTGGAGAAGGTAGCCCTCTCGCACGACCTGAAGCACCCAGGCATCTGCGGTGATGCTGGACCACCTGTCGGCGAAGTGAACCAGCCGGCCTCCGGTGCTGGGGGGAACCAGCGGGGGGGGAGAGGCTATGCTGAGCGAGTCAAAAACCCCCACCCTGCTGAGCAGGGGCTGGTGGCGCAGGCTTGGGGGCTTGCTGCCTACGGGACCCGTTACCCCGTCCCTTGGCCTGCTGGCCCTGTTGGGGAGCTGCAGGGGCCTGATAATGGGGGTATTGTTTGTAGGCAGCCGCCTTCCTCGGGTAAAAGGTCTTTTTTCCCGAGCCCTTCTTTTTCTGGGAAGGGGCGGAGGTCTTCCTAGAAAGCCTGGTCCTGGTGAGAGTCTCAGTCTCAATTTGTGCAGCCTTTTCCGCCATGGGCTTGCCAAAGAGGTTTTCGCCTCGGCAGGGGACATCGACCAACTTGTCCTGTACCCAGGGCTCAAGGTCGGACGACTGAAGCCAAGCCTGTCGGCGGGCACCGATGCCGGCTGCGGCTACTCGAGCCGAGGCTTCAAAGCCATCATAGGCTGCCCGGGACATGAACTTTGAGCATTCCCGAATACCTGTGGACAAGGCTAGGAACCTCCGCAAGGGTTCCTCGGACAAACCAGCGGAGAAGCCGGCTAGCTCTTTAGCCAGATCCCTGAGATACATGCCCATGTAGAGCTGGTAAGTCTGGACACGACAGGCGAGCATAGAGCCCTGGAAGCACTTTTTGCCAAGGCCATCCAGGTTACGGGCCTCCCTTCCAGGAGGCACCGAGGAGTGCATCTTCTGGCTCTTAAGACGATGCATGGCCGATTCCACTACCATGGAATGGTGTGGCAACTGCGCCTTTTGAAAGCCAGGGCTCTTGCGGACTCGATAGATAGAATCGACCCGCTTGCTCAGGACCGGCGAGGAGGCCGGACTCTCCCACATGCGGAAGAGTAGTCGTTCCAGCATAGGAGGAACCGGCACAGTAAAGTGCTCCCTCGCGGGAGAGTCATACTGGAGGGCGTCGAGCTCTTCGGCTCGAGGCTCCTCCTCGGGGTCCGCAGGGAAGGCCAAAGCCTTGGCCATATCCCTAACGAAATCCGAGAACCGGGCATCCTCCGGGGGGGACTGCTTCCGAGGCTCGGACTCCGGAGAGTCCGATGGGACACACCGAGTCCGGAAAGAATCAGGTGACTCTTCCTCCTCCGACTCCCAGACCGACTCCGACGAGGACTCGGTGGGGTCGGCTCGGGCAGGGTGCGGCGCCAGCCGCCCCGACGCCGAGGGAGTCGGCGTCGGCGACCTTGGTCCCGAACGGGAGGCCGAGGGCGACCTCGACCGAGGATCGACTCGAGTTCTCATCGACTCGAGGATCGGCTCGGTCTCCGGGGTCGACTTGGACGTCGACGTCCCGGCGGTCGGGGCAGCGACGCCAGCGAAGCCAGCGAGCAGTGCCCGCTGCTGGTCCATGAAGGCAGACAATCTGCTCTCCAAGGCCGTCAACCTGAGTCCGAGCTCAGGCGACCCAGCAGCCCCCGACTCGGGCCCCGACGGCGTCGGGCCCGACGTCGGCTGACGCGGAGGCGAGTCCAGAAGGACAACAGGACTTACCCGGGCAGGCATCTCCGACTCCAGGCGAGGTCGCTTCGGGAGGTGATCCTTCTCCAAGGACCCGGGGCGGCTGTCGGGGCTATGCGACCTGGCCCTCGCGGAGCCAGGAGCGTCCACCGACGCCGCCCTCGCGGGTTTTTCCTTCCGTCGATGGTCCCCGGAGGGAGAACCCCGGTCGGAGGAGCTCCGTCGACGGTCCGAACTGGAGCCTTTCGACAGTGAGGCCTCCGACGAGGTCCGGGTACGGCTGGGGTCAGCGAAGATTCTTTCGCGCTGATGCCGCCGACTTCTCAACGCCTTCGAGGACAGTTTGCTGCAGGGCCCACAGATCAGTTCCTCGTGATCTGGGCCCAGGCAGCGGAGGCAAAGGTCGTGTGAGTCGGTGAGTGACATATTTCGGTCACACCGACCACACCGCTTAAAGCCACTGGCAGCCATCGGGGGAAAAAGGGCCCCTGCGAGGTCAAAGGACCGGGCTGCCAGGGAAAAAACGAAAACGAAAACTGACTAAGTCAGAAAAAACAAAAAACCGTTAGAGGCCTCGAGACCGGCGTCGCGAGTCCGGGCGGGAAAACGACCGGCGTCGAACCGAAAGAAAAAAGGATAAATACAGAGGAAAATCAACTTTTTCGCGGGGACAAGACGGGGACGTCTGTAGGGCTCCGCGGAAAAAGAAGACTGGCTAAGATGGCACCTTCGGGCGGGAAGACTACCGCGCATGCGCGCTGCAATTCCCAAAGGCTTTCTTTGAAAGCTGGGGAAAATTGCTCCGCGAGGGCTCCGTCGGCGCCGACGTCACCCATAAGTGAGGACTGACTTCCTGCTTGGTCCTGGAGAACTGTTAGTAAGTGAATGCCAAGTCCCAATTCTTGAAGTGGATCTTACCCAAAAGTATTGCGAAGGTATTCGCTGAGGCTGATATGGATCTGTTGTAAAGAGCTACCATATCATCCTCACAAGGAATTTGTTTACTGTGATAAGTAGAGGAAATAAAATTTGCAATACAGGTAGATATAAGAAACCTTAATGGCTAGAATCAACCCCAGAAAAAACTGGGTGAGTTTTATATGAGGTTGGGACTTTGGAGAAAAGCTAAAGCTTCTGTAAGTCCAGAATCTAAAGAAACTTTCTTTCCTTGGAGCAGGATAGTGCCCTAGGAAAGAAAAACTTAAGCTAAAACTGACTGGTGTGGAGGAAAAAGCAAAACTGCCTTTTACAGACAAAGAGGATGGGTTTTTAGAACCCCTCTATCTAGATGGAAAACTATTGTATTAGGCGGTTTCGCCCCAATTTCTGAAGATCAGTAATGTGTCTTTCATAAGTGATGGCACTTAGGATAAGGACTTACATTGAGAGCTTCAGATGTAATGTAACCAGATTATGACAGTAGATGTAAAAAGTGGTTACGGTAATGAAGGTCTTTCTCTGTTTTACCAGAGAAGTTGGTTGTCCATTTAAAAATTGATGGTATGCTTTAAGAGCATTAACCTGGACAGTAAACAATATTTCAGAGTCAGATTTTGTAAGAGATTCGTGTGATAACAAGAAGGGTTAGACCTTCTTGAGAATACTCATTGAGGAGCACTTATTAGTGAAAGTGTAAGAATGATATGTAAGGTTTCATGGAAACCAGTAGAAAATTCTTACTTGAAGGAAAGGTCTAGGTTTTAAAAGTCTAGTCCTTGAAAAAACAGGTCTTGAGATGTACGTGAAGAAGTGCGGAGGAGATCCCTAATCTTAAGTCAGAGGATCTGGGTCCTTCTATAACTTCAGTGTGGTAGCTGGAAAGAAAGACGCAATGTAAGGGGATACCATATTTGCCTCTCTATGAGGGCAGTATGAGTATCATGCGCTCTTTGTTCATTATCAGCTTCAATTATCAGACAAGGACCGACTGCAGTGATCAGGAATGCATCCCTGTTGTAAGAGTTCCACTGAAGAAGTGGAACAACCTAGGAGTTGTGCAATTCCCTAAGCTTTCACGTCGTCTAGGCCCTGGTTCCCCTCCCTTAAAAGGAAATTTAAGGAAGATGGAAAGGATAGGAGAACCAGTCATGTAGAAACATGACTGGGTAGCCCATCAGTTGAAGCTTTTCTTTTTTTTTGTATTTAACTTTTTATTGGCATAAACACATTTCACATCAACACATACCCATACATCATTCCCCAACAGGCCAACAGTGATATATACAGATAATAGCTAACTCTTATTCACAATAATGACATATCCCCCTCCCACCGCCCCCCCCCCCCCACCGTTGACCCCCCTCTCGTGGTCCCCCCAAGGGTATCCCACAAAATCAGAGGTAGCCAATAACGTATCTGGCTACTTATCTAAAGTCACACCCCCCACTCCCCTACACTCATATAATCACCCACCATGACTACCCTCCCCCAGATCCCCTCCGACCCCCGTCCACCCTCCCTAGAAAAGCAATCCCTCTCCTCACCCCCCTCACCCCCTCATACGAACCACCCTCCCCCTCCTAACCTCCTACCCCCGGGATATTACTGCCAGTACCATTACGTTCCCCTTTTGTTAAACCCTCCCCTTTTTATTAAAAACCCCCGCCCCCACCTACCCGGAGCCCAGGACCCCCCCGCCCACCCACTGGTCAAAGAAACCTATGACCTTAATACCCCTCCCGCCCCCCAAATGCTAACTCTCCCTCTCCTCCCCCATCCCTTCATCCCCCTGCCCATCCACCCTCCCCCACCTCCCCCCCTGCCCTCCCAACCCTAGAACGCCCCCAAAACTCCTCACTGTTCCTCATATCTAGCTAAGGTCTGCTTACGCACAGCCGTTAATTTTTCCATCAAAACCGTGTGCCGAACTCGCCTTTCGAACTGCTCAAGCATGAGCAACTCTCTCTGCTTCCAGGCGGCAGCTATTTCGCAACGAGCAGCACTTAAGCAAGCCATCACCATCCTACCCCCCCTATTACCCTGCCCCTCCTCCCACAAGGTCAGTAAACAGATGGTTGGGACCACCGGAACCTCTACCCCTAAATGCTTTAGGATCCATCCTGCAATCCGCCCCCAGTACTCTTGAACTTTCATACAACTCCACCATACATGCCAAAACGTCCCAACTTCCCCACACCCCCTCCAACACAGGGGAGATACCGACGCATACATCTTATGTAGACGACTGGGAGTATAATACCACCGCAGCAGCACTTTGTAGCTATTTTCTTTGGACCCACTGGAGCTGAGCCCCCTCCTACACTGATCCCACACCCGCTTCCACTCCACCTCCAACACAGTGCACCCTAAATCCGCCTCCCACTCCTTCAGATACCTATGTTTCCCCCCTTGGCTGCCACTCACCGCCTTATACAGCCCCGATATCATGCCCTTAGCTCCCCTCTTCCCGAACCACAATGCTTCCAAACCTGAGAGCTCCCTACCCCACCCCTCCTTCCCCACCACCTTCCCCAAAAACGATCGTACTTGCAGATATGCATACCTGTCCCTATCCTCTAGCTGGAATTCCTCTTTGACCACTTCAAAACTCTTCAGTTCTCCCTCCTCCAGAAGCTGATAACTGCATAATAAGCCTTTCTTCGTCCACTCATCAAATCTCCCCCCTTCCCACCCCGGCTTGAAAACCCAAGACCCCCTCCAAGGTGTTAACAGGGAGAATCCCCCTAATCGAAGCCCCCCCCCTCCTTGCCCCACACTCTATCCCAGATCTTCACCCCTTGTCTCATCGCCGGTGACCCCCCCCAGGCTCTTCCTCCCCTCGGTGTCCGCCCATAACCATGCCGTCAAATGGCCCTCTCGAACTCTCCCCGCCTCTAAGGACACCCAAGGCCGCTCCTCCCCCCCAGTTCTCCAGCTCATTACATGCACTAACTGAGCCGCCCTATAATAATCCATAAGGTTCGGTACACCCAGACCCCCTTCTTCCTTAGGTGCATACATCACTGCCCGCGTTACCCTGGGTGGTTTCCTCTTCCAAATATAGGTGAATACCCGCCTTTGTAAAGCCCGCATCGCCCCTTCAGGTACCGCTACCGGTAAGGCCTGAAACCAGTACAGAAGTCGAGGTAAGATATTCATTTTAATAGCCGCAATCCTCCCTATCCAGGATATCTCTAGCCCCATCCACCCTTCCAAATCCCTACCGATAGTGTGGAACAGTCTCGGGTAGTTAGCCTGATATAGAGTCTCATACCTATCAGTAATTCGTACCCCTAGGTACCCCAGAGACCCACTGACCCACCGCAATGGGAACCGTCTCTTCAGACTCTCCTCAACCACTACATCCAATTGCACTTTCAAAACCTCCGTTTTATCTACATTCATTTTAAACCCCGAAACCGCTCCATATCTTTCCACCTCCTGCATTACCTCTGGCAGCGATATTAAGGGTTGACCTAAATACAACAGAATATCATCGGCGTAGAGGGAGATTTTATGCATCCGCCCACCTCTACTCAAACCAGTAATCCTGCCATTCCCTCTTATTCTTTCTGCGAGAGGCTCCACCACCATGGCAAAAAGAAGCGGTGACAGTGGGCACCCCTGTCGAGTCCCCCTGCCCAGTGCAAAATCTCTGGAATACTGCCCGTTAACTTTGATTCTAGCCCTTGGTCCCCGATACAGCGCCCTTACCCACCCCATTAAGTTGGGTCCGCACCCCATACGCTCCAACACCCGCATCAAAAAGGCCCAATGAACTCTATCAAATGCCTTTTCGGCGTCAATAGACATCAGGATCAAGTCCTCCCGTCCCTCCCTCGCCTCCCATACAACCCCAATCGCTCTCTGAATGTTATCCGCTGCCTGACGTCCTGGAATAAAGCCAGCTTGATCCCCCTTTATAAGCCCCGGTAACCACTCCGCCAACCACCCAGCCACTACTTTGGCCAACAATTTGGTATCTACATTCAACAGGGATATCGGCCTGTATGAGCTACATTTCCCGGGATCTTTCCCTGGCTTTATTTAATATGAATAAAATACAGTCTCTAAAATTCTTGTATGCCAATGCTAGAAGTCTAAACAATAAGATGGGAGAGTTAGAATATATAGCACTAAATGAGAGGTTAGATATGATTGCACTCTCAGAGACATGGAAGGAGGATAACCAGTGGGACACTGTGATACCTGGATACAAACTATATCGTAATGATAGAGCTGATCAAATTGGTGGAGGGGTTGCGCTCTATGTTAGAGAGGGCATTGAGTCAGAAAGGATTAAAGTTTTGCAGGGAACAAAATTTGCTGTAGAATCTCTATGGATTGAAATTCCATTTATGAAGGGGAAGGTGATGGCAGTGGGAGTATACTATCGACCACCTGGCCAGAATGAACAAATGGATGATGAAATGCTCAAAGAAATCAAGGAAGCTAACAAAAGTCACAACAGAGTAGTAATAATGGGTGATTTCAATTACCCCGGTATCGACTGGGTCAGTGTCACAGCAGGACAAGCTAAAGAGATAAAGTTTCTAGATGGAATAAATGACTGCTTCTTGGAGCAGCTGGTTCATGAACCGACCAGAGGGGAAGCCATACTGGACCTAGTCCTTAGTGGAACGCCAGACCTGGTGCAAGAAATAAGGGTGTTGGGACCACTTGGCAATAGTGATCATAGTATGATCATGTTTGATTTAATTAGTGGAGGACAGATAGTAAAGGCATCCACAGAACTACCTTTTAACTTTCAAAAGGGAGACTATGATATAATGAGGAATATAGTTAGGAAAAAACTAAAAGGAGCAGTTCCAAAGGTTAAAGACTTACAGCAAGCTTGGGTGTTATTTAAAAATACTATCCTCGAAGCCCAGACCAGCTGTATTCCACGCATTAAGAAAAGTGGAAGAAAGTCCAAAAAACTGCCAGCATGGTTTAAAGGTGAGGTCAGAGAGGCTGTTGCTGCCAAAAAAGCAACCTTCAGGAAATGGAAAAAAGAGCCAAATGATGAAAACTGGAAACAGCACAAGCACTGGCAAGTTAAATGCAAAGCATTGAAAAGGCAGGCAAAACGGGAATTTGAGAAGAAACTTGCTACGGAAGCAAAAACACAAAATAAAGACTTTTTCAAGTACATTCGTAGCAAAAGGCCTGTGAGAGAGTCAATTGGACCATTAGATGATAGAGGGGTAAAAGGGGCAGTAAGAGGAAACAAGTCTATAGCAGAGAGACTGAATGAATTCTTTGCTTCGGTCTTTACTGAGGAAGATGTAGGGATGTTACCCAAGACTGAAGTGGTATTTAAAGGTGATACTGCAGAGGAATTGAGAGAAATATCGCTACACCGGGAAGATATATTACAACTATTTGATAAACTGAATAGTAGCAAATCACCTGGACCGGATGGTATACATCCCAGAGTGTTGAAAGAACTGAAATATGAGATTGCAGACCTGCTATTGGTAATCTGTGAACTTTCATTAAAATCATCTGTAATACCTGAAGATTGGAGGGTCGCCAACGTAACACCAATTTTTAAAAAGGGTTCCAGGGGTGACCCAGGAAATTACAGACCGGTGAGGCTGACGTCAGTACCAGGGAAAATGGTAGAAACCATCATAAAGAACAAAATTACACAGCATGTAGATAGTCATGGCCTAATGGGAGACAGCCAACATGGCTTTAGACAAGGAAGATCTTGTCTTACTAATCTGATATGTTTTTTTGAAGGTGTGCATAAACAGGTAGACAAAGGTGAGTCGGTTGATATAGTGTATCTGGACTTTCAGAAAGCTTTTGACAAAGTCCCCATCAGAGACTTTTGGCGAAGCTAAAAAGTCATGGGATAGGAGGCAGTGTACTATTGTGGATCGGGAACTGGTTAAAAGATAGAAAGCAGAGGGTAGGGCTAAATGGCCAATATTCCCAATGGAAAAAAGTGAATAGTGGAGTACCCCAGGGATCTGTACTGGGTCCACTGCTTTTTGACATATTCATAAATGACCTGGAAAAGGGAATAACTAGTGAGGTTATCAAATTTGCAGATGACACAAAACTGTTTAAAGTTGTTAAAACCCAAGAGGATTGTGGAAAACTGCAGGAGGATCTGGATAAATTGGAAGACTGGGCATCCAAATGGCAGATGAAATTTAATGTGGACAAGTGCAAAGTTATGCACCTAGGAAAGAACAACCCACACTATAGTTACACGATGCAAGGCTCCACATTAGAAACCACCACCCAGGAAAAAGATTTAGGAGTCATTGTGGATAACATGTTAAAACCTTCCGCCCAGTGTGCAGCGGCGGCCAAGAAAGCAAATAGAATGCTAGGTATCATAAGGAAAGGGATGGAGAACAAAACAAAGGATATTATAATGCCTCTGTATCGCTCCATGGTACGACCGCACCTTGAATATTGTGTGCAATTCTGGTCACCGTATCTTAAAAAGGACATAGCGTTATTAGAAAAAGTACAGAGAAGAGCCACCAAATTGGTGAAGGGGATGGAAGGCTACTCCTATGAAGAGAGGCTAAGAAGGTTAGGGCTCTTTAGCCTGGAGAAGAGACGGCTGAGGGGAGATATGATAGAGGTCTATAAATTAATGAATGGAGTGGAACGGATAAACGTGGATCAATTGTTTACGCTATCAGAGTATAGAAAGACTAGGGGACATGTAATGAAGCTACAGGGTAAACTATTTAAGACAAATAAGAGAAAATATTTTTTCACTCAACGTGTAATCAAACTTTGGAATCTGTTACCGGAGGATGTAGTAAGGGCTGTTAGTATAGCTGGGTTTAAAAAAGGTTTGGACAAGTTCCTGGAGGAAAGGTCCATAAACTACTATTAAAAAGGGACCCAGGATATCAATGCTTGACCCAGTACAAGCATTGTGGAACCTGTGTCTTTTGGGGATATTGCTAGGTACGTATAACCTAGATTGGCCACTGTTGGAAACAGGATACTGGGCTTGATGGACCTCGGTCTGACCCAGTATGGCATGTCTTATGTTCTTATGTTCTTAACACAGTTATCCCCGCTGTCAGCATTTCCCTTGACAACTCCCCCCCTTCCACCAGCACCACATTGAAAACCCTACTCAATATACCTTTTAACTCACCCCAAAAAACCTTATAAAAATGTCCTGTCAGTCCATCTAAGCCCGGAGACTTCCCCCCTACCAGTCCCTTCACCGCCCGTGCAATTTCGTCCTCTCGTATTTCCGCCTCCAGGATCTCTACCGCTTCCACCGGCAACGCTGGGAGCGTTATCCCTTCTAAATAGGCCTCTATCTCCCCCTCGTCCCCACCTTCCATCTCCCGGTACAGGTCTAAGTAGTAATCCCGAAACCTCTCCCTTATATCTTCTTCTTCCCAGCACCTCCGCCCATCTGACCCTTCTATATACGCTATAGTGGCAACCCCTTTCTGCCGCCGTAATCGCCGCGCTAGTAACCGCCCCGCTTTATCCCCAAATTCGTAGTGTGTCTGTTGCACTCTCTGTAAGAGAAATGCCACGTTCTCTAATTGTAGATCCTTTAACGCATCCCTTGCCCGCTCCATCGCCCTTCTGTCCTCCTCCGCCCCCGAATCCCTAAACCGCTCCTCCTTCTCCCCTACCTCCTTCTTTAATTCTTCTTCCCTCCGTTCCCTCTCCCTCTTTTTCTTCGATCCCCACATTATGAATCTCCCCCGCACCACTGCTTTCAGCCCCTCCCATACCATAACATCCCTCACCTCCCCCGTGTCGTTAAAGCTCAGATACTCCTTAATGACTCCCCGAACATCATCCACCACTCTCTTATCTCGGAGGAGACTATCATTCATTCTCCAAAATACCCCCCCTCGCCCCCGTGAGTTCCGGAGATGAATCTCAACCCCCTTGTGGTCCGACCACCCCACTTGCACTACACCCCCGTCTTTGACCGCAGGCATCCAGCTCTGATCTATCAAAAGCATGTCTATCCGACTCCAACTAGCATGTGGAGCCGAATAGAAAGTAAACCCCTCCCCTTGCGGGTTCATCACTCTCCACACATCCAACAGGTTATAGCATCTCATCAGCCCTCGCAAACCTAGTCTATTCTTTCGCCCTCCATCCCCCCCCTTCGGCTTCCTATCCAACCCGGGGTCCAGCACCACGTTAAAGTCCCCTCCAACTAACACCTTCCCCCTCCCGGCCTTATCAATTAAAGACCGCACCTCTTTCCAGAAACCCCGCTGCTGCCCATTGGGTCCATACACCGCCACAATCACCATATCCTCCCCCCCCAACTTCCCTGCGATCCCCACCACCCGACCCTCTTGGTCCTTAAACGAGTTCACCACCTGAATCCCACACCCACCCCTTATCATGATGGCCACCCCTCCTTTCCTTCCCCCCTCCTTGTTGCAGGAAAAGTATTGGTCAGGAAATTGCCGATGCCGCATCCGTCCCACATCCCTGGCCCGGAGATGAGTTTCTTGTAGAAGAACCACATCCCATTGGTTCCGTACCACTTCCCAGAAGAACAGACCCCTCTTAGTGGGCGAATTCAACCCCCGTACATTAATGGTACCTATACGCAGCATCCCTTAACAATCCCAATTTCTCCATCCTCTCCCATAAGGCGTTCCAACCCCCTCCCCCCCCTTTCATCCCCCACCCCCTCCCCCGTATCTTCTCCCTCCCCCCCCGCCCGTGCCACTCTTCCCTGTCTTCCCATCCTCCCAGTCCTGACGTCCGATCCCACCACTACCGCCCCCTCCCAGCACACAACCTATGCAACCTTCCACCACTTCCCCAACCTTACCCCCCCATTCCCCCCTCACCGCCATAAACATATCATTTCCCAGCCACCTCCCTCCATCCATCCATCACCCCATACTCCCCCCCTTCCCCCCCCTTCCCCCTCCGTTAACCACCCCAACCCTAGTATGCCCTAAATGTCCAGTGTTCATAAACCATGAGCAAAGGAGCTCTATCGCCCCTCCTCATGAATTCTGCAAACATCCAGGCCAATCACTCTACTCGCCAGGTTCAGGTCTCCAGCTCTGCTGATGCCTTCTGCCGTTCTTGTGACAATCGCTTCAGACGCTTCCCTTGCTCACCCACGCGCTGCCATTGGGTGCTGGACTGTATCCGCTGTTTGCCTTTCCCAGCGGTTGACTTGCTCAGCTGCTCCGCGTGCCCCACCGCCGGTAGGCCTTCACAGCCTAATTCCTTCAACATCTCCCAGGCCTCGTCTGCAGATTTCATCTTTCGATTCACTCCATTAATGGAAAGCAGAACCCCAAACGGGAACAACCATCTATACCGGTAATTCTTCCCCCTCAGATAGGCAGTCACTTCTTTCATTGCTCTCCGTCTCTCTAGTGTCCCTTTAGAGAGATCATTGAACATTTCAATTTCAGCGCCTTCCCATGCCACTCTCCCAAATTTCCGGGCCACACTGAGAATTTGTTCTTTCAGGGGGAAGCTGCTCAAACAAGCTATAATGTCCCGGGCCTGCTTCTCCCTTCGTGGCCCCAAGCTACGGTGTGCCCGCTCCACACCTATCTGCTCTAGAGTCTTTCCCGGCACATCCCCCAAGTGAAGCACATGGCTACATAGCCGCTGCACCATCTCAACACAGTCCTTGGGGTCCTTCTCCTCCGGCACCCCTCTGATGCGTAAATTATTCCGCCGTGCCCGGTCCTCGATCTCTTCAATTTTCTCCTGTAACTCCTCTTGCTGGGACTGAAGCTTGCCTTGCACATCCACTAGGCCTCGCATCTCCCCCTCGCAGTCTTCCACGTGGCTTTCCAGCTCTTCCACCCGACCGCCGAGACTCCTCACCTCCTGCTGTATCGCCTGAAGGGTTTCCCGCACATCCTTCCGCATCGCTTTTATCTCCCCTTTCATGTCCGCCTTAAATTCTTGCAGCCATCTCCTCAGGGGCAATTCGTCCACCCCCTCAGCGTCGGTGGCGTCGTCCTCCTCCGAGTCACCTCCGGCATCTCCCGCTCCCGCGCCGGCCGACTCCCTCGCCGCAGCTGCCATCAGCTCTCGGCGTACGTATGGAGACTGGAAGCCCTCTAATTTCTTCCGTGCTGCCATCTCAGACCTGGATGCTCACTTTCTTTCCACTATTCCCGGTGGGGGCCCGCAATTAAGTCACTTTACTTGGGATTCGAACGGAGCTAGGCTTTCAAGCTGCCATGAGCTCCGTGACGTCACCGGAAGTCAGTTGAAGCTTTTCTAACCACCTGGAAGCTACCTACCAGGGGTGAACTCTGACGCTCTCTGGCAAAGGCCCATAGTTGCAGAGAGCATGTTGTAGGTTGTTTAGGTGAGACCTGGCTGTTTGATTGCCAGTGTGCAACCGAATGTATTCTGTTCAAGCTGAAATAGAATTGAAAAAACAGGTTTCTTTACCTGCAATAACTGTCCAAGTGGGCTCTAGTCCCTTTCTTGGGCCATTTGTTATTAAGACAGCAGAAAAATCATCAGGTCCTATAGTGCTCTGATGAACAGAATAACCCTGGTAGGGATTCCCAGAATGCTATTGTGCATTTGGTAACAACCGTAGTGCAAAAAGAACCCCAAGGGGGAAAACTCTGTATTGGAGAGACTTACTGGAGTAGGAATGGAAGAAATTCCTACAGCTTTAGTGAAAAAGCTCTCCAGTTGAATAATGTTCCCCTTGGAGACTAAATGTCCCAAATGAAAGGGACAGAAAACCATACAGAGTTGAAAGGACCTACAATTTGGTAAGTCCTTGTAGATGAATAGTTAGAGTTCTTTTGCAGTTTAAACTATGAGACATCCTCTTACAGGTAACTGTAAAAAGGTGAAGGATATAGTTCACCTTGTTGCTAAGTTTCCTGCCCCTCTCCCCCTTTTTTTTTTAAATAGGGGGAGCAGAAACCTGTTACCTTTAGAGCATGATTGATCTCAATAGCTTTTGGAGCTAGGAGAGTGGATTTCCTTTGTAATAAGAGATTCATGTCCAGAGGTAGAGTTGACTCAGTGTGTCACTGCTGTCTCAGTCTGGATGAATCAAATTCAAATGCCTGTTTTGATAAAAAGGCAGGTTTATAGGTTCTGAATTTCATCCAGAAAGAAGGAAATACTAAGCAAATAAAATATCCGAAACCCTGCAGTTACTGGGTCTGCTGAACCTGTTGAGGTTTTGGTTTTCCTAGTCTGGTTTGATGTTGCCCTGTTTGGGAAACATCTGCGTGATGGGTAGAAGATGGATAAAACCTTTTTCCCCTAGGGGAATAAAGTCTTCTAGAAGATCTTTTAATAGCTGAGATAGAGGAATTTTTTGACAGTCCACTGACAGTAGGCTTATCAGTGTCTAACTGACTTGCTTGAAATAGACAATCCTTGTTGAAGAGATTCTCTCCAGTACAAGGAGTATTTCCCAGCTTTACTTGTACCCATTTGTCCAAGTCTGAAGCTTGGAGTCAGGCAATACGTCGTGCTCTTATGGCTATAGCAGAAGTTCTGCTAATAGACTCAAAGCAGTCCAAGGAAGCACGATTAAGGAATTTAGAGATATTTAGAGCATGTTTAACTAATAATAAATAGTCTGCTCTTTTATGTTCTTGAAGAAAAGGGTTCAAAAGCTTTAAGTACTTTGTAACCTCTTCAAGAGAGAATCCCATATAGAAAATATATGAGATAATTCTTGCTGAAAGCATGGATGCTTGGAAGCATCGACGCCCAAAAGCATCTAAGGTTCTAGACTCACGACTGACGGGTAAGAAGAATGCTTTTTTGCACTCTTAATGCGTCTCATTGCTGATTCTACTAGTATAGAATGATGAGGAAGTTGAGTCTTTTGAAAACCTGGAGAAGGTGGCACTTTATACATAGTGTCAAGTCTTTGAGAATATGGGGATACCATTAAGGGGGTTTTCCACATTCTTAATAATAGATCCTGTAAGATTTGATGTACAGGAAGCATAAACATCTCCTTTGAAGCCCAGGGGTATTGCAGAGTTCCTGAATCCCTTGGTATAGACTCTTTCTGAGGTATGGAAATGGCAAGTAGCTTTGCCATATCAAGCACAAAAGCTTGAAAGGTAATCTCTTCTGAGGGGTACCCTCCCAATTGAGGGGTAAAAACTGGAACTGGTGAAAGTTCAGCTGTGGTACCCATGGATTCATCCCAGTCATCGGAATCGGAAGACTTGAAAGGATGAAGTACCGGATTTTCTTTAAAAAGATGTCTTCGGTACTGCTCGAGGTCGGTACCGAGCCGAGTCGGTACCGAATCCTCTATGCTTGAGAGCGATTCCAGGCTCGGCATCGGAGGAAGCCAGCCCATCAAAGGAGACATCGACGGTACCGGTAGCGGTGCCAATGTCGATACCGGCACGTGCACCGATGCCAATGGCAATGCCAGTACCAGTAGCGATGCCCATAGCGGCATCGACAACGACACCGGCATCGATGCCGATACCGACATTCGGGGAACGGTCTGCAGTGACTCTAGCAGTACCGAAGTAGCTGAGAGATTCGCTAGACCAAGTTCGATGGCGAGGAGTCTTTCATCCATCACCATAGCCGATGCCGGGGTATCGGTACCGCTCGAAGCGGCCAGATCCACCAAGCATGGCACAGGTATGTCCATGGAGGTAAAAACCTCAGGAACAACCTGAAGCCCCGATAATGCTTTGGAGCCTGAAGACTCCCGCCGGGCCTGTATTGCCATAATGTCCTCGAGGGCAACGCCAGAGGCATCTCGATGCTTAGAAGGAGATCTACCTCTCGAGGACTGGCTAGTCTTAACAGACTTTTGTTTGGTTACATGACCCTGGGAGGAAGAAGAAATTCTGGCTGGTGACATCAGGCCTGATGTGAACCGGGTATCGAGTTGTACTCGATCTTGAAGAGTTCTTCTAGTTAAACTCCTGCAGGCGAAACACTCCATCGAGTAATGGTCAGGACCTAAACACTTTAGACACCAGTTATGAGTGTCTACTAATTTAGTTGTACCGCCACACTTTGAGCATTTCTTAAGGATAGTGGCTGGCTTTTCCATGAGGAAAGGATAGAGGCCTAGTGGCCAAAATACTTCAGCACTAAGTAGGAACGAAAATATTCTTTAGTGAAAAAGGAAAATTTTCAGTAAAAAGAAAGAAACACCAGCGGTACTGGTGGGCGTCGAACGAAGGCAGGCACGACCACAAAAAATAAAAAAGAAGAATTTTCCGTGGTGACAAGGACACGTCCTGTCGGCTCCGTGGAAAACAAAGAACTGATGTGAGGGAAGTGAATAGGCGGGAAGGCAGCGCGCATGCGTGTGGGCACGCTCCCAAAGGCTTTCTTTTGGGAAGCTGGGGAGCATTCCCGCGCGGGCTCCGTCGGTACCGACATTTACCCATATGTGAAGACTCATTCCTGCTTGTTCCTGGAGATATGCATCTTCTCCTGGCAGATGTATACCATAAAATGAGACAGTGATTCTCCAGCAGGCTCCTCAATGGAATTAATTCAAATTTCGGAATCTGTGAGATCCCTAAAGGGAGGTGTTTTGGAGGAAATATTGCCTTTCCTCCTTTCTAGGAACCTGGCAGGAGTGAGCAGAGCAAGAGCACCCCTGAGGAAATTGGATCCTGGGTAACTGGACTGGTTCCTGGACAAAGGAAAGTTGATGGTCTTTTACCTCCTTTTCTCCAAAAGTAGAAACAACTAAAATCATATGACCAGTGACATAAGAACATAAGATATGCCATACTGGGTCAGACCAAGGTCCATCAAGCCCAGTAAGCACAGTTACTTACCTGTAACAGGTGATCTCCGGAACAGCAGGAATTAGTCTTCACACGTGGGAGACGTCGCCGACGGAGCCCGCACGGGAATGCTCCCCAGCATCCAATCAGAAAGCCTTTGGGAGCATCCCCCGCGCCTGCGCGGTGGCTTCCCGCCCTTCCTACTGCCTCTCCCCAGTTGAGTTTCATAGCTGAGCCGGAAGGAGAGGAGAGGAAGGAATAGAGAAAAAGAGAGATACAACTCCCAGGGGAGGTGGGCAGGTTGTGAAGACTAATTCCTGCTGTTCCGGAGATCACCTGTTACAGGTAAGTAACTGTGCTATCTCCAGGAACAAGCAGGAATGAGTCTTCACACGTGGGGACTCCCTAGCTTAGGATGCCTGGGGAGATCCCATAAGCGCAGCCCAGACGGGATGGCATTTGCCCAGCCCGAATCTCTGGCATCCCCTGAGGGATGGAGGGCAGGAGTTGAATAGAGGAACAGCGAATCCAAAGACTACGGAGGCAAGTCTTTAGAGTGCAGAACAGGTACCATTAGGATACAGCAAAAAAAAAACCCAGGCTATGGGAGTAGTCAGAGGGGTGCATGAAGAGAATCATTAAGCATGTAATGAGTAAATGACCTAGTACCATACAGAGCTTACCGGCCATTAAGTGTTAATGAATTAATGGTTTAGAACCCTGTACTGCTTACCCACCAGGTTGTCGGAAGTAGTCCTGTGATGAAGGCACTGTAGACGCAGTAGCGAGGTCATCAAGGAAACTTCACCGCATCGAGGAGGAAGTTCCAAATCCGGAAGGCCATGGGATCCAGGCGTCAGCTGGGTCAGGAGAAGGACGGCAGGTCTTCCAGGGGGCTCACGGCAAGCTGAGCACTCCCTTAGGAGTAGAGTCCATAACTCAGAGGACCAACAGTGGAAGACAGGCCGAACTAGAGAGCCTATCCCGGAGAAGAGTAGAGGTGTACCCCGGAGCAGAAGGGGTACACAGTCTGCCCTAGCGAGAGATAGGGAGACAAGGGTCCGGACCTCCGGGAGGAGGACCTAACTGAAAAAGGGGACTGTTGACTTCACAGCAGTAGGGTACAACCAGTCCGCGGGCTGATCGGGGAATAGGCAGGTGGACTGGCCGGACCCCCGGGGGGGGGTGAGGACCGGCCATAGGGGGAAAAAGGCGGTAAACACAGGTACTGTGGGGATCCCCCAAAGGCGCCTGCCAAACAGGTGATATCTAGTATATCTAAGCCGGTGGACATGGGGACGCCCCCTCCGGTACTAACGCAGGCACGCCGGGGGGCCTGCCTCCATGAGCAGCACTCAGGTAAGGCGGATCTGCCATCGATCCCCAGAACGTCCACCTGGAGAGGTGGCCGCAAGATCCGTCAGGGGAGGGATCCTTCCCGGAGGGCAAGGGCAGATCGGCGAGCTAAGAGCACGGTAGCGCGGGGGACGGAGGATAGCATCAGTCCGGTAGAATGCCGCAGGGGTTGGAGGCCCTAATGTGTCCCCAGGACCTGCGCGTAGAAATTGTCCCCCGCACAATCGGGGGACATGAGGGTATAGTCCCTGGTGAGTATAGGGGGACTATAGCGGCTGGAGGGGAATTCCAGTACGGAAGCAATCAGCAAGAGGATACTGGCTGAGAGGGGTTCGGGGACATACCGAAGAGTAAGTAGGGTGACCGTGGGCCATAGCTATCACGGCGTAAGGTGGTCTCCCTTTCCCACGGAGAAGACCTGAACCCCTAGATAAGTCCCCGAACCATTTTCCAACTGGACGAGCCCCAGAGTAGAGCTCTAGTCTAAACTTCTGGTAAGGAGGTTAAGTGCAGGCAGCCGCCCACCTGAGCCTAAAAATGCTTAGTATGAGAGTCCTGGCGCGGGCCCGGGGACATCAACCTGGGGTGAGAGGTCCCTTGCTTGGGCGCGCCTGGACGGTGGGCGGAGGGCTGACATTTCCTCTTCCTAGGGAAGGGGGGTCTGGAGGGACGTTTACCACCACCGGGGGGAAGCCGGGCCCTAGGCTGGCTGCTAACTCTGGGAAGGTTAGCGAAGCACTGTGCGACCTGACGTAAGGCTTCGCTATTGAAGAGGTGATCTCCGTCGCAGGGAGAATTACCCAGGATGTGCTGTGCCCGTCTACACAACTCGGACGCCTGCAACCATGCCGTGCGGCGTGCTCTAATGGCAACAGCAGAGGCTCTGCTAACCGACCGGAAGGAGTCCAGAGAAGCACGAGAAAGGAACCCGGAGATATTCCTGCAATGATAAAGAAGCAGGGAATATTCAAAGGCCTTGGTTGCAGATACGAAGGTGGAGAACCGAGATAACCTCTCGGTGACCTCCCGAAGCGACAGACTCATATAAAATATATATGAAATAATTCTGGCCGCCAGCATAGACGTTTGGAAGGCTTGACGTCCTAGAGTATCTAGCGTCTTCGAGGCGCGGCCTGGAGGGCAAGAAGCATGCCTCTCCTTGCTTCCGGCCTTCCTCAGCGCCGATTCCACCACAGTGGACCGATGTGGAAGCTGGTGCTGCCAAAACCCCAGGGACGGAGGCACCCGGTACAGAGACTGCATCGCAGTCGGCGGCGCCGGAACCCTCAAAGGCGACTGCCAAGCCCCCAATCGCGGCTGCCTGTTCCGCAGGGCCTGGGCTCCGGTCCGGGATGGCCAGCAAGTCCGCCATGTCAAGGAGGAAATCCTGAAAAGGCGGCTCTGCCGGAGCAGTTATGGCGGGAGAGCCCGCCAGGGCACTAAGAGGCCGCTCGGGCCGATGCCCGCTGGGCAGAGGAGGGGACCAACCGACCCGGATCAGGGCAGTCAACATGGCGTCGTCGGCTCCTGGAATTGATTCCAAGCTAGGCATCGAAGAAGTCGATGGCACCGACGGCGCCGCAGGAACCGGCCTCGGCCCCGAACCCGGGGGCGGCGCTTCCCCCCGTGACTGGAGCGAATCCGCGGCCGCCGGAGGGCAGGGGCCAGCGGTCTCTGCTCTGCGGGAGAGGACAGGGGCCGATCCCGAGACGTGCCGTGGCCAGGCTTTCAAGGCTCCAGGCTGGGCATCGAACCGAGCGAGGAGATCGACTCCTTCCTCGAGGCCCCCGGCGGGAGTGACCGCGCCGGTGGTGGAGATCCCGGAGCGTGGATCAGAACCGCGCCGACCGGTGCCGCGAGGATCAAGGGCCCCCGAGGACGGTGCTCGGAGGAGAGGGGGTCATCTGACGCCTGCGCCGATGTCGATCGGCGGGCACTGCCCGGTGCCGGGCTCCCTCTTGAACCCGTCCGACCCGGAGAGAAATCCTTCCGTGGTATACGGCCCGTCCCCGAGGGGACCCCGGTCACCCGACGACGAGTGCAAAGCCCCTGTGCCGACGTTGGGGTACCGTTGCGGGGCGGTGCAGATCCAGATTGGGTCGAAGCGGTCGAAGACCCCGAGGCCCCTTCTCTAGGAAAGGGCGGAGCCCTCGACGGCCGCGTCGATGCCGGGGAGTCGCCCGTGCGCTGGCCGACATACCCCGAGATCCCCGGGGAAGATCGATGGCGGTCCCTCGTGCTCGATGCCCCTGCAGTCGCCGGCGGAGCGGCACCACTCGAACCCGGTACCACCCTTGCGCAGGGCTGTGATACCGGCGACCCGGCGTGGGTTGAAGCGAGCGGCCCCGAGGGGAGGGAGGCCAGATGACCATCCCCGGCGTGGGGCGGAACCACCGACGCCCGCGCCCTCGAAGCGGGTACTATCTCCGCGCATGACCTGAACGTAGGGCCGTCAGACAGTGTCGAGTCGATCGGCCCCCGAGGTGCCGAGGGCAGCGACTGGCGATCCCCGGTGGGGAGCGGGTCACTCGACCCCGACGGGTCGGCACCGCCCAAAGCGGATACCACCCCCGTAGGAACACCATACCGGCGCGAGTCGATCGGCCCCGGAGGCGCCGAGGACAGCAGCCGACGATCCTCGGTGAGGAGCGGAGCGCTCAACACCGACGCCGATGCCGGGGGCTCAGTACCGCCCGGAGCAGCTACCACGCCCGAGCATGGCTTGGATGTAGGGAGGTCAGACCCGGTCGAGTCGATCGGCCCCGAAGGCGCCGAGGACACCGGCTGACGATCCCTGGTGAAGAGTGGAACACTCGATGCCGACGCCGATGCCGGGGAATCGGCACCGCTCGAAGCGGGTACCTCCCTCGGACATGGCTCGGGAATGTTCTGTGAGGAGCGAACCTCAGGAACATCCCGAAACCCCGTAAATGCTTTGGAGCCCGAGGACTCCCGCCGGGGTATATCAGCCAAGGAGGACTTGAGGAGTTGGCCGGAGCCGTCGCCATGCCGCGCATGAGACTCGCCCCTCAAGACTCGGCTAGTCTTAACAGACTGTTGTGTGGTTACCTGATCCTGGAGAGAAGAACAACCCCACGACCGCGCCTTGGGCGCGAAGATGTCGTCGAGGGATACCCGAAAGAGGGAGGGTCTTCTCCCGACACTGTAGCCCGCGACGAAAACTAAATGAAAAATAATTAAAAGAAAGAAAGAAAAGGGGGGCACGGAGGTGCCACCGTCGGCGGGAAAGCCGCGACTACAGAAAAAAGGAAAAATTTCTGCGGTGGCAGGAGGGACGTCCTGCCTGCTCCGCGGAAAACGAAAAACTGGGGAGAGGCAGTAGGAAGGGCGGGAAGCCACCGCGCAGGCGCGTGGGATGCTCCCAAAGGCTTTCTGATTGGATGCTGGGGAGCATTCCCGTGCGGGCTCCGTCGGCGACGTCTCCCACGTGTGAAGACTCATTCCTGCTTGTTCCTGGAGATTCCTGTTTCCAACAGTGGCCAATCTAGGTCATACGTACCTAGAAGTTTCCCCAAAAGACACAGGTTCCGCAATGCTTGTACTGTGTCAAGCATTGATATCCTGGGTCCCTTCTTAATAATGGTTTATGGACATTTCCTCCAGGAACTTTTCCAAACCTTTTTTAAACCCAGCTACACTAACAGCCTTTACTACATCCTCCGGTAACAAATTCCAGAGTTTGATTACACGTTGAGTGAAGAAATATTTTCTTTTATTAGTTTTAAATAGTTTACCCTGTAGCTTCATTGCATGTCCCCTAGTCTTTCTATATTCTGATAACGTAAACAATCGATCTACGTTTACCCGTTCCACTCCGTTCATTAATTTATAGACTTTTATCATATCTCCCCTCAGCCATCTCTTTTCCAGGTTAAAGAGCCCTAACCTTTTTAGCCTTTCTTCATAGGAGTATCCTTCCATCCACTTTACCATTTTGGTGGCTCTTCTCTGAACCTTTTCTAATAATGCTATATCCTTTTTAAGATACGGTGACCAGAATTGCACACAATATGCAAGGTGCGGTCTCATCATGGAACAATATAGAGGCATTATAATATCTTTTGTTTTATTTTCCATTCCTTTTCTTATGATACCTAGCATTCTATTTGCTCTCCTGGCTGCTGCTGCACACTGGGCCGAGGGTTTTAACATGCTATCCACAATGACGCCTAAATCTTTTTCTTGGGTGGTGGTTCCTAATGTGGAACCTTGCATCGTGTAACCATAGTTTGGGTTGTTCTTCCCTAGGTGCATAACAGCTAGGTGACAGCTAGGGTCCACTGGGGAAGAGGTCACGGAGTGTGTTCCTTCATCCAAGACTGGGCGTGCCTGGAGGCAGATTAGTCATATCCAATAGATGGCTGCCTAGGGCAGCAGATCTTGATGGGTAGCAAAGAAGCTTTATGCTATTGCTGTGCTGCCCAGGACAGAGCATGTGCTTTGGCACACATAGCCGGACACTTCTGGCCTCCTCCGAAAAAGTACAAAGAAGAGCCATCAAAATGGTAAAGGGGATGGAAGGATACTCCTATGAAGAAAGTCTTAAAAAGTTAGGGCTCTTCAATTTGGAAAAAAGATGGCTGAGGTGAGATATGAGAGATGTCTATAAATTAATGAATGGAGTGGAACGGGTAACATAGATCGGTAGTTTACTCCATCAAAAAGTAGAAAGACTAGGGGACAGGCAGTGAAGCTATAATGTAACCCATAAAACTAATCAGAGAAAATATTTTTTCACTAAACTCATAAACAAACTCTGGAATTTGTTACCATAGGAAGTGGTAAAAGCTGTTAGTGTAGCTGGGTTTAAAAAAGGTTTTGACAAGTTCCTGGAGCAAGCGTCCATAAACCATTATTAAGGAGGACCAGGTAAATCCACCGCTTACCCCAGGATGAGCATTGTGGAAGCTGTGGACTTTGGATACTTGCCAGGTACTTGTGACCTGGAGTGGTCATTGTTGGAAATAGGATACTGAGCTTGATGGACCTTGGTCTGACCCAATATGGCATTTTTTATGTTCCTATAAGAGAGAAGTGTTGGGAGGTGGCCTAGTGGGAATTCTCTTGGGGTTCAAAGAACTAGGTGAAAGAGCAAAATGTTTAGTGCAGTGTTTTGCAGGTTCCAGGAGAAGATGCCTTCCAGATAGATTTTAATCAACCATTAAAGATTCTAGTTTTGGATACATAGCCAAAACCTGGACTGGACTTTCTATTGGGTGAGTGGAAGAGCATGACACTGGAGTCCACCTTGAAGCAAATCTTTCCTCTACTCCTCAGGGACCACAGAAGGAAAGGAGTGCAATCTCCCTTTTCACCACATTGGCCCAGGGATAGGGCCTGCCCAACCACTAGGCAAACCAGGCAGTTGCCTAGAGCAGCAACCTCTATATAGCACATCAGTAAACATTATGCATACATACCCTATGAGCTTCCTTATGGAGGGACAGTGAGAAGGCTCTTGCCTGTTCAGGTCCTCTGAGCGGGACACTATTTTCACAAAACAAATTAATAAAGGGCCCCCCATCTCTCCTCCAGCATACCATTGACTGAAGCTAACAATTACAGATAAGAAAAGCTAAGATTATGAGGTGGCATCTGGCGAAATAGCATTTTTTGCTCTTTCCTCAACATGATCTGGTTCCCCCTGAAGTCACGCAGCTGCCAGCTCTTCCAAAAAGTTCACTGAAGATCAAACCGTGTCTGGTGATGGCTGTGTCGAGGCTGTAAGTAACGTTCAAAGGATTCAGCAATGCCTGTGACTGATCATCCTCTCTCCCTTGCCATCACCTGCTGATTTTGTCCAGGTGTTTTATGACTATCTTGAGGCTCTGGAAAACAGACAAAAGGAAGCCTTTGCCAGTTTTTCTTTTTTTTTTTTTGTCTAGGACTGTGCATTCCTCACACAGATGGTGAGCAGCCATAACCTGACCTATACCAGACTGAACTACCTTCACCCCCTTAAATCAGAGAATGAGAGAGAGACACGCTGTATCTGGTACCATGCCTGGTCATCCTCCAGAGTGCGTTGCCCTCACAGTATGTATAAACACTGCCTTCATTATAGAAACAGGACAACTTTTTGGCAGGTGAGGGACATTTTTCACAAAGTAATGTGAGTAACTGGGAAAAGTTACAGCCCTTAGTGAAATACTGGGGTATGGTCCCCCTCAGAGGACTTTAACTGTGCTTTCCACTTACTCCCACCTGCCACCTTATAGCTAGAAGCACACACACGTCACAGCAGGCCACACAAATCATTCATATTAACGAATGATTCATGAATATCCCACTAAATAATCTGACTCCGACCCCAGAGGACCTGAAGCAGCCAGACCCACGTGCCTTTTTTTTTATGTCCATAAATCAAATCTCTTAAGAGATTTTAAGCTTTTTTCTTTGCCAATGAACTCTCTACTCAAACGCAATTAATGCAAATGCTTCACACTATTTTTCTGTATGAGATTTAAAAAAAATCTTTTATTAACTCGCATTTGCAAGCAATTTTCTGTTTACAAATCACCAGCTTCTGCTCGCACCACTGCACGGGGCAATGATGAATGGATGTGCCCTTTTCCCAACTTCAGAGTGTGCCATACCCCTCAATTAGTACAAGTTAGTGTCAAATATCATTTTCTTCCTTAGTTTCCTCAGGTCATCTAAATTAGCAGGTCACTGCAGCAAGCGGTTTATTCATAGAGAACACTAAGATTGAGGGAGAGGGAGTGACCAGCAGAATGCATAACTTTACAAGCCAGCATATAACGAGATTATGTCCAGCCCCCTCCTTCCCTCCTGTATTGAAATTTTAAAAAACAACAAAACAAAACATTGAAAAAGCACATAGGATGGCTATTCAGTCATGGCTCTGATTCAGGGCTGCCAACTGGCTCCGGATGCCAGGTTCCATCCAGTCATGGGTTTACCTCATTGCATGCAGGGATATGTAGTTCTGATTTCCTCAATGCACGCCATAAGAAAACTACGAGTAACTGCATGCAATGGGATAAATCCAGGACTGGAGCAAGCCTGTCGGGCGCATCTGGAGCCAGTTGGCAACCCTACTCTGATTCTGCAAAATCCGCATGCACTTCCTTAACCATATCCCCCCCACTTCCTCTGGCACACGCACACCCAGCCCCAACTTGGAAGTGCAGCGCAGTACAGAAGTGCAGAGGGTCAATCAAAGGGCACAGCGCTTTCAGAAGCAGTACCCCCCCTCCCCCGACTTTCCAATTCAACAACAACAAAACAAAAGCAGTTGAACGGAATCCAAGCCTATTTGCATCTCAGGGCATCCTTGATAAGCTCACGAGAAAATTAGATCTGAAGAAACCAGCAACTCCGTGCATTTGGTCGACTATATAAAATTCTAAAAGGAAACATATTACAGTGACTCCTTTGAATAGAATTAACATCAACTTTCTGTCCTTAAGCCAGAGCCCGATGGGAAACGAAATATGTTTAGTCTTCACATAGTTGCGGTAATCCAATCCCCGCACTCTCCTTATTTTTCTGATGACAAAGAGAAACTCCCAACTGGCAGAGGCCACCTGCACTGCTTATTCCCCCATCCACACCCACGGCAACAGAAAATGAGGCAGTGATCATTAACCTTAATTTCTTCTAACATAAACCTCAACTCCTCTTCAGTCTGCCTCTCCAGAAACTCCTCTGAGATAATGCGGGGGAAAGAGAGAACAAAGGAGGTAGGCAAGGAATTAAAAAAAAAAAAAAGCCGATAGCAGAAAAGAAGCAAAGTACAGAGAAGCGAATCTGGTGGCTTTAAAATAACAAAATAAGTCACAGCTAGCTGATGGAACTTGGCTGTAAATATCACTGGGAGCAAAAGTTCAGGTCCTCGGGAGGATTCATTTTTTTTGCTATTCCTTTTTTCCCTTCATCAAGCACTCGTTTTCAGCTGGCAGTGAAAGGGATGGGACTGGACATAAGGAATGCAAGGTGTGGCTGGAGGAATGTGGGACGGGTCCAAGGGCCAGCAGCACAACTAGGGAGGGATATTTCCACAGTAAGCTGCTTCAAGACAAGCACAGTGGAGAAATGTGCCTTCTGGTCACACAACCAGCCAGACCCTGCTTATTCTTCTGATGAGTAACAGTTCAGAGGGTGTGGGGCTAACTCCTCATGGTATTGCTTCAGAGCTTGTAGCACTTTAGTTGATCACCAGACACCAAACTAGCAAGAGGTACAAGCTATGGACTGCTTAATATTAGCTCGTGTTTAGTGTGAGCGGGTCGGGTCCACTTTAATTGGGATACAGCAGCAGCTCAGGGCTAATATATGTGACCTATGTTGGGCCACCTGACAGGAGTCTAGGGTCCCTGGCCGTCAAATCAACCACTCACTGTATAGCAGAGTACATGCTAAAAAAAGAAACCTCGCAACAACCTAACGTTGGCAAAAGTCGGCAGATTTTTTTCTTAAGTATGTAAAAACGTCTTTATCCGTCAGATATACTTGAATGCAAAGGCAAATAAACGTTTCAAGACTATAACAAAAATCTGACTGTATTACCTCCAAGCACATTACAACACACTGTGAGTTGCCTTACTAAGCGCACATACCACAACTTCCGCTGAAGTCTGCAGCACGCACGGAGTAGCTCTCATCGCTTCCACCTTCCCTCATTCGTCGCGCCCTCCACGTGAGGAGACCCAGTCAGATGGGCTAGGAGGTGGAGGGCTCTAAGGTGACCAGCAGCCTGTAAGTCTCTGTTTGCATTGGCATTCTAAATTAAGCAAACAAAAAGCAGGGTATGAGTTGCCCCCTGTGCTTCCAGTGCTTCGTTGTCAGTAACTTGCCAGACAAGCATGTTTCTAAGCGCTTTATCGAGTTGGCAAAGGTCAATGGTACAATTCAACGGTGAAAGCGAACTGCTGAAGTACTATATGTTATCTTAAGAGATATCATAGGAGAGGGACTTGTAATATCACTTTTTTTTTAAATTTAGCAAATAGGTTAAATGGAAAGGGTCATTTAAACCTCTTCCATTTAACCTACCAGCTAAAAAAACATGCATTAAAGTCTTACAGAAAGCCAGCACTGAAATCGTGCTCTATCAAACTTTTACGCCTATTTGCAGCACAGCAATAGCATGCAACTTCTGCGTCGGCCTGCAGAAAGGAGCTCATATGCAAATAAGCCACGCGCTTAACACTGCCATTTTGTGCACAGTTTAACTGGACAAGCAGGCCAAATACATACGCAAAGAAGTCGGCACTAGTTTGGCATGCTCTCCCAAAACAGGGGCACCGCATGGCTAATTTTCATACGAGTTCCCACAGTATTTCGATGGCATCAAGGACTTTCTCTGACTCCTGGGGGAAAGCTCTTGTTGCCATCAAAATACTGT
The DNA here is from genome assembly GCA_033557465.1 of Ichthyophis bannanicus. NCBI lineage: Eukaryota > Metazoa > Chordata > Amphibia > Gymnophiona > Ichthyophiidae > Ichthyophis > Ichthyophis bannanicus. The sequence goes on from CM066032.1 coordinate 796,804,890, forward strand.
CAGGACCCAGTGCCCTCGACAGAAAGCAAATCCCCCAAATCCCCCTCCCCCTCCTGGTACCTTTAGAAACGAGCAAGAGCGCTGCCCATGCACTCCCACTCTTGCCCGCCATCTTGAAAAATGGCAGCGCTCGGCCCAGCGCAGTACCGTACATCCTGGGATGCAGCATGGTAAATGCCTAGATCATCTTTGACATTTCTCCTCTGATCCAGGCATCGGGGAAAGCACCCAATGCCATCAAAATATTGTCAGGGGCACGCACTAGATGTTTAAGCCACCTTAGACCCAGGCGTAAAGATAGTGACGCTAATGCTGGTTGTGAAATCCTCTATGATTTTCTCTGCATCGGGTGCAGTCAATATTTGCATACCATTTCATTATGTATAGTTCATTTGCCTATGATGTAAATCAGTGGTTCTCAACCCAGTCCTCTGGGATCCCCAGGCCAGTCAGGTTTTCAGGATATCCACAATGAATATGTATGAGATAGATCTGCATGCACTGTGTATGCAGATCTATCTCATGCATATTCATTGTGGATATCCTGAAAACCTGACTAGCCTGGGGGTCCCAGAGGACTGGGTTGAGAATCATTGATTTAGATACTCTTGGCGTTAATTGTGCAGCAGTTTTTCCTTTTCTGTTTATGCATGCACCCATCTCTTTTCTGCACTAACAGAAAGTGTGCTTAAAAGTGGCATTATCTGTGCTTAAAGGCTGCGCTAGTTTTATGCATCAGCCTGTTAGGTCGGTCTGGTGGGAAAGAAGGGGTGACCAGCCAATCTTTTCTTTCATGCTCTGTCAGGCCTGGTCACAGTCCCTTACTAAGCACAGCTGGCTAAGGTAATGGTCAAGAACTAGTCTTTAAGGGCGATTCACAACAGGCATCAGCACTTCTTTGTTTTTTGTTTGCTTGCATCTCTCTCTACATAGGTATTTGCACATGGTGGCAGGGAGCCCAGGCTCCATCACACAAAGAAATCTAAAGCCTAATGGCAGCTACCCCCAAGATTCCCCTTCACTAAATTTACCAGATAGTCATGATTTTTGAGGACCATCCCCAATTTTGAGATGGTATCCCTGACTTACAAGATCCTTCTGTTCTGACCCATCAGGCAAACTAGGTACCTGCCTAGGGCAGCAGCTTCTAAGGGGTGGCAAAGAGCAGACCATTCTGACAGCAGGGGGGGGGGGGGGAATAAGGCTTAAGGTCTGTCTAAGGTACCAACCCCTTCAACCAACTCTGAGGCCTGCTGTGCATCCTATTGTTGTGGGGATAGAGACAGCAAAGGCTGGAACACTATTTTCTGAAAAAGTATATTAATTAAGAAACAGGCCGATGCAAAAAGACTAGCGCGCCCTTTGCGTGAGGATAGTGCAACAAGAACCGCTATGCCAAACGCAGAGAAGAGATTGGCGCGCATGTAAACAGCAAAAAAGAGTATGTACACACAGCAACGCCAATATTTAAATAATATGCAAATGAGCTGTGCATATTAAAATTAAATGCTAATAAGGTCTGCACTCAATGCGGAGAAATGCGTAGAGGATTACATAAGAAGGCGTAAAGTTCAGGAGTGCATTATCTCTAAGCCTGGTCTGAGGTGACAGAAAAATCTTGCGCATGTAAGGGAAGACTGTTTCAGCGTGTGTACCGGTGAGCAGTTAATTTCAGTGTGAAAATCCTCTGTGTGTATCTTTCAGCGTATAAGCGAAAGTTTGGAGTTTAAGAAGAAATGTCTTTTGCTTCTTATCTTTCTGTGTTCTTATGCCATTCCCCATTTACTGTTATGTCTCTTTGTTGTGATTTAATAAAATATTGATTTGGGGTGAAATAGTGTTGATTATAATGGGGCGGGTGCTATCAAGCTGTTACTGGCTTTGCTAATGATCAAAGTACCTGCATGTCCTATATGCATAACGTGAGCATCTGAAATTTATGCGCATTCACACACAGCCACTTGTAGTGTGTCTACTGTTTGCGTATGCATTGACTCCTTTCAACTTTATGTCGGTTTTTGTGCACAGCTCATTTGCATATACACCCTTTGCTGCATATTAGCACTGAAGTTCTATGCTATTGGCATGCTACGAAAATACATACACAGCCAATAGCATGCAATTTCAGCGCTGGCTTTCTGCATTGGCTTGAAAGAGTATTAAAGCCCAGTATTATGGTCTGTGTGCATGTCCAATGAGTGTGATGTATGTCCCTAGGCTGTCCAGGAGTGATTGAGCTGCCATGCGGAAGATGGAATTGAGCCTCTGAATCTCTAAGAGCATTTTCCCCCTCTCCCCATCAGTCCACTCCTTAGTTCCAATACTCCAAGACATCACCTTCTTTCCAAGTGTCACAGATTTGCCCCTCAATAATCTGGTAACCTTACCTTTCACATAAGATATGCCATACTGGGTCAGATCAAGGGTCTATCAAGCCCAGTATCCTGTTTCCAACTGCAGTCAATCCAGGTCACAAGTAGCAGTAGGTTCCCAAAAAAGTATACAGATTCCATGCTGCTTATCCCAGGAGTAAGCAGGGGATTTCCCTGGTCCTTTTTAATAATGGTTTATGGACTTTTCCTCCAGGAACTTGTCCAAACCCTTTTTAAACCCAGCTACACTAACAGCTTTTACAACATTCTTTAGTAACGAATTCCAGAGTTTGATTATACGTTGGTGAAAAACTATTTTCTCTGATTAGTCTTAAACGTACTACATTGTAGCTTCATTGCATGTCCTCTAGTTTTTCTAGTTATTGAATGAGTAAAAAAACAATCTTTGTGTAACCATTCCTCCATTCATTATTTTATAGACTTCTATCATATCTCCCCCAGCTGTCTTTTTCCTAAGTCGAAGAGCCGAAGATTTTTAAGCCTTCTCCCCCAGATACTCACAAACGTCAGGGCTCAATGGTGGCATTGGTGTCAGGAGCGCCGGATGTTCCTCTGTCAACTCTCAATCTTCTCTTGCATACTGCCAGAAGCAGGCGTCAGAGGAGCGTGAGCTGCCTGTCTAAGCAGGACCACTGTCATGTGTACAGTGCTGTGTATGCCTGGTAGCGCTATAGAAATGATAAGTAGTAGGTAGCAGTAATACTGCCTTGATTGAGCTATGGACTGAGCTTGACTTTCGTAAGTTTTTGTCTACAAAGAGGAGGACAGGGAGGGGGAGCTGCTGAAAAAAAGAGAAAACGCACTTGTGTGCCACGCTAAGCATATGCTTTCCAACATGTTTTTTCTAACCGTCAGAGGAGCCCAGCCTAGAAGGCACAAGGTGAGGAGTACACTAGGGAGGTCATTCCCTAACAATACATGCTAACACCCTTAACGTTCATTATGTACCAAAGGGCTCATTTTATTCATCAGCCTTGCAGTATATAAGATGCGTTAATGGCATTAGAGCCTGGAACAAATACCCAAGTCAGTACATCAGGCTCCATTCTGGCCGTTCCAATCCAGGCTAAAAACTCATCTGCTTTCAGATCCTGGTCCCCTCAGCATCCTTATCACCTCCTATATGTTTTTTTGCCATTCCTCTAGACATATCCTTGTCCCCAGATGTTATGTTGTCTGTCTTGAATAGATTGTAAGCTCTGATGAGCAGGGACTGTCTCTTACATATCTCTGTATAGCCTACGTCTTGTAGTGCTACACAAATGATAAGCAGGAATAGTACTGTTAGAAAATGACCCTCTATATTTGTTTGTGGGATAGAGACTTTCCTTTAAAAAAGTAAAATAAAAAAAAAACTTTCTGAAGGTTATGTGGAGATTTTTCTGAGCATTATATAAGTTTGCAACCAAATATGTATGTACACAAGGTCATAGCATTTTATTCAACTAACTATATATTTCTTGCGTGCTGACATTCTTAAACGTTATGCACTAGTGGTTAACGCACCCTTGACTCCTGGTGATGTGCAAATGTGTGAGAGGAGACCGTATAAAAATGATACGCTGTTTGGTCTTAGGGATCAAAGTAGTTCAAATTCAAAAGAAGTGTAACAGCAGAAGTCATTAGCTTCCGCTTTATTGTTAAGTTTCTTTGTCTTAATACCTTCTTCACTAAACGCACCAGATTCAACCAGGGGCAAAGGAACACCTTTTTGGTCGGAAAGGTCAAACAACTAATCGCCAGCCCTGCCCCCAAGCTCTCTAGCTGCTGATGCTGTTTTGAGGAAAATACTGGTGAGGCCATGGCCCCAGTGACCCATCCCATCCTGCTGCCTAGGAGTTCAGCTTCTGCATCTGCTTACATGTGCCTTTCAGTGGAGGGACGAAGCAATTCCAAGTAGCTCACAATACAGCAAGGCTCATGCATGGAGTGGACCTTATAACTAGTTTTCAAAACACAACTACTCAGATAATTTCCCTTTGGAAAGATGCCTATGAGCTGTGCATGTCCCAAGTACACAGGCGCCTTCTATTTGTGCAGGCAGCAAATCTGGCGTTACACAGCGTGCATGTATTTGATAATCCAAATGTACACGTGCTGTTTACCATCACCTTCCAACATGGACATATTCTCACGGAATGCTTGTTATCCTGGCTTAAAAATATGCATGGTATGAAAGCTCACGTGCACATTTAGCCCCTCTTGAGGGGGATGGTTTCCACTCAGAGTAAACTATCCAGGGTAAATAGAAACACAGAAAGATAATGGCAGAAAAAGACCACATGGCCTATCTAGTCTGCCCTTCCATATCAACTACAATAGTCCCTTTTTTACCTTTAGAGATTCTCTGTGTTTGTCTCATGCTTTTTTGAATTCAGATACTGTCCTTGTGTTCACCACCTCCACTGGGAGACTATCCCACACATCTACCACTTTTTCCATAAAGAAATATTTCTGCATATTACTCCTGAGTCTATTCCCTTCCACTCTCATCTTATGTCCCCTCGTAGCAGAGCTTACCTTCAATTGAAAGAGACCCTCCTGTGCATTTATGCCACAGAGATATTTAAAGGTCTCTATCATATCGCCCCTATCCCGCCTTTCATCTAAAGTATACATATTAAGTCCATCCTCATATGCTTCATAACGAAGACCTCTAACTATTGTAGTAGCCACCCTCTGCACAGACTCCATCCTGCTTATATCCTTTTGAAGGTGCAGTCTCCAGAATTGCACACAATACTCCAAATGAGGTTGCCATCTAGTTAGCCAGCAAGATTACACTGAAGATTTGCCTTCTTAACCAGAACGTGCCTCTGTTCTTCATCCATATGCAGGCCCATTCAGAAATTGTCCCAGCCTTGACTTTACAAATAAGTGCATCCAATTGAACCTGAACTGTAGGGATGCACATTCTGTTTGTTAGTGTGCTTTACAAAACTTGGTACACGTTAAACTGGTTTAATGTGTGTAAATAAAAATGCATGTTAATTCCTGGGTTATTTTATTTATCTCACGCCTTTCCATTAATAGTTAAAGGAGAGTTACATTCAGGTACAGCAGGTATTTCCCTCTCCTCAGAGGGTTTACAATCTAGGTTTGTACCTGATACAATGGAAGGTTATTTAATTTATTTATTAGTTCATGTTAAAAAGTTCTAACTCAACCTCAATTTTTTTTTTATTAAAACAAATGTGTAAAATGAACTGGAAAAAAACATTTCAAAAATCAGGAAAAAAATCAAAACAAACGGAAAATGTTTGCGTTATGTACATCCCTGCTGATCTGTGTCTTTAGCCATACTGTATCTACCAATGGGCTGGGGTAGTTATTGGCAGTGAACAGCACGTCTGAAGGAGCTAAAGGTCACAAACAAACTCCAGAATCTCCACACCGCAGAGAGGGCATGCACACTCCCTTAATGACCTTACAAACTTCAGGAATACACAAGAAAGGAAACCATTTAGAGTTAGAATGATCAAACACTTTGAAATGGACACAAAAGGACTCTGTAGACATTGGCTTTCTCACCCAGTATCAGATATAGAACCTTTGAACTGCAACACATAATTGTCTCATCACCTCTGTCTACCCACCATTGAGCTATAATGACATATGCAGATATTTTAAGACCTAGACGAGTTTGTACTACCTAAACCCAGAGTAACTGTATTGCTTCTTCATTTACCTGATGTAAGTTACCCCAATGAAAAAGTATCACCTGCCACATGTTTATTGACCCTTATTTCCACTAAGGAAAAGGTAGGACAGTTACAGGCATATTACCAAAACAAGACATTTCCAGGGAATGAACACCCCGTGCTGTGCCCCAGCCGATCAGATTGCTAGGAAGCAAAGCAACATGCCACCGAGTTTGTAGTTAACGGTTAATGTTATCCATGTTATTTCTGTCTATTCTGTCGTTCCCCACATACAAAAGTAACGGAATGATGTCCTCCACAATATCGTCGTCACAATATCTGTCACATTCCACAAGTAGCAGCTCCTATTAAATAGGTTATACAAATATAATTCTTTCCCCAAAACAATACTTTGTTCAGCTTACATATTGCAGTTTTTGATTGGAAGACTCATAATACTTAAAAAGGGGGGGGTGGGGTGGGGGGGGGGGGGGGGTAAGACAAGGACATGAAGTTACTAATTTCTTTTTCACTCGTTATGACTAAATGACCTCAGTTGAAGAATACAAAATAAAGTCATCTGTCTTATGAGTTAACACAATTTTTTTTCTCTTGTGCAATTTAAGCTAATAACTGTTTTGGGGTCAGTCGTTAACAAGTTGCATATTTCCATTGTCCCCTCGCCCCTGACTATGCTTGTTACCACATCCTAACAAAAACATGACCAGAACTGGTGAAAAACATACAGTTCCAACTAATGAATCACATACTTTCCCGCAAGTACAGTAAGTACTACCAGCTGTCACAGTCTTGCTTTGGCAAGGGAATCAGTTCAGAGCAAGGCCGACACATCTGAAACCAGCTGTACTAAAAAACCACAAGCTACAGCAGTCCGTCTGCCTTCTCAGGCCCTTCTTTGTTTGTCTGTATTTCTGCTGTCTCCCCAGAACCTGACAGCCATCTTGTTTTTGCCAGGACGTAGGGTTTTCGAAGGTTCAGTTAAGAAGGAATCCCCAAGCAGATATAAACAAAATAGGTTTAAGACGATGACAGAAACGTCTTTGTGAAACTTATATCCACGTTACAACATTTAAAAGGATAACATGAACCCCTCTCTTTGTGCATAATAGGAAAATCTATATTTAAATCTTTTTATGGCATCAATTAGCATAGCACATTAAGAGTGGTTTTATCTAAATCTACATTTACACTGATCGATGAGAATGAGGCATTACTAAGACGATGATTTGGTTCTAAAAATGAATGTCAGAAGTCAATATCTCTATGTTTAGCACTTGATTCTTAATAAGGCTTTTGTACGCAATAAACATACTGCCAAACCTTACTGTGCTACCAATCTGTATATAAATTAACAGAAATCTTATAGATGCACGATTTTATATCCATTCACAAGGTGTGTTAAAGAGGAGTATGCCTGTTCAGGATGCTTGTCGGCATACCACATCTGCACTTTGAGAGTCATAGTCCAATAAGTAACTCTTGCATGTCCGGCAGCGATCTGCCACTGCTTTCTGTGTCTCAGGTTTCCCTATTCAAGTACTAGCTAGGCTCAAACCCAACCCTGCTTAGCTTACAAGACCTGGGTGGCATTGATAGCATATCTGCCATGTGCAGTCTTCTAGAAACACAGGGAGACACAATAGGTGGAAACATTTTGAGGATAATATCTCAGCGAAGGTGGAGCGATTCACTGAAAATAATCATCTTTCCTTCCATGCCTGCATACCCTGCACTGAAAAATTGGCAAATGGAGTACATAAGAACATGCAAAAATGCATACATGTAATTCAAATAGTGAATCTGTGTGCAATTCTGGAACCTGTATCTTCTAACGATACAAAGTGGATGGAGTCGGTCCAGAGGGAGGTTAATAAATGATCAGTGGTTTTCGTCATACAGCAAATGGAGATAGACTTAAGATCTGAATATGTATACTGCGGAGGAGAGGCAGGAAAGAGGAGATAGAGATAAAGACATTTAAAAACCTCCAAGGTATAAATAAGTGGAAGTCAGCCCTTTACCAAAAGAAGGGAGCCTCCGGAACAAAGTCATAGAATGCGGGAGAACGGGTGTAGATACAGGAGTAATCAAAGGGAATACTTCTTTACAGGAAGGGTAGTAAATGCATTGAACAACCTCCCACTAGAGCTGGTGTAAATGAGAAGAGTATCATAACTCGCATTCTGGACCGGCCCCCGATTGCGTTCAGGTGATGGCACCCCAGACAAACCTTATGCTTTACACTCCCCCCAACTGTCAAAATCTATTGTTTAGCTTTGAATGCCCTGCTTTTTGCTGCATGCTTCCCACCCTCAAAAAAAAAAAGTTGCCACCCTAGGTGACTGCCTAATGGTTGGCCAAGCCTGGCTCGCCTTGAACTTGGATTTGGAAAGGTATTTAAATCTAAAATACAAATCTAAAATCAGAATTAAAGTAAACATGAGACAAGCACAGAAGATCTCTGAGGGAGAAGACATTGTAGAGACTGGGCTGTTGGTTTGGATGGGCATTAAGCCTTATGTTCTTTTTCTGCCATCATGTTCAATGTTTTTTATAAATCCCAGGTCACATAAGCTTTCAGTATGTTTTTACTACATAAGGCAACTGTCAAATGAGAGCCATTATAGAGTTTTGTTAATTGTAAAAGATGCTAATATTGTTTCAGTGCTTTCCTGCATCATTCCGAGTTGTGTCACAATAAAGCATAGTTACTCACCTGTAACAGATGATCTCCGAGAACAGCAGAAATTTAGTCTTCACATATCGGCATAGTCGGTACCGATGGAGCCTGCGCGGGAACGCTCCGCAGCATCCAATAGGAAAGCCTGCGTGCTGCCTTCCTGCCTTTCCCAACTGTCCCTCTCCAGTTGAGTTTAAAGCTTAGACAAAAGAGAGAGGGAAAGAGAGAAAGAGAGAGAGAGTGATAGAAAGATACAACTCCTAGGGGAGGTGGGTGGGTTGTGAAGACTAAATTCCTGCTGTTCCCGGAGATCACCTGTTACAGGTGAGTAACTATGCTATCTCCAGGAACAAGCAGGAATGTAGTCTTCACATATGGGGACTCCCTAGCTGCAGATGCCAGGGAGATGGCCCCAGAAAGTTGTGTGCCCTTGTGAAAGGGCTCCACTTCCCCCCATGGATCTCTGGCATCCTACCAGGGATGGTGGGTAGGAGTTGATTAAGTCTGGAACAGGTATTGATCCCGGTGGGAGTCCTTGTCTAAGCTGTAATGGGCTGTGAAGGTATGTACCGAAGCCCAAGTAGCTGCTCGACAGATGTCGTCGATAGACACAGAGTGACGATGAGCCATTGAGGCTGCCATGGCTCTCACATTGTGAGCTGTGACATGGCCTTCAAGAGGAAGGTTCCTCCTCTCATAGGCAAAACATATACACTGTGCAATCCAGCTGGACAGTGTCCTTTTGGAAACTTGAAGTCCCAAATGACTAGGATCAAAAGCAACAAATAGTTGAGAGGATTTTCTGTGTTGCTGTGTCCTTTGCAAGTAAAAGGCCAAAGCTCTTTTACAGTCCAAAGTATGAAGGTTCCTTTCTGCATTTGAGGCGTGAGGCCTTGGAAAGAATACAGGAAGGTAAACCGCTTGGTTTAAATGAAAGGGCGAAATCACCTTTGGCATAAAGTGTGGATGAGTCCTAAGGACTACCTTATCATGATGGAACCTTTTATAAGGAGGATCAGCCATCAACGCTTGCAATTCACTGATGCGACATGCTGATGTGATTGCAATGAGAAAGATAACCTTCCAGGAAAGGAATTTCAAAGAGGTAGTGGCTAATGGTTCAAAGGGCGGTTTCATGAGCTACCCAAGAACCAGATTCAAGTCCCATGCCACCGGTGGTGGCTTAATGGGAGGCTTCATTAAAAGAAGGCCTCTCATAAATCTTGCTATGAGAGGACAAGAGGAAATAGATTGTCCATTTAGAGGCTTAAAAGAAGCTGCAATAGCACTCAAATGGACTCTCACTGAATTGGTCTTAAGCCCTGCATTTGATAAATGAAGGAGGTACTCCAGTAATGATTCCAGAGGTATCACAAGAAGGTTAAGACCCTTCTGCGAGCACCATAAGGTAAACCTTTTCCACTTGAATGCATAAGAGCGTCTTGTGGAAGGTTTCCTGGAAGCATGAAGGATATCCTTTACCTGCTGGGAAAGGTTTAGATCGTGCAGTTCTAGGCTTTCAGCAACCAGGCCCTGAGATGCAGAGACTGGGGATTGAGATGCCACAGCATCCCGTCCTCTTGAGAAAGAAGATCTGGAGCAGATCCTAATTCCAGAGGCGGAGCTTGAGAGAGATGTAGGAGCAGAGGGTACCACGGTTGCCGTGGCCAACGTGGAGCTTTGAGGATCATATGACCTCTGTCTCTCTGAAGCTTGAACAGGGTTTTGGGAATTAGGGGAATGGGTGGAAAGGCATACAGGAAGTCCTGACCCCAATGAAGGAGGAAAACATCCCTGGCCTGACAAACTCGAGCCGGAATTCTGGAACAGAACCGGGGAAGTTTGGCATTCAGCAGACTTGCAAAGAGGTCTATGTCCGGGGTTCCCCAAATTTGAAAAATTTTGGTCACCTGGTCTGCATGGAGAGACCATTCGTGTGGAAGCAGAACTCGACCGAGTCTGTCTGCCCAAGAGTTTTGAATGCCTGGAAGATACACCACAAGGAGATGAATCTGATGCTCTCTGGCAAGGGCCCATAGTCGCAAAGCTTCGCTGCACAGCGACAGAGAGCCTGTTCCATCCTGTTTGTTCACATAGAACATGGCTACCTGATTGTCCATTTGAACTAAGACTGTCTTGTAGCTGAGCTGGGTATGAAATACTCGAAGAGCAAGGAAGATTGCTCTGAGCTCCAGGAGGTTGATATGGAGATAAGCCTCCTGTGGAGTCCAGGTACCCTGGGTAGAGAGGCCATGCAGGTGGGCTCCCCAACCCACCTGTGAAGCATCTGTTGTTAGAGTGGCTTGGGGTGGGGGTTGCTGAAAAGGAGACCCCACCTGAAGGTTTTTGGGTGACTGCCACCATTGCAGGGACAAAATAAGGCGATCGGAGTTTGCTATTTTGTCTGACAGGCGACCTGACTCCTGAGTTCACTGGGTGGATAAGGTGCACTGGGCTGCCCTCATATGGAGGCGAGCATAAGGAACCACATGCACGGTGGATGCCATGTGGTCTAGCAACTGTAACATTTCCCGAGCAGTGAGGTGAGGTTTTAGCACTGCTTAGGAAGCTAACTGCACAATGCGAAGGCAGCAGGGCTGTAGAAGGAAGGCCCTTGTCTGTCTGGTATCCAGAAGAGGTCCTATAACTCTAGGGATTGAGTGGAAGCAAGGTTGGACTTTGGGAAATTTATGATGAGTCCCAAATACTAAAGGATGCACATTGTGTGAGACAGAGCAACCCTGGCCTCTGCCTCTGAAGGGGCTTGAATGAGCCAGTCGTCTAAGTAAGTGAAGACGAATATTCCCAGGGTGCGGAGAAATGCTGGTACCACAGCCATGCATTTTGTGAACACCCTTGGTGCAGAAGCCAGGCCAAAAGGAAGAACCCTGTATTGGTAGTGCTTCCTTGAAACAGGAATCGAAGGAACTTTCGGTGAGTTGGATGGATGAGAACTTGAGTGTACGCATCCTTGAGATCTAGAGAACAAAGCCAATCCTGAGTCCAAAGATATGGCAGGAGAGTTCCTAGAGAAATCATTTTGAACTTCTCTCTGAACAGGAATTTGTTCAATTCTCTGAGGTCTAGAATGGGTCTGTGTCTTCCTGTTTTCTTTGGAATAAGGAAATAGGGGGAGTAAACCCCTGTACTCCGTTGGGGAATGGGCACCTCTTCTATTGCTCCTTGAGCAAGGAGCATTGTGACTTCTTGACCTAACCGTTCTTTGGGAGAGGTTTGAGAATTGAACTGTCTTACTATTTTAGGAGGGGGCATGCTGAGGAAATGAAGCTTGTACCTCTCTCGCACAATAGACAGAGTCCAATTTTCTGCTGTTATCTGACACCATCTGGGGGCAAAATGACATAACCTTCCTGGGATGGTGGAGGGTTCTGGGCCGTTCATGGCCAGGAAGGCAAAGTTCTCTAGATAGGAGTCAAAGCCCCTGTGGAGACTGAGTCTGCTGAGCCAGTTGAGGCTTAGCTGTTTTTGGCTTCCTTTGTTGCCTAGGTTGTTACTGCTGTCCCTTTTGGACAGACTGACCTGAATGATGTCCCTGCTGGGTACAGGAGGGATAAAACTTCTTCCTCTTACTGAAGAATGGTTTCTTAGAGGATCTTTTCCTCGCAGGATCAGCTGTAGATTTGGACAATCTATCCAAAGTGATATTGTCAGCATCTATCTCATTAGCTTTTTCCTGCTAATTCTTGCCAAAGAGATTCTCTCCTGTGCAAGGTATATTCCTCAATTTGTCCTGTACCCAGATTTCTAAGTCAGATGCCTGGAGCCAGGCAATTCTGCATGCACCTATGGCAATAGTAGAGGTTCTGCTTATGCATTCAAAGCAGTCAAAGGCTGCAAGATTCACAAATTTGGAAACATCCTGAGCATGTTTAACAAGAGTAAGATAATCTTGCCTTTTATCATCAGGAAGGAGAGGGCTCATAAGCTCTAAGCCTCCTGTGACTTCCTTAAGGAACATTCCCATATACAAGATATAGGAACTGATCCTAGCAGAAAGCATGGGAGCCTGGAAGGATCGACGTCCAAAGGCATCAAGAGTCCTACACTCATGTCCTGGAGGATTAGATGCATGCCTTTTTGCACTCTTCATCCGTCTCGTGGCTGATTCCACCACCATGGAATGATGTGGTAATTGAGTCTTCTGAAACCCAGGACAAGAAGGAACTCGATACATGGTGTCAAGTCTTTGAGAATGAGGAGATGTGGTTAGAGGTGTTTCCCACATCCTTAACATACGATCATGCAAGACCTCATGAATAGGTAAGGTAGCTGCCTCCTTGGGAGCTTTAGGGTATTGTAGGATTTCAAATTCCTTTGCCCTAGGCTCTTTTTTCAGGAGCCACTGTGATGGAAAAACCTCGGGCCACATCTCGGATAAAATCCTGAAAGGACATATCCTCTGGTGGAGACATCCTACGCTGAGGAGAAGATGAATCCTCGGGAAGAAGTACTCTGGTATCGGCAGAGCCTTCGGAGTCTTCAGACTCATCCGAGGATTGGAAGTATCTCCGATCCGGGTGATCGTGCAAGGCACGGTACCGGTACCGATCGGAGTGGTCCGGTACCGACTTGTCGATGTCGGATAGAAAGCATGACTCGGTCCCGGTAGAATATGATGCCGGTACCAGTTGAATTGTCTGAAGCGGTTTCAGGGTCATCGAGGCCGTGAGAATAGCTGCCAGACTGAGCTCAATAGCCAAGAATCTCTGGTCTATGGACGCTGCCGATGCTTGGGTATCGGTGCCAGTTAAAGCAGCCGGAACCCCAGAGCATGGCACCAGTAGTTCTGCCGAGGTTGAAGCCTCGAGAACATCCTGGAGCCCCGTTAGTGCTTTGAATGCTGAAGCCTCCTGCCGGGGCAATTTTGCCGGTGAAAGTCCCTCAAGGGCAACGCCAGAGACATCTCGATGTTTAGAAGGAGATCTACCCTTTGAGGACCGGTTAGATTTATGTTTAGTTACCTGAGATCCATGGGAGGAGGATGAAGCCCTGGAAGACGTCGATGCCATGGAGGCTGCATCGGAGGGAAAAAGGGTACTGAGCTTAGCAGCTCAGTTTTGCCGACTCCTTTTTGACATCATTCCACAGGCAACGCACTCTGAAATAGAGTGGTCAGGACCTAAACATTTGAGGCTTATGGGTGTCAGTGACGGAGATGGTACCGCCACACTTAGAACACCTTTTAAAACCCGAAGCGGGTTTTTCCATAAACATAGGTGGGGTTTTTTTGTTTTTTGGGGTTTTTGGATAAAAGAAAAGAAGAACCGTCAGTACCGGTATAGCGTCGAGGGAAGGCAGACGTGACCACAAAAAAGAAGTATAAGGGGGGAATTTTCTGCGGTGACAGGATATGCAACCTGTCGGCTCCGCGGAAAATGAAGAAATGGAGAGGGACAGTTGCGAAAGACGGGAAGGCAGCATGCAGGCACTGTGGGATGTTCCCAAAAGCTTTCCTATTGGATGCTGGGGAGCGTTCCCATGCAGGCTGCGTCGGTACCTTCAATACCCATATGTGAATACTACATTCCTGCTTGTTCCTAGAGATAACTGTTTTTATTCACAGACATCAAAACAGAGTGCGCCATCCAGGCTCTTGTCCAACCAATTTTTTCCCTGCGGTTTCTAGTATCTATTGCAAAATCCCCGAAATGGGCAAGCAAACTCTGCACAGCTCCCTGCAAATTCCAGCCATGCAGGTGCCGGTATTCTTGAGCCAATCACATGAGGTTACTGTGGGAGTGAAGGGAGAATACAATTACCTGTGCAGTTCAAACTTGCAGAGAGCCACGCAGGGCTGATTCGTGGAGGGTGCTGTAAGCAGCAAGGTTTGGAGGGTGGGCTGGCTAGCTGGCTTGGTAGTGTAACCAAACTTGCTGGCTGACTGTCGGGGGGGGGGGGGGGTGGATTGTTGAGACTGACTTGCTGCAGAGGGTTGAACCAGACTGACTGGGGGTTGAAGCAAAGTTGTTGTGCGAAGGGAAAGGAGCGACCAACTTGAATTGAGGAAGGACGTCTTTACATGGTCACAGAAGGATCACAGATGAGCATAGCCCTGTTTGTTAAATTTGCATGGAAACAGGCATGACTGGGGGCTGGGGGTGGGTGAGGTAAAAGCTGCCTAAAAAGGAGGATGAGGCAGGCTGGTTGGCTTGGGTGTTTGGAAGCTGGATGGGGAGTTTGGAGAGAGGGGAGGTCAAAGCACTAAGAAATCAGCAGGGGAAGCTGAGGGGCAGAGCTTGATTGGTTTGCTTCCCCCCTCCTAAAAAAACAAACAAACAAAAAGGTGTTCCAGTATCTTTGTTATAGTATTTACTGAAAAGCAGGTAAGCCACCTTTCCCTGACTTAGAGAAATTGTAAATGAGGAGGAGAAGATAAGTCTGTCATTAAGTCAGAAGGGAGGGCATGGAAGAGAGTGAGAGATCAAAGAAGTAACCAAAAAAAAACCCCACATGCCTTTTGCACTTTATTCCACCTACCCAGAATTGATTCTAGGCAAACTACAAGCTCACCTCCACCCCCCCCCCCCCCCGCCATGGCTGTCAAAATCTATTGTTTAGCTCTGAATGCCCTGCTCTTTGCCGCCACCCCCAGAAGCTGCCACCTAATGGTTGGGCTGGCCCTGCTCCTATCCCAACAATTGTGATCTTTTGCGTATATGTTGAGGATGTTCCGTGACTGCTTTATGAACTTTCTTTAGTAGCATAAATGCTAATATCAAAGACACAATAGTAACATGTAAGTCTACCATATATATATATATATATATATATATATATATATATATATATATATATATATATACACGGATTATACAGTATAGACATGTTAGTCATAAACATAAAATGAATAGCAGTTTCAATAACCCATGACAGAAATTTAGTGGAAACAAAAATATACCATATAAGCTATCTGAAAATATATCATTTATCTATGAGTTGTAGTGCAGAGGTATGAGCCAGCATACCATTTTGCGCCCTATATTGCTTCTAAGCTTTTTTCATCATCATTATTTCTATATGGTCCTGAAAAGTGAGAGAGCACCAACTCCCACTAATTATTCCTACAATAAGAGGAGACTCACTTGTCAGTGACTCTGGCCCTGATCTGAGTTCACCCCAACCCATTTCCCAATCAATGTCTCTGATGTACTGGTACCTTGCTAAATTGCTGAGTCAAGGACTTAACAGCACTCATAAGATCTGAAATTTGTTCCCATGATGCTTGCTTTACAGTAACAGTCATGCTGATTTACAGTCTGCCAGAAACTATCTGCAGGCATGCAGAACAGACAACAATTTGTATACACCCATTTTTCTCCATTCATAAGCCCTGGTATAGCACACTTCCAGGACCATGGTAAGCCACAGTGAAATAGGCCAGTTCTCCTTTGCATCCTAGTATAAAATATCACTTTTTACTAGAATAATTATCTCCAGAAAACAGATAATTTGCAGTATCACAAAATTTTATTTTATCCAGTTCTCACTGGCAAATAGAAGAAGAGTATTCATTAGAAATGCATTACATTAAAAAGTGTTCTCATTTGGAAGTTGTTCCAAACATATACAGACATTTATAGGAGGTAATATTATGAGCAACTGCATAAAGATATGCATCATTAATGTGCGTTCCGTCACTGTTTTCAAGGGCTTACGCATATTCTTTAGGAAACTGCTATTGTGTCTTTTGGAAACCGGGACACTCCGGAACCCAGTACAGGGTATCGAGCCGTCGGATATGGGGAGAAACGGTTAGACGTGTCTCCCACATACGAAGCATGAGATCATGAAGTATCTGATGGATAGGGAGAGTAGCTGCCTCCTTCGGAGCTGGGGATTGAAGAATTTCCAATTCTTTGGCCCTAGGCTTTCTCCAATGTCATTGTTACGGACAGACCCCTAGCAATATTGCGAATAAAGTCTTAAAAAGACATGCCCTCTGGTGGGGACATGCAACGCTGTGGGGATGAAGATGGGTCTTCCGGGACAGTTCACATGTCTCGGGTATCGGCCGATTCAACAACCGATGAATTGGAATCCAAAGACTCGAAGTATCGGCAGGCAGGGTGTTCCCGTTCCGTACAAACTCAGTACCGTTCAAAACCAGTACCTGAAACCTGTGTTTTCGGAACCTTGGTACTGGAAACAGATTCCAGGGCCGGCAGGGGCAGTAGCATGGAAAGCAGCAAAAAAGTCGATACAGATTGTATTGGTACCAAGGCTGGTACCAACTCCTATGGAACAGACTGTAAGGATTTACTGGTACCGAGGCCGCCAGTAAGGCCGCTAAGCTCCGCTAGATGGTAAGGATACATTGATCCATGGAGCTTGCCGATGCCTGGGTATTGGTCCCCAAATTGCGGGCCACGATCCCTGAACATGGCACCAGGAGCTCTCCGGAGGTGGAAGCCTCGGGAGCATCCTGGGACTCCACTAAAGCTTTGAAGGGAAGGTCCTCCCACTGGGATTGTTTAGCCGGTGTCCCCCCCTCAAGGGCAACGCTTGAGGCATCTCGATGCTTAGAAGGAGATCTACCCTTGGGGGGGGGGGGGGTAGCCTTCGACAAAGACTTAGGTTTTCATACATGAGATCCTTGTGAGGAAGATGAAGCTCTCGATGACACTGATGCAAAAGAGATGGCATCAGAGGCAAAGAGGGTGCCCAGCTTTGCAGCTCGATTCTATAGGACTCTCTTCGTCATCTTCCTATAGAGAGGACATTGTGATGGCTGATGATCAGGTCCTATGCATTTTAGACACCTATCATGGGTGTCTGTGGCCGAGATGATAAAACCACACTTAGAACACTTCTTAAAACTACTAGATGGTTTTTCCATTGTGTGTGACAAAATGGAAGGCCTAGGCCTAAGATGACGTCAATGTGCCTGAAGAAAAGAGGAAATTCTTTTCTTCACAGATTTTTTTTTTTTGAAAAAGAAAGAAAGAAAGGGTCGACAGGAAGGCAGACACGAACCACAAAAGTATGAAAAAACAGGAATTTTCTGTGGTGACAGGAATTGTTCCCTGTCGGCTACACAGAAAATGAAGAACTGAGGAGAGAGAGCTGGAAAGGCCGGAAGGCAGCTACGCAGGCGCAGTGGGATGCTTCCAAAAGCTTTCCTTTTGGATGCTGGGGAGCATTCCCGTGCGGGCTCCGTCGGTACCGACGTCACCCATATCTGAAGACCACATTCCTGCTTGTTCCTGGAGATAAGATATTTTGTGTAGAAGGGAAGAAAAAACGACAACTGGCCAGATATTGGGAGAGTAAGTGGGAATTGAAGATGGAGGCGTGAAATTTGAGTGGATGATAAAGGAATAAAGAAAGAAATGGAGGAAAGGGCAAAAGATCAGTATGTTAAAGCAGATGTAGAGAGAGAATGGAAATAATCTAGAACAGAGAAGAAAGGACAAATGGACAGTAGACAATGGAGAGTCCAGAAGTAAGTGACTGCAACAACTGAAAAATAAAATGCCCAAACAACAAAAGGTAGAAAAATACTTTTTTATTTTGAACTTATTAACTGGAATATGTTAGCTTTTGGAAATGTGTATCGCTAATGTCTTTGCGTTTTTGTTTAGTACAAGAGGAAATTAATTAATAGTTTTATTTCTCCAGAGTTGTTGTATATTACAAGCTTAGCTTTTGGGGTCCCCAATTTAATTATTGCCTTCCTATTTCTAAACTGTGATCCCTTGTTCTTTGTTTGATGATGGTCTATGTTCTGCATGTGTAACCGAGCTGAGGTATTCTGTTCTTGTAATTTCTGTTTGATAATGCCACTTGTTCTCGTTCCCCAGTAGGAGATCTATTGGTTTAATATTTACAGTGTTGCCTTTTGATAGGTAGGGTTTGCTGATTTGTGAGTCCTGATAGTGCTGTTATGATACGACAGGTTTGCTATGGGTTCTAAAAGGGCAGTGTTTATAGTACTTTCTAATGTGCCTGGCAGTTAGCACTGGAGTATAGTAATGTAGAACTCTGGTAGTCTTTCTTTATCCAGACACTCATTAAGAGGCATGTTAACTAAAAGTTAGCACATGTTAACATTTCCAGTCTTTTGCATTGAGTGTCACATGTATGATTTTCTCCCAGTTGGTGAGAGGTCTTACGTGTGCACTAGGTGCAAGGAGCTCTTTGCTCTCAGGGAACGAGTCCGTTCTCTAGAGGCTAGAGTAGCAGACTTGGAAAACATAAGAAAGACAGAGAGGTACATAGACGAGACTACAGGGATATAGTCCTGAAGTCCCACCTCCAGCCTGGCAGCATCCCTGCTGCCATGGAGGAGAGAGGTCACGTGACAGGACAGCATCACCCTGGTGTGGCAAGAAGTGATCCTGTAACTAGGACCTGTCCTCCAGGTGATGTAAAACCCTCTCGCACCGAGGAAGTTTCTCCAGGGCCATGTGCCAATGAGGGAAGAGTTAGGACAGCCGTTATAGTTGGTGATTCGATCATTAGGCATGTAGATAGCTGGGTGGCTGGTGGACGTGAGGATCGCCTGGTAACATGCCTGCCTGGTGCGAAGGTAGCAGACCTCACGCGCCACCTAGATTAGGTCTTAGATAGTGCTGGGGAGGAGTCTGCTGTCTTGGTACATGTCGGTACCAATGACATAGGAAAATGTGGTAGAGAGGTTCTGGAGGCTAAATTTAGGCTTTTAGGTAGGAAGTTGAAATCCAGAACCTCCAGGGTAGCGTTCTCCGAAATGCTTCCTGTTCCACGTGCAGGACCCAAAAGGCAGGCAGAGCTCCGGAGTCTCAATGCGTGGATGAGACAATGGTGCAGAGATGAGGGTTTTGGATTTGTTAGGAACTGGGGAACATTCTAGGGAAAGGAGGGGCTCTTCCGAAGGGATGGGCTTCACCTTAACCGAGATGGAACCAGGCTGCTGGCATTAACCTTTAAAAAGGAGATAGAGCAGCTTTTAAACTAGATAATAGGGGAAAGCCGACAGTCACCCAAGAGCAGATGGTTCGGAAGAATGTATCCTTGAAGGATACTACCAAAAGCAGAGAGGTTCCAAAAAAGAGTAAAGTAGCCCAAATGCCCTCGAGTATGGAGCAGGCAGAGCTTAATGATCCCAAATTACCCCTGTCTACCAATAGCCAGATTAATATGAATAAAATACAGTATCTAAAATGCTTGTATGCAAATGCTAGAAGTCTAAAAAATAAGATGGGAGAGTTAGAATATATAGCACTAAATGAGAGGTTAGATATGATTGGAATATCAGAGACATGGTGGAAGGAGGACAACCAGTGGGGCACTGGGATACCTGGGTACAAACTAAACTGTAATGATAGAGCTGATCAAATTGGTAGAGGGGTTGCGCTTTATGTTACAGAGGGCATTGAGTCAGAAAGGATTAAAGTTCTGCAGGAAACAAAATTTGCTGTAGAATCTCTATGGATTGAAATTCCTTGTAAAAAGGGGAAGGCGATGGCAGTGGGGGTGTACTATCAACCGCCTGGCCAGAATGAACAAATGGATGATGAAATGCTCAAAGAAATCAAGGAAGCTAACAAAACTTACAGCGCAGGAAACTACAGACCGGTGAGCCTCACGTCAGTACCGGGAAAAATGGTAGAAACCATCATAAAGAATAAAATTACTCAGCATGTAGATAGTCATGGCCTAATGGGAGACAGCCAACATGGCGTTAGACAAGGAAGATCTTGTCTTACTAATCTGTTATGTTTTTTTGAAAGTGTGAATAAACAGGTGGACAAAGGTGAGTCGGTTTATATAGTGTATTTGGACTTTCAGAAAGCCTTTGACAAGGTCCCTCATCAGAGACTTTTGGCAAAACTAAAGAGTCATGGGATAGGAGGCAGTGTACTACTGTGGATCAGGAACTGGTTAAAAGATAGAAAGTAGAGGGTAGGGCTAAATGGCCAATTTTCCCAATGGAGAAAGCTGAATAGTGGTGTACCCCAGGGATCTGTGCTGGGTCTGCTGCTTTTTGAAATATTAATAAATGACCTGGAAAAGGGAATAACGAGTGAGGTTATCAAATTTGCAGATGACACAAAACTATTTAAAGTTGTTAAAACCCAAGAGGATTGTGGAAAATTGCAAGAGGATCCTGATAAATTGGAAGACTGGGCATCAAAATGGCAGATGAAATTTAATGTGGACAAGTGCAAAGTTATGCACCTAGGGAAGAACAACCTAAACTATGGTTACACAATGCAAGGTTCCACATTAGGAACCACCACCCAGGAAAAAGATTTAGGCGTCATTGTGGATAACATGTTAAAACCCTCGGCCCAGTGTGCAGCGGCAGCCAAGAGAGGAAATGGAATGCTAGGTATCTTAAGGAAAGGAATGGAAAATAAAACAAAAGATATTATAATGCCTCTATATCGTTCCATGGTGAGACCACACCTTGAATATTGTGTGCAATTCTGGTCGCCGTATCTTAAAAAGGATATAGCGTTATTAGAAAATGTTCAGAGAAGAGCCACCAAAATGGTAAAGGGGATGGAAGGATACGCCTATGAATAAAGGCTAAAAAGGTTAGGGCTCTTTAACCTGGAAAAGAGACGGCTGAGGGGACATATGATAGAAGTCTATAAATTAATTAACGGAGTGGAACAGGTAAACGTAGATCGATTGTTTACGTTATCAGTATATAGAAAGACTAGGGGACATGCAATGAAGCTACATGGTAAACTATTTAAGACTAATAAAAGAAAATATTTTTTCACTCAACATGTAATCAAACTCTGGAATTTGTTACCGGAGGATGTAGTAAAGGCTGTTAGTGTAGCTGGGTTTAAAAAAGGTTTGGACAAGTTTCTCGAGGAAAGGTCCATAAATCAAGACGGGACCCAGGATATCAATGCTTGACCCAGTACAAGCATTGCGGATCCTGTGTCTTTTGGGGAAACTGCTAGGTACGTATGACCTAGATTGGCCACTGTTGGAAACAGGATACTGGGCTTGATGGACCTTGGTCTGACCCAGTATGGCATATCTTATGTTCTTATGCAAATATTTATGCAAATTAGACCCCGCAATGAGTCTCCGCACAAGGCCTTGCACCCCTCTTGGGCTGCCCCTGACTAGAAGAATATGCCACACAACAATTTTGTCTGGAGGACTCCACCTTCCAGTGTCCCTGAATTTCCCTGCTGTATATACACAATCCTTGTTACAAGTATGTAACTCTGTCTAGTCACAAGCTCAAGATAAGAATTAGAGCCTAAATTCGTACCCTTTTGAGAAATGCAAACTTTAATACATCCTTTCTACACACATACACCTTACGAACACTGGATGTAAAAGGAAGTTGCCTCTACAGCCCTGTGTTAAGAAGAACTAAAGAGAGGTGGCCATCTACAGCTGAAAGAGTGGGAAAATGTAGCTTGTTCTCATATTGGAGAATATGGAATAACTTCAGTTGTTGTCACTTTATCTCATTCAATATAAGCTATACAGAACCGCACAGTGGATTAGCCGCCTAATGGTGAGAGCACTGGCTTGGGAACCAAGAAACCAAGATTCGATTCCCACTAGCACTCCTTGTGGCCTTGGGCAAGTCACTCAACCCTCCATTGCCTCAGAAAAATCCAAGTTATCAATGTACCCGTTTAACGTACATTATCAAATTTAAGTTAATGAAATGATAAAGCGGTATAAAAAAACCTGCTAATAAATATCCAGGTGAATGGTCTTTCCTCCCTTTCAAAATTCTGCACCATCAAGAAATGATCACACTATGCAATCCCAGGACTCACGGCATGGTATAACACCTTCACATCTAATAATTATGATTTGGTTCTTAGCTCTTAGGTCAAAAACCTAAGATTCTTAAACACTGAATTCATTTATCAACTGTTTTCTTGAAGAGCAACTTTGCTTTTCTTTTCTTTTTTTTTTAAATGCTGAGTGGTCATGCCACATATGAGGTCAAGAGTTTGTGGACTCCTGACCAAGGCCTGTTGCTGTGATAACTTGGCTTCATTGGGATTATAAAATGGAGAAACAGTTCAGGTAGTTGAGAATAAAGGCTCAAGGCAGCAGAACCCAGCAATGAACTGGTTCCAATTGAGCTGGAAGTCCAGAGGATGTGTAGGTGGCTGGTAGCCCTCCCCCTCCTTCTCCCCAAAAACAAATATACATAAAAGAACATAAAACAAGAAAATCACCGATATTAATCAAAAGTGAAAGTATAGTTGTATCAAAAATGGTTATTACGATGCATGGCATCCGATTTACTAAGAAAATATAAAAGTTAAAGTTTAATTTGCTCATGAAAATATATTTAACAGGGCTCATGCTACCAGTTTAATCCCTGTACATAATAACATTTATTAACTTTTTTTCTTTTGCACAGCAAATAATCAAGCTGCTCATTTAATGGTTAGCAGTGGGTAGAACTAATAGCAGTTCTTGCTATTATTTTATGAAGTTTTATTCTGTAGTGCCTTTGCCAAGATTTCTGTACTGTTTTCCAGATCTTCCTTGTCTCCAGTGAAGGTGCATTAATTGCTACTGCAGTCAGAACTCTGTGACCTTGAGTCCCTGCTCCGTCGAATACAAGGCTCTCTTCTACTAAGGAGGGAATGGAGATAGCCAAAAAGGGAGAGGAATAGCACTTTATGTCAAGAATAATATCAAAGCATCAGATGAGGAAGTTTTTGTCTTTTGAACATCTACATAAGGTGGTGCAAATGGTTATACTTATCTGTTTGGATTACTGTAATATCTTACATTGTGGCCTTCCTCGTCACCTTATACATTGGCTCCAAGTTTTGCAGAATACAGCGACTAAAGTTATTTTGTGGGGTGGGGGGAGGGGGTGCACGCTAACTTTGAAATCTTTACTTTGGCTACCCATCCAAGCTAGGACTGATTTTAAATTACTGTGCTTAGCTTTTAAGTGTGTTTATGGTCTTACCCCTCCCTATATTTCTTCATTGGCACAACTTTATCTCTAGGTGATTGAAAAGAAGTATCCACGATAATAAATTAATTATTCCAGCAATTTCCTATTTTAGAATGGCTATCATACAAAAGAGATCCTTTTCGGGATGGCCTGTGGAAAGTGAAATAACTTCTGCCTGAGATTCATACTGAAAAAAGATTATATGAAATTTCTAAGGCTTTTAAAGACCTGGTTGTTTACCAAATATTAAGGCTCGGCAATATAAGATATTTTACTTTGTTAGTGTACTGATTCTAGGGATGATAATAATGCAATTCTAAATATCATTGATTTGATAAACTCTTAAAGATAATATTGTCGGTTGGTTGAGAGTAGATTAGTTATGTTTGCAATCCTCCTTGAACTTATGGTTGATTAAACTAAGCTGCAACACAGGGAGAATGGGTAAAGGAGGAAGTGCTATAGACTGTTTTGGAAAGAGAAGATGTCACTTACAGAGGTATTGTCTACAAATCTCCATCTCAAGCAGATGAACTAAACCAAAAACTGGCCATAGATAACCAAACGTTGGGAAAGAAGAGGGAGGTGCTCTTGTTAGGAGATTTCAACCTAACAGATGTGGAACGGAGTATCCCATTTGCAAAAGTGGAAAGAAATAGAGAGATCGTTTGTGCCATTCAAGGATTCTACTCAGGCAAATGGTGACAGAACCTGCAAGGGAAGGGGGCGACACTGGATCTAGTACTCACGCATGGAGACAGTGTGTCTAATGTTTGGAAAGGGGCCCATCTGAGTAGCAGTGATTATCACATGGTATAGTTTGATTTAAATTTTAAACCAGAATCTAGATACACCAAGCTAAAAGTCTTGGACTTCAAATATGCTGACTAGTAAAATGGGGCAAGACATATAAGAGGAGATGACAGGTGGGAGGAGGTAAGGGAATCAGAAGGACAGTAGCTAAACTGAAAGGAGCTTTAAAGAGTAATCAATTTTTATGTAAGGAAAATAAATAAAAACAAAAAAAAGTCATTTTGTTTTTCTAAGGAGGTGGCTGACAATAAGAGCAGAAAAGCCACAAGTACAAAAGATCATGGAGGAACAGAGAAAAGAATATCAAATAAAGCAGGAAGGCAAAAGAAAGGGCAGAAGATGGAGTGCTAAGTACAGTGCCAAGGTATGGGTGGCTCCTAGGTGGGCTCGGTATCTAGTGAGGCTGATTAAGAAGTTTATGGTTTGAGGCCTCACTTGAAGTACTATCTTCAGTTTACAAGGCCATATCTCACTAAGGATATAAAGAGGCTGAAGTTACGCCAGAGGAAAGCAACCAAAGGGCAAGAGGTCTCCATCAGAAGACATAAAAAGATAGAATGGAGATCCTAAATATTTACACCACAGAGGAGAGGAGGGACAGAAGAGGTATGATGAAGACTTTTAAATATTTGAAAAGGATTAGTGAAACTATAGAACTAGAGGGCTTGATATGAAACTACTAGGAGGTAGAATCAAAAGCAACTTCAGGAAATATTTTTTCTCAGAAAGGGCAGTGGATGGTTGGAATGCCCTCTCCAAATAGGTGCCAGAAGCAAAATCGGTGCTGGAATTTAAAAAAAGGAGTGAAATGTACACACTGAGGATGGAAACAAAGCATAGAATGTTGTTGTTAAGCGCTGCTGTCTATGTCAACTCCTGAAGTCCCTGTGGCTAGTTGTCCATGTTGTGACTATCCCATGGGTTTTCTTGGCAAGTTGTGACAGGAAGTAGATTGTCAGACCCTTCTTCCATCAGTAAGCCTTCAGCACCTGGTATTCCAAAATGGTATACCCAAGTACTAAGAAGGCCCAACCATGCTTAGCTTTCAAGATCACATGAGACTGGGCGCGCTCAGGGTGGTATGGCCATAAAGCATAGAATATTTCAGTACCAAATAGTTTGAAATCAGTCTTCCACATCTAAGAAATCATGGGGAAAGTAACCTGCACTGGGCAGCAGTTACAGCCCTAAAAACAAAGGCATGAGGAAAGTAGCCTTCACTGTGTGGCAGTTAGAACTCTAAGCACTTTACTGGGCAGACTGGGTGGGCCATAGTGGTCTTTATCCGCTATCATCAATGTTTTTATGTTATGTTACTTCATGTATAGGGCCAGGAGAGGAGAAGCAAGGTACATCTGTATACTGTGTATATCATTGTGTGGGGGAAGGGGGTTGATCCAAGGGAACTACCTCCCGAATCAGGTAAACAGCAAATTATGTGGAGGTGCAAGATGGAGCAAATTCTAGGGTGGAGTGACAAGGGAGAGGTGAATAATGAGGGAAGGGGATGACAGGGAAGGGGTGAATTCTAGGGGGAAGCGAAGGTTTGAGAGAAAGGGTGACATTTTGAAAAAGGGCTGAATTTTGAAGGAGGATGGCAAAGAAAGAATGAATGCTGGGGTGGACTATGAGTGATGAGGAGAATCTGAATGCTGGAAGCTGCCTGCTGAGGAGAGCGATGAGGCAGGATGAATGCAAGCAGCAGGTGAAAGCCAAATAGTGTGTGAGGAGGGTGAATTCTGGATGCCAAGGAAGAAGGGACAGAGAGGCAAGGTGAGAAAAGAGGAGATAGAGTCAGGATAGGAGAAAGTGCATGCGGTGTTTTTCCCATCCTTAGGAGTTGGCAACCCCAGGCAGTTACCCAAAAGAAAAACCTGACTCAATCAATCGCAAGGAGCAACCTAGTCTTGTCCAATAAGCTAACACAGTCAACAGCACATCATTCCCTCACACCCTTCAGCTTATTAACTTGTAGGATTTCTTTTCCTTACTATTAAATGCTGCTGCACATAGTGGTTCGGGATCATATTGGGCTCATTTTAATTTGGATTGCTGTGCACAGAACTAACACTACTAGAAAAGGTGCTGCAACCCTTCTTGCCAGCTACCCAAATTTTTCTCCTAAAATGTGTGTTATCCAGATGATAGCACTGCGGGAGCTCTGTTTGCAGTCAAGAGTTACTGAGCCAGTCTATTTATTTGATTTCCTTTTTCTCTTTCTTTCTTTTTTCTTTGTTCAACGATGTTTTGGCCCAGTGCTGGGTATATACTTTACATATTGATCTAGGACCTCATCTTTCTCAAGCACTGACTCTACTCACCTCCACTATAATTCTCATATTTTAACAACTGCTTGTGAGGAGCCTTCACCCTCCCTCACCCTCATAATACCCCTGCCACCAACTCTGCACAAATTCTTCTCTCATACTGTCATTTAACATGATTTGGTGCTCAACCCTAATAAGATCTGACACCAAACCGCAGAAGAAATAATAAGAGAGTTTGAAGAACAGGTCTCTGATTTCACGCCACTTGGTCCCCCATCCTTCTTGATGAAATTAATAAAAAAAAATCCTTTAAATTTTAAAAATCCATTGCTAAGGCAGTTTTCAAACAGGCCTATTAGGCAGTCATATAACTGTGAACCTTTGTTCTTTAACATAAGGAAAAGACTATGATTTAACTACATATAATATGGAGGGTAATTTTTAAAACCATTTTCTGTGTTATGAACTTGCCCGTCTCCCATGCCAGTAAAGCTACACATCTAGAGTATAATTTTAAAGAGAGCGCCTAAGTTTCTGATTTTGAGGAGTTGAATAGAACCTGAAAGGAGTGATGTTCAAGAAAGAAGAAACCCTTTTTAAGGTACTTGTGTTAAGCCTATTTTATAAACAGAGGTAGGTGCTTACTTCTTCTTAAGTGGCAGGAGTCACAGTTTAAGTCAAGGCGCAGATGTTTGTACCAGTCTTAGAGCGGGTGGAAATGCACACTCCTGGATTTTAGCAAGAACGAGCATAAAGGTGAAATTAGACTTACCTGCTAATTGTTGTTCCTTAAGGAACTCCAGTCTAATCCCGAACCTTAGAAGTTGTATATGTTCTCCCGCAGCTTGGAGACTGAGCATGTCACAATCTTGCTGACACCAGTATAAGTAATCCAGGGACCGCCTCCTTGCTCCAGTACCCTATTGATAAAGCAGACTCACCAGAGCAATAATTAAGTAACTATAAACATTCAAAAACTGCAAATAAGTGGCAACCCGAGCCATGAAGTAAAGGAGAAAAATTCCCCCTATTTTATATTTTTTTTTTTTTTACTTGTACTCTAACCTTAACACAGAGGAAATTACCTCCTCCGTTCCGCATTTCCCCCCCTGAACTAACGACCCACGCCATACAGTCGCAGACCAGCAATGCTACTTCCTTTGCTTCAGGGTGTCGTCAGCAGCCAAGATCAGGGAGGGATGCGGGACTAGACTGGAGTTCCTTAAGAAACAACAATTAGCAGGTAAGTCTAATTTCACCTTCCTTAGCATCCCTCCAGTCTAGTCCCGAACCTTAGAAGATGTAACACAGCAGTAACACCTTAATGGGAGGGCCCTGCTAGACCAGCCTGAAGCACCGCCGCTCCAAAACTAGAGTCCCTCTCTGCTTGAACACTAATCCTGTAATGCTTCACAAACATATCCAATGACGACCACGTCGCTGCCTTACAGATTTCCACTGCCGGCACCAAACTAAACTCCGCCCATGAAGCAGCTTGTGCCCTTGTTGAATGCGTTTTCAAACCCTTTGGGACCACCCTACCTTTCAACAGATAGGCTGAAGCTATCATTTCCTTAATCCACCTAGCAATAGACGACTTATACACCTGCTCACCTCGCTTCGAACCACCAAATAACACAAACAATTTGTCAGTCCTACGAAACGACGCTGTCCTCTGCAAATACTTTCTTAAGGCTCTGCCAACATCTAACTTATGTAGCTGAACCCCATCCTTGCCTTTCCTTGCCTTCTGAAACACTGGCAACGACATCACTTGATTCACGTGAAAAGACGACACTACCTTCGGTAAAAACGAGGGCACTGTCCTCAACACCACTTTGTTGCCCTCAAAAAAAAAAAAGTCACTCTACACGACAATGCTTGCAACTCTGAAATCCTCCTAGCCGAAGAGATAGCAACCAAAAACACCACCTTTAGGGTAAGGTCCTTCATTGTCGCCTTCGCTAAGGGCTCAAATGGTTCCCGAGCCAGCGCCTCCAGGACTACGTTCAAATCCCAGACGGGAACCGAAACCCTGCGCAGCGGTCTCAAAAGCGAAGCCGCTCTCAAAAATCTCTTCACCTCTGGATGCGTTCCCAGTGACCTCCCTTTTACCTTTCCTTGATAACAAGAGAGCGCTGCCAACTGCACCTTAAGAGAAGCTGCCATCAGCCCTTTATCAAAACCATCCTGCAAAAACGACAACACCTGCGGTACAGACGCCCCTAACGCCCTAATCTGCCTGTCATCACACCAAGCTTCGAAAATCCGCCAGACCCGGATGTACACCAACGACATGGACCTCCTCCTAGATCTTAACAGCATTGCAATCACCTCAGACGAGTACCCCTTGGCTCTTAACCTTGCCCTTTCAAGAGCCAAGCTGTAAGCGAGAACCAATCCACTTGCGGCATTAACGGACCCTGCGACAGCAGGTCCTTCCTTATCGGTAGCCTCCACGGGGACTCCACTAGCAGCCGCATTGTCTGCATACCAAGGCCTCCTTGGCCAGTCTGGCGCCACCAGAACTATGAGCCCCCTGTGTCTCTCTATGTGCTGCAACACTCGCCCTATCAGTACCCACGGTGGGAAAATATATAGAAGCTGCTCCTCCGGCCACCTTTGTATCAGGGCATCCAGCCCTTCTGATATCCTTTCTCGTCGTCTTCTGAAGAATCTTTCCACTTTTGCTGATGCGCACATCGCCATGAGGTCCATCACCGGACTCCCCAGCGTTGCACCAGCAAATCTAACACCTCCTGATTGAGTACCCACTCTCCTGGGTCCACCTTTACTCGACTCAAAAAATCAGCGGTCACATTGTCCACTCCCGCCACATGTGCTGCCGATAAAGCTTCCAGATGTGACTCGGCCCACCAGAGTAACTCGTCTGCTTCCTCCTCGAGGGCCACGCTGCTTGTGCCGCCTTGCCGATTGATGTAAGCCACCGCCGTGGCATTGTCCGACAACACCCGGACAGCATTCCCCCCCAGCCACCGCTGAAGGGCCCTCAGAGCTAGAGTGACCGCTCTCAACTCTAACCTGTTGATTGACCACGTCCTCTCCTGTTCTGTCCACTGGCCCTGTGCATAATGCCCCTCGAAGTGCGCCCCCCAGCCGAACAGGCTTGCATCGGTCGTTAATGCCTTCCAGACTGGAGACTCTAGAGGCATCCCCTTTTCCAGACATCCCGGAGCCAACCACCACTGCAGAGACTGCCTTGCCTCCGGCGGACAGACCAGTCTCTTGGACAACTGATCGGACTGATGTGACCATCTCCTGAGCAGAGACCTCTGCAACGGTCTCATGTGAGCTCTGGCCCACGGCACCACCTCTAGCGTGGCTGCCATCGTCTCCAATACCTGCAAGTACTGCCACGCCGAGGGATCCCTCTTGCTCAGGAAGGTGCGAACTAGGCGCCTTAATTTGTTGATTCTTAGTTGCGGCAGGTACACCCTGCCCTTGTTTGTGTCAAACCGAGCCCCCAGAAATTCCAAGTCCTGCGACGACTGCAACTTGCTCTTCGCTAGGTTCACCACCCAACCCAGCGATTGCAAAAACTGAACCACTCGTGCAGTCGCCACTACGCTCTCTTCTTCCGACTTCACTCTGATCAGCCAGTCGTCCAGATAAGGATGCACCAATACTCCTTCCTTTTGCAACACTGCCGCCACCACTACCAGGTGAATGTCCTTGGAGCGGTCGCTAATCCAAACGGCATTGGATTAGCGTAACTGAAAACGCCCCATGGGCACTGCGAAACAAAGAAACCTTTGATGCTCTGCTCTGATCAGTATGTGTAGATACGCCTCCGAAAGATCTAGCGCCGTGAGATACTCTCCTTGCTGAACCGCCATTATCACTGACCGCAATGTTTCCATGCGAAAATGCGACACCCTGAGGCAGCTGTTTACTCTTTTGAGGTCCAGAATAGGCCTCAAGGTGCCCTCCTTTTTTGGCACTACGAAATATATGGAGTATCGACCGCAGCCGTACTGATCATCCGGTACCGGCACCACCACTCTTAGCGCTAGTAGCCTCCCCAAGGTCTCCCGCACCTCTGCCCGCTTTGCTAAAGTCCTGCAGGGAGACTGTACAAACGCACCTCCCACTGGACGTTGAAACTCGAGCGCATAATCTCTCTGCACGATTTCCAACACCTACTGGTCTGAGGTATTTGGGCCCACGCTGGAAAGAACTCCCTTAAACGACCTCCCACAGGAACGATTCCAGCCTGGACCCCCCTCTCATCATTGCGGTTTCTTAAGGCTTGGTGAGGAGGCGGCGGTCCCAAAACCTCTGCCTGCTCCCCTAAAGCCCCGAAATCCTGAGGCTCTGTACTGAAAATGTCCTCTCTGAAACTGACCAAACCTTGATTGTCGAAAACGCCGAAACTCTCGCTGCTGACTTCTCGAAGGCATCCCCGGACGCCCTAGTTTCTGCTTATCTTCCAGCAACCTGTCCCCCTTGGACTCTCCTAAATCCTTCACCAACTTCTCCAGATCTTCCCCAAAGAGAAGTTTACCTCTAAAGGGGAGCTTCCCTAGTCGGGCTTTAGACGCCGCATCTGCCGCCCAATTACGCAGCCATAAGGACCTCCTAGTGGCCACAACCGATGCCATACTCTTTGCTAATCCTCTTATAAGATCATACTGACTATCCGCCAAATACACGGCTCCTGATTCCAACCGAGCCGCTTCCTTGGCTGCCTCTTCTGCCTGCAAACCCTTCAGCCTTTGGGCCCATCTTAGGCACGCCCTTGCCACCCAAGCCCCCCAAATCGAAGCTTGCATGGAAAGAGCATTCACCTCAAATACCTGCCTCAACAGCGAGTCTAACTTCCTATCCTGGGTATCCTTAAGAGCTGCACTACCCTCTACCGGAATGGTAGTCTTCTTAGTCACCAACGACACAGCTGCATCCACTCTCGGAGCTTTAAATAAATCCTTATCCGCCTCTTGCAACGGGTACAGCCGGTTCAACACCTTGGAACCCTTGAGGCTAGCCTCAGGCGTATCCCATTCTTCCTGAATCATTTCATTAAAAACTCTATGAATCGGAAACGCCCTCTGAGACTTCCGTACCGCCTGCAATAATGGATCCTCCAACGAAGCATCCACCCCCTGCTCCGCGGTCGGCATATTCAATGCTTTCATAGTTTCCGCAATGAGCGCAGCCAGCTCCTCTCTCCTGAATATCCTGACCGGTCTTCAGGTTTGGCCAACTCTCCTTCCTCCAACTCCGGGTCCCTGTCCGAGTCCTCCAAGACCTCTGACTGCTCCTCTAGGACCCCGTCCAGGTCTGCTCTGTCCTCCGACAACCTAGCCCTTTTAACTGGGACGCCACCCGACCCCTTGTCCAGCAGCGCCCGCTTTCTTTAGACCCCCGTGGCATTCTCCTCCACTCCACTGGCTATATCAGTGCCAGCCCTACCAAGGGTCTTCTGTAGCAGCTCTAAAAACTGCTGCGAAGAAATGGCCCCTAGATCTCCCTGCATTGAAGCCTGGGCCAACGGGTCCTCTGGCGCCGACAACGGACCTAGCATTGGCTCTTGCGGTAACGCCGGAGGGTCCAGGTAGTCCTCTGCCCCCAACACCTCCTTAGCCCCTTCTGCCTCACTCTGCACTTCCATACCTGATAGCACAGCCTCGTATGCACACCCCCTGCACACCCCTGCCTCCGAAATGGTCCCTCTCCGGACCCCACAGAAGAGGCAGCGAGGCCTAGAAGGCATCAAGAGCTATGTGCCCTTCAGATCTCTTTCTTTTTTTTTTCAAATTACCACACCAAAGAGTACCAATAACTCACACTGCCATCAGCTACACTCAAGCCCCAGTTCTTCCCCGCGTACCAACCTGCCCAGTCACTGAAACATGAAAACGGCACAGCTCCCTGCTCCCGCGCCCAAAACCACGAGGTCCTAAAATGGCCGCTGGGATACTCGCGCTCCTGGCTCTTAAACAGGCTGCCTTCTGCTGCTCTTCACTCCGCTTACCTCCGGGACCCCGACAGAGCCCCTTTCAGCCACCCTGCTTCTGTCCGTTTGTTTGGCGATCGTACGCCAGCACTGCCGGCCTGTCCAGAGCCGAAACACACTTCCGCGGCTCTTCTCAGCCCTGCAGACATCGAGCGGCGATCCTCAACGGTCCATCACCCACCTCGGGGGATCTGAAAACTGGAGGCCCTACACGCTACTCCCTCACTCCGCTCTGCACCACTCACACCTTACCGTGAGTTAAAACCTTTTCTCTCCTTTCTTTCTTGCCTCTATTTGTCTTACCATATCCAATTCCTTTTTCTTTTTTTTTTTTTTTTAAACCAATCCTACTTAATGATTTCTTCAGTAAGTTCCTGACCCCTAGGCTCACACCTCCTACCGCTGCTTGGAGACTGAAAACTGGAGCAAGGAGGCGGTCCCTGGATTACTTATACTGGTGTCAGCAAGATTGTGACATGCTCAGTCTCCAAGCTGCGGGAGGACGTACACAACTTCTAAGGTTCGGGACTAGAATGGAGGGACGCTAAGGAATTATAGTATTTTATAATCTACACACGTGGTTGTGCGCTGCGCCCAAACTCCACCCATGCACATGTGCACCGGTAAAGTATTCACCATCAAGGAATGTGCGTACGTTTATACTAGCCAGTATTTTAAAAGAAGTAATTAACACACCTATGTGGCCATATACACCCATTAATGACTAAAATAACCCCCAGTTAGGAGCATAATGGTGCCTGAAGTCTGCACCTTCTTATAAAATTTTCCCCATAGAGGTCCAGATTAACACATATTGGGCCCTAGGCAAACATACATTTGTGGGCTCCTATCACAGACCCCCATTTATTTTATCAAGTCCTCCTCCCCCCTACAGTCACATTCACTCTTTCCCTTCCCAGCCCTCCCTTCCCTGCTAGGGATCTTTGTTCAAGGTTCATGGCCTCTCCCCACCCCACTACCCCCCACACTGTCACACTTCATCTCTCCAGAAGTTAACATAAGGAAAACCACAGGACCTAGTTCTAGATATGGCAGCAGCAGGCTGTGAGTGAGTATGGGGACAGAGCACAAAGATGCTTTGAGTGGAGCAGCTTAATCGTTAAGAGCAGAGGGCTGAGAATCAGGAAATTAGGAAAGTCCTTTTTACCCTTCCATTGCCTCTGGTACAAACCAAAGAAGTCAAGGGTAAACATTAGGATAATCTGCCCAGTTAAGCAGTTAAGAAGACTAAATACTGGCAAAATCAATAAGTTCATCACTGATGGAGAAGAAATTGAAATAGTTAAACTACTTGGATCAACAATCAATAAAGAAAGGACAAGCAGTCAAGAAATCCGATGACGCATTGTTCTTGGAAGAATGGCTATGAAAGACCTACTGTAGACAAGATTCTCAAGAGCAGAGAAGTCTCTCTCCATACAAAGATTTGACTCGTTCAAGCCAAGGTATTTTTAATAACATCATATGGATACGAACGTTGGACAGTGAAAAAGATAGGAAGAAAATGGATGCCTTTGAATTATAGTGCTGGTGACGAATACTGTGTATATCATGGACTGCCCAAAGAACAAACCAGTCAGTACTAGAGATCAAACCTAAGCTTTCCTTAGAAGTTCAGATGACAAGACTTTGACTTTCATACTTTGGACAGATCATGCGAAGAGAGAGATCATTGGAGAAAGCAATGCTTGGCAAGATAGAAGGTCAATGTAAAATAGGAAGGCTGGCAATAAGATGGATTGATACAATAACAGCAGCTATGGGTGCCACTCTATCAACGAGCCACCTGACTGAAGACTGAACACAGTTTAGGTCAGCTATCCAGAGGGTCGCCATGAGTCGACACCGGCTCAACGGCACTTAACAACAACAAGCAGTACAATCTCAATTCCCTTCCTGTCCCTGATGTTTTCTTTCATTTTCTCTGTCTACTGAATAGAGTTATTTTCTTTATTATATATTCTTTTTATTTATTGTAAACTGCTTTGTAGTAGTCAAAAGATGGTATATCAAGATTCAAATTAATCATAAACCATAAACAACCAATCTTTTGGATCCCATCCTTTCCAAATTGTTAAAAATGCCCCTATCTTCAATTAATGCCATATTTATTCTCTATGATAAATGTTATTGTCCAATCCAGACAGGTCGCTCCTGCTTGGAAGTAGGTTTTTATTTTTCCTATCTTAAAGAAGCCCTCATTAAATACTTCCAATCCTTATAATTATCGGCCAATCTCCAATTTGCCTTTCGAAGACTGCCCAAAAATGTGCAAGTCTTCAGTTGACAAACTTCCTTGAAAAGACCAATACATTGCATCTGTATCAATCAGGTTTTTGATTGGGGCACAGTACAGAAATGGTTATTACTGCTCTCACCAATGATTAACACAGCCATTTGGATGCTGGTTGGATAACCATTATTGTTCCCCCCAATCTCCCCACAGCCTTTGTTGTGGTTCATCATCAATTGCTTCTTACCAAATTCCAAGGCCGAGATATGTCTGGCACTATTCTTCCTTTCTTGGTCTTTGCTCCTTTCAGGTTATATTCAACTCTTCAAAATCAGATACTCAGTCTTTAACATCTGGAGTATGTACATATTTATTTAACGTAATTCAAGTTATACATCATGGTGCTTTACAGTTAGGGCATACCTCAGAGTGCACTATTATCTTCAACTCTTCAAAATTTTCATGAGTCCTCTTGCAACCTTAATTCAACAATATGATGTTACAAGTTTCTTCTACACTGACGATATTCAGCTTATTGCATTCATGAGTTATGAGAACCCTGATTTAACACAGCTGAACCTCTGTCTTACTGCTATCAACCACTGACTTTCCTCAAACCAATTAAAACTCAATCGTTCAAAAACTGAAACAATGTGGATTACTGGATCAAATATTAAATCCTCCATCATCCCTCTGACCCCCACAGCAGTATAGTCTATTAAAATTCTAGTCAGAACATGGCTATTAAATGCCTTTAAAATGCTACAAAATACGACCACGTTACACCACTCTTAAATGGACAAACACTGGCTCCCTGGCACTTATAGAATAAAATTCAGCTTAATTCTAGCACATAAATCTTTGTCTACTGGTAACCCTCAATGAGCCCGATTCTATCAGGGGCACATCCGGGCCATCTGGATGGCCCCAAGCAGGAAAGGTCCCTTAGGACTCAATTCTGTACCGCGGGAACAAGACAGCCCTGAGGACAGCCCGGTGTGCCACTGCATGCCCGCAGAGATGTCCACCCCGCAGGCATCCCTGGCTCCCACGGCGCTGACCCTCTTCAACCCCGCCGCCCGACCTATGGCTGGGCAGCTGGGGCCTGGATCGGGTGGCGAGGACCTCCCGGCACCAGCCCCAGATTTCTGACCCCAATCGCCTGGTTCGTGCTGATTATTTCACCTTTGAGGTGGAATAATTTGTACATTCCCCCTGACCCCGCAAGATGTACAGAGCCATGACCTGACTTGACCTGTACGTCCTGCTGCCTCACTCCCTTGCTCCACCCAGACTCTGCCCCTTCCTGCTCCCCACCGGCTCTCCCTGTCCTGCTGCTCGTCATGCAGGGAGAGTTGGAGGGGGAATAGGTGCAGGACGGCCCGCCGGGACATGCAGTCCCCCAAGTCACGTCTCAGAATTGGGCCCAATATCTAGCTACCCACTTAATTCCTTATGTTTCAAATCAAACTCTGTTCCCAATCTCTACATTTACTTGCAGTTCCAACTAAGCTGATGGCCCGCCTAGAATCAACTTGCTCTTCAGCATTTTATTCTTTGGCTCCCCAGCTCAGGAACTCCCTTTCTCTCTACGATAGAGAGAAGGCAAAAATTTAAACTAGGCCTTAAAATATACTTTTTTCAGCTGGCCTTTGATGGCTGGGCAGCTGGGGCCTAGATCCCTCCTTGCCACTAACTGAATATTTGGTCAAATACCTTGGCTTTTATTTAATTTCAGGCGTGTTCTTTCATTGGTTTCTTGTTTAGTATGTGGCTGCTTTTACTTAGTTTTATTTATTTAGTAAACATTTATATACCGCTACTTCCAGCGATCAGAAGCGGTTTGATTATAATTTTGGGATTTGTCACAAATCAAGACAGAAAATTTGGGGCATAGATAGAGAGAATAGGGGTAATACACAGCACACATAATAGGGTCTAAATATAGACCTTAATGTACCAACATACATTTACAAAAGAGACTGTCCTTCATCTATTTACATTTTTACATACAGCTACTCACTTCATCTTTTATCTTTTTGGATTTACATCTGGTCGTAGTTTTATTTTATTTACTTGCACTTTTTACTTTTTAATTGTAATTCTTCTTTTTTATTCTAAGTTTTATTTTTGTTGAGTTCATGTAATTTTATATTTTTTATTATAATTGTGGTATATCAAATTCAATAATAATCAATAGACCGAGACCATGGTGTGGTGTGGCAGTTCAGACCATTCTTGAGAGAGACCTCAATATATTTACCAATACAGCAAGTATCACAGGTTTTGGGGCTTATTGTCATGGGTTACAATGTGCCACAGCATGGCCACAGACATGGAAGGAAGGCCACATCCAAAAAAGTACTTACCATTCTGAGTTTGGGGGGGAACATTTCAAGAACAGGAAACTGATATTCTAGTCTAAAACCATGGCTGTAAAGCACAGTTACTTACCTGTTACAGGTGATCTCTGGGAACAGCAGGAATAAGTCTTCACATATGGGTACGTCAGTACCGACAGAGCCTGTGCGGGAACGCTCCCCAGCTTCCCAAAAAGGAAAGCTTTTGGGAGCATCCCACAGCGCCTGCGCGCTGCCTTCCCGCCTTTCCTAACCACCTCTCCTCAGTTCGAGTTTTAAAGCTGAGACAAAAGAGAGAGAGAGGAAAGGAAAGACAGATAGAGAGATACAACTCCTAGGGGAGGTGGGAGGGTTGCGAAGACTTATTCCTGCTGTTCCCAGAGATCACCTGTTACAGGTAAGTAACTGTGCTATCCTCCAGGAACAAGCAGGAATGAGTCTTCACATATGGGGACTCCCTAGCTGAGATGCCTGGGAGAACCCCAAGGATATGAAACCCTGGGAAGGGTTCTACCTCCTCCTATGGATCTCAGGCATCTATCCAGGGATGGAGGGTAGGAGTTGATTAAGAATGGAACAGGTGTTTGAGAACAGCCTGACCAAACAAGGCATCCCGGCGGGAGTCCTTGTCCAAGCAGTAATGGGCTGTGAAGGTATGAACCGAGGCCCAGGTGGCTGCTCGACAGATCTGGTCGATGGACACAGAATTTAGATGAGCCATAGAGGCGGCCATGGCCCTCACATTATGGGCTGTGACATGGCTCTCCAGAGAAAGGTTCTTACTCTGGTAGGCGAAGGAAATACACTGAGCAATCCAATTGGACAATGTCCTCTTAGAGACTGGAAGTCCCAAATGAGAGGGATCAAAAGCAACAAAGAGCTGGGAAGACTTTCTATGTTGCTGTGTTCTTTGTAAGTAAAAGGCAAGAGCTCTTTTACAATCCAGAGTATGAAGATGCTTCTCTGCATTTGATGGATGAGGAGCTGGAAAAAAGACAGGTAAATATACCTCTTGATTAAGATGAAAAGGTGAGACCACTTTAGGCATAAAGTGTGGATTGGTCCTAAGAACTACCTTATCATGATGGAACCTTGTATAAGGTGGATTAGCCACTAAGGCCTGCAGCTCACTGATGCGGCGAGCTGAGGTGACTGCAATGAGGAAAATAACCTTCCAGGAAAGAAATTTCAAGGAGGTGGTGGCTAAGGGTTCAAA
This sequence comes from Ichthyophis bannanicus, assembly GCA_033557465.1. NCBI lineage: Eukaryota > Metazoa > Chordata > Amphibia > Gymnophiona > Ichthyophiidae > Ichthyophis > Ichthyophis bannanicus. The sequence continues at coordinate 796,843,429 of CM066032.1, forward strand.
AGGAGGCTTCATAAGCTGACCAAGAACCAGATTTAAATCCCATGCCACCGGAGGAGGCCTAATGGGAGGTCTAGTTAAAGTTAGGCCTCTCATGAATCTTGCAATAAGAGGATGAGAGGAAACAGGTTGTCCATTGATAGGCTTAAGGGATGCTGCAATAGCACTCAAATGGACCCTTACTGAATTCATCTTAAGGCCTGCATCGGAAAGATGCAGGAGGTATTCCAATAGAGAATTCAAAGGTAGAGCTAGAGGGTCGAGACTCCTTCCAGCACACCAAATGGAAAATCTTTTCCATTTAAAAGCATAGGAACGTCTAGTGGAAGGTTTTCTGGAAGCATGGAGGATATCCTTCACTTGTCGAGAAAGATTCCAGCTTTGAAGGTCTAGGCTTTCAGTAACCAAGCTCTGAGGTGAAGGGACTTGGGGTTTGGGTGCCACAAAGTCCCCTCCTCCTGGGACAGAAGGTCTAGAGCAGCTCCCAAGTCCAGAGAGGGGGCTTGGGAGAGATGCAGAAGTAGAGGGTACCACACTTGGCGTGGCCAGCGTGGAGCTATGAGGATCATAGATCCTTGATCCCTCTGGAGTTTGAACAGAGTCTTGGGAATCAAGGGAATGGGTGGAAAGGCATACAGGAAACCCTGACCCCAGTGAAGGAGGAAGGCATCCTTGGCCTGAACTCCCTGACACGGAATTCTGGAACAGAACCGGGGAAGTTTGGCATTCCACGGACTTGCAAAGAGGTCTATGTCCGGGGTTCCCCATTCTTGGAAGATTCTGAGTATCTGATCCATGTGCAGGGACCATTCTTGTGGGAGCAGAACTCAACTGAGTCTGTCTGCCCAAGAGTTTTGAATTCCTGGGAGGTATACTGCCAGGAGATGGATTTGATGCTCTCTGGCGAAGGCCCACAATCTTAAAGCTTCGTTGCAAAGCGACAGAGAGCCAGTTCCTCCTTGCTTGTTTATGTAAAACATGGCTACTTGATTGTCCGTATGAATGAGGACTGTCTTGTAGCTGAGCAGGGTATGAAAGACCTTGAGAGCTAGAAAGACTGCTCGAAGCTCCAAGAGATTGATATGGAGAAAGGTCTCCTGTGGGGACCAAGTGCCTTGGGTGGAGAGGTCTTGTAGATGAGCTCCCCAACCTGTTTGGGAGGCATCTGTTGTGAGAGTTGCTTGGGGCAACAATTGTTGGAAGGGGGACCCCAGCAACAGATTTTGAGTGGACATCCACCACTGGAGAGTCCAAAAGAGCCGATTGGAGGTTGCTATTTGGTCTGAGAGAGCTCCTGATGCTTGAGTCCACTGGGTGGACAAAGTCCATTGGGCTGCTCTCATATGTAGGCGAGCATAGGGTACCACATGCACTGTGGAAACCATGTGGCCTAGCAGTTGTAGCATCTCCCGGGCAGTTAAGTGGCTCTTTGACTGAACCTGAGAGGCCAACTGCACTAGGCGTAGGCAACGGGCCTGAGGAAGATAGGCCCTTGCAGTGGTAGTATCTAGCCAGGCCCCTATGAACTCTAGGGACTGAGTAGGGGTGAGCTGGGACTTTGGGAGATTTACCACAAGTCCCAGATACTGTAGAATGCGACTTGTGCAGTCCAGGGAAGTCTGGGCCTCTGACTGAGATGGAGCTCGGATGAGCCAGTCGTCCAGGTATGGGAATACAAATATTCCCAGAGTGCGTAGAAATGCAGCTACTGTTGCCATGCATTTGGTGAACACTCTTGGGGCAGGGGCCAGACCAAACGGAAGCACCCTGTATTGGTAATGTTTTCCTTGGAAAAGAAAACGGAGGAATCTTCTGTGAGATGGATGGATGAGGACATGTGTGTACGCATCCTTGAGATCTAGAGAACAAAACTTTGAAGGTATGGAAGGAGAGTGTGCAGAGAAAGCATCTTGAACTTCTCCTTGCATAGAAATTTGTTCAATTCCCTGAGATCTAATATGGGTCTGTATCCCCCTGTCTTCTTTGGAATGAGAAAATAGGGGGAGTAAAACCCTGACCCTTGTTGAAGAAGGGGAACTTCTTCTATTGCCCCTTGGGCAAGAAGGGTAGCCACCTCTTGACCTAGAAGGTCGAGAAGAGATATGGGAGAATTGAAGTGTCTCACCATGGTGTGGGGAGGAAGGTCTGAGAAATGAAGTTTGTAGCCCTCTCTTATGATGGAGAGGGTCCATTGCTCTGATGTAATCTGCTCCCATCTGGGAGCAAAATAAGCTAACCTTCCTGGAATGGTGAGAGGTTCTGACTGTTTTAAAGCCAGAAAGGCTAAGTTCTCTAGCATCAAGTCAAAAACCCTGAGGAGGTTGGGTCTGCTGAGTTGCAGCAGCCCCTGTAGTCTTAGGCCTGGCCTGTTTAGGTTGCTGACGCTTAGTAGCAAAGCGACCTGTAGAGGATTGTTGGCCAGAAGTAGAAGGGAATCTGCCCTTTTTGAAAAAAGACTTCTTGAAGGGTTTTTTCTTGGCAGGAATGGAGGTTGACTTTGAAAGTCTATCCAGAGCAGAATTTTCTGCATCCATTTGAGTGGCTTTAATTTGCCATTCTTTGCCAAAGAGGTTTTCACCTGTACAGGGAAGATTTCCTAAGCCATCTTGGACCCAGGGCTCTAAATCAGAAACCTGGAGCCAAGCAATTCTGCGAGCAGCTATGGCAATGCCAGAAGCTCTGCTGGCACCTTCAAAGGAATCAAAGGCTGCCCTGTTGGAAAACTTTGAAATGTCTTGAGTATGCTTAAGCCAAATGAGGAATTCATCCCTTTTATCTTCTGGTAGAAAAGGGAGGAAAGTGTGCAGTGAGGAGGTGGAGGGATTTCCACCTTCTTTTGTGTTTACAGCTCCAACAAAAATAATAATTATAGGTGTATATAAAAAAAAAAAAATAGCAGGACTTCCGGTATGACACTTCCCTCCAGAGCGCTGACCATAGTATTTGCGGATAGTGTATTTGGGGGGGTGGAGAGATCCCCTGTAGTTATTGCACTTAGGTGCTATGCGATTGCTGTTACTCCTCCTGTATGTTGAGGGAGAGCTTGCCCAGGTGAATTTTTAGACCTGATAATTTCTAATGGGGGGATGGGTTTAGGCCTTCGAGGCCCATAGGATCTATTCTGAACCCGGTGGGGAGAGCCGGGGGGGGGGGGGGGTCGTGGGTAAAACTAGGGCTGTGTAATAAGAGAGAGTAGGTAGGTGTGGGTAGTGGGTAATGGGGGAAATCAGGGTCTGGTCTGGGGAAAGGTTGCAGAGGTATCTTAGAGGGGTGGGCCCGATTGCTATAGGAAGTCAACCGGCCTAGGACAGGCTGGCTGGAGTAGATAGGGTTAGGGACTTGTGGGTAGAGGGGGGGAACGGGGGTATATTGGGAGGGATTGGGGTAGCTAATAAGGGGGAGGGGGGTGGGAGGGGTAGGTTGGGGAGTGGGAAGGGGGTGGGAACATGGTCGCGTCACACCAGGAGCCCCATGGCATTGGGGGAATACTTGAGTATCGGGTGGGGGGAGCCCCAGGCTGGGGGGGTTCTTCCCGGGATAAGGTTGGGTACCTTATTAAGATATTGGAATGATGTTATCCCAGACTGAAGATTACTTCGTGGAATGTTTGTGGCCTGGGGAGCCTGATTAAAAGAACAAAAATCCTACAGGCTCTAGTGCGCCAAAAAACTGACATTGCCTTCCTCCAGGAAACCCACCAGACAACCGAGGAGCATGCCAAATTGTGTAAATTCTGGGTGGGACAGGTATGGGGGGCGCCGGCCCAGAATAAGAAAGGGGGGGTGGCCCTACTGCTACATAAGTGTATACGCTTTGATGTTATCAGAGAAATAGTGGATCCCACCGGGAGATTTATACTGCTACATGGCGTCCTGGAAGGCAGACCCGTTATTCTTGGTAATATTTATAGCCCTAATGTGTTGGACCGTGCTTTATATTCTAGGTTGGCCTACCAGGTGGAGCAGCTTCCGGAGCTCCCACTGATCTTGGGAGGGGATTTTAATGGAGTGATGGATGTGGAGATGGACACATCCCGGGGCGAGGGGCCTAGGGAGAGATCTCAAGGGGCTCGAGCCTTAAATGGTTTGAGGGCCAGGTTGGGTTTGGTGGATCCATGGAGACTGTTGCATCCCACTGAAAGAGACTACACACATCAATCTCGTGCACACAGCTCTAGCGCACGTATCGATTATTTGTTGACCTCGCAGAGTTTGTTCGCTTTGGTTGACGAGGCGCAGATAGGTCCGGCGGAAATTTCCGATCATGCCATTATTTGGCTCCAACTGCGTTGGGGCGCTGCTCACATGGCGATGAGACTGTGGCGGTTTCCTTTGGAACTATATAGAGACTCTCAGTTCCGCCAGTTCATACAGAGGCGTGGGCAAGAATTTGAGGAGGATCATAGAGGGCATTGCGAGGATCCTGAGCTGGTTTGGGAGACAGCGAAAGTGGTCTTGCGTGGGGACATTATTGGTTTTTTGGCACGAAAACGAAGACTTATGGCAGAATGTATCATCCGATTGGAGCGCCTAGTCACTCAGCAGCGGCGGAAATGGGCGAATAACCCCAGCATGGCCTTGAAGAAACAGGTTTGGGAGATGCAGACGGCGTTGAATGACCTCTTGCATCAGCGGGCTAAAAAGTCGGTTATGTATTATAGATATCAGCTTTACTGCCATGGAGATAAACCAGGAAGGCTGCTGGCCCGATGTTTACGGGGTTCCAGGGGGTCTATGCTGGTGCATGCGTTAAAAGATGATAAGGGGGTCCTCCACAGGGAGAGCCCGGAGACAGCCCGTGTTTTTCGTTTGTTTTTTCAGAAACTTTACACAGCAGACCCGGGCTCTCCAGGGCGGATGTCAGAATACTTGGAAGGGTTGGACTTACCCCAATTGACTGACCAGCAGCGGTTGCAACTAGATCAGCCGATTTCAGTACTGGAGGTGCAAAATGTTATTGCTAAAGCGAGTTGTTACAAAACCCCCGGTACGGATGGGCTGGGGGCGGAATTTTACAAGATTTTGACTGGCTTGGTGTCTCCACTGCTGGTGGCAGTTTATACTCGGAGGTCTGAGCAGGGTACATTTCGATGGGGTAGTAACCTGGCTCATATGATCCTGCTTCCTAAGCCAGGGAAAGATTTGTTGTGTGCTGAGTCTTACCGCCCTATTTCTCTTCTTAATTTTGATCTTAAAATCTTGGCGAAAATTCTTGCGGACCGCTTAGCGAGTGTATTGGGGCATTTGATTCATGACTCCCAGGTGGGTTTTGTGAAAGGGAGGTATGCGGTCCGCAATTTGAGAAAGATTTTAGCTTCGTTGGAATGGGTACAGAGTAGGCGTCTCCCATCTTTACTAATTAGTTTCGACGCAGAGAAAGCTTTCGATAGGGTGGATTGGCAGTATTTATGGCATCTACTGCCTTGTTATGGGATTGGAAGCTCTTTTTGTGCCATGGTTAGAAGTCTCTACTATGATCCGGTTACGGCGATTTGTTGTAATGGGGTGCTCTCGGAAACTTTTCCGCTGCATCGGGGGACCAGACAGGGTTGTCCTCTCTCCCCGCTGCTTTTTGTCCTCTCTCTGGACCCGTTCATTCGTCGGGTGGAGTCCTCGCGGGAGATACAAGGAGTGCATATTCGTAATACCGTTTTTAAATTGTCAGCTTTTGCTGAGGACCTCCTTGTGCATTTGCTTCGGCCCCACGAATCGCTCGCCAGCTTGATGCGGGAGTTTGAGACCTTCGGTCACTTCGCAGGTTTACGTATCAATAAGGATAAATCTGAGGCATTAGACATCTCGGGATCGGTGAGGGGTAGTTGGCAGGGGCCCTTCCCCCTCAAGTGGGCGGTCCATCATTTTAAATATCTTGGTATTTTATTGACAGGTCAGCCTTCCCAGTTATATGGGTGTAACCTTTGTCGAATTCTTCAGAGCATCCAAGCTCAGTTGCAAGCCTGGTGACCTCTCCTGCTGTCTCTGTCTGGGAGAATTGCGGCGGTTAAGTTAGTCTTTTTACCAAGGGTTCTCTACTGGCTGCAAACGTTGCCTGTTTGGCTTCTGCGAAAGGATCTGAAGTGGATGGAGGGACTTATTAGTGGCTTTTTGTGGGGGGGGGGGCAAGAGCACATATCCCCTTTCGCCGCTTGGTGGGGAGTTGGAGGCACGGAGGTCTGGGGCTCCCTGATTTGGGTGCTTACGCTCTGGCCTGTCAGGCTCGGCACTTGGGGGACTGGCTGGGGGGAACAGAGGTTTACACTCCTCTGGCGTTAGAGGAGGCTTTTGCTGCTCCAATCTCTTTGCTCGCCCTCTTACACTTGGAGTACCGTCTGTCTCCCGGTAACCTAGCTGAGAGTATACTCATCGCACCGGTGCGTCGAACTTGGAGACAGCTAAACACTTATTGGAGAACAAACTGGAAGGTCTCCAGTTGGCTGCCGATTCAGGGTAACGTTCTTTTTACTCCGGGAATGGACCATGCGATATTTCGTGAGTGGGCACAGAAGGGTCTTCATAGTTTGGGCCATGTGGTGGAACCGTCTAGGCGTTGCAAGAAGTTTCTGTCGCTCTGTACTGAATATGATCTGGGGGCTGGACATTACTTTGCATATATGCAGATCTCACATTATGTAGCCTCCCTGCCGGAAGGGGAGTTGCAGGCCGACCGCTCGGCGAAGATCTTGGACTTCTTTGATTTGGGTGGGGGAACCCCGCCGTCTATTCGGCTGTTGAAAGCTCGCTTGATTCCATACCGACCTTCTCCAGAATACCATTCAGTGGAGCAGGCATGGGCTGCGGAGATGGGAAGGGAGATTGTCCCGGGTACACTTTTGAAAGCCCTGCAGCGGGTGGGGGAGCTGGCGGTGGGAGTTTGGTGGCGAGAGATGCAGTATAAATCCCTTACTAGGGTGCATTTCTCTCCCAGATGGGCTTTTTGCTCCCATCTTACCCTGGACGGGCGTTGTCTGCGGTGCGCGGCGCCGCTAGCGCATTTGCTGCATATGTGGTGGGGATGTCGGCTTATTCGGCAGTATTGGACAAGAATAGGCTCATTTATGGAGCGGGTACTGAGACAGAGGGTATGTTGGGACGCCTCTTTAGTTCTCCTGGATCACTTGCGCCTCCTACAGCCCAAGGGCAAATGGGAGAGATTGTTAGTGCGCAAGGCTTGTCTGGTGGGTAAAGGTCCTATACTGCACAGCTGGCGGGAACAGAATCTGCCCGCCTTTTGGGAATGGCGTAACGCCTTCCATCAGATGATGCTTATGGAGGCTAGATATGCCAGCGGTAATGTTAAGCGCTGGCCACATTTTCAGTTGCTTTGAGACCCCTATATTCAGAGTCTGAGTTCTCGTAGTAGGAACGAAGTGCTGCAATTAGGCTCCTAGGCGACTCCTCGGATTGTCGGGGTGTGGCCTTGGGGATATATGTTATGGGGTCCCCCGGTGTGGCCGCGACCAAGGGAGGGTGGTTGGGGGGGAGGGGGGCGGGAAGGGGATACTAAATGGGAACATTGAAAGATGCACCGGTATTTGTTATCTGTCCTCCTGGATGGGGATAACAGTCGACCCCACCTGGAGTTTGTTTGTTCTATTGTTTACCTTTGTTGCATGGTGTTGATAAATAAAGCTTATAAAAAAAAAATAGCATAGCAGACACACTGTCGGTTTCCAATGGTCTCTCTGTTCTGACAGTTGGTTCCACTCATAGACAAAACCTGCTTACTGGTTCCAAAAGCCTTATAGAAACTTGGATCCATTATAAGGTCTGCCAGGATTCAAACCAATGACCCTGAGCACCAGAGCTTGGTGGCTAGCAGTTGGAGCCATTGACACTACTTAGTAAAAAAACCAAGTTCAGGATACAAGACCATGAATGCTATATGGGGTTACCCCTTCTCTCCCCAGAGAGCCCACTGGACCAGCGAGAGGTATGTCTTAATGGACAAACACTGGCTCCCTGGCACTTATAGAATAAAATTTAGTTTTAATTCTAGCACATAAATCTTTGTCTACTGGTACCCCTCAATGAGCCCGATTCTATCAGGGGCACATCCGGGCCTCAGACATATCCTTGCTGGTTCAACATTTTTCGGAGGACCTAACATGTATCTGCTGCTACTCAGCACCACTTTGCTGCTTCAGTGAAGTGTACCTTCTACTACATCTGGTTCCTGCTCCACGTCTGCTTCCTGATCCCATCTGGTGTCTGCACTGCTAGCCTCACCACCATGCTCCCACCCAGGGTAGGTCCTAACACCCATATGATATGGAACCTAATTTGTTGGCCCTAGCTCCAGACACATGGTCAACATTATCAGTGAGCATATGAAACCAATGGGAGCTTACCTAGCAGAGAAGGGGTAGAGACCAGTCTCTATCCGAAACACTGGTGGCAGAGTATATTTCCCACACTAATGATCTGAGAATGTCCTGTAAGACTGTAATCACAAATAGTGGGCTTCTTTTTTTTTATTAAGCCTAATAGCTGAGGTAATCCTGGCCACAGTTTCACCATTGAGACACTGCTAAAAGTTTGGTTTACCACAAACCTATACAACCCAATAGGTGGAGACCAGTAACATATACAATCCTTTTAATTTTATGACACAAACTGGAGTCTATATTTGTCTCCAGATTCAAAGCACACTCCTTAGTACCATCTTCACTTTAGCAATTTTTGCAACATTATGAATAGGTGAGTTAGCATCCACATCTACAACATGTAACCAAGATGAGGGCTTAAGCCTCAAGGAAGAAAGCCTGGAAAAAGGCATATTAAAGATCAGCATAAAAGCTTAGAAGACAGAACCAACCAACCAAAACATGGTTTATCACATTCTTTGAGGTTCCCAACCCTATCACCTCTCCAATAATTAGCTTATGATGTTGCTTAAATATATGACTAAAGGAAGGTACACACTTACTACTACATAGTAACATAGTAGTTGACGGCAGATAAAGACCAGCATGGTCCATCCAGTCTGCCCAGCAAGATGGCAAGAGTAGGTGCATCTGTCGCTCCGCGCAGGCCACCCCTCCCCATATCCTTGTTCAGGGGTAAACCCACCACTCCATGTAGGACATCCCTATTTGTTGAGACGTTATATGGTTCAGAAGTTAGATGGTACTGTTTATTTTGTTTTTTTCCTATTTCTGTAAAGGGATCCTCTGTGTTTGTCCCATGCCTTTTTGAATTCCGTCACCGTGTTCGCCCCTACCACTTCCATCGGGAGGGCATTCCAAGCATCCACCACCCTTTCAGTGAAAAAATATTTCCTGACATTGCCTTTCAATTTACCCCCTTGCAGTTTCATGTTATGCCCTCTAGTTTTACAGGTTCCCCGTCTTTGGAAGAGGTTTGTTTGTTCATCATTTCTCTTTAAGTATTTAAAGGTCTGAATCATATCTCCCCTGTCCCTCCTTTCCTCCAAAGTATACATATTTAGGTCTTCAAGTCTCTTCTCATAAGGCTTCTGACACAGGCTCCAAATCATTTTGGTCGCCTTCCTCTGAACAGTCTCCAGTCTTTTTACATCCTTTGCAAGATACGGTCTCCAAAACTGAACACAGTATTCCAAGTGAGGCCTCACCAGTGACCTATACAGTGGCATAAGTACCTCTTCTTTTCTGCTGGTAATCTCTCTTTGTATGCAGCCCAACATCCTCCTGGCTTTTGCCACCGCCTTGTCGCACTGTTTTGCCACCTTGAGATCAGCAGAGATAATCACACCAAGGTCTTTTTCCTGAACTGTGCATACCAACCTTTCTCCCCCTATCGCGTACATTTCTCTTGGATTTCTGCTACCCAAGTGCATGACACTGCACTTTTTTGCATTAAATCGTAGTTGCCAAGCTTTAGACCAGTCTTCCAGCTTTTGTAGATCTTTCTTCATGTTAACCACTCCCTTGGGGGAGTCCACTCTGTTGCAAATTTTTGTGTCGTCTGCAAAAAGACAGACCTTTCCATTCAGTCCTTCAGCAATATCACTCACAAATACATTGAACAATTCCGGGCCCAGGACCGAACCCTGGGGCACCCCGCTAATCACCTTCCTCTCATCCGAGTGAGCTCCATGTACAATCACCTTCTGACGTCTGTCAGTCAACCAATTTCTAATTCCATTAACCAGATACCAATTCATAGTAAAATTCTGCAAAGTCTTAATAAAAACTAGCCACAACGCCTCCGACTTTGGGGGATACTCATTCAGGATAGGAGCCTGAAGAAGCCATATGGGGAGATGACATTTAAAGATTTATGGAGACTACATTTGCCCATAAAAAATGATGCAGCAATAGTGTCATTTAATCAGTTTATTTGTGTTTTCTGAGGCTTGCCCTGTAAGCAAAGGATAGTCTGGATCATGGGACACTGTCGTTGGGACACGCAGGAGAGGGGCACAATGCCCCTTGGGTCCACATCTTAGTGTGGCCATGACTTATTTGGAAGAGTCAGTTTACTGTATATCTCTAGTTGCTCATCATCCCAGTTATGACTGTTTTGTTAATATAGCTGCAGCTGTTGTCACTATCAACCTCTCCTTGCATTTTTATATAGAACATATCCACTGTTGCTGTTTATGTAAAGAAAGCACAGTTACTTACCTGTAACAGGTGATCTCTGGGAACAGCAGGAATAAGTCTTCACATAAGGGGTATCGTCGGTACCGACGGAGCCTGCGCGGGAACGCTCCCCAGCGCCCAATAAGAAAGCTTTTGGGAGCATCCCACAGTGCCTGCGTGCTGCCTTCCCGCCTTTCCCAACCGCCTCTTTCCAGTTCGAGTTTTAAAGCTGAGACAAAGAGAGAGAGAGAGGGAAGGAAAGATAGATAGAGAGATACAACTCCTAGGGGAGGTGGGTGGGTTGTGAAGACTTATTCCTGCTGTTCCCAGAGATCACCTGTTACAGGTAAGTAACTGTGCTATCTCCAGGAACAAGCAAGAATGAGTCTTCACATATGGGGACTCCCTAGCTGCAGATACCAGGGAGAGACCCCAGAGTTGTGTGTCCTTGAAAAGGGCTCTACCTCCCCCCATGGATCTCTGGCATCCAACCTGGGTAGGTGGGTAGGAGTTGATTAGGAATGGAACAGGTGTTTGAGAACAGCCTGACCAAACAAGGCATCCCGGCGGGAGTCCTTGTCCAAACAGTAATGGGCTGTGAAGGTATGAACCGAGGCCCAGGTGGCCGCTCGACAGATTTGGTCGATGGACACAGAGTTTAGATGAGCCATTGAGGCTGCCATGGCCCTCACATTGTGAGCTGTGACATGGCCCTCCAGAGAAAGGTTCCTACTCTGGTAGGCGAAAGAAATACACTGAGCAATCCAGTTGGACAGTGTTCTCGGAAACTGGAAGTCCTAAATGGGAAGGATCAAAAGCAACAAAGAGTTGAGAAGACTTTCTATGTTGCTGTGTTCTTTGTAAGTAAAAGGCGAGAGCTCTTTTACAATCCAAAGTATGAAGATTCCTCTCTGCACTTGATGCATGAGGTCCTGGAAAAAAGACAGGTAAGTATACCTCTTGGTTCAGATGAAAAGGCGAGACCACTTTGGGCATAAAGTGTGGAATGGTCCTGAGGACTACCTTATCATGATGGAACCTTGTATAAGGAGGATTAGCCACCAAGGCTTGCAATTCACTGATGCGGCGTGCTGAGGTGACTGCAATGAGAAAGATAACCTTCCAAGAAAGAAATTTCAAGGAGGTGGTAGCTAAAGGTTCAAAGGGTGGCTTCATAAGCTGGCCAAGAACCAGATTTAAGTCCCATGCCACTGGAGGTGGTTTAATACGAGGTTTAGTTAAAAGAAGGCCTCTCATGAATCTTGCTATAAGAGGATGAGAGGAAATAGGCTGTCCATTGAGAGGCTTGAGGGACGCTGCAATAGCACTCAAATGGACTCTTACTGAATTAGTTTTAAGGCCTGCATGGGATAGATGCAAAAGATACTCTAGTAAAGAATTCAAAGGTATTGCAAGAGGGTTAAGACCCTTCTCTGAACACCAAATGGAAAATCTTTTCCATTTGAAAGCATAAGAATGTCTAGTGGAAGGCTTTCTAGAAGCATGAAGAATATCTCTGACTTGCTGAGAGAGATGAAAAACCTGAAGGTCTAGGCCTTCAGCAACCAGGCCCTGAGATGGAGAGACTGGGGGTTTGGGTGCCACAACGTTCCATCTTCCTGGGATAGAAGATCTGGTGCAGAGCCCAATTCCAGGGAGGGAGCTTGAGAGAGATGCAGAAGTAGAGGGCACCATACTTGGCGTGGCCAATGTGGTGCTATGAGGATCATAGAACCTCGGTCTCTCTGAAGCTTGAAAAGTGTTTTGGGAATTAGGGGAATGGGTGGAAAGGCATAAAGGAAGTCTTGACCCCAGTGAAGAAGGAAGGCATCCTTGGCCTGAACTCCCTGACACGGAATTCTGGAACAGAACTGGGGAAGTTTGGCATTCCACGGACTTGCAAAGAGGTCTATGTCCGGGGTTCCCCAAATTCGAAAAATCCTGGCTACCTGGTCCATGTGGAGGGACCACTCATGTGGAAGCAGAACTCGACTGAGTCTGTCTGCCCAAGAGTTTTGAACGCCTGGAAGATATACTGCCATAAGATGAGTCTGATGCTCTCTGGCGAAGGCCCACAGTCGCAAAGCTTCATTGCAAAGCGACAGAGAGCTAGTCCCTCCCTGCTTGTTCACATAGAACATGGCTACTTGGTTGTCCATGTGGATGAGGACTGTCCTGTAGCTGAGCAGGGAGTGGAACACTCTGAGAGCTAAGAATATTGCTCTGAGTTCCAAGAGATTGATGTGTAGAGAAGTCTCCTGTGGAGACCAGATGCCCTGGGTGGAGAGATCGTGCAGATGAGCTCCCCAACCCATTGGGGAGGCATCTGTTGTAAGGGCTGCTTGGGGTAGTGACTGCTGAAAAGGGGACCCCAGCAACAGGTTTTGAGAGGACTTCCACCACTGGAGAGACCAAAAAAGGCGACTGGAGTTTGCTATTTTGTCTGACAGGCAACCGGATGCCTGAGTCCACTGGGTGGACAAAGTCCATTGAGCTGCCCTCATGTGAAGGCGAGCATATGGAACCACATGCACGGTGGATGCCATGTGGCCTAAGAGTTGTAACATTTCCCGAGCAGTTAAATGGGACTTTAACTGTATTTGGGAGGCTAACTGCACCAAGCGTAGGCAACGAGCCTGAGGAAGATAGGCCCTTGCAGTTGTGGTATCCAGCAAAGCCCCTATAAACTCCAGAGATTGAGTAGGGGTGAGATTGGATTTTGGGATGTTTATTACCAGTCCCAAATACTGAAGGACACGCATTGTGCAGGTTAGAAAAGTCTTGGCCTCTGACTGAGAGGGAGCTCGAATGAGCCACTCGTCCAGATATGGGAAAACAAATATTCCTAGAGTGCGTAGAAATGCAGCTACTACTGCCATGCATTTCGTGAACACCCTTGGTGCGGAGGCCAGACCAAAAGGAAGCACCCTGTATTGGTAGTGCTTTCCTTGAAAAAGGAACCGAAGGAACCTTCTGTGTGTTGGATGGATGAGAACATGGGTGTACGCATCCTTGAGATCTAGAGAACAAAGCCAGTCCTGACTCTGAAGGCATGGAAGCAGAGCACTGAGAGAAATCATCTTGAATTTCTCCTTGAATAGAAATTTGTTCAATTCTCTGAGATCTAAGATGGGTCTGTAGCCCCCTGTTTTCTTTGGGATAAGAAAATAAGGGGAGTAGACCCCTGTGCCTTGTTGAAGAAGAGGTACTTCTTCTATTGCCCCTTGAGCAAGAAGGGTGGCAATCTCCTGACCCAGAAGGTTGAGGAGAGATGTTGGAGAATTGAACTGTTTCACTATGGTGTGAGGGGGAAGGCTTAAGAAATGAAGCTTGTACCCTTCCTTTATGATAGAGAGTGTCCATTGCTCTGCTGTAATTTGTTCCCATCTGGGAACAAAGTAAGTCAACCTTCCTGGAATGGTAAGGGGCTCTGGTTCCTCCAGAGCCAGAAAGACTAAGTTCTCTAGCTGCAAGTCAAAGGCCCTGAGGAGGCTGAGGCTGCTGGGTCATGGAAGGCCTAGTAGCCTTTGATTTGTCTGTTTAGGTGGTTGCTGACGCTTTGCAGCAAAACGACCTGCAGAAGATGCCTGCTGACCATAAGCAGGATAGTATCTTCCCTTTTTGGAAAAAGATGTCTTTTTGAACAATCTTTTCTTAACAGGAGCAGAGGTAGACTTTGAAAGTCGATCCAAAGCAGAGTTTTCAGCATCCATCTGATTGGCCTTTGCTTGCCAATCCTTACCAAAAAGGTTTTCACCTGTACAAGGGATATTCCCTAACTCATCTTGGACCCAGAGCTCCAAATCAGAAGCTTGTAGCCAAGCAATTCTGCGTGCCCCTATGGCAATAGCCGAGGCTCTGCTTACACACTCAAAAGAGTCAAAGGCTACATGGTTGGAAAATTTGGAGGCATCTTGGGCTTGTTTGAGCCAAGTGAGAAACTCCTGCCTTTTATCCTCCGAAATGAAAGGGGTTAAAGTCTGCAGATGATCTGTGACTTCTTTTAGAAACATTCCTATATAGAGACTATAGGAGTTGATCCTGGCAGCTAGCATAGAAGCTTGAAAAACCCTTCGGCCAAAAGCATCTAGGGTCCTGCATTCACGTCCTGGAGGATTAGATGAGTGTCTCTTTGCACTCTTTATCTTTCTCATGGCACTCTACCACAATAGAGTGGTGAGGAAGCTGAGTCTTGTGGAAGCCAGGACAAGGAGGGACACGATACATGGTGTCTAGCCTGCGAGAATGAGGAGAGGTGGTAAGAGGTGTCTCCCCACATCCTCAACATGAGATCATACAGAATCTCATGGATAGGTAAAGTAGCTGCCTCTTTAGGAGTTTTAGGATATTGTAAAATATCTAACTCCTTAGCTCTGGGTTCTGACTCAGGGGCCACTGTGATGGAGAGGCCCCTAGCCACTTCCCTAATGAAGTCTTGAAAAGACAAGTCTTCTGGAGGAGACATTCTTCGTTTAGGAAAAGAAGACTCCTGAGGAAGAAGTATCGAAGCCTCGACAGAACCCTCAGACTCATTAGAGTCTTCAGAGGAATCGAAGTATCGCCTGTCTGGATGCTCCTGTAAAGCCCGATAGCCGTACCGAGTAGGATCGGTATCGGGAGTAACCGGTATCGGTTCGGTACCGATGGGCATCATAGGACAGGGTACCGTTGCAGTCGACACCGAAGCCGATGCAATCGGTACCGGCACCGGGAGTGATGCCGGTGCCAGAGCCGGTACCGACAACGGGGATTGTTGCGATACCGGAGGCGTCGCAGCCTGTATGAATGCTGTTAGGGTGCGCTGCATGGTCAGAATCTTCTGATCCATCGACGCCACCAATGTCTGGATGTCGGTACCAGTGGGAGCCACCGGTACCCCAGAACACGGCAACAGGTGATCTGTCGAGGCCGAGCCATCGATGTCAACCTGTGACCCCATAGACAATGCTTTGGAAGCCGGAGCTTCCCGCCGGGGTAATTTTGCCAGTGCGGAATCCTCGAGCGCAAGCCCGGAGGCATCTCGATGCTTGGAGGGAGATCTACCCTTCGAGGACCGGCTAGATTTATGCTTGGTTACCTGAGATCCATGGGAGGAAGAAGAAGCCCTGGAAGACGTCGATGCCACCGAAGCTGCATCAGAGGGAAACAGGGTACTGAGCTTGTCTGCTCGGTTCTGCCGACCTCTTTTAGACATCATGGTACAGGACATACAATCCGTAATGGAATGGTCAGGCCCCAAACATTTTAGACACCAGTCATGGGTGTCGGTGACAGAAATAGTACCGCCACATTTTGTGCACTTTTTAAACCCGGAGGCGGGCTTCTCCATGAGGAAAATATTTTTAGGCCTAAGGCCCAAAAAAAAACAAACTGAAAATGCACAGTGAAGAAAAGATAATTTTTTTTTTTTGAAAGAAAGAAAAGACCGGCGGTACCGGTCCGACGTCGAAGAAGGCAGACGCGACACAAAAGAATTAAGAAAAAATAAAGAACTTCTTCTGTGTTGACAGGAACACGACCTGCTGGCTCCGCGGAAAAGAAGAACTGGAGAGAGGCGGTTGGGAAAGGCGGGAAGGCAGCACGCAGGCGCTGTGGGATGCTCCCAAAAGCTTTCTTATTGGACGCTAGGGAGCGTTCCCACGCAGGCTCCGTCGGTACCGACGATACCCCATATGTGAAGACTCATTCCTGCTTGTTCCTGGAGATTACAGGGTACTGCATGGATGAGTGATTCCACTTGATTCCTTTCCATGATGCAGCCTGATGTGGGTGAACACAAAAAGAGCAAGAAACTCTTGCAAAAACCCAGCAGTACACAAAAAGCAAGAGCAAAGGATGGTGTTTTATTGGATTGCACAATCAACTTTTAATTTTGGCGGTCAAGTGGTTTTTGCTCGCTGCCTTAAGCATGATGTGTCACTCAAATGCTGAGTTAGCCACGCCCCTTACTTTTAGCGCGAGTCTCGGCGTCTTTAAAATCCACCTCTTATCACACTGCCGGCTTTCAATGAATTACGTTTTAGCAGCGTGTCTCCTTTGACGGATACAGTTTGATTTGGTTTCTAGCGACACAGGCACAGTATCATAGGGATTTTTAATATACATTTTCTATTGGATGTTTCAATATATATATCTTGATTCTTGCTGCTTCAGAAGGCGTTTTTTGTTCGCACAGACAGATTTTCAGTGTGGTTAGTCTTGGCGATTTTCACAGCACTACTTGTACTTACGTTTTATGCATTATATTTAAAAATTTTTTAAAAATGCAATTGAGATTAGATCTTTAAGCGTCGATTATTCACTATTCTTCATTTCATATAACTACATATTTTGCAGTATATTCATCGGGTACACAAGCACTAATTTCTCTTTGTTTTTTAAAGAAGGTTTTTGTCCACGCTTCTAGTCTGCGGTGACAGTTCATGAATAGTATGGTTCGGTTTCTTGTTAATCCTCTACAAATTCTTTTTGGCCATGGTTTTAGGATAACCTGCTTTGACATATGTTTTCTAAATAATGGTTTTCAATCATTACTTTTAAATGATAGTTTTTTATTTTCACTTTAGTATTACATTAGGATAGTTTCTTTTTAGACACACGTACATATTTATAATCCTCTTCTCCTGATTAATCACATAATGGTTCAGTATTAGCTACACAATTCAGTGTATTTATCTTTATTCAGTCTCTTGATTAACTCTACAAGCATATCTTCTTTTCTTGCTGTCTTTAGCGATACTAAGTATTTTTAGAAAGTTTCAAGACAGTAAGTTTTGTTTTTATTATGCAATATGTTAGTTTTGTTACACGTTTTCATTTTTATGTTATATTTTAGCTTTGTTAGTTACAACACAGTTTTATCTTACAAGAGCCAGTTGTTGCCAGCTCATGGCGTTGTCTACAACGTGAGAGGATTTACATTCAGGGTCTCTGTACCCACAGTGCTTGAATGTGAGTAATGTGTTGTTTCTATATCTGTACATTGATCTTTACATTATTTGATACTTTGATTTCGCCCTGCGTCTTCTGTGTATATTTTTTCTACATAATTGTATGCATGTGGTTTTACTTATTTATTAGTTACATTGAATAATTATTGTGTTTTTATTTGCAAACATGTTCTATTGTTATATATTTTAATTGTTACTAACATGCCCACCTAATTTTAATTTTAATTTGTTTGGTTTATTATGTTTTTAATATGGTTTCTTTTGTATTTAAGTACCCACCCCCCGAAGAAGGCATTGGCCGAAACGCGTTGGGGATCAATAAAGCACTTGTGCTCCATCCTTTGCTCTTGCTTTTTGTGTACTGCAGCCTGATGTGGGTGAAACATGGTGCCATGTTGGAAAACTCTGCTGAATGTATTGGACCATTCTCTCGCCTAAAGTAATATGAGGATCAGAAGCATCAGCAGTTACAAAATGGTGAAACTTTCTCTACAGCTTTGCAGCAGTTTTCTTTCCAAAATGCTAAAAGTCTGCAAATCCACGTCCTCCTACAAAGAGGATCAACTGGTTGTTCAGCCATGCCACCATTGCTGCAATGGTATTGAAAATGCCAATCTCTTTTTTCTAAGACTTTACAAATGGATTCTGCATATATTTTTTTGTCTATGGTTATTTATACACGTTTTGGTGTTCTGAGACAATTATGCCTCTAGAATATATTGTATAGATACCTGGAATTTTGTATACTGATGAAATATTGAATGGATCATGTGACTGCTCGTAGACTTCAGAGCTGTGGGACATTTCAACAGCTTGTTTAATTGTTGCTTATTCTTGTATCAGATTTTATATTCTGTGTAGTTATCTTTTGAGGTTTTTGTGGTTTTGATTTGTCTGTTTTGAATGTTATGTGGTTCTCTATTCATTTGTTAAACTTAGAAATGGACTGGATAGTTGTATGTTCTTTTTTGAAGAAGTTGTGAATAATTAAATGTTGATATGGTTAATGGATTTGTTAATCACAGATTTCTTTTTTCGTATCAGTTTAAATTTTGCAGCACATGGCAGAGTAATTACATAATAATCCCATTCAGAGGAAGAAAAGTATTAACTAAGCCATGCTTCTTCTGTATGCAGCTTGAATGATAACTGTTACCGCCATGTATCGCACTATAAGAACCACATCCTGCCCACTATGTCCATCTTCTAGGGTGCACTAGTGCAAGAACAAAAGGACAAAACTTTCTAAAATCTGAACGTCCTCAGAGTCTTGCCAGTGTGAATCAGGAAAAGCCTTTAATAACATCATATGCTATCTTTGAAACTTTCCCATCTCCCCTCCTCATCAAGCCCTCTGCCCCTCCCCCCCCCCTTCCTCACACCAGTGTTTCAAAAGGGCACATCATCTGGTAAAACATTAAAGTAATATTTCAGTTGCAGATTCATACCAAATTTGTTGATGTTCACAAAATAGGAAAAACAACCATCGCATCTGCCACACTTACTCATGGGATAAAAATTATTCAAACCACTTCCCTCCCCAATACGAAGTCATGTTATTTGTGTCTACCTTCCCCTTTTCTGGCGCCTTGGCATATTTTGACCTTGTTCCATTATAGACCATGTGCAAGGAGGCATGGCCAACTGGTTAAAATACTGCACTGGGAATCAGGAGATGTCCTGAAGAAACCAAAGGCTCAAGGACAAGGGGTGAGAATATGAAGTGCAGAGGAAACATGAAAAAAGACATCCTTACAGAAAGGAGAGTAGATGCTTGGCAGGGCCTTCCAGCACAGATCACAGTAACCAAAACCATCTGCAGCTCCAAGTATGCTGCTTCACAAAGGTTGCTTAGATCCTTACAGCAAGCGTAGCTAGTTCTGCCTTCTCATATTCAGTTACAGTCCACAAGACAAAGATCCTTTGCACATTTGGGTCCAAAATTATTGGAATTCTCTGCTTTTTGCAAGTAAATAAGCAAAGTAATTACCAAGAGTTGCGTAAACAGGTTAAGGTATGGCTGTTTCTATTGTAGAATGTTAGCAAGGACATGCTGTAGAACCCATATTTGATTTAAAATATTAAATGTTTTGCTTTTGTTGCCTTGCCATGAAAGTAGCTAGCAGGAGTTATATTAATTGGTAAGGTTTGATGGTCTCTTGTAAAATAACTACTACAGTGTGCTGTAAAGGATTATGTTGTTGTTCATGTTGTTGTTGTTGTTGTTGTTAAGTGCCATTGAGGCGGTGTCGACTCATGGCGACCCTCTGCATAGTTGTCTTAAACTGTATTCAGTTTTCAGTTAGGCGGTTCATTATTGACAGAGTGACACCTATAGCTGCTGTTATTGTGTCGATCCATCTCATTGTTGGCCTTCCTCTTTTGCGTAGACCTTCTACCTTGCCGAGCATGATGTCTTTCTCTAATGATCTGTCTCTTCACATGATGTGTCCAAAGTATGAAAGTAGAAGACTTGTCATCTGAGCTTCTAAAGAAAGCTTAGGTTTGATCTCCTCTAGTACTGACTGGTTTGTTCTTTGGTCAATCCATGGTATACACACAGTATTCGTCACCAGGACCAAAATTCAAAGGCATCAATTTTCTTCCTGTCTATCTTTTTAACTGTCCAACATTCGTATCCATATGACATTATTGAAATTACCATGGCTTAAACGAGTTGAATCTTTGTATGGAGAGAGACATCTCTGCTATTGAGAATCTTGTCTAGATCCTTTATAGCCATTCTGCCAAGAGCAATACATCATCTGATTTCTTGACTGCTTTTTGTTTCTTTATTGATAGTTGATCCAAGTAGGTTAAAGTTGTCCTCTATTTCAATTTCTTCTACATCAATGATGAACTTATTGATTTTGCCACTTGTCAGGATCTGTGTCTTCTTTACATTAAGGTGCAGGCCCATTTTAACACTATGTTCCTTATAAGAACATAAGATATGCCATATTTTTCAACAACACCCATGCTTGATGTAAGTCTTTAACCTTTGCAACTGCTCCTTTTAGCTTTTTCTTAACTATTTTCCTCATTTTATCATAGTCTCTTTTGAAAGTTAAAAGGTAGTACTGTGGATTTCCGTACTATCCCTCCTCCACTTATTAAATCAAATGCGATCATGCTATGATCACTATTGCCAAGTGGCCCCAACACCCTTATCTCTTGCACTAGATCTGGTGTTCCACTAAGGACTAGCTCTAATATGGCTTTCCCTC
This sequence comes from Ichthyophis bannanicus, assembly GCA_033557465.1. NCBI lineage: Eukaryota > Metazoa > Chordata > Amphibia > Gymnophiona > Ichthyophiidae > Ichthyophis > Ichthyophis bannanicus. Next base: position 796,864,167 of record CM066032.1, read on the forward strand.
TGTTCGGTTCATGAACCAGCTGCTCCAAGAAGCAGTCATTTATTTCATCTAGAAACTATATCTCCCTAGCATGTCCTGCTGTGACACTGACCCAGTCAATACCGGGGTAATTGAAATCACCCATTATTATTACTGCGCTGTAACTTTTGTTAGCTTCCTTGATTTCTTTGAGCATTTCATCATCCATTTGTTCATTCTGGCCAGGCGGTCGATAGTACACCCCCACTGTCATCGCCTTCCCCTTTTTACATGGAATTTCAATCCATAGAGATTCTACAGCAAATTTTGTTTCCTGCAAAACTTTAATCCTTTCTGCCTCAATGCCCTCTCTAACAGAGCGCAACCCCTCCACCAATTTGATCAGCTCTATCATTACGATATAGTTTGTACCCAGGTATCACAGTGTCCCACTGGTTGTCCTCCTTCCACCATGTCTCTGATATTCCAATCATATCTAACCTCTCATTTAGTACTATATATTCTAACTCTCCCATCTTATTTTTTAGACTTCTAGCATTTGCATACAAGCATTTTAGATACTGTATTTTATTCAAATTAATCTAGCTATTGGTAGGCATGGATAATTTGGGATCTTTAACCTCTGTCTGCTCCATACTCGAGGGCATTTGGGCTACTTTACTCTTTTTTGGAACCTCTCTGCTTTTGGTAGTATCCTTCCAGGATACATTCTTCTGAACCATGCGCTCTTGGGCGACTGTCGGCTTTTTCCTATTATCTATGTTCTTATGTCCTTTCAGCTTGTCCGACTGGCTTGCCTATGTCGGACGACAACATTGAGGGGAGTTCTCTGAGCTGAGCAACACACAGTGCCGCTGAGACCTGGAAGCGCTTGCAGGGGGGGGGGGGCAGTGAGCAGTTCTGGGTAAACTCTGAGGGAGAGGTAATGGTGTTTCGTGTCAAGGGGGTCCCCTGTGCTGCTTCATCTCCGGTGGGAGGGAGTGGATCCAGGAGCTTCGGGATCATCACTTGGAGCCCAGGAGGGGAAGTTGTTGTCCATAGGAGACCAGGCTATTGGCACGCCGGTTCCAAGTGTTTTGGAGAGACCTGCAGTGGTAACATTGAAATAGTTATGGGATGCCATCGCTGGTTTGAGTTCTTCTCTTGTTTTTGATGCAAGTAAGATTAAAGAGGATTTGGCTGTTACTTCTGGGATTGTGGAAGGCCTTGTTCAGGAGCAGAACGAGCAAGAGGCATGGCGTGGATTTCTGGAAGTCCAATGTGCTGACCAAGTTGACTTTAATGCTGCTTTTGTTAAAGAAATAAATGTTGGTTGCCTGGAAGCGGGACAGGCTGGAGAATCAAAGTAGGCACAATAATTTACGCCACTTGAATTTCCCAAGTCTCCAGTTTTGGTGGTTGTTGATAAGCTGTGCAGGTATCTGCTGAAGGTTTTGAAGTTTCCTTTGGAGTCTTTTTCTCCGGTGTTTTGGGCCCAACGTTTTTCCTTTAAGCCTGCTTCTAAAAAGTCCAGTAAATTTGCTGTTTTGCAAGACTCTTTGGACCTGACTGGATTTCTTGAAAGTTCCCTGGAAGTGATGACGAAAAGATCTACCCTGCTTATGACTTTTGAACTTGAGCCGGACAGGTACATGGTCCTGCGTCTTTATTTCAAAAATATGAATGTGCTGTTTATGGGTTCGAAAGTTTACATTTTTCCTGACTTTTCACGTGAGACACAGCTATAACGTCAGGAGTTCTTGGCTTTAAAACCAAGGGCCCTGGCATCGGGGGCTGTATTTATGTGGAAATTTCCTTGTCATTGTATCCTTTCTTTCGAAGCTAAGAATTACCTGCTTTTTGAACCTAAACAACTCTTGGAATTTCTGTCACGTAGAGAGGAATATATTCCATTCGATGTTGCTGGCGGGGATGCGTAGTTTCTTATGTGCCACAACTGTATATTTTTCTATCTGCTTGTGGGTTTCTGTTCATTTCCTGTAACTTGTTCCCTATTTTTGTGGGCTGACGTATTCTTCCTGATTTCTTTAACGTAATGGATGAATGTGAAAACTGCATAAATAAAAATTCAAAAACAAATTAGCAGAGGAAGTGGTGTAGACTCATATGTTAGAGGCATCCTAGCATGTCCCTATGCAGTTATTGTGAGAAGACGCATCTAACTGCGCTAACCAGGCAGCACATCTAGTGCGGGTGCACTTACCATCAGCCACCGCTATGCACACCCACATTCATGGCAGCAATTATGGCAGCACACACCAATGACAACCATGAAGTGCTGACAACTCCCACATGCTGCCCCTTCCCATGCTCGCATGGGACTTTGACTGTGCTGCCCCACACAGTCAGTGTGGTAAACCCCATGCTGACCATTTGCACACTTCTGTAAACACGCCTCATATTGCTTTGTTTTGTTTTTTTAATTTTCGGCCCTTGTAGGGGGATGTGTTAGCACACATTGTCTACACTTGTGGTATGCTTATAGTCATGGATTTTGTATAAAAGTATTTGGGAACAGGATCCTATTTTTGAAGAGTTTTTCTCTTCCTGAACGTCTGAGAGACTCTCTTTTGAAAATAAAGCTGTGTCTCTGTTAGCTCAAATTTTATGGAATACTTTACTGGTAAAATATGAAAACAATCATTTTTATGTGGCATCTGCTTGGTGTCTAATATGTTTTCATAAACATAGAATACCCATTTAGGGTCTCTGTGAGACTTTTTTCCCCAAGTGCTAGCACTGCTCTCTGGTCGTACAGAAAAGCAATAGCTGAACCTGTTTTATTTTTAGCTGATGGTAGCTCAGTTGTGTGCACTGCACATGCGGATAACTTACAACTCCTGAATCCTTCCAAAGTCTGCAAAATTATGGCCAGTGTCTTAAGGCCAAGCGTCAAGTGTTCCTACCAGAGATATTCCTAGCCATTTATCTGTACTTTACTTCTTTTGAGAAAAACACAATCCAGTGTTATGCTGTGAGGGATTTCCATGAAAATGCAGATGCTTATGAAACAAAAAGCTCTTGGACTAATCCTGTCGCTTAGTGGGTGGGCTGTACACTCACATGCGGAAAGTCCTGGGGTTTGGATTTCTGGCTCACATCTTGTGCTCCTTAGGTACACCCGGGAGAATTATATAGTTATGTGTATGCAGAAATGGAACACAATTAATGAGCACGTGCATAATTGTACAAAACTTCATAATTTCCACAGGGCATTGACTAGAAAGTGATGCAGCAGGGCAGGAAACCGAGTCCGTGCCAGAGACCTGTGATGTAGGTAAGATGTGGAGGAATGAAGGGAGGAAGGAAAGACAAGAAGGAAAAGAGTAGATAATGGATAGAGAAAGAAGCAGTGGATGGAGGGCAACAGAAGGGAAGGGGCCATCAGAAAGTGAAGCATGCAAGGGGAAAGATTGAACCACACACTCTCGATCCCATCTGTTCACTCACTGCCCCATTCACCCATTCCATTTATACACACATACACACGCACGCTCCCTTGCGGGCACAAACCTCACCCACTCACATACACACCATGCTAGGTGTCTAGGACATACTTCCAAATCAGGGACAATCCTCGAAAATCAGGAACATCTGGGAACCTTAGGTTGTCAATAAAATACAAATTGAATGTAAGTATGTATACATAACTTCTAGGGGCAGAACATTCCATACCACTTAAAATTTAAACATTTTTGCATAACTTTATATTTTTTGGCATATAATTCTGATTTTTTTGGGCACCTTATTCTCTGTGGTATACCGAGATCAGTAAGGGCTGAGGATACTTTGAACACAGCCTAACAGCCATGGGATATGAGAGGGCGTTGTAGCTCATTGCAAAATGGTGACACCTAATGACAGGATGAAGGGTCTATAAAAACAGGATTCCAGAAGGAGCCCCGGTGCATGATTCCCACTGCAACGACAGGATGTTAGAAGGGAATATAAAATAGGGGGAAAATCCCTAGTGAGCTGCAAATGGAGGTTCATAATGCAATATCACGGCCCTTTTTCAAATGGTACTGGGAATTCAAAGAGGTAAGAAGAAACAAAACAATAACTCTGGAAGGCTGAAAACAATGCACGCGACAGAATGGCAGAGAGGAAACTAGTAGGAAGCAATAGACTGCATTGCAATCTGAAAGAAGACAAGTTATATTGCCTGTGTGTATGCCTTCCCCTCCTTCCACTTAGCAAATGATCTGCCCTACCTGCCCATTATCCTCTCACACCAGAAGCAAAAATGCTGAAAAGTTATTTAGTAACATGTATCATTTGGCTCAGATCTGTTTATCACTGTTAAGATTTTATCATAATGTTTCACCAGCCAAGACAAACATCCACTCTGCTTTTATTGCATGGTGTTCACAGGTTGTTAGCAGAAGAGCACCGACTAATTTCTGAGCAATATCACCTTGTCTCTTGGCCGATTTTCTTTTTCTGGTTTGCATCTTTTATTTCCAGTAAAACAGCGGCAAATATGTGAATATGTAGTGAAATAAAGAAGGAGAGGAGAAAGAACGGACCAGTGCAGCAAAGAGAGCTCGCTTTTTTCAGTGAAAAGACATGTTTATTTAACAGCACGATTTCCTGGACAGTTCATGTATCCAGCTCTTAGCAGGAAACTGCTATCCCTACTTGAATGGTACTAAAGGACAATAGGTCTCTTTCACTTGGCTCCCAAACTGTCTGTTTTATGCATATATACACACACACACACACACACACGCAAAGATACACAGTTTTGCACATAGACAAAATGGGAGCAGTGGACAGAGAAATGAAGATGTTCGGACACTGCTGGTCTGAAGCACTATGATTTTTGCAGCAGAAGAGACCATCTATGGTCACAGAAATGAAGGCCACAGTTTAGGATGTTCACAAATTTTGTTTCTGTTCTTTGCTTCCTCCCTTTTAGTGGAAAGAACTGGCGCACGCTGTTCAAGTAATGACTTTTGCTTTGTCAGATTCTGTTTTAGACTAGCTCTTTCCTCTAGTAATTATCACTCAGTGATGTTTATGCATTTAGACAAATACAATTTGCTTCCAACTGGAAACATTTTCTAAAAATCTACATTTTTTTAAACAACAAAAAAAAAGGCTTCTGCACTGAAAGCAAAACTGGGCATATAAGAAGTTAAAGAGGAGGGGGTCGCTGTTTTACAACTGCAGCACATACTGTAGGATTGCACACGCACAACCTGCTGTATATGGGATTTACTGGCTTGCTCCAAGCCACGCTACAAAAAAACTATACAATCGGGATTTCAACTGTACAGAAAAAAAAATAGAAGCAGACAATGAGAGAGACTGCAAATATTTGTAAGTATTTTCCAAAAAACTTCCTGCAAATACTTCTGCCACAAAGTAGTGGAGTAGCCTAGGGGTTAGAGCAGTGGGGTGGAAACAGGGAATTATTCACAACCCACTTCTCACAGATGCCTTTTGTGACTTTAGGAAAATCACATCATGTTCTCTTGCCTTGAGTATATGCTTAGGGTACGATTTACTAATACGTTAACATGTTTATGTGATTTAACACATTATTTAATGATAGTCCCATTATTCTCAATAGTGCTAGTTACTAAGAGGCACATTCCAATATGTGCATCCAAGCTCCTGTGTGCCCGATCGGAATCGTGATGCACAGAGGTAGACACGTTTCCGATCCCATGGGGGCTAGACATGCCACGCGGAATCAGAATCGGGTCTAGGGTGTGTACATGCAGGCCAGAACCTGATTCCAATCGGCCTGCACGTACAGAGCCATGCCCAGCTAACTCAGTCAGGTGAGCCGCGATCCCCAGCCACCGACCACACTTTCCTTTCCCCGCAACCCAACCCCTGATCTGGCCTTCCATGGCCAGGATCGGGCTGTGGGGAACCCCCTTCACTCCCTCACCTCACTGGCATTGTCCAGGCCTGCCATCCCCCGACGTCCAGTCTGCCAACCCCAAACGTACTCCCCCCCCCCCCCCGACTTCAGAATCAGTCCTGTATGTCCGGCGTCGCGGACCGCCCACTGCCCGCCCTAACTCCGCCTCCGCAACGCCCCTCCCCGTCTAAGCCTCACCGTACAAACCCCTTGTTTGTATGTGGAGGCTTTTGACAGGGCCGGCAGAGGGGCAAATACGAGGGATGGACATCCCAATGGGACAGAATAGACCCCTAAGGGCCCTATTTATCAAGCTGCTTTAGCTGTTAAAGAGACAGTTGGTGTAACACTTAAGATGATTCTTGAGCAGTTAACACATGGCTATTTCCATATGAATAGCTAATGTGAAACAGGGCATAAAAAGGTTGGAGAACAGGCATTATAAGGTAGCTTAATAACAGGGCACCATGGGTACGTGTGATTTGCCATACTGGGTCAGACCACTGGTCCATCAAGCCCAGTATCCTGTTTCCAGCAGTGACCAATTCAAGTCACAAGGACCTGGCAGGATCCCAAAAGGTAGACAGATTTCTCTCAGTCCACATTAATAATGGTTTATGGACTTTTCCTCCAGAAATTTGTCCAAACCTTTTTAAAACCCAGCTATACTAACAGCTTTTACTACATCCTCTGGCAACAAATTTCAGAACTTAATTTTATGCTGAATAAAAAGACATTTTCTCTGATTAGTCTTAAATGTACCGCTTTGTAGCTTCCTTATATGTCCCCTAGTCTTTGTACTTTTCAAAGAAGTAAACAACCGATTCACATTTACTCGTTGTACTCATTACTTTATAGACCTCTATTGTATCTCCGCTCAGCCATCTCTTCTCCAAGCTGAAGAGCCCTAACCTTTTAAGCCTTTTCTCATAATGGTACCCTTCCATTCCCTTTATCATTTTGGTTGCCCTTCTCTGTAGCTTTTCCAATTCCACTTTATCTTTCTTTAGATGCAGCAACCAGAACTGCAGACAACACTCTGGTTAAAATGGAGCCCATCTTTCTGGAAAAGGCCCCTTCTTCCCTAGAATGTTGCTTGGTTCCTGACCAATCTAAAGCCCTCTTTCTTGCAATATTGTTTTATCCATGCTTTGAAACTCTGGAGCTCTGCCTCTCGCTTGGGTCATGCACGTGGAACAGGGAGCATTTCTGTGATAGCTATCCTCGAGATCCTGGATTTCAATGTTCTACCTAAAAGCCTAAATTTGTCTTCCAGAACCTTTCTCCCACACTTTCCTATGTCAATGCCTCCTCCCCAGCACTGTCTAGGGTCCTATCTAGATGAAACGTGAGGTACACCACCTTCACACCAGGCAGGCAAGTGGCCAAGCAATCCTCACACCCACCAGCCACTCAGCTGTCTACATGCCTAATGAATGAATCATCAACTAAAATGTCCAGCCTAACCCTTCCCTCTTGGGCAGAAGCCCCTGGAGAGACATATACAGTGCAAGAGAATAGTGCATCCCCTGGAGGGCAGGTCCTGGTTACAGGATCAATTCCTGCCACATCACGGTGATGCTGCCTTCCAGGTGACCTATCTCCCCCAAGCCAGCAGTGAGGCTGCCAAACTGGAAGTTGGACTTTTCTACTGTCTCTGCAGGTTTCCTTTATACAGTATATCTCCCTCTTCCTCAGTTCCTCCAAGTCTTTTACTCTAGCCTCCAGAGCTCAGATTATTTTCCTGAGAAGCAGGAGCTCTTTGCACTGAGCACACACATATGACCTCTCACTAACTTGGAGATAATCATACATGTGTGGCACTCAATGCAAAATACTCGACAGCCCCCATCTCGCTGCTGGACTGCTGTCTGCATCTTGGTAGTAGTGAGTTTAGTTGTTTAGAACTGTTAAGGGAGTAGGGATACCTAACCTAATATAAAGGCTTTTAGGTTTATTTGGTATAGTTTATGTTATTATTTGTGTTTGCTTCCCAATGAACTACAAAGTATCTGTTAAGGGTTAATCACTTCTCAATGAAAATATGCTGTAGTGCAAATTTCACTCTCTCTCTTAACTAGGATAGCTAACTATAAATTAAGGGATGTTCTTGGGGTGGTTGAAAAAAGACTAACGTCCTGTGTGTGTTTTCTTTTAAGACTATAAGGGCCTACCTAAATTTATTTTATTTTATTTTTTATATTCTCTTAAATACCGTGCTATTCTGCATCAGTGCGGTTTACATTGAACAAACTGAAATTACATTGAAAAGGGCATTATAACTTGGAGATAACTATTTTACAGGGAACATGGGCTATGGAGGGTTAAGTGGCTTGCCCAAGACCACAAGGAGTACCTGAGGGACTAGAAACCCCAGTCCTTCCGGCCCAAGGTTGCTGTCCTCTAGTGGGATTTGAACCCCCAACCTTCCAGCCTGAAGTACTTGCCCCAACAGAAGAGGTTTTAGAGGTTATAAATCTAACAGAAGTTAATTTATAACCTCTAAAGCAAGGTAAATTAAATCAAAAGCAGACTTCTCCAAATAAACCCACAATCTCTCCTCTATCCCAAGCGTTAAGTCACAAGTTTGCCAGCATTGTAAATGATCATTTACCAACAGAGTGTTTGTCCACTCTCAACTTTCCCTTTAGAAGCACTTATGTTGATGCTATTTTGTAAAGACAAGTAGGCAGAGAACATGCCTTGAATTAAGTGTGCTCACTTACATCTGATCAAGAGCTGGTGTAAATAAAGCACAGTTACTGTAACAGGTGATCTCTGGGAACAGCAGGAATAAGTTTTCACATATGGGTACGTCGGTACCGACGGAGTCTGCGTGGGAACGCTCCTCAGCGTCCAATCAGAACGCTTTTGGGAGCATCCCACCATGCCTGCGTGCTGCCTTCCTGCCTTTCCCAACTGCCTCTCCTCAGTTAAGTTTTAAAGCTGAGACAAAGAGAGAGAGAGAGGGGAAAGATAGGGATAGAGAGATACAACTCCTAGGGGAGGTGGGTGGGTTGTGAAGACTTATTCCTGCTGTTCCCAGAGATCACCTGTTACAGGTAAGTAACTGTGCTATCTCCAGGAACAAGCAGGAATGAGTCTTCACATATGGGGACTCCCAAGCTAAGATGCCTGAAGGAGTCCCAGCATGTTGCGAATCTGAGAAGGCCATGCTATTCGACAGAACCTCAGGCATCCTGGGGATGGAGGGTAGGAGTTGAACTAAAAAAGATGTGCTGTGGAACAGTTGGACCAAACAGGACCCCTAGATAGGAGTCCTTGTGCAGATGATATCTAGTAGTAAATATTGAACTGCAATATACCAATATGGACCTCACCTGGTGATATTTTAAAAAGTTTATGGAGGGTCATATGGATCTGCTAATATGAACCAGCAGAATATCCTCAAGGAGTACCTGCAGAGGTAAATAAACTGTGCAAAAGACAGGTTGAGGTCAGAACCTTTAGGGTGAGAAAAAGTCCCAGTGGAAACTGGGGTAGTTCAATGAGGCAGGACTTTTACGGGAAACGCGGAAGTCCCTATTAGATAAGCCTAAAGCTCTTTGACCCTAAAGAGACATAGTTCTTATAGGAGAAGAGGAGTATTGAGACCCCTATATCCGATGACAAAGAAGGACAGAAGTACGAGGCATTGAAGCCTCCTATTTTCTGAAGATTCGGAATGTCCTTCCTAATTGAAGTCACTTAGGAAAAAAGATGGTACATGGAGGACTTCAGATGTACCTAACCTGAAGGTTATGGTGAAAAAAACTTTTAACTACCACAGGGAAGTGGATGTTTATGTAGAACCCTAAGCATGCTGGAGCAGCATTGATAGGGATAGTGACCATCTGTCGGAGCCCTATAGGAAATATATGTATATATGAACCTAGGCAGACAGATAGAAAAAAGTATATAGATACATATCTACCTACTATTATATATTCCGATATATATATGTAGGTAGATACAGATATGTTTTATATATATATATATATATAAAACATATCTATGTGCATGTATATATATATATATATATATATATATATATAAAAAATATATATTATAATTTATATATATATATATATATATATATATATATATACACACATACCCATGTCCCCACATAGGGATATGTGGAGAGAGAAAGATTCATCTAATAACAAGAAGGGAAATACCTGCTTGAGGAGATGTTTAGAGAATCCGTTCTCCCCGGTTATGAGTGGGAGAGCTATGGGAGTGCTCTCACTGACAAGGAAAAGTCTAGATTCCTTTAAGAATTCTAGACCTTGAATAACCAGGAATGGAGGCCTACGTGAAAAAAGTGCAGAGGATGTTTTTAATCCGCAGGCAGAAAGTCTGGATCCTTCCATAACTCCAGAATGGCAGCTGGAGAAGACGACGCAATGAAATGAGATACTCTTTTTGCCCTAATAGAAGGGAAAATATGGTATCATGCATTCTTGCGCTCAATATGAATTTCCCCATGAAGAATTGAGGGTGGAAGGAAATATGAGACAAGGACTGGCTGTTACGAAAAGAAAACCATCCCTGGTGGAGTGGTCCACTGGAGATGTGAACCAACCCAGGGAATTGAGTAATTCTTTAGGTCTTCATGGAATTAAAGGCCTGTGTCCTTTATTCTAGAAGGAGACTTTAATGGAAATGGTATGGGTAGGGAAGAACCCAGTAGTCATGACTAGGTAAAGCCCTTCCTAACCATATGGAATTATTTGCTCTCTAGCAAGGGCCCATAGTGCAGAGCTGCTCTATAGAAATGCAGAGAGCATGTTGCAGGTTGGTTAGAAGAAAAAACTGGCTGTTTAAGTGTCAGTATGTAACCTGAACTATTCCGCCAAAGCCCAAGGATTGGAGATGGCTAAGGATAGAAGGTACGCTGATGTGCCTGCAACAATAAAGCCAGAATAGGTTCTTAACCTGTCTGGGACTTAGTACTAAGGCCAGAAAGGATTGATATTGTTTATGTTTATGTTTATTATTTGATAAAAACCGTCTTTCTACAAAACCAAGGCGGTGTACAATTTAAAATTCAATAAAAGAGGTTAAAAACCAGTGGAAAAGAAAAGAAATGTACAATATATTATAGGACAGAATGAAAGGGAAAGCAAACAGACGGAACATGAGAAGAAGAAGAAGAAGAAGACCTAAGAACAGACAAAAGGTGGGGGAAAAGTAGAAATCACACAAAAGGAGAGGGAACATCAAAAGCTAAAGAGAAAAGATGAGTTTTCAAGTCTCGTTTGAAAGCAGAGTGTTGGGGTTCTAAACGGAGGGAAGAGGGAAGGGCATTCCAAAGGGCGGGTCCAGCAAAGAAGAAAGCGGTAGAACGTGTAGACTGAAGGTGAGCTCGGGAAGGGGAGGGGAGGGTAAGGCGATTAAGATGAAATGAGCGGGGAGTGTGTCTAGGGGAGTGGAAAAAGAGGAGGTCCGTGAGATACTGTGGAGTACTGTCGTGAAAGGCTTTGTGAACCAGGGTGAGTAATTTAAACATAGCACGGAAAGATACCGGTAACCAGTGGAGGTGCAATAAAATGGGGGTTATATGATCGCGAAGGGAGGAGTGAGTGACAAGGCGTGCGGCTGTGTTCTGAATACGTTGAAGCCGGGATAGACGATTCTTAGGCAGACCGGTGAAAAGAGAATTGGCAAAATCTACACGGGAAATGACTAAAGAGAGTACTAGAGTAGAAAGAGCAGAAGGGGAAAGAAAAGGGCGAACAGAGCGAATCTGACGAAGAGAGAAAAAAGAGGTTTTAGTAACCTGAGAGATATGGGAGTGAAAAGATAAGTCTGAATCAAAGTGCACCCCCAGGTACCGAAAAGTGGAAACCAAGGGTACAGGAGTGCCAGAAAAAGAGGGAGCTAGTGATGGAGGAGGACTACCATGCAAGAACCAGATAGCCACAGTCTTAGTGAGATTCAAGTGAAGACAGTTAAGGGTCAGCCAGTCTGCTACAGCTGCAAGGCAGGCGTTAAGAGGTGAGAGGTGTGGACAAGAGGGAGAAGTATGATAGAGGAGGAGAATATCGTCGGCATAGAAAAATGTAGAGATACCGAATTGTTGGATCAGGGAGGCAAGAGGGGCCAAGAAAAGGTTAAAGAGAAGAGGAGCGAGAACTGAGCCCTGGGGAACCCCACAGGGAAGATAGTGAGAATCTGAGGGAGAAGTGGAAGGCAGAGAGGAAATGACTGCACAGGAGCGAGAAGAGAGAAAAGAGTGGAACCAGTGATGGACTATACTACAGAGACCCGCATCCCGCAGACGGTGTAGGAGAAGGGAATGGTCCACTAAGTCGAAAGCAGCTGAAAGATCCAAAGCAACCGCCACCGAGATATCACCAGATTCATGTGCTACATGTAAAGCGTTTGTGAAAGCTAAGAGAATTGTCTCAACACTGTGACCCTGTCGAAACCCAGATTGGCGAGGGTGCAAGAAATTCGTGGAATCCAAGTGGTGGGAAAGTTGTGCGAAAACAAACTTCTCCAACAATTTAGAGAGAAAAGACAGATTAGAAACAGGGAGATAGCTAGCAGGGACCGAGGGATCGAGGGAAGAGTTTTTAAGAATAGGACGTATTAGAGCGTGCTTCCAGTGTTTAGGAAAGACCCCCGTGGAAAGACTAGAATTGAACATAGTAAGAATATAAGGAAGAAATCCTAGAGAAGGAGTGAGAAGCCAGGAGGAGGGAAAAGGATCGAGAGAGCAGAAAGTCTTCTTGGAAGAGGACAGAAGGTGCAATAGCTCAGGAGAGGTGATTAACTCGAAGGAAGCCCAGACGTGAGAGAGCCGAGAGATGGGAGGGGGGGGGGAAGAGAGGGGGGGGGAATCAATAGGAGCAGGGCAAGAGGGTAGGGAGGTCCTCAAAGAGGAAACTTTATTACTGAAAAAGGAAGCGAGTTGAGACGCAGAGGGGAGAGAGGGGGCAGAGGCATTGGAATGAGGAGTAGACAGAGAGACAAGGGACTGAAAGACAGAGTAAAGATGCCGAGTTTGGTTAGGGGCTTTGGATATAGCATCAGAAAAGTAGGAACGTTTAGCAGAATGAACTTTTGAACGATAGTAAGAGTGGTGGGAATTGAATGCTGCCAGAGTAGCCGGGGAAGGGGCCTTACGCCATAGCCGTTCTGCTCTGCGTAGCTGAGCCCGAAGCAGCCGAAGGCCATGGTGGTACCAGGGGTGGGAGGGGCGGGATCGGGCAGGGCGGGGACGCAGAGGGGCTATCAGATCTAAGGCGGTAGAGAGAGTGGAAGACCAGAGGGTAGCCTGGGAAGTAGGGGAAAGCAGAGAAAGGTCAGGGGGCAAAAGATCGGCTGCCGAGGGGAAGTGCTGAAGGGTGAGAGGGGTAAGAGTGCGCCGGAGCTGGGTTGGCAAGGATGGAGAGAGGGAAGGGGGAGGGGGGGGTTCTCAAGGAAAGAGCAAGTAGCAGAGAGACAGACATGGTCCGTCCAGGGAAGCGATAAAGAACTGATATTGGAGAGAGAGAAGGAGGAAGAGGAAGAGGTCAGGAAGAGATCAAGAGTGTGACCTGCTTGGTGAGTGGGAAAAACATGCTGCGTGAGGGATAGGTCGTGAAGAAGGGAAAGAAAAGAATGTTCCCTGGCAGAAGTGGGAGCGTCCACATGGAGGTTGAAATCTCCAGCGATGAGGAGTTGAGAAAAAGCCAGTGACACATCGGTGATAGTGGAAAACAGAGCATCCCAAAGATCAGAGCGTAAGGCAGGGGGGGAGTAAATGAGAAGTATATGAGTTGGGGGATGAGTGTGAAGGCGAAGTAAAAGGGATTCAGGATAGGATAATGTAGGAGAAGAAAGCTGGGTAAACGGGAGGTCAGAGTGGAGCAAGGCAGCAATGCCACCGCCGGACCGCCCAAGACGGAGGACGGAGACTGCAGAAAATCCAGGAGGGAGACAGCGGGCGAGGAGAGCGGTTTCACCCTCCTTAAGCCATGTCTCCGTGAGAAGGGTGAGAGAAAAGGAGGACCGAAGAATAAGATCCTGCACAAGAAGGGACTTAGTGCGCAGGGATCGGCAATTAAGAAGAGGATAGTGAGGGGGGGTTGAGAGATGGCGCGATAATGAAATGCCCTGGTAGGAGAGGAGACAGATGGGAGACAGGGACGGAGATTGGCAGGACAGCGGGAGCACGCAAGGCAGGGCCGCCCCGGCCGTCTACCCCAGTGGACAGGAATGAGAGCCATGAAGCTGCAATAAGGGAAGCAAAAGGGAAACAAGCAGGAAGAAGGAGCACTTACCGGCACTAGACCAGGAGCAACTGTGAAAACCGACGTAGAGCAGGAGCATAATCCAAGTGACCAATAGGAAAAAAGGAAAACGAAAAATAGACTAGGCAACATAGTGGCAGCAAACTGACGTCCACAACCTCCGCGCCCGGAGCGGCCCCAAGGAGCGCACCTAAGGAGCACGACGTGCTCCTTAGGTGTGTGCCCCCGACGCGCACCGCAGGCGCTTGTCTTTTATGGAGTGCAGGCACCGTACCTTGCTGAACGCGACCGCGGGACTTCCGGGAGGGGGCGGAACCCAAGTGGAGGCAGAGGAGCGCTGACCCAGATGGAAGGGCAGACACTCGCTGAGCGCGGCCGCGTTCACGTGGCCGCGGGACTTCCAGGAGGGGGCGGAACCCAAGTGGAGGCAGAGGAGCGCTGACCCAGATGGAAGGGCGACAGTATGGGGAGACAGCAAAACTCAGGTAAATAATAACACACAGCAGACAGCAGTGAGCAAAGGAGCACAGAAGGACAGGTAGAGACACAAAGCCGCAGGCGCTTGTCTTTTATGGAGTGCAGGCACCGTACCTCGCTGAGCGCGGCCGCGTTCACGCGACCGCGGGACTTCCGGGAGGGGGCGGAACCCAAGTGGAGGCAGAGGAGCGCTGACCCAGATGGAAGGGCAGACACTATGGGGAGACAGCAAAACTCAGGTAAATAATAACACACAGCAGACAGCAGTGAGCAAAGGAGCACAGAAGGACAGGAGATCAAACCCTGGTTGCTTGGTCAGCAAATCAGTGGTCTGAACACTAGGAGCCCCTGCACGTCTAGCTATTGTTAGGGCAGCGGAACAAATCGTAGGTCTCAAGATTGGAAAAAGGACCTACAGACATAAGTAGGAGTGGTAAGACTCCCTCATTGTCTGAGAAGCTGCCACAAAACAAGATTGCAAGGGGGAGACAACTCTGAAAAGAAAAACCCTTTACTGGAATAGGTAGAAAACCCAGGGGCTTAGGGATAAGCCCTCCAGTTAAGTGGTATCACTCTTACAGACCAAATGTCTTAGTAAGAGGGACAGAGTTGAAAAAGACTTACAATGGAGTAAATCTCTGAAAAAGTAATATGAGACATGCTGATACAGGAGAAAGTGTCAAAGGTAAAGGCATAGGCAACCTTATTGATAGTTGTTACTCCTCTGTCTACTTAGGAGGAAGAGGAGTAACTTTACTACCTGTAAAGCATAATCATCCTAAGAAGCTCTATGAGCTAAAGGAAGGATGTCTCTTTAAAAGAGATACATGTGATGGAACTGGTGTAGATGCTTGAAATGAGAAGAAGCAGACTACAGGTTCTAAACCTCAAAACAGGAAATAAGGATTCAGTGAAGAATCTATCAGCAACCCTGCGGCTGCTGGGTTTGCTGAAGCGATTGAGGTTGTGGTTTCTTTAGCCTGGTTTGATGTTTCCCTTGTTTGGAAACAGCTATATGATGGGTAGAGAATGAATAAAACTTTTTCCCCTTGGGGGAATAAAGTTTGGTAGGAGATTTCCTACCACCTGGGATAGAGGAAGGTGTTGACAATCCTTTGAAAGCAATAGTGTCAGTGGTTAACTGAGCTGCTTGGCGTAAAGTCTCTTTGTTAAAGAGATTCTCTCCAGTACAAGAAGTATTTCCCAGCCTTTCTTGTACCCATTTGTCCAAGTCCGAAGCTTGGAGCCAGGCCATGCGTCGTGCTCCTATGGCTATAGCAAACGTTTTGCTGACAGACTCAAAACAGTCTAGGGTAGCACGAGTAAGGAACCTAGAGATATTTTGAACATGACTAACCAGTAAAGAATAGTCTGCTCTTTTGAGATCTTGAAGAAAAGGGGCCAAAAACAGCAAACTGTTGGTGACCTCTTCAAGAGATAATCCCATATAGAAAATATATGAGAGAATTCTTGTTGAAAACATGGATGCCTGGAAGGTTTTACGTCCAAAGGCATCTAAGGTTCTAGACTCACGACCTGGCGGAAAAGAAGAGTGTCTTTTAGTACTCTTAACACGCCTCATTGCTGATTCTACAACAATAGAATGATGAGGAAATTGAGTCTTTTGAAAACCTGGAGAAGGGGGCACCTTGTACAGAGAGTCAGTGGCCCTTGAAGGTGGGGATACCTTTAAAGGAGTTTCCCACATTCTAAGTAAGAGATCCTGTAAGGTTTGATGCAAAGGAAGCATGATGACCTCCTTTGAATCCTCAGGGATATGCAGAAGTTCTGAATCCCCTGGTGCAGGATCTTGATCAGGTATAGAAATGGCAAATAACCTTGCCATATCAAGCAGGAATGCTTGAAAAGAAATTTCCCCAGAGGGGGATCGTCTACCATGAGGAGTAAAGGTTAGATCTTTTGAAGATCTAGTCTTGGCACTAATGGATTGATCCCGATCCATTGGAGTACAAGACCCGAAAGGGTGGAGCATCGGATTGTCCTGAAAGGATAGTCGTCAGTATCGCTCGAGGCCAGTGCCGCGACAAATTGGTAGAATACTATCCATGCCAGGGATGGATTCCAAACTCGGTACCAAAGGAAGCAAGCTTGTGGAAGTAAGCATGGAAGGCACCGATACTGATGCAAACGTAGAAATCGGTACCGGCAGTGATATCGCAGCCGGTACCGATACCGGAAGATCAGTCTGAGGAGACTCTAACGGTACCAAAGGTATCGAGAGCGCCAGACTTTGATCCCCGGGACAATGTCTTCGGCACCATCCGAGGTCGGTACCGAGACGAGTTGGTACCCAATCATCCAGGCTGGAGATCGATTCCAGACTCGGCAACGAAAGCAGCGAGTCTATCGAAGCACACCTGGAGGGTACCGACGTGGATACCAGAACCGGTACTGGGATCGATACTGATGCTGGAAGATCGGTCTGTAGTGACTCTAACGGCACCGAAGATACCGAGAGCGCTAGACTGTGATCATCAGTGTGGAATATTTCATCCAACACCATTGCCGATGCCGGGGTACCGGCACCGCTCAAAGCAGATACCACCACCGAGCATGACTCAGGTATGTTCGTAGAGGTAAAAACCCCGGGAACAACCTGAAACCCCGTTAATGCTTTGGAGGCCGAAGACTCCCGCCGGGGTTTTAAAGCCAATTTGTCCTCGGGGGCAAGGCCAGAGGCATCTCGATGCTGAGCATGAGATCTACCACCCGAGGACTGGCTAGTCTTTACAGACTTTTGTTTGGTTATCTGATCCTGTGAAAAAGAAGTTGTAGCTGGTACCCTCAGAACTGATGGGAACCGCGTATTGAGTTGAGCTTGATGCTGAAGACTTCTTCTGGAAATACTACTGCAGGAGGGACACTCCAGCGGATAGTGGTCAGGACCCAAACATGGTAGGCACCAGTTATGGGTGTCTAAAACTAATTTGGTACCGCCACAGTTGAAACATGTTTTAGGGATAGTGGCTGGCGTTTCCATGAAGGAAAGTGGAGAGGCCTAGCAGGCCGAAAAAACCGTCAGGCACTAAACAGGGAAAAAGTTCCCTACAAAGGAAAAAATTTGTAGGAGAAAGAAAAAAAGAAACACCGGCGGTACCAGTGCGTCGAGGGAAGGCAGACGCGACCACAAGAAAAAACAAAAATAAAGGAAGAATTTTCTGTGGTGACAGGAGTACGTCCTGCCAGCTCCGCGGAAAAACGAAAACTGAGGAGAGGCAGTTGGGAAAGGCGGGAAGGCAGCACGCAGGCGTGGTGGGATGCTCCCAAAAGCGTTCTGATTGGACGCTGGGGAGCGTTCCCGCGCAGACTCTGTCGGTACCGACGTACCTATATGTGAAGACTCATTCCTGCTTGTTCCTGGAGATATGTACATACTTTAAGCATATACGCATGTAGACCGAGGTATTTTATAATCTACATGAGTATGTGCAAACTCCGCCCAGATGGTTATGCCTACTGGCAAAATACACACTATCATACCATCGGGCATACTTTTACGCCAGTCAGCATTTTAGAAGAAATCATTTATGCGTGTTATGTGGCCCACATATGTATGGGAATGACTTTATAAAATTATCCCTTAGCTACAACTTACAGTTAATGTGGAGGTAATTACCACACCTTAAGTGTTAACACGAGAGATAACACAGCACAGTTAACACCACTTGACTAGATGTAGCTAACCGCAGCACATTTTCGGCAGCCGTATTAACACATGGTAACCAAATTCTCTCAGCATCAACTGAATGGGAATCTACTGGGCATACCCCAAACTATTAACACTGAGGTTCTGCAAATGCATACCTAGATGCAAAATCTTAGCACACTTTAGTAAATAATAGCCTAAGTGCATAACTCATGTTAAAACACATTAGTAAATCTAGTTCTTAGATTGTAAGTCCTTTGGGGATAGGGCACTACCTACTGTAGATGAATGTTATTTGTTTTGAGCTACTAATGAAAAGACGTGGGCTAAATAAAGACAGAAGGCGGATAACCCTTTAGGAAGTACAGTCTGCATTCTCTAATATTACTGTATGCATGTGGCAACCATGTGATTTTCTACTGCAGCTTGCTAAATGTTGAATGAATACAGTGGTTATTGCATTATTCAGCCTTTCTCAAGTCATATATACTTAGAAATCTCTCAGATGTTTGGAGCAGAGATTTTAAACTGTCCGGCTCCGGAATGAAGATCATGCATACATTTTACTCCCGCACTTTGCAAAAGTTCTCAAAGCAAAAAGACATTTGTATTTTGGCTTTGAAACTTGCCGTGAGTAAGTACACGGCGCATGCAGTCACTTACACCTGCTCCGCACTGAGGGTGGAACGTTACTGGAAAACTACACAGAAAGATTTGAAAAATTCTATCCATGCATTACTCTTCTTCCCTCACCATGCGCTGTGGGACATAGTGGGGCCCTAAAGTTCAGTAAGCACCAGACTAATGGCTACCCTGAACTAAAAGCACCACTGCAGTAAAAGCTCAGCTCAGGTTTGGGTGGCATCGATGTGCAGAGCAGGCATGGCGGCCAGCAACAGTGTACAGGAAGGTATTGCACTCTAACTGTCATGACTGCTGATAGTGCAGCAGCACCGAAAGCTACATCAAGAGGTGGCATTAAGTGCAGCCAAGCTACCAGCAGCTGCCAGGCCCTGTAAATATAAAATTGTGGCTGCACAACCCAACCTCCACGTCCAGTATACACATCTCTCCCGCTCAGCCCTCCTAATATCATCTCCCCTATCTGATTCCCTGCCCCAGCATAGAGCCAGCCAACCCGATCACAGCACCATCACACCCTGAGGGCTCCCCCCCTCCCAGATCAACCGTCCTCCCAAACCAGACCTCCTCCCCAATCAATAACCTTTCCAAACATTACACCACTCTGAAAGGAAGAATACATCTCACCGTCCATACCCCTACCCTCATTCCACCCCTCCTAATCCAACCCTGTTATTTACCTAGGTGATTCCCTGGTATCTAGTGGCCAGGCCCCAATGTACAGGAAGAAGGTTACATCTGAACTACTGAAACACAAAAGAGAGACTTTCAGAGCAATTCCAGACATACTTGAAGTCCGATGCAGAACTTTGTTAGCAACAGCAGCAAAGTGCTGAGCCATGGTCCTGTCGTGACAATGCTGAGTGAGCTGCTAAGAACACACGGAAGGGGCACAGTTACTAGGACTATGCCGTACAATGGAAAAGCAGAGCACTGAATAATTTGACATTAAATCATCAGTGGCCTCTGAATGATCCATAGAAGATGTACTATTACATTTAAAGTCAAAGAGATCTTTCAAACAAATAAAAGAAACCCATTTAAGATCTTTCCTGGTTTTTATTCTTTCCAATCCAACAAAAATTGGAAATAATTATATAAAAGGGGTTGAGAATGTCTCGTTTGTCTGTCTGTGTCTGTCAGGGGACAAAATAACTCTTTGAAAATTTAAAAGCATGGGATGAAATTTGGCATGTGGAAAAAACTGGTAAGAAGACACAACGAATTCAAAAATGGGCCAAATCCGACTAGGGATTCCACAGAAATGAGCCCCCCAAAAAATTAGCCCAATATATATCTATGGGAGGAGGAGTTCCAGCTTCTGTAGCAAAGAAACATACACACAGTGAAACACAACAGTTAGGGAATTGCTCTTTTCAAACTCCTTCACATGTTTCCAAACTTCCAAACTTCCCCCTCCCTAAAAGCATAGTTACTCACCTGTAACAGGTGTTCTCTGGGGACAGCAGGAATCAGTCCTCACATATGGGTGACGTTGACGCCGACAGAGCCCTGCGTGGAAGCTTCTCCCCAGCTTTCAAAGAAAGCCTTTGGGAGCGTGGTCCCCTTCTCATCTAAGGATGCCATCTTGCCTCAGTCAAATGACAAGAAAGCAACTCCATGGGGAGGAGGGAGGGTTGTGAGGATTGATTCCTGCTGTCCCCAGAGAACACCTGTTACAGGTGAGTAACTACTCTTTGTCCCGGAACAAGCAGGAAGTCAATACTCACATATGAGACTCCCTAGCTACAGGCTACCAAAAACCTGTAGAAATGCCATGGGTGAGCCATGAGCAGCAATAAGTGAGTCTTAAGGAGACAGATTCTCAAGAGACCCAAGTGTCCAGTAAGAATCAGCACTCCTGTAGCCTGAACACAGAAGTGCTGGAGGGCAAAAGTTGCCTACATTCCCGAACAGATGATGGAGTATGGCCTGGCTGAAGGCGCTGTCCCATCAGGACTCCCTCTCCAGGCAGTAATGAGCTGCGAAAGTGTGGACTGAAGACCAGGTGGCAGCACGGCAGATGTACGACAGAGGGATGGAACGCAGGTTTGCCACAGATGTCGCCATGGCCCTGACGCTGTGTGCCATGACCTAGCGCTCCAGCAAGAGCCCAGCCTACTCATAGGTGAGGGCAATGCAGTCCACCACCAAAGTGGACAGAGTTCTCTTGGTCACCGCTTGCCCCAGCCAACTGGGGTCATAGGAGATGAAAAACTAGAAGGTTTTGCAGTGTCCCTGGATATGTTTATTTATTTATTTATTTATTTGCATTCTCTTATATACCGCGCTATTCTGCATCAGTGCGGTTTACATTGAACAAACTGAAATTACATTGAACAGGGCATTATAACTTGGAGATAACTATTTTACAGGGAACATGGGCTATGGAGGGTTAAGTGGCTTGCCCAAGACCACAAGGAGCACCTGTGGGACTAGAAACCCCAGTCCTTCCAGCCCAAGGTTGCTGTCCTCTAGTGGGATTTGAACCACCGACCTTCCGGCCTGAAGTACCTTGCCCCAACCACTAGGCCACTCCTCCACTGAAGGTAGAAGGACAGGGCCCTCTTACTGTCAAGGGTATGTAGGACGTTCTCAGCCTGGCTGGCGTGAGGCTGCAGAAAGAAGGTGGGGAGTACACCTCCTGATTGAGGTGGAAGGGAGACACCACCTTAGGTAGAAACTTGGGGTGCGTGCAGAGTATCACCCTGTTCTTGTAGAACCTTGTGTATGGTGGATCTGCCACTAGTGACTGAAGCTCGCTGACCCTGCGAGTGAATGAGACCGCCACTAGGAAGACAATCTTCCATGAGAGGTACTGCAGATGGCAGATAGCCAGGGGCCTTCAGTGCTGCCCTTCCCACTTTGTGCTGTGAGAGGAACCTCTGGGCCTATCTTCTGGGATCCTTTAAGCGAGCCTCTCCTAGGGCGTTCACCAGCTTTCCTAGGTCTTCCCAAAGAGCATCCTGCCCTTTAGGGAACTTGTTAAATTCACAGCTTGGATGCAGTATCAGCAGATCATTTCCAGAGCCAGAGCCAGTCCTGGGATATCACAACAGCCGCCATGGACTTAGAAGAGAGCTTAATCAAGTCAAACAGGACATCTGCCACAAATGACGCTTGTAACTCCAATTTCACAACCTCCGAGCTGTCTGGCAATTGTCTGGATCCAGAGCAAGGGTATTTGGGCCACCATGCCCACACAAATGCCACCTTAGTGCTCAAGGCCAAAGCCATAAAGGCATTTTTGAGAAGGGCTTCCACTCTTCTATCATGAATCTCCTTCAACACAGTGCCATCTTTCAACAGAATGGTCATGTGCTTTGTCACCACCATGGCAACAAAATCCACCTTTGGAACTGCAAAAGCTGTTCCATCTCCCCTTGGGGTAGAGAATACAGCCAAGCAGGACCTTAGAGCCCCTCTGCCCCTGTTCCGGTGCATCCCACTGAGAAGTCGTGAGCTGTCGAAATATCTCAGAAGGGGAAAATGACTGGAGGGCCAACGCCACCCTTCCAGGATAAGGTCCATCTGAGAAACCTGTACTGGAGGGGGTCTGCAATGCGCAAGACCATCATAACATCCTAAATAAGGGTAGCCAGATTCTCCCTGTGAAAAAGGCAAATCACTGACAGATCATCTCCCTCCACTGCTGACTAACCCATAGGGGATAAGACTGGGCCCCAAAGGAACAGACAAGCAAAAAAGAAGAACAGTGGTGCTTAATCCTTTTATCCCTATAAGGGAACCTTCAAGGCATTCACCAAAGTCTGGAAACAGCCATGAACTGTTTCAGGAGCTGCTACTTCAAACTATTCAAAAACGGACCCTGGGACTTTTCAGGACCTCCAGGGGCCTGCTGGCTTGAGGTTGTGGCTGCTTTACAACACTCCACTTCAGCCAGAACAATGGGGGCATCCAAGACTGCCAATTTTCCACAACTTGAAAATTTCAGGAGATGCTGCAGAGGCTGCAAAATTAACATTGGGCTCCAACCCCCCCACCCCCCCATGAGGGGTTTCGACACGGCCAAAAAAACATGCCCTGAGGCTTCTTAATCATGGTCAGTGCAAAAGGAGTCAGCTGCAGAGCTCAATCCACAGGAACCGCAAACAGCACATCTGTGTACACTGGGCATGGTGGCAGAGCTCAAACACAGTTAAAAGGAAAAAAAAACACAAAGAAAAAAAAAAAAAGGAAACCACAGTTAAAAATGAATCCCTGATTGGTAAGAGAATCCTCTCACCCGACAGGGTGATGGGGAAAAAAAACTAGAAGAACCTACCCAGCCGCCTACACATGCCTGGGAAGTCTGGCTGGCCCAAGTTTATTTTTAAGCTGCTTTATTCAAGCAGCACAAAGAGCTAACTAAAGTAATATGACTGAATTAAAAACACTAGCAAATCTAGAAAAAAGGGCAGAACATCTCGATGTAGGACAGTGAGAGGGAAGGGGATCCTGGGCCCAGACTTTCAAACCCCCCTCAGGATTCCTATGGGGTCCTCCTGCTCGCTCTGTGGCCCACCAGAAATAGAAACCCATGGATAACAGCTCTGGACACAGGGCAACTGTTATCTTAAGGAGACAAGGGGCATACCCAAGCTCCGAGCAAAAATTCTCAATCACACAGACCACAAGACCGTGATATGGGCCAAGTGACAAAGCCCTATCTGCAGTGCTGCCGCAGTCCACACACCTTGCCATCTGCTGGAGGCAGACAGTACTGGCTTCTCAGTGCTACCCCAGAGGATATAGTAGTGATGGCATCACTGAAAGCTAGTCTGCCCCCACATGCTGAATGGGAAACATGTGGGCTGGTCTAGCCGGATAACATGGAAACCAGAATTTAAACCAGCATAAGTCTAGTTTTCTTTAAAGTTACCATCATATACCTTCAGGCATACCTAGCAACATCAACAGACCAAATACTCAAAAAGGTGCTGAAGCGTGAAAGCAAAGAGCCTGTGTTAGCTTCCATCTTCAAATGTGGACAAGCACTCCAACAATCAGAAGGAATGAAAGAGCCCACCGGCACATGGGAGGAAAGAGACGGTAGAATTTGCAAAAGAAGAGAATTAAAGAATTAGACCAGCAAATGATGAAAAGCAACTGGCAAAAGCGAGTTACATACATACAGCGAGAAATAGAGAGAGTTAATTCAGGAACTCGAAGTTGACGAAAACCTGAAGCATGAATGATTATGGAAAGGTGAAATTGAACCTAAAAATGAGAAATTGACAGTTGCAGCACAGGATAGCGGACTGTGGACAACATGGTTCACATAGCCAGCATAAAAAATAATGGTAAAACAGACAAATGCATATTTTATAGCATATATCTCATTGCTGGGTCTGAAATGATGAAGTCAGAATGTCTTTATACAGAAAGACACAATAAGGCAGCATGTCTCATCCACTGGAAACTATGTAAACACTGTGACACTGCTGTGTCAGAAAAATGTGGATCATGACCCTGACGGAACTGTGGAGAATAAAAGAGGTTGTGATCACCTGGGACACTCCTATTCCCATCAATAAACAGTCTGAGGCAAGAAAAACAGACACAGCGGTAAAAGAGGAAAGCACAAGAACAGCATTATTAGTAGAAGTGTCAGTGCCGAATGATTATTCTGTACTACGTGTTGGGAAAGAGAAGATACTTAAGCACCAGAAAAAGCAGAGACCAAGAAAATGTGGCAAAAAGATACAGAAATTGTTTCAATTGTACTGGGTATCACTAGCCTGATTAAAAAAAAAATATCTACGTGCATGTTGATATGCTGTCTGTATATATAACACCTTATGAACTCCACAAGGAGGGTCTTTTTAGCACAGTGCAAGTGTTGAGAGGAGCATTAGCCATAAACTTGAGAAACGGAGATCATTTCTAGCATATTTGGCACAGAGGTGAGATTCAGTTCTGTTATGGTACTCACAAAATTAGGGATGTTTTTCATACACACAGCTTTGTTCAAGCTGTTATACTTTGTAAGCTTTTTTCAGACAAAAATGAGTAAAGAAAGTTGAACTTAACAATACATTAAAGGCAAACCCTAGGCCAAACCCCAATCCTGTGGACAATGAATATGCATGAGATAAACCTAAATACCACAATGGAGACAGTGCATGCAGATCTCTCTTATACATATTTATTATGGATATCCTCTAAACCTGATTGGCTATGGTTTTGAGAAGCCCTGCAGGTTTGAGAAGATAAGTCTTAGGCCTTCTTAGGATGTCTATAATATTAATTCAGTCCCGTCGTTACAATTTTTTTAGGAGTTGTTCAGATAATCATCCTGTTCCTCCATCATTCACTTATGTCTCACTTCTTTTGTTTCTTTGTTGTATTTTCTAAGAATTTCCTTTTCATCTCCTTTGCTGTCTCTTTACTTTGGCTCTAAAGATGTTTCTCCAAGGACAAGCAGGATTAGTCAGCCACACCTGGTGACGTCATCCGACGGCACCGAGACGGAAGTACTCTCCATAGCTCAGAAGGGCTTTATGCCCTTCTGAGCATGGGCCAACTGGCCCTGCCCCCCGGCCCGCCCCTAGCTAGCCAGTTCTAGTTCTTCCGCCTTGCCAGCAAGACGGACTTTGCTACTCTCCACCAGAAATCAAACTTTAAAATCATCTACAACGTATGTATTATCAATTTAAATTGTCTTCTTTTGCTTCTCTTCAGATACCTACCTATCTGTACCAGCCGTGAGGTCTCCAGGACTATGGGATTGAGAGGAAGCCCAGCCAGCGCGGCAGCCCAGGACGTGCCTAACAGGCCTCCGTCCGCGGCTAGCCCTCTAACATACCTTCATTTCTCCAGATCTTGCAGCAGAGCTCTCAATTCCTTCGTGCTCTCTTCTGCGGCAGATAAGAGGAGCGGGGGGCTCTGGTTCAAACAGCATGCCGCCGCTACTCCACTGCAGCTCGGGATGTGCCTCTGAGGCCTCCATCTCCAGCCGCATGCCTCCGATCCTGCTACCCGTAACATGAGCTCTCCCTTCGAGGAACCCCTACGGTGCTGCTGCGGCGCCGCTTCGGCTGGTGTGAAAGGGGAGCGAAGGGCATCGCTCCGGAGACCAGCCGACAGAATTCCTCCTTGTGTCAGCTGCCTCCTCAGCCACAGGCCCCGGTATACATCCCTATCAGGCTTCGATCCGGAGAGCTCTGAGTTGCCTGCCTGCATCCCCGATCCAGCCAGCCATGAGGCCTCGTGGCGGCAGCCATCTTGCCCAATTACATCACGGGCGAGGCTCCTCCCCTTCTCGGCGCCATTGGTCGGCGCTGATCCAAGCTTCAAGGGAGGAGCAGCCACTCACAGAGGACACTCCATTTGTATCACGGGCCAGGCTCCTCCCCCTCGGCACCATTGGTCGGCGCCGATCCAAGCATCAGGAGAGGAGGAGCCGCTCTCAGAGGACACTCCCGTTGCTGATTGTCCCGCTCGGCGCGGAGGCGTCGGTGAGAACAGCGCAGACGCTCTGGGTACCGGCGCAAAAAAAAAAAAAATCTAACAACAGCAGTGCTGTTTTCACTTGGGAACCTTCAAATGTTTATGCAGGAAGTGAGCCAGCTGCAGCATGTGGCCAAGCCAGGGTTAAGAGTAGCCACAGCTAGACCCTGCTCTCTCTCAGCCCTCAGTGCTCGATCTGTACGTCAGGCTACTTCTCATCTCCATTCAAATCCATGCCGAACCTCATAAGGTCTGCACCAGCGCCGGGCTGATGGACTGTCTGCCGTGGAAGACCCCCCCACCCTTCTCTCCGGAGTTCCATGGCTGTTCGCTACCAAGCCTAATAGCTGCTCGCTCTCATTCCCCGGAGATGATCAGGGTGGTGAGATCCAAGCCGGAGCACGTCTTGGAGTAGCCTAAGATAGGGATCAAGTGGCCACGAACGGGGACCTACTGCATCTGCTGGTGCAGGGCGAGTTTCGGAATTGCAAAGCAAATGAGCAGCCAACTTCAAAACAGCAATCTGGCATCGGTAAGCTCCCACCATTGCACCTCCATGCAGCAAATTTTCAGGGTGCCTGAGAGAGGTTGAGCTATCCATAAGGGATTACCCCCTCCTCGACCAGGTTCTATTCAAGTGGTGCAGCCATATGTAACTAAATGAGCACTGATATCTGCATTTCAAGAGCTGCTGGTAGTGCGCCGAACCGCGAATGGAGGTTCTGCGCGCTGTAACCCCAAAGTGTTAATTGGATGCGCTCTACGCTGAGGTCACCCCAGGCATGGAAGTTTAATCCTGATCCAGTAAAAAGTCTGAACTTCGCATCCATGTGCTGCGGTGCAAAAACCCAGAGCAGGTGGGAGGGTCTAGCTCAGGCGTGGGCAAACGTTTTGACTCGAGGGCCGCAATGGGTTCATATATTGGACCCGGGGGCCGGACCAAGAGTAGATGGACGGTGTGTATGTGTGAATTAATATAAATTAAATTTAAATTTGTAACATTAAATGTTTAGATTAATTTAAGGTAGAAAAGCATAAAAAGAGTTATTTTACAAAACTTTTATGCAATGTATTTCTTATGCAATGTATTGGTTTCTGAAGCGTGGTAGCCAAAGTGGGGGCTGTCCCACTCGCTTCATCCGAAAAGATGGGGTGGGCAAGTTATGAGAGAGATTTAAGATTCTGAATCACCTCACATGAATCTGCAGTTATTGCGTGCCGAAGCGTCAGGAAGTGGGATATCCAGATCCTCCCAAGTGACCAGGAGTTGTTCAGAATGCTCCCTCATGAACTTTTTCATTAGTTGCAAAAAAAAAAAAAAAAACCCACAAAAAAATCAGCACTTGATGCACGCTTGGAGCGTGGGTCTCTGTAGAGCTTGGAGGAGGGACTCGCGCATGCATGCATCCCGTTTACAAGGAGGGCCCTTCTCCTGAGGGATCCCGAGGTCTCTTACCTCTGGAGGGGGAGCTGCATTGATGAAAGGCTGAACAGGACACATTTACTGCTGCTCTGCCACTTTTTTCACATGGACTTTTGCTCTTATGCTTCGTGAGACCCCTCTTCCAGGCGCGCGGAAAGGCAGTTGACGTCATCTGACATGACGTCAACTCCCTGCCTGCGCCTGCACGTACAGCTCAATACGTACTCTGCCCACGGCCCCGCCCCCCCCACTAGCTGCTGGCCGGCCCAGCCACTACCATGCCGTCCATACAGGCTTATGAATGTTGGGAGGGGCCGGATTAAAAGGTCCGCCGGGCCGTAGTTTGCCCATCCCTGGTCTAGCTGAACGGAGGTGACGCAGCTACACTTCACCCCACTGTGGCAGTCCTTGCTCCCAACCCTCTGGGGTTGGGAGCTCGACAGGGCGCTAGTGGTGCTCTGCCCAGTCTCCCTCCTGATACCCTATGCTGGGGAGGCGAAGCCCAGCAGTCACTGACCGCTGATTTCCGTATGCTCTCTCCCGCCCCGGTATTGTGACCACCGTGTTACTCCAGTGGCCTCAGTGTGGTGCAGTACACACAGACAGTGTGTTCAGGAGCGGAAGGTCACAGGTTCATGTCCCAGCTATGGCTCCTGCCTACACAGTCTCCATATGCTTGACTACCTAGATGTAAGCGGCGATATGAAGCTGCGAGAACGGAAATTGCTCGCCCATTCAGAAACTGAGGTGAAAAGCCTGCTAGGTGAGATCTCCCGCCTTCTTCCTGTAATTTCCCGGTCTGAGAGATCCATTGCGTAGGAGAGGCCAGATTGAAATACGCATTAAGGAACGAGTTCGACCTCTTCCTTGGGGCGAGGTGCTCACTTGCAGTTTGCGCTGGTCATTAACCTTTCGCAACCTTTGTCCTCGTGGCGCCGCTAGGCACGTCAGCAGTGAGTCCAGAGGCTGTTCCTCATGTTCATTCGGGCCCAGACTGCACGAACCCAAAGTGCAAGTTCCACTGGCGATCTGAGTGATACCGCCAGCTGGTTCTTCCCTCCACCCAGATCGGTCTGTACATGGGTACCTCCTGCCCAGAGTGCTAATTAGTTAATTGTCCTTTGCAACGAAACTCCCATTACACTCAATCTCCGTTCCAATTCAAAACTCATCTAGGCAGACCTGCTCCCCCTAACACCATCTTGTGAAGAGAAGTGTCGCACAATGGTTTGCATGGACTGCTGAACCTGGAGTCATGAGTTTGATTCCCCAGTGGGATTACTAGTAAGGCTGTCTGAAGCCTTATCCTTAGAACAGTCCTGAGGAGCAGAAAATGCACTTCCTGGAAATCCTGCGATCCGAGGAAGTGGCAAGGGCGCAGTGCCAGAAGGCTTTCATGCTCCCTCCTGAGTTCGCTACTGCTCCTGCTCGAGAATGGAATCACAGACGGTGGCAGAGGGTCTTCGTCTTCCCCTATCTGGATCACTGGTAATGGCCAGCACAGCCGCCAAAGCACAACAAGCGACAGGACACACTATCCTTGTCCTGGAACGCTTCGGTTCTTAGCTACCCAAGTCTCTTCTCCAGCCCACCTGAAACATGGAGTTTGTAGGGGGCAACCGGACACCATCAAGGCCGAGGCATCTTACATGGGACAGAGCCCTGCATCTCCAGGGGCTTGCAGAGTGCTCTCCAGGCACCTGCAGAGGGCACTGTCGCTCAGCATCTGCCCAACACATGCTTTTCTACTGGGACATATGGCATCAATGGTAAACATCACCCCGGACGTCTGCCTATGTGGGTAGTCCAGTGGGCCCGGACCATAAGGTCCCTGCAAGACTGGGTGATTGTCAACAGTTCCCTAGCAACAACAATAACAACAACAACAACACTCGGCTTGTACCGACTGGGACTCCTTTCCAGACCCCTACACCGTAGGGGATCCTCGCAACGGATACCTCCACTTTGGGTGGGGGAGCCCATTGTGGTGACCCCTGCACTCGGGACAGTAGGGCAGCAGCAAAGAATGGCCAAAAAAATAAATAAATTAATTAACCTTCTAGAGCTCCAGGCTATGGCGGAAGTCCTCCGGGCTTCTTGCCACCACCTGCTTCCCCTGCGGAGGGAATCCTGCACTATATAGGCCCACCAGTAAAATCTGTGGCCCTGAGCACAAGAGTCCTACGGCACCGGACTCAGGTTACTGTGGCCCTTAGTGCAAGGCGACAGAGTCCTGCGGCGCTAAACCAGGTTTCTGTGAGCATGGGTGCAAGGTGGTGAGGTCGAGACCAGTCATGGGATCACCATTGTATAAAAGATCACATATTCAATACCGGACTGCAGGCCCGATTGGAATGCGAGCACATGGCCACAGCACAGCTATGACTCTGCACTCTAAGGCCACGCACACACAGTCAGCAAAGCAGCCATAGTCACGCTCCTTCACAGAAGGGGAACAGGTTCCCTCTGCCCTGCAAGAAGGACTCAAACCCCATCCATCCAGGCAGGCTCCCGACTCTACTGCAAGAGTGGAGGAGTAGCCTAGTAGTAAGAGACCAAGGTCCAATCCCACTAATGCTCCTTGGGGATTTGGACTGGTCACATAACCATCCTTTACTAACCTGCAGATGCGAAATCACAACCCTTGGCCATCAGATTCCTTCTCCCATTGGTGGACTGACCAGGGCTCCCGACTCGACTGCAAGAGCGGAGGAGTAGCCTAGTAGTTAAGAGACCAAGGGCCAATTCCCACTACTCCTTCTCCCATCGGTGGGCTGACCACAAAGCGCCCTGCCCGCCTTGCAGGAAGGGCAACTGTTCCAAACATTTAGAGCCGGGCCATTAGCACCAGCGCGCTTTTCCCTAACTTATGGCCCTAGGACCCCTGGGTACCCTTTTCCCCCCCACCAAGTGCGGGTGGGCAAGGAGCAACTCCAGAGGCTGACACGGTTGGCAACTACCAATTCAGACCTGACTTGTTGTCTCCTTTTCTGATACAAATGGAAATCAATCCTGCGAGGCTTACACAAGCCTCTGGAACCAGACAGGGCGGTCGCGCTTACACAAGCCTGGAACCAGACAAGACGGTCGCGGCCCCTGATGACTGCGCCAGCATCCTCGAAGACTGCCCCCGATGACTCCGCCAGCATCCTCGATGACTGCGCTCAACATCCTCACGGCCACATGGCGTACCTACCACTCGTAGGGCCGCCATTACCCCAGCCTGAAGCATCATCACACCCCTGATCAGCTCTTGCCCAGGAACAGCAAAGGGACCAACCCGTCATCGCAGGTGACCTTAAATAATCCTAGCCAACCGGTCACGCCGTCCTCCTCCTCTAGTAATTCCGCAATGCTCCATCATAGGAGGAACGCTCATGGCATGCAGAGGCTCAAACCATGCAAAGGGCAAGCACAGGTCTCTAGCTGTGCCAAAGGATCCACCGACAGCCTGTCAAAGGATGCATCGGCCCGGATGCTCCTAACCAAGTCATTAAATTAGTCATGTCCCATGCCCTGGACGGTGTTAATACTCTAATTGAATCACTCTGGCAATATTGCACTCTGGTAGCACGGTGATATTGCTGCTGGTCCTAGCCCGGCCGCAGCGACCTCCTCACTGCAGTAGCTGCATCAAGGCATCAGTCTTGCGCCACTCTTGCCGCGCTCCCAGCGTTGATACCGTGGTTACCCCCACTCGCAGTGGGTAACTCAGCATTCGGGGGCGCCCTCTACTGCTGCATCTCTGCCGTTAGACCTTTTCTCGGCAGCTGCCCATTGAAGACCATAGTCCCTCACAACCACTGCTGCAGCGTAGGCGCGAAGTGGGACTGCACATACACACGTTCAGTATTACTAGCTCACTTCTAATGGGCGCACACCCATTAGCACTACATACTGCACATTGTTCTGTGTACACATTGCAGGTTGGACGCCGCCATCAGGTATCCAGGGCACATCCTAAAACATCCAGCCCTGATATCGTGTCTTCTGAACCTGATCTCGGCCTCCCCCTTTCCACCGCATCGCATTACAGCTTGGGAGGCACCAGGTGTGGCTGACTCATCCTGCTTGTCCTTGGAGAAAGCAGAGTTACTTACCTGTAACAGGAGTTCTCCGAGGACAGCAGGATAAGTCAGCCATACATACCCGCCCTCCTCCCCTGGAAAAGGACTCGGCCTCTGACCAGTTCCCGCCTCCTAGCGGCTAAGGCTCAGCTAGTGATGAACTGGCTAGCTAGGGGCGGGCCGGGGGCAGGGCCAGTTGTCCCATGCTCAGAAGGGCGAAAAGCCCTTCTGAGCTATGGAGAGTACTTCCGTCTCGGCGCCGTCAGATAACGTCACCAGGTGTGGCTGACTTATCCTGCTGTCCTCGGAGAACTCCTGTTACAGGTAAGTAACTCCGCTTTATTCTCACACCTATTCCTACATCCTCTCAGATTCTGCCATACTTGCTCCAGCTACACATATTTGGATCATTCCATCCTGCCAGAAACACATTTAAAATAATATTACATATTAACTTCACATTGTCACACACTCATACAGCATTTCTGTCATATGGACACACTCAAAATTTTTCTCTTCCTTTTTCACAACCTCTTTATGGATTTAGATTCCTGAAACTTTATTGGCATGACAATTTGTGCATGTATTGCCAAAGTAATACATTAAGGGACATGTTTACTAAAGTGCGTTACTCAGTGGCTCAGGGTTTAGCATGCGGTAAGAGCATCATGCTAAAATGTAACATGGGCCCCTGCACTAAAAATCCCACACTAACTGGGTAGTGCACCATGGGGCAGGGACTGGCCAGGTCAGGGGTAGAACAGAGGTGTTCAAGGCAATTCGTGGCTAATGTGGGTGTTAGTAGCTCGCACTATCCTCAAATTAACGCGTGAAGCCTAGGAAAACCTCAGGCTAACAAGCCAGACTCAGTTCGTATCATCTCAGTCCAACCATTAGATCTGCTTTTAAAAATCAACCTGACATTAACAATAAATAAATACCTTCATATAAATTGATAGTCGACTTTTTCAAAATTCAGTTCTCCCAGTTTTCCAAAGTCTCTCACTTAGCAAGCTAATAAGTATCAACAGAGCAGTTTGTTCGAGTTCCACTGATCACCTTAAATATTTTCAAAAGTTCATCCGCTTCATTGCATCAAATTGGCGTGAAATAATATAAAATAAGAAAAGGGGACCTTGTAAGTCTGGACGTCTATCCCTCATGCAGCTTACTCGAAACGCAATGTTGCATCAGATGGATGTTTGTTCAGTATTCAATATGAACGATGGAGCAGATGAACTTTTTAAAATATTTGTGATCAATGGAACTTTTATAAACTGTTGATACTTATGTCCCCTGAGCCTGGCTACTAGGTAGTGCTGTTGTGGCAAGGTTGAAACTCGTCTTAACCAGGGGCTGCGAGCACAACTTCTGCATCATTCCCACCCCTGGCCAGGTCAGGGAAGAAAAGGTGGACTCAGGAACTATCACTGAATCCCCAGGGCAGCGCTACCTTAAGATTTTTATTTTGAAGCACTACCATACTACACTGTATTCCTACTTTCATTTACAAAGAGATCTAAAAGTTTCCATTGATCTGTTACAAGCCTGCCTCTCAGGATGTGGTTAATTCAATCAGCATCTGTTGCCTGAACAAGCAGTTTGATCCAGTAACTGCCATCCAAACTTCAAGAGACTCTACAAATCTAAGCTTTCTAACTTTAATATTTTGGCTGGTTATTGATATACATTTTTCTTGCCTATTTACTACCTGTATTCTTTTATAATACTACTTAGCCACTGTGGTGTGCTAGGGTAACTGCACCAAGGGAGGAGGAAAAACACAAAAAAAAACCAAAGAAAAGAAAAAAAGCTCTTACTCTTCCTATCTTTCTGTCTCTATCAAATTTCTATCTATTCGCAGCCACCTTGATCTACAGTCTAGTGGCAAACAACCTAAATTTTGGTTATAAGTTTAGGAAAATATAGTTGGCCTGCATTCCTTGCATAGCCTTTTAAATCAGAAATCTGAGTGTGCCCTCTGTTCATATAAGGTCTACTGGCCAAGGACACTGAATTCTTGAAATTTATCTACTTGGAATTGAAATAAACATTTGCTTTTAGATTTCCAGAGACCTGGTTTCCTACTTAATTTTGCAGTAAAGGTATACACTTTAAAATTCCAGGGTTCTTTTCATAGTAGGCTGATACATACAAGTAAGATTTCATTTTGAACTTTTAAAAAGTTTCCATTGTTCGGTTACAAGCCTGCCTCTCAGGGTATGGTTAATTCACTCAGTATCTGCTGCCTTAGCAAACAGTTTGATCCATTAACTGCCATCATAATTTCAAGAGACTCTACAAAGCTAAGCTTTCTAAATTTAATTTTTGTCTGTTTTTTTATATACATTTTCCTTGCCTATTTATTACCTGTTTTATTCTCTTATAATACTACTTAACCACTGTGGTGTGTTAGGGTAACTGCACCAAGGGAGGAGGAAAAACACAAAAAAAAAGAAAAAAAAGCTCTTACTCTTCCTATCTGTCTCAATGAAATTTCTCTATTCACAGCCACCTTGATCTACAGTCTATTGGCAAACAACCTAAATTTTGGTTATAAGTTTAGGAAAATGTAGCTTGCCTGCATTCCTTGCATAGCCTTTTTAAATCAGAAAGTTGAGTGTATTCTCGGTTCTACTGGCCAGGGACCCTTAAATTCCCACCCACCCCACCCTACCCCTCACCCCACCCACACCACCTCAGAGTTGCATGCCATATACAGTCTTCATATCATAGATTGACATCTGTCCTCCAATTAGATGTAACACCCAACTTTTCTCCTTGTCCTAGAACTGCTTTATAACAGTCTTAATCATCATGTTGTGTATTCAATGCAATAGCTGTGGTGCCTTCAGTTTAAGAATCATTTGGAGCCTAAGAGCTAGCCCTATATGTCTCAAGTTATCTGCTAAGCATAAAGAATTGATTCTATTAAGGGAATAATTAGCTGCAATTAAACACACCTCCTCTAGGGTACAAACTGAAAGAAATTCAGCACCGCTCCTACAAAGAATCAAACAGCCCAGGAACAAATGGATCACAGTGGGCTCTGGTAGGTTGCGACCTGTAACACAGAGACACCCTCTCCAACAAGAGATATCCCTGCATAATTCCCTCTCTGCCTTGGAAAATGAGAGTGCCCAATTAGTGGAAACTGAAGTGCCCTTAACCCTGGAAGTACTGAGATTTTTTGCACACACTGAATACCGTTGGGGTCATAAATGACCCCACGACGAATTTTAATTGTTAACCATGAAAAATTTAAACAGACAAAATATTATTCCAAATTAATTATTTATTATATGAAGGTTAAATGTTTTGAAATTTAATGCTTTATCATAAAATTACATGAAGAAGAGTTGCCATGAAAGCAGTTTTTGCATGCACTTGATGAACACAATAAAGTACTACAGTCATTTGCATGAGACACAGACAATTTCTGAATGTTCTTTGCAAACATTGCGCTTGCAGGAGGTGCAGACTATGTTGCTTTTCTTGTCTTTTTCTCTGGAACAGCAGTGACACCTTGCCCTTTTCTTTGGGATCCCGACATTGCAAACAGCATCAGTGGCTTCTTCAATGCTGGAAGAAGTCTCTCTGCAATTACTCTGAAGCAGCTGCTTTCCTAATTCCAAGAGGAATAGACAACGTCTGTGCTTTGACTTGGACTGCCATTCTGGATTTAGTGACATCCAAACAATGAAGGCGTTCAAAGCACTGATGTCCAACATGTTGTAGAAGATTGTCACTGGCCAGCGTCTTGTCATTCGTTTTGTGGTATGCGTGCGCAACATTTGATCTGCCGTATCTACTCCATCTTTACTAGAATTATAGTCCAAGATCATGCGTGGTTTTTTGTCTGGAAGTGTGTTATCTACTTCTTCTTGATCATGCAAACTGCTCAGAAGAACAACCACTTTTCCTTTCTTCGGGCAATAGGAAACCAGAGTGGCGTCATCGCGAAAGGCAAACAATGAAGTGAATACCTCTCGGCCCTTTGCTGTTACAAATTCTGGAGGTAATTCTTTTCTGTTCTTTCGAATTGTCCCCAAAAGTGTCATTTGTTTTTCTAGCAATTTCCGTGACAGGGATAAACTGCAGAAGAAATTATCAACAGTAACATTTCTGCCAGATCATGTCAATCCTTCAGTGAGTTGCAGCACAATCCTTTCACCCTGATTCTGTTCCCTGTTTTGTCCGAGTTCCCTTCCTGTATATACTTGAAGACGCAGAACATATGACATTGCACTGTCACACAACATCCATAGCTTTATGCCATAATTCCCAGGTTTGCTGGGAATATATTGTCTGAACGGAACACGGCCATGAAATGTAAGCAGTTGCTCATCCACGGTAACATTTTCACCAGGAACAAAGGCGTCACTTAGAGTTGCTTCCCAGGTATCAAAAACGTGTCTGATTGGAGCAAGCTTATCCACGCCTCGTTGTTCACGTCTGTTGGTTGCATCATCAAATCTGAGAGCATAAAGAAATTTGCTGAAAACGGTTACGGGCCATATTTTTGCCGAAAAACAGAATGACCATCTTCAAGGTTCCACAACTGAACTATGGATTCATTTCGTGACTTGTACATGCCTGAGAGGATCAGAAGTCCAAGAAAACGTTGAAATTCTCCATCTGTCAAATCTTTCCAGGTGTTGTCATAAATGTGTCTTCCTTGTTTGCTCGTCCACATCATGATTTCATTCAATAAGTTCTTCCTCATGAACAAGTGGAATGCTGCGAGAGGGCCATCAACATTTCGTACAGCATACCTTGTAGGACCTTGTTGTACGGGCATGACATTAGCTCTGGCATATCTTCCAGCAGCTTGCTTTATAGCTTTCCTGTTCCATGAGGTGGCATCCTTAGATACATAGGCTTCAATGGCAACATTTGTGCTTATAGTTGATGACCTTTTAGCTCCTCTACGACCACAACTAAGATTCCTCATAGATGATACTGACACCGAGGACTCCTGCCTTCTTCCCCGTCCAGCACAGCCTCGACCTTTGCCTCAACCTATAACTTGACTCTTTGCTGCAGGCGATGTTACCGGCTCAACATCAGTCTCACATTCACTTGGCGACCAACTGCTGTTGCCATCTGAACCATGACTCTCATCATCAGATTTATCGCCTGAACTTGGCTGATATGCTTCTTCGCTTGCTGAATATGCTGCATCATCAGACGACTCAGAGCCGTCATTGTCAGCATCTCGTTGCAATATTTCTCTTACTCGGGCAGCTGAATACTTTCGTTTTGACATCATAAACAATAACCTAAAATAAATAAACAAAGATAAAGTTGAATAAAACGCAAAGCAGTTTTACTATAGGTGTACAATAATCGTGATGAATGAGCTGAAAGCCTTTAGATTTCATCGGAAATAATGAGAGAACGCATGATATCAATTACAGAAAATGTGTGATTTTCATAAAATAAGAGTACAAAAAATAAATGATACATAATGATAAATACCTTTGTCAGATCAAAAAATTCACAAAACTGCAAATTGTATCACGATCCAAACCGGACGTAAGCAACTAGGGTCAAAAATGACCCCACTGGTACTCTGTGCTGCAAATCATCACTAGCGACACCTAGCGGATGAAAATTATTCCTCTCATGGCGCAATATAAAGAGAATATTGACATGTGAAAAGTCATAAAAAGATTGCATTCTTGAACAGCTAGTTTCCGAGATACGCGTTGTGAAACTTGCAATGGGGTCACTTTTGACCCCACTGGAACTCCCAGGGTTAAATGAGAAGGTTAATGCCCAATTTACTGATAATTCACCAAATGTGAAGAAAAAAATCATAGAACAGGAAACTATTACTACTTGGAGATTCCATCATCAGAGGGACCAATAAATGACAGAAGATGGTCAAATGCCTCCCAGGCTCTTCAGCCAGCAGGAATATGACCCAAATTGTTGGCATAGTCAGTGCAGAAAGTGAGCACTCCAAAATTGATGTTATCATCTACTTGTGTATAAATGACCTGGCTAGAAACAGTGTCTCTACAGTTCAAAGGGACTTCCAGATTCTGGGAGAGAAACTCAAACCCAGTGTTAACACTATAGCATTCTCAGAAGTTCTAACTATTTGTGGTAAGGGGGCAGAAAGGCTTCATCGCATAATCAACTTTAATACATCGCTCCAAACCTGGTGTAAACAAGAAGGATTTAGATACATAGGCGACTGGAGAAATAGATGGAACAACAAGAGGCTTTACTGTATTGATGGACTACATCTCTCTATCACAGGGAAAAGGACCCTAAGTGAAAACTTCAAGCAATATGAGGACAGGTATTTAAACTAGGGAAAGGGGGTGACTGATGGAAAAGAACAAGTTCAGGATGTCACTCCCAGCAAAAACATAACAACATTGGAAACAGTCACACTATTAACCCACACATCAATGGCAAGTGAGAAGAGGCATGTAGAACAAACTCCATGCAGAATAGAGGCAAGCCAATCAAGAAATGCTGGAAAGCAATGAGCACAAATGCTCGAAGCCTAGCCAAAGTTCCTGACCTGGAAGCCCTAATGGTGGAATGTGCCTGGACATTGTGGCCATTACAGAAACATTTATTATTTATTTATTTATTATTTATTAACATTTTTTATATACCGCACTATTCATTATCAGCGCGGTTTACATGGAACAAGAAAGCTTCAGACAAGTTACATTTATCTGGTTATTACATATAACAGGAACATTAACTTGGATAACCAGGTCAATTATTACAACAAAACAACAACAAGAGCAACTATTTACATACAAGTGTCATATTGTCTGAGAAATGTACTGTTAATCTGGTAAAATAGTGTAATGTGTTGTTGAGTCAGGTTTAACGAGTCACAAGAATGGGATATAGCCATAGCTGGCTAGAATTTATTTAGAAGAGATTGAGAAGGCAGAAAAGGAGAAGGAATAGCCCTATATATCAAAACCAATATTCAAGCTGCTGAAATGCAGGGGACATAGGGAAAAGAAGAAGTGCTGTGGTATAGTCTACAGGCCTCTAACTCAAACCGAAGAAATGGATAGAGACTTGATTATTGATACTGCAAAGATAGCCATGAAGGGGGAAGTGATCATATAGGGTGACTTTAATCTATCCGATGCGGATTCCTTCTGAAAATCTGGAAAGAAGTAAAAAGACTGTGGATGCCTTCCAAGAAGCACTGCTTAAACAAATGGAGATGGAACCGACCAGGAAACTTTTGATGCTGGATTTAGTACTCACCAATGGAGATAGCATGTTGAATATCCGGGTGGGTGCCCATGTGAGCAGCAGCAATCATCACACGGTGTGGTCTGAGATAAAATCCAAAGCAGAGTCCAATCACAGCAAGCTCAAAGTCCTAGACTTCAAAAACGCTGACTTCAATAAAGTGGCCAAGTGCCTGAAGGAGGAGTTGGCAGGGTGGGAGGAGGTAAGGGAAGTGGAATTGCAGTGGGCTAAACTAAAGGAGGCAATAAAAAGGGCAACAGATACATATGTAAGGAAAATAAATAAAAACAAGAGGAAAAGGAAACCTATATGATTCTCCAAAGAAGTGGCTGCACAAATAAAGGCAAAAAAACATAGCTTTCACAAAATTCAGAAGTTTGCAAACAGAGGAACACAAAAGAATACAGGATAAAGCTAAAAGAGACAAAAAGAGATATAAGGATAGCAAAAGCAAAGCCAGAAAAAAAGATGGATAAAGATGTGAGGTGTAGAGACAAAACGTTTTTCAGGTATATTCAGGAGAAGAGGAAGATCAGAGGTGGAATTGCAAGACTCAAAAGTACCAAGGACAGGTTCATGGAAAGTGACATTGAAAAAGTGAAAATGCTAAACAAATACTTCTATTCTATTTTTTACTAAAGAAAATCTTGGAGAAGGACCACCTGTGATTGACTGACAAACATACAAATGGAAATGAAGTAGATACTTCACTATTCACAGATGATGTGTTTGAACAGCTTGCAAAACTGGAAGTGGACAAGGACATGGGACCAGATGGGATACATCCAAGGATACTGAAAGAGCTCAGAGAGGTTCTGGCAAAGCCTTTAAAAGATGTTTTAATAGATTCTTGGAGACAGAAGAGGTTCCACAGGACTGGAGAAGGGCTGATGTAGTACCTCTTCACAAAAGTCTTAATAGGAAAGAAGTGACAAACTATAGGCCAGTAAGCCTTACCTCGGTAGCGGGAAAGTAATGGAGGCACTCCTGAAAGAGAGAATAGTGGACTTTCTCGAAACCAATAGGTTGCATGATCTGAGGTAACATGGTTTTACCAACAAATCTGATTTTCTTTGACTGGATGACCACAGAACTAGATCAAGGGCATGTGATGGATTTAGAAGAGATTGAGAAGGCAGAAAAGGAAGGGGGTAGCCCTATATATCAAAACCAATATTCAAGCCTTTGAATCTGTTACTCATAGAAAGCTTATCAATAAACTGAACAGCCTTGGGACGGGCCTCGATGTGGTGAACTGGATCAGAAATTGGTTGACTGACAGATGACAGTAGGTGATAGTAAACGGAATTCACTCGGATGAAAGGAAGGCGAGTAATGGCATGCCCAAGGGATCAGGTCCAGGGCCAGTACTGTTCAATGTATTTGTAAGTGATATTGCTGAAGGACTGAATGGAAAAGTCTGTCTTTTGCAGATGATACGAAAATTTGCAACACGGACCAGGAGAAGGACCTCCGAGTGACTGTTTCTGAAGATATCAAGGTGGCGTAACAGTGTGACAAGGCGGTGGCCAAATCCAGAA
Organism: Ichthyophis bannanicus; assembly: GCA_033557465.1. Taxonomy (NCBI): domain Eukaryota; kingdom Metazoa; phylum Chordata; class Amphibia; order Gymnophiona; family Ichthyophiidae; genus Ichthyophis; species Ichthyophis bannanicus. Next base: position 796,904,784 of record CM066032.1, read on the forward strand.
GGATGCTGGGTTGCATACAGAGAGGAATTGCCAGTAGAAAGGAGGAGGTATTAATGCCACTTTACAAGTCACTCGTAAGGCCGCACTTGGAGTATTGTGTTCAGTTTTGGAGACTATATCTCACAAAGGATATAAAAAGACTTGAGACGGTTCAGAGGAAGGTAACTAAAATGATTTGGAGCCTGCACCAGAAGACATATGAGAAGAGACTTGAAGACCTAAATATGTACACGCTAGAGGAGATGAGGGACAGGGGAAATATGATACAGACCTTGAAATACTTAAAGGGTATTAATGAACAAGCAAACCTTTTTCAAAGATGGGGAAGCTGTAAAACTAGAAGGCATAACATGAAGCTGCAAGGGGGTAAATTGAAAGGCAACGTCAGGCAATACTGTTTCACTTAAAGGGTGGTGGATGCTTGGAGTGCCCTCCCGATGGAAGTGGTGGGGGCAAATACAGTGAAAGACTTCAAAATGACATGGGACAGACACAGCAGATCCCTTTATAGCAACAGGATAAAATCAAAATAAACTTAACTATTTCTTATATCTCAACAAATAGGGGTGACCTGCACGGAATGGCAGGTACGCGTACACCCCTAAACATGGCATAGGGAGGAGTGATCTGCACAGAGCAACAGGTGCACCTGCTCTTTCCGCCTTGCTGGGCAGACTAGATGGACCATACTGGACTTGACTATGTTACTATGTCTACTGGCCTGTTTCACGGGAGTCTTTTGTTGTGGCGGGGGGGGTGTTATTTCTTTTAGCATTTTTTCTCTTTTTTAAATCAAGCTATCACTATCTAAAGATTCCCTTCCAAATATTTCAGAACAAAATCACTGAAATAGAAGAAAAACACTGTCCTATTGCAAGCTAAGTGCCAAAAGCTGTATTTCAAGGCCCGTGCATTGCTTTCACACTGGAAGACGACACAGACCATGAGCTTAAGCCACTTTCCCAGCATCTCAGAATTCAAAACAGAGTATTCACATTTAATCTTCAGCATCTCTCAGATTCAACATGGTAACTATTCTCTGATATTTGCAACACTTCAAATCAGTAGAAAAGAGAGTTTGCCATTTAGGTCTGTAAATATATTACAAATTTGCTTTTTCCGTTATCTACCAGTCTCTGCCTGCAGACCCAACAGAGTAGTGCAGTTCTCCGGCTGATCACAGCCAGTAGCTCATTAGATGCTTGTGCACATTAAATTACTGAAAAGGGGTGATGTATTTATAATACAGCTTGCAATGCTATAAAATGGCTCATCAATCTGTTTTATTCACAGAAAAGTCCACAATAAGGCCACTAGTCTGTCACTGGCAATAAACCATGGACGCGTTTTCAAAAGAGACCTGCATATTAGATAATGACTGATAACCCTGTCCAGGAGATCAAACACAGTTCTAACAAGACAAGGGATTTACTCCGCACCAACACTTTCAAAAGCAACGTAATTTCTGTAGTAAATCAACTGTGTGTAGCATACACAGAGAAAACAAAAAGGTGTTAAAAATTAAAAATATTTAGCAGAGTGTTCTGTGAGCTTTCAAAACCCAACATCAGGGGTAAACCATGCACTGCAGAAAGGAAGCATTGCCTGATGGTTAGAGTAGTGGTCTAGAAGCCAGGATTCAAATCTATCATTGCTCCTTCTGATCTTAGCTAAGTCTTTTAACCCCCAGGTACAGGCCTATGGAGGAAGTTACTAAGTTGCAGTAAAATATCACATTTTACCACAGCTTAATTTGTGGGAGTCACTAACCTGTGGTAACTCAGTACTGCAGGTTAGTAATTACTGCAGTAAATGAACGATGCAGGAAACACAGGCTATGCAGGAATCTTCAAAATTTCAGCTGAATTACTCTCAAATACTGTATATCCATAACAATAGGCATGCTGCACTCCGTCTTTGATGCCGCTCTTATCCCTCAATCTGATTCCCACCCTCCCTCTAATTCTCGTTTCCCCCTCTTTCCTTTCAATGCTGGAAATAAAAGGACTCACAGAGTTTTCTTGGAACTTTGGCCACAGCTTTATTCAACCTAATACTGCTCACTGGCATAAAATTTTGCATCTTTTATTAACCATAATTGCCTAGCACAATAACTCAGAATAATAATTTGGAAAAATAACTGGAAAACTCGCCTTGCCTTATGAAGGGGTACTTTGTTTACCTCTGCCAACAGGGACAGACTTTACTAAACTGTCAATTGTCTGGGCCCACTCCTTGGCCAACAAGCATTTCATTAGCCTGGCTACCGTTCTGTGGAGCCAGCTTGCTCCTCTTCCCAGCCTAACCCCATATACCTTATTATGACTAGGTTACTTTCCCTGGCTGTTGTCTCAACCCCTCTGAGAAATTGGGATCCAGTTTTCAGTCTTAGATACTCCGTGTACAACAAGATGTTCCCGATTTTCGAGGACTGTCCCCAATTTTAGAGCTATATCCCCGACTCCTAGAAAAATAATTTGTTTTCAATTTAGTGATTCAAATATCAGTTTTAAGAATTTACATCCATTATCTTTATATTTTGTCGAGTATGGTGGAAATGCATCACTGTCTATCTGCTGATTTGTCTGCTTTTTCCCTCTTCCATGCCTTGTTGCTCAAACCTGGAACTAAGGTGTCCCTTTCCTCCCACACAAACACACACTTTGGATAAGTGTTGAAGAATTGCCTGCAGAAAATCTGGTAACTTTACATGTATCATATCTGGGCCCCAATTTGGGCCCAAGAACCCCTTTTTGGTACCTGGACCCCCTCTTCAATGAAACCCAGATGATTTGTTGTACCAGGGCCCCCAACATAATCCTAGTACCCACTCAACTATTGGTGAGGTCCCGCTGCTGTGACGTTATAACCCTACCTATCTCCTACCAACCTTGATGGGGTGAGTGGGCAGGACATGGCTCCTTGCAATGGCTGCTTTTCCTTTTCTTATATCCTTGCCTGTCTCCCCCCCCCCCCTTCTCCTTTCCCTGTACGGGAGCGTGGGGCCATGTGCGGAGACTCATTTCAGGGCATCATTTGTATAAATAATTGTGGAACTTGGCTGGGAAGTGCGTCGGAGGCACTCAGGGTCATTTGCTTGGCCCCTGGGACTGCTGCCTTGTGCAGCGTTCAGCTCGGACGCTTGTGGCTTCCCCGGAACAGCGGACAGGCATCGGGGAGAGAGCCCGCAGCTGTGAGAGGACCCCCTGAGTGGTTTTGTATTTTGATTCTATAATTTCTGTCCTCCTTTGCCGCGGAGCATGTTTCGCGGAGCGTGGTTCGAAGGGGCGTGTTCAAAGGGGCAGGTTCTGCCCCTTTGACGCCACTGCGACGTCACTGTGGTTATTCTGGTGACTACACGCTCCTGCTTGGCGGAAAGAGAGGGAAGTTTGTAATTGTGGTTGGGTTTTTCTGTATCCTGCCTTGCTTGTATGGGGAAACGGAAAGCAAAGGGCGGGGGTGCCTCTGCGGGTGATCCCGCCGGTGTTCTGAAGCCGACGGGCCCCCTAGATAAGCACTTCTCTCCCTTGCCGATTGCTCAATCGTCTCCTGAGGGCGCCTCCTTAAGTTCAGGGGGAAGATCTCCCCCACCGTGTCCTCTTCCGTCAGTGCTTCCCGCTTCTACTGGGGAGTCCTCTGATAAGGTAAGGGGTATAAATGTTTCTTTTTCTTTGCCTCAGCCGGTTGTTTCAGGTATGTCGAGTAGTGTCACTGCGCTCTCGACTTTATCTCCCGATATTGAGATTACATTGAAAGATATCTGGGGAGTTTTGAAGTCTATTGACGATAAGATTTCTGGTACTTTAGGTTCTTTGTCTAAATTTTCTCAAGAGACCGTAGTTTCTTTACAGCAATTAGATAGTAAAACGGTTTTGCTTGATACTGCTGTTTCTAAATTGGAGAGCCAGATTGTGTCTATACATGCAGCTCAGGCTGCGAGTATTAAAGACTCCCTAGTTCTTCGTAATAAAATTGAAGCGATGGAGAATTCAGCACGTTCCTGTAATCTTCGTTTCTTGAATTTCCCTAATTCTAAACTCCTCGCTCCAAAAATCTTATTAGACAAGTACCTTAAAGAAGTACTTTTACTCACTGATTCCATAGAAGTTTCTCAGCTTTATTATATTCCCCCCAGCTCTAAGAGGGTTAATCCCATTGAGGGGGAGTTTGATGCAATTGAGCCTACTATTTCTAACTTCACTGCCTTCTTAGAGGACTCCCTGGATATAATTGACACTTGTTCTACTTTGTTAGTGATTTTTTTTGTCTAGAGATATTAAGCAGCGTGTACTTCGTGCGTTTTTCAAGCATAAGACTACTAAGTTTTGTGGTCATCTTGTTAATGTCATTCCTGACGTATCACGTAACACCCAGCTTAGGCGAAGGCTTTTTTTGGCCTTAAAGCCTCAGGTATTATTTATGGGAGACGCTTCCTTTTTTCTTCGTTTTCCATGTAAATGTATTATTACTTTAAAGGGTGTCTCTTATGTTTTCAATGATGTTACTCACTTGGAAAGGTTTTTGATGGAGAAGCGGAAAGCATTAGTAGACGTTCAGGGCGTCCATGAGTAATGTAGCCTTCTTTCTATGGGCCTTGTGTCTTATTTTCTTATTACTTATTGATGGTCTTTTAGTTAATACTCAGCCAAGTTTCTTAAAGTGGGCTATATCTGAGTTATTTTTTCTTTGAAGCTTGTATATCTAATGTGGTAGTTTGTTCTGGATTGACCTTGTTTGTACTGCTTAAATGCACTCTGGAAATCAATTAAAAAAAAAAAAATAATAATTGCACAATGAACAACCCAAACTATGGTTACACGATGCAAGGTTCCACATTAGGAATCACCACCCAGGAAAAAGATTTAGGCGTCATTGTGGATAGCATGTTAAAACCCTCAGCCCAGTGTGCAGCGGCAGCCAAGAGAGCAAATAGAATGCTAGGTATCATAAGAAAAGGAATGGAAAATAAAACAAAAGATATTATAATGCCTCTATATCGTTCCATGGTGAGACCGCACCTTGAATATTGTGTGCAATTCTGGTCGCCGTATCTTAAAAAGGATATAGCATTATTAGAAAAGGTTCAGAGAAGAGCCACCAAAATGGTAAAGGGGATGGAAGGATACTCCTATGAAGAAAGGCTAAAAAGGTTAGGGCTCTTTAACCTGGAAAAGAGACGGCTGAGGGGAAATATGATAGAAGTCTATAAATTAATGAACGGTGTGGAACGGGTAAACGTAGATCGATTGCTTACATTATCAGAATATAGAAAGACTAGGGGACATGCAATGAAGCTACAGGGTAAACTATTTAAAACTAATAAAAGAAAATATTTCTTCACTCAACGTGTAATCAAACTCTGGAATTTGTTACCGGAGGATGTAGTAAAGGCTGTTAGTGTAGCTGGGTTTAAAAAAGGTTTGGACAAGTTCCTGGAGGAAAGGTCCATAAACCATTATTAAGAAGGGACCCAGGATATCAATGCTTGACCCAGTACAAGCATTGCGGAACCTGTGTCTTTTGGGGAAACTGCTAGGTACGTATGACCTAGATTGGCCACTCTTGGAAACAGGATACTGGGCTTGATGGACCTTGGTCTGACCCAGTATGGCATATCTTATGTTCTTATGTAATGTTAACGTGCACTAACCTTTAGTAAACATGCCTCTTAATGAGTGTCTGGATAAAGAAAAACTACCAGATTTCTACATTACTATACTCCAGTGCCAACCGCCAGGCACATTAGGAAGTACTACAGACACTGCCCATTTAGAACCCATAGCAAACCCACCATATCATAACAGTACTACCAGGACTCACAAAGCATCCAAACACTACCTATCAAAAGGCAAAACTGCAAATATTAAACTAATACATCTCAGAGAATACCAATACATCTCCTACTGGGGAAAGAGAACAAGTGGCACTGTCAAATAGAAACTACATGAATAGAATACCTCAGCTCGGTTACGCATGCAGAACATAGATCGTCACCAAACAAAGAACAAGCGATCACAATTTAGAAATAGGAAGACAATAATTAAACTGGGAACCCCAAAAGCCAAACTTGGAATGTACAACAGCACTGGAGAAATAAAACTATAAATAATTTCCTCTTCTACTAAACAAAACGTTAATGCACATTTCTCAGAGCTGATATATTCCAGTTAATAAATTCAAAATAAAAAAGTATTTTTCTACCTTTTATTGTCTGGGCATTTTATTTTTCAGTTGCAATTGCTCCAGTCACTTTCTTCTGGTTTCTTTGTGTCTTCTGCTAACTCTCCATTGTCTGCTGTCCATTTGTCCTTTCTTCTCTCTTCTAGTGTTTTTCCATTCTCTCTCTACATCTGCTTTAACATACCGATATTTCTACTTTTGCTCTTTCCTCCATTTCTTTCTTTATTGTTTTTTTCATCCACTCAAATTTCACCCCTCCATTCTCAATCCCCACTTACTCTCCCAATTCCCAGCCAATTGTAGATTTTTCTTCCATCCCACACAAAATATATTTTCCCCTCTCCATCCTCGCACACCCAGCCCCATCCCATTCTAGTCCTCCCCCAACATCAGCTAGTTCCTGCCCCACCCAGCATCCATGCCCTTCTAGTCCCATTCTCCCATCCCCCCGCATCAGCCCATTTCCAAACCTAGCCCCTCTATCAGCCCATTTCCAGTCCTATCCTAGTTCCCCATTAGTCCATTTCCAGTCCAAGCCCCCCCATCAGCCCTTTCCTTTCCCATCCTAGCTCCCCCATCAGTCCTTTCCAGTCCTATCCTAGCCCCCCATCAGTCCATTTCCAGTCCAAGCCCCCTCCCACTCAACCCATTTCCAGCCCTAGCCCCCCATCAGTCCATTTCCAGTCCAAGCCCTCCCATCAGTCCTTTCCAGTCCTATCCTAGCAACCCATCAGCCCATTTCCAATCCTAGCCCTTCCATCAGTCATTTCCAGTCCTATACTAGCCTCCCCTTCAGCCCATTTCCAATCCTAGCCCTCCCATCTGTCCTTTCCAGTCCTATCCTAGCCCCCATCAGCCCATTTCCAATCCTAGCCCTCCCATCAGCCTTTTCCAGTCCTATCCTAGCTCCCCATCAGCCTATTTCCAATCCTAGCCCTTCCATCAGCCATTTCCTTTCCCATCCTAGCCCCAACAGTCCTTTCCAGTCCTATCCTAGCTCCCCATCAGCCCATTTCCAGCCCTAGCCTCCCCATCAGCTATTTTCAGTCCTATCCTAGCCCCATTCAGCCCATTTCCAGCCCTAGCCTCCCCATCAGCTATTTCCAGTACTTGTCCCCCCCCCCCCCCCCCCAAAGAGCCCCGCAGCTGTCCGACTGTCTTTTAGAGGGAGCCGGAAAGGCCCTGGTTCACCTCTGACAGCCACCCAAGTGAAGAGTGCCTTTTTTCTTCACTTTGGCATTTACATAGTAACATAGTAAATGACAGCAGATAAAGACCAGCATGGTCCATCCAGTCTGCCCTATACTATACTACTACACAGCTGTACCATAACCTATACTACTAACCTATAACTACCTATAGTAGTAACCTATACTACTACACAGCTGCCAAAGTAAAGAAAAAAGATGTTCTTCACTTTGACAGCTGTCAGAGGTGAGTGGTGCCTCTCTGGCTCCCTCTCAAGCTGACCCTTCTGGTGCTGAAAACTATGTGCAAGATGTTGTTGGCACAGGGCCCAGTGCGAACAACATTCTCGCACAATGGACGGTCTGGCCCTGCTTACTGACCCAATTCCTATTGTGCTTTAACACCACCGCCTGGCTGTTTCCTTTTTTGTTCCTGAACTACTGTCTTTCTTCCTGCTTCTGCCCCTTCTAACTCCTCCCCCCCCCCCAAATTCCCTTCACTCTACTGCCTGCCTAGACCTCTTCAACTTGGCACTAGCTATGTTATGTAGCCTGCACTCCTTTAAACCTTTGGGGCTCAGCTACTTTAGCAGGCACAAGTGGAGACTGAGGAAAATAGTCCTAAGATTGATCGTCCCTTCCCCGTTTTCTAATGCTTCAGTTTTATTACAGAGAATCAAATTTTCTTTCATCACAGCTCCCAGGCCTCTTTAAACAAATTCTCACAGGCCTGCATTCTAGATTTTAAATCAGGGTTCTCTCCCTCATGCTTCTGAATACTTTTTTTCAAGAGACTAACTTCATTTCTGATCCTTGAATCTGATCAGATAGCGATTTCCCCAAATCTGCAATAGTTTCTAGGGAAAACAATTTGGGTCTAGGCAGATCAAAAATATACTTTCCAGTCACTTTCATCCCATTGATGCGCAAGAAACCAACATGCAAAGAAGATTCCATATCTTTACTAAACACTCCCTCAGTCTGCTCTGTTGCTCCTGCCAGAGGGTCTTTGCCCAGCCAAACCACCACACCCTCCACTCTTATTGGGTCAACTTCCACAATTTCAGCAGACTCAGTCCCGTCACTCTTGCCCCCAGATTTACCAGAAAAAGATGCCAACCTTTCGGCTTCATTCTCTGTTTGTTCAATCCAGGTAGGGGCTAGAGGTGCTTTCCATTGTGACTGAGGTTACGTTCTCGCTGCTCCAAGCTCCAGGTCACCGGCACAAAGGAGACGAAGCTGACCGATCTGCCACTACACCAGAGCTCAGCAGAGAAGCCGAATGCTCGACAAAATGGTCGCTACTATTTTACTTCTCACATAAAGACATGTGTGCACTGCACACACATCAGTATAAACCAGGACAAATAAAGAAGGGGTCCGTAAAAGGATTTACTTCATCTGTATGAAAACTAAATAAAATGCAGTCAGGGAACCTGGCTGCACATTTAGGAGACAATTTTATAAAATCATTTTTGTGCGTAAGTAGCGACATATGCGCGTAAATGACCTTTTATAAACTATCCACCGGCATAAAAGCGCATGTGTTGGCATGGAAGTGCAAACTCTGCCAGTAGGCCTAGCCAGAAACAAAGACTGGGCGGGGCATGGGCAGAGCTCACAAACATGCCCGTTGAGGATGAAATACCTTAATCTATGTATGTACTTGCATATTTTACATGCGCACATTCACACCTGCTCTCACGCAAGTATAAAGTCTGTGCCTACATTTAAAGCACATTTCTCTGCTGCAAACACTTGTATTTTATAAAGACACACGGGTGTCTATATCCAACACCCTAGCAGGCATCTATTTGCCCTCTTAAACTAGGTGCCCCCTTATAAAATTACTCTCTTAGAAGGAAAGCTTCAATAGTATTAGGCCCTTACCAAATACAGAGTGCAAATGCAAATTAAAAATAGAAATATGCAGAATAAAACTGAACTGGAAAACCCAGACACAAACCAAGGACACAAACCCTGGATGCAATGCTAAGCACCTATATTTAAGCATGTTAAATCACAAGATACAAATTTAGGAGACTAAGCAAGGTGCTTAGGAACACAGCACTGAATCCAAATCTAAGGGATACCAGAGCAGGCCTAAATCTGGCTGCCAGGCATCCTGCTTGCCTCCCATATTATGAAAAGTATGTGCGCCATGCCTGCACCCTACTTGTCTTGAATGTTTTGAAAATGTAAGGTCTTACCCCCTCCTGGCTCTGCTGTATACAAAGTGCCGGGAGCTTTAATAGCATGCACTTATTCAGTCCCGTTTTTCTCCTCCTCCATGCTCAACTCTAGGAAGTTAGGAAGTGGACTAGGAGGGACATCCCCACCTACATTTCCTCTTACTGGAGACAGGTGGAGTGCTGAAGGGGCTGGTGGCTAGTGTCAGAGGCAGGGCGAGGTCCAGAACACGGGCTTTGGCAGTCATATTCAACAAATGCTGAGCAACCTAATTTTAGGAGCATAAACTGGCTGAATATAGGTTCTTAGATGCCTAAAATCAGAAGTAGAACCCTCTTTGAAGATCGTCCCCTAAGTGCCTACATCTGCCCCTCTGCCATTCCTCATCTCCTCTCCCACAAATCTATTGTATCCTCGTGATTTTCTTCAGGGATATTTTCACATGGATTTGATAAAATGTTTACATTACTCTTCTTGGTTTTGTTACGCTTTTTGTTCCAGGCCTTGCTGCTCCTGCTCTGTAGTCAATATTTGAAAAATAAAAATCAATACAAATTTCAAAAATCAACCACCAAGCAAAAACAAACAAAAGCATAAAAGAAAAATTGCTAAAAAATAAATCACAATTCCATCTGTGTGCGCCTCAAAACATGCAGAAGATCTGCTGGTTTATTTTAAATTTACTGAAGATGTGAATTTTTTTGTATTATCTTCGCTGAACTCCTGCGGCATTGCTCCTTTTGCAGCAACTGTACCAACACTTGCTTTGGACCCCAGCCCAGAGCTGCGCCTTTGTAACGCAAATGCAAACCCAGGGAGGCATTTGGCTTGATTTCACTCTATCAATATTTTTGTTGCTCAACATCTAAGGACCTCAATGATGACTAGATACTACTTCTGTATTGTACCTTCCCCACTACCATTTTTTTCCACCCAGTTAGGGTCACCAGCTGGCTCCATGTTGAAGGCAGTGGCAAACTGTGAGTCTCTGGTGCCCGAGGAACAATGTTTATATTTGTGCCCCTCTCTCACATCTCTTCTGGCCCTCTGCCCTCTTCCCTGACAGTCCGATCCCACTTGTAGAAGAAGCCTTCAGCTACCAGTGCAGCAGGCCAGGTACTTTTCTAACTTGCTCTTCCTGCCACTGGTGTTCATCTTGCCCACATCGTTCACAACTTGGATCAGTTGTTTGTCCAGCCTAATATGCAGATTTCTGTTCACACTGGAAGAGATGCCAATGATAGCAAGGAAGAGATAAGAGAACCGCCTGGCCTGCCATAGCTCCAACTCCTCTCCTCTTCTGCTGACAATGGGGATCAGGCAGCAAAAGAAATGAAAGGTGGATAATCAGGTTGTGCAGGCAAAAATATTTTTTTTTGTTTAGTTTCCTGTGTTGTTTGTAGTTTTGCTTTATTTTAATAAATTTTCATTTTGTGTCGCTTTGCATATGTTTTATTTTTAGAGAAATGTTGTTAATTAAAGAGGTGGCTGTGGCTGCTGCCCAAATGAAAAAGATAGCTGAAAGGTTACTAGAGGTTTCATGCAAGTAAAAAAAACTAACTGGCTTTTTTTTCTCAGAGTCAGAGGCTGGCCTTAAACCTTTGGATTAGAAGGTAAGCATCTTGTCTCCATGGTGGCTGGCTCTAGCCAGCTTGCTGTTAATGGTGTCTTATATTGCTGGTGATCTTCATTCCCATTTCCTAATTGGCCCGAAGTTTGTCAGGTCTGAAACTCTATAGAAAACACTAACTGCATGTTTTGCCTTGTGAATCTATTTACTCCTGCTCTAGACACTTACTCTGAAAACTTTTTTTTTTTGCCATATTCTTGTGTCAAGCCTAATCCAGATCCTAGTTGTCACTAATTGGACAATCAGGATAACTAATTGGGCATGATAGCTATTCCTCTGAGATGCCTACCTTCTAACCCAAAGGTCACTGGACTGAGACAAAACTGCCTGTGACAACACAGGGGGGAGAGGCGACAGAATTTCAGGAAATTTAATGTTGTGTTAAAATTAAAAATGATATAGAACATAGAAAATGTCATTGACGTTTCCCATGTCATTTGAAATTGAACATCCCTAGTGGGCAAAAAGAGAAGTGATAGACAGGACCTAATGACCATTGGACAAAAACATTATTAGGTACTTAAGAGCATTAGAACAGAGGCTCTTAAATTTAGTGTCTCCTCAGTAACAGGAACACAACATCCCTCCACTGTCAACTTCCATCTACACAATGAAGTAATACAAAACTCTGCAAAAAGACCACTCAGTGCTTTTATGGTAAGGCTGGTTTGCTATAGGCTCTAACCCTACCTATGAAAAGGCAGCAGTACAAGTATAACCCAGGGTTCCCCTGTCCATCTTGTATATATTGTGATACTACAGAAAGCAGACCTCTGACATCATCAGGCTCCTGGAGCTTTATTGAACAAACCCTCTCAGGGTCTGGAATCTAATGCAAGCTAAAGCGTGATAGAGATTTTTGTTGCTCAAACCCTGTAATATCCATGGTACCACCCTCAAGATTTACCAGAGAAGCAGACAGGAAAAATCAACCAGATTTACTATAAACTTGTAAACAGCACTGAACAGGAAATTATATAAAAATATTTACAATAATGCAGATGTAGGGCCACACATTAATATTCAAGTACTCAAAGCAGGTAAAGTATCACTTACTGGATTAAACTCTGACAGAGTCAGGGACAGACTGCTGGTAGATATCAGGCCAAACTTGCACAAATTAATAGACTGATAGCACAGATCAGCAATAACACAATTTGACAGTTCAACAAAAAAAACCTAGAAATACTCAGTATGGGGAGGACACAGTCCAGGGAGGGGACCTTACTGCTAGAGGCAAATTGCTGTCTCTTAAGCAATTCCTTGAGGCCTGAAAGTGGATCACTCTGTAACAGAGTAGTTGATAAAGTCCTATGGGCTCCTAGGAGGGGTCACCCAGAATCCTTGAAGGCCGGGCTCCCTTCTTTTCCTCTTTATTCTTATGAAGCTCTGAGCAGTCCAGCTTGTCTTTTTCCAGTTTAGATGCACTGCTTGTCTGGAGTTCCAGGGAATCAAAGGCTCTCTCCTCTCCCCTTACTCCTGTTACTTTGCCCTTTCCCCCTCTAGCCCCAGACACCCCCATCCCCTCCACCCATCCCCCCTTACATCAGAAACAGACCCATATTTCAAACAAGCAGGCCAAGAGTTAACCCCGTCTCTACTAACAAGGATAGACTGAATCAAGCTGGTTCCTGCAAGGTCAATGGCCTGATTTGAGCGAATCCAGTCCAGTCTCTCAAAATAGCCTGTGTTGGTCTTGATTCAAGCTGTACTGCCCTGTTCCAGGTTTCTAGTCCAGCAAGACAAAAAGAAAACTCTAGCATCTGGTAAGCTTAAGTTTAACTCAGTCCTTTTTAGAAGCTCAAAGGAAATGGTGTCTTCTTTTAGCAAGTCCCCTCACACAAGTACTGTATCAGACCCTAGAACATCAATGCATTTCTTACTGGGAAAACAGAACAAGCAGGGCTGCTATAGATCTCTTCATGGAAGCTATACACTACCAAATTCCTCACATCTTGATTTCACATATGCTGATCCTCAACAAATATAGAACAAGGGATCATGAACAGAAATAGAAATATGCAGACAAAAATTGAACTGTAATCCTCAAGAAATCAGAATTTGCAAGCAGTGAGCACTGGGACCTAAAATGCATTTTCTCCTGTACTGAACACAGTACAAAGACAACCATACAGAGGCCCACAAATTAAAATGATTTCACACAAAATGTCAATGTGTATATACTGTAATTTCTTAATGTAATTTATTACATCATTCCTTCAAGTTGTTTGTCTGTAAGGTTCACAGCCTTGTCTTTTACCTGGATTGATTATCCAAAATACAAAGACACCAGAGATACTAAATTCAAAATAAAATGCATTTTTCGACTTTTGTAGTCTGGACATTTTATTTTCCCCATTTCTGTTGGTCTGAATCTGTTTTCTCCTTTCCTCTATTTGTCTTCTCTTAACTCTCTTTCCAGAGTTCTGTCCATTGTACATTTCTCATCCTGTCTTCTTCCATTCCTCCCCTACATCTATCTCAGACAATGATCTTTCTCTTTCAGCTCTTTCATATCATCTTTTCTGCCCCTCTATAAAATACCCTGATCTCTAGGTACTAAGCTGTTGCTCTAAACACTAGGCTACTCTTCCACTCCATTTTATTATTAGTATTTGGATCACACCTTTCTAAGAGAAGATCAAGGCGAGTTCATTCAGGTACAGTAGACATTTCCCTGTCCCCAAAGGGCTCAAAATCTAAGTTTGTACCTGAGGCAATAGAGGGTAAAGTGGCTTGCCCAAGGCCACAAGGAGTGCCAGTGCGATTTGAACTCTGGTCTTTCTGGCTCTAGGCTACTGCCCTAACCATTAGGCCACTCCTTTTTCCACTCCCCATCCCAAAGTCCAGCATCTTCTTGTTCTCTTACCCCTCCCCCCAACCGATGGTCCATCATGTCCATGTTCTTTTCCCTATCCCTTGTCCTCTCTCTTTTCCTTAGCTGTCTCTCCTTCTCTCACTATGCCTTCTGTAATCCAGGGAAGGGGAGATATTCGATACCTGGGGAGGGGGAGATGGAAGGAAATGGGAGATGCTGAGCATGGGAGTTATGAAAAGCAAGAAGAGGGAAAATGTCGAACTATAAGTGAGGGTTGGGCTTTGAGCTGGCCCCGGGAGGGGGGAGTATGGTTGAAGGTTTGCCTAGGTCCTTAGATATCCTTGGACCAACCCTGCTGTCAGTTGAAATGGGCACCGATATTACCCATCAGGTTGTTTGATTTGATGAGCAACTACTCATATCACTAGGGAATGAGGGAGTTTCAGCACAGCAGTAGGATTCATATTCTAGAAACAATTTCTTAGAAATAGAAAATAGAATCATAGGAGCCTGTTCAATATACTTTTTCCCGGCAATTGGGATTGAGGGAATTTTTCTGGCACACAGGCAGACTCCTTTCGCAAAAAAAAAAAAAAGTTACCAATGTCCCTGTTTAATGTACATTATCAAGTTTAAGTTACAATGTAAACCGTTTTGACTGAAATGATAAAGTGGTACAAAAAGCCTGTTAAATAAATAAATAAAAAACAATCCAGGAAAAAAGTTCATCTGGGGCCCAGAGCTCTAGGAGTTATAGTGGTTCTGGAGAAGACTGGACTCTCTGCAGGTGGTGAAAGTTTTTATTGGTTAATGGATCAACAGGCACAGTGTCTGGAAATGCGCTACATGTGCTTTCGTGACCACTGAGCACCTAAAGAAGGGATCTGGAAAATTCATGTGCTACAAACTCTTTTGAGATTTCTGACATGCATACAATAAAAGATAATCACAAACCACAAAGAACCACAAGCAAAGTTATGTTTCATCCTGCTGTGTCTGAGATAGTTCCTGATACAATAAACATGTTTAGTGTTCCTGTAAATAGAAAAGCTGCTCGGAGCAAGCGCTTTTTTTTTTTTTTTTTTTTTTTTTAACTAGGCCCCACATAAGAGCGCAAACATTTTGAAAATATATACAGTGTACTCACTTACCTGAAGTATACTGACTAATTACCGTGTGTATGGTTAACTGGCGTTTGTCTTTCTCTTGGCTTTGTAGAGGTAAAAAATGTACGCCTCAGACAAGGACTGTGAAGCAGGGCCATTGGTGCTACACCACTGGTCTCTTGGGGGAGAGGCAGAGGTCATTTCCTCAGGCCTGGGTTTTTCTCTCTCTTTATGTGAAACGGACAGCAGCATGTCTTGCCTGTGTTTTTTTCCCTGTGGAGATTCATCTGGCAGGCAGGGTGGAGAACAGTTGTCTGACCATGCCCAGCAGCCCGGGTCAGCTTCTAAAACTGACAGTTTCTGTCTCAGTACAAAGAAAAGAATCAATATTTCTGGACTGTAGCTGTGCCCTCGGTGTTACAGAACAAACAGGCAGCAGCGTCTGACATGTTTCTAGGCTAACGCCATGGCAGAGTCTCTCATCTGATCTGTATCCAGGAACTGCTGTGCTGCACCCCCTCTTGGCTTTCTTCTCTCCGGTTCCCCAGCTCTGTGATGTTTAATGCTTTCCTCAGGTACAGAGGCCTGTGTTCTACCCTACAGCTATATGTCACTCAATAAATCAGCCCTACTAGCCTACTCTGCACATACTGATCTGGGCTTTAAGGAAGGATCAGAGAGACAAAGTGCAGGCAAGATACAGTAATTATACCAGAAATAAAACATTCAGTGAGTAACTGCACAGGCAGGGGCTCTCAGGGACAGAAGAGGGGGAAAATGTCATTAGGAATTGGAGTTTGAGGTTTCTTCCACTTTGTTTTCGTGCTTCACTGCCTCAGTCACTCTTGCTCTCTTTGGTTGACTAGGCTGTGGCATGTTCATATAGGCGCTTGGGGATTTTATTATATATATTTGGGGATTTTATTTCTTGTATATACATAAATAAAATTCCCTAAACCCATTCATGCAGAAGAATATTATCAGGTTCAGAAGAAGAAATCACTGTGTGTGAGTGTGTGTGTGTGTGTGTGTGTGTGTTCAGCAAATAAACAAATGATAATCTCTCTTCCTGGGCAGCTTCCTCCTGGGTTTCCAGCTTAATGGTAAATAGAGTTTTGACCTGGTGCCATTAGCCTTCATTTGGAACTACCTGGAGATTTTTCTGTTTTATATCCCCTTCTAATTCACCAAGCCCGATCACTCCAACAACAGTCCTCAACTAGGGGGGGCATGTATCTGGACTCCTAGAAACCTGCATTCAAAGGTCCTAAATGCAGCCACTAAGTTATACTGTTGCATAATGGCAGACGTCCTGCCCCAAAGGGCTATGAACCCCATCTCCTTTCTCCTGATCATCCCCAACCTTGGCCTTGACAAATCCGAATCCTGGCCTGGGAAATGAAGCTAGGTGCCGACACCAAGCTACCTGCCAGCCAGATACTTTAAAGATTACTGTAGTTCAAATGGGAAGACCAGATCACTCTTTCCCAATTTTTCTTTTATCCAAGTATGTATTCTCAAGCATCTATCATGCAGAAATATCCAGAGGATACTACCAGAGAGCTGTTTATTGAACAATTTACAATAAACAATACGCTTTTGGTATCTGTCCAGGACCCACAATGTTGCAGTACCAGCAGTGGCCACAGGTTGCCAGCGTCTTTGAATTATAATCCATAGGATACTGACACCTGCCGTCTTTGCTGCTACGGCAGCTTTTCTTTACAGGATGGACAGCAACTGAGTATTTGCATCATCAGTAACAGCAAAAGGCAGAAATACTGAGGGGGGGGGGGGACTGAAGCAGCTGCACTGGGGTCCATGCAGCAAAGAGGACTCCACCATTATATACAATTGTGGCCAACATTATTGGCACCCTTGTGGTTCAACCCCTTAATGTCCAATATCTCCTATAATAAAGTGGTCGGTGAAATGGCTTTGGACTATATATGCACATATGACACACAAAATAATCAAATAAAACAAGATCAATTAAAAATAGAAATAGTATACAAACTGAGACATTGCCAGTACATGATTATTCATCCAAAAAAAGACTTCATTCTATCTGTCTAAACATCTTCAGGTGCACATTTAACCATAACATTAACTGGGAGAAAAGGATCTCAGACCCATCGAGTTAACAGTCTAGGCATATCAATCCTTAGCCTTGGACAAAGTGCTCAGGAAACATCAATCATCCTAGAAAAACTCCCATTATTTATGGTTCGGTACTTTAATTCATAGTAACATAGTAAATGACGGCAGATAAAGACCAGCACGGTCCATCCAGTCTGCCCAGCACGATGTTTAAGAGTAGGTACACCCGCTGCTCCGTGCAGGCCCCCCTCCCCCATGTCCCTGTTCAGGGGTGATCCCACCACTCCCTGCAGTACACCCCTATCCGTTAAGGAACTAGATGGTTCAGATTATTTAGATATTTTCCTGTCGCCATAAAGGGATCCACTGTGTCTGTCCCACGCCCTCCTGAACTCCGTCACCGCACTTGCCCCAACCACTTCCATCGGGAGCGCACTCCAAGCATCCACCACCTCCCCCCACCCCCAGCGAAAAAGTAACTCCCGACACTGCCCCTCAATCCACCACCCCGCAGCCCTATGCCATGCCCTCCAGCTCAGCAGCCTCTCCGTCCCTGGAAGACGTCTGCCTGCTCACCATTTCTCTCAAAGTATCTAAAGGTCTGAATCACATCCCCCCGTCCCTCCTCCCCTCCAAAGCGCACACATCTAGGTCCTCAAGTCTCCCCCCACAAGGCCTCTGACGCAGGCTCCAAACCACCCCGGCCACCCTCCTCCGAACAGCCCCCAGTCCGCCCACATCTCCTGCAAGATACTGTCTCCAAAACTGAACACAGCACCCCAAGCGAGGCCCCACCAGTGACCTGCACAATGGCATAAGCACCAACTCCCTTCCGCCGGTAACTCCTCTCCGCATGCAGCCCAACATCCTCCCGGCCCATGCCACTGCCCTGCCGCACAGCATAGTTACTCACCTGTAAAAGGTGATCTCTGGGAACAGCAGGAATTTAGTCTTCACATATGGGTATCGTCGGCACCGACGGAGCCCGCGCAGGAACGCTCCCCAGCGTCCAATTAGAAAGGCTTTGGGAGCATCCCACAACGCCTGCATGCTGCTTTCCCGCCTTTCCCAACTGCCTCTCTCCAGTTGAGTTTTAAAGCTGAGACAAAGAGAGAGAGAGAGAGGGAAAGAAAAGAAAAGAGAAATACAATTCCTAGGGGAGGTGGGTGGGTTGTGAAGACTAAATTCCTGCTGTTCCCGGAGATCACCTGTTACAGGTGAGTAACTATGCTATCTCCAGGAACAAGCAGGAATGTAGTCTTCACATATGGGGACTCCCTAGCTACAGATACCAGGGAGAGACCCCAGAAGTTGTGTGCCCCTGTGAAAGGGCTCCACTTCCTCCCATGGATCTCTGGCATCCTACCGGGAATGGTGGGTAGGAGTTGATTAAGTATGGAACAGGTGTCATAGAACAGCCTGACCAAACAAGGCATCCCAGCAGGAGTCCTTGTCCAAGCAGTAATGGTCTGTGAAGGTATGAACCGAGGCCCAAGTAGCTGCTCGACAGATGTTGTCAATAGACACAGAGTGTAGATGAGCCATTGAGGCTGCCATGGCTCTCACATTGTGAGCTGTGACATGGCCTTCCAGAGAAAGGTTTTTACTCTGATAGGTAAAAGAAATATACTGTGCAATCCAATTGGACAATGTCCTCTTGGAGACTGTAAGTCCCAAATAAGAAGGATCAAAAGCAACAAAGAGTTGAGAAGACTTTCTATGTTGCTGTGTCCTTTGTAAGTAAAAAGCAAGTGCTCTTTTACAGTCCAAAGTATGAAGACTCCTTTCTGCATTTGAAGCATGAGGCCTTGGAAAAAATACAGGCAGGTAATCTGCTTGGTTTAAATGAAAAGGTGAGACCACCTTTGGCATAAAGTGTGGATGAGTCTTAAGGACTACCTTATCATGATGGAACCTTGTATAAGGAGGATCAGCCACTAATGCTTGCAACTCACTTATGCGACGTGCTGATGTGATTGCAATGAGAAAGACAAACTTCCAGGAAAGGAATTTCAAGGAGGTAGTAGCTAGAGGTTCAAAAGGCGGATTCATGAGCTGTCCAAGAACCAGATTTAGGTCCCATGCTACCAGTGGTGGCCTAATGGGAGGCTTAGTTAGAAGGAGGCCCCTCATAAATCTCACTATGAGAGGATGAGAGGAAATAGGTTGTCCATTTAGAGGCTTGAAAGAAGCTGAAATAGCACTTAAATGGACTCGTACTGAGTTAGTCTTAAGCCCTGCATTAGATAAATGAAGGAGATACTCCAATAATGATTCCAGAGGTATCGCCAGGGGGTCAAGACCCGTCTGCGAACACCATATGGAAAACCTTTTCCACTTGAAAGCATAAGAGCATCTTGTGGAAGGCTTTCTAGAAGCATAAAGGATATCCTTTACTTGTTGAGACAGATTAAGACCATGAAGGTCTAGGCCCTCAGCAACCAGGCCCTGAGATGCAGAGAGTGGGGATTGGGATGCCACAACATCCCATCCTCCTGAGACAGGAGATCTGGAGCAGATCCTAACTCCAGAGATGGAGCTTGAGAGAGATGTAGGAGCAGAGGGTACCACACCTGCCGTGGCCAATGTGGAGCTATGAGAATCATATGGCCTCTGTCTTTCTGAAGCTTGAATAGCGTTTTGGGAATTAGGGGAATGGGTGGAAAGGCATGTAGGAAGTCCTGACCCCAATGGAGGAGGAAAGCATTCCTGGCCTGAGAACCCTGAGCCGGAATTCTGGAACAGAATCGGGGAAGTTTGGCATTCAACGGACTTGCAAAGAGGTCTATGTCCGGGGTTCCCCAAAGTTGAAATATCCTGGTCACCTGGTCTGCACGAAGAGACCACTCGTGTGGAAGCAGAACTCGACTGAGTCTGTCTGCCCAGGAGTTTTGAATGCCTGGCAGATACACCACAAGGAGATGAATCTGATGCTCTCTGGCGAGGGCCCATAGTCGCAAAACTTCATTGCAAAGCGACAGAGAGCATGTTCCTCCCTGCTTGTTCAGATAGAACATAGCTACTTGATTGTCCGTCTGAATTAGGACTGTCTTGTAGCTCAGCTGGGTGTGGAACACTCGAAGAGCAAGGAAGATTGCTCTGAGTTCCAAGAGATTGATGTGTAGATGGGTCTCCTGTGGAGTCCAGGTGCCTTGGGTAGAGAGATCTTGCAGGTGAGCCCCCTAACTCACCTGTGAGGCGTCTGTTGTTAGAGTGACCTGGGGTGGGGGCTGTTGGAAAGGGGACCCCACCAACAGGTTTTGGGTTGATTGCCAACATTATAAGGGACAAAATAAGGCGACTTGAGTTTGCTATTTTGTCTGATAGGCAGCCTGATGCTTGAGTCCATTGAGTGGATAGAGTCCATTGGGCTGCTCTCATATGGAGGCGAGCATAGGGAACCACATGCACGGTAGATGCCATGTGCCCTAACAATTGTAACATTTCCTGAGCAGTGAGATGAGTTTTTAACACTGCTTGGGAACCTAACTGCACAATGCGAAGGCAGCAGGGCTGTAAAAGATAGGCCCTTGCTTTCCTGGTATCCAGCACAGCTCCTATAAACTCTAGAGACTGAGTGGGAGTTAGGTTGGATTTTGGGATGTTTATAACAAGGCCCAAATACTGAAGTATACGCATTGTGCAAGATAGGGAAATTCTGGCCTCTGATTTTGATGGGGCTCGAAAGAGCCAGTCGTCTAAGTGGGGGAAGATGAATATTCCTAGAGTGTGAAGAAATGCTGCCACTACAACCATGCATTTTGTAAACACCCTTGGTGCTGAGGCCAGGCCAAAAGAAAGAACCCTGTACTGGTAGTGCTTCCCCTGAAATAGAAACCGAAGGAATCTTTGGTGAGTTGGATGGATGAGAACATGGGTGTACGCATCCTTGAGATCTAGAGAACAAAGCCAATCCTGACTCTGAAGGTATGGCAGAAGAGTTCCTAGAGAAATCACCTTGAACTTCTCCTCGAACAGGAATTTGTTCAATTCTCTGAGGTCTAAAATGGGTCTGTGTCCCCCTGTTTTTTTGGAATAAGGAAATAGGGGGAATAAAACCCTGTACCCTGTTGGGAAATGGGTACGTCTTCTATTGCCCCGTGAGCAAGAAGTAAATTGACCTCTTGACCTAACTGATTTTCGAGTGAAGTCTGAGAATTGAACCGTCTTACAAATGTAGGAGGGGGCATGTTGAGGAAATGAAGCTTGTACCCCTCCTTTACAATGGAGAGAGTGCATTCTTCTGCTGTTATCTGCTCCCATCTGGGGGCAAAATGACACAACCTTCCTGGAATGGTGGAGGGCTCTGGCCCGTTGAGGGCCAGGAAGGCCAAGTTCTCTAGATGGGAGTCAAAGCCCCTGTGGAGGCTGAGTCTGTTGGGCCGGTTGAGGCTTAGCAGACTTTGCTTTTCTTTGTTTTGGTGGCTGCTGTCCCTTTTGGGCAGGCTGACCTGCAGAATGCCCCTGCTGGGTATAGGAGGGTTAAAACCTCTTCTTTTTAGAAAAGAATGGTATCTTGTAGGATTTTCTCCTTGCAGGATCAGCTGTAGCCTTGGATAGTCTATCCAAAGTGGTGTTATCAGCATTTAGCTCATTAGCTTTCTCTTGCCAATTTTTGCCAAAGAGATTTTCGCCTGTGCAAGAGACATTCCCCAGTTTGTCCTGTACCCAGAGTTCTAAGTCAGATGCCTGGAGCCAGGCAATCCTACGAACACCTATGGCAATATCAGAGGTTCAGCTTATGCACCAAAGCAGTCAAAAGCTGCACGATTAACAAACTTGGAAACATCTTGGGCATGTTTGACAAGTGTAAGATAATCTTACCTCTTATCAGGAAGGAGAGGGCTCATAAGCTCTAGATCTCCTGTAACCTCCTTAAGGAACATTCCCATATATAAAATGTAAGAATTAATCCTGGCAGAAAGCATAGAGGCCTGGAAGGTTCAACGCCCAAAGGCATCAAGAGTCCTACATTCACGTCCTGGTGGATTAGATGCATGTCTTTTTGCACTCTTGATCCTTCTCATAGCTGATTCCACTACCATGGAGTGGTGTGGTAACTGGGTTTTTTGAAATCCAGGACAAGGAGGTACTCGATACATGGTATCAAGCCTATGAGAATGAGGAGAGGTGGTAAGAGGTGTTTCCCACATTCTTAGCATGAGATCACGCAAGATCTCATGAATAGGGAAAGTAGCCGCCTCCTTGGGAGCTTTATAACATTGTAAAATCTCCAATTCCTTTGCTCTGGGCTCTGTTTCAGGAGCTACTGTGATGGAAAGACCTCTAGCCACTTCCCGGATGAAATCCTGAAAGGATATATCCTCTGGAGGAGGATATATCCTCTGGAGCTGTCAGAATCCTCAGACTCCTCGGAGGATTCAAAGTATCTCCTGTCCGGGTGCTCTTGTCGATACCAGAGGAAACAGCATGACTCGATGTCAGTAACGCAGTCGCCGATGTCGATGCCGTCGGTACCGGTACTGATATCGGTGCCGGAACCGGTGTCGATACTGGTTGAACCGTCTGAAGCAGTCCCGAAGGCACTGAAGCCGCAAGTAGAGCCACCAGACTGCGTTCAATAGCCAAGAACCTCTGGTCTATTGACGCTGCCGATGCCTGGGTATTGGTACCGGACGAAGCGGCTGGTACCCCAGAGCATGGCACCAGTAGTTCTGCCGAGGTTGAGGCCTCGAGGACATCCTGGAGCCCCGATAGTGCTTTGGAAGCCGAAGCCTCCTGCCGGGGCAATTTTGCCGGTACAAGTCCCTCAAGGGCAACGCCAGAGGCATCTCGATGCTTGGAAGGAGATTTACCCTTTGAGGACCGGCCAGATTTATGTTTGGTTACCTGAGATCCATGGGAGGAAGACGAAGCCCTGGAAGACATCGATGCCACGGATGCTGCATCGGAGGGAAAAAGGGTGCTAAGCTTAGCAGCTCAGTTTTGCCGACCCCTCTTTGACATCATCCCACAGGCAACACACTCCAAGATGGAGTGGTCAGGAGCTAAACATTTAAGGCACCGCTCATGAGTGTCGGTGATGGAGATGGTACCGCCACACTTGGAACACTTTTTAAAACCCGAGGCGGGTTTTTCCATTCTGAAGGAAAAGTTGGGCCTAGTGCCCAAAATGGCGCGTGGCACCCAATAGAAAAAAGACTGGAAAATCCAGAAAAAAAGATTACAATTTTTTTTTAAAAAAAAAAAGAAAGAAAGAACCGGTGGTACCGGTATAGCGTCGAGGAAGGCAGACGCTACCACAAAAAAGAATGAAAAAGATGGGATAATTTCTGCGGTGACAGGAAAAACGACCTGCTGGCTCCGCGGAAAACGAAGAACTGGAGAGAGGCAGTTGGGAAAGGCGGGAAGACAGCACGCAGGTGCTGTGGGATGCTCCCAAAGGCTTTCTAATTGGATGCTGGGGAGCGTTCCCGTGCGGGCTCCATCGGTGCTGACGATACCCATATGTGAAGACTACATTCCTGCTTGTTCCTGGAGATTGCTTCGCCACCCTGAGATCCCCAGAAATAATCACTTCAAGGTCTCTCTCCTGATCCGTACACACCAATCCCTCGCCCCCCCATCACATACACCTCCCCTGGATCTCTGCCTCCCAAGTGCACGACTCTGCACCTCCCCGCATCAAATCCCAACTGCCAAGCATTAGGCCACTCCTCCAGCCCTTGTAGATGATTCCTCATGTTAACCAATCCCCCGGGGGAGTCCACTCTGCTGCAAATTTCCGCGTCATCTGCAAACAGACAGACCCCTCCATGCAGTCCCTCAGCAATATCACAATTCAAATCAACTTTTTCCATTCCCTTTTTTTTAAAAATCAAAATATCTTCAAAAATATCCTCATACGTCCCCTTGCCCATAGAGCATGAATTTAACAACTGCAGCATAAATTTTCATATTGATCATCCATACATAAAGGCACAAAACTTATCTGCAGAACAGCTCCAATGCCACTCTAGATGCCATTACGACATTTCACATACGCTACAACATGTGCTAGGAAATTGATCAAGTGCATTATATGTTGGTACTTTGAAGTTTGCCTCCCCCTGATGAAGCGGATGCGAAATGTCGTGATGGCGTCTAGAGTGGCATTGGAGCTGTTCTGCAGATAAGTTTTGTGCCTTTATGTATGGATGATCAATACAAAGATTTATGCTGCAGTTGTTAAATTCATGCTCTATGGGCAAGGGGACGTATGAGGATATTTTTGAAGATATTTTGATTTTCTTCTTTTGGATGAATCTCCTCTCTTCATTCTAGTCATGGGCTATTTTGTCTGTTTGGAATAGTACATGATTATTGGCAGTCTTTTAAATAATTCAAATCAGTTTGAATAAAAGAACTGTATTCTCATTGTAGTAAAATTAGATGCACCTGTGATCAATTGTCAGTACTCACATGACTTCAATAAACCAATGAAAGATTACTCTAATATTTAAAATGGCCACAGTCACTCCCTGTTTCATTTTCACAATAGTAAAAACGAGAGCTGCCTGAGACCGTCAGAAAAGCCATTATCACCAAACATCAAACTTCAAAGGGTTACAAGGTCATCTCCAAAGACCTTGGGATTCTTGTGTCTACAGTTAGCAAAGTTATTAAGAAGTTTTATGCTCATGGAACTGTCAAGAACCTCTCAGGACATGGTGGAAAGAGGAAAATTAATCCAAGAAGTCTTTGAAGGTTACTGCAAACTTTTAGAAAAATACACGTACAACATCCAAAGAGCTTAAGGCGGACCTGGAGCAATCTAGAGTGGTGGTTACAACCTGCACCTTGCGCCGCACACTAAACAAAGAAGGATTTCATGGACAAAGGCCAAGGAGGACTCAACTGCTGAAAAACGGACATAAAAAGGCACGCCTGATTGTTGCCCGAAACCATAATCCTTCTGGGAAAACGTTCTGTGGACAGATGAAACTAAACTTTAGCTCTTTGGCACTGTAGACCACTGGTACATTTACAGGCAAAGAAATGAAGCTTATAAGAAAAAAAGACACTCTTCCTACAGTTAAATATGGTGAAGGTTCTATAATCTTGTGGGGCTGTTTTTCTACCTCAGGAACTGGAGGCCTGGAATGTATTAAAGGAATCATGAAGTCAGAGGACTATCAAGGTATTTTGGAGAGAGATGTGCTATTTAGTGTCAGAAAGTCAGGTCTGGGTCAAAGGTCCTCCAGCAGGACAATGACCGAAAACATACATCCAAAAGTACAAAAGAATGGTAAAAAGGAACAAATGGACTGTTTTAAACTGGCCAGCAATAAGTCCTGATCTCAATCCAATCGAGAACTTTTGGAAAGAACTGAAATCTGCCATTGGTAAAAGGAATCCTGGAAACATCCATGAGCTGGAACAAATCACAGTTGAAGAGTGAGATAAGCTATCAGCAGACAGATATACAAAACTTATAGATGGCTACAAAAAGTGTTTGAAGGCTGTCATCACTGCCAAGGGGTGTGCAACCAAATATCAGTGAAGGGTGCCATTAATCCTGTCCAAATCATATACTTCTTTTTTTTTTCTCAGAAATTGGTACATCTAAGTTGCACAGATATTTTTTTCCCGTATACCTTATTATTAAAATATTATGATGACATTGGAATATTTCCAATTATTTCTCAAGATATTATGGAGTGGAGTGGAGTGGAGTAGCCTAGTGGTTGGGGCAAGGTACTTCAGGCCGGAAGGTCGGGGGTTCAAATCCCACTAGAGGACAGCAACTTTGGGCCGGAAGGACTGGGGTTTCTAGTCCCACAGGTGCTCCTTGTGGTCTTGGGCAAGCCACTTAACCCTCCATAGCCCATGTTCCCTGTAAAATAGTTAGTTATCTCCAAGTTATAATACCCTGTTCAATGTAATTTCAGTTTGTTCAATGTAAACCGCACTGGTGCAGAATAGCGCAGTATATAAGAGAATGTAAATAAATAAATAAATAATTATACACAACATACCTGAAATGCAAGGGTGCCAATCCACAATTATAGGTGAACCTGGGCTGATCACATAGGCATTATCACAGAGTGGAAGTGCAAAGCTTCCCCTGATAGCTTGTCCCAAGCTTTGCCCTTCATGGTGCTGATGCATGCCTGCTGACCCAATCCTGCCCCAACTATTCTATTATGTTCTATTAAGGCATTTATATACCGCCCATCTGTGAACACATCCTAAACGTTTAACAATCAGGTACTGTATATATTTCCTCATCCCCGAAGGGCTCACAATCTACATACGCACCTGAGGCAACAATGTGGTCTATCTCACTTCCCTCCTCACTCTACAGTTTTGTACTAGTGAATAGGAGAGTAGTATTACCAACTTAGTACTTAATAGCCTGCTCCTTGTCGCTGGGTCTTCTCTTCCATGTGATGCACCACAGATACAAAGCCCCATGAGAGACCCCAGTGACAAGAGGAACAGGTCAGAAGCTCCTATCAGTGCTGCTCT
Organism: Ichthyophis bannanicus; assembly: GCA_033557465.1. Lineage (NCBI taxonomy): Eukaryota > Metazoa > Chordata > Amphibia > Gymnophiona > Ichthyophiidae > Ichthyophis > Ichthyophis bannanicus. The sequence continues at coordinate 796,931,466 of CM066032.1, forward strand.
CTTGGGGGCTGGGACCAGACCACAGAGTGGGGAGAGAGGTAAAAGAGGAAAAGAAGTCCCGGAAAGTAGGAAAAACAGGAAAGCACAAATCAAGTGTGGATTCCATCAAGCATTCAATATGGGCCCTATTAGTTCACGTGGCTGCAAGAACCCAAAAGAACGGAACAGTATAAGAGGTGAAATACTTCAATGCACAAAAGAAGAATGGGACCTGGGATGATTATATCAGATGATCTTAAAGTGGCCAAACAGGTAGAAAAGATGACAGCAAAAGCTAAAATGATAATTAGATGCATAGGAAGAAAAATGACCATCAAGATATAAAGAGATGATAGTGCCTTTGTACAAGTCTCTAGTGAGACCTCATTTGGAGTACTGTATACAATTCTGGAGACCATACCTTCAAAAGGATAAATAGGATGTAGATGGCTACCAAAATGGTTGATGGTCTTCATCATAGGCTTAAAGATAGACTAAAAGATCTCAATATGTATACTTTGGAGGAAAGGTGGGAGAGGAGTGATATGATAGGAACATTTAAATACTTCTATGGCATAAATGCATAGAATATGTTCCTCTTCTAGGTGAAAGGAAGCTCTGGAATGAAGTAGAATAAAAAGTAGAAGAGGATAGAATAAGGAGTAATTTGAGGAAATATTTCTTTACAGAAAGGGTGGTAAAAGCCTGGAACACAGCCTCCTGATGAAAGTGGTGGCGACAAGAACTGTATTTGAATTCAAGAATGTATGGACAAATACAGAGGATCTCTGAGAGAGAGGAATGGATTATAGAAGTTAAGAGTTCTTATGGAGAGCTGTATGGTCTTTATCTGTCATCATTTTCTCTATTTCTATGAATAAGAGATAGAGGAAAGAGGCTGGAGGCAGGTGAGGTAAGTGGAGGAACTACAGAGAATGAAGTGGGGCTAATGAGATAAAAGAGATGAAAGTGGATATGGGCTGGGGATGGGGTAAGAACATGGAAGAAAGGAGGGACTATGCAATGGATTAAAGACAGAGGAGTCTGGGGAAGGAGTAAGGGGAATAGAATAGGAGAAATAGGAAATGGGTTTGTGAATGAGTGGAAGGAAGGCATATGGGTGTGAGAAGGGAACTTGGTAGGTAGGGATGAGGTAAGAAGAGAAAAATTGAAAACTGAAGGGGGCTAAAGAAGAAAGAGAGGGAGGTGGGAAGGAAGAGTAAAGCCAAAAATGAGGAGGCCTGAGGAAAGATTCAGAACAAGAAAAAATGTGGAAGATGGTAAAAAGGGAAAGAGGTAATCATGCGGGATGAGAGATCATGAGAAGGGGTTACTGGAGGGGGATGGAAGAACTTGGACGTGGGTAAGAACAAAAGAAAATGGCTGAGAGGGGGGGTTAGAAATAACGTCAGTTTGGGGAGGCTGAAGTTTTGGGGATAATAGCACTGGTCAACACAAGTTTTGTCACAGACTCGCTCTGACCTGTTTCATATGTAATTTTTACCATTGTTTACAAATATGGTATCAGAATTTTTCTATCACCCATACTTCAGGAGATATCATCTAGTAAAGTGTGTACATTACTGTAAATTAGCCGTTACAGTTTTGTTTCAGTAAACAATGGTTAAATCCGAAAAATTCCATCATAATTATTATTGTATGTTGTCAGCCACAACCAAAAATGCTGAGTCATGTAGTTATAATATAATTAATTAACCGGGCCCCTTGCCCTACTGGTCCAGCTGATACAAGCAGAAAATGCTTGAGTCATGTATTGGTATGCTTTCTGTAGCCGTCAGCGACTGTGGTTTGTATTGTTTGAAAAAAGCAGAATCTGAATGGATGTGAGTTTGGGTTAATCTATTTCATAAACAGCAGTTGGTTAATAAATATTACGGTTATCGCTTGTAGTTGTTTAACAATGCCTCGAAAGTGTGTTAATCGTCAGGATTCATTTTGCTACATTTGCAGTGAGGTTACTTTTAAGAAGCAGAGAAGACATTTTACTCCGCTTGTTAAGACATGTTATAAGCTGTACTTTGGATGTCAAGCCGGTGACCAGGACAAAAATTGGGCACCTCACATCTGCTGTATTACCTGTGTCAGACTCCTAAAAGGTTGGGTAAAGGGTGTTTGACACATGAATTTTGCTGTTCCAATGATCTGGAAGGAACCAAGAGATCACTTGACAGATTGCTACTTTTGCCTTACAAACATTGCAGGCCTTACTTCAAAATCAAAACATATTGTAAATTACCCAAATTTACTATCTGCCATGAGGCCTGAGCCTCACTGTCAAGAATTGCCGGTGCCAAAACCTCCAGAAAATCTTACACTGAATGATGATGAAGAAGAAGAACCAATGAATGCTGATGATGTTGACGATGATGGTGATGCTGTAATGCAGGATCCAAGCTTTGAGGCATCCGGTTCCTCTTCTGAACCACATTTACTGGACCAAGGCAATTTGAATGATCTCGTCAGAGATCTGAATCTTTCAAAGCGACAAGCAGAACTGTTAGGGTCACGATTGAAAGGCTGGAATCTTCTTCAGAAAGAAACCAAAGTGTGCACTTTTAGAAATAGACATATCGAGTTGGTGGATTACTTTGCCTTTGAAGATGGAAATGCTTTTTGTTGTGAAGTTAAATCCCTGATGAAAACACTTTGTCCGGATTATAGAACAGAGGATTGGCGACTATTTAATGATTCTTCTAAATATAGCCTAAAAGCTGTGCTTATCCACAATGGAAATATTTTACCATCAGTTCCAGTAGCTCATGACGCCAATATGAAAGAAACTTACAGCAGTATGCATCTCCTGCTAACAAATATCAAGTATGAAGAACACAAGTGGAATATTTGTGTCGATTTAAAAGTAATTGCCCTCTTGTTTGGACAACAGCTTGGTTGGACAACGTATTGATGCTTTCTGTGTGAGTGGGACAGCAGAGACAGGAAAAATCATTACATCCAGAAACAGTGGCCAAAGAGAACATCACTAGTCCCAGGTCAGAAAAATGTTGCACATGACCCACTTGTGGAGCTGAATAAAGTATATCTATCTCCACTCCATATAAAGTTGGGTCTTATAAAGAACTTTGTAAAAGCCATGCATAGAAGAGGACTTGGATTTGCATATCTAAGAAAGACATTTCCATGAATCAGTGAGGCAAAGATCAAAGAAGGGATCTTTGTAAGACCTGATATTAGAAAACTGATGAAAGATGAAAACTTTGACGGTCAGTTGAATGAAACTGAAAGAGCTGCAGGGGAATCCTTTAAGACTGTTTGCCGCGACTTCTTGGGAAATAACAAGGCAGACAACTACGCAGAATCAGTGGATACTCTACTGAAATCTTACCAGAAACTGAGATGTAACATGTCTTTGAAACTGCACTTCTTGCATTCACACCTGGATTTTTTCCTGCAAATCTAGGAGCAGTCAGCGATGAACATGGGGAAAGGTTTGATCAGGACATTTTGGTAATGGAAAATAGGTACCAGGGCAAGTGGAGCTCCAGTATGTTTGCAAACTATTGTTGGACCCTTAAGAGGGATGTTCTTGAAGCGCAATACAGCAGAAAGCATAGTTACTCACCTGTAAGAGGTGATCTCCGGGAACAGCAGGAATTTAGTCCTCACATATGGGTATCGTCGGTACCGACGGAGCCCGCGCGGGAACCCTCCCCAGTGTCCAATCAGAATGCTTTTGGGAGCATCCCACAGCGCCTGCATGCTGCCTTCCCGCCTTTCCCAACTGCCTCTCTCCAGTTGAGTTTTAAAGCTGAGACAAAGAGAGAGAGAGGGAAAGGAAAGAGATAGAGAGATACAACTCCTAGGGGAGGTGGGTGGGTTGTGAGGACTAAATTCCTGCTGTTCCCAGAGATCACCTGTTACAAGTGAGTAACTATGCTATCTCCAGGAACAAGCAGGAATGTAGTCATCACATATGGGAACTCCCTAGCTTTAGGTGCCAGGGAGAGACCCCAGACGTTGTGTGTCCCTGAAGAGGGCTCCACTTCCCACCATGGATCTTGGCATCCTACCAGGGATGGTGGGTAGGAGTTGATTAGGTATGAAACAGGTGTTTGAGAACAGCCTGACCAAACAAGGCATCCCGGCGGGAGTCCTTGTCCAAGCAGTAATGGGCTGTGAAGGTATGAACTGAGGCCCAAGTGGCTGCTCGACAGATGTCGTCAATAGACACAGAGTTCAGATGAGCCATTGAGGCTGCCATGGCTCTCACATTGTGAGCTGTGACATGGCCCTCCAGAGAAAGGTTCTTACTCTGATAGGCGAAAGAAATACACTGAGCAATCCAGTTAGATTGTGTTCTGTTGGAGACTGGAAGTCCCAAATGAGAAGGATCAAAAGCAACAAAGAGTTGAGAGGACTTTCTATGTTGCTGTGTTCTTTGTATGTAAAAAGCTAGAGCTCTTTTACAGTCCAAGGTATGAAGATTCCTCTCTGCATTTGATGAATGAGGTCCTGGAAAAAAGACAGGTAGGTAGACCTCTTGCTTGAGATGAAAAGGCGAGACCACCTTAGGCATAAAGTGTGGATGAGTCCTAAGGACTACCCTGTCATGATGGAACCTTGTATAAGGTGGATTAGCTACTAGCGCTTGCAATTCACTAATGCGGCGTGCTGATGTGATTGCAATGAGAAAGATAACCTTCCAAGAAAGAAATTTCAAGGAGGTGGTAGTTAAAGGTTCGAAAGGTGGCTTCATGCGCTGCCCAAGAACCAGTTTCAAGTCCCATGCCACCGGAGGTGGTCTAATGGGAGGCTTAGTTAGAAGGAGGCCTCTCATAAATCTTGCTATAAGAGGATGAGAGGAAATAGGTTGTCCATTTAGAGGTTTAAGAGAAGCTGCAATAGCACTCAAATGGACTCTTACTGAATTTGTCTTAAGGCCTGCATTAGACAAATGGAGGAGATACTCCAGCAAAGATTCCAGAGGTATCGCAAGGGGGTTAAGACCCTTTTCCGAAAACCAAATAGTAAACCTTTTCCATTTGAAAGCATAAGAACATCTAGTGGAAGGTTTTCTGGAAGCATAAAGAACATCTTTCACTTGCTGAGAAAGATAAAGATCTTGGAGATCTAGGCCTTCAGCAACCAAGCCCTGAGATGCAGAGACTGGGGATTGGGATGCCATAACATTCCGTTCACCTGAGATAGGAGATCTGGAGCAGACCCTAACTCCAGGGAGGGAGCTTGAGAGAGATGTAAAAGCAGAGGGTACCACACTTGCCGTGGCCAATGTGGTGCTATGAGAATCATGTGGCCTCTGTCTCTCTGAAGCTTGAAGAGGGTTTTGGGAATTAGGGGAATGGGTGGAAAGGCATACAGGAAGTCTTGACCCCAGTAAAGGAGGAAAGCATCATAAGAACATAAGAACATAAGATATGCCATACTGGGTCAGACCAAGGTCCATCAAGCCCAGTATTCTGTTTCCAACAGTGGCCAATCTAGGTCATACATACCTAGCAGTTTCACCAAGGGACACAGGTTCCACAATGCTTGTATTGGTTCAAGCATTGATATCCTGGGTCCCTTCTTAATAATGGTTTATGGACCTTTCCTCCAGGAACTTGTCCAAACCTTTTTTAAACCCAGCTACACTAACAGCCTTTACTACATCCTCCGGTAACAAATTCCAGAGTTTGATTACACGTTGAGTGAAAAAATATTTTCTTTTATTAGTCTTAAATAGTTTACCCTGTAGCTTCATTGCATGTCCCCTAGTCTTTCTATATTCTGATAAGGTAAACAATCGATCTACGTTTACCCGTTCCACTCCGTTCATTAATTTATAGACTTCTATCATATCTCCCCTCAGCCGTCTCTTTTCCAGGTTAAAGAGCCCCAACCTTTTTAGCCTTTCTTCATAGGAGTAGCCTTCCATCCCCTTTACCATTTTGGTGGCTCTTCTCTGGCCTGGCCTGAGCCCCCTGAGCCGGAATTCTGGAACAGAACCGGGGAAGTTTGGCATTCCACGGACTTGCAAAGAGGTCTATGTCCGGGGTTCCCCAAAGTTGAAATATCCTGGTCACCTGGTCTGCATGCAGAGACCACTCGTGTGGAAGGGGAACTCGACTGAGTCTGTCCGCCCAAGAGTTTTGAATGCCTGGAAGATATACTGCCAGCAGATGAATCTGATGCTCTCTGACGAGGGCCCATAGTCGCAAAGCTTCGTTTCAAAGCGACAGAGAGCCCATTCCCCCCTGCTTGTTCACACAGAACATGGCTACCTGATTGTCCGTATGAATGAGGACTGTCTTGTAGCTGAGCAGGGAGTGGAACACTCGCAGAGCCAGGAAAATTGCTCTGAGTTCCAAGAGATTGATATGCAGACAACTCTCTTGCGGAGACCAGGTGCCCTGGGTGGAGAAGTCTTGCAGATGAGCTCCCCAACCCTTTGGAGAAGCATCTGTTCTGAGAGTTGCTTGGGGTAAGGGTTGTTGAAAAGGGCACCCCAGCAACAGATTTGGAGTGGACCTCCACCACTGGAGGGACAAAATAAGACGACTTGTGTTTGCTATTTTGTCTGACAGGCACCCTGATGCCTGGGTCCATTGGGTGGATAAAGTCCACTGAGCTGCCCTCATGTGGAGGCGAGCATATGGAACCACATGCACGGTGGATGCCATGTGGCCCAGCAATTGCAACATTTCTCGAGCAGTTAGATGAGGCTTTAGCACTGCTTGAGAGGCTAACTGCACCAAGCGAAAGCAACAGGCCTGGGGAAGATAGGCCCTTGCCCTTGTGGTATCCAAAAGAGCTCCTATGAACTCTAAAGACTGAGTGGGAGTCAGACTGGATTTTGGGAAGTTTATTACCAGCCCTAAATACTGAAGTATACGCATTGTGCAGGATAGAGAAGTCTTGGCCTCTGACTGTGTTGGAGCTCGAATGAGCCAGTCGTCCAAGTAAGGGAAGACGAATATTCCCAGAGTGCGGAGAAATGCTGCTACCATAGCCATGCATTTCGTGAACACCCTTGGTGCTGAGGCCAGACCAAAAGGAAGCACCCTGTACTGGTAGCGCTTTCCTTGAAAAAGGAACCGAAGGAACCTTCTGTGGGTTGGATGGATGAGGACATGGGTGTACGCATCCTTGAGATCTAGAGAACAAAGCCAATCCTGACTCTGAAGGTATGGAAGCAGAGCTCCGAGAGAAATCATCTTGAATTTCTCCTTGACAAGGAATTTGTTCAATTCTCTGAGATCTAAGATAGGTCTGTATCCCCCTGTTTTCTTTGGGATAAGAAAATAAGGGGAATAGAACCCTGTGCCCTGTTGATGAAGAGGCACTTCTTCTATTGCCCCTTGGGCAAGAAGGATGGCAACCTCCTGACCTAACAGGTTGATGAGAGGTGTCGGAGAATTGAACTGCTTCACTATTGTGTGAGGGGGCATGCTTGAAAAATGAAGTTTGTACCCCTCCTTTATGATGGAGAGTGTCCAATGCTCTGCTGTTATTTGCCCCCATCTGGGGGCAAAATGACATAACCTTCCTGGAATGGTGGACGGTTCTGGTCCTTCCAGAACCAGAAAGGCTAAGTTCTCTAGCTGAAAGTCAAAGGCCCTGAGGAGGCTGAGGCTGCTGGGCCGGTGGAGGCCTAGCAGCCTTTGCTTTCTTCTGTTTGGGTGGTTGCCGACGTTTGGTTGAAAACTGACCTGCAGAAGATGCCTGCTGACCATAAGCAGGATAAAATCTTTTCTTTTTAAAAAAAGATGTTTTCTTGAACAACTTCTTTCTAACAGGATTAGCAGTGGACTTGGATAGTCTATCCAAGGTGGAATTTTCAGCATCCATTTCATTGGCTTTTTCCTGCCAATCTTTACCAAACAGGTTCTCACCAGTACAAGGGTTATTTCCCAATTTATCTTGTACCCAGAGCTCTAAATTAGATGCCTGGAGCCAAGCAATTCAATGTGCACCTATGGCAATAGCAGAGGTTCTGCTTATACACTCAAAGCAGTCAAAGGCTGCACGGTTGGAGAATTTAGAGACATCTTGGGCATGTTTGACCCAAGTGAGAAAGTCCTGTCTTTTATCCTCAGAAATGAAAGGACTTAAAGTCTGTAAATTATCTGTGACCTCCTTTAGGAACATTCCCATGTAGAGACTATAGGAACTGATTCTTGCAGCAAGCATGGAAGCTTGAAAGACTCTACGTCCAAAAGCATCCAGGGTTCTGCATTCACGTCCTGGAGGATTAGAGGCATGTCTTTTTGCACTTCTGATCCTTCTCATAGCTGACTCCACCACAATAGAGTGGTGAGGAAGCTGAGTCTTATGGAATCCAGGACAAGGAGGGACACGATACATAGTATCCAACCTACGAGAATGAGGAGAGGTCGTAAGAGGTGTTCCCCACATCCTCAACATGAGATCATATAGAATCTCATGAATGGGTAAGGTAGTTGCCTCCTTAGGAGTTTTGGGATATTGTAAAATTTCCAACTCCTTGGCCCTTGGCTCTGTTTCAGGGGCCACAGTAATGGACAGGCCCCGAGCCACCTCTCTGATGAAGTCTTGGAAAGACATGTCCTCTGGAGGAGACATCCTGCGTTTAGAGGAGGACTCCTCCTCTGGAAGAAGCATCGCTACATCGACAGAACTTTCAGAATCCTCAGATTCTTCTGAGGACTCGAAGTATCGTCTGTCTGGATGCTCCTGTAGAGCCCGATACCCGTACCGACCAAGGTCGGTACCGGGAGTAACCGGTACCGGGGAATCGGTACAGCGGGCATCAGAGGACAGGATACCGGCAGCGCCGACACCGATGCCGATGCTATCGGTACCGATACCGATATCGGTGCTGGTACCGGTGGAGTTGTCTGTCGCGGTACCAAGGGCGTTGATGCCGCAAGGAAAGCCGCCAGTCTGCGTTCCATGCTCAGAATTCTCTGGTCCATGGACGCCGCCAATGCCTGGATGTCGGTACCGGTGGAGACCACCGGTACCCCAGAGCATGGCACCAGGAGATCTGTCGAGGCCAAGCCATCTAGAACATCCTGGAACCCCGATAATGCTTTGGAAGCCGAAGCCTCCCGCCGGGGTAATTTTGCCGGTGCAGAATCCTCGAGGGCAACGCCAGAGGCATCTCGATGCTCAGAAGGAGATCTACCCTTCGAGGACCGGCTAGATTTATGTTTAGTTACCTGAGATCCATGGGAGGAAGAAGTAGCCCTGGAAGACGTCGATGCCACCGAAGCCGCATCAGAGGGAAACAGGGTACTGAGCTTGGCAGCTCGGTTCTGCCGACCTCTTTTAGACATCATGGCACAGGACACACAATCCGTGATGGAGTGGTCAGGACCTAAACATTTTAAACACCATTCATGGGTGTCGGTGACGGAGATGGTATCGCCACACTTGGTGCACTTTTTAAACCCTGAAGCAGGTTTTTCCATGTTGAGGAAAACGTTTTTGGGCCTAAGGCCCAAAAAGGCACGTGCACCTGAAGAAAAGGAAAAAAGAAATATTTATTTATTTATTTTTTACAGAAATAAGAAAGAAAGACCGGCGGTACAGGTAGAGCGTCGAAGAAGGCAGACGCGACCACAAAAAGAAAGAAATTCTTCTGAGGTGACAGGAAACACGACCTGCTGGCTCCGCGGAAAAAGAAGAACTGGAGAGAGGCAGTTGGGAAAGGTGGGAAGGCAGCACGCAGGCGCTGTGGGATGCTCCTAAAAGCGTTCTGATTGAATGCTGGGGAGCATTCCCGCGCGGGCTCCGTCGGTACCGACGATACCCATATGTGATGACTTCATTCCTGCTTGTTCCTGGAGATAATCATATACAACTACCTTTTAGGAGACATTACGTTACAATATACATCTATATACATCTAATGTAAATATGAGCCACATAGTCTAAATTTAAACAAAACGTTACATGATGGAGAATTTCTAAGTACATATCCGAGTTTGTAACCAAAAACAGTACTAGAATCAGCCATTTTCATTTCTGTGACAGAAAATTTTTGAATTTTGTTTACCAGTGTAGCCAGACAGTAGGCAACTGCTGGAAGGCGAAGGACAAGGAAACCAGCAGGAGGTTGATAAAGGGAGCAACCTAAGGAAAGAGAGAGAGATGGTGGGCTAAGAGGGGACAACAAAGGAGGGGGAAATTAGTGAAGTGAAAGGTGAGAATAGGGAGAGCTGAAGATTGTTTGAGGCAAGAAGGAATAAGGATATTCATTTCATCACAAAGGTTGTACAGTTTTCAGCTGTTTAATTTTTCTACTGTCTTGAGACAGCCCTATCTCATGCAGGACATCTTTGTTATATCTGACAGAATAGTTTTGTGGAAACATCTCATTTCCCTTCCCCCCATCCCTCTAAGTAAGTCTGACAGTGCATGTGTCATGCAGCTATAATTGTTTTGGGAAAAGAGATATGCATTATATCTTTGCCAGTGCGCAAACCATTATCCAAGTTGGCTGACAAGACAGTGGCAGTAGACAACTAATTGCTCCAAATATTTAAGTTTTGATTTTCTATAATGCTTTGTCACTGCTGGAGTTCTAATCAAATCCAACCTCAATGAGAAGGACCCATTTGGAGATTTCTGCCAGTCTCGTAAGAACTGAATAGACCAGTGGTTCCCAAACCTGGGGTCGGAACCCCAAATAGGGTCACATCATCAGTGGATGGGATCACAGAAACATAGCCATTTCCTCTTCTCTCTGGGCTTTCACTGTGAGCCAGAGAACATTCAAAGGCCCTTGTCCCTTCCTGGGTAAGCTTCCTATAGTACCACAAGCCCATGCTGAGTACTGGGGTCTGTATGCACTAAGGACCCTGTGTTAGCTGCTGCAGTTGCCACTGTCTTCATGCTTTAGAGGAGTGGAAGAAGGGGAAGGAGGATGGAGACCTGCTATTTTGATTTCGTCATCATCTGGGGTCACATGAATTTTGAGTTGTTAAAATGGGCTCATATGCCCTAAAAGTTTGAAAAGCACTGAAATAGACTTTAAGACACTTTACAGTTGCAATTACGTAACCTCCTGGTACAAATTGAGGTGGTGGTCATAACTGCAATAAAAAAAATATTTTCTATCTAAAGCAGAGTGGTTGCCCTGTTAGTCCATTTTAAAGGTTAATAAAAAAACCAAAAATATAAGGTGATGACTTTTTTACTGGACTAACTTAATACACGGGAATGCTGAGATAGGAATTGGGATGTACAGTTTGGGATGTTCACAAGGCCCCCCAAGATTTTACAAAAAGCTCTGTTCAACGCAGAGCTTTCTGCAGAACATGCATAAGACGTCAATGAAAACACGTGTAACTGCCGACAGGTGCAGCTGGAGCTGCTACATCACAAACTTGCAGATGCACAAAAACAGCAGCATCAACCAGCATCTTCCACATGTAGGTGCCAGCGATTATATGTGGAAGTGCTGATTTTCAATACCTCCATAAATTAGTGTCAGCAACTTTACAACTAGGGGCTCCATTTCAGACATTTTATGTTAAACCGCTTTGACCAGGTGAAAAGCGGGAATTAAATACAGCTAAATAAATAAATATAGGTGAAGATGATGGAGAGAAGGTCCAAAAAGCGATTTTTCACATTTTCAGGTCCAAAAAGCACTTTGGAGGTGGTTAACTATAATGACCCCTTCATTCACTTGCTTCAAACTCTGGCAGAAGTGATAACTTTGATAAAACTTGGGCATGCCTCAGAGGTCGAGCAAAAGCCTATGGGAAAATTTTTAAAGACATATGTCTTCCATTTTAAAAAGGGAAAAACGCGTCTAATTGTTTAGTCCACCCAAACTATGCCTACCACACACCTTGGGCTTCCCTCCATAGCTTCCAGACTCCAGATGAGTGTCTGATTGTGGATGATGACTATTGCACAAGCACAACACACTCCTGTTACTGCTAATATTTAGCGAAATGCTGGCCATGTCGAGTGCGCTGCCCAAATGGATTAAATAATGACAGGTAGTGTAAGAAGCAGGAGTGACATAGTGCGTCATTATGGATATAAAACATGAAAAATGAGCAAATATGAAAATGAAAATGGACCATAATGTTCAATAAAGGCTTTCTGGGACCCCTGAGGAACTGTCCTTCATTCCCTGATAACCTTTTGTAGGGGTATCAGGGACTGTCAGTTAAATAATTTGGACACAGTCTAAGGTCCCTTTCTCCCATTTTTAAGGTGCAGTGTGCTATTTCAGTGATTTTTTGTTTGATATGATATTGATCTTCCTGATCCTCACCATTGTTATGTGACTGGTAGTAGACAAGGGCTGCTACCTAAACCTTGAGAGAGTTCAGAGCTAACCTATGTTCCAAAGAGACTGTAAGAAGGACAAAACAGTGACTATGTATATATTCCTGGCATCCAGGGCCTGAAACGAACACCACCTCATGAAAACCTTCCAAACTCTCACATAGGCCAAGGAAGTAGAGGTCCTTTGGGCCTTCAGAAGGATATCAACTATTTCTCCGGAGTAGACCTTCTTTGACAGCCTATGCCTCTCAAGAGCTATGCCATAAGCGAGAAGGGAATGGGATTCTCCATGACCAGGGTGCCCTGTCGCAGAAGACCCTCTCCTGAGGTAGCAACAGAGGGGACCCCACCAACAGGTGCACCATTAACCACTCCCTCTTCTAGTTCCAATGCACTCTGAATACTCTTTGATTCAACTTGATGTGATGCCTATATGTAAATAGTTTCCCCGGTTTTACCCAAGGTGGGACGAGCAGGCAGGAGCCAGCTCCAGCAGCCACGTGTAGCCTCCTCAGCCCAATCGGGGCTCACCAAAAGCGCTACTTAAGAAGCGCCATCAGGCGCGCCCGCACCTGCCGGGCTCGCGCCTGGGTCCAAGGATGAATTCAATATAGTCCAAGGAGGATTGAAGCCCGCAGAGTCAAACAACGAGAAGATACTTGCAGACTCAAGGAGACTCGAGCCATCATTCCGGGCATCTCCGATAAAGTCTCATTCACCGTCGCAACAACCGGAGCCTTGAGCAGCAGAGACTGAGAAAGTACCACCGAGAACTGATCAACTTCGAACCCCGGCGGCCAGTGTAACAACATCAATGAGGTAACATACTGTAATAAAGAGTACCCACTAAGCTTGTCTGACTTAGCTAACGTGATACACTTTACCTAAGTAGAACACTAGGTTACTAGTTAACTTGATACACTGCACCTAAGTAGAACACTAAGCTACTAGCGTGATACTTTGTAACTCTTTGATTGTGCATAAGTACATAGCCATATGTTTTTCTTCAACTCTGCCACCCTGTTGTATAATTTCTGCAATTGTATTATTTCTGAAATTGTATAACTTCTTCAATCTCATGAGTTAATTCTGCTTACTCGGTGCTCAGAGCAGAGTCCATTATTTTAAGTGTACAACGGCCCAGACATCCCAGGCTATCTAGACATATAAACCAACTGCCTAGCTGCATGTGCTCTCATCCAACAGCAAGCCACCCGATTTAATCATATAGCTCGCCTGTGCTCATTCTAACCGTACCCAACACTAGGCATAAGGCCCACGCTTGCCTGCCCTACTCGGCTCTGTTGCATGAAGACCCAGGAGTTGGTTCACACACTCATTAACAAACATCATCCTTTATTTCCATCTGGAGCAACCTCATGATGCACCCAATCTTTTCATTAATCTGTATCTTTCTTACTTCTGCGCTTCCCAGCACAACACACACCTTCAACCCATGCACCAGCTACATCCCGATCCTCCGCAGCAACTGGAGGAGATGGACTGAAAACCCACGTCACACCCCATCAGAAACCAACAACATATTTCACCCCCATTTACTACACATCCCACTACAAAATAGGATGCTTTGAAGCAGTAGCAGACTGGCTCCGCATGCAAAACCTACGGATCAACCACAGCAAAACGGATGTCCTCTTCATCACCAGGAACCAGGATTTCACCCCACCTTCATCATTACAAGTCAACAATACCGAACTGAAAACCAAAACTACAATTCGCTACCTAGGCATTACACTCTACCAACGGCTGGATATGAAAACTCACATACGAAACACTGTGAAGGCAGTATACAATAAGATACGAACATTACGACACCTACGACCTCTGCTTGACCTTGCTGACTACCGAACGATCTACCAAGCCTTAGTAATCCCACACCTGGATTTCGCCAATGTAATCCTTCAAGGTCTCCCACAGGCAACACTAAGTCCACTCCAGCTTGCGATGAACTCAGCTGTGAGAGTTCTGGTAGGAGTAGCAAGGACAGACCACATAACGCCAGTTTTGATGAAACTCCACTAGTTACCTGTACAGGCCAGAATCCATTACAAGACTCTAGTCCTGACCTTCAAAGCACTAAATAATCAGCCCCCCACGCCCATCAGCAAGCTCATTCACAGATTACCGGATAATAGAAACAGAAGATCCGCAATGACGAACACATTAGAGGTCCCTAAAATATTAAGAAGACCCAAACCGAGAGACATCAACACCAACGCCTGCTGAAGTGCGCCCTCATAAATGCTAGGTCAATACGCGCAAAATGGCCAGCAATCACTGACCTGATAACCCTCCATGATCTTGACATTTTAATGATCATGGAGACATGGTTATCCGACTGTGACAACGTACTCATCAATCAGATGTTACCGCCGGACTTCTCACTATACGCCTGCCACAGGACCAACCAGAGGGGAGGTGGGGCACTCATCCTCGCCAAAGCCGATCTTCATTTCAAACTAAGAAATGCCACCAGCACAACCCATCTGGATACGATCTCCATAGTAAACGATCACTGCACGATTAACTTACTTTACCGAGCTCTGACTTCATCGCCAGAAGATCTCTCGACAATAATTGACCTCGCCTGCAATACAACCAATGCACGATCCCTGAACTGGCTACTAGGCAACTTCAACCTGCCTTCCCTACAAGATGTCCAAGAGACTGCCCTCCTAGAAGCACTTGATGAGCTGGGCTACAAGCAAATTGTCGATCCTCCCACACACATGAAGGGAAGTAAACTAGATTTGATCTTCGCCCCACAAACAGAGGCCGTCACAGCCCAAGGCTTGATGCTGTCTATAACACCAGTACCCTGGTCTGACCATAGCTTGCTCAGATTCTACATACCTACTACCCGTGGTAACCAGAACAGCAACAAAGCCAATACCCCCCTCATAACACCAGCAAAACGTTTTCGGCCCTTTGACAGAGAAGAAATTCTCGAGAAAGTCCTCCCACTACTTATGAACACAACACTCGAGCCTGACAAAATGGTATCTAACTGGGACGACAGCCTCAGAACCATCACTTGCCTCCCACCCACAAGTAAGAAACCAAGGAAACGAGAACACGCACCATGGTACTCTACAGAACTGCGATCTTCACTCCTCCACCTGCGCAAACTCGAGAGACATTGGCGCCGAACTCGATCCACTGAAGCACAATATGCATACACCTCATACTTAAAAACACACCGAGAAGACAAAGGAGAAAAGGAAGCAATATCATACGGGCATACTAAAGCAATCAATAAGCAAGCCATGTGACTTGTTCAATATAGCAAAAACCCTAACAGGAGATCCAGCATCAGATCAACCACACATGCCACAGCCACAGGACTACACCGACTATCTACAATCAAAGATGATCCAGACGGACAAGAGCACAACTGCCACAAACCACTCCACTCTGCAAAAAAGACCACAGCCATCACCTCTGCTCAAATTCAACGAGATATCTAGCAAAGAGGTTTATTTATTTATTTTATTTATTTACGTTTCTTATATACCGTGCTATTATAATCAGTGCGGTGTACAGTTGAACAAAACATACTACAATGCCACAGGAACATTGAGTTTACAATGAACAGGGGTAGTAAAACATGGAAGAACAGGGGGAACTAATTACAAATATAGTACATAGGTTGAAGACACTATCGCCTCTATCAACCTAACCACTGCACCCAATGATCCTTGTCCAGCTCTCTGGATAAAAGAGCTACGTCATGACCTAAGCCAACTCCTGAGCAAAATACTGAATCAATCACTCTCAATGGGATTGTTTCCACAGAGCTTAAAACACACATCTTATCAGACCACTCTTGAAAAACAACAGACTTGACCCATCCAAAGTTGAATCTTACAGACCTATTTCAAGCATCCCCCTCCTTGCCAAAATAATAGAAAAGATAGCCCAGCGACAAATCCAACAACATGTTGACACCGAAGCCCCACTGGATCCATCCCAACACGGTTTCAGGGAAGCACACGGTGTGGACACCTTACTCACTACCTTCTTCAATAACCTAGTCTCCGGAACTGACAACATTCACCAAGGATTTGTCCTCATCTTCATGGACATTGCAGCGGCCTTCGACTCGGTGAGCCATGAGATACTATTAAATCGCCTCGAAGAAAAAGAGATACAAGGCACGGCACTGAACTGGTGCAAATCATACCTGTCAAACAGATGGCAACAAGTGAGGACCGGCTCCTCGACCTCAGAGCCATTTCTACAAAATCAAGGGGTGCCGCAAGGATCATCACTATCTGCATTGATGTTTAACATTTATATGCAGCCCATCTGTACTTTAATCCGAGCTTTCAACGTCAACTGTGTTGCCTATGCAGACGATATCCTGCTATACATCCCATTTACGATTGACCAGCCAGATTTTTCTCCAATAATAAGATGCTTTGAAGCAGTAGCAGACTGGCTCCGCATGCAAAACCTACGGATCAACCACAGCAAAACGGATGTCCTCTTCATCACCAGGAACCAGGATTTCACCCCACCTTCATCATTACAAGTCAACAATACCGAACTGAAAACCAAAACTACAATTCGCTACCTAGGCATTACACTCTACCAACGGCTGGATATGAAAACTCACATACGAAACACTGTGAAGGCAGTATACAATAAGATACGAACATTACGACACCTACGACCTCTGCTTGACCTTGCTGACTACCGAACGATCTACCAAGCCTTAGTAATCCCACACCTGGATTTCGCCAATGTAATCCTTCAAGGTCTCCCACAGGCAACACTAAGTCCACTCCAGCTTGCGATGAACTCAGCTGTGAGAGTTCTGGTAGGAGTAGCAAGGACAGACCACATAACGCCAGTTTTGATGAAACTCCACTAGTTACCTGTACAGGCCAGAATCCATTACAAGACTCTAGTCCTGACCTTCAAAGCACTAAATAATCAGCCCCCCACGCCCATCAGCAAGCTCATTCACAGATTACCGGATAATAGAAACAGAAGATCCGCAATGACGAACACATTAGAGGTCCCTAAAGCAATAACAAAATGCACAAAGGCAACGTCCAACAGAGCCTTCACGATTTACGCGCCTAGAGCCTGGAATGACCTCCCCACAGATATCCAAACCATCATGAACCTGGCCCTATTCAGAAAAGCGCTGAAACAACATCTCTTCTTACGATACTACCCTGAATCTAATCCTGGAAAGCAGGTGATAAGCACTCTGACTACCCACCCAAACCGCCCCAACATACATACCCAGCAAGAAAACGGTTAGCCAGCTTGAACCCCTCGACCCAAATTGCCTATATCTAGGAATATATTCACCAATGTATATGAAATGTAGATAGTTTTCCCAAGTTATACCCAAGTTTACTACCCTGTTCATTGCAAATACAATGCGGCTTGATACACTGTAATGTGTTATGTTTTGAATGTACACCGCACTGATCTGAATAGTGCGGTATATAAGAAAAGTTTAATAAATAAATAAATAAAATACCCAAGTTTAAGCGCCTGTTCTTTGTAAATGCAGAGCAGATTCTGGCACCATATAAGTTTTCTGTTCTGATGTAAACCGCAATGATGTTGAATAGCGCGGTATAAGAGAGACTGTAAATAATAAATAAATAAATAAAGAGGTCCACTGTACCAGGGGCAGCACAGCAAGTCCGGTGCCACTAGACTGACCAAGCCTGAGTGATACTGAAATCTGCACAGTAGGCAGCTCACAAAGGGAAATATATGGACGTTCCTCCTGGGGAAAGCCTACAGTCACTCAAGAGTCCATGGCTTGGAGTGAGGTATCTTTGAAGCAGTGGCATTCCAAGCCCTGGGTATACTTGGGGCAGGCACTCCCCCTTGCAGCCGGTGGCCCCCCTTGTGGCCTGGCACAGGGCATCCCTCTCCAATAGCCAGGCCCACACGACAGAGCCATCGCAGCAAACCTGACAAAGCTGTGGGTGGCTGCCACGCGGCTTCCGATCCAGGCCCAGCGGCTGTTCTCTCCCAGTCCAAAGTGCCCCAGCCGTCACCTGGAGTGGGTCACACCCACCTCCCCACCCTTGGTACACCATTGCTTTGATGAATACCATTATAACAGTGAAGTTAGGGTATCCCAATTGAGAGGTTGCAATAAAAGCTATAATAGCCCAGGTGCCTTGAAATAAAGAGCAGAAAGAATTGAAAGATTGCAAATTATCCCTGCCAACTGCTATGAAGGTTGTAAATTCAAACAGACATAGCTTGAAATGTCTCTGTACAAATGCTAGAAGCCTAAAAAATAAGATGGGAGAACTAGAATATATGGCATTAAAGAAGAGATAGATATAATAAGCATCTCAGACACCCGATGGAAGGAGGATAACCAATGGGACACTGTAATACCAGGGAACAAATTATATCACGATGATAGGATGAATCAAATTGCTTGAAGGGTGATGCTCAGTTCTTCAGGAAACAAAATGCACTATTGAATCCTTATGGACAGAAATTCCTTGTGTGAAAAGGAAGAAACAGTGGTAGGGGTTTACTAACATCTACCAGGACAGAACAAGCAGATAATGAAATGTAATCAGCAATTAGGGAAGCTAACAAAATTAGCAATGCAATAATGTGTGATTTCAGGACATGCTAGGGAGAAAGTTCCTAGATGAAATAAATGACTGCTTTGTGGAGCTGCTGGTTTGAGAACTGACTAGAAAGAGAGCTATTTTAGACAAAGTCAGTTGTAGAACACAGGATTTGGTACAAGAGCTAACCAGGTTAGGACCATTTGGCACTAGTGATCATAATATGATCACATTTGATTTAGCATAGTTACTCACCTGTAACAGGTGTTCTCTGGGGACAGCAGGAATCAGTCCTCAAATGGGTGACGTCGGCACCGATGGAGCCCTAGCAGAAACACCCCCCCCCCCCCCAGCTTTCAAAGAAAGCCTTTGGGAGATGCCACCACGCATGCATGGTCCCCTTCCCGCCCAAGGGTGCCATCTTAGTCAGATGACATAGCTAAAAGACGGCAAAAATGCAAGATAGTAAAGGAGCAACTCTAAGGGGAGGAGGGAAGGGTGTGAGGACTGATTCCTGCTGTCCCCAGAGAACACCTGTTGCAGGTAAGTAACTACACTTTCTCCGGGAACAAGCAGGAAGCTAGTCCTCACATATGGGACTCCCCAGCTACAGGCTACCGAAAGCCCATAGCGAAAAAACACTCTCTCCTTCAAGGGGAGCCGCAAGCAGCAGCAATTGAGTCTGTGTCTACAGACTACAGTAGGACCCCTGTGCACTCCAGTAGCCTGAACACAGAAGGGTCAGAGGGTAGGAGTTGCCTAAACCCCAAAAAGATTACGGAGCATGGCCTGGCCAATGGCACTGTCCCATCGGGACTCCTTTTCCAGGCAGTAATGGGCTGCAAAGGTATGGAATGAAGACCAAGTGGCAGCCCGGCAGATGTCCACCATTGGGACGGAGCTCAGGTTGGCCACTGAGGTTGCCATGGCTATGGCCCTGACACAGAGCGCCGAAACTCGGCCTTCCAGCAGGAGCCCCACCTGCTCATAGGCGAGGGCGATACATTCCGCCACCCAGGTAGACAGTGTGTGTTTGGTCACCGCTTCCCCCAGTCTACTGGGGTCATAGGAGATGAAAAGCTGAGCAGCTTTGCAGTGGCCCTGAGTGCGTTGGATATAGAAGGACAAAGCCCTTTCTGTCAAGAATGTGAAGGAATGTCTCACCCCCACTGGTATGAGGCCTTGGAAAGAAGGTGGGAAGAACTATGTCCTGGTTGAGATGGAAGGATGATACCACCTTGGGAAGGAATTTAGGGTATGTGTGGAGCACCACCCATTTCTTGTAGAACTGGTGTAGGGCACCTCTGCCACTAGGGCCTGAAGCTCGCTAACCTTGCGAATGGAGGCGAGCACAATCAGAAATGCCATCTTCCACGAGAGGTATCATAGGTGGCAAGTAGCCAGAGGCTCAAAGGGCAGGCGAGTGAGCTGCCCCAATACTACATTAAGATCCCACTCGTTTGCCGGAGAGTGAACCGGGGGCTTTGATAAGAGCAGATCTCTTGGACAGTGGGTCACTAGTGGCTGGATTGAGAGGTTAGCCATCCTGGAGAGTTTCCCAACAGGATGGGGGCCTCCACTGATTGTCAGAGGAGTAGCGGGAACCACAGTTGCTGGGGCCACTGAGGGGCTATCAGGATGAGCAAGGCCTTGTCGTGGAGGGTCCTGAACAAGGTTTTGGCAATCAGCGGTGTGGGAGGGAAGGCGTACATGAGGCCCTCCGACCATGAGACAAGGAACACGTCTGCTGCCACCCTGGAGGGGTGGGCCTGCCGGGAGCAGAAGCGGGGCAACATGAAGTTGTCCGGGCTGGCAAACAGGTCCATCATGGGTTCCCCCCAGATCCAGAAGAGGCTGTGGGCCATACTGGGGTCCAGCTGCCACTCGTGCAGCTGGAGGACCCTGCTCAATCTGTCAGCCAGTAGGTTGTTCTGGCCTGGTAGGTATAATGTTCGCAGGAGGATACCCTATTGGACTGCATAAGAGCACTGCCTCCTGGCAGAGGGCATGAAACCCCGTGCGCCCCTGTTTGTTCAGACAGAATACTGCCACCTGGTTGTCCATCTGAACCAGCACCGGCTGGTGACGTAGGCAGTGGCAAAAAGCTTGAAGGGCCAAGTATATTGCCCGCAGTTCCAAGAGGTTGATCTGCTGGGTGCCCTCGTCCGGCGACCAGCTGCTCTGGATGCTGAGTTTCTCGCAGTGGGCTCCCCAGCCAAGCAGGGAGGCATCTGTGGTGAGGATCCCTAAGTGGCTTGGGACCTGAAAAGGCATCCCCGCCTTGAGATATTTGGGGGTTTGCCAGAAGGTCAGAGAGTCCGCCAATTGGCAGGTCATGGAGACTTTGTCCCGGAGATGCCCTTGGCCTGAGACCACTGGTCCTGGAGACACCACTGCGAGGCCCTCATGTGGAGGCGGGCAACTGGGGTGACGTGGACCATGAAGGCGATGTGTCCATGGAGGCACAAGAGAAGCCGAGCAGGCACGGAGGAACGGTGCTGTAGGTCCTGTGCCAGGGTCCTAAGGCCATCGGCCTGGTCCTTGGGCAGGAAGGCTTTTGACTGGAGGGTATCAAGTCTTGTCCCAATGAACTCCAGACATTGTGTCAGAAGGAGATGAGACTTGGGGTAGTTATCACAAAGCACAAGTACTGTAGGCCTGAATGGTGTGGGCAGTTGCCTGTTGCACCTCTGAGGCCGTGCCTCCCTTTATGAGCCAGTCGTCCAGGTAGGGAAAGACAAAAAAACCCTGGAGGTGGAGGAAGGCGGCCATGACCGCCAGGCATTTTGGGAAGACTCTTGGAGCGGAGGCCAAGCCGAAAGGCAGCACCCTGTACTGATAGTGTCTGCCCCCCACCATAAACTGCAGGTATTGTCTGTGATTGGAGTGAATGAGGATGGGGGGTATAGGCATAAGAACATAAGATATGCCATACTGGGTCAGATCAAGGTCCATCATGCCCAGTATCCTGTTTCCAACTGTGGCCAATCTAGGTCATATGTACCTAGCAGTTTCCCCAAAAGACAACGGTCCCACAATGCTTGAATTGGGTCAAGCATTGATATCCTGGGTCCCTTTTTAATAATGGTTTATGGACCTTTCCTCCAGGAACTTGTCCAAACATTTTTTAAACCCAGATACACTAACAGCCTTTACTACATCCCCCGGAAACAAATTCCAGAGCTTGATTACACGTTGAGTGAAAAAATATTTTTTCTTATTAGTCTTAAATAGCTTACCCTGTAGCTTCAGTGCATGTCCCCTAGTCTTTCTATATTCTGATAACGTAAACAATCGATCTATGTTTACCCGTTCACTCCATTCATTAATTTATAGACTTCTATCATATCTCCCCTCAGCCATCTCTTTTCCAGGTTAAAGAGCCCTAAACCTTTTAGTCTTTCTTCATAGGGGTATCCATCCATCCCCTTTACCATTTTGGTGGCTCTTCTCTGAACCTTTTCTAATAACGCTGTATCCTTTTTAAGATACAGTGACCAGAATTGCACACAATATTCAAGGTGCGGTCGCACCATGGAACGATAGAGAGGCATTATAATATCCTTTGTTTTATTTTCCATTCCTTTCCTTATGATACCTAGCATTCTATTTGCTCTCTTGGCTGCCGCTGCACACTGGGTGGAGGATTTTAACATGTTGTCCACAATGACGCCTAAATCTTTTTCCTGGATGGTGGTTCCTAATGTGGAACCTTGCCTCGTGTAATCATAGTTTGGGTTGTTCTTCCCTAGGTGCATAACTTTGTACTTGTCCATATTAAATTTCATCTGCCATTTTGATGCCCAGTCTTCCAATTTATCAAGATCCTCTTGCAATTTTCCACAATCCTCATGGGTTTTAACAACTTTAAATAGTTTTGTGTCATCTGCAAGTTTGATAACCTCACTCATTATTCCCTTTTCCAGGTCATTTATGAATATGTCAAAAAGCAGTGGACCCAGCACAGATCCCTGGGGTACACCACTATTCACCTTTCTCCAATGGGAAAATTGGCCATTTAGCCCTCTATCTTTTAACCAGTTCCTGATCCACAATAGTACACTGCCTCCTATCCCATGACTCTTTACTTTTGCCAAAAGTCTCTGATGAGGGACCTTGTCAAAGGCTTTCTGAAAGTCCAAATACACTATATCAACCGATTCACCTTTGTCTACCTGTTTATTCACACCTTCAAAAAAATATAACAGATTAGTAAGACAAGATCTTCCTTGTCTAAAGCCATGTTGGCTGTCTCCCATTAAGCCATGACTATCTACATGTTCAGCAATTTTGTTCTTTATGATGGTTTCTACTATTTTTCCCAGTACTGACGTGAGGCTCACCGGTCTGTAGTTTCCTGGATCACTCCTGGAACCCTTTTTAAAAATTGGCTTTACGTTGGCCATCCTCCAATCTTCAGGTATTACAGATGATTTTAATGATAGTTCACAGATTACTAAGCAGGTCTGCAATCTCATATTTCAGTTCTTTCAACACTTTTGGATGTATATCATCCGGTCCAGGTGATTTGCTACTCTTCAGTTTATCAAATAGTTGTAATACATCTTCCCGATGTATCAATATTTCCTTCAATTATTCCGCACCTTTAAATATCACTTCAGTCATGGGTAACATCCCTACATCTTCCTCGGTTAAGACCGAAACAGAATTCATTCAGTCTCTCCGCTATCGCCTTGTCGCCTCTTATTGCCCCTTTAATCCCTCTATTATCTAATGGACCCACTGGCTCTCTCACAGATTTTTTGCTACAGATGTACTTGAAAAAGTCTTTATTACGCATTTTTGCTTCCGCAGCAAGCTTCCTCAGATTCTCCCTTTGCCTGCCTTATCAATGCCTTGCATTTAACTTGCCAGTGCTTGTGCTGTTTCCATTTTTCGTCATTTGGCTCTTTTTTCCATTTCCTTAAAGAAGCTTTTTTTAGCAACAACAGCCTCTCTGACCTCACCTGTAAACCATGCTGACAGTTTTTTGGACTTCCTTCCACTTTTCTTAAAGCGTGGAATACAGCTGGTCTGGGCTTCCAAGATAGTATTTTTCAACAACACCCAAGCTTGATGTAAGTCTTTAACCTTTGCAACTGCTCCTTTTAATTTTTTCTTAACTATTTTCCTCATTTTATCATAGTCTCCCTTTCGAAAGTTAAAAGGTAGTACTGTGTATTTCCTTACCATCCCTCCTCCACTAATTAAATCAAACGCGATCATGCTATGATCACTATTGCCAAGTGGCCCAACATCCTTATCTCTTGCACCAGGTCTGGTGTTCCACTAAGGACTAGGTCCAATATGGCTTCCCCTCTGGTCAGTTCATGAACCAGCTGCTCCAAGAAGTAGTCATTTATTTCATCTAGGAACTTTATCTCCCTAGCATGTCCTGCCGTGACACTGACCCAGTCGAAACCGGGATAATTGAAATCACCCATTATATTGTGCTGTAATGTTTGTTAGCTTCCTTGATTTCTTTGAGCATTTCATCATCCATTTGTTCATTCTGGCCAGGTGGTCAATAGTACACCCCCACTGCCACTGCCTTCCCCTTTTTACATGGAATTTCAATCCATAGAGATTCTACAGAAAAATTTGTTTCCAAGCAGCATAGCTAATCTCCCTGCTGGAGGAAAGGCAGCAATGTTCCAAGAGAGAGCATCTTGAACTTCTCCCTCACCAGGAACTTGTTGAGGTTGCGCAGGTCGAGGATGTGTCTTAGGCCCCCTGTCCTTTTTGGCACGAGGAAGTATCTGGAGTAGAACCCTTTGCACTTGAGATAGTGGGGCATAGGTTCTACCCCTTTGTCCTTGGGGAGACCTGTCAGCACCTTCAGTAGAAGATCCCAGTGAAGGGGAGACCTGAGGGGCCCTCCCGGAAAATAAGGGGGAGGTGTCTGAGTCAGATGAAGGAAGTAACCCTTCTTGACCACTCAAAGTGCCCAGTTATCGGTGGTGATGGTCGGCCATCTCTGGGCATAGTGGGTCAGATGTCTCCCTGTGGGCTGCAGACCTCTTTGGGGTAGAGAGGTTATGCCAAATGAGTCAAAAACTCTCCCCAGGCTGGGCCAGAGCCAATGCCAGGGGTTTTGCAGCCTTCTGTTTACGAGAGCCATGCCCATGTCCCTTGGCTGCTGACCCTGTTGAGGAGCCGGGGAGGCCTGGAAATGTGAGTAGTTTCTGTAAGCAGCCCCTTTCCTCGGGTAGGCGTTTTACTCAAGCTCTTCCGTCGGGGAAGGGCAGCAGTCTTTTTAGACAGCCTGGTCCTCATCATGAAATCGGTCTCCAGCTCGGCAGCCTTATTCAGTCATGGGTTTGCCAAAAAGGTTCTCTCCTTGGCATGGGACATTGACTAATTTGCCATGAACTCATTGTTCGAGGTCAGATGACTGTAGCCAAGCCTGGTGTCGGGCATCGATGTCCGCCACTGCTGCTTGAGCTATCGACTCTAAACCATCATAGGCTGCCTGAGACAAACTTGGAGCACGCACGAACGGCCTTTGCCAGGTTCTTAAACTGCTGCATGGGTTCCTCGGACAGACCAGCTGAGAATCCGGCGAGTTCCTTCACCAGGTTGATCAGGTACATGCCCATGAACAGCTGGTAAGCCTGGATGCGGCCAATGAGCATCGAGACCTGGTAGCACTTTCTGATGAGGGCGCCCAAGGTGCGTGCCTCCCTGATGGGGGGCACTGAGGAGTGCGTCTTCTGACTTTTCAATCAATGCATGGCCGACTCCACCACCATGGAGTTGCGTGGCAGCTGTGACTTCTGGAAGCCTGGGCTCCGGCGGACTTGATACATCAAGTCGAGCCACTTGCTCACCACCAGCACCGATGCTGGTGTTTCCCACATACGGAGCATCAACTGTTCCAGGATAGAAGGGATAGGAACCGTGAGCAATTCCCTCGGAGGGGCCTTGTACTGGAGGATTTCTAACTCATTTGCCTGAGGGTCCACTTCCGATTCTGTCCGGAATGCCAGGGCCTTAGACATAGGAGTGGAGGAGTGGCCTAGTGGTTGGGGCAAGGTACTTCAGGCCGGAAGGTCGGGGGTTCAAATCCCACTAGAGGACAGAAAACTTGGGCCGGAAGGACTGGGGTTTCTAGTCCCACAGGTGCTCCTTGTGGTCTTGGGCAAGCCACTTAACCCTCCATAGCCCATGTTCCCTGTAAAATAGTTATCTCCAAGTTATAATGCCCTGTTCAATGTAATTTCAGTTTGTTCAATGTAAACCGCACTGATGCAGAATAGCGCGGTATATAAGAGAATGTAAATAAATAAATAAATAAATATTAAAATGTCCTTGAAGTCAAGGAACCTCATATCCTCCAGCGAGGACTACGGCCAGGGCTCTGAAATGGAAGAGTCCGAGGGGACGTTGCTGTGGCAACGAGCATCAGGCGATACCTCATCCTCTGTCTCCCACTCTGAGTAGTCCATTGAGGACTTGAAGGAAAGATCCGCGGGCCCTGGGGCCTACCTTGGCCTGTGGCCTTCCAAGGCTCCGCAGCCAGCACCAAACGCACTGGCTGGGAATGATCTTGGTCCCGTTGAGTGGGAACCAGATCGAGACCTCAGCCAAGGATCGACTCAAGGCCGAAGGACCTTGAGGATTGGCTCGGCCTCCAGGGACATCTTCGATGTCGAGGGCCCAGTGGTCAGGGCGGATGAACCGGTCATATTGGACAACAGCGGCTGTTGCTGGTCCATGAAGGCAGACAAACTGCACTCCAGGACCGCCATTCTGGATTCCAGGCCAGAAGGCTCCGCAGCCATTGGCGTGGTCACCGAGGGACTGGGG
This sequence comes from Ichthyophis bannanicus, assembly GCA_033557465.1. Lineage (NCBI taxonomy): Eukaryota > Metazoa > Chordata > Amphibia > Gymnophiona > Ichthyophiidae > Ichthyophis > Ichthyophis bannanicus. The sequence continues at coordinate 796,958,114 of CM066032.1, forward strand.
CCTGACACCGGTTCCCCCAAAGGGGAGTCCTCGACAAGGATGGTTTCTGGCAACTGAGGCTGGTCCGAGGTAGAGTCCTTTCGGGGGACCTTTGCAGGCCGTTCCCTCTCCATTCTCTTGGACAAGCGATTTGGACTGTGGGACATAGCCCAGGGTGCACCCCGTCAGTCAGATCCATCCAAGGACGCCACCTTCAAGGCTTTCTTCTTCTTCCTGAGTTCCCTCGAGGGAGACCCCCTCTCTGAAGAACCATGACGGAGCTTTGGCTTGGAGAGGCCTGCCCGAGGCTTCAGACAAGGCCTTGACCTTCGGAGGTACCGGGAACTCAGGGAAAAACTTATCACACTGCTGGTGCCAGCTCTTGAGGGCCTTACTGGACATCTTTTTGCAGAGACCCATGCTGCAGGGTCGTGGTCAGACTTGAGTTGCAAAGGCAGCAGTTGTGTGTCGGTCAAAGACATAATTTTTGTGCACCAATCACACTTCTTGAAGCCACTGGTAGCCATGGGGGGAAAAAAGAACCCCCCGCGAGGTCGAAGACCCACCAGGTTGCCAGTTGAGAAAACAGATGCAAAGACGCCAAAGAAAAAGGAAAACTACAAAAGAGGACCCGACATAATGCCGGGACAACGAGGTCGGGTGGCGGGAAGAGTACCAGTGTAATACCGGAGGTGAGTATAAAACTCAGGCAGAAAAATCAACTTTTTCTGGGGACTAGCCATATGGATGTCTGAAGGGCTCCGTGGAAAAAAGGAGACTGAGCAAGATGGTACCCTTGGGAGGGAAGGGAACTATGCATGCATGGTGGCATCTCCCAAAGGCTTTCTTTGAGAACTGGGGGGATGCTTCCGCGAGGGCTCCATTGGTGCCAACACCACCCATATGTGAGGACTGACTTACTGCTTGTTCCCGGAGAAAATAAATGGATTGAGTATGCAAACGAAATCAAATGTCTCAGCATTTAATTTTCAAAAGGGAAACTACAAGGAACAGTTGTAAAGATCAAGAGTTTACATCAGGTGTGGACGTTGTTTAAAAATACAGTCTTGGAAGCCCAGACAAAATGTATCCCATGCATTAAGAAAGGCGGAAGAAAGACCAAATGACAGCATAGTTAAAAGATGAGGCGAAAGAGGCTATTAGAGCCATAAAAAGATGGGAAAAAAGAACCAAATGAAGAAAATAGGAAACAGCATAAGCACTGGCAAGTTAAATGCAAAATATTGCTGAGGAAGGCAAAAAGAGAATTTGAAAAGAAGCTTGCCATAGATACAAAAACTCTCACAATAAAAACCTTTTCAGGCACATACAAAGCAAGAAGCCAGGGAAGGACTCCACTGCTCATTACATGATCAAGGGATAAAAGAGGCACTCAAGGAGGACAAGGCCATAGCTGAGAAACTAAATTGATTCTTTTCTTTGTTCTTTATTGAGGAAGCTACTAAATGGCAGAAAGGATATTTAATGATGATGATGAGTTTGAAGAGCTGAATTAAATCTAGTGAACCTGGAAGATATAGTAGAACAAATTGTTAAACTAAAGAGCAACAAATCACCTGGACTAAATGGCATGCACCCAAGAGTGTTGCAAGAACTCAAAGATGAAATTCTAGAGCTACTATTATTGATTTTTAATTCATCATTAAAATCATCTTTGGTACCAGAAGATTGGAGGGTTGCCAACATAATGCCTATTTTTTAACAAGGCTGCCTACAGATCCATAAGCCTTATGTTGGTGCCAGGCAAATGGTAGGAACCATTATTAAGAACAAAATTACCTGACATATGGACAGAAATGGTTTAATGGGACAAAGTTGACTCAGTATCATGGTCAGATCACACCATGATATCCCTCATTATACCAGCCAATACTACTCAACCAAAAATACCGCAGCAGCAACAGTTCGGACGTCGATTTAAGGCATTCAATGCACAATACTTCCTTGACCAGATTTCGGCACTAATAGATGCTGACATAACTGATCTGGACACATTTATAGACTCATGGAACCAGACAATATACACAGCTTCAACCTTCAAAAAAGAACTCACCACAAAACACCATATATCCTCACGTCCGCCATGGTTCTCCAAAAACCTGGACCAGCACAGAAGAGAACTTAGATGCCTTGAAAGAAAATGGAAAAGAACACAGGATGATACAACCAAGTCACATCTACACAATCTTCAAAAGAAATACAACGACCTATGTAACAAGACGCAAAAGGAATTTATAACAAACAATCTTATGAAATCACTCAACCAACCTAGAGAATTATTCTCAGTTGCATCCCAACTGACCAATGACCCTAACACAGCCAACATAACAAGCGAAAGAACACAAACTGACCCACAAGTTATGGCAGACTTTCTCTACAATAAACAACTCACAACAACGCACCAACACCTGGTGCCACCCCAGCAAACTAAGGATACAGACAAAAAACACCTATGGCAAAACTTCAACTTAATAAATAAAAGAGAAATAATAGACATCATCAACATCATCAATACCATGACCTCGCCCATGTCCAGTTACATGGCTAAAAAATCTATGCAACCAATTTGCTCAAACCATCCTACGGATAGTTCACTCCTCCCTCACCCAAGGATACCTTCCTCCAGTGCTCAAGCAGGCCTCTATACGCCCTATCATAAAAAAGACTTCACTAGACAAGACCCTTCCAAGCTACTATCGCCCAATTGTGAGTATCCCATTCCTGGACAAAATAATTTAAAAAAACCATACAACACCAACTTCAAGACCATGTGGATACTCATGCACCCCTAGAACACCACCATCATGGCTTCCGCCTACAACATGGCATTGACACTCTCCTAATAGACCTATTCAACAGAATCATCATTGGACTGGATAAACCCCATCAGGGCTTTGTGCTACTGTTCCTCAACATAAATGCCGCTTTTGACTCAGTATCTCACCCCATCATGCTAAACAAACTAAGTGACATTGTTCTAACAGACAACACGCTAAGATGGTTTAAGTCATAGCTATCCAACAAAACCATGCAAGTAAATAAAGGCTGGCAACTCCAACTCAAGACCCTTCAAGTCAGTACAAGGCATCCCCCAAGGCTCAGCCTGCCCCAGACTATTATTCAACCTATACATTCAACCAATATGCAACCTACTATGGAAATGGAACACACACTATCACCTCTATGTAGATGACATCATGTTCTACCTGCCATTTAACACCAAGAATCCAGACTTCTCAACCATATCAGATGTCTTCAATGCTGTGACAAACTTCCTAGCCAGTATAAATCTCACAGTAAACCAAAATAAAACCGAAGCTATACTCATATTTAGAGATCAAGATTTCAACCCTCCATAAAAGATAATAACAAGATGCAGAAATACTAATAAAAAAAGAGATCAAATATTTAGTTATAACCACTGACAGCAACCTCAACATGATCTCTCACATCAAAAATGAATCCAAAGCAGCATACTGGAAGCTAAAGCTCATCAAACCCCTTTGACATCTTCTGCAAGAGACGGACTTCAGATTAGTACTACAAGCCATAGTTACACCACACCTTGACTATGGAAACATCATTTACCAAGGCCTCCCAAAAAATGCTCTATATCCAATCCAACTAGTCCAAAACACTGCCGCCAGAATCCTCACTACCAGCTCGTCCATGCACCATATAACACCAATCCTAAAAAACCTACACTGGTTCCCAATAACACAGCGAACAAAATACAAAACCATCACTACCACCTTCAAGATACTTCATAACCTCTCAGATCCCTGCCTCTCAGAGCTGATCACAACAACCTACTCAACAAGACCAAGAAGAGCCTCCAATCAGAACCTCCTGAACATCCATCCGCTCAGGACCAAAACTACACAACAGACCAGCAACAGAGCATTCTTCTTGTATGCCCCATCAATGTGGAACTCACTACCAGATAACACAAGATCAGCAAAATCCATCACCGAACTAAAAAAACAATTAAAAACACACCTATTCAGAGAATACTACAGACCTGATGACAAAACATAATTAGAAGCTAAAATATCACATAGAAGGCCAGCTAAGCCGAACCAACCATTCCTCCCCATAAAACATAGACCTCTCTACATGTAAATAGTTCACTCCCCCCACATAATGTTTTTCGTATTTATCTCCAAGTTATAACCCTTGTTCAATGTAAAACAATTCCTCTGTAATTGTTATGTTGTTTGATGTAAACTGCCTTGGATAAAGGCGGTATAGAAAAACTGTTATTTATTTACTTATTTAATTAATTAATTAAGTAAGTAAGTAAGTAAATAAATAAATAAAGTCAATATGGATTTAGCCAAGGGTTCACCAATCTGATCCATTTGTGGATAAAGGTGAGCTAGTTGATACAGTGTATTTAGACTTTCAGAAAGTGTTCAACAAAGTCCTATATCAGAGACTCCTGAGGAAATTAAAAAGTCATGGCACAGGAGGTGATTTCCTATTGTGGACTAGAAACGGATTGAGATAGAAAACAGAGAGTAGAGGTAAATAGTTGATTTTCTCGATGGAGGAAGGTGAATAGTGGAGTACCCCGGAGATCTGTATTGGGACCGGTGCTTTTTAACATATTTATAAATGATCTATAATTAGGGACAACAATAGAGATGATTAAATTTGCAGATGACACCGCATTATTCAGAGTTATTAAATCACATGCGACTGGGAGACTGGGCATCCAAATGGCAAATGAAATTTAATGTGGACAAGTGATGCATGTAGGGAAGAATAACCCAAACTTTGTCACCCAGGAAAAGGATCTGAGTGTGATCGTAGACAATGCATCAAAATATTCAGTGTGTGGCAATAGCCAAAAGAGCAAACAGAATGTTAGGAATCATCAGGAAAGAAACAGAAAATAAAACAAAGGGTCATAATTCCTCTGTATTGCTCCATGGTACAATTGCACCTTCAGTATTGTGTGCAATTCTAGTCTCCACATCTCTAAAAAGATATAGTGCCATTAGAAAAGGTACAGAGTAACCAAAATGATAAAGGGGATGGAACGACTCTATGGTGGAAAGCTAAAAAGGTTAGGACTTTTCAGCATGGAGAAGAGACTCTGAGGGCAAATATGATAAGAGCAGGCCTTAACAAATTTTGTGCGGATTTAGAAGCCAGGCCAAAATCTTAGGAGCCAGTGCTTGTGACTTCCTCACCCCCCTCCACCTTCGGTTCTCTCATGCTGGTCTCATGTTCTCGTGAAAACAGCACCAGAGTTCCTACACCATGTGTCATCTTTAGATAACAATAATTATAGCTTCAGATAGCAAGAGTCTTTGTGGATGTGTGGTGCAATGGTGGTGTGTCTGTCTGTGTGTGCTGCAGCGCTGGAGAGCCTTTGTGTTTCTACATAATGGAGATCATTCCAATGCTGGAATAGCGGGGATGTATGTCTGGTTCGAAAGTACAGCAACAACTATTCACTCGGGGCCGATTCTGTGCCCAAAGCTCCCCGCATGTACACAGGAAATGTGCAAGGAGCTCTGGATGGAGTGGGCAGGGGAAGGGCAGGGCCAGGAGAGAAGCATGGGCGGGGCAGAGGCGGAAACCAACCCCGCACGTACAGGGCTGATTCTGGTCGTGGCCCTGTACGTCCAGACCTTAGGAGATAGATAGGGGATTTATTCCACCTCAGGGGTGGAATAAGACCCCCTGATGTCAACAGCCATCGCAGCAGGACCCCTCCAGAGTATGCGAGCAGGTTTCCCGGTCTTGGCAGGCCCTGTCGGAGGTCGGGTGGCGGGGAACAAGATTGTCTTACTTGTGCGGCGGATCGGTGCTCCTGTATGGAGGGTGCCATGGCGTTGGGTTGCCACGGTGCCAGGGCTCCATGCAGGTGCTTTGGCTGGGTTAGATGGGGTGGGAGTTGTCTGTCCAGCGGGACAGAATTGGGGCACGTTCTGCCCATCCAGGCCCTTTGCACCAGATTTTGATCCTGTGGGAAAGCTCCTACGGGTGCAGAATCAGGTGCAAATCCAGCCTATCAAATTTTGGACGTCTGGATGGGCTGGACATGCCCCAATCAGAATGGGGCTCAATGTATGGGTTGGAAGTGAGGTATGTGTGTCGCTTCTGTGTGTGTCTGTCATGCGAAGGTGGGACACGTGTGTGTGTGTGTGTGTGTGTGTGTGTGTGTGTGTGTGTGTGTGTGTGTGTGTGTGTTTGTAGTGTGGTGGGTGAAGTGCTTGCGTGTATGTTCTGGGGGAGGGGATGCACCCTTTGGCATATACTGATTGTCCTTTTTGTTCCCATGCATTCATTCCTTTAACCTCTACCGTGCACTCTTCTCACTTCAACCTCTCTCCACTCTCCGTTCTCTTTCCGGCACTCCCACTCTAATCTCTCCTGTTCTGGTGTTCCTTTCTCATTTTCTTTTAATTTGATTTTATTGTAAACCAATCTAGGTCACAAGTACCTAGCAGTCTCCCCAAAAGACACAGGTTCCAATGCTTGTATTGGGTCAAGCAGTGATATCCTGGGTCCCTTTTAATAATGTGAAGGGCAGTATATCAAGTTTAAAAAAAATAAACATAAACCCCTTGCCCTAATGTGCCGCTAATGTGAAGGGCAGTATATATCAAGTTTAAAAAAATAAATAAATAAAAAATAAACATGGGGGGCAGAGCCATCAGCGGAACAGAATGGATGTGTGATTTTGAGCTCCCGTTGCCATCAGAGAATCCTGATTAAATACAGGGATATAAAATTACTGCAAGCGCTGTTTCGATAATATTTGAGTAGTTAATGATGTCGACGTTAAAGCCAGCGCGTTTAGACTTTCATCAAGGAGCCGGGTTGGCCCCAAAATGTACGAAGCAAGATGTAGGATCCTCACAGAAAATGGCCGCGATGGAGAAAGAGGCGTCAGCGGAAAGTGTTAAGGAAATCCTGTTAGAACTGAAAAGTGTTAAAGAATTGATAATAGCCAATACAGCCTCACTGGAAAGCATACAGGAGGACTTGAATGAAGTAAAGGGCAAGGTGAAAGACATCAATGGACGGCTGAAGGTGGTGGAAGAACAAGTGCAGAAACATGACGCCATGCTTGTTCAACTAGGGGCGTTAACAGCTCGAGTGAAAAAGAGTGAGTCCCAGATTGAAGAGCAAAATAACTGAGCGCGGCGAGAATAACATTCGGATAGTAGGTGTCCCTGAAGGTGCTGAAGAGGCAAATCTGAAAGAGTACCTGGAAAAGTTGATTCCGGACATCCTGCAGGTCACTTTTCTGAAACCATTCGAGTTGGAGCGAGCACACCTGGTTCTCGCGCACAGAGCTGATAAGGTCAGGTACCCTCGGCCTATAGTGCTTAAAGTTTTGCGCTATCCGCAGGTTTTACAGATTCTACAAGCAGCCAAGAAGTCGACGTCTCTGAAAATACAGGGTCAAAAGGTAGCATTTTACCCAGACTTAAGTAAACAAACAATGGACCGGAGGAAAGCATTATTGGCCTGTAGGCCGCTGATGCAAAGACTGTAGGTGCGATATGGATTATATTACCCTGGAACTATGCGGGTAACGCTAAACAATGTTACCAAAAACTTTGTAGACGCTGAAATGCTGAAAGGTTTTCTGCAAGAGAGTAGTAGTATGGAGGTTTGAGGGTGCAGTATGTTAATAATGAGTGGTGGGATAAGTGCGGGAGTTTTATAATGCTGAATCTTATAAACATAAGAGAGCTAGAAAGTCGGTTAATGCAGTGTTCAAGCTATGTAATATATGACATGCTAGTTAATAGAGTGCTCTTTCTCTAACTCATGTGTGTTAAGGATAAAGGGCTGCTGAAGGAGTAATGACTAGATTAAGAGATAGATAGTGCAGAGGGGGGTTGAATATGGTCAATAAATGTGTTTGGGTGCACTGTATTTGTTAGCAATGGCAACGGACTTGAAGTTGATTAGGTGAATCTGTCATACGCCATGGTATTCACCATACGTTATTTGTTGAATAAGTTGGGGTGTTCATGCTGTCCAATCCGATCCAATTATACATTGAAGGCCTTCAAAATTAGAGCAGTCAAGAGCAAAAGATCCATAATAGTCAGATATCCGCTAGTGGGATAAAATGGCCAATAAAAACTGTCATCACTCACTCTTAATGTTAAAGGTATATCGAACCCAATCAAACGCAAAAAGATTCTAACCTATTGTCAGCAAAATAAAGCTGTGAAATAAACAAGCAATACTCCACTCCTCACCAATAAGAAAATACTGATCTTTGGGAACAGGTCTCAGACCATAGTGGGGCAGAACCCAGGAGGTAAACCTCTGCTGTGGTTACCCTAACCCGTTTCTTGCATCAAGGACCTAACGTTCCCAAGAAATTAAAGGACATTCAAAAAAGCCTCTCTGGGCCGTTGAACGCTGATAATCTTAGAAGTGGATAAGTGTAGTCCCTTCAATTGTATTGTCCAAGTAGATTAACTACAGTTTAAACACGTAAAAGCTGAAAATTGAAGGTCATTCCAACTTATCACAAAATATATTAGGGTAAACTCAGTGTAGTCAGACTTATCTTCAATCCCGACGTCAATCCCGCGCGCTAGTACGTTTCACCGCACTTCAGCGGTTTCTTCGGGGATCCACTTCTCACACTGTGCCAGTTATACATACAACCCCATGGCTATAATCATCCATTTGTCATGTGGCCAACTCGGCTCCTTAAACGCTAAAAGAAGACAAAAGTAGTATTAAATCAATATTTTTTTAACAAAAAGCAAATACTTTGCAAGGTGAACTCAGTCCTACCGGTTAACTTTCTCCTCCACGTTTTCACCCGTGAAAAAACGCCGCGCATGCATTATCACCAGCTACTTACTACTATTTAAAGAGAAAACACATACTATCTGAATGGCAAATGTGACGTAATCAGCTCAGGGGGACAGCTTATTCCTCTCCAATCAACTGTAAAATCCATTGACTAGGATGGTTCACATGCAGACGGTCCAATCAATTTGGGCATTCAACCCTCCCGGGTACTCTGTATCGAGAGTGTAAATCCAACGCTGCTCGATGAACAATAGGCTTTGATCTCTGGTTCGATTAGCAAAACCATGTGAAATCTGATCAATACAGAAAACCTGCAGTTGCTCAAAAGTGTGTGAATGCTCCAAACAGTGGGCTACAATAGGTGCTTCCCTTCGTCGACACCATAACTTACTGCGGTGCTCATTAATTCGAACTCTTAATGATCGTGTGGTTTTGCCTACGTAAAGCAGTGAACAGGGACAGCGCAAGGCATATACCACATAACTCGAACCACAATTAGTAAACTTTTTAAGAGCATGTGAGACGCCATGATAAATAAATTGTGAAGTCTCAACTGTGATAGCACAGATATTGCATTCGCCGCATCTGACATGTCCCCTCATAGCTGATGAATCACTTGAGGCAATCGGTCGCAAGGCCGCTGGACTCAATAACTCTTTGAGGTTCCTATGCCGTTGCCAAACGCAACGGATCTTTTTATCTTCCAAGCCAGCGATACCTTGCAGAATGTTAGAATGACGTTTCAAAATTTTTTGCAAAGAACTACTATGAGTGGAATACTTGGTTATCAAGTTCACTTGGGAATCATCATGGCAATTGGAACTGGTACGGGGAAACAGAAGCTGAGCTCGGTGATTATACCGAGCTCGGGTGTAAGCCGTTTTTATCACTTTCGCCGGATATCCCCGTTGTGCAAAATTCATCCTCAACTGCTTTGCTTGTTTTTTGAAGTCCTCCTCCTCAGAGCAGTTCCTGCGAAAACGAAGGAATTGCGAAAAAGGTAAACTATTTTTGAGGGGAATCGGATGCGCACCATTATAATGTAGTAAGGCATTCCTGTCTACTGGTTTTCTAAAAATTGAAGTGTGCCAACGATCTTCACCTTTTGTAACTACCACATCCAAATAAGTTATGGTGGTCTTATTGTAAGAAAAAGTGAACTGAATACATGGATCTTGTTGATTTAACCAGGTGAAGAAGATGTTTAAAATGTGCTCGGGACCCGTCCAGAGCATGAAGATATCATCGATGTATCTGCCCCAAAAGGGGATGTGCTGTTGGAACTGGGAGGGATATAGCCAAGTTCTCTCAAAATCAGCCATATATAGGTTAGCTAAAGAGGGGGCGCAGGTGGCGCCCATCGCCACTCCCGAAACTTGATGGTATATGATATCTTCAAAAAGAAAATGATTATGAAATAAGACCAAGGTGAGGAGCTCCAGTAGAAAAATCAAATGAGTGGTGGATAAATCCCCCCTAGACTGTAATGCCGCACGGGCACTCGCAAGTGCCGCCGGCTGCGGGATGCTGGTATAGAGAGAGGTGACATCTAGGGTTACTAAGAGCACTTCCACGTTGCCTGCCCATCTAGCATGTTGCTCCAGTAGTTGCAAGAAATGGGTGGTATCTTGAATGTAGGAGGGAATAGCCGGTAACAAAGGTCGTAAAAAGGAATCAACATATGTTGATAATGGCTCCAGAACGGTACCCCTCGTCGAAACGATGGGCCGTCCGGGAGGGTTATCAAGCCGCTTGTGAATTTTGGGAACTAAATAGAATCTAGCATATGTGAAACTTTTAACATTCAAGTAATGCCACTCCTTCTTGGTCAACAATTTGTCCTGGAGAGCTTGTGTGGTCAGTGATTGAATATGTTTTTGCAATGATGGAGTAGGGTGGTGTGCACTGTGGTGCAGAATCGAGAGCAGTATGTTTTGGAAGCCCACCGTCAACTTTCAATGCAGGACATATATCATGTTCTTGAGAGCGACCCTACTCCATCATTGCAAAAACATATTCAATCACTGATCACACAAGCTCTCCAGGACAAATTGTTGACCAAGAAGGAGTGGCATTACTTGAATGTTAAAAGTTTCACATATGCTAGATTCTATTTAGTTCCCAAAATTCACAAGCGGCTTGATAACCCTTCCGGACGGCCCATCGTTTCGACGAGGGGTACCGTTCTGGAGCCATTATCAACATATGTTGATTCCTTTTTACAACCTTTGTTACCGGCTATTCCCTCCTACATTCGAGATACCACCCATTTCTTGCAACTACTAGAGCAACATGCTAGATGGGCAGGCAACGTGGAAGTGCTCTTAGTAACCCTAGATGTCACCTCTCTCTATGCCAGCATCCCGCAGCCGGTGGCACTTGCGAGTGCCCGTGCGGCATTACAATCTAGGGGGGATTTATCCACCACTCATTTGATTTTTCTACTGGAGCTCCTCACCTTGGTCTTATTTCATAATCATTTTCTTTTTGAAGATATCATATACCATCAAGTTTCGGGAGTGGCGATGGGCGCCACCTGCGCCCCCTCTTTAGCTAACCTATATATGGCTGATTTTGAGAGAACTTGGCTATATCCCTCCCAGTTCCAACAGCACATCCCCTTTTGGGGCAGATACATCGATGATATCTTCATGCTCTGGACGGGTCCCGAGCACATTTTAAACATCTTCTTCACCTGGTTAAATCAACAAGATCCATGTATTCAGTTCACTTTTTCTTACAATAAGACCACCATAACTTATTTGGATGTGGTAGTTACAAAAGGTGAAGATCTTTGGCACACTTCAATTTTTAGAAAACCAGTAGACAGGAATGCCTTACTACATTATAATAGTGCGCATCCGATTCCCCTCAAAAATAGTTTACCTTTTTCGCAATTCCTTCGTTTTCGCAGGAACTGCTCTGAGGAGGAGGACTTCAAAAAACAAGCAAAGCAGTTGAGGATGAATTTTGCACAACGGGGATATCCGGCGAAAGTGATAAAAACGGCTTACACCCGAGCTCGGTATAATCACCGAGCTCAGCTTCTGTTTCCCCGTACCAGTTCCAATTGCCATGATGATTCCCAAGTGAACTTGATAACCAAGTATTCCACTCATAGTAGTTCTTTGCAAAAAATTTTGAAACGTCATTCTAACATTGTTGCGGTTGGCAACGGCATAGGAACCTCAAAGAGTTATTGAGTCCAGCGGCCTTGCGACCGATTGCCTCAAGTGATTCATCAGCTATGAGGGGACATGTCAGATGCGGCGAATGCAATATCTGTGCTATCACAGTTGAGACTTCACAATTTATTTATCATGGCGTCTCACACGCTCTTAAAAAGTTTACTAATTGTGGTTCGAGTTATGTGGTATATGCCTTGCGCTGTCCCTGTTCACTGCTTTACGTAGGCAAAACCACACGATCATTAAGAGTTCGAATTAATGAGCACCACAGTAAGTTACGGTGTCGACGAAGGGAAGCACCTATTGTAGCCCACTGTTTGGAGCATTCACACACTTTTGAGCAACTGCAGGATTTCTGTATTGATCAGATTTCACATGGTTTTGCTAATCGAACCAGAGATCAAAGCCTATTGTTCATCGAGCAGCGTTGGATTTATACTCTCGATACAGTGTACCCGGGAGGGTTGAATGCCCAAATTGATTGGACCGTCTGCATGTGAACCATCCTAGTCAATGGATTTTACAGTTGATTGGAGAGGAATAAGCCGTCCCCCTGAGCTGATTACGTCACATTTGCCATTCAGATAGTATGTGGTTTCTCTTTAAATAGTAGTAAGTAGCTGGTGATAACGCATGCGCGGCGTTTTTTCACGGGTGAAAACGTGGAGGAGAAAGTTAACCGGTAGGACTGAGTTCACCTTGCAAAGTATTTGCTTTTGTTAGAAAAATACTGATTTAATACTACTTTTGTCTTCTTTTAGCGTTTAAGGAGCCGTGTTGGCCACATGAAAAATGGATGATTATAGCCATGGGGTTGTATGTATAACTGGCACAGTGTGAGAAGTGGATCCCCCGAAGAAACCGCTGAAGTGCGGTGAAACGTACTAGCGCGCGGGATTGACATCGGGATTGAAGATAAGTCTGACTACACTGAGTTTACCCTAATATATTTTGTGATAAGTTGGAATGACCTTCAATTTTCAGCTTTTACGTGTTTAAACTGTAGTTAATCTACTTGGACAATACAATTGAAGGGACTACACTTATCCACTTCTAAGATTATCAGTGTTCAACGGCCCAGAGAGGCTTTTTTGAATGTCCTTTAATTTCTTGGGAACGTTAGGTCCTTGATGCAAGAAATGGGTTAGGGTAACTACAGCAGAGGTTTACCTCCTGGGTTCCGCCCCACTATGGTCTGAGACCTGTTCCCAAAGATCAGTATTTTCTTATTGGTGAGGAGTGGAGCATTGCTTGTTTATTTCACGATTTTTTGCTCCATTAAGACCCAAAACACATTTTTTTGTTAGCAAAAGAAAGCTGACATAGTATTTTTACAGGAGTCTCACTTAACAGATAAAGAGTCATGGAAAGTGACGTCAAAATATTATCAAGTAGCTGTGGCATCTCCTGCAATAGGTAAGAAAGGGGGTGTGCTGATACTGATGAAGAATTCCCTAATGTCCTTGATTAAGGAAACGAAAATTGATTCTGGGGGCAGATGGGCAAGAGTGACGACGGTTTTGGACCGGCAGCTGTATACACTGATGAATATTTACGCCCCTAATGTGGATGACCCCGATTTCTATAAAAATATAACCATGGAGCTAGTGGAGGTGGCTGACACTAAGATAATTCTTGGGGGAGACTTCAATCTGGTTCTGGATTCTCTAGTTGATCGGGAGCCATATAGGTCAAATGCTAAAATAAAGTCACATGGAGTGTTGATGAGTATGATGAAAGAATTGCATCTGAGTGATTCGTGGCGTCTTCTGCATCCTGTAGAAAAGGAATTTACCTTTTACTCCCTCCCTCATGATATAAGGAAGAAATCAATTCTAGTCTGTGTAACGAATGGATTAACTCAACAATTAGTGTCCTCGGAGATACATGCGGGAACAGTATCGGATCATGCTGTGGTATCCTTGGTAATAGACATGGGAGGACAGTACCATGGATCATCAAGATGGACTTTTGATAAATCTTTGTTGGTTGATAGTGCCTTTGTGTCCTATATTAATAATGTAAAAGGAACATACAATATGTTCAATAATCCCTCTGATATGTCTTTATGGAGTTGGTGTGAGGGTTTCAAGGCAACACTCCGGGCGTACATAACAACATTCTCTATTCAAAGGGAAAAAAAGAGGAAAAAAGAACAGGAGGATTTGGAAATGCAAATGAAAGCTGGAGAGCGCTTACTGACCAAGAGAGGCGATCCAATGGTATTGTCAAGGCATCGGAAATTAAGATATAAATACAATAGTATTCTTAATCTGCAAGCGCAATCCATTCTTCAGACGCAGTACAGCACCTCTTATCATGAAAATAATCGAGCAGGTTCGCTCCTTGCAAAACTGTTAAAGGCAAAGAGAAATGCAACTCATATAACAGCACTCCTGAGTGAGAAAGGTGAACTTCTCCTGCCGAATAACGCCAATTTTTAAAAAGGGTTTCAGGGGTGATCCGGGAAACTACAGACCAGTGAGCCTGACGTCAGTACCAGGAAAAAAGCGTAGTTACTCACCTGTAACAGGTGTTCTCCAGGAGCAGCAGGAATCAGTCCTCACTTATGGGTGACGTCGGCGCCGACGGAGCCCTCGCGGAGCAATTTTCCCCAGCTTTCAAAGAAAGCCTTTGGGAATTGCAGCGCGCATGCGCGGTCGTCTTCCCGCCCGAGGGTGCCATCTTAGCCAGTCAGATGACATAGCTAAAAAAGACAGCATAAAAATTTGCAAAAAGAACATAAGCAGACGATTGCAACTCCAAGGGGAGGAGGGAGGGTAGTGAGGACTGATTCCTGCTGCTCCTGGAGAACACCTGTTACAGGTGAGTAACTACGCTTTCTCCAGGACCCAGCAGGAAGTCAGTCCTCACTTATGGGACTCCCAAGCTCAAGGCTACCGGAGACCCTAAGCACAAAAATGAGCTCCCTCTAGCTCAGCAGCACAGAAGGATAGAATCTTCGCTGAAATATCACCCACCGGTAGCCCACATCCGGGATGGAGGGTAGGAGTTGCTCAGACCTCAAAGAGATTACGGAGGACTGCCTGTCCGAAAGCACTGTCCCTACGGGACTCCCTCTCGAGACAGTAATGGACCGCAAAAGTCTGGCTCGAAGACCAAGTAGCGGCCCGGCAGATGTCTGCCAGCGGAACAGAGCGGAGGTAAGCCACTGACGTGGCCTTTGCCCGAACACAATGAGCCGTGACTCGACTTTCTAAGGAGAGTCCGGCTGCCCCATAAGCCCAAGAGATACAGTCCGCAACCCAGATGGACAGAGTACGCTTGGAGACCGGGAGCCCCAATCTATTGGGGTCAAAAGACACAAAAAGCTGAGCAGCTTTACGGTGCTCCCGCGTACGGTCAAGGTAGAAGTTCAGAGCCCTTCTACAGTCCAGGGTATGGAGGACCGTCTCAGCTCGGCTGGAGTGTGGTCTGGGAAGAAGGTTGGAAGTACCACCTCCTGATTGATGTGAAAAGGGGAGACCACTTTAGGCAGAAATTTCGGATGAGTCCGTAGGACCACCCTATTCTTGTAGAACCTAGTGTAAGGGGGATCAGACACGAGGGCCTGCAATTCACTTACGCGTCTAGCGGAAGTGAGGGCTATCAAGAACAGTGTTTTCCAAGACAGAAAACGGAGAGAACAGGTAGCCATAGGTTCAAAAGGCGGACAGGTGATCCGCTGCAACACCACATTCAGGTCCCAGTCAGGCGCTGGCGGGCGCAGAGGTGGTTTAAGTAGAAGGAGACCTCGGAGAAACCTCGCTACGAGAGGGTCATTGGAGAGAGGTCTGCCGTCCACCGGCACATGATGTGCTGAAAGAGCACTGAGGTGAACTTTGACGGAGTTGGACTTAAGTCCCAGATTAGAGAGGTGCAGCAAGTACTGCAAGATCACCGACACCGGGCAGGAGAAGGGATCCTGAGACTGTTGGGTACACCAGACTGCAAAGCGACGCCATTTAAGGGCGTAGCATTTGCGGGTAGAAGGCCGTCGCGAAGCCAAGACGACCTCCTCCACCTCCGCCGGCAGGAGAAGGGGAGCAAGGACTACCCTCTCAGCAGCCAGGCCATGAGGTTGAGAGACCTGAGGTTGGGGTGCAGGAGGGACCCCTGATCCTGAGTGAGGAGATCCGGTTGTACCCCCAGAGGGATGGGATCCTCCACCGCCAGTTGCAGCAGGAGCGGAAACCACGGCTGTCTGGGCCAGCGAGGGGCCACCAGGATCATGAAGGCTTTGTCTCGGAGAACCTTGAAAAGAGTCCGAGAGACTAGCGGGATGGGAGGGAAAGCATACAGAAGGCTCCCCGACCATGAGATCAGAAAGGCGTCCGCCGCAACCCGAAGGGGTGCGGCTGACGAGAGCAGAAGCGAGGAAGTTGCCGGTTGAGAGGACTGGCAAAGAGATCTACCGTGGGGAGACCCCACTTGAGGAAGAGCTTCTGAACTACCAAGGGATCCAGACGCCACTCGTGCGGCTGGAGGACCCTGCTGAGTTTGTCTGCAAGGCAATTTTCTTGGCCCGGGAGATAAAACCGCCTTGAGGAGAATGCCGTGACTGACGGCCCAAGAGCAGAGCTTCAGTGCCTCCCGGCAGAGGAGGAAGGCGCCCGTGCCCCCCGCCTTGGTCACGTAGAACATGGCAACTTGATTGTCCGTCTGGACAAGGACGGATTGGTGGGAAGTCAGGTGGGAGAAGGCCTTGAGAGCTAGGCGGATCGCCCTGAGCTCCAGGAAGTTGATCTGCTGAGCAGACTCCCACGTGGTCCAGAGGCCTTGAGTACGTGCCTCTTGGCAATGTGCTCCCCAGCCCAGGAGGGATGCATCGGTGGTCAGCACCCGGGTCGGCTGAGGTGACTGGAAAGGCATTCCGAATATCAGGTTCGGCTGCCGGAGCCACCACCGGAGAGACGAGAGCAGCGGCTCGGAGACGCGCACTAGGTCTGCCAGGCCGCCTGTGGCTTGTCGCCACTGCTGGCGGAGACACCATTGAGCAGACCGCATATTCAGGCGGGCATTGGGGGTCACATGGACGGTGGAAAGCCATATGGCCGAGCAGTCTCAGGAAGCGCCTGGCGGAGACCAGGGGCTGGCTGCGAAAGCGGTCGGCTAGGTCCATGAGCCGTTGAGCCCTGTCGAGCGGTAGGTACGCTCGTGCCCGAGGAGTGTGCAGCCTTGCGCCGATGAACTCGAGATCCTGTGAGGGGAGCAAAGTGGACTTTGCGAAGTTTATAACAAAGCCCAAGTGCTGCAGCAGAGTCACCGTGCGGCACGTGGCGTTGGTGACCTCCTGAGCGGACGCTGCTCTGATGAGCCAGTCGTCGAGGTACGGAAAGACATAGAGGCCGTGAAGCCGGAGATGGGCCGCCACGACCGCGAGACATTTTGTGAAGACTCGCGGTGCGGAGGATAGGCCAAAGGGCAGTACTCTGTACTGGTAATGATTTCCTGCCACCACAAACCTTAGGTATTGGCGGTGGTTTGGGTGGATGAGGATGTGCGTGTAGGCATCCTTTAGATCCAAGGAGCATAGCCAATCTCCCTGCTGGAGGTAGGGCAGAAGGATTCCAAGGGTAAGCATTTGAACTTCTCCCGCACAAGGAACTTGTTGAGGTTGCGCAAGTCCAGGATGGGTCTGAGGCCCCCTGTTCTCTTTGGTATCAGAAAATACCTTGAATAAAAGCCTTGACCTCTCAGGTGGTGGGGCACCGGTTCCACCGCCTGTTCCTGCAGAAGACCTGCTAACTCCTGAAGGAGCAACTCCCTGTGCAGAGGGGGGCGCGAAGGTTCTCCCGGAAAATAGGAGGGAGGGACCTGATGGAAGTGGAGAAGGTAGCCTTCTCGCACGACCTGAAGTACCCAGGCATCTGCGGTGATGCTGGACCACCTGTGGGCGAAGTGAACCAGCCGGCCTCCGGTGCTGGGAGGAACCAGCGGGGGGGGAGAGGCTATGCTGAGCGAGTCAAAAACCCCCACCCTGCTGAGCAGGGGCTGGTGGTGCAGGCTTGGGGGCTTGCTGCCTACGGGACCCGTTACCCCGTCCCTTGGCCTGCTGGCCCTGTTGGGGAGCTGCATGGGCCTGATAATGGGGGTACTGTTTGTAGGCAGCCGCCTTCCTCGGGTAAAAGGACTTTTTTCCCGAGCCCTTCTTTTTCTGGGAAGGGGCGGAGGTCTTCCTAGAAAGCCTGGTCCTGGTGAGAGTCTCAGTCTCAATTTGTGCAGCCTTTTCCGCCATGGGCTTGCCAAAGAGGTTTTCGCCTCGGCAGGGGACATCGACCAACTTGTCCTGTACCCAGGGCTCAAGGTCTGACGACTGAAGCCAAGCCTGTCGGCGGGCACCGATGCCGGCTGCGGCCACTCTAGCCGAGGCCTCAAAGCCATCATAGGCTGCTCGGGACATGAACTTTGAGCATTCCCGAATGCCCGTGGACAAGGCTAGGAACCTCCGCAAGGGCTCCTCGGAGAGACCAGCGGAGAATCCGGCTAGCTCTTTAGCCAGATCCCGGAGATACATGCCCATGTAGAGCTGGTAAGTCTGGACACGACATGCGAGCATAGAGCCCTGGAAGCACTTCTTGCCAAGGCCATCCAGGTTACGGGCCTCCCTTCCAGGAGGCACCGAGGAGTGCATCTTCTGGCTCTTAAGACGATGCATGGCCGATTCCACTACCATGGAATGGTGTGGCAGCTGTGCCTTCTGAAAGCCAGGGCTCTTGCGGACCCGATAGATAGAATCGACCCGCTTGCTCAGGACCGGCGAGGAGGCCGGACTCTCCCACATGCGGAAGAGTAGTCGTTCCAGCATAGGAGGAACCGGCACAGTAAAGTGCTCCCTCGCGGGAGAGTCATACTGGAGGGCGTCGAGCTCTTCGGCTCGAGGCTCCTCCTCGGGATCCGCAGGGAAGGCCAAAGCCTTGGCCATATCCCTAACGAAGTCCGAGAACCGGGCATCCTCCGGGGGGGACTGCTTCCGAGGCTCGGACCCCGGTGAGTCCGATGGGACACACCGAGTCCGGAAAGAATCAGGTGACTCTTCCTCCTCAGACTCCCAGACCGACTCCGACGAGGACTCGGTGGGGTCGGCCCGGGCAGGGTGCGGCGCCAGCCGCCCCGACGTCGAGGGAGTCGGCGTCGGCGACCTCGGTCGGTCCCGAACGGGAGGCCGAGGGTGACCTCGACCGAGGATCGACTCGAGTTCTCATTGACTCGAGGATCGGCTCGGTCTCCGGGGTCGACTTGGACGTCGACGTCCCGGCGGTCGGGGCAGCGGCGCCAGCGAGGCCAGCGAGCAGTGCCCGCTGCTGGTCCATGAAGGCAGACAGTCTGCTCTCCAAGGCCGTCAACCTGAGTCCGAGCTCAGGTGACCCAGCAGCCCCCGACTCGGGCCCCGACGGCGTCGGGCCCGACGTCGGCTGTCGCGGAGGCGAGTCCAGAAGGACCACAGGACTTACCCGGGCAGGCATCTCCGACTCCAGGCGAGGTCGCTTCGGGATGTGTTCCTTCTCCAAGGACCCGGGGCGGCTGTCGGGGCTATGCGACCTGGCCCTCGCGGAACCAGGAGCGTCCACCGACGCCGCCCTCGCGGGTTTTTCCTTCCGACGATGGTCCCCGGAGGGAGAACCCCGGTCGGAGGAGCTCCGGCGACGGTCCGAGCTGGAGCCTTTCGACGCGGAGGCCTCCGACGAGGTCCGGGTACGGCTGGGGTCAGCGAAGATTCTCTCACGCTGATGCCGCCGACTCCTCAACGCCTTTGAGGACAGTTTGCTGCAGGGCCCACAGATCAGTTCCTCATGATCCGGGCCCAGGCAGCGGAGGCAAAAGTCGTGTGTGTCGGTTAGTGACATATTTCGGTCACACCGACCACACCGCTTAAACCCACTGGCAGCCATCGGGGGAAAAAGGGCCCCTGCGAGGTCAAAGGACCGGGCTGCCAGGGAAACCGAAAACGAAAGCTGACTAAGTCAGAAAAACCGAAAAAAGTAAGCGGACTCGAGACCGGCGTCGCGAATCCGGGCGGGAAAACGATCGGCGTCGAACCGAAAGAAAAAAGGATAAAACAAAGAAGAAAATCAACTTTTTCGCGGGGACAAGACGGGGACGTCTGTAGGGCTCCGCGGAAAAAAGAAGACTGGCTAAGATGGCACCCTCGGGCGGGAAGACGACCGCGCATGCGCGCTGCAATTCCCAAAGGCTTTCTTTGAAAGCTGGGGAAAATTGCTCCGCGAGGGCTCCGTCGGCGCCGACGTCACCCATAAGTGAGGACTGACTTCCTGCTTGGTCCTGGAGAATGGTAGAAACCATCATAAAGAACAAAATTACTCAGCATGTAGATAGTCATGGCTTAATGGGAGACAGCTAACATGGCTTTAGACAAGGAAGATCTTGTCTTACTAATCTGTTATGTCTTTTTGAAGGTGTGAATAAACAGGTAGACAAAGGTGAGTTGGTTGATATAGTGTATCTGGACTTTCAGAAAGCCTTTGACAAGGTCCCTCATCAAAGACTTTTGGCAAAACTAAAACGTCATGGGATAGGAAGCAGTGTACTATTGTGGATTAAGAACTGGTTAAAAGACAGAAAGCAGAGGGTAGGGCTAAATGGCCAATTGTCCCAATGGAAAAAGGTGAATAGTGGAATACTGCATGGATCTGTGCTGCGTCTACTGCTTTTTGACATATTCATAAATGACCTGGAAAAGGGAATAACGAGTGAGGTTATCAAATTTGCAGATGACACAAAACTATTTAAAGTTGTTAAAACCCAAGAGGATTGAGGAAAATTGAAAGAGGGTCTTGATAAATTGGAAGACTGGGCATCCAAATGGCAGATGAAATTTAATGTGGACAAGTGCAAAGTTATGCACCTAGGAAAGAACAACCCAAACTATGGTTACATGATACAAGGTTCCACATTGGGAGCCACCACCCAGGAAAATGATTTAGGCATCATCGTGGATAACATTTTAAAACCCTCCACCCAGTGTGCGGCAGCGGCGGCCAAGAGAGCAAATAGAATGCAAGGAATCTTAAGGAAAGGAACAGAAAATAAAACAAAGGATATTATAATGCCTCTATATCGTTCCATGGTGAGACCGCACCTTGAATATTGTGTGCAATTGTGGTCGCTGTATCTTAAAAAGGATATAGAGTTATTAGAAAAGATACAGAGAAAAGCCACCAAAATGGTAAAGGGGATGGAAGGATACTCCTATGAAGAGAGGCTAAAAAGGTTAGGGCTCTTCAACCTGGAAAATAGATGGCTGAGGGGATATATTATAGAGGTCTATAAATTAATGAATGGAGTAGAACGGGTCAACGTAGATCGATTGTTGAAGTCATCAGAAAATAAAAAGACTAGGGGGCATGCAATGAACATAAGAACATAAGATATTCCATACTGGGTCAGACCAAGGTCCATCAAGTCCAGTATCCTGTTTCCAACAGTGGCCAATCTAGGTCATACGTACCTAGCAGTTTCCCCAAAAGACACAGGTTCCGCAATGCTTCTACTGGGTCAAGCATTGATATCCTGGGTCCCTTCTTAATGAAGCTACAGGGTAACCTATTTAAGACTAATAAGAGAAAATATTTTTTTCACTCAACGTGTAATCAAACTCTGGAATTTATTACCGGAGGATGTAGTAAAAGCTGTTAGTGTACCTGGGTTTAAAAAAGGTTTGGATAAGTTCCTGAAGGAAAGGTCCATAAACCATTATTAAAAGGGACCCAGGATATTACTGCTTGACCCAATACAAGCATTGGAACCTGTCTCTTTTGGAGAGACTGCTAGGTACTTGTGACCTAGATTGACCACTGTTGGAAACAGGATACTGGGCTTGATGGACCTTGGTCTGACCCAGTATAGCATATCTTATGTTCTTATTTCAAGCCAGGACGCAAAATGGGCAGATCAAATGGAGAGGAAATCAAGCCAATATTATAGTAATCCCCAAACCTGGGAAAGACAATCTGCAGGTCACATCATATCGACCGATCTCGTTGATTAATTTTGATCTAAAATGATATGCCAAGATCCTCGCTGATTGACTGGCATATGTATTGCCCCTATTGAAACAGGAGTCAGAAGTAGGATTTGTGCAGGGATGCCATGCTTGTCGCAGCTTATGGAAGATTATAGCCTCTCTATAGTGGATTCAAAAGCATCAGACCCTGTTGTTGTTAATAAGCTTCGATGCTGAAAAGGCATTTGACAGGGTCGAGTGGAGTTATCTTTTCCATTTGTTGCTGAGATATGAACTGGGAGAGGATTTTATAAGCATGATACAGGTTTTATATGCATCTCCCACAGTAGCAATAGTGGTGAATGGGTTGCTATCAGAAGCCTTTTCCTTCAGCCGAGGGATGCGCCAGGGGTGTCCCCTTTCTCCTTTGCTGAATGTGCTCTCTTTAAATCCCTTGATCCGGAAACTAGTGGCATGTGAAGCAGTTTCAGGAGTACAGATAGGCAGGCAAGAATTTAAGATCTCAGCATCTGATGCACCTGACTCGCCCTAGGCAGTATTGACTGAATTAAAACTCTTTGGTAGAGTGACAGGTCTCCGTATAAATTATGAAAAATCAGAGGTGGTAGATGTGATGGGGGGCTTACAAAGCTCTTGGGGTGCATCCTTCCCAATACATTGGGCGAGGGGGGCATTTACCTATTTAGGCATTCAGTTGTTCGGGAATCAGGGCGGGTGGCAACTTTCAAATGATGTTGTTCCCTAAACGTCTGTACATGATACAGATCTTACCTTGCTGCATGCTTAGGAGGGATGTTTTACAGTTAGATTGAGCACTATGGGGGTTCATGTGGCACGGCCGGAGGGCAACATCCCCCTGCAACAACTCAGGGGCCCCTGGAGACAGGAGGGGATAGGGATATCGGATATCGGAAGATATGCAATGGCCTGTCAATTAAGACATATTGGCGATTGGTTGGGAGAGAAAGACACCTTTACCCCTCGGGCAGTTGAGCAGGAGTTTGCGGCGCCCTACTCCTTGTTGGCAGTGCTGCAAATGAAGGCGGCAAAGATGCCGCACTGTCTGGCAAAAAGCCTGCTGATACAACCACTGTGAGATATATGGCGGTACCTGTGTACATGGTGGCAGAGACCACCAAGTGTTTCGAGCTGGCTCTTCAAGGCAACATACAATTTCCTCCAGGGACAGAAACACAGATATTTCGGGATTGGGCGGCACTTGGGATTCGATATCTAGGAAATATAGTAGACAAAGTGGGTGGGTGTCAGTCCTTTAGCGAGTTACAGTGGACCTTTAGAGTAAGATCTCAGCATATATTTGCATATTATCAACTGCAACATTATGTAGGGACACTACCGAAGGACATATTGTGGGAGACCTCGGCCACCTAAATTCTGGAATTTTTTGAGTTAGGAGACCCGAAGGGTATGACTGTTTCGAGATATGCAGCTAAACTTGCGAAGTGGCAGTCACCCATAGATTATGTCAGGGTGAAACGGAAATGGGCAGAGGAATTGGGGACCCAGGTGACCCCAGGTACTGTAGGGAGGGGAATTCGTTGAATCCCAAAGCTAACTCAATCAGCAAAACAAAGAGAAGTGCAATTTCGAGCAATTAACCGGACTCACTTTTCCCCTAGATGTGCAATCAGGAGCAGTATAACATCAGGCAGCAGCTGTCCCTGGTGTGGGTGCTCCGATGGCAGGACTTAACATGTGGTAGTCATGTAGGAAAATTCAGGGTTACTGGGGGCAGATACAAAGGTATCTCAGTAGGATCACGGGACAGGAACTGAGGTGGACCAGTACTCTAGTTATTTTTGATCAACTACCCCAGACATGCCTTAAAGGAAAATGGATAAGACTGTTGGTGCGTAAGCCCTGCATGGTGGACAAACAATCTATTCTTTATCACTGGAGAGATTCTACGGCGCCCACATTCTGGGAGTGGAGGACTCGCTTTCATCAATTGATGCTGCTGGAACAACTAGACTCCAAAGGGAGCCATAATAAATGGACAATATTTCTCATATTATGGGCACAATATATAGTTACTATGACATCATACATGTGAAATGAGTTATTAACTGGGTTGTTCCCTGACCTGGGGGGGGGGGGGCTCAGACCACCAACACTGACGAATGTTAAAAGATTACAGCATCCTAAGCAAATAACTGGAAGAACAGTTGGACCACAGTAAGCGGGGAATGACGGTGGGGGGGGGGGGGAGGCGGGAATTGTTAATAGGCATGTTAGAGTTGAATGTTTTAAAAACTGGAAAAAATTTGTTATATGAACTGAACCAGGGTGTGGTGTAAGTGTACCCACCATGCCCGAATATGTATTGTTTTGATACAGATTTAACAATATTAAAAAAAAATTAGCTGAAAATGTGAAGAAAAAGAGGGAGGCCTTCATGAAATACAAGAGATCACATAGAGAGGAAGACAGGCATCTACATTTGGAAAAACTTAGAGAAGCTAGTAAAGTAGTCAGGAAAGCAAAGGTACAAAAACAAGAAGAAATAGCCAATGCAATAAAATGTAGGGATAAGACATTTTTCAGATATGTTAGTGAGAGGAGGAAGGGCAAAAGTGGTATTGTCAGACTCAACGGTGCAGGGGAGGAATATGCAGAAACTAATGAGAATAAAGCAGAATTGCTTAACAAATATTTCTGCTCTGTGTTTACAGATGAAGGTCCAGGAGCAGGACCTCAGAGAACACCCACAAATAGGAACAGAAGCAACGGGGATCCCAAACAATTTTCAGAAGACTGTGTTCGTGAGGAACTACTAAACTAAAAGTAGACAAAGCCATGGGTCTGGATGGGATACATCCAAGAATACTGAAGGAACTTGGGGACATTCCAGCGGCTCCTCGGTCTGACCTTTTCAATGCCTTTTTGGAGTTGAGCATGGTGCCAGACAAAGGCATATGTGATCCTATTACACAAAAGCAGACGTACGGATGAAATTGAGAACTGCAGGCCAGTTAGTCTAACCTTTGTGATTAGTAAGAAGAAATTAGACCTTACCTGCTAATTTTCTTTCCTTGAGTTGTCTCCAGGCCAGTCCAGGATCGTAGGGTTGTCAGCCCCCTCCAGCAGCTGAGGACTGAAAGTAACAGAGTCTTGCTGACACCCTATCCAGCTCCCCCTGGTGCCAGAGACTCAGTCTTCTACTGACAAAGCAGCTCCTAACTCCGCAGAAGTTCCCGAAACGTACACTAGAACTAACTACTAATAAGAACAGAACAGCTTAACTGAAAACAGCTATCCCCTAGATACCTTATTCTCTCCTTCCCTATTTATTTATTTATTTTTTATATAGAACACACCTGCCTTACACACCCCCCTCTCCCCAAGAAGAGAAGACTGAAGGCCTAGCCCTCTCGCCTGGCTCCACCAGATCGGCCGTGTGCATTCACCTTGACCAGATAATTGAACGCTGGTGAAACCCAGCCAACCAGAAAAATAAATACGTGTACTGCAAATGAACGGGGAGGGCCCTGGACTGGCCTGGAGACAACTCAAGGAAAGACAATTAGCAGGTAAGGTCTAATTTCTCCTTCCTAATCGTGTCTCCAGGCCAGTCCAGAATCGTAGGGTCGTACCACAGCAGTACCTAAAAACGGGGTTAGAAATTGGTTGGGTGGGAGGCGACAAAGAGTACAAGTAAATGGCGCTCACTCTGAGGAGAAGGATGTTACCAGTGGTATGCCCCAGGGATCTGTCCTTGGTCCAATTCTTTTTAACATCTTTGTTAGTGATATAGCGGAAGGGCTGTCGGGTAAGGTTTGCCCCTTTGCGGATGATACCAAAATCTGCAATAGAAGGTGTAGATAACATGAGGAGGGATCTAGCTAAGCTTGAAGAATGGTCTAGAATTTGGCAGCTGGGATTTAATGTTAAAAAATGTAAGGTCATGCATTTGGGCTGCAGCAATCCAAGGGAGCAATACAGTATAGGAGGTGAAGTACTTTTGTCCACTAAAGAAGAGCAGGACTTAGGCGTGGTTGTGTCTGATGATCTTAAAGTAGCTAAACAGGTAGAAAAGGCGACGGCAAAAGCTAGAAGGATGCTTGGGTGCATACGGAGAGGAATGGCTAGCAGAAGAAGGGAGGTGATAATGCCTCTGTATAAGTCTTTGGTGCGACCTCATTTGGAGTATGGTGTGCAATTCTGGAGACCGCACCTTCAAAAGGATGTGAACAGGATGGAGTCGGTGCAGAGGGTTGCTACTAAAATGATTAATGGACTTCATTATAAAGCATATGAGGACAGACTTAAGGATCTTAATATGTACACCTTAGAGGAAAGGCGGGATAGAGGTGATATGATTGAGATGTTTAAATACCTCCGTGGCATAAATGTTCAGGGAGAGAGCCTCTTTCAATTGAAAGCAAGTTCTGCTACGAGGGGACATGGGATGAGGGTGAAGGAAGATAGATTCAGGAGTGATATGCGGAAATATTTCTTTACGGAAAGAGTAGTGGATCCGTGGAATAGTCTCCCAGTGGAGGTGGTAGAGATGAGGACAGTAACTGAATTCAAAAAAGCATGGGACCAACACAGAGGATCTCTAAAGGTAAAAAGTGGACTGTTGTAGTTGTTGTTATGGAAGGACAGACTAGATAGGCCATGTGGTCTTTTTCTGTCATCATGTTTCTATGTTTCTAAGACACCACTTTAGGAAGAAAAGATGGTACCGATCGCAACACCACCTTTTCCGCTGAAAACTGCAAGAAGGGCTCTCTACAGGAGAGCGCCTGAAGATCCAAGATTCATTGCGCTGAAGACAAAACCACCAAGTAGGCCATCTTCCAGGCCAAATTCCACAAAGACACTGCCGCCATCGGCTCGAAAGGTGGCTCTGTCATCACCTCCAGTAACAAGTTCAAATCCCAAGGCGGAACAATCGACCGCCTTGGCGGTCTAACATTCTTCACTGCCCTGAAGAATCTAAGAATGTCCGGATGAGACAACATCCGACCTTGAATCCGACCCCTAAAACAGGCCAAAGCCGCCAGATGTACTTTGAGAGAACTGAGTGCCAGCCCCTTATCCAGCCCTCCTTGCAGGAAAAGCAAAAGATCCGGCACCCCTGCTGAGAAAGTTCTCACACTCTTTCCCTTGCACCAATCCTCAAAGATGCACCAAATCCGAATATAAGCCAAGGAGGTAGAACGCTTCCTGGATTTTAGCAAGGTAGAAACTACCGCCAGCGAGTACCCCGGTGCCACAACCGTTCCCTCTCAAGAGCCAGGCTGTAAGCAAGAATTGACCCACCTGCAGCATCAAGACCGGTCCTTGACTCAAGAGATTGATCCGATCGGGCAGCCGCCAAGGCTGGTCCACGAGCAGACGCCACAGGTCCGCATACCACGGATGTCTTGGCCAATCTGGTGCAATAAGAATCACCAGATCCTTGTGAATACCTATCCGTCGCACCACCTGATCTATCATTGGCCATGGGGGAAAGACGTACAGTAGCTCGTTCAGAGGCCACGGCTGCACCAGCGCATCGAGTCCCTCCGACATGTGCGTCTTGCACCTGCTGAAGAATCTGGCTGCCTTGGTGTTGGTGAGAGTGGCCATTAGATCCAGAACCGTCTGTCCACTGTTCCCTCTAAGCTGTGCGCGTGTGCGCGCGCACACACCTCGCCGAGCGCACATACTTTACAACAGAGCGCACAAAAATTACGGCTCTGATTCTGATAGAAAACAACACAGACGTCTTAAAATTTAAAAGTTATGATTGTAATTACTAGAAATTTCCCGCTTCATTTAGTAATCGTCTATTTTCATTTAATTTGATTAAAATCAATGTGGTGTACATACTGTATTCTGACGTGTAGTCAAAGTTTAAAGTATATAACTCTGAGTGTCGTTATGTGGCGCACAAAAATTTAACCTTCCTTCAAAAGCTGCACACAGCTGATATTTTATGCGCACACAGCCTACAGAAAATTAGAGGGAACATTGCGTCTGTCCCCAACGCACGGTGATGTCATGAAATACTGCCGTGTTCAACTCCCATTCTCCGGGATCCAAGACATTTTGGCTGAGATAGTCGACTTGCATGTTGTCTTTTCCTGCCACATGTGCTTCCGACAAAGTCACTAGATGGGCCTCTGCCCACCCCATCAACAGCTGGCTCTCCTGCAGCAAAAGAAAGCTGCCCGTGCCCCCCTGCCGACTGATATAGGACACTGTCACTGCATTGTCAGAGAAGACGTGAACTGCCTTGCCCTGGACCAGACTCGCGAAGTCCAAGAGCGCCAGCCACACAACTTTCATTTCCAGAAGATTGATCGACCACCCCTGTTCCTCCATGGTCCAGCAGCCTTGCGTCACCTGTGAACAACAGTGTGCCCCACAGCCCGAGAGACTGGCATCTGTAGTGACCAACACTCAATCCGGCTGCTCCAAGGGCATGCCCGCTCGGAGATGATCGGGCTCTAGCCACCAGCGTAGACCTACCCTGACCTCGTCTGGACACACTAACCTTCGAGACAAGGGATGCTCCTGCGGAGACCACCGAGACAGCAGGGCTCGTTGTAGCGGCCTCATATGGGCCCTGGCCCAAGGCACGAGATCCAAGGGCGCCACCATGGACCCCAACAGCTGCATGTACCTCGAAGCCGTTGGAGCTTACAAGCCTAAGAAGCCCTTCACCTGCCCCAGAACCTTTTGCACCCGTTCCTCAGCCAGAAAAACCAATCCTGCGATTGTGTCGAACCAAGCCCCGAGATACAGCAGCCGCTGCACTGGCCGAAGCCGACTCTTTGCTCAGTTGACCACCCAGCCAAGGTTTGCTAGGAACTCCACCACTCGCTCCGTTGCCGCCAGCGATTCCACTTCGGAGTCCGCTCAAATCAACCAATCGTCTAGGTAGGGGTGCACTCGAATGCCTTCCTGCCGTAACGCTGCCGCCACCACTACCATCACTTTCGTAAAAGTGCGTGGCGCAGTTGCCAGCCCAAAGGGCAGAGCCTGAAATTGAAAGTGCCCCATGGGTACGGCAAACCGCAAGAACCTGTGATGATCCTTTCTGAATGGAATGTGCAAGTAAGCTTCCGTAAGATCTATGGACGACAGCACCTCGCCCGGTTTTACCTCCGAAATCACTGACCTCAGCTTCTCCATCAGAAAATGCAGTACTCGCAAACAGCTGCTCATGTGCTTGAGGTCGAGAATGGGCTGAAAGGAGCCCTCCTTTTTGGGAACCACGAAATAAATCGAGTATCGACCTAAGCCGTACTGGTCTCGGGGCACCGGAACCACCGCCTGAAGCTGCAGCAATCGCTGAAGGGTGCAGCGTACTGCTTCCCTCTTTCCTGGAGCCTTGCACGGGGACATTACAAAAGAATCTGCCAGAGGCCGATTGAACTCCAGCGCATAACCTTCGCGAATGATCTCTAGCACCCACTGGTCCATAGTGATGGCGGCCCAGATGGAGAAAAACCCCTGCAAACGCCCCCCGACCGGGGTCTCCGTCTGAACCAGCCCACCTTCATTGTGGCTTTTTGGCCTGATTCTGCTGGGGAGTGAAATATCCCCTGCCGAACCCATGAGCCCCCCAAAAGGACTGTTCCCTGGCCATAAAGCGCCCTCTCTGATAAGGAGCCAAACGCACCACCTGGAATCTGCGGTATTCTCTTCCTTGACCTCTTTGGAATCCGCCGGTCTTTGACTCCTTTGGACGGTCCTCCGGAAGCCTGCCTGCCTTAGAATCGCCCAAATCCTTCACAATCTTCTCCAAGGCCTCCCCAAAGAGCAGATTGCCCTTATAAGGGAGTTTACTAAGGCGAGTCTTAGAGGACGCATCTGCAGCCCAATTCCTCAGCCATAGAAATCGTCTAGCCGCCACTACCAACGCCATTGTCTTTGCCGCGATACGCAGGAGATCATAAAAAGCATCTGCTAAATAAGCCGCAGCCGACTCCAATTTGGCACCCTCTGAAGGCGAAGCTTCCTCCCCTTCATGCGCCCCTGAGCTTTGAATCTAGCGAATGGAGCCTCGAGAAACAAAAGCTCCGCAAATCGACACCTGCAATGCAAGTGCACTAGAATCAAATGCCTGTTTGAGAATGGACTCCAATTTCCGATCCTGGAGGTCCTTAAGGGCAGCTCCCCCTTCAACTGGGATCGTAGTCTTCTTCATCACGGCCGACACTAAAGCATCTACCTTCGACATGCACAAAAGGTCCTTTTCCTCCTTCGAAATCAGGTACAAGCGGCCGATAGCTCTGCTACCCCGAAGCGAAACCTCCGGACATTCCCATTCGGACTCCATCATCTGCTTAATGACTCTATGGACCGGAAAACACTTCTGTTCCACCTTAAACCCCTGGAGCAGCGGATCCTCTAATGGTTCCTCTGGCACCACCAGAAGAGCTATATTCAAAGCCGACAGGGAATGAGAAATAAGGGCTCCGAGCTCCCCTCTGCGAGACACCCTAAATAAATTTGGGTCATCCCGCGGTGCAATTTCACCTTCTTCCAACTCCATGGCCCACAGATCGAACCCTGAATCCGAAAGGGCCTCCCCGTCCTCCGTCCACCGTGGTCTGCAGACCCCACAAGACCAATTCATCATCCAACTCCTGGCCTGCATGAGAGGGCCCCTCTCCCGGGTCTTCTCCCCCACTAAAACCGGCTTTTGGAGGATCTGAAACCTTAGGAGTCCCAATATTCCCTTGCTCCTGTTCTCTCCTCAAACAATATGCTTTATGCATCGAGAGGATGAAATCTGCTGGAAAAAAAGATTCCAAGCCTTCCTGCCGTTCAGGCAACGGAGATTGGGCTGAAGGCACAGGCAAACTACTCTTCCTGACCTTAGATTTCTTTTTAACTGCCTTCTCCATTAACGCGGGAGACACTGACATCTCAGCTAAAATGGCGGACTTTCCCACTTTCTCCTGAGGCCTATTCGGCTGCTCTCCCTGAGCCAAGCAGTCCTCCATGGCCACAAAATGCTTTTCCACGGAACTGCCCCGATGGGCGCAGGAGCGACACAGACCCGGTCCAGCTAAACCTTGGGCACCCCCGCACTGGACGCATGCTGCCGCGATCGGCAGCATGCGTGAGAAACTGGAGCCCTCCTGCCGCCGACACTGATCCGTGCAAAGCTTCCACTGCCTTTGCGATTGAGCAAGAACCCCCCCCCCGAAATCACGCTTACCTCTTCCGTGCCGGCTTCAGCGCTGCTTGCAGGGCCCCACAGCAGGCAATGCTTCGAATGAGGAACGTGCTCCTGAGGCTCTCAGGCAGGTTCACAGCAGCTCCGACCACGAGGCAGGCTCTGCCTCTTCTGCCTTCTCTCCTGTCCCTGAGGCTTTGTGGATTGAAAATGGAAGCGCTGGCCACACTGTCCTGCTAGGGCACCCCAGTATCTGCTTCCTAACCGAAACCTCTCCTGACCTGCCTGCAGGGTTTGCTTTACTGGTATCTTAACGCCTATTTCTTCAACAAAGAGCCTGAGAAAAAAACAACAAACGGTCCTATCCAGCTGCTGAGGACTCAAAGACTGAGTCTCTGGCACCAGGGGGAGCTAGATAGGGTGTCAGCAAGACTCTGTTACTTTCAGTCCTCAGCTGCTGGAGGGGGCTGACAACCCTACGATCCTGGACTGGCCTGGAGACATGATTAGGAAATTATTGAAAGGCTACTAAAAGAGAAAATAGTGAGCTTTCTGGAGTACAATGGATTGCAGGATCTGAGACAGCATGGATTCACCAGAGGCAGGTCTTGTCAGACAAATCTGATTGATCTCTTTGACTGGGTGACCAGGGAGTTGGAACGAGGGAAAGCCCAAGATGTGATATATTAAGATTTCAGTAAAGTCTCTGACACTGTTCTATACAGACAACTTATAACAAACTGAGCATCCTAGGGATGGACCCTAAAGTTACTCACCGGGTTAGAAATTGGTTGAGTGGGAGGCGACAAAGAGTACAGGTAAATGGAGCTCACTCTGAGGAGAAGTGGTGTGCAGGTAAATGGAGCTAACTCTGAGGAGAAGTGGTGTGCAGGTAAATGGAGCTAACTCTGAGGAGAAGTGGTGTGCAGGTAAATGGAGCTAACTCTGAGGAGAAGTGGTGTGCAGGTAAATGGAGCTAACTCTGAGTAGAAGGTTACCAGTGGTGTTCCGCAGAGATCTCTCCATGGTCCGATTCTTTTTAACATCTTTGTTAGTGATATTGTGGAAGGGCTGTTGGGTAAGGTTTGTTTGTTTGTGAATGATACCAAAATCTGCAATAGCATAGGCATGCAGGAAGAAATAGATAAAAGAGGAGGATCTAGCTAAGCTTGAAGAATAGCCTGAAATTTGGCAGCTGAAATTTAATGTTAAAAAAATGCAGGGTCATGTATTTGGGCTGCAAAAATCCAAAGGAGCTATACAATGTAGGGGGTGAAGAACTTCTGTCCACAAAAGAAGAGCAGGACCTGGGCGTAATTGTGTCTGATGATCTTAAAGTAGCTAAATAAATAGAAAAGACGACTATGAAAGTCAGAAGGATGCTTGATTGTATAGGGAGAGGAATGGCCAGCAGAAAAAAAGGAGGTAATGCCTCTATATAAATCTCTGGAGTGAGCTCATTTGGAGTATTGTGTGTAATTTTGAAGACCACACCTTCAAAAGAATATAAGCAGGTTGGAGTCAGTGAAGAGGGTGGCTACTAAAATGGTTAATGGTCTTCGTTATGAAGCATATTAGGACAGACAAAGATCGTAATAGGTATACTTTAGAAGAAAGGTGGCAAAGGGGTGATATGATAGACACATTTAAATACATACATGGCATAAATGCAGAGGAGGGTCTCTTTCAACTGAAGGCAAGCTCTGCTACAAGGGGACATAGTATAATACGCAGAAATATTTCTTTACGGAAACAGTGGTAGATGCATGGAATAGTCTCCCAGTGGAGGTGGTGGACACGAGGGCAGTATCTGAATTCAAAAAAGCATGGGACAAACACAGAGGATCTCTAAAGGTAAAAAGAGGACTATTGTAGTTGATATGAAAGGGCAAACTAGATAGACCATAAGGTCTTTTTCTGCTGTCATGTTTCTATGTGTCTA
The DNA here is from genome assembly GCA_033557465.1 of Ichthyophis bannanicus. NCBI lineage: Eukaryota > Metazoa > Chordata > Amphibia > Gymnophiona > Ichthyophiidae > Ichthyophis > Ichthyophis bannanicus. The sequence goes on from CM066032.1 coordinate 796,991,182, forward strand.
TGTTTCCTCCACTGACTCACCCTCTGGAGACAGATGGTTTCCTATCATCCCAGCCTCCACCCATAGGGAAAAGGGCTGGGCTCCCAAAGGAATGAGCAAGTGAAAAGTCATGAGGGGGGGCACTTAACCTCCTTGCTGCTAGCAAGAGAGTGCCATGAGTCCCCCATAGGGGAGATCAGGGCCTCAGATCCCCATGAGGGGGGCTGCCATATAGCTAATAACCTGAAAACAGCCCATGAGCTATTTTTGAAGCCTTTGCTCAAAGCCGGACAAGAACAGGCCCCCGCAGCCTCCTCATCATGCTCCCCCTCTGGACCATGCTGTTCTCCAAGATGGCTGCCATTCCTGCCAGCAGAAAAATTGTTGGAAAATGTGGCAGAGGCAGCAAATCATGATCAGACCCCAGGTTCCCTGTGGAGGATCCTAATATTGCCAAAAAATATGTCTCAAGGCATCTCCACTGTACCCAGGGCAAAAAAAGCTAGCCACAGAGCTCATGCAATGGGAGCCACAAGCAGGATACTGCTGTACACCTGGCACTGCAGCAGAGCTCAACGCAGTCAGAAGAAAAAACTGTGAAGAAAAAAACCTGATGGATAAACAAACCATGGTGAAAAGGAAGCATCAATTGAAAAGAGAGTCCCAGTGCTTGTCAGGCTGGTTGGTGAAACCCAAGGCGGACTGCCACAGGCACCCACACAAGCCTGGAAAAGCTAGTTGTCTCAAAAGATTTTTATTCTGAAGCTGCTATATTCCAAGCAGCAAAAGACAGACAATTAAAAATACAACATTGGATAAAAAGGCCAGAGAAAAAAATTACAGGGGCAGCGAGAGGGAAGGGGGGGCCTGAGCCCAGACTTATCAAACCCCCTCAAGGACTCCTGGAGTCCTCCTGTCCTCCTTCTGGCCCACCAGCGCTGGAAATCCAGGGTAACAATGCTGGACACAGGGCAGCTGTCGGCTCAAGGAGACAAGGACATACCCAAGCTCCAAGCAACAATTGGGCCTACAGGTCTCAGTCACACAAGCCACAAGACCATGATTTGGACCAGGGGAGACAGGCCATCTGCACTGCTGCTCTAGTCCACATGCCTTGACACTTGCTGGAGGCAGACAATACTGGCTTCTCTCAGAGGATATACTAGGGATGACATCACTGAAAAATAGTCTGTCTGCCTTCAACTGTTGACTGAGAAGCATAACCCATTCATATGGATTGACCTAGCAGAAAGATAAGTAAGTTTATTTTATAAAGGCACTCTAGGAGCCTGTGTGTCTTTATAAAATATACTCCCAGATCCAGCTCTAGCTCCAACAGTGTACAAATGCCGAGGTACACATTTACACCTGCATGTGTGCATTCTAAGTAAGTACATGCATATTTTATAAAATATGCATTGCTTTACAGCTCTGCTTCAACTGAATCCAAACTGCGCCCTGTATGCATACTTTTTACACATGGATGTACTCACCAAATTTTATCAAAGCCTTTTCTGCATGTAAAACCATCTGAACACGTTGAAAAAGTTTTATAAAATTATCCTCCACAGCAACAGGAGTATCCAAAGCTATTGAGGTTTTCAAAGTATTCACAATTACCAGCATACGAAAGCTCTAGCACTTTCAAATTTATCCCCCCCAAACCCCCCCCCCCACAAACATTTTAAAAAAGGGTGCACCACTAAAATGACAGAAAAATATCCTTAATATATTAAGACCCTGCTTTTCAAATCTTCCTCTTTCCCCTCTACAGCTTGCCCTGATTTGGGCAGGGGCGATAACATTTCTGCAAAACTGCAAGGGAGTCCTCTACCCGTGATGCCATGGGGGTAGGGAAAGGTGCTGCGATATTGTGTTTCGCAATAACGTCGTGCCACCAGCAGCAGTGCAAGTGGAGGATTCCCACACAGCTTCATAGGAACATCGATCACTAAACCAAGAAAGCTGTCAAGAGGGAACCACCACATGACGTCAATTAAATCAACACGTCTTTTTCAGGATGTGCTTTATAATATCATATGGAAGTAGGTACGTTCAAATAAAAAGCTCTCATACACAACTTGAAATTATGAATGCAAACAAATTCCAGAAGCTGAAGTAACCCTAAGGATATGTCCTTGGGTTCATTTAACGATTAAAAGGTTTGATAACCGCATCAAAGGCGACTCAGCTGCTAAATGAACAGGACAAGTGTGATTTTAACCCAACTCTTCCACTAAATGTAAGCCTGGGCGGCAAAGTGTGAAAACAATGGTCATAGTCATGAGCCGAATTTGGTTTGCAACAAACCACATGCGGAACACAAATCTTCTTCAAACTACTGGTTACACAAAACAGCTGTAATTGTGGCTTCCTCGTGAACATAGATTATCTTCTCAGTGTCTAAAGAATGAGGAGCTGAGCAATCCGTGCAGGAACCAAAAGTTAAATTTTAGCTACAATTGAATGCCATCACTCTTATGAAAATGCTAGCCTTTGTTTGGATGCGGATGTCTGATGAATTTGTGGGTTATAGAGAATTGAGGGCCATTTAATTCTAATATATTTTTAAAGGGTTTTTTTTTTTTGGGGGGGGGTTACTTATTAATGTGGGTGCTGCTTTAGTAGCTCAATGGAAGAGGGAGCTGAGCTCAGTTCCTAATTCAAATCTTCAACTGCCTGGGTCAGTCAGGGCTAGGGGATGCCACAAAGGCAGAGTTCACATCCAGTCATCATGTAACAATGACGCCTAGTGGCCGGATTTAGGGCCTATGAATGTAGGGTTCCAGGAGGAACTCTGATGCATCACCCCCAGCAATAACGTCATCACTGGACTAAAACTGGATAGGTTAAAGTAAGCTGGGAGAGGATTCTTATAGGGGGAAAATTTCATGGTAGTTGCAAATGAAGATTGATATGACTATGTCACACTGCCAGTTACGATTTGACCTGGGAATGCAATGGAGCAGGAGGTAACTGGTGAGTCTCCCCTTTCCCCCAAAATATCTCTTACTAATGTGATACAACTGTGTTTGTGGAGAAAGTGTGAATTATTTAATTACACTTGACAAAATAATATTACAAATTCTGGATATGGAAAAATGGCTGAAGGTGTGAGACAAAATGGCAGCTGTAAAATGCTGAAAGAGAAGCAAGAACTCAGTTTTGACTAAGTTAATTAAGACTCTAACCAATAGAAAAGGATATGGGGAAAGGTGTTTGTGCCCTATAGATAACAAAAACATAGCCATTTCAAAAGAATGAGGTCAAACTTTGCAGAAACAAAAAGACCTGGTTGTTCACCAGGATAGCCCGGTTTCTCTTCTGTGATATGCGTGTCTTTGCACAATAGCACACAAGCACCAGGCAGAGACTTAAAGAGTCAAGCACTACTGGACTCTCATGATCTGGAAGTTTATCCAGCTATTAAATGAACCACTGACCTTCACTGAAACATGTAACCAGCTTTATACGATCAAAACTAGGCCTACATTCCAAACAGTCTCCTCCATCTCAAGAGCCAGAGAAACTTGCCTCACTCACTTTTCTTCTTTACCTTTAATAACAAAAAGTAAGTGCAATACTCTGTCTAACTCTGTAAGCAAGACCAACGTGAGTTCTTCCGCCGCAAGCAGGATAATGACCATCAGAAACATGTTCTATGGGATCCAGAGAAATATAGCATGCTGACACAAGAAAGAAAAAAGCAGTACATCCAGATGCAGAGCCTCCTCAAGCTTAACCATGGGAGAGGCAAGTTCACCGATCCAGTATGAAATATCTTGGGATTAAAACAAAACAATCTCTCTTAACGTGCATATTCCCCTTACAAAGAAAATACATATATATGTGTACATATACACAGTGCCTCGTCTTTCCAATGTAAAAATAAATGCTAAGCTTCCTAGCCTGCATTCTCTTTTAATACAGCTATATTTTCACACAGTATAATTAGTACTAAAGCAGGGATTCTGCTGGTTCTGTCAGACATGATATGATCAGGCTTGCTCAAGGGTTTCTGCCACCCTAGGCAAAAGCCCTGGTGTGCCGTCACCCCCCCACGCCGCCCTCCCTTTCCCCATGCTGAGCCGCGCTGATTCTGGTGGCAGAGTCGGCGGGACAGCTCGGTGGCAGCAGCAGGCCATGTGCTTCGGGACACATGGCCTGCCGCTTCTGACTCCCCCAACACAACTTCAGGGGGGGAGTGATCAGAAGCAGCAGGCCATGTATGCCAAAGCACATGGCCTGCCGCCGAGCCAACCCTGCCGCCAGAATCAGCAGTAGCAGGGGACAGGGACATGGTATAGTTCGGCACAACATGAGGGGGTGGCAGGCCATGTGTGCCGTGCTGCCCACAGAGATATGCCGCCCTAGGTGACCGCCTAGATTCACCTAGTGGATGGGCCATCCCTGGTTATGATGCTATACCTGATTTAACGAACTAGATGCAGGGGTTTTCAACCCAGTCCTCGGGGAACCCTAGGCCAGTCAGGTTTTCAGGATTCCCAGAATGAATATGCAAGAGAAAGATTTGCATGTTCTGCCTTCATTGTATGCAAATCTATCTTATGCATATTCATTATGGGAATCCTGAAAACCTGACTGGCCTAGGGTTCAGCGAGGACTGGGTTGAAAACCTATGAACTAGAGATTTCTACCACTAGTACTCCTCCAGTGGTGGTGTTTCCTCATATCCTTTTCCTAAATTATTATTTTCTTTTGGCTATGAATTGATACAACAGCAGCATCTATGGATCTCACTCTATCAATAATATGCTGCCTGACTGAAAACCGAACACAGTGTACGACAACCATCCACAGGGTCACCATAAATCGACATCGACAGCACATAACAACAACAAACACTTCAGGAAAAGCAGCTATTGTTAACTAATAATTTACCCATACAACTTATGGCAAATTTTGGGGAGGTTTTTCCATTTGTTTGCCTTTGGTACGGTAGACAGATGTGAGCTATGGCTGAGATGACCCAGGAGAACTCTGGAAGCCACAGCACTGAATATCTGCTCTCAAATCTCACCCAGCAAGGAATGTGGCCACACGGAGTCTCTTTCTGTTTATGCCTCATTTAGCTCAATCCTTACAGGGTAACAACATTGGGCCCAAGAATCCACAGCAGTGGCTAGTGCGTCTAAAGCACATAGCCATAGCTGCTGAACCATAATCCCGGATCTTCAATGCTAGGGTTATATTCTGCCATCAGCATTGAATATTCGGGTCTGCTGCACGATGACGCACAGCGCAGCAGCTAACTGGACAGCAATGACATTGAACCGCTACCCAGTTAGCTTCCAGGAGTAAAGATAGGCGCTGGAAAAGATAGCCTATCTTTATAGTGGATCGCTAACCGAGCAGCGGTTCAATATCGCCGCTGTCTGGTTGGCGACAGGTGCCGCCTCCTCTCCACCCCGGAACGCCCAGATACACCCCAGGGCTACACGGTTAACATCAGCAGAACTCACGGATATTCAGCACCACTAACCATGTTAGTGCCACTAAATAGCCCTCTAAATGGCATTTACATGGTTTACAAGTCTATAAATTGTGTAAAGGCCTTATCGGGCCCATTGTTTTCTCCTCTTTTCCCTTGAGAATATGTCATGCATATCTGGCAACAAAATTTATAGCCATACTTTCACCCCTTAGGTGGGGGACATGCATGTTTCTTAAGCATTATATTTATAAGGAGCTTTGAAGCCTGACATAAAATACTTCCTACAAATATCTGCTAGATGAGCTTCCAAAGCATTAACAAATTATAACAAGAAGCAAATAGGTTTCCCTGATGACTTACTACTCCTCCAGCCATTTAAAACGAAAGGACAGGGTGGAGAAAGAATAAATTTCAGCTGGTGAGTCAGACATTTAAATAATTATGGACTCCAGCAAGAAAGTGTAGTTACTCACCTGTAACAGGTGTTCTCCAAGGACAGCAGGAATCAGTCCTCACATATGGGTGGTGTCGGCGCAAACAGAGCCTGCACAGAAGCATCTCCTCAGCTTTCAAGGAAAGCCTTTGGGAGATGCACCACATATGCGTGGTCCACTTCCCGCCCAAGGGTGCCATCTTGCTTCAGTCTAATGACATAGCTAAGACAGCAAAAATATAAGATAATAAAGAAGCAACTCCAAGGGGAGTAGGGAGGTCGCAAGGACTGATTCCTGCTGTTCCCGGAGAACCCCTGTTACAGGTGAGTAACTATGTTTTCTCCGGGAACAATCAGGAAAGTCAGTCCTCACATATGGGATTTTCCAGCTACAGGCTATTGAGAACCTGTAACCAAAAGAAAAATGCCATGGCAACCTGCAAAGGGAGAGCCGTGACCAGCAGCAGTCGAGTCCGGAGGGAGAGGTTCTCGCAAGACCCAAGCGTCCAGTGAACACCAGCACTCAAGTAGCCTGAACACAGAAGGGTTGAGGGTAGGAGTTGTCTATACTCCGAAAAGATTACAGAGTATGGCATGGCCCTCCAGGAAGTAGTGAGCTGCGAAGGTATGGACCAAAGACCAGGTGACAGCCCGGCAAATTTCCGTCATAGGGACGGAACACAGATTGGCCACGGAAGTAGCCATGGCTCTGACGCGGTGCGCCATGACTCTCTAGTACAGTGGAATCTCTGCTTGCTCATAGGCAAAGGTAATGCAGTCTGCCATCCAGGTGGACAGAGTTTGCTTGGTCATAGGGATACGAAAAGCTATTGAGCTTTGCGGTGACCCTGGGTCCGCTGCAGGTAGAAGGACAGGACTCTCTTGCAATCCAGAGTATGGAGGATGGTCCTGCCCTGCTGGCGTGAGGCCAAGGAAAGAAGGTGGGGTGCGCCACCTCCTGATTGAGGTGGAATGAGGAGACCACCTTTGTCAGAAACTTAGGTTGTGTGCGGAGCACCGCCCTGTTCTTGTAGAATCTCGTGTAAGGAGGCTCTGCCATCAGAGCCTGGAGCTTGCTAACTCTGCGAGTTGATGTGAGTGCTACCAGAAAGGCGACCTTCCAGGAGAGGTACCGCAAGTGGCAGGTTGCTAAAGGCTCAAACAGAGGTTTAGTGAGTTGCGAGAGCACCACATTAAGAACCCACTCTGCTGCCAGAAGGCGGACGGGGGTTTGGACAACATGAGACCCCGTAGGAACCAAGATACAAGAGGTTGAGCTGAGAGGGGCTTCCTCTTGACGATGGTACATAGGTGTACTCTGACAGAGTTGGACTTCAATCCTGTCTGCGATAGACGGAGCAGGTACTTGAGCACTATGTGCACTGAGCAGAATGGGTTCATCCGTTTCTCTGTGCATCACAGTGAGAAACGTCACTATTTGAAGGCATACGCCCTTCTCGTTGAGGCCTTCTGAGAGGCCAAGAGGATGTCTTCCATGTCCTGTGGAAGGCTGAAGGGTGCAAGTGCTACCCTTTCAGCAGCCAAGTCATGAGCGAGAGTGACCCCAGGATGGGGTGTAGGAGAATGCCCCGCTCCTGCGAGAGTAATTCTAGGGCTCAGACCAGGAGAATCAGTGGTAGCATCAACAAGGAGAGGAGCATTAGGAACCAGAGCAATCTGGGTCACCGAGGGGCTATCAGCACTAGCAATGCTCTGCTGTATTGAACCTTGAACAGGGTCTTGACTATCAGTGGTGTTGAGGGGGAAGGCACACAGGAGGCCTTCCAACCATATGATGAGGAATGTATCCATCTCTACCTGAGACAGGTGAGATCGGAGGGAGCAGAAACAGGACAACTGAGCATTGTTCGGGCTGGCGAACAGGTCCATCACTGGGTCGACCCAGAGCCAGAACAGCCTTGCGGTCACTGCTGGCTCCAGGCCCCACTCGTGCGGCTGGAGTACCCTACTCAGTCTGTCTGCCAAGAAATTGTCCTGGCCTGGCCTCTCAGGAGCATTCCACTGCATGTGGTATAAGAGCAGAGGGCTATCGCCTCCTGGCAAAGGGGGTACGATCCCGTTCCCCCTATTTGTTCATGCAGAACATCGCAACCTGATTGTTGGTCTGGATCAGCAACCCGTGGTGCTGTAGCTGGTGGCGGAAGGCCTTGAGGGCCAGGATTATGGCCCTGATTTCCATCAGGTTGATTTGAAATTGGATTCCCTCTGAGACCAGCAGCCTTGTGTCTGGAGGATGTCATAGTGCACTCCACAGCCCATTAGAGAGGCGTCTGTGGTGAGGACTTTCTGGGGGTGGGTGCCTGGAAAGGCATCCCGGCCTGAAGGTGACCTAGATTCTGTCACATCCGAGGGAGTCCGCCAGCTGGCAGATCACGTGCACCCTGTCCCTGAGCCTGCCAGTAGCTTAGGTCCACTGACAGCAGAGGCACCACTGGGCTACTCTCATGTGTAGGCAGGCATCTGGAGTCACGTGGACTGTGGAGACCATGTGTCCCAGCAGGCGGAGGAGAAGCCAGGCAGGTAGTGCCCTGCACCTCTGCAGCTAGTTCCCAGAGGTGTGCTGACCTCTCCTGAAGGAGGAAGGCTTTTACCTGAAGGGTGTCCAGGTGCGCCCTTATGAACTCTAGGCTCTGAGCGGGAGTGAGGTGGGACTTGCAGTAGTTTATGACAAACCCCAGGTGCTGCAGGGCGCTTATGGTGCATCTGGTGGCACACTGTGCCTCTGCAGCTGTGGCCCTCTTTATGAGCCAGTTATCCAGGTAGGGCAAGACGAAGGCCCCTTGAAGCCTGAGGTGGGCTGTGACCACCACGAGGCACTTTGTAAAAACCCTTGGAGACGACGCTAGCCCGAAGGGCATTACCCTGTATTGGTAGTGCTGTCTCCCCACCATGAACTGGAGGTATTTTCTGTGGCTGGGGTGGATTAGGATGTGAGTGTAAGCATCCTTTAGGTCTAAGAAGCAAAGCCAGCCTCCCTGCTGGAGGAAGGTGAAATTAGGTCTTACCTGCTAATTACCTTTCCTTGAGCTCTCTCCGGGCCAGTCCAGGGAAGGTAGGGTTGTCAATCCCTTTTAGCAGCTGAGGACTGAAAGAAACTTTAAAACTTGCTGACAGGTTAAGCCACTCCCCCTGACGTCAGTGTACCAGTCTTCTCTTGACAAAGCAGCAAAAAGGTAACCTAACAAGGGATAAGACTCTACATTCCCTAGTACCGAACAACGCAATATAATGCCAAACATGGCTCAGGCGGACAGAAAAATCCCCCTGTCTATTATTTCCTCATTTATGTATTTATTCATTTATTTATTTATTTATTTTCGTTTGGAATATACTAAAGCCGAAGGAACCTATGCTCCCTCGGAGAAGTCTAAGGAGCACCCAAGTCCCGTCTACCCAGCAAGGTGATTCGCTGTTACTCTTAGGCACCGGTAGCCGGACAGACGAAGAAGACAAAAGTAAAAGGGTGGGCCCTGGACTGGCCCGGAGAGAGCTCAAGGAAAGGTAATTAGCAGGTAAGACCTAATTTCACCTTCCTTATCGCTTCTCCGGGCCAGTCCAGGGAAGGTAGGGCAGTACCAAAGCAGTACCTAAACTCGGGAGGGCCCTGCAAGACCTGCTATCAACGCAGAAGCCCCCACCTTTGCATCGTCTCTGGCGTGAACATCCAACCTGTAATGTCTGGCAAAGGTATGGAGAGAGGACCACGTCGCCGCTCTGCAAATATCAACCGGAGGAACAACCGCATACTCCGCCCAGGAAGTCGCCTGAGCACGAGTGGAGTGGGCTTTGAGTCCCGGAGGCGGTACCTTCCCTCCAGCCTCGTAAGCCGCCACGATGGCGTGCTTCACCCAGCGAGCAATGGAAGACTTCGACGCCGCTTGCCCCTTTCTTGATCCCGCAAACAGCACAACCTATCTGATTTACGAAAAGATTTGGTGACCCGCAAGTAACCTTTCAAGACACGTCCCAGATCCAAACTGTGGAGAACCCGATCTATCGGTGAATCCGAAAGGTCGGAGAAAATGGGCAACGCCACGAACTGATTAACATGGAATGCAGAAACTACCTTAGGCAGAAACGAAGGAACAGTATGCAACAGCACCTTTTCCGGCAAGAACTGAAGGTAGGGCTCTCGACAGGAAAGCGCCTGCAAATCAGAAATCCTCCTTGCCGAACACAAGGCTACGAGAAAAGCCGTCTTCCAGGAGAATTCCTTCAAACGCTTCGACGAAGCCGAGGCAAACGGCTGACGTGCTAGTGCTTCCAAGACCACATTCAAATCCCAAGACGGCACCACGTGGCGCAAAGGAGGTCGAATGAGCCGGGCCGCACGAAAAAAACGTTGCACATCTCGATGCACCGAGAGACGGCGACTCTGCACCGGCCCCCTGAAGCAAGAGAGGGCAGCCAAGTGCACTTTCAACGTGCTGAGTGCCAATCCCTTATCCAAGCCGTCTTGGAGAAACAAAAGTAGTTGCGGCAGAGCGGTAGACATAGGCCGAAAGCCTCGCTGCGCGCACCAATCCTCGAAGACTCGCCAAATTCGAACGTACGCTAGCGAAGTGGCAGACCATTTGGAACGTAGTAGAGTAGCCACCACGGAATCTGAGTAACCTTTACGTCTCAAGCGACTCCCTTCAAGAGCCAGGCCGTAAGCAAGAAGCGATCGACCTGAGGCATGAGAACCGGACCCTGATTCAGGAGATTGACTCGGACCGGAAGGCGCCAAGGAGAATCTATCAAAAGTCGCACCAGATCGGCATACAAAGGACGTCGAGGCCAATCCGGCGCAATCAGAATCACCGCGCCTGGGTGCCTGGCTATGCGCTGAATGATCTGACCCAGCATCGGCCACGGAGGAAACACGTACAGGAGCGCGGCGGAAGGCCAGGGCTGAACCAACGCGTCTAGACCTTCCGACATGCGCTCCCTGCACCTGCTGAAAAACCAAGTCGCTTTGGCATTGGCGAAGGCAGCCATGAGATCCATCACCGGCTGCCCCCACCGAAGGGTAAGGTCATGAAACACTGCCGCGTTCAACTCCCACTCTCCGGGATCGAGGACATTGCGACTCAGAAAATCGGCTTGCACGTTGTCCTTGCCCGCCACGTGCACCGCCGATAAAGCTACCAGATGACTCTCCGCCCAAATCATTAATTCCTGACATTCGGCGAGCAAGGGAGCACAACTTGTGCCCCCCTGTCGGTTGATGTAGGAGACCGTCACCGCATTGTCGGAAAAAACCCGGACCGCTGTCCCCTCTACCAAGGGTGCGAAATGAAGGAGCACGAGCCGCACTGCTCGGAGCTCCAAGCGATTGATCGACCACAAACTCTCCTCTTCGGACCACGACCCCTGTGTAATCTGAGACAGACAGTGAGCCCCCCAGCCCGAGAGACTGGCGTCTGTGGTCACTAGCACTCACGCCGGATCCAGCAAGGGAACCCCCGCTCGCAGATGCGTGGGATCCATCCACCAGACCAGACTTTGACGTACGAGCTCCGGACAGACCAGGCTCTGGGAGAGAGGATGAAGTTGAGGAGACCACCTGGAGAGTAACGCCTGTTGTAGAGGTCTCATATGTGCCTTGGCCCACGGGACAAGATCCAGGGCCGCCGCCATGGACCCCAAGAGTTGTAAATAGGTCCATGCCAAAGGAGCTGGAATCTGCAAAAAAACTCGCACTTGCTCCAAAATCTTTAGCACCCTGCTTTCGGGTAAAAAAAAACTGATCCTCTCGCCGTGTCAAAGAAGGCTCCGAGATAAGTAAGTTGTTGCACCGGCTGCAAGTGACTCTTTGCTTAGTTGATAACCCAACCCAGCTGCTCCAGAAACTGAACCACGCGAGCAGTCGCCGCGACTGAAGCCGAGAGGGATTCTACCCTGATCAGCCAAATACGGATGCACCCGAATCCCTTCCTTTCGCAGGGCTGCCGCCACGACCACCATCACTTTCGTGAAGGTTCGAGGAGCCATCGCCAGACCGAAGGGCAATGCTCGAAACTGGAAATGACCCATAGGAAGGGCAAATCTCAAAAATCGTTGGTGATCTGGCTTGATGGGTATGTGCAGATAAGCCTCCGTGAGATCTATGGCCGTAAGGAATTCCCCCGGCCGCACCGCTCGAATAACGGACCGCAGAGTCTCCATCCGGAAATGGGGAACTCGTAAGGCACGGTTTACATGCTTGAGATCCAGAATTGGCCGAAAGGAACCTTCCTTTTTGGGCACCACAAAATAAATCGAGTACCGACCGAAGCCGTACTGGTCGCGAGGAACCGGAACCACTGCTTGCAGCTGTAAAAGCCGCGCTAGTGTGTCGACAACTATTTTCCTCTTCGGACCGCAAGCACAGGGGGACATCACAAAAGCGTCTGTCAAGTGGTGATCGAAATCCAGTGCATAACCTTTCTGAATGATTTCTAACACCTATTTGTCCGAGGTTATTGCGATCCAGGCCGATAAAAAGCTTTGTAGTCGCTCTCCTACAGGAACTGGGGCCTGGACCAGCAAACCTTCATTGCGGTTTCTTCGCAGAGGTTTGCTGGGCATTAAAATAGGTTCTTCCGTAGCCTCTAGCGCCGCGAAAGGACTGACCGTGGGACCCGAAACGGGCTCTGGGATAGGGAGCAAAGCGAGCCCCTCGAAACCGATGAAAATCTCTAACTTGGCCTCGTTGCCCTGCTCCCCCCTCTAGCCGCCTTAGGACGATCCTCCGGCAACCGGCCCCCTTGGAGTCCCCAAGGTCCTTAACAATCTTCTCCAAGGCCTCTCCAAACAGCAACTTTCCCTTATAGGGTAGTTTGCTGAGTCTCGACTTGGACGAAACGTCAGCAGCCCAAGAACACAACCAAAGAAAACGCCAGGCCGCCACCAGCGATGCCATAGACTTCGCAGCAATCCTTACTAAATCATAGAAGGCATCCGCTAGATAAGCCGCCGCAGACTCCAATTTAGCTCCCTCCGGAGAAGAAGCAGCTGTCGACTCCGTAGAGGGATCTACCTGAATCCAACGGATGGAAGCTCTGGACACATACGCCCCACAAATGGAAGCCTGTAGAGCAAGGGCGCTAGAATCAAAAGCTTGCTTGAGGAGAACCTCAAGCTTCCGATCCTGTAGATCCTTAAGAGCCGCTGCCCCCTCTACTGGAATGGTAGTTTTCTTAGTGACTGCAGACACTAAAGCATCAACTTTAGGCATCTTTAAGAGCTCTTTCTCCTCTTGAGGCACCGGGTAAAGACGAGCCAGGGCGCGACTACCTCACAGCGAGGCCTCCGGGCGCTCCCATTCAGATTCAATCATCTGCTTTATGACGTGGTGCACAGGAAAACAACATTGCTCAGACTTAAAACCCTGCAACAGCGGATCCTCTAGTGGTTCCTGAGAGACAGAAGGAAGAAGAAGATTCAAAGCAGCTAAAGACTGAGAGATAAGCGCTCCCAGCTCCTCCTTCCAAAATACCCTAAAAACATTAGGATCGTCACCAGGAGCGATCTCTCCTTCCTCAAGCTCACCTGAGCCCACGTCTAAGCTTGGTTCAGAGAAGAGCTCTCCTTCCTCTAAAATGAGATTGTCAGTGACCAAAGGCTCTACCGGGTCCAATCCGGACTGAGCCTGTATCCCCGACTGGGAAGTACCTTCTCCAGGGTCTACCGCCGCTCGCGCTGGCTGACCGAGTTCCAAGGAACCAGAACCAGGAGAGTCGGACTGAGAAGCTTTCAATAAAAAGGCATTATGGAGTGCTAAAATAAATTCGGGAGATAAAAAGGCCGGCAGCCCTTCCTGAGCATCAGGAATCTTCGGCGACATCTTAGGGAGCGACGGAGTGTCCTTAGAGGACTTTGATTTGCGCTTCCCCGGCTTGTGATGGCCCGCGGGAGAAACGGATGGCTCACTCAAAATGGCCGCCGTTCCCGCCTTTTCAGAGACTAACATAGGCTTCTCCGAATCTGTAGAGAGCTTACCCTCCATGTGAGAACTGCTGGGAAGCAAGCCACTCGGGCGCGAAATACAGCCCGATCGAAAAACTGACCCCCCAAAACAAAAGAACAAAACGATCACACTGGAGCCCAAAGATGGAGAACCGTTCGCTGCCGCAAAACTGTCCAAACCGGCAAGCCTTGCCTCCAAGACACAGCTCTCACCTGACCTGAGGGCTGCAGCACAGCCTTGCCGTTTCTCATCCCCGCTGCTAGCGGAAGGAGCGGTAACGCGGTCGTCTTGTGAGGTAGAGGGTAACTGGGGCTCCCAGGACCAATCTACCGACGATAGCGAGACCCTCTAGAGAAGGCAGGCTCTACACTTCTCCGCTGCTGAGGATAAGCAGGCAGGGGTCGTTGACTATGTCTCCCGGAGGGCAAATATAAATTTACAATTTGTCGGCCCGACTGCTGTGCAAACAGCACAGTGGAATATAGCACCTTATCAGCCCCGCTAGAGCTAAAAAGCTATAAGTGAGGGAGACGAAAATAAGAAATATTAGCAATGCTGTAGCAGGAGACTGTCAGCATAAATCCTCTTCAGCTGCTGAGGACTGAAAGACTGGTACACTGATGTCAGGGGGAGTGGCTTAACCTGTCAGCAAGTTTTAAAGTTTCTTTCAGTCCTCAGCTGCTAAAGGGGATTGACAACCCTACCTTCCCTGGACTGGCCCGGAGAAGCGATAAGGAATGGAGCAGTGTTCCAAGGGAGAGCATCTTGAACTTCTCCCTGACCAGAAACCTGTTGAGATCTCGGAGGTCCATGATGGGCCTGAGGTCCCCAGTCCTCTTGGGGATGAGGGAGTACCTGGAGTAGAAGCTGATGCCCCAGAGATGTTTTGGAAATGGCTCCACTGCTTTGTCGTGGAGTAGTCCTGCTAGCTCGGTCAGGAGCAGGGTCTGGTGAAGGAGAGGCCTGGTGGGCTCTCCTGGGAAGAACGGGGGCGGTGTCTGATGTAGGTGGAGGAGATTACCCTCCTTGACCACCTGTAACACCCAGGAATTGGTGGTGATGGCTCTCTACCTGTGGGCAAACAGGGCTAAGCATCCCACTATGGGCAGCAAAGGACCTCCTGGGGGTGTGAGGGTCATGCCCAGGCGGTCAAAAGCCTCCCCTGGGCTGGGCCTGAGCCAGTGCCTGGGGCTTTATGCTTTCTAGGAACATGTCCATGGCCTTTCTCCTGCTGGAGTCCAAAGAAAGCAGGCAAAGCTGGAACACCTCTAAAATCCAAAGCAGCTTTTATTAAATCCCTTCACTTCAAGTGTTTCAGCAAGTATGCCTTCTTCAGGGGATGGAGAAACCTACTTTGCTGCGTCTGGAGCCTAAAACAATCAAATGCCTTGGTCTCAATGTTGTTGTCAAAAGAGTCCTTTGCTTCAAAGCTCTTAGACTCTTTTGACAACATTTTTACCTGTGTAGGGGATATCAATTGGTTAGTAGTAGTAGTAGTAGTAGTAGTAGTAATTTGTCCTGTACCCATTGTTCCAGGTCGGACAACTGCAGCCAAGCTTGGTGCCGTGCCCTGATGCCTGTGGCACCCACCCTAGCCAACAACTCAAAACCATCATAGGCTGCTTGGGACAGGGATTTTGAACATTCCTTTACTGCCGAGGTTAGAGTCTTGAACCTCTGTAGGGGTTCTCCATCGGGGCCTGCCGAGAATCCATTGAGCTCCCTTGACAGTTTCTTCTGGTACATGTCGATGTAGAGGTGGTTTGAGTGGATTCGACATGTTAGCATGGAGCCCTGAAAAGCCTTTTAGCTGAGGGTGTCAAGGGTTCAGACCTCCCTGCTGAGTGGTACCAACAAGTGTGTTTTTTGGCTCTTAAACCAGTGTATGGCCGATACCATGACCATTGAATTGTGGGAGAGCTGGGCCTTTCGGAACCCAGGGCTCCGGCGTAACCAGTACAAGGCATCGAGACACCTGCTGACACTTGGTACCGATGTTGGTGTTTACCACATCAGGAGGAGGAGGTGGTCGAGGATCGGGGGGAACTGGGACCATAAAGGCTTCCTTCTGGGGTGCCTCGTATTGGAGAATCTCCAATTCCTCAGTACGCAGGTTCTCCTCGGCATCAGGCTTGATTGCGAGAGCCTTGGCCATATCCCTCACAAAATCCAGAAATGCAACATCCTTGGGTGGAGAGCGGTGTTGGGTTGTCGGGGAAGACGGGTCCGAGGGCATATCATGGTGTCATCTCAGGTCTGGGAACTCTACATCCTTGGTCCCCCAATCAGATTACGAAGTCGCAGTACGAGTCAACCGCTGCACGATCACCTGGGTCAAGGAGCACTCTCCGTGGTGCAGGAACTCCAGAGGATCATCGTTCCAAGCCATGGGCGCTCACTGGGGAGGACCTGTGTCCCAAAGAACGGGACCAGGACCTCGACCAGAGCCAGGGGCTCTCTTGAGGTCAGTGGTGCTCAAGGACCGGATCGACGTCTGGGGAAGCCCTCTATGTCGAGAGTCCCATCGTCAGGGCGGATGAACCGGATGAGCTGGACATAAACACTCGCTGCTTGGCCTCTAAGGCAGATATACTGCTTTCTAGAGCTGCCATTCTGGTTTCCATGTCAGTTGGCTCCAAAGCCTTCGACACGGGCACCGAGGAGTTTGGGCCCAGCATCTATACTGTCGAGGGGGAGTCCTCAATAAGGATGGCCTCAGAGGGCCAAGGCCGGTTGATAGGAGCCTATGACTCCTTGCAGGGCAAATGACTCCTTGCAGGGCAACGGAAGGCCACTCCTGCACCAACTCCTTGGACTCACATCTGGGGTTGTGGGACCTGGGGTGGGGTTTTACCTTCTTCCTGGATCCGTCCTCCGAGGCAGTCTTCGAGGATTTCTTCTTCTTATGCTCCACCTCTGGGAACTTCCTCTCGGAGGAACCACAGCCACAGGACTCTGAGAAAGCTCTGGCTTTGTGGGGCACTGAGGTATCTGAGGGGGCCCTGGAGCGTGGTGTTACCGGAGACTTCGGGGCGGAGTCGGACTTATGAAAATTTTTTTCCTGCTGCTGATGGCAACTCTATAAGACCTTTGGGGTCATTGTTCTACAGAGCTCCCAGTCGGAATTGTTGTGCTCTGGGCAAAGGCATTGGAGACAGCAGTTGTGTGTATCGGTAAGTGACATAACTTTACCACACCGGTCACACCTGGGGTCCCTGCCTCCCAGCAGGGGTCCAAGACCTTTGGCTGAAAAAGGGCAAAAATGCTGGTTGAGGCGGACCTTGATGAGAAAAGTGGAAAATAGACGAACCCGAGGAGCGATGCCAAGGCATGCCGGCTCGAGGGTGGGAAGGAACCAGTATGCAAACTGGACAAAATTTAACTATAAAAAAAAAAATCCGATTTTTTCCAGGGAATAGAGGACAACATCCAAAGGGCTCCGCAGAAAAAAGGAGACTGAGGCAAGATGGCACCCTTAGGCAGGAAGTGGACCACGCATGCGTGGTGCATCTCCCAAGGCTTTCCTTAAAAGCTGGGGAGATGTTTCCACACGGGCTCCATCGGTGCCGACGTCACCCATATGTGAGGACTGACTTCCTGCTTGTTCCCGGAGAAACTTAACTTTCACATTTACAGCAATAAAACCCTTCCAGGCTGAGCTTGTATGTGGTTTGAAAAATCATCTTCATAAACCATAAACCACAAAATCATCATTGCAGTGTTCCAGATATTCATCCATGGACGGGCTTCAGATCACAATAAGAATAACCAAAGAGATAGGAGGACATCTGACAAGGGTCCCCTCCCCATCGATTCTTCCTATTACGATCTACGATCACAGTCTAACAAACTCCTCCCACTGGGTGGTGTTTGTAATCACAGGTCTCTCAAACAGCACAAACATGTGCTCAGCCATGAAATGACAAAATAAAAGCAGGGTGCCAAAAATGAGTGGAGTAGAATGAGTAAACATAGATTGGATGTTTACCCCTTCAAAAAGTAGAAAGACTAGGGGACATGCAATGAGCCTACAAAATGTAGTACATTTAAGACTAATCAATTTTCAATCAAACGCATAATCACACTCTGAATTTGTTACGGAGTATGTAGTAAAAGCTGTTAGTGTAACTGGGTTTAATAAAGGTTTGGACAAGTTCCTGGAAGAGAGGTCCATAAAACATTATTAAAGACGACCTGGGAAATCCACTGCTTGCCCCAGGACAAGCACTGTGAAACTTATGTACCTTTTTGGCAACCTGCCAGGTACTTATGACGTGGTTTGGCCACTGTTGGAAACAGGATACTCAGCTTGATGGACCTTTGGTCTCACCCAGTGTGACATTTCTTATGTTCTTAAGAATGTTAGTGGGAGAGGCACTTTAACACTTCAAGCAAAGTACATAAGATATGCCATACTGGGTCAGACCAAGGTCCATCAAGCCCAGTATTCTGTTTCCAACAGTGGCCAATCTAGGTCATACGTACCTAGCAGTTTCCCCAAGGGACACAGGTTCCACAATGCTTGTATTGGTTCAAGCATTGATATCCTGGGTCCCTTCTTAATAATGGTTTATGGACCTTTCCTCCAGGAACTTGTCCAAACCTTTTTTAAACCCAGCTACACTAACAGCCTTTACTACATCCTCCGGTAACAAATTCCAGAGTTTGATTACACGTTGAGTGAAAAAATATTTTCTTTTATTAGTCTTAAATAGTTTACCCTGTAGCTTCATTGCATGTCCCCTAGTCTTTCTATATTCTGATAAGGTAAACAATCGATCTACGTTTACCCGTTCCACTCCGTTTATTAATTTATAGACTTCTATCATATCTCCCCTCAGCCGTCTCTTTTCCAGGTTAAAGAGCCCCAACCTTTTTAGCCTTTCTTCATAGGAGTATCCTTCCATCCCCTTTACCATTTTGGTGGCTCTTCTCTGAACCTTTTCTAAAATCGCTATATCCTTTTTAAGATACGGCGACCAGAATTGCACACAATATTCAAGGTGCGGTCTCACCATGGAACGATATAGAGGCATTATAATATCTTTTGTTTTATTTTCCATTCCTTTCCTTATCATACCTAGCATTCTATATGCTCTCTTGGCCGCTGCTGCACACTGGGCCGAGGGTTTTAACATGGTATCCACAATGACGCCTAAATCTTTTTCCTGGGTGGTGGTTCCTAATGTGGAACCTTGCATCGTCTAACCATAGTTTGGGTTGTTCTTCCCTAGGTGCATAACCTTGCACTTGTCCACATTAAATTTCATCTGCCATTTTGATGCCCAGTCTTCCAATTTATCAAGATCCTCTTGCAATTTTCCACAATCCTCTTGGGTTTTAACAACTTTAAATAGTTTTGTGTCATCTGCAAATTTGATAACCTCACTCGTTATTCCACTTTCCAGGTCATTTATGAATATGTCAAAAAGCAGCAGACCAAGCACAAATCCCTGGGGTACACCACTATTCACCTTTCTCCATTGGGAAAATTGGCCATTTAGCCCTACCCTCTGCTTTCTATCTTTTAACCAGTTCCTGATCCACAATAGTACACTGCCTCCTATCCCATGACTCTTTAGTTTTGCCAAAAGTCTCTAATGAGGGACCTTGTCAAAGGCTTTCTGAAAGTCCAGATACACAATATCAACCGACTCACCTTTGTCCACCTGATTATTCACTCCTTCATAAAAACATAACAGATTAGTAAGACAAGATCTTCCTTGTCTAAAGCCATGTTGGCTGTCTCCCATTAGGTCATGACTATCTACATGCTGAGTAATTTTATTCTTTATGATGGTTTCTACCATTTTTCCCGGTACTGATGTCAGGCTCACCGGTCTGTAGTTTCCCGGATCACCCCTGGAACCCTTTTTAAAAATTGGTGTTACACTGGCGATCCTCCAATCTTCAAGTATTAGAGATGATTTTAATGATAGTTCACAGATTACTAATAGCAGGTCTGCAATCTCGTATTTCAGTTCTTTCAACACCCTTGGATGTATACCATCCGGCCCAGGTGATTTGCTACTCTTCAGTTTATGTAATAGTTGTAATACATCTTCCCGATGTATCGATATTTCCTTCAATTCTTCCACACCTTTAAATACCACTTCAGTCATGGGTAACATCCCTACATCTTCCTCAGTAAAGACTGAAGCAAAGAATTCATTCAATCTCTCCGCTATCGCCTTGTCGCCTCTTAGTGCTCCTTTAACCCCTTTATCATCTAATGGACCAACTGACTCTCTCACAGGTTTTTTGCTACGAATGTACTTGAAAAGGTCTTTACTTCGCGTTTTTGCTTCCGCAGCAAGCTTCTTCTCAAATTCTCCCTTTGCCTGCCTTATCAATGTCTTGCATTTGACTTGCCAGTGCTTGTGCTGTTTCCAGGTTTCTTCGTTTGACTCTTTTTTCCATTTCCTGAAAGATGCTTTTTTGGCAACAGCCTCTCTGACCTCATCTTTAAACCATGCTGGCAGTTTTTTGGACTTCCTTCCACTTTTCTTAAAGCGTGGAATACAGCTGGTCTGGGCTTCCAAGATAGTATTTTTCAACAACAGCCAAGCCTGATGTACGTCTTTAACCTTTGCAACTGCTCCTTTTAGTTTTTTCTTAACTGTTTTCCTCATTTTATCATGGTTTCCCTTTTGAAAGTTAAAAGGTAGTACTGTGGATTTCCTTACTATCCCTCCTCCACTAATTAAATCAAAGGCGATCATGCTATGATCACTATTGCCAAGTGGCCCCAACACCCTTATCTCTTGCACTAGATCTGGTGTTCCACTAAGGACTAGGTCTAATATGGCTTCCCCTCTGGTCGGTTCATGAACCAGCTGCTCCAAGAAGCAGTCATTTATTTCATCTAGGAACTTTATCTCCCTAGCATGTCCTGACGTGACACTGACCCAGTCAATACCGGGGTAGTTGAAATCACCCATTATTATTACTGCACTGTAACTTTTGTTAGCTTCCTTGATTTCTTTGAACATTTCATCATCCATTTGGTCATTCTGGCAAGGCGCTCGATAGTACACCCCCACTGCCATTGCCTTCCCCCTTTTACATGGAATTTCAATCCATATAGATTCTACAGCAGATTTTGTTTCCTGCAAAAAACTTTAATCCTTTCTGACTCAATGCCCTCTCTAACATAGAGAGCAACCCCTCCAACAATTTGATCAGCTCTATCATTACGATATAGTTTGTACCCAGGTATCACAGTGTCCCACTGGTTGTCCTCCTTCCACCATGTCTCTGATATTCCAATCATATCTAACCTTTCATTTAGTGCTATATATTCTAACTCTCCCATCTTATTTTTTAGACTTCTAGCATTTGCATACAAGCATTTTAGAGAATGTATTTTACTCATATTAATTTGGCTAATGTTAGACATGGGTAATTTGGGATTTTTAAGCTCAGTCTGCTCCATACTTGAGGGCATTTGGGCTACTTTACTCTTTTGTGGAACCTCTCTGCTTTTGGTAGTATCCTTCAAAGATACATTCTTCCAAACCATCTGCTCTTGGGTGACTGTCGGCTTTCCCCTAATATCTAGTTTAAAAGCTGCTCTATCTCCTTTTTAAAGGTTAATGCCAGCAGCCTGGTTCCATCCTGGTTAAGGTGAAGCCCATCCCTTCGGAAGAGCCCCTCCTTTCCCCAGAATGTTCCCCAGTTCATAACAAATCCAAAACCCTCATCTCTGCACTATTGTCTCATCCACGCATTGAGACTCCGGAGCTCTGCCTTTTGGGTCCTGCGCGTGGAACAGGAAGCATTTCAGAGAATGCTACCCTGGAAGTTCTGGATTTCAACTTCCACCTAAAAGCCTAAATTTAGCCTCCAGAACCTCCCTACCACATTTTCCTATGTCATTGGTACCGACATGTACCAAGACAGCAGACTCCTCCCCAGCACTATCTAAGACCTTATCTAGGTGGTGCGTGAGGTCCGCTACCTTCGCACCAGGCAGGCATGTTACCAGGCTATCCTCACGTCCACCAGCCACCCAGCTATCTACATGCCTAATGATCAAATCACCAACTATAACGGCTGTCCTAACCCTTCCCTCATGGGCACATGGCCCTGGAGAAACTTCCTCAGTGCGAGAGGGTTTTACATCACCTGGAGGACAGGTCCTAGTTACAGGATCACTTCCTGCCACACCAGGGTGATGCTCTCCTGTCACGTGACCTCTCCCCTCCATGGCAACAGGGATGCTGCCAGACTGGAGGTGGGACTTCAGGACTATATCCCTGTAGGTCTCGTCTATGTACCTCTCTGTCTGTCTTATGCTTTCCAAGTCTGCTACTTTAGCCTCTAGAGAATGGACTCGTTCCCTGAGAGCAAAGAGCTCCTTGCACCTAGTGCACACGTAGGACCTCTCACCAACTGGGAGAAAATCATACATGTGACACTCAATGCAAAAGACTGGAAAGCCCCCATCCCGCTGCTGGACTGCTGTCTGCATCTTAGTTTTAAGTTTGTGTTTAGATCTAAGTTCTTTACTTACTAAGGGTTGCTATGGATATTTATACTAATAAAACTGTACCTAATACGTGTAATATACCTTGTTCACCTGAAGCTTAACTAATCTCAGGTCCTTAGGGTATGACTGATTTGGGTAATGAGCTTCACCTGAGAGCACCTCCTGTCTTTTAAGATGTGTAAGTACCTATAAAGCTACAATTATCCCAGGGGTGGGTGGGTGTGGGGAGGGAGGGAGGGAAATAACACTTATTAAAAGAGGGCTGCTACACAGTACCCTGTCTTGTGCTGCTGAGGTAAGCTAAATTCTGATTTGATTTAAATTATAGCACTTAGCTGCTGCTAGGCTCTAACTTCTTATGAAATTTAAACTACAAGCTCTCTGCTGGGTTCTAAATTTAACCAGAAATCTCTCTTCTGTGTTTTAAATTTAAGCTAAAAGTACTTTGCTGATGCCAAGCCCTGAGTGACTATTAAATTTAAACTACAAGCTCTCTGCTGGGTATGAAATGTAACCAGAAAGTTCTCCTCTGTGTTTTATATTTAAACTTAAACTGCTGCTACTAGGCCCTGACTGATTTAACAAAAAATAGTGGGTTCACAGATTAATTAGCTTTAATACAAAGAATTCCTTTTAGAAAATTACCAGAAGTATATACTCACAGTTGCAGATCTCTCTTCAGAAGTAACAGTCCGCTTTTCTAGTCCTTCAAGACAGAGGATCACAGTACAAATGAATGAACCAGGGTGAGGTATAGAACCAAAGCCCAGAACCCTGGTTCAGTTCCCCTTTTTACCATAAACTATTGGCCTCAAAGTTACTTACTCCCCTTGCGCTCAAACTTTGACTACAAACTGTCTGGTAAAGGAGTCTTATACCCACATGGTTTGCCTTGCACAATGCTGCATGTATGTTATAATCTTCTGCATTATAAACAGATTGAACCATAAAACTAACACATTGTATAATTTGATTTGTTTGTTTGTTTTTATATACCGCGCTATTACAGATCAGTGCGGTTTACATGAAAAATATGAATGTGTGTTACAAACAACACTTAAAGATAACATAGTGGTTGGATTATATAGCTTACATGGTTTAGAATCTAACATCGTTTCTAACATGGTTTACATCTGGGGTGAAACCAGGGACATATAGCTAGGAATATATTTACATTACAGGAGTTTACATCTGAGGTATAACTGAGAACATATTTACATTACAGGAGTTACATCTGAGAACATATTTACATTACGGGGTTACATCTGAGAACATGTTTACATTACAGGTATTATAGCTAGGAATATATTTACATTACTGGAGCATGTTCGCAGTTATTACTAGGAACATATGTATCTTACTGGAGCATGTTCACAATAATGGGCTATTTTCGTTTGTGTGGCTAGTCTAGAGTGGTTGGTTGTACGTTAGTTGGAAGAGATGAGTCTTCAATGCCTTCCTAAAGGTTGTAAGATCCGGAATAGCGCGTATCATTGGGGATAGGGCATTCCATTGGGTTGGCGCATATAGAGAAAAGGTGCAGTTCTTGGTTGACTGGTTACAGGTCCTTACTGTTGCTGGAGTCATGAGAGCGTTTACCATACACGTTCTCCTGGTTCTGGTCTCTGGCGTTCTTTGAATCAGTTCTGAGAGCGAAGTTGCCGACATTGTATGCAGGGTCTTAAAAGTGAGTAGCATTGCTTTGTAGGTCAGGCGGCTTGCTATGGGGAGCCAATGAAGCTGAATTAGAATGGGAGTGATGTGGTTGTGTCTGGATGCAGCTAGGATTGTGCGGGCAGCTGTTTTCATGGCGAGTTGTAGTGGCTGGAGGGTGTGCTTCAGCATACCATGAAGGATGATGTTGGAATAGTCTAGATGAGGGAGGATGAGAGCTTGAGCAACCGAGCGGAAGTCAGAGGTCTCAAGGAGAGGTCATAAGTGCCAGAGGGTTCTTAGCTTATAGTAAACTGTCTTGGAGATATTTTGAGTGTGGGTCTCCCATGACAGGAGTTGGTCGATTGTTACTCCCAGATATCGGACCTCTTGCTTGGTTATGAGGTCGAAGTCTTTCACTTTAAGGGAGGGCGGTGGGGTAAAAGTGGGGTCTTTGGATATGACTTTGAATATGAATACGACCTCAGTCTTATTGGTGTTGACCTTCAGGTTGTGTATCATGAGCCAATCTGAGACTGCATTGAAACATTCAACTATGGACGAGTATTCTGGCTTGTCGATGATGAATGGAGCGTATAGTAACACATCGTCGACGTAGATGTGGTAGAATATATTGAATGATTGGATGATGGCAAAAATATTGGGCCCGATATACACGATTAGTGCAGCTGCTGCATGTCCCGCTGCTGACCACTTAGCATCAGGGCGGTCCGAGGACAGCACCTGGCCATAACTGGGTGGCAGCAGCTTGATATCGCTGCTACCTGCTTTTGGCAAAGCAACGGAAGTCAGGTGCAGCAAAGGTTGCCCTAACTCTCACCATGGAAGCTAACCAGTCCGCAGCTGAATATGCAGTCTAGGCAACCTGGATATGCAATGCTGGGGCCAGATATGGCCCTGACACTGAATATCTGTGTTTAAGGTTCAGCAGTGAGGGGTAGCCTGCTTTAACAGCGTTAGCTGCCACCGCTGAATATTGGGCCCATAAGATATAAGAATAGAAAACCATTAGACTGCATGAGAAGTTCCATGCTATTGGTTTTCTTTCAGCCACATTACAAAAATATAACATTGAGCTCTGCTAGAATTAGATGCACGCATGCTGTTCCATCACTACTTGAACTATTACGACAAGACATGAGAGATCAGAGTTACACTACTGATGGAGAGAGCAGAGTTACACTACTGATGGAGGAGAGAGCAGAGTTACACTACTGATGAAGAGAGCTCCGCTGAGAGCAAACCCAAGTCCAGCTATTGGCCTGTGAGGGAACCTGAATTACCGGGGCATGCCACCCATGGAAAGAGATTCTAAAAAGTTAAATAAAATGGCGGATAAAAGCTGTAAGGAAATAAATCCCCAGAGAGTGGCCTTTTCCACCATTAACTACAAACGTTTGTGTTTGTGTGATAAAAAGAACAAACTTGAAATGGTTTGTGGTGTAGCTTTAACTAGCAGATAAATGTTTATGTTCTCTGAGCACTGCCATCACCTCCTGCCACTGCCAAGAGTTTATTTTTATATACACATCTCTTCAGTTCAAGCTAAGGTTTGAACCATGCCTGTAACAGTCTCTGTTCAGTCTGCAGATGGGAACTCTATCAACATCACGCTCTTAAATATCTTTCTTTTCCAAGCTAAAAACTGCCAGGTCCTGTTGTTATCTGACTCATTTAAAAAGAAGAGCACCCATACACTATTCTGTGCGTCCCTGGTTCCCCCCGCTGTATGGGCCAGACCAGAGTTTGTAAGTCCTGAGGAGCTCTCTTTTACATAAACAGCTGTGCACAATGTGGATGGTCATAAGCAACGGCCCGGGAGGCCAGCAGTGGGCACAGAAATCGAGACTGGCGCTACACCACTTAAAAGAAGCCACACTTCCCACCTAAAGAGGCTGGTACCTGGATTTGGGAAACAAAAAGGAGAAAGCAGACTACCTTATGGAAGTCATTGACAAATGGCTTACTCGTTCAGTTTTTTTGTGTGTAAAATACTTACTCCACAGTCAATGTACAACTGCTTAAGAAAGCAGCTTTGACTGCATTAGAGGTAGCACATACAGCACTTCTGTCATACAGGGAGGCTTGTCAGAGACAGAAAACGGGGACAAATAGCGGGATGGACATCCCAATGGGGCATCCATCCCCGCTATTCGTGTTACAGAATAGACCCCTGTGTGGACAGTACCAGGGTGGTCTGTGGCTGGAGCTATGGTGTAGTTGGATGTTATCTGCTTAGTGGCAATTTTCGTCACAGTGATTCGGATAGCAAGCCGCATAATTTAGGATGGCATAACCTATCTTAAGTGCTCTATAGGTTGACTATTCAGGTAGTGGCTGAATATATCCACTAATAAGAGAATGGCCACACTAGCCATTGAAGGTGGATATTGAATGCCAGTCAGTACATGGATACTGGCGCTGAATATCTCAATTATATTAAGCCACCGCGGCCCACATTAAAAAAAAAAAAACACAACTCAGCAACTACTTAATTATCTCTCTTCTCTCCTCATCTGGGGCATCTCCATCCAGTTTTGGCCTCAATCTTCCCAAAAGGTATATCTCTTTACTTCCAAGAGAGGTGAGGCTACAGGCTACCTATCAAAGAGCTTTCACATTTGCTGGGATCCAATTATGAAACAAAGTGCCTGTAGATATTCAGGCAGAGACTATGTCCATTTTCAGAAATGGCTTAAGGCCTGGCTGTTTTAAGAGGGCTTTCTCTAGCTAACATAGCAAATTGAAGCTCTAGTGAGGCAGGGAAGGGCTGTAGACCAGGCAGGGCCAATATGAGGATATGAGGCACCTCAAGCGAACTCCCTGCTACAGCCCTTGTCCCCACTGCTGACCCTCTCCAGGACATGCAATGGTGGCAATACTTTTAAAACGGCACCGCAGCACTTACCGTCACCTCCAGCTCTGCACTGCTGTTTTGCATGGGGGTGGAAGCATCAGCAGCGGTGGCAAAGGGTGGCCTTGTACCACTAATGCCCTAGGCAACTGATTAGTTCACCTAATGGATGGGCCAGCCCCAAATCCGGGAGTATGAACTAAGGGAGCAAGACTGTTTAAACTGTTTAAGGCAGGACATGGGGAGGTTTATTGTTGTCTAATTGATATTGGATAGCTTTAATTGTGGTTATTATGTTATACTCTGCTCTGAATGTTTACAATGGATAAAGTAAGTAAATATAAATAAATAATTTTCATTGGGGCTGAGTCTCCAATAAGAGTGTGGTAATTAATAAATTAATATTAATGGCAGCATGGATTATTGCACTAGTGAATCAGCCACTTGGAGTAGAGAGTTCACACTGTCAGAAAAGGTACAAAGAAGGGTCAAAAAACTAGCAAAAGAATACAGGAGCTTACCTGTGCTGAAAAACTGTCCAGACTGAGGGTGTTTAAGCATTGCACTCTACAAATATAAATAATATACTCTACAGGACTTTTTCCAACAATCTTTTTTATGGTTCAAAGCAGCTGCAAACAAAAGAAAGGCATCTAAGATTAAGGGAGAGTTTCACTGGCTTCAAAGGAGGAACGATTTTATTTTGAATGGCAAAACTGTGAAGCCTAATGTCAGCAGAGGTAGTTACAGTTGTGGCCAACATTATTGGCACCCTTGCAATTTAGGTATGTTGTGTACAATATCTTGAGAAATAATTGGAAATAATCCAACTGTATGTCATCATAGTATTTTAATAGTATGTTCAAAAGGTATACAACAAAAAAAAGATGCCTGTACAACTTAGACGAAGTAATTTCTGAGAAAAAAACCCAAAAATATGACCTGGGCAGGAATAATGGCGCCCTTCGCTAATATTTGGTTGCACAACCCTTGGCAGTGATGACAGCCTCCAAACACTTTTTGTAGCCATCTATAAGTTTCATATATCTGTCTGCTGGAAGTTTCTCCTGCTCTTCAACTGCGATTTGTTCCAGCTCATGAATGTTTCCAGAATTCTTTTTACCAATGGCAGATTTCAGCTCTTTCCAAAGGTTCTTGATTGGTTTGAGATCAGAATTCATTGCTGGCAAGTTTAAAACAGTCCATTTGTTCCTTTTTAACCATCCTTCTCTACTTTTGGATGCATATTTTGGGTCATTGTCCTGCTGAAGGACCCATGACCTTTGATCCAGACCTAGTTTTCTGACACTAGGTAGCACATTTTGCTCCAAAATACCTTGGTAGTCTGCTGACTTCATGATTCCTTTAATATGTTCTAGGCCTCCAGTTCCTGAGGCAGCAAAACAGTCACACAACATGAAAGGTGGTTTTTTTTCCTTATAAGCTTTATTTCTTTGCCTGTAAATGTATCATTGGTCTGTATTACCAAAGAGCTAAAGTTTGGTTTCATCTGTCCACAGAACATCTTCCCAGAAGGATTGTTGTTTCTCAAGGTGGGTTTGGGCAACAATCAGGCGTGCCTTTTTATGTCTGTCTTTGAGCAGTGGAGTCCTTGGCCTTTGTCCATGAAATCCTTCTTTGTTTAGTGTGCGGCGCATGGTGCAGGTTGAAACCACCACTCTAGATTGCTCCAGGTCCGCCTTAAGCTCTTTGGATGTTGTACGTGTGTTTTTCTAAAAGTTTGCACTAACCTTCAAAGACTTCTTCGATTAAATTTCCTCTTTCCACCACGTCACGAGAGGTTCTTGACAGTTCCATGAGCAGAAAACCTCTTAATAACTTTGCTAACTGTAGACACAGGAATCCCAAGGTCTTTGGAGATGACCTTCTAGCCCTTTGAAGTTTGATCATAACAGCTTTTCTGATGGTCTCAGGCAGCTCTCGTTTTTTACCATTGTGAAAATGGGGAAGAGGGAGTAAATGTGGCCATTTTAAACATTAGAGTAATCTTTCATTGAAACCACCATTCTAGATTGCTCCAGGTTAGCCTTAAGCACTTTGGATGCAGTACGTGGTGTTTTTCCAACAATTTGCACTAACATTTGAAGACTTCCTGGATTAATTTTCCTCTTCCTATCATGACTGTTCCATGGGCAGAAAGTTTCTTAATAACATTATGAACTGTAGACACAGGAATCTCAAGGTCTTTGGAGATGGCCTTGTACCCCTTTGAAGCCTGATATTAGGTGATAATGGCTTTTCTGGCAGTTTCAGGCAGCTCTCTTGTCTTCACCATTGTGAAAATGGAACAGGGAATGAATGTGGCCATTTTAAACATTAGAGTCATCATTCATTGGTTGGTTCAAGTCATGTGAGTACTGACAATTGATCACAGATATGCCTAATTTTACTGCAATGGGAATGGGATTCTTCTGTTCAAACTGATTTGAATTGTTTATAAGGGTGCCAATTTAATCACGTCCTGGCAATATCCCAGTTTTTATACTATTTCCTTTTTAAATTGGTCTTGTTTTATTTGATTCTTTTACGTGTGCATATATAGTCCAAAGCCATTTTTTCTGGCCACTTTTGTTTTTTAGGAGATATTGGACATTAAGGGGTTGAACTGCAAGGGTACCAATAATGTTGACCACAACTTCC
Organism: Ichthyophis bannanicus; assembly: GCA_033557465.1. Classification (NCBI taxonomy): domain Eukaryota; kingdom Metazoa; phylum Chordata; class Amphibia; order Gymnophiona; family Ichthyophiidae; genus Ichthyophis; species Ichthyophis bannanicus. Next base: position 797,020,683 of record CM066032.1, read on the forward strand.
ACATTAAACTAAGCGAGAATTTAGAGGAAAAAGATATTGGTAGGTATGATTATATAACTATATGCTAAGGCAAGGTATGGATTTAGCAGTTTTGACCCGATTGCTATTTGGGTCGCAATATTTGGGGTGAGGAACAAATATTTTTCATTATTGCAGTATTGGCTATAGATATAAAAATGTTTATATTCATTGATGCTTTACCTAGTTAAATGTCTCTCTTAACCGGTTAACTTTTAACTTTAACCATATATTCCGACACTTAACCAGTTAAGTCAGAAACACCGAGTATAGCTGGTTAAAATTAGCATGATAAACTTATTCCTTTAATGTTGACTTGCTAATTGTGTGGTCTGACTTAGTCTGTTAACTGTAAACAAATAGAATTGGATATTGGTGCTGTCCAATTAAATCACTGCCATGCCTCTGATACCTCCCACATTTAACGAGTTAAACAAATTGTCCAAAGAAATTTTATCAGCCTGCATGTCCAAAAATTCAAACTTAGAGATTTCCTGGTAATATCTTTTGGAAGATACCCAGGCAAATGTACCATACCCTGGATTAGCACACAAGTAGAGGAGAGGCAGAAGATCCTGAAATACCAAGAAATGCAGTCAAGAGACCAAACAAATGTTGGGTGCCACGGGCTTGATAATGAAGAATTTCCAAGAACATCTTGACAAACTACTCATACATGTTACATCTTACAAATTCCAGGAGGCAGCTCTCTTTAGCATGATGCAAGTACTACACTGAGCCTTAGCAGTAAATTTAAGAGACTGAGATTATACTCCACATACCCTAGCTTAGAAGTGAGGTTCACGACTGTCATGGAATGCATAAAACTAACCCATATGGAGAAACTGTCCCGAGAAAATAGTTAGGTAAATCAGGTTATAGGCGATAGACCTCTTGTCTTCTTTCAACTGAAACCAGCCAGGAAACCTAAAGAAAAATCTTCTAAAGAGTACCTCTTAAAATATTACACTTTATTGTATATGTGTGTGTATGTATTGGTGTATATAATGCAAAATGTATATTGCTTTCCAATTTGTTAAAATCTGCAAATAATGATAAAGTGAATATGGCACATATAAAAGTTTGGACATTCGTCCAATTAAATCATTATTAATTATTTAAAGTTGCTAATAAGGCCCAAATGGTTGACTGATTTCTTGGGCCTTCAAATTAGATAGATGAAGAGAATTCCACAGAACAAATACTGTGACCCTTCTCTTTCATTTATTTATTGAATTTTCAACATAAATCAAGTACAGTCAAACCTCGGTTTTCATGATTAATCCGTTCGAAAAAGTCTGACTAAAACCGAAACGTATGAAAACTGAAGCAATATTTCCCATAAGAAATAATATAAATCCAATTAATCCGTTCCAGACACCCAAAAACATTCACAAAAAATACATTTTATAGAGAATAACTATATTTTTACATACAGAAAACAATGAGAAATAAATATAAATGACTAATGAAATGGATAAATGAACATTTAACATCACTGAAAGCAAGCTAAGTGCAGTACTGTACAGTACAGTATGTTAACATCTGGCCTTAGCCACCCCTGACAAGCTGACAAGCCCAGCTCTCTTCGGAATCACATTGGATTCAGCCCATTAAAATACCTTTACATTATCTGCTCAATGCTTCAGAATGGCAGAAAATCTTAATGATATAGCTTCAGACGTACCCTGCAAGAAAAAGAACTGCCTCCCACATTCATGCAACATCTCCTGCTTACGTTGACAGCTTTTCTTCCCTGCTACCTCTGAGCCTGAGGGGGCGCTCTAGAGAACGGGCAGGCGGTGGACGAGATCGGGGCCTTCCTCTCTGCGCAATCCTTGCCTCTCTGACTCTGACCAGGCTCGAGGATGTGTTTCATTTACGTGCTCAGCTGGCTTTCGCTTCTCATCATGCTGGCGATCGGTGAGTCTGGGGGGCAGTGCTGCCGGGACCGGGGGGGGGGGCGTTCCGGCAGTGTATACAGACCGGTGTGCAGCGCGAGGGTGTATGTATTTACAGTACTGTACTTTACGAAAACCGAGGCGATGTACGAGAACCGGGACAAAATCTCAGTCAAAAAAGACGTTGAAAACCGAAGCGATGTATGAGAACCGGGACAAAATCTCAGTCAAAAAAGACGTTGAAAACCGAAGCCTATGAAAACCGGGGCAAATGAAAACCGAGGTTTGACTGTATACACTTTCTGGAAAAAGAATTATCATGAGCAAATACAACATAAAAAGGAAAAACAAAATACTAAGAAAAAAAAATCACAATGCTATATCCTGCAAGCCCACAAAATAAAGGGGGGAGGGACACAGAGACCAGCAATGGAAAGGAAAAACCCCAATTAAGGAGAAAAGAAAAAGAAAAACTGGCGATAAAGACCTTTCAAACTTCTTAGATCGTGATTGTTGTTTTGTCTACTTGCAACAACTATGGTCTTCTCTAAGCAGCTATCTCAATATTTGACAATGCAAATCCTACTCCTCACATTCACAGACAAAAAACTTCTCCCAGCATATAATTCAGAAACAGATTTTTGAAGAATATAAGTCACCGTGAACTTAATCCCAACTACAAGCAACCAGCAGAGAGACAGTAGTGAGTAGACAAATAGACTAAACAATGGGTAGGAGGAAAGCCTCAGATAACTTAACCTCCCTCTATGTGGCTACTCAAAGCCATAGGGGAACAAACAGCTCCACATCATAGGTTGAAAAAACTCCTCCCATCAACAAATTCAAAAATGTTTTTATTATTTGTTGATGGGAGGAGTTTTTTTAGCCTCTGATGTGGAGCTGTTTGTTCCCCTATGGCTTTGAGTAGCCACATAGAGGGAGGTTAAGTTATCTGAGGCTTTTCTCCGACCCATTGTTTAGCCTGTTTGTCTACTCACTACTGAGTCTCTGCTGATTGCTTGTAGTTGGGATTAAGTTTGCGGTGATTTATATTCATTAAAAATCTGTTTTTGAATTATATGTTGGGAGAAGAGTTTTTGGTCTGTGAGTGTGAGGAGTAGGATTTGTGTTTTTCTCCAGACCAGTGGGTTTGGTAGCTTGTTTGAGTATATGACAATGAATATAATTCACTCTTATGAATCAGAGGAAGGCTACAAAAAGCCTCTAAATGCTTTCATCTAGCAATTTCAACTTTAGCAACACTGTTAAGAAATGGAAATTACATAGAACTATTGAGGTCAAGATAGGATCTGGAAGACCAAGAAAAATCTCTAATCGAATTGCCCAAAAACTGGTCAGATTTTCAAAATCCACATATCACTGCAAACAACTTGCTGAAAAATTCAACCAATATTGAAGTAACTGTTTATAGCACTGTATTGCCTATAAACCAATGATTCACATGGGGCAGTTATCAAAAGGAAACCTTTTCCGTGACCTCTTCACAATAGTCATCTAAATTATGCAAAAGAAAACCTTGATAAGCTTTAACTTTTTGAAGCAAAGTACTTTAGATTAATGAAATGAAAATTGAACCGTTTGGCCTCAACCATACAAGATATATTTGGGAAAAAAAGGCGATATTTAATGAAAGAAGACCTTGCCAACCATTCAGCATGCAGATTTATCTGCTACGCTTTGGTGTTGTGTGATAGCCAGTGGCAAAGGAAATACTAGGCAAGTGGAAGGAAGGATGGATTCAGTGCATCCCTTACTCAGTGAAGAAACGGAAACTGAAAAGAAGCTAGAGATATTTTATAAGCAAGAGAATGATCTAACATACAACCATGAAGTATTTACAGGAAAGAAAGACCAAGATTTTATAATAGCCTTCAAAATCCAAAAACTTGATCATTGAATAACTGTGGGGAAATCTCAGATGCACGTTTCTGAGCTAGAAGAGTTTGGCAAGGAAGCGGGAAAATCAAGAATAGAAAGACTCTTAGCTGGCCACATGATGCATTTGGAAGCTGTTCTGTCAAGTGTTCCAAAGTACTAACTGAAAAGGTGTTCAGACGTATGTACCTTCCATAGTCACCATTTTCTTCTTTTGAATCTGTAAAACATTGCAAATAAATAATAATTCTGCATTAAAAAATGCAGAAAGATGTTGAGGTCTATATTCAAATAGAGTTATACGTTCACTAGTCGCCAGAGAACATATAACTCTGCTATCTGGAGATTTTTGGGGATAAGTGAGCAGGAAGGTGCCTATTATGATGCTATTTTATAAAGACACATCATAAAATACTAGTGTAAATCCAATAGCAATAATGCCTAAAAGGCATGGAAAATACGCTTGCTTTGAAAATGTTAATGTATACTTTCTATGCGTATGCACATATTTTATGTACTACACACCTAAAGCATGACGCCACCCACATTCCACCCAAACTCTGCTCCTGTGCATGCCTATTGTAAAAGTATGCGCTGTCTTGCACCGTTTGTACTTTTATGCATGACCTAATTTTAAAGAGCCCATCTATGTACATAAAACACCACTTTACACACATAAATGATTGATAAAAATTAACTTGATACTAACCATAGAGTAAAGGGGGGGGGGGGGGTGGGGGGAAGACAGGAGTGAAGACAAGCTGTGAAAATTATCTCTATAGTGGAACTATTCAGCTTTTATTTGGATAAGCTGTACACTTAGTTCAGGCCTGATAGTGCTGGAAGCGGTGAGTGGCACTAAATATACATATTAATTTAAACACTGGCATTCAAATTCATGTGTTTGCTGCTACCGCTGAAAAATTGGGTCTGTCATGTTTAACTTTGTACCATATAATTTATAGTTTATTAAAAACTTGATATACTACCCTTCGAAACAGCACAGCGATTCACAATGCATACAAAAGAATAAATTAGGTAGAAAAGAACTTCATTAAAATGACAGTAAGCAGGCAGTGATAGTAGATAGCAGCACAGAAGAGATAGGTCAGGGGTAACTGCAGAAACCTAGAGGCCCTCATTTTGAACCACGTCTAGCTGGTCTGGACATCCGATTCAGACCCACTAAACTCCTGGATCACGCTAGCAGGAACAGAGCTCACCGCACATAGATGCAAGTTGTGCGGGGAGCTCTGTTCGTGGGAAGGAGGGGGCGAGCCGAGGGAGGAGAGAGGGTGGGCAGTGGGCGGCATCATGACCCGGTCGTACAAAGCCAATTCCAAGGTCAGTGGAATAAGTCCCCCTAGACGTCAGGAGGTGCTGGAGCCTGGGCACCAAAGGCAGGTGAGGGGGTGCAGTGGGATCCCCCCGACCCGATCCTGGCCATGGAAGGCCCGATCAGGGGTTGGGCTGCAGGGAAAGGTGATTTCAAGGTTCAGCCAGTGATCATGACTCCTGCATGGAGCTGCAGTGGCATGGCAACAGGATACCATGCCACAGCTGCTCCATGCAGGAGGCAGGCTGAGCTAGCCAGGTAAGTGCCGAGACATCCAAGGTGCCTGAATCGGGGCATGTCCTGGACATCCCAGACTTTATGTCACGATTCTGCTCCCATGAGGATGTCTAGCCCCTGCGGGAGCAGAATCGGGTGCATCCCCAGGCTGTTCGGATGTCTGGACGTCCGGATGGCCCGGGGATGCACAGCACTGAATGGGCCTCAGAGTGTCTACGGAGGTAGGTCAAAGGCAAATCTGAAAAGGTGTGTTTTTAGTTCGGACTTAAACTTGGGGTATAATGTCTCAAGAAGGATGTCTAAGGAGAGAAAATTCCAAAGATAGGGTCCCAGAAAATAAAAAGTGGCACGACGGGTCGATTCTAGACAGGTTTGTGACAGAGTAGGGAGGTGTAACCAATTCCCGTGAATCGAGCGTGGCGACCAGAGAGGGGCATGCAGAATGAGATGACAAAAAAGCTAGAGTGCCAGAGTGAAAGATCTTGTGTGTGAGAGTGAGGATCTTGAAATGGTTCCAATGGCTGATGGGTAACCAGTGAGATTTGATGAACAATAGGGTGACATGGTCAAACTTAGTGGCATGGTGGAGAAGTGTTTAAACAGACTTGAGTCATTTCAATTGATATTGGGGTAGACTGGCATAAATGATACTGGGATAATCTTGGTGTGAGATGACCAGGGTGAGCAGCAAGGTGAGGACAGATGAGTCTGGACGGAACAGATGGAACGTATCTGGCAGACGATGCAGAAGGAGCACTTCACTACCATGCTAAAGTGTTGATGAAAGGAAAGAGATGTATCCAGAATAAAGTTGAGATAACTGTAGGAGGAAACCAAAGGGATTGGTATGTCATCGATGATGGGGAACAGTGTCGGAGCATAAGTGGAGCCAGTTAACCAGACAGCGGAAGTATTAGAGGGTTTTAGTTTTAGGCAGCATAAAGCCGGGCAGCAACAGTAGAAAAACAGCTATTAATAATGGTCAGATCAGGGGAGATGAGGTGCGTATGTATCAGCAGCAGGAAGTCATCCGCATAATAGTCTGCAGATACATCCTGCTGCTGAATCAGAGTGGCGAGAGGGGCTAAGAAAACACTGAAAAGGAGAGGAGCTAGAACAGCACCACAGGTTAGGGGAAGTGAGGTAGAAGCAGAGTGTCAGAAAGAAATCTTATTTGAACGATCAGTAAGGAAAGAGTGAAACCACAGAAGTTGTTTCGGCTTCTGTTCATATAAAGTAGCATTTTACAAATGATATTCTATTGCAATCTGGGACATCCAAGCCAGAGCATCTGGAAAAACAAAAGCAGGCACGTTCAATTTAGGCAAAATTTCACAAAAGTAGACGCGCCCGATAAGGACATCTGTGGGGGGGCATCTTCATAGACATCCCTGGAATAGTATTCTAGACTGAGGATGTCTAGGAATAGCCTAATGGTTAGAGTAGTCGGTTGAGACCAGGGAAGCCAGAGTTCGAATCCCACTGTTGCTATCATTGTGACTGTGCAGAATACTGGGGATGATGGAATGCCACCTTCTCTACACCCTCTGGATGCTTTAAAGACAAGACGAGCATTTTCCTGATGTCTATTCGTGCCTGGAGCAGGTATAACCTTAGATATAACTCCAGACATCCAGGACGTTTCTGAGATCAGGTGGTGATGTCCAGGTTCTTGGGAATGCTCTGGCCATGCCTTCACCATGCCCCCCTTCAGACTTGGACGTCAACAGACCCAGCTTCTAAAATGCCTCTGGAGACATCTCCGTGCTTTGGATATTTCTATGCCTGTTTCAAACATCCAAAACATGGATTATTTCAAACATACAGTTTGGCAATGGCTTGTGGTCTTGGGCAAGCCACTTAACTCTCCATAGCCCATGTTCCCTGTAAAATAGTTATCTCCAAGTTATAATGCCCTGTTCAATGTAATTTCAGTTTGTTCAATGTAAACCGCACTGATGCAGAATAGCACGGTATATAAGAGAATGTAAATAAATAAATAAATATAAATAAATAAATGGCTGCCACAACCTTTGCATACAACTGAATACATTCACCAGTACTTCAGATGAGAGAGACCTAAACATTTTGGAAAGGCATCTTACTATGGTTTCATATAATTAATGTTCAGCTGCTCTCCTGCTATATTTCAGAGGCAATGTCAAAGTTCTACTGTTGTGGTCACGACATTAAGCTACCAGCAGACCAAGCATCGAGGGATTACTCAGTTACCCCATGGATGAAAGCCACTCGTTTTGCGAAAAAACAGAGTATACTGAGGAGGAGAATTAAAGGCATCAATGTGAGTGACTTGTGTAGGGGTTGAAGGGACAGAATGAAATTCAATACAGTATGAGAGAAAACGTGTTTCTTTGATGCTGGGAACATGACAAAGAGAATCCTAGCAGCAGAGAGAGAGCCAGAGAAATGCAGCCCCTTGCCCCAGCGCAATCTCTTCTCAGACCCCACAAAAAATGCAGGGGATTGAAAAGTGGTTTTCAAGTGAAATCAAGACATTTTTATCAGATCACGTAAAGAGCTTTTCATTTTATTTTTTAAATTTATTTACCCCAACCCTCCCTGCCTCCCCCAGATACAGTTCTTGCTGATATACCATATATCTGTCACAATACCATTTCAAGCTGAATCAGTGCCTCTGAAAGTAGCAGCGTTCCCAGTCACAGCAGAGGACTACAGTGCCAGCTCAGCTCAACAACAAGCTACACAAGCAGAGAGTGACAGAGCACACCCCTTCCAGCCAGCTGCAGTGTGCAGGCATTCTACTGAAACTCACAGAAGCAAAGCCTCAGTCTTGCTCCCTCAGTTTGCGTTTTTATTTCATATGCCCATAGTAAAACCCTTGACACATCAGACACTGGATAAATCTAAGAAAGTCTAGCCCACTTTTATCTCAGAAGGTTTTCTGCCTGCGTAACCTCTTTCTATTGCTCTGTAATCCTATTCTAACATTAAAGAAACAAGGAAGCGGTGCTACCGCTGTTAGAAATTCGCCCTATGCACCTTTAAGAGCTAAAGTTGATTAACAGTGAACATTTCCACATTACGTGTTACAGAGATCAACGACATCGTGAATGCTGCTAAATGCAAATGTCTCTTTTGCGGTAATCTGTTTCATTTACTGCATCTGCCTCAGTTCCATTTTCAAGTTAACATAATTCTGATCTCTCTCTCTCTCTCCTTTTTACTGCATGCAGGCTGCTAGACACATGTGTGCAAGGCAAATGGAATCTGAACTTAGCTTAACAGCCTCATTTATTCCTGATGGTTTAAATTATTTCATGACAATTAATGACACCCCCTCAGCTTCCTGTGCAGCACTGCCAGATGTTCAGAGACCACAGAGCCTCTTCTCTTCTATGATGGCTGGTGACAAGTTGTCTTCTGAAGGACATTCCCTAGGTGTGCAGGCCGAATGACACTTCCTATGGTTAATACCTCTCCACCTCCCTGGGTAACCAATGGCAAGAGAAGCAGAAAGGCAGGAGGAATCAACAGCCGGTATACGAGAGAGGGTAAATTATAAAAAGTGACCTGGACACAAAAAGGAACACCACACCATTATGTCTAATCTAACAGCAGCTTCCAACCTTTTTCTTGGGAGTGATGCTAACAGAAAAGGCTATATGTTTTGATATTTCAATCTTTTTTCTCATTTTTACAATTGTTTTGGGTTTTTATTTGTTTTGCTTTTGAAAGATGATGAAGGCTACAGTGACAAAAACACACATCCATTTCCTTTACTTCACACTGTTAAATCCCAGCAAGGATAATGCCATTTCAGTAGCACTAAGGCTACCAAACACTCTTCTTCCTGCACCATGCCAAGTGCCAAGTTCATCCAGGTCTGTTTTTCTTCTATGAGCATTACAGGGCATAGAAGTGGGAGGAGAGGGGTGAAAGAGGGGCCTACTTACCAGAAAATACTCAAGAAGGAGAACTGTGGCACCAAATGAACCAGTGGTGCCAGGGCAATACATCCAAAAACGGCCCTCATAGGACCTTTTCTGGATGCATAGTCCACATACCCTGGCTTAGAAGTGAGGATCATGACTATCATGGCATGCGCAAAACTAACCCATATGGAGAAACTGACCCGAGGCAAATCCTGTAGGCATCAGGCCTTGAGGGGTTTCAGAAACACCTATCCCCCCCTCCTCACACATGCATCCATAGAAGCTTGGAGAACACAGAAGCCCGTGAACAGCAAAGCCCAGACAGGTGCAATAAATAATAATAATAATCTTTGTTTGTGCCCAACCTAACACCCCACAAATCCCCAAAATTGCATTTTACGAATACAGTCATAAAAGTAATAATAATCCATACTATTCACACATACAGTGCCGATGGCCACTGCAGCAGTGGTGGAGCTCAAGTCGGCACCACGTGTTAAGCTAAATCCTTTTGGAGTGTGGCTACAGGACAAGTCACTATTGCCAAGGTTCAATACACCATGTGGCCAAGTTTCTCAGTGCCACAGGAGAGTGAACTGACAGCCATAGCAGCTGGTTGCTTGAGTCAGGCAAAGCTGTGAACTGTTTTTTTATTTTTCCTTTTAACACACGGTTCAACAGAACACAACAGGAACATGCTCCTCTCCAGAAGACCAGCATTAAATGCAGCAATGTTCCCACAAAACTCTGCAGGAGTCCTCCGCCCATGCTGCTGCCGGAAGGGGAAGTTGCTGCAGTACTGCATTCAGTCACAAGGGGGCAGGCTGTGCTACAACTAAAAACATGATTCACAGCATCTCTCCCCACTAGCAGCAACGTGGGCAGAGGACTCCCACGCAGTTTCACAGGCACATTGAAGAGTAGCGCTACAAGTGATGTCAGAACAGGAGGCAGCAATAAGGAGCTAAAAAGTTCTCCTAAAATAGTTTCAACTTGGCGGCAGCAGCTGCTATACAAGCTGGCCCGGCCCGGGGTCAGACACGGTAAATAAGAACCAGGGCTCAGAAAAGAAGGTTGCGCAACACTTCTTAGGTGACACTATCATTCCAGATTAGGATGATGGATCCATTGTGATACTTTCTATTCAGATGCCTCAGGGAGGATGATAATGGACCACAATATCTATGAGAGTCAGTGACCCATTCTCTTCCACAGAGGGTATGGCGCTCATCAAGGCAGGCATTATCAGCTGCTCCTCCATTGCCACAGGTGATGCTGGAACTAAGTCGGCAGGGTTTGCATATGTAGATCCAATTTTAAGAGATGCATTCCCTTTGAAAACGATTTATGCTTTATTAAAACTTGCTATATTGCCCTTCACAAGGCACTAGGGTGGTTTACAAAGTATCTTTAAAATAGGGGTGGAATAAAAGAGATAAGAGGAATAAAAAAGCAGACGGCACATTAACAATTTTCTAGGGGAGGAAAATAAAGGAAAAGAACTTCAGCATGGTCTGCTAGGGAGTTGCCGAGAGAGTGTATCAGCCTGGTCCTGGATGGAAATGTACTGAGCATTGAAAGCTATCTCAAAAAAGTAGGTTTTAAGATCCTGCTTAAACTTTTAAAGTGAAGATTCGATCCTAATATGTAATGGCAATGCATTAATACGGGAGGCTAAGAAAATCATTGTAACATAGTAACATAGTATATGACAGCAGATAAAGACCAGTATGGTCCATCTAATCTGCCCAGCAAGGCGGCAAGAGGTGCACTTACTGCTCCGTGCAGGTCACCCCTCCCCATGCCTTTGTTTAGGGGTGTACACACCGCTCCATGTAGGGCACCCCTATTTGTTCAGATATAAGAGATAGTTATGCTTATTTTGATTTTATCCTATTGTTATAAAAGGGATCCACTGTGTCTGTCCCGTGTCATTCTGAATTCTGTCACTGTGTTTGCCCCCCACCACTTCAATCGGGAGAGCATTCCAAGCATCCACCACCCCTTCAGTGAAAAAGTATTTCCTGACATTGCCTTTCAGTTTACCCCCTTGCAGCTTCATGTTATGCCCTCTAGTTTTACAGCTTCCCCATCTTTGGAAGAGGTTTGGTTGTCCATTAAGTCTTTAAAGGTCTGAATCATATCTCCTCTGTCCTTCCTCTCCTCCAGAGTGTACATACTTAGGTTTTCAAGTCTCTTCTCATACGTCTTCTGATGCAGGCTCCAAATCATTTTGGTCGCCTTCCTCTGAACCGCTTCCAGCCTCTTTATATCCTTTGCAAGATACGGTCTCCAAAACTGAACACAATATTCCAAGTGAGGCCTCACCAGCGACTTGTACAATGGCATTAGTACCCCTTCCTTTCTGCTGGTAATTCCTCTCTATATGCAACCCAGCATCCTTCTGGCTTTTGCCACCGCCTTGTCACATTGTTTCGCCACCTTGAGATTGTCAGAAACAATCACACCGAGGTCCTTCTCTTGGTCCGTACACACCAATCTCTCGTCCCCTAATGCATACGATTTCCTTGGATTTCTGCTTCCCAAGTGCATGACACTGCACTTCTTCACATTAAATCTTAACTGCCAAGCATTAGACCATTCTTTCAGCTTTTGTAGATCTTTCCTCATGTTCCCCACTCCACCCAAGACAGACCTTTCCATTCAGCCCTTCAGCAATATCACTCACAAATATATTGAACAGTACCAGTCCCAGGATCAAAGAAAGTTGATTGATGGAACAAATTTAGAAGGGAGTACAAGATGATTATAGTGTGAATGAAGAGATCTTGTAGTGAGTAGGGGATGAGAAGATCAGGGCGATAGAAAGGGAGCCCTGTATAGAATGCTTTATGAGCTAAAATGAGTTTTAAATTTGATCCAGTAAGAAATTGGAAACCAGTGATGGTCTTTAAGGAGCAGAGTAACGTGGCTGTACTGTATTTACATGAAAAGATGATGATCCTAATTGCTGTATTTTGTCTCATTTGAAGACAGCTAAGAGAGGATAATGGAAATCTATTATAGAGTTACAGTAGTCAATCTGAGAAATCGCTACAGTAAAGACTAGAGTAGTAAGTGCAGGTTTGTTTAAAAATGGTCTAGCCCCAAGGGCCAAGAAACTGATACTGACCACTGATGTAATTTGAGAGGTAAATGAGAGCTGTGCATCAGTGTGGACACCTAGGATTTTCATAGAAGAAACAAAGGGGTGTACATAACCAGCTATTGATGGAGTGAGGTTTGGAGTCAATGCACAGCCTGGGATCCAAATATATCTCATGCATATTCATTAGGGACATACTGAAAACCTGACTAGTTTGTGGCCCTCCAGAACTGGAGTTGGAGACCCCTGCCTTAAATTTTGATGGATTAAGCTTTTAAGAAAATTATTGTCAAGCTAGCAGGCAACAGTGGACAAGCAATTATTTAAAGGCTGAAGATTAGGAGATGACGAATCCAAATAGGCAACCAATTGGATGTCGCCTGCAAAGAAATGTCCATTTATGCCTAAAGATTGAATTATGAGTGCCAATGGGCTTAGAAACATATCTAAGAGAATGGGGGAGAGTACAGAACCCTATGGAAACCCACACTTTAATCAATGGGTCGAGGAAATAGAGGAGTTCGATGTAACAGAGGATTAACGATCGGAAAGAAAGGACTCAAACTAGTTAAATACTGTACCATTAATTCCAGTTTCAATTAATCTATTCTTCTAAAAAGATGGCTCCATTGGGTTCAAAGAGATATGATGAGAGCTGCTTTGCCTACATCCAAATACTTACAGATTTCACCGACTAAGGCCACTAATGTAGTTCAGTACTATGCAGTGCCCTAAAGCCTGTCTTTCTTGGGTGGAGCATATTCCTCTTATCCATAAAACCTCCGAGTTAGAGAAAAACTGATTTTTCAGCAATCTTCGCTAAGAATGGTAACGAAGAGACAAGAGTATAGTTTGCCAAAGATGAGAAATCTTTGGGCCCCTTTTCTAGAATAGGTCTAATCAATGTATTTTTCCATTTAACTACAGGTACTATTTCAGAAGCAAAATTGGAATTGACCATTGGTAGAATGGTTTGGTGGAGTGGCTAAAAGTGATTATTTGTTTAGCAGTGCTTAAATACTGCTTTTCACTGGGTCAAAGCAGTGTATATTCAGGTATGGTACATATTTCCCTTGTCCCCAAAAGGCTCACAATCTGTGTTTTGTACACGAGGCAACGGAGGGTTAAATGACTTGCCCAAGGCCACAAGGATCGCCTGTGGGATTAGAAATCCCCGTCTTCCGGCCCAAGGTTTCTGTCCTCCAGCAGGATTCGAACCCCTGGCCTGAGGCAACTTGCCCCAACCACTAGGCCACTAGGAGGAGTTTTATAGGAAAGGTGTCAAATAAAGATGCTGTAGGTTTCATCTGCATAAGCAATAAATGAAGTTGGAAGCTCGAGACCACACTGAAAGTAGACCACCTAGACGTGCCTTCTGCCATGGTCTCATCTATCCTCTAACAAAGCAAATGTAGGGGCTATGAAGTGTGGAGTGAGGTTGGGGGTCATGAAGAGGGAGTTACGGACACTGGAAACATTTGTGAGAAGAATGAAGCCAGGTCTTCAGCAGATGGGATAGTATTAAGTGATGAGTTCGCTGAACACAGGTATTTGTCCAAAATACTGAACAGTTCCCTAGAAGAGTTATTATGGCTATTATGGATGCGGCCGGAAAAAAAGTCTTGTTTGGCCTGGGCAATACTTTAAATATTGAAGGGCTTTGGCAGATCTGGTCTTTCTCCAAATCCATACAACATGATAAACTTGCCATTTTATTAATCCCAAACCTTGGTGGTACCATTTATAATTATTTTTCTTGACTTTAGTGCTAGCTGTTTAAAGCAGAGTGACCTCATTAAGAGCCTCTTTAAGAGTAGCGTCCCAGAGGGAGATCTCTCTCCCTAGAGCAGGTGTTCTCAACCTAGTCCTTGAGACACACCTAGCCAATAAGGTTTTCAGCATAACCAAAATGAACATGCACAAGATCTGTATACTAATGGAGGCACTGCATGCAAATCTCTCATATTCATATTCATTGTGAATATCTTGAAAACCTGATTGGCTAGCTGTATCCCAAGGACTGCATGGAGAACCTCTGCTCTAGAGGAAGGGAGTCTAAATCTGGGGGAAACTGAAATTTCCGGAGTAGGGGAGCGATCTAAATTGTTTAAATTGAAAAGATTGGGCAGTGAAAGTTAATGGATGTTGGACATTGATTTCCCAAGAGATGAGGAAATGATCAGGCCAAGGAAGGGGACGAGTGTGAATATAATTTAAATAGCCTGAGAAGAGTTGGAGGGTAAAGACAAGATCTAGAGAATGGCCTCCACTATGCATCGATACAGGGATGTTCTGGGACAAATAAATAAGTAAATAAATAAATAAAGCAAGCAAGTGCAGTTACACAAGCCAAAGACAAGGCAAACTTTTTGCACTCCTAAGAATTGGATAACAAGCTGCTAAACTTGTAAAGCCAAGTTGTTCAGCTCTTCGCAGCACATGTGCAAAACATGCCCAATCGTGTTTCATTTGCCCACATGCACCCATCCAAAGGAATGAAATATGCTGGCTTGGGTAAAGGAGTGAAATGTCTCTTTAGTCATAAAAGGAATACTTTCAGAAAACAAAGGCTCAACTCACCCCTACACAGAAGATGTGTGTTACAAGGCCACTTAAGATATTTTGAAAACTGGAATGGGCGAAAGGACACAGTTATTACATAGGGACATGGTTCCACGCAAAGGTTTCTAACATGTACATTTTCTTACTGGGGGCCGTAAACAAGCCCCAGAAAAGAGCAAATGCTACAATGTATCCTATGTTTTAAACCTTATAACAGCATCTCTCATTGGCACAAGGAAGATTACATCACCCAACCTAGAAAGCTGCTTGCAACCCGATAAAGAACAGTTAAATGTAAGTCACCGATCACAATTATGATACCATCAAATTTTCTTTTTCTTTCCTTATTTGACACTAGTCTCTTAGGACTCAGTAAGAAAGAAAAACCTTAATGAATCAGGACCTCAGTGAATACAGACCACCAGCTTTTCTTCATAATGGAAAAAGAGTGGTCACTCCAGAGGAGAATGGAGATAATAATGCAGACAACTTTCAGGAAATGTAATTCTTTGGACCATATCCCAAGGTCCATATTTTCCACCAGTCACCTTACTGATAATCCATAATTGCTATTTTGAAATTGCATAAGGGGGTCATAGAGATATGCAGGTTAATAAACATGCATTTACATACAATGGAAAACCTCTTCCTCTCTCTCACTCAGATCAGAGAAAACAAAACCTTCTTTCACCACTTTCTCTCCCTTCCGTGTACATACATTCTGCCTGCTTTTTTAGCAGCAGCTGTTCAAAGCTCTGGATTTCTTTTTCCTTATCCTAACTTTTCCCAAAGACCCTTCTGCATCACTGTGCCTCACTGTCAGGTGGGTGAGGAAGGGTTCTCATAACAGGGGGTCAGGCACAAAACACAGAATTACATCAGCCTGTCCAAATATAAAAAAATAAGTACATTACTTTAAAATTAAACAATACAGTCACATAAATGAAGACAGCTAAAGAAAACAACTTATACTGAATAAAACCATCAAGGTTTCAGAGTCTCTAGTGGGCTCCCCTCTGCTGTCTCTGGGAAGGCGGGGGAGAAATGAAAGCAAGTTAGGGCGCTGAGTAAACTTTAAATGCTCATGTAGGGATGTATCGCCTGTGTGTCCCTGGCAGACATGGAGAGGAGATGAAATGAGCAAGGGAGAATCGAATATCCCCTCGCTGCAGGCCTGCCGAGGGGAAGGAACACTGCAGAAAGCTCACATCTGGCAATCATTTGTCAATAGCTGCAACGAGAACGGCAGGAAACATTCTGGCTCTCGCGGAAGATGAAAAGACAAAAACCATGTGTCACACATGCACTGCGCTGGTACAAGGACTACTGCATTTCACCTCCCCCTCCCCATGTCGTTCCTTTTTTTTTTTTCTTTTAATGATCTTTAGATATACTCCGGGCTAAACAAAACATGCAACCTCCAGACTCGTTAAAACTGCGGTGTATGTACTTTTCACTTAAAATAAAGGGAGAGATGAAAACCCCAGGACTGATGTTAGAAAATCAAAATCAGCCATAAAGACTATCCTATAGGCAGCAATTCTGGTGGTTTTCAGTCAAGAAACAGAATCCAAATACAAGCCACCATGGTAACCAGACAATGACATTTCAAAGAGTACCAAACCTAAAATAAAGCCCAAAACTGTGGTGAACACTGTGCGAGTGGTCCACAGAGAGCTCAGCACTTTGCAAAAGCATCTGTGTTTGAGCACAAGGTCACTCGCGGGGAGCCTGCGCTCAGCTTCACAGACAGCGGCAGCTTGTGCACAAGTCTCATCTATAGCATGCAAAATCAGCAGGGACAGTCCCTACGCATCACCTGTAACATCTCCAAAACACATTAAAAATTTTTTAAAAAGTATGAACTTCCCTTTGATAAATGGATGTAAAGCTCCTTGAAAGCAGAGTTTCTTCTGCGTCATGCTTAAGCAGCAGTGGAAGTTGTCCCTGAGATGCTATAAAAAACGAATGTTGCAGGTAGTTTAATAACCTGGAGCATCCACAACAGCTTGTCAAATCATTACAGGGAACAGTGTCACCACTAAATAAGCCAGATCATGGTTAATTACAATGCAGATTAGAATGCGGTCGCCAGTGCTCATTAATTACAGAAAGCGCCTCATTTCAGTTTTTATTGAAATTTACACTGGAACCCCAGGATGTCTGAACAAGAAAGAAAAAGAGAACAGAAAACATGTTTTTGGAAGAAAAGAAGCCCATGGCCTAGGGCAGGACCAAAGGGTAAGGGCAGGGATCCTTTTTGTAGCTGACAGCTTGGGGGTGCCCACTGGAGAAAGAAAAACAGGACTGGGGTGTTAGACCAGAGTACCATGGTGGTGCCTTTGAGCCAATGGTGAAGGCTTTATTTTGGCCTGAGTACTTGGTGCCTTCAACATTATGCACCTTAAGAGACTGCCTGTGTTGCTTATGCCTAAATCCTGGCCTGCCATGGCTTCTGACCATTGCAGCAAGCTGTGAGAGGCTGAATGACAATCTGCTTACTGCTTTAAGCTGGAGATGGTACATAAAGAGAGGAGGATGCGTTGAACAACTTCACAAACGGAGGCCAAAGGGCATTCGAATTCAAGAGAACGAGTGATTAGGGCAAAAGATCTTTTTTGGTGGGAAAATGAGGGTAAAGCCAGCAAGCAAGTACAGTCTGTGCATGAACAGCCCAACCACTAGGTAAACTAGGTAATCGTCTCTAGGGCAGCAGCAGCAGCAAGAAGCAGAGCATTCAAAGCTAAATAATAGATTTTGACAGCTAGGGGGCGTGCAAGGCTTAAGGTGCCAATTCCTTCAACCAACTTGGGGGCCAATCCCAAGTCTGTGTAGTGTAACAGGAAGAGAGAGTGAGCGAGCTAAATGGTCTTCATCTGCCATGATATTTTCTGTTTCTATGCTGTTAAAAGAGGTGGACTGCTGTTTTTAATACAAACTAATAATGGACCCATAAATGACTCCTGAGAGCACTACCAACAGAAAGGGGCATGTGCAAAAACCTGGAAAAACTAAATCAGGTGTGGGCACCAGTTGATTCCTGCTGTACTGTAAAATTGCCTGTGGGCATCCAGTTGGCTGTTATATATATATATGTGACACGGTCTGAGAAGTGTTTTTCTTTCTGTGGATTTGGGAGGGCGGTTTCTTATTTCATACATTTGTAATAAGAAATGTCAATAAACAGGTTAGAACTAAAAAAAGAGATAACACCTTAGCATGATGTAATATTTTCATCTGAACTGGTGAAAATGGAGCAACTCAATCTGCATGTGGAATCGGATCACTTGTATTTATACAGTATCTTTAGTTATTTTGAAGACATGCACTATATTGTCAGGGCCGGCCCATCCACTAGGTGGGCTAGGTGGCCACTGAGGGCAGCAGATTTCTGTAAGTGGGAGGCTATGTGCTTCAGCACACATTGCCAGCCGCCCTCCCCCCGTGCTGAACCATGATGCTACTGCCCCCCCCCCCCCCCCACTGCTGATTCTGGCAGCAGGCGGTTAGGCTAGGCAGTAGCAGCCAGCAGCAGGCCATATGTTCAGCACATGGCCTGTCACTGCCAGTGAGCTACCCGGTACCGGAATCAGCAACAGCAAGGGGCACACCTCAGCATAGGTGGAGAGGGTGGCACAGCTCAACATGAGGGGGGAGGGCAGCGCAGTGTATGTGGGGGGGTGGCACGTGCATGAGGAGGGGGCAGCAGCCTAGGGCGGCAGAAACCCTTGGGCCAGCCCTGAGTATTATACAGCCTTTGAATTTTTGAGCATGTACCTTTGCTCTCTGTCACTGTTGGAAAAGAGCAAGTTACTGTATTAGACACGATTCCTAGGAAATACTCCTGTCACGGGTGTCTTTTGGAAACTGTTACTGGTAAAAATTCTCCCCTCTAATCAGCTACGGGGCATGTTTACTAAAGCACGGTAGCCAGGAGCACGGTGTTTAGCACGGGACTAACGCATACTTTGGTTGGGAGTGCATGGCACAAAAGCACCCGTACTAAAAATGCCACGCTACCCGAGCAGTGCGCAAATAGGCGGGGTTAAGGTGGAGAATGGGCAGCGATATGGCATGCAGCTGGCACGGCCACGCTAGTCAGGCGCAAGCAGCACAACATTGCTGCTAGTGTGGGTGTGACTACTGTCTGCCTCTGACCAGGCTGTAGTTGCAGCCGCCTTGCTAGCGCATGCCGAACATGCAGTTTGTATGCGAGTGTTAGGAAATATGAAGGCAGAAACAGGGCAAACACACAGGACAAAGAGGCAATGATTGAAAAATAGCTAGGCACCTGCCTGGAGGAGCTGTATGGTGCAGTTGCCATGGTAGTGCATTACAGCAGCCCGACAGCCACAAAACCAGGGCCCACAGGCCAGGAGTGATCTGTAGGCAAACAACCTCAAAACATCAACAGCTGTCTTGACTGAGTGTGCTGTGGAGGTGTCAGGACATAGGGCCTGTACTCTGTGCTTCAGCCAGTGTCAGCCCCAGAGCCAGAATTGGAGCAGCAGAGTACAGCGGTGGGTTGAGCATACAAATTAGGTGTTCATATACTGGCAGCATGACAGTGTGGCTTCAAAAGATGCCATCTGACCCCGACCTTCCTTGGATGGGGGGATTGTAACACTGCATATGTACACCCAGGGGACCATGTTCCTGTGGGCAGATTGCCCCTCACCCTGATCAAGGGAGGATATGGCTGAGACATATTGGCTCTGAGTAGCTATTTAATATTTCTAGCACTGAAGATAGGTGTGCTTTACTAGAGTTCACTGATCAGTGTCCCCTCCCTGGCTCCCATACCCAGGGGGTGAGGCATTCCATGGACCTAGGAAGCTCTTATGGGCTTCCTAGGTCTGGTGGGCCTTTGGTTCCCTGACAGCTGGGGTGCTCAGCCTGGGGGCTGTTTGCTTTTGACCATCTCTATGTGGTGTTCCCTTCAAGCTCTCCCAGTGAGGGGGAAGCATGGGTGCCCTATGTGGATGGACTGCCTTGCACTCCCCACTGTAGATGTCAGGTCACAGGGGTTGGTGCTCTATATGGTGAGCCCTGGGGTTGCTTCTTGACCCTATGGACCCCATGTGGTAGAGGTGCAGGCTAGGCTTCCCAGAGCATGTGTGCTTGGCCTCTGGACCTCTTGGCTCTATCACTCCCCTATTGGTTATGGTGCTAGCCAAACCATATAAGAGTAACTGAGGGGGATACCCTCCCCATACACCAGAGGCAAAGTACTATGTTCCCTGCAGCTTAAGTGAACAGGCACCCTGGACACCTCAGAGTGAGGAGATTCATATACCTGTCCCACATGATGGACACTGTGGATACCCTTCCTGATCCCATACAAGACTCTCTGCATTTGCAGATGCCACATTTACGGCCTATCTCCCACAGTTAGGGAAGTGGCACAGACTTGCGCATGTTTGCTTTCCTGCTTTGCATATCCCATTCTCTTGTACTTAGCCCCATTGCTCAAAGTTGTTGGGCTTACTGCCGGTCATCCTTCTCTATTCTGAACTTAAAGTTACTACCTTCCTGTAGGTGGGGTTGGGCACATTTCTTACTGTCTGCAATGGTTCCGTAGCCCACTGGCTTCCTGCTAATGCATTTGTAGCTTACACTCGCAGGGCGTGCGCAGCACACACCTTCACAGTGTGCATGTGCAATGGCTGCGCATTCCCTAGTACTGCGCTAGTGATGCAACTAGTGTGGCAGTAATAGCCTACCGTGGCCATGCCCCTCATAGGTACCCTGGCCGCTAGGCCCCACCACAGTAAAAAACATGTGCTAACCATGCGTTTACCCTGCCTACTCACAGCACTTTAATAAACATGCCCCTAAATGTACACATCTTAAGGGGTAATTTTTAAACCAAGCTTAGGATTTTCCCATTGGAAATCTGGGGAAATACAAGCACATGCAAATTACATGGAATAAAATATTCACAGATTTTGTAATGAAAATCCAAGGCATAATTTAATGTGCCTGCCCCAATCTTACCCACAGTCCACCCTTTCGTATGACTAAATGAGGACATGCCATCATGCAGCACGCACACTTTTAGAGAGTTTTCAGAAAAGCTTTTTCTTTTTTTTAACAAGGGCAAAAAGGGATTTGCCCATGTAAAAGCTTTTCAAAAGTATACTCAATTGAAAGGCACTGATATTTTGTCAGTCAAAAAAGGGCAGACTCAAAGGTGTTCCCAAGGTAGATTTATTATTTAGCCAGTCAGTGCAGATTTTCAGCCTTAACTGATTAAACTTAGCCGCAAATTGCGGTCTTGTAGATGGCTGATCTAAATCCATCCAGACAAATGTGTCTGGCTCCATGTAAGCGGATTTTCAGTTGCAAAACTAACCAGTTAAAAGGCAGAACATCTGGATACATGTATGCAGGTGAAATTATCCAGATACATTACCTGCTAAACGGGTTTTTCATAAGAAGCTCAATAAACTATGCTATAGGACCATTTAGGAACAGATGGGAAACAATAGAATACATACTTCTGATACATGGAAATGAAGCAGCAATGGCTGGTGTATGTATGTATACAGTCAGCAAAGGCACTATTTCCCACAAAGTAACTGTCATAAATCAAGTGAAGCTATGCTGAAAAACAGTATGTGATTTGACATTTTAATAGTGCTCAGGAGCTGACTAATTCATCTTTTCGCAAGGTCTTCCCATTTTGTTTTTAAATTTCTTTTCTTTTTACTTAACAGACTTCCCTTTTGTTGCATTCACCGTATCATAGCACCTCCTAGACTCAACATACAAAAGGCTCTTATGGTTCCTCAGGATGTACAGGTAGAATCCTGTCCGTAAGACTCCTAGGCTCTAATATAAGACAATTTGTAGCTAGAGAAACTGTTATGCACATAATTTAGCATCTTGAAAGAGAAGGTGATGTGTTAAACTTGTTCTGAGAAATTCAGGGTTTTTATTTATTTATTTAACTATTTTTACATACCACCTTATCAGAATGTCAAGGCAATTTACATATTAACAGATTAACAAGAACCGTGAAGTTACTTTCATTTATTCCTATTTGTTCATATGTAAGGAACAATATGCATACTGCTGGAGAATCAACATGGATGAGCGGGAAGGGGTGGGGGCAAAACCAGGGAATACGACTGAGTAAATTATACAGTGTGCTCAGAATAGCTAACTGGAGGGTACAGTTCTGTGCACTTAATGGTAGGAGGAGAACTAGTCCTCTACCAAAGTGCTCGATGAACAAGTATGTTTTCAGTCTCTTGTGAAATTCTAATAGGTTGTGGATGGTTCATAAGCTCTGAGGGAGCACATTCAATATGCTTGGGGCATAGAGCGAGAAGGCTCATTTCGAGGCACTCTGATAGCTATTCACATTTGCTGTGGGGATGATGAAGGAATTTTGTGCACTGCTTCTTCTCTGCTGTTTTGTGTAATAAAGACTGTAGGTATACCAAGGAAAGGCTATGTGAGATTCTGAAAATGGTAAGCAAGGCCTTGTATATTGTGCAGCTTGCTATGGGGAGCCAGTGTAAGTGTCCGAGGACTGGGGTTACATGATCTATTCTGGGTGCTCCATAGAGGATTCGGACAGCAGTGTTTTGTGCCAACTGTAATGGGTGAATCATGTGATTCGGTAGTCATTGTAGGATGATATTGCAATAATACCAGAGTGAGCAGACTAGGGTTTGAAAAACTCTACGGAAATCCTGGATGCTCAATAATGGTCATAGCTGCTGCACTGTTTTTATTTCATGGTAGATACGTTTGATGGTGTTGCTGATATGGAGTTGTATGGTTAACTGCTGGTCAAGGGTTATCCCCAAGTAGCATACAACCAATTTCACCAGCAGGTTGTATTCTGATAACCATTGCATGTCTGATCTAAGATACTTTATTAGCAAGGTGTAGATGGGCTATATGGTGTAGAAGGGTACATAAAGCAGAATATCGTCTGCATAAATACGGTTGAAAACATTACTGTATGTGCTTGAATAATTGAGCAAATGGGTTGTAGAAATATGTTGACAAGAAGTGAGGACAGTGCAAAGCCTTGAGGAACTCCTTGGTGTAGTATGTATGGAGTGGAAACACTTCCTGCTGCTCTTACTTGCTGTTGGCGGTCTGATTAAGTAAGAACTGAACCATTTTAATGTTGTATTGCCTAGTCTTATGGATTGCAGGCACTGTAATAATGCATTGTAAGGAACTGAGTCAAAGGCAGATGTGATGTCCAGGAACAGTAGAGTGATTCCTTGAGTTCTTTGTATGGCTTTTGTTAATCTGTCCATAAATGCAGTCAGAAGGGTCTCTATGCCATGACTGGGCCTAAATCCATACTGTTGCAGGTGAAGAGATGCATGCAAACTGAAGACGCATGATCTTCTCAATAATCTTTGCCAGAAAGAGTAGACTGGATATGGGTCTATATGAGCTAGGGCTCTCTGGATTCAGTGATGGACTCTTGATTATTAGTCACACAGAGGCATGCTTGGAGTTTTGTGGGCATGTAGACTTGAGTGAGAGTGTTGTGTGATCTCAAGTAGTTTGGGGGCAAGCTTAGTGCGAGATATTTTGATCCAGCTTACTAGGCATGGATCTAGAGGGGAAATGGTGGTGTTGAGATTTTTGATAGTGCTCTCTAGGTGATCTAGTGGGATTGGGTTGGTAGCACTGTTCCCTCTAAGTTGTGCGCGCGCACACACCTCGCCGAGCGAGCGCACATACTTTACAACAGAGCGCACAAAAATTACGGCTCTGATTCTGATAGAAAACAGACGTCTTAAAATTTAAAAGTTATGATTGTAATTACTAGAAATTTCCCGCTTCATTTAGTAATCGTCTATTTTCATTTCATTTGATTAAAATCAATGTGGTGTACATACTGTATTCTGACGTGTAGTCAAATTTTAAAGTATATAACTCTGAGTGTCGTTATGTGGCGCACAAAAATTTAACCTTCCTTCAAAAGCTGCACACAGCTGATATTTTATGCGCACACAGCCTACAGAAAATTAGAGGGAACATTGGTTGGCAGTATGCCAGGTGGAGGGTACTGGGTTGTTGTTTGATGGAAGTATGGTTGCAGTCTTATAGGTTTGGGCTTGGAAGTAGTCTGCTAGTGCTTGTGGAGATGGGGTGGCATGCTTGGTTCTCTTGAGTAGGATTCTTAACTAATGATTTCACTATGCCAACTAATTTTCTGGGACAATTTAATGAATTTAAAATGAGCATGGTGTGGTGTTTCTTCTACTTTTGATGTATCATATTCTGGTATTCTTGAATCTGAGACATATTTTCATCACAATCATGTGTGGTCTTGAACTGTCACCATCTTCTCTCAAGCTGTCTGAGCTCACATTTAGTGCTTCTTAGATCTGCAGTGTACCATACTGCAGAGTGGTATTTTTCTTGTGGCTCTCTTTGTTTGAGGTGAGATAGCTGTTTTGTACATAGGGTTGCTGCCCTCTGCCATGGTGGCATTCAGTTCTCCCATACACCTCGTTCTATTGGTCGTGGTGGTGGGGTTGGCTCTTCTTTTCCCCTCCTGCCATTTCCAACCACTCCTCCTGCCTCAGTCTCATTCTTTCCTCTCTTTTGAGGTCCACTCCATTCGCCTCTTCGCCCTGCTTCCTCTCCGGGTTGCTGTTGTCTATCGTCCCCCTGACAAGGCTGCTTCTTTTTTCTCCGACTTTGACTCATGGCTTTCCCTCTTTCTTAACCCTTCCTCCCCTACTCTTATTCTTGGTGATTTTAACATCCATGTTGATAACCCCTCTGATCCTCTTACTCTTAAGCTCCTCTCTCTTGCCTCCTCATTTGGCCTTCAACTTTGTTCCACTGCCCCCACTCACTATTGTGGCCATTGGCTAGATCTGATTTTCTTTTCTTGCTCCTCACCCTCTAACGTCAGTAGTACTGTTCTTCCTTTATCTGATCATCACCTTCTTACCTTTAATCTTCACCTCCCGCCGCCTCTGCCTCGTCCTATCTCCTCCAACCTATTTAGGAACCTTCTTGCCATTGATCCCTTGGTTCTCTCCTCTTCCATTTCTCCTTCTTTTTCTTCTATTTTGTCTTCCAAGTCTGTTGATGTGGCAGTGATGTCCTATAATTCTGCGCTCTCCTCAGCTCTGGATATTTTTGCTCCTCCCACCCCCCGTCCTGTGAGGCGCTCCTTACCTCAGCCCTGGCTCTCTCCCACTACTCGCTATCTTCGCTCCTGTGCCAGCTCTGCTGAGCGTGCCTGGCTCAAATCCCGCTCCCCTGAAGATTTCTTTCACTTCAAATTCATGATTTTCTCTTTCCAATCAGCCTTAGCTCTTGCCAAACAAGATTTTTTTGTTCACCTGACTAATTCTCTTGCCTCTGATCCTCGCGTCTCTTCACTGCTCTCAAGTCTCTCCTTAAAGTGCCTCTGCCTCCGATCCCTCCTTCCCTTTCTGCCCAAACCCTAGCTGATTACTTCCGTGATAAAATCCATAAGATCACTCTCCAATTTCCCTCTAAGTCCCCAATTTCCCCTACTCCCCCTTCTTGCTCTCAATCCCCTACCCTCTCTTCCTTTCCTGCGATTTCTGATGATGAAACTGCTCATCTTCTCTCTTCCTCCAAGCTCACCACCTGCTCCTCTGATCCTATCTCTCATATCCTCAACCTCTCGCTCTCCACTGCTACGGTCCCTGCTGAACTTTAAACATGCTGTGGTCACGCCTCTCCTTAAGAAACCCTCACTTGATCCCTCCCGTCTTTCTAATTATCGTCCCATTTCCCTCCTTCCCTTCATTTCTAAACTGCTCGAACGTGCGGTTTATCGCCGCTGCCTTGATTTCCTCTCTTCCCATGCTCGCCTTGATCCCTTACAATCCGGTTTTCGTCCTTTGCACTCTACTGAAACTGCTCTTGTCAAAGTCTCCAGTGACTTGTTCCTGGCTAAATGTAAGGGCCTTTACTCTGTCCTTATCCTCCTTGACCTCTCTGCTGCTTTCGACACTGTTGATCATGATCTTCTCCTTGACACTTTGTCCTCGCTGGGCTTTAGAGACTCTGTTCTTTCCTGGTTCTCCTCCTATCTCTCCCATTGCTCTTTTAGTGTATGTTCTGGTGGCTCTTCCTCCTCTGCTACCCCGCTCTCTGTTGGTGTCCCCCAGGGTTCTGTCTTGGATCCTCTCCTTTTTTTCTCTCTATACCCAGTCCCTTGGTGCACTCATTTCCTCTCATGGTTTTCAGTACCATCTCTATGCTGATGACTCCAGATCTCTCTCTCTACTCCTGATCTTTCTTCTATCCAGTCCCGGATCTCTAGCTGTCTCTCTGCCATTGCTGCCTGGATGTTCCATCGTCGCTTGAAACTGAACATGGCCAAGACCGAACTTCTCATTTTTTTCCCCTAAATCCCCCCTTCTCCTTCTTTTTCAGTCTCTGTGGATGGCTCTGTTCTCCTACCTGTTTCTTCCACTCGCAACCTGGGTGTTATGTTTGACTCCTCGCTCTCCTTCTCCTCTCCTCTCATATCTAACTCATTGCCAAGACCTGTCGCTTCTTTCTCTTCAACATTGGCAAAATCCGCCCCTTTCTCTCTGAACATACTACTAAAACACTCATCCATTCCCTAATCACCTCCTGTCTTGATTACTGTAACCTGCTCCTTGCTGGTCTCCCTCAGACTCATCTCTCCCCCCTTCAGTCTATTCAGCACTCTGCTCCACGTTTGATTTTCTGCCAGCCTCGTTTTGCCCATATCACTCCTCTCCTCAAATCTCTTCACTGGCTCCCTATCTGTTTCCGCATTCACTTTAAACTTCTCCTTTTGACCTATAAGTGCATCCACTCTGCTGCTCCTCGGTACCTTTCTTCTCTCATTTCTCCTTACTTCCCCCCTCGTGAACTCCGTTCTTCTAGCCAGCTGCTTCTTGCTATGCCCTTCTCCCCTACTGCCAACTCCAGATTCTGCTCTTTTCACCTTGCTGCACCCTACACCTGGAATAAACTACCTTTGTCTACACGTCAGGCATCTTCTCTGACCCTCTTCAAACTTAGGTTAAAAGCTCATCTTTTTGCTTCTGCCTTTGGTTTTTGACTTACCTGTTCTCCTTCCTTCCCCTCTCTTATTTTACCTGTTCTGATTCCTCTTACACTTGTTCTTACCGCCTTCCTTTGTCTGGTCTCTACTGTTCTCCTTTCTTTGCCCTTGTTCTTTTCTTCTCCTTCTCCTTTTTTGTTTTGTCTTTTTAGATTGTAAGCTCTTTGAGCAGGGACTGTCTCTTGTGTGTTTTCTTTGTACAGCGCTGCGTGCATCTGGTAGCGCTATATAAATGCTTAGTAGTAGTAGTAGGGTTGCCAGCTGTCTCTAGATGCACCCGACAGGCTTGATCCAGTCCTGGGTTTACCCATTGCATGCAGTGACTTGTAGTTTTCCTTTTCTTATGGAGTGCTATGGAGAAATTAGAACTATATATCCCTGCATGCAATGAGGTAAACCCAGGACTGGATCAAACCTGTTGGGTGCATCTGGAGCCACTTGGCAACGCTATCTGCACGTTATGTGGTTCCAGTTGTCGATCAAGATGTCAAGGTCTTCTGATTGATGTGCTATCTGGGAACAACTTTATCTAAGAACGTCTTCTAGTCTAGGCATCAGAATTCATTTCTAGCGGGCTGTGGTAGGATGTGTGCAGGTTTAGAGGAAGATGGAATGTGATTTGTTTATGGTTAGACCAAGGGACTGGGGATATGATGAAGGAAGGGATTCGGTTATTTGTGAGCATGTTTTTAA
Source organism: Ichthyophis bannanicus (assembly GCA_033557465.1). Classification (NCBI taxonomy): domain Eukaryota; kingdom Metazoa; phylum Chordata; class Amphibia; order Gymnophiona; family Ichthyophiidae; genus Ichthyophis; species Ichthyophis bannanicus. Next base: position 797,048,422 of record CM066032.1, read on the forward strand.
GAGCAAATATGAGATCTAGGATAGCTTCTTTTTTGTGCGTTCATTTGTTGATGATCTGGGTTAATTCTATTGCATCCATAGCTTCAATAAAGGATTTGAAAACCCTAAGTGGGGCAGAGGGGAGGTTCAGGTCACCTAGTAGCAGTAATTTCTTATTTCTTGTAGAGGAGTCACATATTTTCTGCAGGAGGGATAATAATTCATCAGCAGATACAGTTGGGAGAACTGTAAGCTAGGCAGAGTATGATTTTCTTATTTGAGATGACAATGTCCATTCCTTCTTCTAAGATGGTGGTAAAGTTGTGGAATTTGAGGCAGTCCGTGGCTAAAATAAAGATGCCTCCACCTCTGCGATTAGACCTGGGATAGGAGTTGATTTATTAGCACATTGTCAGTGTTGGTGAACCATGACTCTGTCACGTACATTATATCTATATTGTGGTCACTGAGATAATCAGATAATACAGAGACCTTGTTGCGCACCGAGCGGGCATTAAGAACACATTTTGCATCATGGGGGGGGTCAATCACATGGTTGTTGAGGTGTGCTCTTATGGATTCGAGGGGCTTGATTTGAATGAGATTCCAGGGACACCTAGCCCTTGCTTTGGATGTGGAAGTGGTTATATCATAGTGCTTGTTGTGATGTATGATTGGGATGAGAGTTGAGCTGAAAATTAAGGATCCTGTATATATGATCAGTAATGAGATGTATAGAATGCTTATTAAGACCATTGTAGTGGCCATGATTGATTCAGTAGGGTTTCCAAGTGTAATTTCAGAATTTGGGCAAAGGATAGTATCTTATATTATCTCTGTAGGCCAACAGACATGGTGAATGCTGTGTGTGCTTTCATCTCAAAGATCTAGAATTGCATGAATAGAGCTGTTATGGAGACAGATCTCACTCATGTACGACATGAGGCTTGCGTGTGATCATGGTAGAACATAGCGGGCTCTTTAACGGGTAGCTCTCTTACCTTGTCATCTTGCTTTTTCCAAATAACTGAGAAGGTCAGATATTAACCTGTAGGATCACAGGGTCGTCATATGGGTGGGAGCAATGGATTATGCCTATGTGATGCTCCAAATGGTGCATATCAGGCTCGCTGTTGATGGCGAAATCACTCCAGTCCATTCCAAGGGCCACATCTAAGGACCCTTTGATGTGGCCCTTAAAGGCAGGCCTGCCAGATACAGGCATGCCTGAAGCTTGCTTCTTTAATGTTGTCAGTTGTGGCTGCGAGTGATGTTGTCATCTTTGGGGCAGAGCTTGCTGCCTCATGGGATCAGACCATGCTGGTTTTAATCTGTGGGTCTTTTGCTCTCTATGGGAGGCCTTGATAAGCATTCATTCAAGTTGCGTGAGAGCAGCCTGGCTATGGGAGACCCTGGCAAGCATCTGGGGTCTATGGCAACTCTTGCCTGGCTGACTCGCAATGACCTCTGGAATCCTTTGCTGGGATGGATATGCAGATGCATCTTCCAGTCCTCTGCTGCTGAGACAAGTTCGAGGACTGAGGCAGCTCTTGCCTTGAAGACTCGCAGTGGTCTTTGAAGTCCTCTGCTGGAGCTGCTGGGATGGATATGCAGATCAGTCTTCCAGTCCTCTGCTGCTGGAAAGAGTGCAGGTCTATGGCAGCTCTTGCCTGGTTGACTCATGGTGATCTCTGGAGTCCTTTGCTGGGGTTGCTGGGATGGATATACAGATGAGTCTTCCAGTCAAGTTCTACTGAGCATCAAAGCCTGAAGGAATGGAAATCACATACTGAGCCACAAGGATGACCTATTAAGTAGTACATGTTTTGGGGTGAGAATAAAATCTTATCATGGAACCATATGCGTGTGTGTGCATGTGCATCAAAAGCAAATGTTCTTTGCCTGCTAGGGTGTTACTTTGATAGAATTTCATTACTCCCTTAGCAATCTCCCTTAAAACACTACACAGGACTTCTGCTCCTCAACCAAAGGTTAAACTCTGCCACAGAAAGTGCCCAAGGCATCAGAATATAAAATTTTGCTCCACATCTTATATGATGAGTGCCATACAAATGTTAAAGCAGAGACTGATCCTTTCTGGGTTACAAATCTGTTAAAATATTCCATGTAAAATGCTTGTATGCCTCAAAACACTGACCCTGGACCATCTTTCCACCCAAGCACTCAACAAGAATGGAAAATATGCAATGAATACTTGTGAAAATCAACACAAAAAGTTGTACAAAAGTTTGATTGCAACACAAATGGAAAAGAAAACCCCAACCCTGGCCCATCTAACCCTGAGCAGGAAAAGCATGTCCAGGTTATTTTCCTCCTAACCCCTTACTAAATGATGTTTCAAAAAACTTGCACCAACAGAATCAAAATAACCAGGATTCCTGTGGTCTCTGAGATGTATGACCCTCACCACAGTTAAACACAAGGAAACCAAACCAATTGTGGAAGCCTATTAAAGCTGATAATAATGTATTAGAGATGCCAGCGTACTTTTCATGCCTCCGCAATAAAAGGGAGCAAGATAGCAAGAATTAGATTGTGGATGCTGGAGTGTAAGAATTCTCTACACTAAAAGTGAAAAACACAGTTCCTGACAGAAAGCATAGTTACTCACCTGTAACAGGTGTTCTCTGGGGACAGCAGGAATCAGTCCTCACATATGGGTGATGTCAGCACAGACAGAGCCTGCGAGGTAAAGCCTTTGGGAGATGTACTATGCGTGCGTAGTCCCCTTCCCGCCTAAGTGCCATCTTACCTCAGTAAGATAATATAGCTCAAGAAGGTAAAGCACAGTTACTTACCTGTAACAGGTGATCTCTGGGAACAGCAGGAATTAGTCCTCACATATGGGTACGTCGGCACCGACGGAGCCCGTGCGGGAAAGCTCCCCAGCTTCTTAGAATAGAAGCTTTTGGGACCTCCCACTGCACATGCGCACTGCCTTCCCGCCTTCCTGAACAGCTCTCCTCAGTTTCGAGTTTATAGCTGAGTCAACAGAGAGAGGACAGGAAGATAGATAGATAAAAGATACAACTCCTAGGGGAGGTGGGTGGGTTGTGAGGACTAATTCCTGCTGTTCCCAGAGATCACCTGTTACAGGTAAGTAACTGTGCTATCTCCAGGAACAAGCAGGAATAAGTCCTCACATATGGGGACTCCCTAGCTTAGATGCATGGGATCCCCTGTAAAGGTTCGCCATCTTCGTATGGATCTCAGGCATCCATTCTGGGAAGGTGGGCAGGAGTTGTTTAGGAATGGAACAGGTGCTTGAGGACAGCCTGGCCAAACAAGGCATCCCGGCGGGAGTCCTTGTCCAAACAGTAATGGGCTGTGAAGGTATGAACCGAGGCCCAGGTAGCGGCTCGACAGATCTGATCTATGGAAACAGAGTGCAGATGAGCCATAGAAGTTGCCATGGCCCTCACATTGTGAGCAGTGACATGGCCTTCCAGAGAAATGTTTTTGCTCTGGTAAGCAAAAGAAATACACTGAGCAATCCAATTGGAAAGTGTACGCTTGGAGACTGGAAGTCCCAAATGGGAAGGATCAAAGGCCACAAAAAGTTGAGAAGACTTTCGATGTGGCTGAGTCCTATTAAGGTAAAAAGCGAGAGCTCTTTTACAATCCAGAGTATGAAGGTTCCTCTCTGCATTGGATGCATGAGGAGCTGGAAAAAGACAGGTAGATATACCTCTTGATTAAGATGAAAAGGCGAGACCACTTTAGGCATAAAGTGGGGATTCGTCCTAAGGACCACCTTATCATGATGAAATCTTGTGTAAGGTGGATTAGCCACTAAAGCCTGCAGCTCACTGATGCGGCGAGCCGAAGTGACTGCAATGAGGAAGATGACCTTCCAGGAAAGAAATTTCAAGGAGGTGGAAAACATTGGCTCAAAAGGTGGCTTCATAAGTTGACCGAGCACTAGATTCAAATCCCATGCGACCGGGGGTGGTCTGATGGGAGGTTTAGTGAGAGTCAGGCCTCTCATGAATCTTGCAACAAGAGGATGAGAGGAGATAGGTTGTCCATTTATATGTTTCAAGGATGCTGCAATAGCACTTAAATGGACTCTTACCGAATTCGTCTTGAGGCCTGCATTGGATAGATGCAGGAGATAATCAAGAAGAGAATTCAAAGGAAGTGCCAGAGGGTCAAGACCCTGCTGAGCACACCAAATGGAAAAACGTTTCCATTTGAAAGCATAGGAACGCCTGGTAGAGGGTTTCCTAGAGGCAGAAAGGATATCTTTCACTGGTTGGGAAAGATGAAAGTCTTGAAGGTTTAAGCCTTCAGTAACCAAGCACTGAGGTGAAGGGATTTGGGGTTTGGGTGCCACAAGGTCCCCTCCTCCTGAGACAGGAGGTCTGGCGCAGCTCCCAGATCCAAGTAGGATCCCTGGGAGAGCTGTAGAAGTAGAGGGAACCACACTTGGCGTGGCCAGCGTGGAGCTATGAGGATCATAGTTCCATGATCCCTCTGGAGTTTGAACAGAGTCTTGGGAATCAAAGGAATGGGTGGAAAGGCATATAGGAATGCCTGATTCCAATTCAGGAGAAAGGCGTCCGTAGCCTGAGCTCCCTGACACGGAGTTCTGGAACAGAACCGGGGAAGTTTGGCATTCCACGGACTTGCAAAGAGGTCTATGTCCGGGGTCCCCCATTCCTGAAAGATTCGGTTTATTTGGTCCAAATGTAGGGACCATTCGTGTGGCAGCAGAATTCGACTGAGCCTGTCTGCCCGAGAGTTTTGAACTCCTGGGAGATACACTGCTAGCAGGTGAATCTGATGCTCTCTGGCGAAGGCCCATAGTCTTAGAGCTTCGTTGCAAAGCGACAGAGAGCCCGTCCCTCCTTGTTTGTTTATGTAAAACATGGCCACCTGATTGTCCGTCTGAACTAGGACAGTGAGGTTGGCTAGGAGGGAGTGGAAGACCTTGAGGGCAAGGTAAATTGCTCGCAGTTCCAGAAGATTGATATGAAGGGTGGTCTCCTGTAGAGACCAAGTGCCCTGAGTGGAGAGAGTTTGCAGATGGGCTCCCCACCCTGTTTGGGAGGCATCTGTTGTGAGGGTTGCTTGGGGTAGCAATGGTTGAAATGGAGCCCCCAACAACAGATTCTTGGTGGAAGTCCACCAGTGGAGGGACCAAAACAGACGATCGGAGGTTTGTATTTGGTCTGAGAGCGCTCCTGACGCCTGAGTCCACTGAGTGGCCAGGGTCCATTGAGCTGCTCTCATATGAAGACGAGCATAGGGCACCACATGCACTGTGGAGGCCATATGACCCAGTAGGCGTAGCATTTCCCTGGCTGTCAAGTGAGTGCTGGACTGAGCTTGGGAGGCCAAACTCAGGAGGCGCTGGCCTCGAACATGTGGAAGGTAGGCCCTTGCAGTGATGGTGTCCAACTGGGCCCCTATGAATTCTAGAGATTGAGTAGGGATGAGTTGGGACTTGGGAAGGTTTACTACCAGTCCCAGATACTGCAAAAGGCTCCTTGTGTGGTCCAGGGAAATCTGGGCCTGTGACTGAGTTGGAGCTCGGATGAGCCAGTCGTCCAGATATGGGAAGACAAAGATTCCCATGCCTCTTAGAAATGCGGCTACGACTGCCATGCATTTTGTGAATACTCTTGGAGCAGAGGCTAGACCGAAGGGGAGTACTCTGTATTGGAAATGTTTTCCCTGAAACAGAAAGCGAAGATACTTTCTGTGGGATGGATGGATGAGTATATGTGTATACGCATCCTGTAGGTCTAGAGAACAAAGCCAGTCCTGACCCTGGAGGTAAGGAAGGAGAATGCCGAGAGACAGCATTTTGAATTTCTCCTTGAAGAGAAATTTGTTCAATTCTCTCAGATCTAGGATTGGTCTGAATCCCCCTGTCTTCTTTGGAATGAGAAAATAAGGGGAGTAGAAACCGGACCCTTGTTGAGGAAGAGGAACCTCTTCTATGGCCCCTTGGGCAAGAAGAGAGGAAACCTCTTGACCCAACAGGGTTAGGAGAGATGGGGGAGAATTGAATGGTCTCACCATATGATGGGGAGGAAGGCTGGAGAAATGAAGTTTGTAACCCTCTCGAATGATAGAGAGGGTCCATTGTTCTGTTGTGATTTGTTCCCATCTGGGAGCAAAGTGAACCAACCTTCCGGGTATGGTGAGAGGTTCTGGTTGTGTTAGAACCAGAAGTGGCAAGTTCCCTAGGAGCAAGTCAAAACCCCTGAGGGGTTGGAGCCTGCTGAGCTACAGTAGCTGCTGCAGGCTTAGCTCGTGCTTGTTTGGATTGCTGACGCTTAGCAGTATAGCGAGGTTGAGAAGACTGCTGGCCAGTATTTGAAGCAACTCTGGCCTTCTTATAGTAAGGCCTTTTAAAAGACTTTTTCTTAGTAGGAATTGAAGTGGACTTTGAAAGTCTTTCCAAGGTGGCATTTTCAGCATCCATCTGGGTGGCTTTGATTTGCCACTCTTCCCCAAATAAGTTCTCACCTGTACAGGGCAGATTCCGTAAGCCATCTAGAACCCAAGGTTCCAGATCAGAGGCCTGGAGCCAAGCAAGACGTCGGGCTGCAATAGCAATGCCCGAAGCCCTACTGGCTCCCTCAAAGGAATCATATGCTGCCCTATTAGAGAACTTAGAAACCTCTAAGAGTTGTTTCACTAGGGAAAGGAATCCCTGCTTTTTATCCTCAGGGATAAAGGGGGCAAAATGCCGCACCTTTTTGGCAAGTTCCTCCAGGAACATGCCCATATAGAGACTGTAGGAATTAATCCTGGCTATAAGCATACTAGCCTGGAAAATTTTCCTACCAAAAGAGTCCAAAGTCTTACATTCCCGTCCTGGAGGGGTGGAAGAGTGCCTTTTGGTACTCCTAATCTTCTTCATTGCAGACTTCACCACAATAGAGTGGTGGGGCAATTGAGTCTTTTGGAAACCAGGAGAAGGAGGGACCCTATACATGGTGTCCAACCTACGGGAATAAGGAGACAAAGTCAAAGGATTTTCCCAGAAATCCATCAGTTGTTCTTGAAGGATTTCATGGATAGGCAGGGTAACTGCCTCCTTAGGGGCCTTTGAGTATCCCAAAATATCCAGTTTTTTGGATCTGGGTTCCTTTTCAGAGGATGTGGTAATAGAAAGGGCTGTAGCCATATCTAAAACAAAGTCCTGGAAGGACAAATCCTCTGGAGGGGACATTCTCCTTTTAGGAGAAGAGGGCTCCTCAGGTAAGTTGAGTGAAAACTCAGCAGAATCATCAGAGGAGTGAAAATCCTCAGAGGAATCGGTGCTTTCCTCTAACGCACGATACGCGTACCGATCGGTATCGATATCGGGCGTATCGGGTATGGAACCGGTATGGAGCGAAAGCCCATACGGTACCGACTTGCGTTTAGAGGTGGACGGCCTCGATACCGGCATGGCGGACGATACCGGTATCGGGCCCGGAACCGCTGAAAGCGGAACCGATGGCGTTGCAGCTTTAATGAAAGCCATGACGGCCTGCTGCATGGACTGTACAGTATCGCCCATGGACGCCATAGCTGCCTGGATGTCGGTACCGGAGTGACCCGGTACCCCAGAGCAGGCTAACAGGTGATCTGTCGAGGCCGTAGCATCGATATCAACCTGAGACCCCTGAATTGGCGTTTTTTGGAAGTTGGACTTCCCGCCGGGGTTGTTTGGCTGGGGCAGGGTCCTCAAGTTCTAAGCTAAGAGCCTCTCGATGCTTTGAAGGAGATTTGCTCTTTGAGGACTTGCCCACAGAAGGTTTGGTTACCTGAGATCCATCCGGAGAAGAAGACCTGGATGACTGTGATGCTGTATTCTCTGAAGCAAACAGCACATGGAATTTGTTGGCCCGGTTCTGCAGCCCACGTTTAGACATGTGGGAGCAAGATGGGCAGTCCGGTATGGAATGGTCAGGCCCCAAACATTTCAGACACCAGTCATGGGTGTCTGTGACTGAAATAACAGCATTACATTTGGTACACTTCTTAAATCCAGGGGCTGGCTTCTCCATGAGGAGAAATTGAGTAGGCCGAGAGGCCTCTCTGAAGTGACCAAAAAGCTAAAAAATAAGAAAAAAGAATTATAATTTTTTAAAGAAAGAAAGAAAAGACCGGCGATACCGGTATCGGTATGGGGAAGGCAGGTACGCGGTCTAAAGAAACAAATAAAATAACAATTTCTTCAGCGGTGACAGGAACACGACCTGCTGGCTCCGCGGAAAAAGAGAAACTGAGGAGAGCTGTTCAGGAAGGCGGGAAGGCAGTGCGCATGTGCAGTGGGAGGTCCCAAAAGCTTCTATTCTAAGAAGCTGGGGAGCTTTCCCGCACGGGCTCCGTCGGTGCCGACGTACCCATATGTGAGGACTTATTCCTGCTTGTTCCTGGAGATAAAGAAAGCAACTCCATGAGCAGGAGGGATGGTTGTGAGGACTGATTTCTGCAATTTCCCAGAGAACACCTGTTACAGGTGAGTAACTACACTTTCTCTGGGGACAGGCAAGATGTCAGCCCTCACATAGCTCCCTAGCTACAAGCTACCGAAAAACCTGTAAAATCCATGGGTGACCAGAAGAAGGTGAACCGTGAGAAGCAGCAACTGAGTCAAGGAACACCAGACCCACGAGCGGCCCCAAGTGTCAAGCAAGGAGCCAGTTCTCTGGTAGCCTGAACACATCGAAGGGCCAGAGTTGCCTTACATCCCATACAAATGATGGAGTAATACCTGGCCGAAGGCTCTGTCCCAGTGGGATTCCCTCTCCAGGCAGTAATGAGCTGCGAAGGTATGGACTGAGGACCAGGTGGCAGCCTGACAGATCTCCATCAAGGGAAAAGAGCAGAGGTTCACCATAGAAGCTGCTATGGCCTGGACGCTGTGTGCCGTAATCGGGCACTCCAGCAAGAGACCAGCCTGCTCATAAGCAAAGGCAATGCAGTCCACCACCCAAGTGGACAGGCTATGCTTAGAGACCACTGTCCCAGCCCTCTGGAGGGGAAGGGTCTGAGGGTACATCCCTGTGGAACTGGGTGTCTGGAGACTCATCATCCGTGGTCTCCCAGTTCAACCCGGAGTCAGAAGAGACCTCAAGGGTCCTCTGGGCCTCGGGCTGGAGCCCCAGCCCCAATGGCCCGGGAGTTCTGATGCCCCTGTGTTCCCAGTTTGCTGTGCAGGGAAGACTTCGGTCCCGACTGGGACTGGGCCTGGGCCCAAGGAGTCTCTCAAGGCTAATGGCGCTCGAAGATTGGCTCTACCTTCGGGGACACCCTCACTGTGGAGGTGCCAGTGGTTCAGAATGACCTGGAGGAACCATGCATCAGAGCCTGCTGCTGGGCCATGAAAGCAGACAAACTGACAAACTGTATTCCAAGACCGCCATCCTGGCCTTGATGTCAGATGGCTCTGCAGCCACCAGTATGCGCACCAAGGACCTTGGGCCCAACACTGGCACAGTTGAGGGGGTGTCCTTGATGAGGATGGTTTGGGGACCCAGACCAATCCCCAGACACCTATGGTGTTTTCTCCTACTGGGGCAGCTACAAGGGCTGCTCCCAGCCACCACCCACAGTCTCGCGTCAAGGGTTCCGAGGCCAGGGACCATGGGACTTCCCCATAATCCTGGACTAATCACCCAAGGAGGCCACCGACGAAGTCAGGCTCTTCGAGGGATGTCCCTCACTGAGGGAGTCCTGGCTCAACACTCTGTGACTTCGAGGTTCTGAGGCAGCGTGGTCACCGTGTGAGGCCAAGACCTCTGTGGCAGCCCTCGAGAGTGCTGGTCCCGTGGACGGCTCCGGGGCTGTGTCAGTCTTGTGGAAAATCAACTCGTACTGCTTCTTATGTCCTCAGAGAACCTTGGGGGTCATTTGCTGGCAGAAACCAAATGCCAAAGCATCATGATCCGGCTCGAGGCACCAAAGGCAATGATCATGCAAATCCATGCGCAATATATTGTGAGCACAATGGTTGCAAGGCTTGAAGCTACTGACCAAGGCCATGGCAGGGAAGACTGTCCCCATGAGGTCAAACTCCTTTGGCCTGGCCAGAAAGGACGTGAAAACCCGCACACTGGAGAAAAACCAGAGGGGAAAAAGAAAAAGAACCCGAAGAAAATGCAACGCTGAAGGCAAGCGGAATCAGGAGGCAGGAGGGCACCAGTACACAACCGGAGAAAAGACAAGAAAAAAAATCTACTTTTTCAGGGGAGAACAGACACATGTCCGATGGGCTCTGCAGAAAAAAGGAGAATGAGGAAAGATGGGACCCTTAGCCAGGAAGGGGACCATCCATGCATGGTACATCTTCCAAAGGCTTTCTTTGAAAGCCGGGGAGAGGTTACCACATGGGTTCTGTCGGCACCAACATCACCCATATGTAAGGACTTACTTCCTGCTTGTTCCCAGAGAATGAGGCCTTGACCTCATGGCAGGGAGAACAAAACATCTTTGTTTTGTTATGATCTGTGGAAAGCCCCTATGCAAAATTTCTGAAAAGGTAAAAAAATAAAAAACAGAGAGAGAGGAAAAGAGGGGTAAGATGGGAATTTCGAGCAGGGAAAGAAAAAGAAGTGAAGGTATGGGATAGGAAAGGGGATAGAGCAAGAGATAGACAAAAGGAAGTATAATTACAGAATCAGAGGAGTTGCTCTTCTCCAGAAATATTCAATCCCAAATAGAAGTTTATTTGTGGTAATGAGGTTTTGGTGTATATATACAATCCCCAAAGCACGTGATGGAAGGAAAGAGATAAAACAGCCTAGTATTTAGCTGTATTAAACAAAAAACTATAAGCTAAAAATAGCAAGAAGTAAAAACAACTTGAAGCGGTTAACCAAGCAGCTCAGTGGCATTACTGCACAATACTATCTATCCATGTAGTAGGATTTATTAGCCACCTTTGTGTAGTGATTCACCCAAAGTGGCATACAAAAGACAACTTATAATAACAAAACAACCACCATGTGAGCATAATAGACAGATCAGAATAGAGATAAACTTGGAGGTGGGCAATATAATAGATACCAATATGATGCAATCTCAGTAATGTACACCTTCAAAAAACAAAGTAGGACATTCCAATAACAGAAATACGATACAAAGTCAGCAGAATAGAAATGATAATCTTTAATAGGCCGCCCAGTAGAACAAATAGGATATTCACAATGTCAGGTTAGCATAGTACAAATGATATACCATAAGAGGCACATGGTATATGCATATTTAGTATTTAGCTTGTGCCTTTCCAGTAGTAGTTCAAAGCCAGTTAAAATCACGTAGACTAGATATTTTCCCACCACCAAAGGGTTTACAATCCAAGCTGCATCTGGGGTAATGGAGAGATAAGTGATTTGACCAAGGCCACAAGGAATGCTAGTGGGATTTGAACCCCGGCTTCACTCTTTCCAGCCTGCTGCTATAACCTCTAGGCTACTCCTCCACTCTATTCATGCAACATAAATAGTACCAGCATTGGGAGTATGCAATGTGACAAGCCCCGTTAGGTCTTTACTCCCCAGGTTGGCAAGGGTGCAGTGGTCATCGTCATGGTCATCGTAGTGGCTGAATTAAGGAGGTAATTTTCTAAAAGATGTTTTGCATATAAAAGGCTCCAGGGGGTTATGTGCATAAATGAACACAGGGTGACGAGAACGTGTGTGTACTTTTATATGACCTGCGTGTAGGTGTGTTCTGGAGTGGAGTTTGGCCACAGAGCAGATGGCAGCACGATTTCTACTTTTTTTTTTAAAAAATACATACATATGTTTGTACTCTGTGTGCTAATATTTCTGCAGCTTCCATCTAGCTGCTCTTTTTGCCAGTTTACCTCTAGTATTTTAAAAGGCACATAAGCACCTAGAATTGGAGAGGAAGAAGGCTCCTATTTTAAGCCTGGTTTCTAAAGACATATAGGTGCTCATGTGTCTTTATAAAACACTAGCAAAACCCCTGCAGAAAGAGCAGCTAGATTGTGGTGCTGCCGTGTGCAGGCATAATTATTAGTACAAACCCTATGGCCGTAAACTGTGGTTCTGTCCTAACTCCACCCGTGGGCACATCTACTCTACAAATACATGCCTACTTGCACCACATGTACTTTCAGGCGTGCCTTAATTTTATAAGAGGCATGTTTTGAGTGAAAATGGCTCAAAGAATTCCCTCCTTGGAGTTCACAGCACGGAGTTGCAGAAACGCCCTTGGTGCATGGCCCGCGACCTCAGCACAACTGCTACAGTCAGACTTAGAACACTGGGAAAGTCTATTAAAATCAAGGAAAAATCCCCAGCCAGGTGTAAATGAAGGAAGGATCTCTAGGTGCTAGAATCCCAGCACTAATTCTGACTGAACTGGAAGAGAAAGGAGAAAGAAGGAACTACTTGGGCCCACCAAAAAAAGATAAAACAATCTGAAGAAAAACGCAGATGGCTTCTGTGGATGAGGAAAAATATTAACAACTTTTCTGATATGTCTCTTGGTGGCACTGCTGTTATAATTAAAATATCCCAGCTCTTTATACAACTCAAACAAAAACTAGGTGACAGTTATTGTACTGCATAAAATGGATTTAGCTTAATTAATTCTGGTCTCTCATTGGACATAATTTATGTTAAATAATATAATATTTAGAGAGAAAGAGAGGTAGGGTGACCATACCGCACCATGTCGAGATTGACTGTATGAAGACATATCTCCGATTTCCTTTTAAAAATCAATGGTAAAATCAGAAGTACAAGATCATGCATGCAGTGATGTAAAACCAGAATTGGTTGGGCCAGTCTTCGTTAACAGGAACATCTAAGGTCAGGGCTGTCAGAAGAGGCAGGTGAGGTGGGCACTAATAACAGAAGTTAGCTGCAGTGCAGCTGGTCCTAGGCAAAATTCTCTCCTCCCACCCCATCCCCGGACCTCTGTGGCGTTGTTTAGCCTGGTGATAGTCCTGTATGAAGTGACCAAAGAGACAATTTTCATGCAAAATCCACCTCCTTTCCCTTTCTAATGTGCTGAAGGAAAGAGCATGCATAGACACTTGTAGCTCGTTTCTTCTGCACGTAATCTGTCCGCACATGCTTGTGGAAGTACAGATTTGAATGCTATTTCAAGCTACCAAAAGCATGAATGTTATTTCAATCTCTGCCCTAACCCTGCTCCAGAGAACTCCTCTGCTAAATACCAGTACAAGTACATAAGCTGTAGACCACCACACACGCTTTTATCCACAAACAGAGCGGACAAGACTTTCAAAACTGTCCATGCACAGGTCTGGCCGAACCAGTAAGCAAGATGAGGTAGTCGCCTAGGAAAGCAGCAAATGAGGGGTGGCAAAGAGCAGCAGCAGTTAAAGGAAAACAGCAGCTCCTGACAGCTCTACAAACTCCATCAGCACGTTCTTTTACCTGCAGGGTGAGCCCACGCACACACAAAGAGCAAAATTTAATATTTGAAATATGGAGTGGAGGAGTGGCCTAGTGGTTGGGGCAAGGTACTTCAGGCCAGAAGGTCAGGGGTTCAAATCCCACTAGAGGACAGCAACCTTGGGCCAGAAGGACTGGGGTTTCTAGTCCCACAGGTGCTCCTTGTGGTCTTGGGCAAGCCACTTAACCCTCCATAGCCCATGTTCCCTGTAAAAATAGTTATCTCCAAGTTATAATGCCCTGTTCAATGTAATTTCAGTTTGTTCAATGTAAACCACACTGATGCAGAATAGCACGGTATATAAGAGAATGTAAATAAATAAATGATAGCCGATTATGCATTTTTAAAGGACAATTGTGAGAGAGGTGGTGTCGAAATGTTTATGATTGTTGAGTTTTATTATTAACATCTCAGGGGGATAGGGAGCCTAAGGCTTAAGGTTATCTTGTGTTAACTATACCTGTTGTTGTTTGTTACTTGCCTACTCTTGCTCTGTTATTTTATATTTGTTTGGTATCTTATGTTTTCTGCAGTTTCTGACCAACTGCGCTGCGACATTTGCCTTTGGCCACACCCCCTGATGATGCTACTGGTGATGTCAGTTATAGTCAGCTTTAACAGGAAGACACTAGCAGCACCAGCTATCTTGTGTTAACTATACCTGTTTTATAGTTGCCTGCTCTTGCTCTGTTATTTTATATTTGTTTGGTATCTTTTGTTTTCTGCAGTTTCTGACCAATTGCGCTGCAATATTTGCCTTTGGCCATGCCCACTGACAATACTACAAGTGACATCAGCCATACTTAGCTTTAACAGCAAGATGGCAGCACTGCGGGCACATGCCCAAGGAGTGCACCCAAGGAGCAAGTCCTGCTTCTTGGGCGAGCTCCCTGGGTTGACTCCGAGGCAACTATGATGTTCTTCCTCGCTCTTCTTGGCCTCAGTTTGTCTATTGGTTCCAATCTGTTACAGCCTCCTGTCTATCACCAAGTCCAGACACACTGCACTACTCCTTAGCCACCTCAGCTCCCACTGCATCCACTCTCCCTACCGCGACCACCTCTTACACCAGGTTACAACATATTGGCCATCCCAGTCTTCTGGCGTGTACACCCACCTCCTCCCCCTCAGCCATCACCTCAGGTAAGAATTTTGACCTCCTGTCTACCCAAAGCCTCTCCTGGTCCCTCAAAGCAGCAGCTTGCAGACCTTAAGATTGCTTTTCTTAATTGCTGGCCCTTGAAAAGTAAGACCGACTTGATCCTTGACGTTATACTACATTATAACCTTGATATACTCTGCCTTACAGAATCCTTGTTTAAGGCTGGGGACGATCCATACTTAGTACGATACCTTCCACCAGGTTTTATGGCCTTATCTCCCCGACTCTCGAGGGTCAGGGGCGGGGTGGCTATCCTTTTCAGGAATTCCCTCCTGGTGTCAGAACTGGCAAGTGACCACTGGGCTGGGCAAGAAAAGCTCATTATCAAGCTCAGTGTCACTCACCCAGTGCATCTTCTTCTACTTTACTGCACCCCTTCCATTTCCACCTCACAATAGGACACCATTTACCAATCATTCCTGGATACTCATTGTCCTTCCCCAACCTCTTCATCCTCGATGATTTTAATATTTATTTCCTTTCCCCTTCTCGATTCCACGATTTTCACTTCCGTTAACCATGATTTCGTCCAATTCATCAATGGCCCACACATGTAGCTGGCCACATGCTGGACCTACTTTTCACTCACTCAGACACGCGCCCCCGCCCCTCCAATATATCCATATACCTCTTTCCTTCGTCCGATCACTCCTTGATCTGTTTCTCCCTCTCAAGTCCCACCACTTTCCTTGGCCCACCCCCAGGAGCAGCTCTTCTTTCTTCTTCCCATCATCGACCCTCCGAGGCTGAGGCTAAATGCCCAGCTGCTGCCCACATTTTCCCCCCAACTTCCTCTCGCTCCCCCTCGATCAGCAGTCTTGTCTCTGGCATCCCTTACTGTGAAACCAATGGTTCTCAACCCAGTCCTCCGAGACCCCCAGGCCAGTCAGATTTTCAGGATATCCACAATGAATATGCATGAGATAGATCTGCATGCACTGCTTCAATTGTAGGCGGATATATCTCATGCATATTCATTGTGGATATCCTGAAAACCTGACTGGCCTGAGGGTTCCCAAAGGACCAGGTTGAGAACCACTAAACTAGACCTTATTGCTCCCCTGACACAGCACTCATCTCTCACTCGTCATTCACAAGCCTGGTCCCATCCTGGACTCCACCTTCTTAAACAGCAGCTCTGGGCATCACAGCACACCTGGAGGAAGGCAAGAGATTCTGCCCTTCTCCAAACCTTCAAATTGTATCCTAGAAACATAGAAACATGATGACAGAAAAAGACCACATGGCCTATCTAGTCTGTCCTGGTTATGTGGGTGGCACATGAGGTCTGCTACCTTTGCACTAGGCAGGCAAGTTATCAGGTGATTTTATTTAACAGATTCGTTATACCGTTTTATCATTTCAGTCAAAATGATTTATATTGTAACTTTTACTTGGTAATGTACATTAAACAGGGAGATTGATAAGCCTCCATTGCCTCAGAAAAATCCAAGTTAAGTGATTTGCCCAAGGCCACAAGGAGAGCTAGTGGGAATTGAACCCTGGTCTCTTAGTTCCCAAGCCAGTGCTCTAACCATTAGGTCCTAACGGCTAAGAAAAATTATTACTACTCTTTGATAGCTGCCTCTGCTCATAACCCCAAAACCCTCTTCTCCATTGCCAACCATCTTACCACTCTTCCTGCACACTCCTCCCTTCTTGTCCAAGCCAGGCCTCCTACACATACCTTGGCCAACACCTTTACATCAAAGATCCAGTCCGCCCTCTTGGGTCTCCCCTCTTCTGAGCCGTTCCTTCCCCTCTCCCTCCCCCACTCAGCCAGTTCCCCCTATTTTCCACACATGTTGTTCCTTCACCCCTCTTGACAAGGCTGTTCTGTCCAGAACATTCTTCAATTAAGAAATCCTACTGCTTCCTGGACCTCTTCCTTTCTAGCCGGTTACCAGATCCTTCTTTAGGTTTCATTTCTATCATCTACACCATGCTTAATACTTCTTTCTCGTCTGGCTCTGTCCTTCCTGCCTGGAAAAAAACACTTATTTGCCCCCTCTTGAAAGGCCCCAAGCTTGATCCAGAAGACCCCAAGCAACTACCATCCCATATCTCACCTTCCGTTCTTTGCTAAAGTTGCCAAAAGACTCATTTTTCATCAACTAGCCAATCACCTTGAACATTCTCTCGTCTTGCACCCAAGCCAATGAGAATTCTATTCTTTTCATAGAACAAACTATCATCACATCCATACTTAGCAATAGTCACTCCTTCCTAGATCAAGGCTGTAATGCCCCTGCAGTCTCTCTCGATCTCACAGCAGCTTTGATCTTGTAGATCACAATCTCCTTCTCTCTGATCTCTATGAGGTGGGTATTCAGGGTACTTTGTTCACCTCTTTCCTCCATGAGTGCAGTTATCAGGTTCTCCAGCACAGCTGCACATCCTGGGGGGATCCATAAGGGTCGACTCTGCCCCCCTACTTTTCAATGTCTTCCTAGCTCCCTTGGCCACCCTTATTCAATCCTTCAGACTTAATTTTTATATCTATGTGGATGATATCCTACTACTTGCCTGCTTGGGCAGTGTGTCTCCCAATCTCTCCTCTATTAACTCTGCCTTAGATTCTATCTCAGTTTAGTTACGATAACGCACTCAAGCTTAACCTGTTAACACCACTACTACATGGATCACAGGTTCCACTAAAACCCCCACTCTAGCTCCTTTCCTGGGTTCCCTCCCCATTTCACTCCATTCTTCCTTTAAGTACCCGGGAAAACACATTGACTCAGAGCTCTCTATTACCATGCACATCTCCCATCTATCATGCTCCACCTTTGCTGCCTTGCAGAGAATCAAGGCCCTTTGTTCCCTGACAAGTCTGCCTTGCCCACTTTCCTTCTCAGTACCGTGATTTCCTGTATCAATTACTGTAATATTTCTTTTGCCAACCTCCCTCAGCATCATTTAAAATGCTTCCAAAACATACAAAATACCACTATCCGTACTTTCACTCACGCAAGAAAGTATGACCACATCACACCTTTTCTTATTAAACATCATTGGCTCCCCATTACCCAGATAATCCAATTCAAAGTCCTAACTCTAACACACAAAGCCCTTCAGAACCGTGCACCACTTTACTTATCTTCTTCCATTATCCCATACATTCCTCAACGCTGCCTGAGATCCTTACGCCTGGTCCTCCTTTCCCTTTCACGGGTTAAGTATGAGTCTACGCGTCATTCTGCTTTTTTTCTACCTGGCCCTGCCCTATGGAATTGCCTTCCTTCAAAGCTTCAGCTTGAGTCCTCTTTCCCTAAATTTAAAAGTCTTTTAAAAACTCACCTTTTTGTCAAAGCCTATGGTGTTGACTCCCCCCAACTGAACTGTAAACCAGCCACCTTTTCTGCTGACATGAATTTGTTCCTTTCTTTGCTATCCTGCTATCTTCTTTCCTGTCCACTTATGGGGTTCCCTTTCTGTTTCTACATGTGTTTGCAATTTATTTTTGATTTTATTGTAAACTGCTCCGTCTGCCTTGCAAAGGGCGGTCTATCAAAAGCTAATAAACCATATTCTAGGGCATCCAGTACCCTTGCGCTGGTCCTACCTATCCATACATGTGTATATATATGTATTTAAGCAGGTGAAATTACCCAGTTATCTTAAACACATTGATAACTTGGATTCTTCTGAGGCAATGGATAGTTAAGTGACTTGCCCAAGGCCACGAAGAGTGCTAGTGGGAATTGAACCCTGGTTTCTTGGTTCCCAAGCCATTGCTATATATCAGTCCCCGTGAGCCATTAGAATAGTCACTAGAACAATGTGCTCATTGTAGAGCTGAACAGGGCCAGAATGAACAAATGGATGATGAAATGCTCAAAGAAATCAAGGAAGATAACAAAAGTTACAGCGCAGTAATAATAATGGGTGATTTCAATTACCCCGGTATCGACTGGGTCAGTGTCACGGCAGGACATGCTAGGGAGATAAAGTTCCTAGATGAAATAAATGACTGCTTCTTGGAGCAGCTGGTTCATGAACCAACCAGAGGGGAAGCCATATTAGACCTAGTCCTTAGTGGAACACCAGATCTAGTGCAAGAGATAAGGGTGTTGGGGCCACTTGGCAATAGTGATCATAGCATGATCGCATTTGATTTAATTAGTGGAGGAGGGGTAGTAAGGAAATCCACAGTACTACCTTTTAACTTTCGAAAGGGAGACTATGATAAAATGAGGAAAATAGTTAAGAAAAAACTAAAAGGAGCAGTTGCAAAGGTTAAAGACTTACATCAAGCTTGGGTGTTGTTGAAAAATACGATCTTGGAAGCCCAGACCAGCTGTATTCCACGCTTCAAGAAAAGTGGAAGGAAGTCCAAAAAACTGCCAGCATGGTTTAAAGGTGAGGTCAGAGAGGCTGTTGTTGCCAAAAAAGCATCTTTCAGGAAATGGAAAAAAGAGCCAAATGACAAGACCTGGAAACAGCACAAGCACTGGCAAGTCAAATACAAGGCATTGATAAGGCAGGCAAAGGGAGAATTTGAGAAGCTTGCTGCGGAAGCAAAAACGCGAAATAAAGACTTTTTCAAGTACATTTGTAGCAAAAAACCTGTGAGAGAGTCAGTTGGTCCATTAGATGATAGAGGGGTTAAAGGGGCACTAAGAGGCGACAAGACGATAGCAGAGAGACTGAATGAATTCTTTGCTTCGCTCTTTACTGAGGAAGATGTAGGGGTGTTACCCATGACTGAAGTGGTATTTAAAGGTGCAGAAGAATTGAAGGAAATATCGATCCATCAGGAAGATGTATTACAACTATTAGATAAACTAAATAATAGCAAATCACCTGGGCCGGATGGTATACATCCAAGGGTGTTGAAAGAACTGAAATATGAGATTGCAGAACTGCTACTAGTAATCTGTGAATTTTCATTAAAATCATCTGTAATTCCTAAAGATTGGAGGATCACCAATGTAATGCCAATTTTTAAAAAGGGTTCCAGTGGTGATCCGGGAAACTACAGACTGGTGAGCCTGACGTACTAGGAAAAATGGTAGAAACCATCATAAAGAATAAAATTACTCAGCATGTAGATAGTGAGGGCCTAATGGGGAGACAGCCAACATGGCTTTAGACAAGGAAGATCTTGTTTTACTAATCTGTTATGTTTTTTTGAAGGTGTGAATAAACAGGTGGACAAAGGTGAGTCGGTTGATATAGTGTATCTGGATGTTCAGAAAGCCTTTGACAAGGTCCCTCATCAGAGACTTTTGGCAAAACTAAAGAGTCATGGGATAGGAGGCAGTGTACTATTGTGGATCAGGAACTGGTTAAAAGATAGAAAGCAGAGGGTAGGGCTAAATAGCCAATTTTCCCAATGAAGAAAGGTGTATAGTGGTGTACCCCAGGGATCTGTGCTGGGTCCGCTGCTTTTTGATATATTCATAAATGACCTGGAAAGGGGAATAATGAGTGAGGTTATCAAATTTGCAGATGACACAAAACTATTTAAAGTTGTTAAAACCCAAGAGGATTGCGGAAAATTTCAAGAGGATCTTGATAAATTGGAAGAATGGGCATCAAAATGGCAGATGAAATTTAATGTGGACAAGTGCAAAGTTATGCAAATAGGGAACAACCACCCAAACTATGGTTACACGATGCAAGGTTCCACATTAGGAACCATCACCCAGGAAAAAGATTTAGGCGTCATTGTGGATAACATGTTAAAACCCTCAGCCCAGTGTGCAGCGGCGGCCAAGAGAGCAAATAGAATGCTAGGTATCATAAGGAAAGGAATGGAAAATAAAACAAAAGATATTATAATGCCTCTATATTGTTCCATGGTGAGACTGCACCTTGAATTTTGTGTGCAATTCTGGTCGCCGTGTCTTAAAGAGGACATAGCGTTATTAGAAAAGGTTCAGAGAAGAGCCATCAAAATGGTAAAGGGGATGGAAGGATTCTCCTATGAAGAAAGGCTAAAAAGGTAAGGGCTCTTTAACCTGGAGAAGAGACGGCTGAGGGGAAATATGATAGAAGTCTATAAATTAATGAACGGAATGGAACAGGCAAACGTAGATTGATTGTTTACGTTATCAGAATATAGAAAGACTAGGGGACATGCAATGAAGCTACAGGGTAAGCTATTTAAGACTAATAAAAGAAAATATTTTTTCACTCAACGTGTAATCAAACTCTGGAATTTGTTACCGGAGAATGTAATAAAGGCTGTTAGTGTAGCTGAGTTTAAAAAAGGTTTGGACAAGTTCCTGGAGGAAAGGTCCATAAACCATTATTAAGAAGGGACCCAGGATATCAAAGCTTGACCCAGTACAAGCATTGCGGAACCTGTGCCTTTTGGGGAAACTGCTAGGTACGTATGACCTAGATTGGCCACTGTTGGAAGCAGGATACTGGGCTTGATGGACCTTGGTCTGACCCAGTATGGCATATCTTATGTTCTTATGATAGTTGGGAGTGGTGGTGACAGTTGCACACATAGAAGTTAATGTTATGAAGTCAATTTAGCAAATATGTGTCAATATATATGTGTAAATTGTCTCTTGTAAAATTACTTCTGGTGTAGAAGTATGCATAATGGCATATACGTGCCTTTTTGACTGTAGGTGTTGTGGGGGGCACAGTCTGAGTGGAGTGCAGGTAGAGACAGACCAACAATCAGGCAACTAGGCATCCGTCTAGGGTGGCAGCTTCTGTGGGGTGGCAAGAAGGGCATTCAAAGTGAACATAAGAACATAAGATATGCCATACTGGGTCAGACCAAGGTCCATCAAGCCCAGTATCCTGTTTCCAACAGTGGCCAATCTAGGTCATACGTACCTAGCAGTTTCCCCAAAAGACACAGGTTCTGCAATGCTTGTACTAGGTCAAGCATTCATATCCTGGGTCCCTTCTTAATAATGGTTTATGGACCTTTCCTCCAGGAACTTGTCCAAACCTTTTTTAAACCCAGCTACACTAACAGCCTTTACTACATCCTCCGGTAACAAATTTCAGAGTTTGATTACACGTTGAGTGAAAAAATATTTTCTTTTATTAGTCTTAAATAGTTTACCCTTTAGCTTCATTGCATGTCCCCTAATCTTCCTATATTCTGATAACGTAAACAGTCGATCTACGGTTACCCGTTCCACTCCGTTCATTAATTTATAGACTTCTATCATATCTCCCCTCAGCCGTCTCTTCTCCAGGTTAAAGAGCCCTTACCTTTTTAGCCTTTCTTCATAGGAGTATCCTTCCATCCCCTTTACCATTTTGGTGGATCTTCTCTGAACCTTTTTTAATATCGCTATATCCTTTTTAAGATACGGCAACCAGAATTGCACACAATATTCAAGGTGCGGTCTCACCATGGAACGATATAGAGGCATTATAATATCTTTTGTTTTATTTTCCATTCCTTTCCTTATGATACCTAGCATTCTATTTGCTCTCTTGGCTGCCGCTGCACACTGGGCCGAGGGTTTTAACATGTTATCCACAATGACGCCTAAATCTTTTTCCTGGGTGGTGGTTCCTAATGTGGAACCTTGCATCGTGTAACCATAGTTTGGGTTGTTCTTCCCTAGGTGCATAACTTTGCACTTGTCCACATTAAATTTCATCTGCCATTTTGATGCCCAGTCTTCCAATTTATCAAGATTCTCTTGCAATTTTCCACAATCCTCTTGGGTTTTAACTTCTTTAAATAGTTTTGTGTCATCTGCAAATTTGATAACCTCACTCGTTATTCCACTTTCCAGATCATTTATGAATATGTCAAAAAGCAGCGGACCCAGCACAGATCCCTGGGGTACACCACTAATCACTTTTCTCCATTGGGAAAATTGGCCATTTAGCCCAACCCTCTGCTTTCTGTCTTTTAACTAGTTCCTGATCCACAGTAGTACACTGTCTCCTATCCCATGACTCTTTAGTTTTGCCAAAAGTCTTTGATGAGGGACTTTGTCAAAGGCTTTCTGAAAGTCCAGATACACAATATCAACCGACTCACCTTTGTCCACCTGCTTATTCACACTTTCAAAAAAATATAACAGATTAGTAAGACAAGATCTTCCTTGTCTAAAGCCATGTTGGCTGTCTCCCATTAGGCCATGACTATTGTTTTTTTTTTTGTTGTTGTTTTTTTTTTTTTTTCCATTTCAATTTCATTTATTAAGAAACTTCAAGAAAATACAAATGTACCAAGAACAAAAGGCAATCAATACAAAGGAAAACAAAACAAAAAACGAAACAACATCCCCGGTCATCAGCAATAAGTCCACATCAAGGGGAGCATGTAAAAAAGGAAAAGCAACCATCCAAAGAATACAAAACTCTTTTTCATACTAAACTACTGCCATAGCAATTAATATCTTAGGAAATCAGGGAACCCTGGATTGAAGGAAAGATTCTAACGCCGTAGTCTCCAGAAAAACAAACTTGGTGCCCTGAAAGGTAACTAAACATTTACACGGAAATTTAAGAAAAAAAGTGGCACCAAGCGCTAGGACGCGGGGCCTTAACATCAAAAAATCTCGGCGACGTAGCTGAGTTTTTCTGGAGACATCGGGAAAGATACTCACCCTCCCCCCACAAAAAACTGATGTTTTATTCAGAAAATACAAACGCATCACAGCATTCTTATCCTTTTCTGAGGTAAACGACACCAGAAGAGTAGCCCTTGTCGAAATATTATCCTGAGACGATTCAATAAACTCAGAAACATTTAGGGATTCCTGTAGCCGAGACAAAGCGGGCTCACCGGAGCCCCCCGGCTCAGGGATCCCTTTAGAGGGAATATAATACACTTTAGATAAAGAAGGTTTATTATCCACTCGATAACCCAAAATATCAATCAAATATTTGTCAAAAAGTATCTGAGGAGATAAGAACCGTGTACAAGGGAAATTTATACAACGCAAATTTAAAGCTCGTAAGCTATTCTCCAATAACTCATGCTGAGTATGGAGAATAAGACTATCTTTCATAAAAGATACTGAGGAATTTTGTAATACAATTGATTGGGCTTCTAATTTCTGGCATCTCTCCTCCAGAACCCCTATCTGAGAATCATGTTGAGTAAATTTAACAACTGAGTCTCTAGTAAAGTCCGACATTTGCAAAACGACGGAACTCAACGAGGACTCTATCCTAGTTAGAATAGACCAAACATCCTTAGGGTCCACATGTGAAGAGGAGCTGTCCCGATGCATCAAAGCAGCACTCTCAGGAACGGACAGTATCCGGGGTAAGGGAACACTCCCGGAAACCACCGCAAAACTAGGAGCAACTACAGCCGATGGAGAGGCTAATTGAAGCGATGTAGCCCTCCTCACCGGAGAGGAGGTAACAGGAACAGCATTGCCAACAGCAGCAGAGGGGGAAGAGACACTAACCCCCAAAAAGGACGAGGAATCACAACTGGACAGCTGGGTCGGGCTCACAGTAACAGCCTCTCCCTCCTTACCACTTAAAGTCACTAAATGACAATCCATGGGGCCTAAGATCTTAACAGCCTTAGTTGGATTTTCAGTACTCACATTCAGAGGTCGTTTTCGACGTCGGCCCATACTGTACAGCCACGAACCAGCTCCCAGCTCCTCGAGCGCCCAAGGAGCGCATAAGGAGCAGGCCCCTTAATAACGCGCCCCTTTGGAACGCGACCGCTTCCGCGTACCGCTTGGCGGTCAGATCTTAAACCCCTGATGATGACGTCAGGGGTAGGCGCCGCAGATGACCCGTGAACTCCGACACAGCGAGGGAGATCACAGCGGGGCACAATGGTGGATAACTGCCTCCTCTCCTCACACGCTCTCAGCACAATCAGCAGGCTTCCTGATTTTAAACCCCCGGTACTGACGTCAGGGGTAGGCGCCGCAGATGACCCGTGCACTCCGACACAGCGAGGGAGATCACAGCGGGGCACAATGGTGGATAACTGCCTCCTCTCCTCACACGCTCTCCAGGCTATGACTATTGTGATGTAGCAGACTCTTATGAGGCAATGGAAACTGATAGTGATCCGGTGGAGAGAACCGGTGCTGCAGGGGAATGCAGGATTTTCCCTGTTGAGAGGAAAAAAGAATGCAGAGCTAATCAGGAACCACTCCTCACTTCAAGGCAGGTGAGGAGCCAAGTCCCTGATTGGGCACGCCCAAGCAGGAGGCAGGCAGTGCAGTACTCAGCTAGCTTGTTAAAAACCCAGAAACAGTTAGACAAGAGAGAGGACCACCAGGAGAGGGAAGAAGGACACAAGCACCTGGACGAGGATAGGTCAGATGACCAGGAACAGGAACCGAGAGAGAGAGAACCACTAAGCAGCTGTGATCCAAGAAGGAGCAGACAGGAGCTGGGAGACTCAGGGGCAGAGAAAGATTTCTGGAAGCAGAAGAATTCTAAGGCACTGAGAGACCCAAGGCTGCAGCTCAGGAGTTTAAAGGACCCAGAAGAACCTTGGAATAGGAGGCAAAGGGATAAGGAATTACCCTGGAAGAAGCCCAAGCACAAGGTATCTGGTGGGTGTGGCACGGCTAGCAAACTTAACAGTGGAAAGCCAGAAAGAGTGAATTTTAATTGTGAAAGACAGGATAAAGGCAGAAAGTTTGATACTAACTGGTTAAGTCAAGAAAAGCCTGACTGTTTTCCTTTTAACACTCTGAGAGACTCTCTAAACACAGCTGGAGCGTTTTACCCTGCACTGCCATGTGGAGATAGGTGGGGGAAGGGAAATGCTTACACGCTGAAATGTTGTCCAAGTAAAAGCACTGATAATTGCCTAGAGATAAGAAATATAAACAAGCATTTACCTGAAGGAGGATTATCTCAGCCTAGCTCAGAAAATACACAGGCTGAATTACTTCTCACTGAATTCAGAGAGTTCCTTAAAAGCAGAGCAGTTTCTACTCAGAACGTAGCAAAGCCATTGATCAGCTGGCAAGAAGAAATGCCTTTAATTTCTTTGCCATCTACGGAACAGGAAGTCCCGATGGATTGCTCTACTTGTATGATTCCAAAGGACATTTAAGGGATTTGCTTGCCAGTGTTGTTTGTAAGAAAATAGCAAAGTTACCTCACTGTTTGCTGTGATAAAAGAGCTTCTGTGAAGAAAATAAGTGGAAGCATATTCTGTGCAATTCAGGAGCAGTGCTGATATCAGAGTTTCTGTTAACTTAATGAAAAGGAGATCACATGACAGGTGAATGTGATCAGTAATGGACATTCAGTCAAGCAGTGAAAAAAGCCTTGTTTAAGTTCAGTTTCTCAATCTTGTTTTGTACCTATTATTTCATTTACGTCTGCTGCATTTGAACTGCGAAAGCGGGAAATAAACCTCACAAAAAAAAGAAATATTCTTTGCCTTGCCTTATCACTTGAGCACCAACACAACTACAACATTAACCCTCAAGGGCATTCAAGGCCAGCCCCTCCCTTAACCCTCAAGGTCCAGGGAGTGGGTGGGTGGCACTATCTGAAACAATATATTCTGGTACACGGGGGGAGGGTGGAGCGAGAGTGGGGAGAAACATGGCAGTGTAAGGCTTAATGTTTGCCTAGGGCTCCAATACTTTGAACCAATTCTGGAGCTCGCCCTAAGTGCAGGTAGAGTCACAAAGTACACATGTTAATTATAAAATTCACTAATCTACCCATGTGCTCTACGTGAGGACATTTTGGTCTGCTCCTGAGCATGTGTAGATTTCAGTCATGATTGCTGCCAGATTGGCGTTGCATTGCTCCTTCTGGATTGTGCTGGACTTGCATGACTGCTGCTGGATTTGAGCTTGTGTGTCTTTATAAGAATGGAATTACCCTCCCACTGCACAAGTTTACACAAACACACACACATGAAAAATACTCACAGAAATTGATGGACTGATGTGGCCTACCAACTCATGCAATATGTGTGGGCTGTGCCCCGCCTCTTCCTACTGCCGCTGTCACCACTACTCCAAGTAGCCTCTGACCTCGTCTATCCCCACAACAAGCACATTGTTGGAGCAGCTTACGGGTATTACTATAGTCTGCTTGTCGACTCATCAGTGGAGGAAGGGGGTGAGCATCACACTCCTCCCTCTGACAGGCCAACACTGTATGAGATACGCAGGCCTGTTCCTTTAGTGCAGCCGTGCAATGGACAGGCAGACTGCCTGCTGCGCTCACTTCTGCCTCTGAATCACTGGCAACTGAAACAGCCACAGTGCATACAGTGAGAGTAACTATCATATAGAGTACACAATGATTATACATATATGCATTAAACATACATATACATACTCTATAATCCAAGAGAGAGCCATTATATAGATTTATATAGGCACAACCGCAGAAAGGAATTTTTGTATCTAGAAAACTCTGTGGATCAAAGTTGAGAAAGCTAATTTGCACACTGCCAGAAGGATGACTGAAATGAGATCCTCCTTTTGCTGGGTTTTAATAAGAATCACTTTAAAAAAAAGAGTAAAGGCTAAATTTAATGTACAAATAAATCTACAGCACCAGTTACAGGATTTGCTAAGGCAGGGCTTCCTAAAACTGCCCTGGGGATACTGCCACAGCCATTGGGCCATAAAGAGTGCAAACATCACAAGTAAATTTGTACCTGATGTCTCCCCTGACAGCCCCTCTTTTTAAGCTGCCCTGTGTGTGCTTTCAGCAGCTATCAGGAGGGAGAAACGTTACCCAAGGTAATCCTAGTACCTGGGTAACAACATTCCTTTGAAATCTACCCTCTGTATGCGGTTAAAGTTTTATGTATATGTTCCTATTCTCTGTATCCAAAATGTTATGTTAATTGTAAACAGCTTTATACATAATAAATAAATAGATAGATATGAACAGGGTGATGCAGCATCACAAAGTGATTCTCTACAAAGTAGTCCCTTTACTCATTTTGCAGATAGGAGGAGGCAGGGAGTAGCTACAATTACTTCTACTTGAATATAGCTGGGAAAACATGACTGGTACTGGAACCTCTGATAAACCCAATGGTACACAAACCAAACAGGAGCAGTTTATTACTGGACTGACTAAGACAGCACAACAAAAAGGTGGAAGACTTTCAAAGAAAGTCTTTGGGAATGCCACCACGCATACATGGTCCCCTTCCCGCCCAAAGGTGCCATCTTAGTCAGGTGCCATAGCTATACAGCAACTCCAAGGGGAGGAGGGAGAGTTGTGAGGACTGATTCCTGCTGTCCCTGGAGAACAACTGTTACAGGTGAGTAACTACGCTTTCTCCAGGAACAAGCAGGAAGTCATTCCTCACATATGGGACTCTCTAGCTACAGGCTACTAAGGACCTGTAGGAAAAAGCACAGCAGCACCATGAGCAGTCGCCAGTGAAAGTCGAAGGCAGCCCGAGGACCCTGGATCTGTTAATGGCCACATTCCTGGTAGCCAGAACAAGAAGGGTCAGAGGGCAGGAGTTGCTTAAACCCCAAACAGATTACGGAGTATAACCTAACCGAAGGCGGCTTCCCGATGGGACTCCCTCTCCAGGCAGTAATGCACTGCGAAGGTGTGAGTGGAGGACCAGGTGGCAGCCTGGCAGATGTCTGCCAGTGGCACCGAGTACAGGCTGGCAAACGATATCACCATCGCTCGGATATTGTGAGCCATGACTAGGTGGTTCAGGGGAAACCTGGCCTTGCCCTGGGCAAAGGCGATGCAGTCTGCCACCCAGATGGATAAGGTACACTTGGTGACCACCAGCCCAGGAGGCTGGGATCGAAGGCGACGAAGAGCTGTCCAGATCTGCGGTGGTCTCAAGTCTGCTGCAGGTAGAAAGAGAAAGCCCTCTTACAATCCAAGGTGTGGAGAATCGCCGACGCCCAGTCAGCATGGGGCTTCAGGAAGAAAGTGGGCAGCACTCTCTCTTGATTAAGAAGAAATTCCGAGACGATCTTAGAAGGAACTTGGTGTGAGTCCGCAGGATCACCCTGTTCCTATAGAACTTTGTGTGTGGTGCATCGGCCATCAGCGCCCGGAGTTCTCTGACTCTCTGGGCAGAGGTGAGAGTAACTAGGAAGGCAACCTTCCACAACAAATGTTGCAGCGGGCAGGTAGCCATGGGCTAGAAGGGTGGCTTGGTCAGCTGCATGAGGACCACACTGAGGTCCCATTCCACTGAAGGAGGGCGGGTAGGGGGTCTGGAAAGGAGCAGGCCTCGCATGAAACAAGAGACAAGCGGTTGCCCCTAAAGAGGTTTGCCCTCGACGGGGTGGTGGTTTGCTGACATGGCACACTCAGGTGAACCCTGACCAAGTTAGACTTCAGCCCAGACTGCGAGAGGTGGAGCAGATACTGCAAGACCAAACTGGTAAGGTATGAAAATGGGTTCACTCGGAGCTCCGAGCACCACACCGAGAACTGATGTCACTTGAAGGCGTAAGCCCATCTGGTTGAGTCCTTTCATGAGGCCAAAAGAATGTCCTCGATCTCCATGGGAAGATGGTAGGAGGATAGAGCGACCTGCTCAGACGCCAAGCTGTGAGGGACAGGGGCCTCAGATTGGGGTGAAGAAGTAGACCCCCCTTCCTGCATCAGCAGCTCCGTTGAAAACCCGAGAGGGACTGGGGGCTCCATCGAGAGATGGAACAGCAGGGGAAACCAAGGCTGCCTGGGCCAACTTGGGACTATGAGAACCATCGAGGCCCTGTCCCGCTGGACCTTGAGAAGGATCCAGGCAAGGAGGGGCGTGGGGGGGAAGGCATACAACAGGCCCATTTCCCACGAGATGAGGAAGGCATCTGGGGCCACCCTGCCCGGGTGCGGGAGGGGACCGCAGAACGGGGGAGCTGAGAATTCATAGGACTGGCGAAGGGGTCCAGGTCTAGAGTCCTCCAATGCTGGAAGAGCCGCTGCACCTTCCGGGGACAAAGGCGCCACTCGTGCGGCCAGAGGACTCTGCTGAGCCAGTCTGCCAATGTATTGTCCTGGCCCAGGAGGTAACTGGCCCGGATGATCACGCCCTGGATCACCACAAAGGAGCATAGGGCTGTTACCTCCGAACAGAGGCTATAGGAGCCAGGTACCTCCTTGTTTGTTCACATAGAACATTGTGACCTGGTTGTCGATCTGGACCAGCACCGCTCGGTGCTGCAGGCGGTCCCTGAAAACCTTGCGTGCAAGGCGGATGGCCTGGAGCTCCAGCAGGTTGATCTGCTGCCAGGACTTCTCGATGGACCAGATCTCTTGAGTGCGCTGTCCCTTGCAGTGGGCTCCCCAGTCTGCCAGGGAGGCATCCATCGTCAAGACTACCTGATGCTCCGGAGCTTGGAAGGGCATACCTCAAAGCAGGTTCAGAGACTCCTGCCACCAAGCGAGAGACTCCGCCGTGCTGGGAGAGACAGAGATGGGGTCTCTGAGGCGGCCGGTCGACTGTGCCCATTGCATTCGGAAGCACCACTGCACCGCCCGCATGTTGAGATAGGCATTGGGCATGACATGGACCGTGGAGGCCATGTGGCCGAGAAGGCGAAGCATCGTCCAGGCCGAAACGGTGCTGCAGCACCGCACTTCGGATGCCAGGGACACAAGGCAGTCCGCCCTGTCCTGAGGAAGGAAAGCCATGGCCCGCAGGGTGTCCAAGTGAGCCCCGATGAGCACTAGGGACTGAACTGGAGTGAAGTGGGACTCTGGGTAATTGATCACGAACTCCAGATGCTCCAGGAGGCGAATGGTGCGGTCCATGGCCTGCCTGGCTTCAGAGGCCATGCCCCTGTTACGAGTCAGTCGTCTAGATATGGATAGACGAAGGTGCCCTGCAGCCATAGGTGGGTTGCAGCCATGGCCAGGCACTTTGTGAAGACCTGCAGGGCAGACGCGAGGCTGAAGGGAAGCATCCCGTACTGGTAATGATTTCCCTGAACCATGAAGCGGATTTACTTTCTGTGTTTGGGATGGATGAGGATGTGAGCGCATGCATCCTTTAAGTCCAAAGAGTTTAGCCAGTTCTGGAGACCGCACCTTCAGAAGGATATAAGCAGGCAGGAGTTGGTGCAGAGGGTGGCTACTAAAATGGTTAGTGGTCTTTGTTATGAAGCATATGAGGACAGACTTAAAGATCTTAATATGTATGCTTTGGAGAAAAGGCAGGATAGGGCAATATGATAGAGACCTTTAAATACCTCCATGGCATAAATGTACAGGAGGGTCTCTTTCAACTGAAGGCAAGCTCTGCTACGAGGGGACATAGGATGAGAGTGAAAGGGGATAGACTCAGAAGTTATATGCAGAAATATTTCTTTACAGAAAGAGTGGTAGATGCGTGGAATAGTCTCCCAGTGGAGGTAGTGGACACGAGAACAGTATCTGAATTTAAAAAAAGCATGGGACAAACACAGAAGATCTCTAAAGGTAAAAAGGGGGCTATTGTAGTTGATATGGAAGGGCAGACTAGAAAGGCCATGTGGTCTTTTTCTGCCGTCATGTTTATATGTTTTCATATGATGGTGTGTACTTTGCATTACAAAGGGGTATAA
Organism: Ichthyophis bannanicus; assembly: GCA_033557465.1. Taxonomy (NCBI): domain Eukaryota; kingdom Metazoa; phylum Chordata; class Amphibia; order Gymnophiona; family Ichthyophiidae; genus Ichthyophis; species Ichthyophis bannanicus. The sequence goes on from CM066032.1 coordinate 797,079,436, forward strand.
TTTGCATGGAGCACTGGTGCAGTAAACACACACAGATTACATAAACCTTAATTTATATGTGTACCTGCATAAAACAGACATGAACATTAACACTTGCTCAAGAGTTGTATGTATGTATTTTTTATGCAACTTAATGCTAGTATTTTCTAAAGACAAGTAGGCACCTATTTGTCTTTAACACGTTTTGGACCAGCGTATGTTTTACATACATAAGGTTTCCATACTTACTACTCAACTGTTTACTAATTAATGGTTATAAATTCAATAGGACTATGTTTAGCTATTACCGTTATGTCAAAAAGCGTTATATACAGATTTTATATCTGAGATCTAGTTAGTTTAATAGGTATTCGAAGTTTGCTGATTTTGACGGTACTGGCAGCTCAACATAAAAAGATCACAAAAAATAGTAAGTAGCTTATAATGCTGTAATCAGCTCTATAACAAAACAATCGTTCACGTATAAAATAGGCAAAAATATTTTATCCAATCTTCTTAGAAAATAATTTCATATAGATAAAGAGGTCTCAGACTTAATCGGTTCTGCCACCGGGACTGACGTCCGTTATCACAGCAGAAACCTTATTCGCATCAATGACCTCTGGAGCTAGTTGAACAACGCTTTTGTAATATAAAAAGTCCAATCAATATAGAAAGGGAAGCTGTATACTATCCTTATCTGCGTCTTCAACACCACCCCATGGATTGGGTTAAGCTCGGATCCCGACGCCTCACTCAGGTACCAGTCATGCGTTTCACGACTTTAGCTTTCTTCAGGGGATCAATACGGCTCTCCCAGCCAACCGACAAATACCTAACAAACATATCATAAAACATACTAAACATTAACAACAAACCCTATGTAGCATGAACAAATCATTTAAAGCTCTCCACTGCCTAAGGAGACAAACCACCAAAGAAGAGAAAAAGAGAGACAAACTTTCTCACCATGTCATTCAAGAAAGCTGCCCGCGTTTACCCGTTACTTCTCTTTAATTCTCAATCTTGATACAAAACGCCGCGCATGCGGACAGAAGGAGCACTCCCTCTATTTATCAGGAATCCCTCCCTCTTTTTACTCTAGTCACATGGTCTCCACTCCACCATTCATAACTTCAACAAAGTCCTCTTATAAAACAACTCCATACTTTCATTCATATATCCTCCGCTACTGATGAACCACCCATTCACTGCTTAAACCCAATCTCACGATTAATCTATTAAGTCAGACTGTCTCCATATAGTAATCTACAAAGGACCAATCAAACACAAGGACAATACTATAACTAAACTGCCCATAAAGCCGACCTTAGCCATTTAGAACTCCACACACACGCTCTAGACTTCCATCACATATTCGCTGACCTACTACTTTCCACAAACATTAAATCCCATAGCCCAAATGCTATGTAACGCCCACTCAATGTCTATAGACAGCGTCCCCATTCGATACACATGTTCAACCCCTTCGGGACAACGGTGGCAAAGGTATAAATCCACCATTGTTCCCGCTGAATTAACAACTGTTCAACCGACCGGCCCCTTTTACCCTGTAATACTTGATCAAGACACATAAAACGAAGTTGCTCAAAATGATGACCCTGCGCTATGCAATGCTGCACTATAGGGGCTTCAAGCACTACACATTTTAAACGACTCCTGTGCTCCCGGGCTCGTACCCGAAATGGCCGCGTGGTCTTGCCTATATATGCCAGACCACATGGGCAAATAATTACGTAAACAACGTTATGCGAGCCACAAGTTGTTAAAAATTGTAAAGCCCTATGGTGCCCATTATAACTGAAAGAAGCCGCCTCAAGAGACTCTGCACAGATATCACAACTGCCACAGCGGCGGTGGCCCACTTCTAAGGTGGCGACAGCTGATTGACTGGGGGAGCGCAGCACAGAAGGGCATACTAGTTCTTTTAAATTCTGATGCCGGGTCCACACACATCTCACCGTCTGAGCTGTTAAACCGGGTATCGCAGCCAAAATATTAGAATGTTTTTTAATAATACGCTGTAGCTTACGCCTTCAAGTGACATCAAGTAATCAAGTAACCAGTCAGACGCATGTCAATTTAGTCACAAAATATTCCCCTCTGAGTATGGGGCTACAGCGTATTATTAAAAAACATTCTAATGCAGAACCGATTAAGTCTGAGACCTCTTTATCTATATGAAATTATTTTCTAAGAAGATTGGATAAAATATTTTTGCCTATTTTATACGTGAACGATTGTTTTGTTATAGAGCTGATTGTGCATCGTTCAGTAACTGACCAGCTATTAGTATAATGCTGTAATAGCTACTATTTTGCAAATAAAAGTATTTGTAGACTTTAGAAAATAGGTTTAGATAACTGTAAGTTACTTAGTGTCAGAGTTATTGGTGCGTATATCGGCCTTGTATGTTTTTCATACGCTGGGCTAATATGTTGTCGAAACTAATTGCTGTCAACCATTCTGTTCTATTTGTTTCAATGGTGCAATATCGACGCACTGCATCAGAAGTGTTTTCACGTGTATCATATTCCGCCGTCAGAATGGACTGTTGACAAACTATATTATATCATAATAAAGTGTTTTAAATGAAAACTGTAGTTTCAATAGTATCATACAGTATGTTTATGTCAATGAATATTGGAACTGAATCCTATCTTTTCTAAAGACGGACAATATACTATATTGGACCAGTGTATGAAAAACATACACTATGTGAAACTTCTATTTTCTGCAAAGTTGTAATATTTTTTATTATTGCCGGTATTTCATAGTTGTTTGGAATGTAACAAATCTAATAAATCATCCAGAACAGAGAAAGAATATGCGAGCTGTCCAAAACGGGTTAAAACACAGCACCTTGTTATAAAAATTACCCTCTTTATGTCTATCTTCACGAAAGCCAGATATATGCAGCCATGCAAGAACGTATTCATCCATGGCCATTATTGAGGCCCTCAATGCTATTTTAAAAGCATAGCATGCTTACTTAAAAAGGCATTTTTTATATTAAGAACATATGATATGCCCTACTGGGTCAGACCAAGGATCCATCAAGCTCAGCATGTCATTTCCAACAGCAGCCAATCCAGGTCACAAGTATTTGTCAAGTTTCCAAAAAGGTAAACAGATTCCACGTTGCTTATCCCGGAATAAGCAGTAGATTTCCCGGGTCCTCTTTAATAATGGTTTATGGACTTTTCCTCCAGGAACTTCTCCAAACCTTTTTTAAACCCAGCTACACTAACATCTTTTACTACATCTTCTGGTAATGAATTCCAGAGTTTGATTACACATTGAATGAAAAAATATTTTCTCCGATTAGTCTTAAATGTAGCTTCAATGCACGTCCCCTAGTCTTTCTACTTTCTGAAAGAGTAAACAACCAATCTGTGTTTACCCATTCCACTCCATTCATTACTTTATAAACCTCCTTCTCTGGTCCAAAGCCTTGTCTAGAGAACATAATTCATCTAGATCCTCTTGAGGGAAATATCAGTGAATTTCTTTGCCCTTTTCAAGATGATGTGTAAATTAAGTCTAACGGGATATTATGTGGGTTTGAAACAAAGCATTCTGGAGACATCTTCACCTGAAAAGATGAAGGGCTGCTACTCACATTCTTGGGATCTGAAGCATGTGTCTTAGACATCATAGTATTTTTCAGGATAGATTCGACCACCACAGCTTGATAGGGCAACTGGGGCCTGTGGAATTATTTAGCATCCTGGACCAGATATTCAATGTCCATCTTCTTTCCCACTAGAAATACACAGTGTGGGATTTTCCAAATCCTCTTAAATAATTCCTGGTAGAAAGGGAAGATGGGCACTGTCGCCAACCTTTACAATGAATCCAGCCATTTGAGGCAGATCAATACAGATGTCTTTTAGTTTCATCCTTGACTCCAACTCAACTGGAATGAGCTTAGCTATTACCTAAAAGAAATCTGAAAAAAGGAGTTTTTTTGGTGGAGACCTAGTTAAGGAGAGGAAACCAAGGGGAGGTCAAATGAGAATTCCTCTGAAACCAAACTCTTCTGGCCTGTCAGGGGATTCCTATGAGATCTGAGGTTGTACTGATCCAGGATTTGATCTTTGGCACTAAGAGGTTGTCAATCTCTAGGTCTATAATGCGACTTGCAGCCAAGGGTCTAGAGAGGTTTCCTTCTCCGAGTTTGTTTAGCCTCAACTTGATGCACTCATTGTCAGCATGATCCTTAATGTGAATCTCAACTACCAGTGCTAAAGGCTAGGCAGAAGCAGGTGGATCATTCAGTGTTCAGAGTGAAGATGAGCCAGTTGACACCTGCTGCTCAGCACCTCTCATGTGCTCAGAGACTGCCCCTGCCACTTACCTCCAAATTCCTCTTTAAAAACTGATGTGCTAAAAAAGACCAGCAGAAAAACTTTTTGTGGGGTGTCTTAAGGTGTGCCAAAATCCTGAAACTAGACCTCTAGAGATCAATAAAATGAAGATTTTGAACTGGAGGTAGAACTGGGGGATACTAGAGAGTCAGATAGCACACTCTAGTATCCCCAGCTCTTAAAGCTATGCATCAAAGAAGCTTGTTTCCAATGAACCTTTTCCTTCAGTTAGCCTACAGAGCAATTTATCTCAGCTTCATGAGAGCAGGAAACCAGGATCTGCTTCAGCCTCTGATCCTACATTAAGGCTCCACTAGCAAAAGAGTTCATATATCCCTCAGCAACTTTTTACTGCCAGCAGTCAGCACAGCTGCATAGTCCTTGTTCTTCTCAATGCCTTTGGCGTCAGTTCTGAGTATCTGGACTTCTTCAAATTTTCAAGCCCCCGCCCCCCATTGATCTTGATGGCCCCTGGTAACACCGTAACATGAACTCCTGTCCTCAAGTGCTACACACTGGCAAGATTTTCAGGATATCCACAATGGAAGGAGTGCATGCAAATGCATCGCTTGCATATTCGGTGCAGATATGCTGAAAATGTGACCAGCTTTCAGCACTTGAGGATCAGAGATGCCAAAGTCCTTGGCTACATCATGATCCTAGCCATGGCACTTGTAACAGGTCTTATGATGGTCAGTTATGAACGTACACTCTGGGCTAAACCTGAAGCAACTGGTCTTCTCTTCTGCCATCATCCAAAAAAGGCAAGAAAATAAATATAAAAAAAATATTCTCTCTCAACAGAAGAAAGCTCAAAAAAGTAAAAAGTGAAAAACGACTAAAAATCTGTCATAAACCATAGACAAGGCAAACCTGATGACAAAAATGGCAAAACAACAATACTTGGAAAAACCTCAAAAACGTTAACCAGGATAAAGTCAATAAAATCTCAAACACTAAGGTGCACTGAAACAACGAAAAAAGGAACCCAATAGCAACTTTGAAGTCAAAAAGCAGCAAACTTACTGCTTGCAGAAAGAAAGGTTATTTGCTGTAGTTCACAAAAGATGATAAACTGAGGAACATTATGAAATTAGAGGGGTATGGGAAATGATGTACATGCTCAAAGGAGACTGTCAGAATTTTTCTTGAAGCTCTGTGAACATATTCCAATGTCATTGAATGACGTCACCTAGGAGCATGACTATGATGAACTGGCTACAGTCAGAGAAAGGTGTGATTTGATGGCCAGCATTATGTTAACCTTTGTGAAACCTGCACTTAAGTTCAAAATCAATAACTATAAACACCACATGATTACTACATTTGCCTGCGGAAAGTTTATTTACACAAATGCTTTATTTTAAACTGTGTTCCAGAAGCATGCGGAAATGCAGTGACTTGTTCACATAGGTGCTAGCTCTGCAGGTACTGAACAATCCCAATATTTAGCAAGCACCTTCACCGTGGCCAGAGAGGAGTAATTTATATTGCATTTAGCACCCCCAGTCATTTAAAAACAAATTGGTTCCTATGCTTGCTCGAGGTCACACAGTGTCAGCGGAAGAGGTGGAGTACTGACCCCATGTCCCAGGATTTCTCCTGAAACACAGCCCAATAAGTGGACTACTAGCTTCCCCTCCTCCGTTAACAATGGCATAAGCAAGGGTCATGAATTATTTTGCTTCCAATTAATCTCAAGGTATGGAAACAATGTACTAAAGATATGCACATATCCTCAATTTCGGATGGATGTTTGGGGGAGGGGAGCGAACTGCCAAAAGAGAAACATGGTATTTCTAAGAATTAGGCAAGGAAGGATTAGGTGGGTGGGTACCACTGTCACTTGCCAGCACATATAAACACAGCCATCCTATATATGTAAAATCTGCTCCAGACCACCTGTCCCTGAAGACTAGAAAAGTAGGGCCAGATGGAGGACTTCAGGGCTATGTTTCACTCTATGAAATGCTCATATCAAAGGCTGGGACAGTATGCATGCAATCAAATTCATGCAAGTATGCTTATAACCTCCAATAGCCATATTGTGCATTACAGAGAGAGCCAATATAGGATTCTCAGCAACGTGCAAGGTAGCAAACTATTTTATCCATTAACATGGGGGGAACCCAACAATTTCACACAGCAGCCCAACATCATATTTAATGCACACACACACAGAGCATGCACACCAGCAGAGCACTGCTCCTGTTTCAGAAGCAGCATCTAATAGACTTGAAAAACCATTTTTCATGAGCACTACTACATCTCGGACACTGACCCAAGACAAAATAAAAACCTAATTTACTTTAAAACAATAATGGAAAAGAACCTGCACCTTGCAAACATAATCAAATTAAAGCTACTTTTTTCCTTTTTAGTAATACTAGAAAACAGTGTTAGCATTTCTGATCGCCTAGCTTTACATTTTTTCTCGTCTGCTATCATAGTACTAGTCTGATTACCGTAAACTGTTGTTCTAAAGACATATCTTTAGAAAATGCAAAGAGGAATGAGGGAGTAGAGTGATGGTAACACACAGTACCATGAGCTGCTCTGGCCTCCCAGTCAGTGGTGTGTACAGTTAACAGATCACTCCTGGCCTTCAGCAGACAGCTTAGAAACCAGCTCTAGGAGGTGGGGGGTGGAGGAGAGAGATATCCTGGCAGTTTACACAGAAAGACAACTCAGCTCTGCTCTGGTGCATTCCTTCCCTCTGCTTCTCCCAGTCTCTTTGCCTCCTGTCTTGCCAGATTTTCTTCAGCTGTTAATTGTCTGGACGGAGACATTCTCAACGGCCACATTTTAGGAAAAGCAAAACCCTTCTAAGTGACTGTCACAGAGAATCAGCTTCAGGTCTGTGGGTAAAATTTTCCAAGGGAAGTGTTCTTCAGATAGTTTGAGTCTCTCCGTTAACCCCTTCCCCTCTTCGCACACACATACTCTTGCAGCAATAAAACATTCAAAGGACTTGGAATTTTAACACAATGCCATTTCCCTAGTTTAACCTGAAAGGAATGCACTAGTCACAACAGACTACATCATCCTGCCATTAAGCCCTGCCAAGGAACTGCTTGTTTGGCCGTGCTTGGGACAGTTCTGACGGGAAAGGAGTGCACAGACCCACACACAAAGCACAGAGGGGCCACCTCTGCTTCCTCCGACTTATCCAGCAACACCCTACTCTCAGCCACGACCTCCGAGCAGCTTGGGAAACGTGTGTCACGTCTGCATACCGCCCAACAAACAGGTACAGGCTCCTATTCAACTTCTACACGTTTCCCTTTCAGCGGGCACTTGGTTAGAGGCCAGAGACTGGTATTTGTGCATGTTGGGTTGTTTCTTTTTTGGAAATGGCATAGAGAGATTTTGAATGAACTTTCCCACCAATGTGTGTCCATTAGGAGTGTCAACACTGTAATTAATAGACGACTGTTTTTACGCATTAACCCTTTCAGCTCCTGATCAGCGGTTCCAGTGTTTCACGTTCGTTTCCCATCAATCTGGGAAATTACTCCAGAATTAAGAGGGTGATAACGGGGACGAACAAGTAAATAGCGCGCCTATACACCAGTGAATTTTTGAAATGAAAGTACACACAACTGTTAGGAAAACCCTGCCAGGGAATTTGTGTTATTACATTTATATCTAGTATTAAACAAGCATAAGATTTCACTGGTTAATTTACATGCATACATGCCCATTTTGTAAGCTATGCACATAAATGCGACCCCTGCCACTCCCCAGCCCCATGCCAAGGAATGCCATCGCTCAGCACAGGTGAAGTCATGCCTCAACAAGCTGTATGCGCATAACTTTGTTACACATAGGACAGGCAATTCCATAAACACCTATTACCAGACATAAAACACCACTTTATGTGCAGAAATAGCTTTAAAATTGTCCTTGACAAATTTCTTGGGCTCACAGTTATTTCTGGAGTTGTCTGCAAAACTGAATTCATGGACATTTAATCCAGTGTCAGTCAATTCCAGAGTAACTAATCCAAGAGTCTATGTTGATCTTCCTCCAATTACTCCAGATTAACGTGGAACCTGTTCTCTAATCCAGTGGTTCTCAACCCAGCCTTTGAGGCACACCTTGGCCATTCAGGTTTTCACGATTGTCATAATGAATATGCGTGAGATAGTACAGGCAAATCTGCCTGCACTGTATGCAAATATCTCTCATGCATATTCATTAAGGGAATCCGGAAAACCCGACTGGCCTAGGTATGCCCCGAGGACTGGGCTGAGAACCAGTGCTCTAATGTACTCCTATTACAGCAGTGAGTCTATAGCAAACCCTCTGTCACTGCACAGACTCTGCTACGCCTCCTGTGCTGCTGCAGGGACTACAGCGGGGCGGGAGCCTCAGCTATCACACAACAGCATCTACTAGTCAAGCTCAGGCCTCCAAAGCAGGGGTTCTCAAACCAGTCCTTGGGACACACCAAGCCAGTCAGGTTTATCAGGATAACCATAATGCCTATGCATGAGAGAGATTTACATAGAATGGAGTTCGTGCTTATTCATTGTGGTTATCCTGAAAACCTGATTGGCTAGGGGGTACATCAGGACAGGGTTGAGAACCACTGCTCTAAACCATAGGCAGCAGAAAGGGGTGGAACACTGGGGCCATGACCTGACCAACTTTATGCCCCTCATGACATCAGCAATTAGGGCGCTTGTGGAGGGTGGGGGCACAAGTTGGTTTGAAACTCCTCACTCTTCAACCAAAGAAGTGTTCTGCTGCTCCTACTCTAAGGGGGAGTGCCTTGCTGAAGACCATCAGGTCAATGGCTGGGTCAAAATGGGGAGAAGAAGGGAAAGAAGCTATAATCATGGAGAAAGACCCCAGGATAAAAAGACTAGTAAAAAAAATAAAAAAGAAAGAAATTCAAGCATCTTTCAAAGGCATTTGGAAGAGAAATATAAATGAGGAGTGTATGGAACTTATGAAACAAAATATATACTTCAGTTTATCCAGTTAATTAAGAGTCAAGTTAGGGTGGAGTAGTTTATGTGATTTGTCTCTTTGTGACTTTATGGTTTCCTACATCAGATTCACTACCAAATTTGCGAATGATCTCCCTTTCCTCATTGGGCTCCTGACAAGGGAACGCTTTTGAACTCTGTTAATCCAAGGGTAACAGCTTGGAAGCTCATTTTACTTCATGTATCTTAAAAGGTGAAAAAAAAAAAAAAGATTATGAATGAACTTAAAACTTCTTGGACTCTCTCAGCAGTTTTCTCCCTCCTTCCCGTCACTGTCTCATCAATGTGAGTTTCCCTGTCTCTGTACCCATTCTTAGCTGGCACAACTCACTCCCCAAATGGAATGAATGTCTAGGCTGGCCATCTCCTTAGTAACCAATGCCATTTTTAATCCCTCTTTCTACCAGTGCAAGGTCAAGTGACTTTTTCCAAAAACAGAAACATCACATATCAAGTCAGAAGGAAGGGGCTAGTGGAACTACAGCAGCAACCAGTGGCACCTCCCAATCTCTTTCCAAATGAGAACACAACACAACCCCTTCACCTCACTGATGAAGTTACTCTCTGGTGGCCAGAAGGCTGCACTTCTGTTACTCTGACTTTAAATGAATGGATACATCTATCCAACATGGCATATCACATCATGCATTTGGGCGCCATACTTGCCATTTCATGTTTATGTGACACTAGCTAACAGCAGGATATAGTTATGTTTGCCCTTCCCAAAATGCCATCTGAGATCAGTAGCATGGCTGAATCTGACTAGCAGTAGGTGGGGGAGTGGGAGTTTATTAAAAAGTTCACAGAGTGGGTGAGGTTGTTGACAGAGTTTAGAAACTGATAACCAAACTATATGGACAGAAAAAAAAAGTGTTAAATTCTAGAGATTACTAAACCCTGGATTCTTGCCTAGAATGAGTATGATTCCCAGTGAGATGGCAAGCCCTGACTCATTACCACTGACCAGGCCACCAACACTTTCAACTTTTTCTGTAGCTGCCTTTTGGTTCAAAATTTTGAAAAAAAAAATCACAAGTATAAAAGGTTAATCTGTTTTAATTGTCTAAATCACAGAGTTTTTCTGCTTCTCTGCTTAAAAAACATCTAATGGACTTAACAGAGGCTTAGAGTTTTCCTTTTCATCTTCCTTTCCTTGAATGTGACAGACACCATGCAATACCATAAGATCAATTTATTTAAAGGATATATCTCCCAGCAATCTTTTTTTTACTACTGCATTCCTGTTTTGTCAAAAAAGAAAAAGGAAACATAAAAATCAGAGCTTTGCGAAAGGCCTGTGGGCTGAGGGCTGGTGTCTGTAATCACAGTGTGGCATCAGTTTACACAAGTTCCACTTCCACAGAAGAATCATTTTGTTATTTGAATCGTTATTAGCACCACTTTTCCCATTTATATAAGCGGATGCTCCCAGTGGGTTAATCATGCTGAAATCATCTTTAAGACCAGGGCCTCTATCTCCTGATCACCTTCCTGAGCCACAGTTCTCAAAATGAGCCATCGCCCATCTAAAAAAAGTTTTCAGATTAGAATATTTCAACAGGCAGCATTATCTAGAAGTGCCATTTAAGACAGATCAGAACTGCACATCTGAATTTAAAAAGTGTGCTTAGAAGACATATGAAGTAAGTAGGTGGGAGGAAGAGCGAGATGGTGTTCTGAGCAGAAGCATGCTCCGGTGCTCTGCTCTGCTCTACCTCTGTGCAGGGGCAACCTAGGCTGATCAGCGCCCTGGACAAAAAGTGAATCTGGTGCTCCCCTCCTTCACTGGTCAGTGCCAGCACTACTCATTAAACAAACAAGGTGGTCCCCTAGAGCGCCAACATTTGCAGGGTGGGCCATTGCCGTGGCTCTGCTGCCCCTCTCCGGAACCTGCAGTGGTAGGAATTCCTTTGAAATGCCACCGTAGTGCTTACCAAAAGCCTCTGGAGCACTGCGAGCTGTCACTTCTGCCCTCTGATGCAGACTTACTCTTTGCATAGGGGCAGAGGCATACATGTGTAAAAGTACACATATATAGTCTGAGCAGAGAGGAGGCAGACTTGTGATGTACGCCCTTATTTTATAAGATACAGTGAGTACGTGCATACATTTAGACTAGCCTTGGAACAGGTGTAAATGTGCATTTTTGTGCCTGGTATGTGTATGTGCATGTTTGAATATCACTGTTATGTGTGCTTGTATGTTTGGCTCTGCATGCTTGCATGTGTGTGCATGAATACTTGATTCTCCCAGGGCAAGCAGGATGAGTCAGCCACAAGTGGTGACGTCATCCGACGGCGCCAGAGACGGAGTACTCTCACTAGCCCAGAGGGCTTTAGCCCCCTGGGCATGACAACTAGCCCCACCTCCAGATCCGCCCCTAGCTGGCCAGTCTTCGTCTTCCGCCTTGCCAGTAAGACTTTTTTTATTTTGCTCTCACCTTCACACAATGAAGAATCCTGGATTCAAAAAATGTCCTGCCTGCTCAAGGAAAATGGCCAACTCGGACTCCCACCATCTCTGCCTCCGTTGTCTTGGCAAAGATCACGCTGTGGAGAACTGTTCTGCTTGTGGCCGCATGTCCCCCCGGGCCCTGAAGTCGCACCAGCACGCTCTCCGGGAGTTCCTGGCTCCCGCGGTTGATGTGAGTACTGCCGCTGCTGCTATCAGCGCTCCTTCTCCAGATGCTGCTTCTTGTGCCGCCGTCGTGGCTCCGGCCGGGGATGCGCCGTTTTCGGCCTCCGTTCCCCGCCGCGATGCTCTGGACACATGTGTCCCTATGGAGGCCGCCATCTTGCCTGCTGTTTCCTCTCTGCTTCCTGCCTCGACGATGACCGCTTCCTGTCCTCCCGGGCCCGCCTCTTCTCGGCGCAGCCTACAGGGGCTCCCCGGGGCAGACGTCAGCGGCGCTTTCTGTCAGCCTCAGAGTCATGCTGCCCGACACGGAAGCCATCAGCGCAGAGCCCGCAAACAGCGCAGACTCTCCCCCGATCGCCGGAGACGCTCCAGGAGGCGGAGCCGCTCACGGAGACATCATCGGCAGTCAACAGGCAGGAAGCGAAGCGGCCGGCGCAGACACTCATCCTCTGACAGCCGTCAGCAGAGCAGGCACAGGCACAAGGACTACAAACGGCACAGGGACCGCAGTTCCAGTTCTGAGTCATCACATTACCACGGAAAAAGAACCAGACACAGCAGCCACAGCTCCTCGCTCTCTCAAGGCTCTCTCTCCAGCAGCTATGACCAGCACACCCCCTCATCTGCTAACAACTCTGTCTACGCCGCCTCCTGCAGCTCTGGGGACTCCGACCTCTACCTCCCTGCATCTCCTGTGCCACCAGCCTCTCATGAAGAGCCCAGCCAGTCTCTCCAACGCAACGCACAGTCTCCGGTGGCTCTACCCCTCCAAGGGACTTTGTTGCACCTTATTGTTCTGCACCTTCTCGCATATTGATTGAGTACGCTGCCCCTATTGCCTGCTGGCTCCGGGGGCCGCTTGTTGTTACGGCACTATTCGTGCCCATTGTTACTTGTTGTGTACGCGCACTGTTCTTGCACTTCCTGCCTTATTACACGAGTGTTGTTTTTGTGCACTTTTCTGAGCACTTTTGCTAGTTGCACATTCTGTCAGTATTGACTTGAACTACGCCCTCACCCTAGGCGCGTTCACTCATTAAACTTACTTGCACCTTGGTTATGCGTGCCTCTGTTTCTTCAGGCCCTCCCTGCCGCTGAATATGTAGCTGGGGAGACACCACTTGTGGCTGACTCATCCTGCTTGCCCTGGGAGAAAACCGAGTTACTTACCTGTAACGTGAGTTCTCCAGGGACAGCAGGATAAGTCAGCCACACCTTCCCACCCTCCTACCCGGCGGGGACCTCCTGTCTCTCGCGATCCGCCTCCTAGCCTGAGTATCGCTTCAGCTTGGGAAACCTGGCCAGCTAGGGGCGGATCTGGAGGTGGGGCTAGTGGTCATGCCCAGGGGGCTAAAGCCCTCTGGGCTAGTGAGAGTACTCCATCTCTGGCGCCGTCAGATGACGTCACCACTTGTGGCTGACTTATCCTGCTGTCCCTGGAGAACTCACGTTACAGGTAAGTAACTCGGTTATTTGTGCATGCATGGACATGTTAGTGAGAGTGCAGTTGTGTGCATGCGCATTCATGCATCTATATCAGTGCTTTTAAAGCTTTTATCTCGTATGACCCCCATTTTAACAACTGAAATTCACGTGACCTCAGATGATGAAATCAAACTGGCAGATCTCCAGCCTCCTTCCCCTCCCTCCACTCATGCAAAGCAGGAAGGCAGCAGCAGCAATCAGCACCGGGTCCCTTGTGTCAGTGTGCAGAGTGTGCTTACAGACTCCAGTACTCAGAATGGATTTCCAGTTTAACAGGAAGCTTAGCCAGGAGAGAGTAAGGGCCTATGAATGTTCAGTGACTGACATGTCACCTGATGACTTGGCTTAGGTCACCGTGAAAGTCCAGAGTGATGGGGAAATGGCCATGCTTCTGTGACCCCATATAACTGATGATGTGACCCCAAGTTTGAAAACCACTGATCTATATTGCATCTCTGTGTGTATCTGATTGGGAGAGGAGATGAGAGAGGAGGACCCTTCGACAGCTGTACTTTTATAAATCGCTGTTACTGTGAAAGTGTAGTTACTCACCTGTAACAGGTGTTCTCCGGGAACAGGAGAAATCAGTCCTCACATATGGGTGACGTCGGCGCTGATGGAGCCTACATGGAGTATTTCCCCATCTTTCAAAGAAAGCTTTTGGGACATGCTACCATGCATGCGTAGTCCCCTTCCCGCCTAAGGGTGCCATCTTGCTCAGTCAGATGACATAGCTAGGATGGCAGTAAAAACTAAAACAAAGTAGGGAGGCAATTCCCAGGGGAGGAGGGAGGATTGTGAGGATTGATTCCTGCTGTTCCCAGAGAACACCTGTTACAGGTGAGTAACTAAGCTTTCTTCAGGAACAAGAAGGAAGTCAGTCTTCACATATGGGATTCCCTAGCTCCAGGCTATTGCGGACCAAACCACGACAGCGTCACCGGAGACCGAATGGGAAGCCATGAATTGCAGAAGGTGAGTCCCCGCTGAGAGATCCTGCAAGACCCTAGTGTCCAGCGACACTATCACTCTGGTAGCCTAAACACAGAAGGGTTGGAGGCCAGGAGTTGCCTACACCCCGAAAATATTACGGAGTACTGCCTGGCCAAAGGTACTGTCCCTGCAGGACTCGCTCTCCAGGCAGTAGTGAGCTGCGAACGTATGGATTGAAGACCATGTGGTGGCCTTGCAAATCTCCATCACTGGAACTAAGTAAAGGATGGTCACTGACGCAGCCAACACTCTCATACGATGCACTGTGATCTGGTGCTCAAGGGAGAGGCCAGCTCGCTCATAGGTGAGGCCAATACAGTCTGCCACCCAAGTAGACAGAGTTTGCTTAGCCACGGAGAACCCCAGCCAACTGGAGTCATAAGACACAAAACGTTGAGGAGCTCTGTGATGGGCCTGGGTTCATTGCAGGTAGAAGGACAGCGCCAGCTTGCAATCAAGCGTGTATTTATTTATTTTATTTACAATTTCTTATATACCGCACTATTCGGCATCAGCGCGGTTTACATGGAACAGAAAAATCAGAACGTGTACATAGGTCTGAGTTTACAAATAACAGGATAGTGTAGAGGATTATTTCCTCCCTGCCAGCATGGGGCCATGGAAAGAAGGTGGGGAGGACCACCTCTTAGTTGAGGTGGGAGAGAGATGCCACCTTCAGAAGGAATTTGGGGTGTGTGCGAAGCATCACCCTGTTCTTATAGAACCTTGCATATGGTGGCTCCGCCACCAGGGCCTGGAGTTCACTGACCCTACGTGCTGACGTTGAGGGCCACCAGGAAGGCCACTTACCAAGACAAGTATCTTAAGCGGCAAGTGGCTAGGTGCTCGAAGTGAGCTGAGAGAGTACCACATTGAGGTCCCACTCTGACGCCGGGGAGTAAAGGGGGGGGGGGGGGCTTCGATAGCAGAAGGCCCCGGAGGAACCTGGAGACCAGGGGCTGACCTGAGAGGGGTTTGCCCTCAATGGGGTGGTGGTGCACAGCTATTGTGCTCAGGTGCACACTCACAGAGTTCGATTTCAGCCCAGTGTACAACAGATGCAGCAGATACTGGAGAACCAGTTGCACACAACAGGAGAAGGGATTCTCCTTCCTCTGCACACCAGTCAGAGAATCTTCTCCACTTAAAGGCATAAGCCCACCTGGTGAAGGGTTTTTGGGAGGTCAGCAGGATCTCCTCAACATCCCCTGGGAGGTGGAAAGGGGCTAAGGCTACCCATTCAGCAGCCACTCTGGTAGCACTAGGGACCCCAGATTGGGGTGTAGAAGGGTGCCCTCCTCCTAGGACAGGAGGTCCAGGGCCCAGCCCAATGGGACAGGAAGCACTACCGACAGGGCAAGCAGCAGGGGAAACCAGGGCTGCCTGGGCTATCTGGGCACGATCAGTATCATTGATGCTCCTTTACTCTGAACCTTGAAGAGGGTCTTGGCGATTGTGAAGGTGAGGGAGGGTGGGTGGGAACCCAGAGTAGGCCCTCTGAACACAAGATCAGGAAGGCGTCTGTCGCCACTCTCCCCTGGTGCGAGCAGGAGCGAGGCAGTTGTGCAGTGTGGGGAGGCGAACAGATCCATCATGGGCCTGCCCAAGTGATGGAAGAGTTGCTTTGTTACGCTGGGGTTCAAAACGCCACTCATGTGGGCGAAGGACCCTGCTCAGCCTGTCCGCTAAGCAGTTGTCCTGGCCTGGCAAATATATTGCTCACAGGATCATGTCGTTGCACGCTGAGAAGGAGAGAAGAGCCACCCCCTCCTAGCAGAGGGAGTACAAGGCCGTGCCCCCCTGCTTGTTGATGTAGAACATTGCCACCTGGTTGTTCGCCTGGATCAGTGCCAGACAGTGCTGCAGGTGGTGGCAGAACACTCGAAGGGCCAGGGAAATCACCTGAGTTCCAGGAGATTGATTTGTAGAAGTGACTCCTCCTGGGACCAGCTGCCTTGTGTGCAGCGGTCACCGCAATGTGCCCCCCAGTCCAAGAGGGAGGAGTCTGTTGTCAGGGTCCTCTGCATTGTGGGTGCTTGGAATGGCATTCTCGCCTGGAGATGGCATACGTTTTGCCACCAGGTGAGGGATGCCAACAGACGGCAGGTGACTCGGAGCCTGTCCCATAGTTGGCCCACAGCCTGGGTCCATTGTGAGCAGAGATACCATTGGGCAGCCCTCATGTGGAGGTGGGCTAGGGGTGTGACATGGACCATTGAGGTCATGTGGCCCAGCAGACAAAGCAGAAGGTGAGCTGGTATAGAACGACAATGTTGCACCTCTGCTGCCAGTTACCAGAGGCAGTCTGCCTGTTCTCTTGGAAGGACGGCCTTGACCTATAACATGTTCACTGCACCCCTATGAACTCCAGGCTTTGCATTGGGGTGAGATGGGACTTTGGGTAGTTGATGACGAACCCCAGGTGCTGCAGCAGGAGGTTTGTACGCTCTGCGACCTGCCTAACCTCTGAGGCTGTACTGCCTCTGATAAGCTAGTCATCTAAGTAGGGGAAGAAGTAGGCCCCCTGTAGGCGCAAGTGGGCAGCTACCACTGCCAGGCAATTGGTAAAGATCCTTGGCGAGGAGGCCAGGCCGAAAGGCAGCACCCTGTACTGGTAGTGCCCTCCTCCCACTACAAACCTGGAGGTACTGCCTGTGGGAGGGGTGGATCAGGATGTGGGTACAGACATCCTTTAGATCCAAGGAACATAGCCAATCTCCCTGGTGGACGTAAGGCAGCAGTGTTCCAAGAGAGCATCTTGAACTTCTCCCTCACTAGAAACTTTTCAAGTTTTGGAGGTCTAGTATGGGAACTGAGGCCCCCTGTTCTTCTGGGGACAAGGAAGTACCATGAGGAGAAACCCTTTCCCCACAAATGTTTGGGGACGGGCTCTACTGCACCGTCCCTGAGAGGGCCTGAGAGCTCTGGGAGCAGTAAGGTCTGGTGAAGGAGAGGTCGCACTGGCTCTCTTGGGAAGAACCTTGGGAATACCTGTTGGAGGTGGAAGAGGTACCACTTCTTGATCACTTGCAGGACCCACTGGTCCAAGGTGACTCCAACGCACCTGTGGGCAAAGAGTGCCAGACGGCCACATGTGGGCTGGGGAGGGCCTCCCAGGGGGGAAGAGGTCCTGCCCAAGGAGTCAAAAGCTCCCCCCGGGCTAGGTGGGAGTCGGGACCTGGGGCTTCTGGGTTTTTGGCTTCCTGGGGCCATGGCCCTGGCCCTTAGGATGATAGCCCTGCTGCTGATGGCCCAAGAAGGACTGGTAGTGACTTTGGTGGAAGGACCCTTTTTCCTCGGGTCTTTTCCCCGATGGTTTCTTTCGAGGAAGGGCTGAGATCTTCTTGGAGAGCCTCTGCCTCGTCACCACTTCGGCCTCAGTCTCGGCCATCTTGTTGGCCATAGGCTTGCCGAACAAGTTTTCCCTTGTGCAGGAGACGCTGAGCAATTTTTCTTGGACCCATTGCTCAAGGTCCAAGGTCTGAAGCCGGCCTGGTGCCAGGTGCCAATGCCTGCTGCCTCTACTCGAGCCACTGACTTGAAGCAGTCGTAGGTGGGGCGGGAGAGGAACTTAGAGCAGTCCCTGATCCCGGATGTTAGTGATGGGAACCGCTGGAGGGGTTCCCCGCCGAGGCCAGTCGAGAAGCCAGAGAGCTCCTGGATCAGGACCTTGAGGTACATCCCTATGTACAGTTCATAGGCCTAGATCTGGCGCCCGACCATGGAGCCCTGGTAGCATTTTCGCCTGAGGGCATCGAGGGCCCAAGCCTCTCTGCCCAGGGGGACAGAGGAATAGTTTTTCTGACTCTTCAATTTCTGCATAGTTGACTCGATAACCATGGAATTATGTGGGGTCTTGTGGAACCCAGGGCCTTTCTTGACACGGTAGAAGGCATCAAGGCATTGGCTGACCACCGGCACTGAGGCCAGAGCCTCCCACATCCTGACGAGCAGCCGTTCCAGGATCGGTTGGACCGGCACTGTAAGAGTTTCCTTGGGCGGGGATTCATACTGGAGGATTTCCAGTTCTTCACTGAGCAGGTCCTCCCCTGACTCTGTCGGAACCAACAGGGCCTGGGCCATGCCCTGGATGAAGGCTCCACAGCTTTCGGTGTGGGCACTAAGGACCTCGGGCCTGGCACCGGCGCTCTCGTGAGTGCATCCTTGATGAGGACCATGGCCTCGGGGAGCCTTGCATAGTCTCAGCCAGCCAAGGACTCTTTTTTAGAGACCTTCGTGGGGTGCTGCTCAGAGTCGCCAGAGTCCCTCCGCGGGACTTTACCAGGTTTCACCGGTGAAACCTCGACTGGCTTTAAGGATTTTTTCTTCTTTTTTCACTTGGGGTCCGGGATCTTCTAGGAGAAGCTGCCGCCGCGGACTCCGAGGACACCCGGGCCTCACAGGAAGTGCTGGGATGGACCTCGGGAACATCCTCTCCTGCAACTTAGACCGTTTTTTGTTGGTTTTCGGAGTCATGTCTTGGTACAGGTCACAGATGGTGCTATCGTGGTCCGGGCCCAGGCAGCATAGGCAGCAGTCGGGTGTGTCCGTAATAGACATAGTTTGACTGCAGCGGTCACATTTTGTGAACCCACCGGGAAACATAGTGGGAGACAACCGGCCAGGGTCGATGACCCCCCGGGCAAAAAAAGCAGAGGCGAGCCTCAATCTAAAAAGAGAAAAGGAGCTGAGAACAGCACCGGAACCAGCGATGGCTCAAGGCAGGAAGAGAAATTGGTATGCAACTGGAAAAAACCCACTGCTTTAAGGGAATTAGGAAGATTTTTTTCTGGGCAAACAGGCAGACATCCATTGGGCTCCATGGAAAAAAAGGAAACGGAGCAAGATGGCATCCTTGGGCGGGAAGGGGATTACGCATGTGTGGTAGCATATCCCAAAGGCTTTCTTTGAAAGCTGGGGAAATGCTCTGTACGGGCTCCGTCGGCGCTGATGTCACCATATATGAGAACTGACTTCCTGCTTGTTTCTGGAGAATCAGTGTTTGTATGTTGCAGCTGTAGAAACAGTTCTTCCTAAAGAAATGCACTGAAGCTTTTTTTTGTGTGTGTGTGTGAGGTAGATGTGAAGACTTAATTTTTCTTCCACCACATGCAAGAACTTAATGTGTACAAGGTCGGACCTGGCTAGTACTTATATGGGAGACCACCTTGGAAAAGCAGATACTGTAGTCTTACTACACAGAAGAAAGGACTGGCAATCGACTTGTGGTCACAGTTTCCCAAGAAAACCCAGGGGATGGGTCACCAGGAGTCTGCATCAACTCCATGGCACACAACAGTAGCATAACAGGAACTTCCCCCAACTCACCTCCTCCCTTTCTGACTACAGCAGCATTCTAGTGCCCGCACCCATAGCCTTCCCCCATTGGCTACCCCCTACCCACAGCCTGGCTGCTAGATACACCTGAAGCAGGCAGGGCAGGCTCACTCACACACAGGGGGAAGGATTAGGGAACTGCAGAATGAGGTTTTAAACTCTGAAAAATGTCCAGACATGCTGCTTTCATTCTAGTGCCTTAACATTAAGGTAAAAATCTGTAGAATCCTGAAAAATAGAGAGATAGTTGTCAATCCTAACCTCCTGAATACACATCTGACAGGGTCTTCCTAAAACATTGGACATTAGGTATGTTCCTAGCATGCCAGTTCCTTAACAGAATTAGTTGCCAGAACAGATAGCAACCAATAAGAAAGAATTAAAATTCAATTAGTAGATTTCACAGTAGAAATAACAGGAAAGAAAAGGAAATATATATGTGAATAATTTCAAATGAAATTATTCATAATTCCTATATATAAATACTGTGTGTGTGTGTGTGTGTTGTGTCTAGGGGGGGAGGAAAAGAGTAGCTGGTGGTGGTGGGGCATTTTCATAATTTTGAGGAGTTATTTTGGGGGTGGGGAGTTTTCAGGATGATGGGGCAGTCGCAGTAGGAGAGATATTGGGGGGGGGGGGGGCTGGGCAGTCTGCATGGTGGTGCAGTGGTTGCATGGGATATTTTTGGGGTATGGGGCAATTGTCAGTCAGCAGATTTTTGGCATGGTGCACTTTGCAGGATGATGGGACAAATGCAGGGGACAATTGGCAAGGTGATGGATCAGTTGCAGGGTATAGTTTGAGGGTGGGGCAGATGTCAGTGGCTATGCTTTTTTTTTTTATTAGGGCAGTTTTCAGGGGATTTTTGTTATTGGTGGGGCAGTTTGTGGGTGCTAGAGCAGGTGCAAAGGAGTATTTATTAGTGGTAGGACAGTGTCCAGGGTGGTGGGGCAATTATGGAGGATATTTTGGGGGAGTGGGGCAGTTTGCAGGGTGGTGAGGCAAATATGTGGGGGGATTTGGGAGGGCATTTGGTGGATTGGAAGGTCAGACACGACTATTAATTGGGGTAGGAACAGCATGTAGGATGCTGTGTGTGGGGACAATTTTTGGGGACAGAGGCAGTTTGGAGGATTGGGCGAGTAGAAAACAGGGAGAGGTAGTTTGAAAGGAGAGTTCTGTAACTGTTATATTTCATTATATGTAAGTTTCTATGCTAAAGAAACTGGAGCTCCTTCTCTCATAGAAATGCACTGAGACGTTTGGGGGGGGGGGGGTGGGGCTTGTTCCTTGGGAACCCCCAAGTCCGATCTGGCCCATTTTTTAACTCAATGTATATTTTTAGTAGTTTTTTCCCACATGCCAAGTTTCATTCCATTCCATTAACTTTTCAGAGACTTATTTTGCCCCCAGACAGACCAACATTCTTGACCCTTCACTTCCACTGTATTGTAAAGAATAAAATGGCTTGGTTCCCCTTTAACAACCACACATTTGATTATTTTTTACAAATATATTTAAATACTTCTTCCTGGTTATATAGCCTTCAAAGTGGTGAACATGAAAAGATTAAACCTAAGACCTAATACATGGATATCAAATTCGAACCATTGTACCTGACCGTGATGGATGAATAGAAGAAATTTTCCTTCCTTGAATCCTGATAGACCTGTCCAGACGAGTGAGTTACGCTCCCCAACCAGTAGGCAGAGGCCGATAGAGCAGCCTTCAATTATGTATCACTAGTATATATGCAGGTGCAGCGCTGTTGAAAATCCAGTATAACACTTCCAAGAAGAAAGGCTGAAACACTCAGAACAAGCATTTATGTGTTCAAAACTGTTAGCTCTCTTATCATATATGACTTTGCTTCAGACAAAGATACTGACAAACCATGAAAGAGTAGTGAAGTGGCAGCCAGGATGGCCAATCTGTAGGTATAGTGTTCCCAGGGCAGGTCCTGGATTGGTGTAACAGGATTCAAGGAAATAAAATTATCAGGTATGTAAAGTTTCTCCTTCCTTATCACCCTGCTAGACCAGTCCAGATGAGTGGGACATACCCAAGCAGTAAGGGACCCAGGGAAGGAAGACAGCGCTGCGCAAGGCGCCAACCAAATCAACTCTCACAAGCAATCTGTAGTGTTTCACAAAAGTGCTCAGGGAAGAACAGGCAGCCACCCCAACATGTGTCTTCTGGAAACACCAAGGTGGAAACAGCCTAGGAAGAGGTTTGTGCCCTAGTGGGGTGAGCTCAGACCCCCCTCTGGCACACGTCTGCCATACAAAAAGACAGATTGAACTAACAGTCTCCTCAAGCCAGTGGGCAATTGGGAACATGGCCCAGCCTGTCCTGTCCTCAGACTATGAGATAGAGCCAAAGACCCAACTGACAGGACGAATCCATAATCTCAGATACTTCCCAATGCCGTTTCTCACATTTGACTGACTCAGCAAGGGGTTTCACCAAAGGTCCTCCTCCACGAAGGAAGGCAGAGGCACACACCAAAAAAGGTGAAAGGAAGACAGCACTTTCAGGAGAAAGGAGGCAATATCCTTAAGAGAGATAGGCATGTTGAGATGACCAGAAAAGGCCTTCAGCACTGAAAACCATCTATCAGACATAAAAGCCACCAGGAATACCACATGCAGAGACCAAGCTTCAAAAGATGTCTTCCAAAGGACCTTCCATCTCCTGTAATACCACAGAGAGACTGCTGTGGCCCATACCAGATGCACAGACAAACAGAATTGCTTTGTCCTCTTAAAGAGGTGAGATATATCAGAATGCACATCTCAGGATACACACAGAACTCATCTCTGGTAGTACATAAGAGCTGCCAACTAAACCACAAGAAAGTGCAGAACTAGAACCTGGTACGACTCAGATTAACAGAAGGATCGAATGGTGACTAGGTTGACCTTCCTGACATCCCAGAACTGAGAGGAACACTGCCCCTTGAAGTACCTCCAGATCCCAGCATAGACCCATAGAGCCGAAGAGAGATAACCATTAATGCTCTAGGGTGTCCTTTCTGAGATAGCATATACCTCCCCAGAGCAAGAACATAAGCAAGAAGAGAAAGGACCTCTCCCCTGACTGAGGCAGCAATTTGAAGAATTCTGCCAACAGGCTCAGGATCCTGTGTACCATGGTCTGCATGGCCAATTCAGCACTACTAGAGCAACCAAGCTCAAGAGAGACTGAAACCTATATAGAAGACAGAACATTCATGGGAGAGAGACATACAAAAGCCCTACTGGAGGAACTACAGAAGGACATCTCAATCCACTGTCTGCAGGACTTTCCCGCAACTTATCTCAGCATTTCCCTGCATGAACAACAGGCCAAACAGTAGCAAGGCCCACCTCCGCACAATAAGAGTGAACACCCTAGTGCTTAACTCCCACTCATAACTGAACGACCTTGACCCAACTCAAGAAGACAGTCTGAATGCTGCTAACTCTCGCTGTATGTTCCATGGATAGATTCACTAGATGAGCCTCTGCTCAATGGTCAAGTTCCACCATCACTGTACCACTGCAACGCTGCAAGGGCTGCCTCACTCACTGAGGTACACCACTGCTGAAGCCATGATAAGAAAAAACTCTGATCACTTAGCCCATCAGGAAGACCTGAAACCTCTCCAGAGCTAGGCTGATCACCCTAGCCTCTAGCCTGTTGACAGACCAGAAAGCTTCCTGTGGAGAATAGTTCCCCCTGTTCAAGTTGGCCCAGACAATGCACCAGCCCAGCAGACAGGCATTCACAGTATACCCAAGGAGATGTCTTCAGGGGCAACCTATCCATCAGAGGGTGAATCTGCAGCAACCAGGTTAACTGATCCTAAATCTCTCAGGAAAAGAGATAGATGAGTGAATAACTAGGAACAAGGACCCATGAGTCTGAAGATAATTCTTGAGGTGGGGCACATGCATGCCTGGGCCCAAAGCATCTGTTCCAGGGTCAAAGAAATAAAACCAGGGAGCTGCAGGCAGACCCATGCCTTGGGAGCTGCAACCAAACCTGACCAAACATTTTGGGACATGAAACACACTGCCCAATCATGAGCTGAAAAGGCATCCAAATACTCCCAAGCCCCAGAAGGGAACTAGACTGCTCTTGGGTTGGGACCACCTATGCCTTCAGTCACTAGACCACCTGTGACACACTCACCCAGGACTGTTCTAAGAAGAGAACTGATTCAATCAGTCAATAAGGAATGGGAAAACAGATTCCTTGATTATGCAGAAGGCCACTGCAACCATTCTGACTCTTTCAAGAGTGCAAAGGCAAGGGCAGAACACTAAACCAAAAATAAAGGCCCAGAACACAGAAGCAGAGAAACTGCTGAAAATACTCCCAGATAGGATATGGAAGTACACCTCAGAACAGTCCAAAGAGGGTACACACCTTCCATATTGGACCAATGCAGACTGCCCTGAAGGAAATGGCAGCTCCCTTAGCTTGGCACAGACTGTCTATAGGTCCAAAAGCATCAGGAGGATCTGGTTCTTTTTTTTTTCTTTTAATACCAGGAAGGGGGGAGAGGAATACCACCCTAGACTTTGATGCGCAGGGACCACAAGCGCAACAATCTGCAACGCAGAAGGCGTTAAATAGTCTCAACTGCTGCTCTTGGGCCAGGAGCCACAAGGGGACTCCACAAAGGAGGGTTAAAGAGGTTCTACAAGCTCTAGAGCATACCCTTATTTAAGAACCTCTAAGACCCAAGGGCTCCTATGAGCCCATTCTAAATAACCAGCTAGCTATGCATACCAACTACCTGTCCCTAAGAAGGGATCCTTGAATCTCATTGTGAGAACAGCTGGCTGCCAAGGAGGCTCCTACAAAGTCCCAAGCATGCTGAAATTCCTGAAGGGTCTTATGTGTGCACTAGGTACAAAGAGCTCCTTGAACTCGGGGAACAAGACCAATCTCCAGAGGCTAGAGTAGCAGATTTGGAGAAGCTGAGGCAGACAGAGGTATACAGAAGTATACAGAGGAGACCTAGAGAGACATTATAGAGAAGTCCCATCACCAGATTGACAGCCTTTCTGCTGCCACGGAGGGGAGTGATCATTTGAAAGGAGAGCATCACCTTGGTCTGGCAGGAAGTAATTCTGTAGCTAGGGCCTGTCCTTTAGATGATAGGAGTGCTACCTGCCGGCACTGAATACTGGACCCTATACTAAAGGTGATGTATCTGAGTATTTGAAACAAATCTCACACCAGGGATGTGTCTACAAGGGCAGGTGCCATGAGAGAGCTGTTATTGCTGGTAATTCAATCATTAGGCATGTAGATAGCTGGAAGATAACGAGGGTAGAGTGGAGGAGTAGCCTAATGGTTAGAGCACTGGCTTGGGAACTGAGAGACCCGGGTTCAACTCCCACTAGCACTCCTTGTGGCCTTGGGCAAGTCACTTAACTTTGACTTTTCTGAGGCAATGGAGGCTTATCAATCTCCCTGTTTAATGTACATTACCAAGTATATGTTACAATATAAACCATTTTAACTGAAATGATAAAGCAGTATAAAGAACCTGTTAAATAAATAAAATCAACTGATAACTTGCCTGACTAGTGCAAAGGTAGCAAACCTCATGTGCCACCTACATAAAGCACAGTTACTTACCTGTAACAGGTGATCTCTGGGAACAGCAGGAATAAGTCTTCACATATGGGTATCGTCGGTACCAACGGAGCCTGCGCGGGAACGCTCCCCAGCGTCCAGTAAGAAAGCATTTCGGAGCATCCCACAGCGCCTGCGCGCTGCCTTCCCGCCTTTCCCAACCGCCTCTCTCCAGTTCGAGTTTTAAAGCTGAGACAAAGAGAGAGAGAGGAAAGGAAAGATAGATAGAGAGATACAACTCCTAAGGGAGGTGGGTGGATTGTGAAGACTTATTCCTGCTGTTCCCAGAGATCACCTGTTACAGGTAAGTAACTGTGCTATCTCCAGGAACAAGCAGGAATGAGTCTTCACATATGGGAACTCCCTAGCTGCAGATGCCAGGGAGAAACCCCAGGTTGTGTGTCCTTGGAAAGGACTCTACCTCCCCCCATGGATCTCTGGCATCCGACCAGGGTAGGTGGGTAGGAGTTGATTAGGAATGGAACAGGTGTTTGAGAACAGCCTGACCAAATGAGGCATCCCGGCGGGAGTCCTTGTCCAAACAGTAATGGGCTGTGAAGGTATGAACCGAGACCCAGGTGGCCGCTCGACAGATTTGGTCGATGGACACAGAGTTTAGATGAGCCATTGAGTCTGCCATGGCTCTCACATTGTGAGCTGTGACATGGCCCTCCAGAGAAATGTTCCTACTCTGGTAGGCGAAAGAAATACATTGAGCAATCCAGTTGGACAGTGTTCTCTTAGAGACTGGAAGTCCTAAATGAGAAGGATCAAAAGCAACAAAGAGTTGAGAAGACTTTCTATGTTGCTGTGTTCTTTGTAAGTAAAAAGCGAGAGCTCTCTTACAATCCAAGGTATGAAGATTCCTCTCTGCATTTGATGCATGAGGTCCTGGAAAAAAGACAGGTAAATATACTTCTTGGATCAGATGAAAAGGTGAGACCACTTTAGGCATAAAGTGTGGATTGGTCCTGAGGACTACCTTATCATGATGGAACCTTGTATAAGGAGGATTAGCCACCAAAGCTTGCAACTCACTGAAGCGGCGTGCTGAGGTGACTGCAATGAGAAAAATAACTTTCCAAGAAAGGAATTTCAAGGAGGTGGTGGCTAAAGGTTCAAAGGGTGGCTTCATAAGCTGGCCAAGAACCAGGTTTAAGTCCCATGCCACTGGAGGTGGTCTAATGAGAGGTTTAGTTAAAAGAAGGCCTCTCATGAATCTTGCTATAAGAGGATGAGAGGAAATAGGTTGTCCATTGAGAGGCTTGAGGGACGCTGCAATAGCACTCAAATGGACTCTTACTGAATTCGTTTTCAGACCTGCATGGGATAGATGCAGGAGATACTCTAGTAGAGAATTCAGAGGTATTTCAAGAGGGTTTAGACCTTTCCCTGAACACCAAATGGTAAATCTTTTCCATTTGAAAGCATAGGAACTTCTAGTAGAAGGCTTTCTAGAGGCATGAATAACATCTCTGACTTGCTGAGAGAGATGAAAATCTTGAAGGTCTAGGCCCTCAGCAACCAAGCCCTGAGATGGAGCGACTGGGGGTTTGGGTGCCACAAAGTTCCCTCTTCCTGGGACAGAAGGTCTGGTGCAAAGCCCAAGTCCAGGGAAGGAGCTTGAGAGAGATGCAGAAGTAGAGGGTACCACATTGGCGTGGCCAATGTGGTGCTATGAGGATCATGGTCCTTTGATCTCTCTGAAGCTTGAATAGTGTCTTGGGAATTAGGGGAATTGGTGGAAAGGCATAAAGGAAGTCTTGACCCCAGTGAAGGAGGAAGGCATCCTTGGCCTGAACTCCCTGACACGGAATTCTGGAACAGAACCAGGGAAGTTTGGCATTCCACGGACTTGCAAAGAGGTCTATGTCCGGGGTTCCCCAAATTCGAAAAATCCTGGCTACCTGGTCCATGTGGAGGGACCACTCGTGCGGAAGCAGAACTCGACTCAGTCTGTCCGCCCAAGAGTTTTGAACGCCTGGAAGATATACTGCCAGAAGATGGATGTGATGCTCTCTGGTGAAGGCCCACAGTCGCAAAGCTTCGTTGCAAAGCGACAGAGAGCCAGTCCCGCCCTGCTTGTTTACATAGAACATGGCTACTTGGTTGTCCGTATGGATGAGGACTGTCCTGTAGCTGAGCAGGGAATGGAACACTCTGAGAGCTAAGAATATTGCTCTGAGTTCCAAGAGATTGATATGCAGAGAAGTCTCCTGTGGAGACCAAATGCCCTGGGTGGAGAGATCCTGCAGATGAGCTCCCCAACCCATTGGAGAAGCATCTGTTGTCAGAGTTGCTTGGGGTAGCGACTGCTGAAAAGGGGACCCCAGCAACAGATTTGGAGGGGACTTCCACCACTGGAGAGACCAAAATAGGCGACTGGAGTTTGCTATTTTGTCTGACAGGCAACCTGATGCCTGAGTCCATTGGGTGGACAAAGTCCATTGAGCTGCCCTCATGTGAAGGCGAGCATATGGAACCACATGCACGGTGGATGCCATGTGGCCTAATAGTTGTAACATCTC
Organism: Ichthyophis bannanicus; assembly: GCA_033557465.1. NCBI lineage: Eukaryota > Metazoa > Chordata > Amphibia > Gymnophiona > Ichthyophiidae > Ichthyophis > Ichthyophis bannanicus. The sequence continues at coordinate 797,107,417 of CM066032.1, forward strand.
TCGAGAAGTTAAATGGGACTTTAACTGTATCTGGGAGGCTAACCGCACCAAGCGTAGGCAACGTGCCTGAGGAAGATAGGCCCTTGCAGTTGTGGTATCCAGCAAGGCTCCTATAAACTCCAGAGACTGAGTAGGGGTGAGATGGGATTTTGGGATGTTTATTACCAGTCCCAAATACTGAAGGACACGCATTGTGCAGGTTAGAGAAATCTGGGCCTCTGACTGGGATGGAGCTCGAATGAGCCAGTCGTCCAGATATGGGAAAACGAATATTCCTAGAGTGCGTAGAAATGCAGCTACTACTGCCATGCATTTCGTGAACACCCTTGGTGCAGAGGCCAGACCGAAAGGAAGCACCCTGTATTGGTAGTGCTTTCCTTGAAAAAGGAACTGAAGGAACCTTCTGTGTGTTGGATGGATGAGAACATGGGTGTACGCATCCTTGAGATCTACAGAACAAAGCCAGTCCTGACTCTGAAGGTATGGCAGCAGAGTTCCGAGAGAAATCATCTTGAATTTCTCTTTGAATATAAACTTGTTCAATTCTCTGAGATCTAATATGGGTCTGTAGCCCCCTGCTTTCTTTGAAATAAGAAAATAAGGGGAGTAGAACCCTGAGCCCTGTTGAAGAAGGGGTACTTCTATTGCCCCTTGGGCAAGAAGGGTAGCAATCTCCTGACCCAGAAGGTTGAGGAGAGATGTTGGAGAATTGAACTGTCTCACCATGGTGTGGGGAGGAAGGTTTAAGAAATGAAGCTTGTACCCTTCCCTTATAATGGAGAGGGTCCATTGCTCTGCTGTGATTTGCTCCCATCTGGGAGCAAAGTAAGCCAACCTTCCAGGAATGGTGAGGGGCTCTGGTTCTTCCAGAGCCAGAAAGGCTAAGTTCTCTAGTTGCAAGTCAAAGGCCCTGAGGAGGCTGAGGCTGCTGAGCCGTGGGAGGCCTGGCAGCCTTTGACTTGGCCTGTTTAGGTGGTTGCTGACGCTTTGCCGCAAAACGACCTGCAGAAGATGCCTGCTGACCATAAGCAGGATAGTATCTTCCCTTTTTAGAAAAAGTTGTCTTTTTGAACAAGCTTTTCTTAGCAGGAGCAGAGGTAGACTTTGAAAGTCGATCCAAAGCAGAGTTCTCAGCATCCATCTGAGTGGCCTTTGCTTTCCAATCCCTGCCAAAAAGGTTTTCACCTGTACAAGGAAGATTTCCCAGTTCATCTTGGACCCAAAGTTCCAAATCAGAGGCTTGTAACCAAGCAATTCTGCGTGCACCTATGGCAATAGCCGAGGCTCTGCTTACACACTCAAAAGAGTCAAAGGCTGCACGGTTGGAAAATTTGGAAACATCTTGGGCATGTTTAAGCCAAGTGAGAAATTCCTGCCTTTTATCTTCTGAAATAAAAGGGGCTAAAGTCTGCAGATGATCTGTGACTTCTTTTAGAAACATCCCCATATAGAGACTATAGGAGTTGATTCTGGCAGCAAGCATATTAGCTTGGAAAACCCTTCGGCCAAAAGCATCAAGGGTCCTGCATTCACGTCCTGGAGGATTAGATGAGTGTCTTTTTGCACTCTTTATTTTCCTCATGGCAGACTCTACCACAATAGAGTGGTGAGGAAGCTGAGACTTATGAAAGCCAGGACAAGGAGGGACACGGTACATGGTGTCTAATCTACGAGAATGAGGAGAGGTGGTAAGAGGAGTCTCCCACATGCTCAACAGGAGATCATAGAGAATCTCATGAATAGGTAAAGTAGCTGCTTCTTTAGGAGCCTTAGGATACTGCAAAATATCTAGTTGCTTGGCTCTAGGCTCTGACTCAGGGGCCACTGTAATGGAGAGGCCCCTAGCCACTTCCCTAATGAAGACCTGAAAAGACAAATCTTCTGGAGGAGACATTCTTCGTTTTGGAAAATCAGACTCCTGAGGAAGAAGTACCGGTGCATCGACAGAAACCTCCGACTCAGAGTCTTCGGAGGAATCGAAGTATCGCCTGTCTGGATGCTCCTGTAAAGCCCGATATGCGTACAGAGTGGGATCGACATCGGGAGTAAGCGGTACCGGTTCGGTACCAATGGGCATCATAGGACAGGGTACCGTTGCAGTCGACACCGAAGCCGATGTCGATGCAATCGGTACCGGCACTGGGAACGATGCCGGTGCCGAAGTTGGTACCGGCAACGGAGACTGTTGCGGTACCGGAGGCGTCGAAGCCTGCATAAACGCCGTTAGGGTGCGCTGCATGGACAGAATCTTCTGATCCATCAATGCCACCAGAGTCTGGATGTCGGTACCAGTGGAGGCCACCGGTACCCCAGAACACGGCAACAGGTGATCGGTCGAGGCCGAGCCATCGATGTCAACCTGTGACCCCATAGACAATGCTTTGGAAGCCGGAACTTCCCGCCGGGGTAATTTAGCCGGTGCGGAATCCTCGAGGACAAGCCCGGAGGCATCTCGATGCTTAGAGGGAGATTTGCCCTTCGAGGACCAGCTAGATTTATGTTTGGTTACCTGAGATCCATGGGAGGAAGAAGAAGCCCTGGAAGACGTCGATGCCACCGAGGCTGCATCAGAGGGAAACAGGGTACTGAGCTTGGCTGCTCAGTTCTGCCGACCTCTTTTAGACATCATGGTACAGGACACACAATCCGTGATGGAATGGTCAGGACCCAAACATTTTAGACACCAGTCATGGGTGTCGGTGACAGAAATAGTACCGCCACACTTCGTGCACTTTTTGAACCCAGAAGCGGGCTCCTTCATGAGGAGAAAATACGTTCAGGCCTAAGGCCCAAACCGAAAATGCACAGTTGAAGAAATAAAAGTTTTTTGTTTTTCTTTTTGTAAGAAAGAAAAGAAAAGACCGGCGGTACCGGTCTGACGTCGAAGAAGGCAGACATGACACAGAAAAATAAAGAAAAAAATAAAGAATTCTTCTGCGGTGACAGGAACACGACCGCGGAAAAGAAGAACTGGAGAGAGGCGGTTGGGAAAGGCGGGAAGGCAGCGCGCAGGCGCTGTGGGATGCTCCCAAAAGCTTTCTTACTGGACGCTGGGGAGCTTTCCCGCGCAGGCTCCGTCGGTACCGACGATACCCATATGTGAAGACTCATTCCTGCTTGTTCCTGGAGATCGCTTTAGACAGTGCTGGGGAGGACCCTGCTGTCTTGGTATACGTTGGTACCAATGACATAGGAAAGTGCAGGATGGAGATTCTGGAAGCCAAATTTTGGCTTTTAGGTAGAAAGCTGAAATCCAGGGTAGCATTCTCAGAAATGCTTCCCATTCCATGCACAGGACCCAAGAGGCAGGCAGAGCTACAGAGTCTCAATGGATGGGTGAGACTATGGTGCAGGAAATAGGGTTTTACAGTAGATTTGTTAGGAACTGGGCAACATTCTGGAAAAGGGGGAGGAGGGGCATTTCCAAAGGGATGGTATCCACCGTAACCAGGATGGAACCAGACTGCTAACATTAATCTTTAAAAAGCAGATAAAGCAGTAGCTAAACTAGATAATGGGAGAAAGCAGACAGTCGCCCAGGAGCGCATAGCTTGGAATGATGTATCTTTGAAGGATACTAGCAAAGCAGGGAAGTTAGGGCATCCTAACAGAGAGCTTCCAATAAAGGTAAATGTAAAGAGCAGACAGAGCTGAAAGATTCCAAAGTACTCCTGTCAACGGATAACAAAACAAACTTTGATATGCCTGTATGCATATGCTATAAGTCTAAAAAAAAAAATCAGATGGGAGAGTCAGAATATATAGCATTGAATGAAGGCTACATATAGGTGGCATCCCAGAGAGCAGCTGAAGGAGGACAACCAATGGAACACTGATACCTGGGTACAAATTATATTGCAAGGATGGAGTAGGTTAAATTGGTGGAGGACTGGCACTATGTATTAAAGTGGACATTGAGTCAAATAGGATAAATGTTTTTCAGGAAATAAAATACACTGTAGAATCTCTATGGATAGAAATTACATGTGAAAAGAGGAAGGGAATGAAGTGGGAGTGTAATACCGTTCGCCTGACCAGAATGAACACATGGATGACGAAAAGCTAACAAACCTGCAAACCATGTAAATGGCAATCAGCTGAATATTCAGCACACTAACACAGTTAGTACCACTGAATATCTGCGAGTGCTGCTGCTACATAATACTAACCGATTAGCATCGGAGTATGTCAGGGGCATTCTGGGACAGAACCCATCGTTAACCGGGCAGCAGCAATATGGAGCCGTTACCCAGTTAGTGGCACGTGGCTAAAGTAAGGCACGCAAAATGCAGACTATCACCGCCTGGTAATCTTCCAGGTTCTAAGGCTATCCTGGATATATTCAATGCCGGTGGCTGGATGTGGCCCCAGCACTGAATATCCAGGTCTAGGATTCAGTGCCGGTGGCTAGCCACTGTAAGGAGTGCTACCTGCCGGCACTGAATACTGGGCCCTATACTAAAGGTGATGTATCAGAGGATTTGAAACAAATCTCAATAAACCTGGAAGATGCAATACAGATTTGATACATCCCAGGGTGCTCAAAGAACTCAAAAATGAAATTGTAGACCTACTATTAGTAATTTATAAACGATCATTAAAATCATCTACAATACCTGAAGACTGGAGAGTGGTCAACTTAATATCAATTTTAAAAATGATTGTAGAGATGAACCAGGAAACTAAAAAGACCAGTGAGCCTGATGTCAGTGCTCGGCAAAATGATAGAAACCATTCTAAGGAACAAAATTACTCAACACAGATAGTCATGGTTTAACAGAACAAAGCCAATGTGAATTTAGCAAAGGAAATCTTGTCTCACCAATCTGCTATTTTATACTGAATATACTGAAGATGTGAATAAACAGGTAGATAAAGATGAGCTGTCTGACAGTATAATCTGGATTTTCAGAAATCCTTTGACAAGGTACTACATGAGAGACTGTTGGCAGAATTTAAAAGTCATGGGATAGGAGGTAATGTACTATTGTAGACTGGGATCTGGTTAAAAGATAAAAAATGGAGGGTAGGGCTAAATGGCCAATTTTCTCAATGAAGAAAGGTGAATAATAAGGTACCCCAGGGATCCGTGCTGGGCCCGCTACTTTCTAACATATTCATAAATGACCTGGAAATGGGAATGAGTGAGGTGATCAAATTTTTTAGATGAGACAAAATTATTCAAAATTGTTAAATTACAAGAGGATTGTGAAAAATTGCAAGAGGATCTTGGGAAATTAGATCTAAATGGCAGATAAAATTGAATATGGACAAGTGTAAAGTTACGCACTTAGAGAAGAACACACCAAACTACAGTTAGATGATACAAGGTTACACATTAGGACTTACCACCCAGGAAAAAGATCTACTGTAGGCACCATCATGGATAATGTATTAAAAAACTCTGCTTAGTGTGCGATGACAGCCAAGAAAACAAACAGAATGCTAGGAATCATAAGGCAAAGAATAGAGAATGAAACCAAGGATATTATAATGCCTCTATCATTCCATGGTGTGATTGCACCTTGAATATTATGTGCAGTTCTAGTCATCAAATCTAAAAAAGGATACAGCAAAATTAGAAAAGGTACAAAGAGACCAAAATGATTAAGGGAATGGAAGGATACCCCTACGAGGAAAGGTTTAAAAGGTTAGGGCTCCTCAACTTGGAAAAGAGACAGCTGAGGGGTGATATGATAGAGGTTTATAAAATAATAAATGAAGTGGAACGGGCAAACGTAGATCAGATGTTGACTCCCTCAAGAAGTAGAAAGATTAAGGGGACACACAATGAAGCTACAATGTAGCACATTTAAGACTAATCGGAGAAAATATTTTTTTCACTCAATGCATAATCAAACTCTGGAATTCGTTGTCGGAGGATGTGGTAAAAGCCGTTAGTGTAGATGATTTTAAGAGATTTGGACAAGTTCCTGGAGGAAAAGTCCATAAACCATTGTAGAAGCGAACTGGGGACATCCATTGCTTATATCTGGGATAAGCAGCATGGAATCTGTTTACCTTTTGGGAACCTGCAAGGTACTCATGACCTAGATGGGCCACTGTCAAAAGCAGGATACCGGGCTTGATGGACCTTTGGTCTGACACAGTATGGCATACACTTTTATGATCCTTCTCGGGCTAAGGTCCATAGGAGGAAGAGGCCGCCAAAACTATGCCATGCTCCCAACTGAGTCCTACACGGAGATGGAACCTCTAGGCCTATCTTCTAGGAGTTTCTAAGAGCGAACTTCACCAAGGGCTTCCATCCGTTTCTGCAGGTCTTCCCAAGGCAGCCATTTGCTCTTTAAGGTGAGCTTGCTAAGCTGCAGTTTGGGACACAGCCTTTACAGACCAAAACCAGAGCCACAGTAAGGTCATCACAGCCGACACCCACAGAATAAGAACAGACTTGTTCATGCCGTACAGGGCATCCTCCACAATCGGCACCTATGTGTCAAACTCACCACCTCCAGGCTATCTGGCAATTGATGAAACCAAAAGAAGACCGCTCCAACCACCCAGCCCAATCAATGCACTTTTTAGAAAACCATAATCAAAGCCAAGAGAGGTTTCTTGAAGAAGGTTTCCACTCTCCCATTACAGATTTTCTGCATTCCACCAGTGTGATTGTGCACTATGCCACCACTGTGATCAGGGCAATCACCCTAGGGATTCCAAGGCTGTTCCAACTCCCCTGTGGTAGAGGATACAGCTGAGCCAGAATCAATGTGCCCCTTTAGCCCCAGCTCCAATACCTCCCTTGAAGACATACAAGCTTTTGCAAGGGAATGGAGAGGGGAAGAGTCCGAAGGAATGTCTCAAACCCTCTAAGGCTTGGGCCCACTTGTGAAATCACAGCCAGAGGAGCCTTTGCAAAGTGCAGCGGTGCCAAGACATTCTGAAGAGGGCGGAGAACCTCTTCCTTCAACAGGGGCACTCCCCTTCCCACACATAACTCACTCCCTTCTCACCCTAGCCCCCTCCCCCCAGGCTCTCAGAGGAAAGGATAACAGTAAATCAGGATAGGTGCACTGAACCTCTTATTGCCAGACGGGAAAATGCTAGAGGGCCCCCTAGTCCCCTGTAGGGAAGGTCAGAGCCTCGGGCCCCCATGAGGGGGGCTGCCATACAGCTACTAAAGACTCAAAAACAGCCCATGGGCTCTTTCTTGAGCTGCTGCATCTGCTCAAAGCTGGCTGAAAAAGGGTGTCAGGGGCCTGCAGGCCTGATGTTGCAGACATCCCATCCTTGGAGAAGGGCTTGAATTGGAAATCAAGGGGTTCAGGAGGCTTGACTGTGGGGGGAGGGCCTCACATAGACCTCTTTTAGAACAACCTTTTTAAGAAGTCTATTCAGAGTATCAGGTCACATATTATCAACCCAATGCTCTAAGGAGAAAAAATAATGCAGCTTAATATTTCTACTACTACTTACAGTATCATATGTATAGTGCTACAGGCATACACAGTGCTCTACAGAGACACGTAAAGCAGTCCCTAACAAAATTTGCCTATTCCTTTCTGAATACACTACTAAAACATTTATCCACTCCTTAGTCACCTCCCGTGTAGACTACTGTAACCTACTCCTTGCTGGTCTCCCTCTCCCCTTCAATCTGTTCAACACTCTGCTGCACGGCTAATCTTCCGCCAATCTCATCAGGCTCATATTACCTCTCTTCTCAAATCACTTCATTGGCTTCCTATCCATTTCCACATCCAGTTCAAACTTGTCCTGCTGACCTATAAGTACATTCACTCTGCAGCTCCTCACTACCTTTCCTCTCTTACCTGTCCCTACACCCTTCCTCGGGAACTCCGCTGTTCTGTCAAATCACTGCTGTCTGTGCCCTTCTCTGCTATTGCTAACTCCAGACTTCACTCCTTTCACCTTGTTGATCCTTATACCTGGAACAAATTACCTGAGTCTGTACGTCAGGCGCCTTCTCTGACCTTTTTCAAATCCAGACTGAAAACTCACTTCTTCGCTGTCGCTTTCGGATCTTGACTCACCCGATCTCCTTTGTGTTTCCTTACCACTCCCCCTAGATGTATCCCATGTCTACAACTACTGTGTTGTCTGTCCTGACTAGATTGTAAGCTCTAATGAGCAGGGACCATCTTTTATGTGTGTCTGTGCAGTGCTGCATGTGTCTTGTAGCGCTATACAAATGTTCAGTAGTAGTAGTAGCATTGAGTCATCATTGGTTAGTAACGTCTATGGTAAATTATGCTGCAGGAAAATGGGATATCTTACTGCAGCTGAATAACTACTTCCCCCCTTTCAAAGTTTGTACCCGAGAGAAGGGAGGGTTAAGCGACTTGCACAAACTTACAAGGAACATCAGTGGTGCCTCAAACTTGGCTTCCCTGGTCCTCAGTCTGCTCCTCTAACCGCTAGGCTATTCTTCCTCTCCGGGTGCTTTCTGCATATTTGTGTTTCCTCTCTTTTCTGTTTTGGTGCACGATTGTCATTGTTTGTGTGTCAAGAAGTTCTTCTTGACTGCGTTTCTGAAGAATGTCTATAAATAAATTAAAAGAAAGGCACCCTTCCCAACACACACAAAACAGTACACAGAGCCTCAGGGCTAAGGAGCAAAAACTGCCAGCTTTGTCTTACTGGGAGTCGGAACTGGTCCCAAAAGGCCCAACCACATCAGGGTGTCAAGAGACACCTCTTTTGTTTACGGACATTATTATCCCTTCAGGGATTGCTTACTCACTCCCTCTCAACTGGGTCATACTAATTCCAGGCAGGATTCCAGTGTTAGCCAGCTCAGGAATCTTTTCCTCGGATAGACTGCCTATGCTCGCTGAAACCCTTCCTGAAATAAATAAATGAATAAATACATACATACACAAACTACTCCTCAACATTAACAAAAAAAAAAGATAAAAGAAAAGAAAGTTTACAAGTCAAGATCCACTTACATTTATCATTAAGAGAGCAGAGCAGCAAAGGAGGCAGTAATTGAGGCCATCCCTCATGTCTACCCACTGCGCCGCATATCTGCATATGCCATACGCTATCTGCTGTATATTGATTTAATTCGATAACTGAAGCTACTGTAGGAGAGACTCGGTGTGTAGCCTACAAAAACACAATAGATATGTTAAAAGTCATAAAGACAGCAACTCTTCCTCCTCCTCACCACTAATGTGAACACTTAGGTGAATGTTTTTAGTGTGTTTTAATGTGTATTCTATTATCCTTATTACTGGGACTGAAGTTGCCTATTACCAAGTTTACTTTTTGAAGCATTCTGTTATGGTGATACACTCACTGTAATTGTAAAAAACATTTGCCATTCACCACCACAAATGAACTTCACAAAGGTAATAAATAAATCGTAATAAGTAATTAAATAAAAAGACCATTTCAAAGGTGTTATTTGCTTTTCACCATTTAGTTAGGGTTTGACTGCTCACAGAGACCGGGGTAAGCGCACTGGAAACAGATATCTTCTGGATACCTCCCAAGTAACTAGCAACAGTGCAAGGTCTCTCCCCTGGCAAACCATTCCAGAAATTTCACCTCGAGGCCATGGACATGCCCTTTTAAATCTCAGTGCGCATCCTTTTAAACATCACTCTGTGGTAAATGCAGAGGCTTTCTACTTTGTGAGCAGGAAGCCTCTTTCTCAGTCTAAATGATCTGCCTCACGCCTGCCTTCCCAGCTCCTGTCCAACCATCAACCTCAGAAGACCCTGTATGACAACATGAACTTACGGGGGCACGGACAGAATAGTTATGAATGGTTTCACTGCAATGCACAGTTTGTTATTTGCAGTTCATAGGGCCAATTTAATACATTGGAAGCAAAATCACTGGTCTGCAATATAGACTTGGATAGCTCTCTTAGCTTGATTAATACTGAGAAAACAGCCTGTAGGGCGAGACGGTCATCAAAAAAATATACAGAAGTATAGGAAAGGCTTATCAGCTCTTTCTAATCATACTGGAGCCTGCATACTGCCTGAATTCATATATACCTCAATAGTCCTATGTGTGTACACACACATATACATACACACACACACAGTATATATATACACATATATACATGCACACATACAAAACTATAAAAATAAAATTAAATAAAGTTTTAAAAAATCTGATCCAGAGCATCTTTTTTTAATTGAAATGAACAATTTGCAACAGCAATACTGACCTTACAATGCAGGAAGACAGATATAATGGTAAAGGAGAAGAAAGCCAGAATGGCATTGATAGAGGCGTCAGTCCCAAGTGACTATTCTGTGAATCCTGTTGAAAGGGAAATCTTCAAATACCAAGAAATGCAGTCAGAGACCCAAGAAAATGTATAAGAAAGATGCCGAGTTATTTTCCATTGCGTTGCGTGCCACAGGCTTAAGAACTGATAAATTACCCATAAATGTTACATCTGAGCTCTCTTTGGCATGAAGCGAGTACTAAGCCGATCATTAGCAGTAAATTTGAGAAACTGAGATCATACTCCACATACCCTGGCTTCAGAGTGAGCTTCAGGACCATTGTCATATGCGCAAAACTAACGCATTTGGAGAAAGTGCCTGGGAATTACATGGGACATTCCCATTCCAACTGATAAAAAGCTTAATGCAAGAAAACCAGACTGAGAGCTAGGATAGCACAGTTACTTACCTGTAACAGGTGATCTCTGGGAACAGCAGGAATAAGTCTTCACATATGGGTACGTCGGTACCGACGGAGTCTGCGCGGGAACGCTTCCCAGCGTCCAATCAAAGAGCTTTTGGAAGCGTCCCACCATGCCTGCGTGCTGGCTTCCCGCCTTTCCCAACTGCCTCTCCTCAGTTAAGTTTTAAAGCTGAGACAAAGAGAGAGAGAGGAAAGGAAAGATAGATAGAGATACAACTCCTGGGGAGGTGGGTGGGTTGTGAAGACTTATTCCTGCTGTTCCCAGAGATCACCTGTTACAGGTAAGTAACTGTGCTATCTCCAGGAACAAGCAGGAATGAGTCTTCACATATGGGAACTCCCAAGCTGAGATGCCTGGAGTCCCAGCATGTCATAGGTTGGAACATGCTATCCCCCACAACACCAGACATCCTGAGGATGGAGGGTGGGAGGAGTTGAAGAGAAAAAGGTGCTGTGGAACAGTTAACCTAGCATAGGACTGCAGACAAGGAGTCCATGTGTGGATGATAATTGTTATCAATGATATTGCAAATAAAAAAATATTGCAATATGGACCTCCCCTAACAGGACTTCAGAGAAGTATGGAGGTTCATGGAATCTACTGGGGAACCCAGTAGAGGAACCTCGAGAAGGACCTCACTGTAAGTGGAGGTAGAAAACCTGTAGGAAAAGCAATGGAGGTCAGAATCCTGAAAGGTAACAGGTAACCCCAGTAGGAAAAACTAGGGTAGTACAAAAACGGTGGGCCTTCAGCGGAAGGCTTTATGATAAAAGCCGAACTCTTTTGGCAGCAGAGTGGCTCACTCTTAGGAACAAAAAGAGAAAGGCTAACCGATGTGGACAAACAGGCCCAGTCCTTGTGGGGAGAAAGGGTATGGGAACCCCTGGTATCCCAAAGAAAGGACAACGCCGGAGGCGTTAGAGCCTGTGATTAGCTGAAGATCCGCAATGTCTCTCCTAAATGAGGTCAGCTGGGAGAGATATTGGAACATGGAGAGCTTCAGGGGTACCTAACCTTAAGGTTATGGTAGGTGTTAACTACCACCAAAGTGGTTGTGAGTCTAGGACCCTAAAACATGCTGGATAGCATAAGTATGGGTAAAGCCCATCTGTCAGAATCATATAGCTATATGAGCTTCGACAGTCAGGTAGATAAAGTAGAATACATATCTACCGATAGTAAAATATCTCGACAGATACATATAGATATATATAGATATACATATATAACATATAGATATATGAGAATATATCTATAGTGAGATATGAAGGGCATAAAATACACACAAATGATAGACATAGACATCTGTAAGATGTGTGCTATAGGTATGAATATATAGGCCTCTATATGGAAGTCTGCAAAGAAACAGACAGAGATATGCCTACAAAAAGGTATTCACATAGGAAAATGTGGAGAGAAAAGATTCATCTAATAACAAGAAGGTGGAACCTACTTGAGAAGATATATAGAGAATCAATTCCCACTGGTTATGGCTACAGGGATGCTAGGTAGTAGAATAACCAGGATGGTTACGAGAAAAGCAGAGGATGATATCAGTCTGCAGCCAGCAAGTCCCAAGTATTCTAGAACTCTAGCATGGTAAGTGAACAGAAGACGCATAGGAATGAGATACCATGCTGACCTGCTTAAGGGCAAAAAGGTATCATGCGTTCTTACCATGAGGACGAGATGGAAGGAGAAAACATATTCCCTATTAGAAATACTATGGACCAAAGCAGGGAATTAGCAACTCCTTAAGCTTTCACGTAAGAGGAGGCCTATGTCCTTTATATTAAAAAGGAGAACTTTTCTAGTCATGGGAGACATGACTGAAAAAGCCTTTTTTCAACCATCTAGTATAGCTGTTGGAGAAAAAGCCCCCCATGCTCTCTAGCAAGGGCCCATAGTGGAGAGCTTCTCTGTAGAATTGCAGAGAGCATGATGCAGGAGAAAGAGGAGATAGAACTGGCTACAGGAGAGCCAGTACCTATGTCAACTATGCTGCCAAACCCAGGGGAATGGAGATGGCAGAAAGAGAAGACAATCCAACAAGCTTGTAGTGAAAAAATTTCCAAGATAGATGACAGCACTGACTTGGAGCCACTACTAAGACCAGACAGAATGTTAGTGGAGGACAAATCTGGTTGCTGGTGGACAAGAACCAGTGGTCCAAACATTAAGGCTCCTGCATTGACAGCTGCTTGCCAGACAGCAAAAGAATGGTACTGTTTAAAAACAGAAAGAACAGACAAAACAAGAGTAGAAAACTCTGGACGTGTCTGATGAAGTGCTTCAAAGTAAGATTGAAAAAGAGGAGTCAACTCAGAGAAGAGAACTCCGCACTGGAAAAGTAAGAAAACTAGAGGCTGAAGAAAAAGCCCTCCAGTGAAGCAATACCGCTCTTACAGAGGAAAGAAAACCTGGTAAGAGGGTAAAGAGAATGGAGCTGAAGAAAACTTACAAAGTAGTAAGTTTATAGAAAGGAAAAAGACATGCTGGCACAGGAAACTATCGTTTGATAGTGGATAGACCTCTTTCCCTAGCAGAAAAAAGAGGAGAACCCTGTGACCTAGAAGCATGAACATCCTGACAGCTCATAGAACATAGAAAGAATGGATGTCTTTCGGGAAGATATCCATGTTTAGGATTTAGAATGACAGCAGTGGATTGCTTCTATTGAGAAGAAGCAACTGCAGATTCTAATCCCAAGAGTCACAAGCATCTGATGGATTGATCAGAAACCCTGTGGGTTTGCTGAGCCTGGTGAGAAGTTGAACTCTGCAGACCAGGACGATGCTTCCCCTGTTTGAGAACATCTGTATGATGGGCAGATGATGCATAAAACCTTCTTCTCCTATGGGAAGAAAGTTTGGCAGGACATTTCCTACCTACTGGGACAGAAGAAGGTGCAGAACAGCCCCTAGGAACAGGTAAGTCAGTGGAGAACTGAGTAACCTAACATAAAGACTCCTTGTTGAAAAGATTGTCTCCAGTGCAAGGAGTATGTCCCAGTCTGTGCTGTGCCCATTTGTCTAAGTCTGAAGCTTGGAGCCAGGTTCTACATCGTGCCCCTATAGTTATAGCAGAAGTCCTGCTAACAGACTCAAAAGAGTCTAGGGAAGAACGAGTAAGAAACCAAGAGATATTCTAGAGATGCTTGAGCAGTGAAGAAAAGTCTGCACTGTTGGACTCTGAAAGGGAAGGAGTCAAAAGATGTAATTGCTTTGTGACCTCCTGAAGAGATAGACTCATATAGAAAATATATGAGAGAATTCTTGCAGAAAGCATAGATGTCTGGAAGGTTTGACGTCCAAAGGCATCAAGTGTCTTAGACTCACGACCTGGCGGATAAGAAGAGTGCTTTTTCTTGCTCTTTACCCACCTCATTGCTGATTCCACAACTATGGAATGATGAGGAAGTTGAGTCTTTTGAAACCCTGGAGAGGGGGGCACCTGATATAAGAGATCAGTTGCTCTGGAAGGTGGGGGTACCCTTAAAGGTGTTTCCCACATTCCTAGAAGGAGATCCTGCAAGGAATGATGCAAAGGAAGCATTATGTTCTCCTTTGTTTTGGTAGAAAGAGAGCCCTGTGCAGGATCATGTCCTGGGATAGGAATGGCAAGAGATCTTGCTATATCCCAGAGGAAACTCTGAAAAGAGGGTTCCCCAACAGGAATTTCCCTTAGACAGGTTAGATCTGAAGAACTAGCCTGAGCACCGACAGAGCTATCCAGATATATAGGAATAGAAGATCCTGCACAGGGCAGTGTGGAATGTTTAAAGGATGGTCGCCGGTACTGGCTGTCAGGAGCAGCGACTGTCATTACCACATTGTCCATGCCAGGTATCGACTCCAAGCTTGGCATAGAAGGGAGCGATCCTGTTGAAAAAAGCATGGTAGGAGTTGGCCACGATGCTACTGTGGATACCGGTACCGATGCCAATACCGGTACCGATGTCAGAGTCGAGCCCGACAAAGACATCGGAGCAGTCATCGGTGACAGTTCAATCGGTACCGAGGTAACCGAAAACCTCCGGGTGCTATCCTCGGTACCGAGCCACCGGTATCGATCGGTGTCAGTACCAAAGAGTATTGGTACCAAGTCTTCCAGACTAGAGAGCGATTCTAAACTCGGCATTGATAAGCAAAGCATGGAAGGCACCGACCGTGAGGGTAATGAGGACATCGGTACCGAATTCGGTACCGTGTCTGATACCGGTGAATGAAGGTCAGCTAGTGGCAACTCAATTGGCCTCGGGGGAACCAAGAGTTGCGGATCCGAATCATCGGAACCAAGCCTTTGGTACCGCCAAGAGCCGGTACCAAGGCGAGTCGATACCCAATCCTCCAGACTGGAGATCGATTGCAGACTCGGCATCGAAGGAAGCGAGGCTATCGCTGCACGTCTGGAGGGTACCGACGTCGGTGGTAGTATCGGTGCTGGTACCGATAATGAAAAGTCAATCTGGAGTGTATCCACCGGTCCCGAAGGCACCGAGGACGCCAGATGACCCTCCCTGGTGAGGAGTGTTTCATCCAACACCAGTGCCGATGTCGGGGTATCGGTACCGCTCAAAGCGGATGCCACCACCGGACACGGCTCAGGTATGTTCTGTGAGGGGTGAACCCCAGGAACAACCTGAAACCCCTGAAAAGCTTTTGAGACCGAAGACTCCCGCCGGGGTTTTGAAGCCAGTAGGCCCTCGAGGGCAAGGCCGGAGCCGTCTACATGCTGTGCATGAGACCTACCACTCGAGGGCTGGCTAGTCTTAACAGACTGTTTGTGGGTTACCTGATCCTGTGTAGAAGAAGAAGGGGACGGTGCCCCGAAGCTGGAGGGAAACCGTGTATCGAGGGAACCTCGATATTGAAAACCTCTTCTCACTAAACTGCTGTCAGGACCCAAGCAGGTTAGACACCGACTTCGAGGGTCTAAAAATAAAGTTGTACCACCACAGTTTTAACATTTCCTGCAGAAAGTGGCTGGCGGTTCCATGATGGAAAAAGAGGCCTAAAAGGCCTATGATACCGTGGGATACTATGAAGAAAAAATATTCCCTGAAAAAGGAAGATTACAAGAAAAGAAAACACCGGCGGTACCGGTGGCGTCGGGAAGACAGCCGCGACCACAAGAAAACTAAAGAAATAAAACAAGAATTTTCTGCGGTGACAGGAGGACGTCCTGCCGGCTCCGCGGAAAAACGAAAACTGAGGAGAGGCAGTTGGGAAAGGCAGGAAGGCAGCACGCAGGCATGGTGGGCACGTACCCATATGTGAAGACTCATTCCTGCTTGTTCCTGGAGATTAGCAACGTGTACTAGTGGTTACTGTACGCTAATGTCACCGAGTTGTGTTATTAGTACATAGATCCCATTGAACAAAATAATGTGCCTTAACACGATAACAGACATTAGGAATTCTAGCTGTTAATCAGAAAGGAGAAAGACACAAGAACAGCATTGATAACAGAATTGTCAGTGCCAAGTGATTATTCTGCACATTGTGTGGAGAGACGCAAGATCTTCGCCAAGAAATGAAGAGACCAAACGCACTTTGGAAGATTGATACAGAAATATTTCCTCTCATGCTGGGCACACAGGCCTGATTAAAAACAATTTCCAAGCACACCTTGATAAGATGCCTAAAGAAATTACATCTTATGAACCCTGGAAGAAAGCCCACTTTGGCACGCCCTAAGTACCATGGCAAGCATTAGCAGCAAATCTGAGTGACTGAGATCATATTCCACAAGCCCTGGTTTAAGACTGAAGTTCATTACTGACATGTATGCGCAAAATTAATCTATTTGGAGTCAGTGATCCAAAGGAAATATCAAATTATGGTTGTTTTGTTTTATAATTTAAAATGGCGTTTAGGGTATAACCTAAGGATTTTAGATTTAAGATTCATCTCAAACTGGCCTCTTATTTACAAATCAGTGGGTAAAAAAGGGAAGGGAAGAGAACTGAATTTAGCTCGCCCCTTTTTCAGATTTAGTTGAAGACATTACATTTAGGTCCTCAGAGATTAGTTTACAATCCAATTTTGTACCTGAGGTGATGGAGGGTTAAGTTACCTGGCCAAGATCACAAGGATGGTGAGTGGGATTCAAACCTAGGATCAGCCAGCTGTTCTAATCATTAGCAGGTAGTTATTGCAAGTGCTTAGTTCTCCTGTAAGATTACAAGAAGTTACAGAAAGCATAGTTACTCAAATGTAACAGGTGATCTCCGGGAACAGCAGGAATTTAGTTCTCCCATATGGGTATCGTCGGTACCGATGGAGCCTGCACGGGAACGCTTCCCAGCGTCCAATTAGAACGCTTTTGGGAGCATCCCACAGTGCCTGCGTGCTGCCTTCCCGCCTTTCCCAACTGCCTCTCTCCAGTTGAGTTTTAGAGCTGAAACAAAGAGAGAGAGCGAGGGAAAGGAAAAGAGAGAGATAGAGAGATACAACTCCTAGGGGAGGTGGGTGGGTTGTGAGGACTAAATTCCTGCTATTCCCAGAGATCACCTGTTACAGGTGAGTAACTATGCTATCTCCAGGAACAAGAAGGAATGTAGTCATCACATATGGGGACTTCCTAGCTTTAGGTGCCAGGGAGAGACCCCAGAAGTTGTGTGTCCCTGAGAAGGGCTCCACTTCCCCCATGGATCTCTGACATCCTACCAGGGATGGTGGGCAGGAGTTGATTAGGTATGGAACAGATGTTTGAAAACAGCCTGACCTAACAAGGCATCCCGGCGGGAGTCCTTGTCCAAGCAGTAATGGGCTGTGAAGGAATGAACCGAGGCCCAAGTGGCTGCTTGACAGATGTCGTCAATAGACACAGAGTTCAGATGAGCCATTGAGGCTGCCATGGCTCTCACATTGTGAGCTGTGACATGGCCCTCCAGAGAAGGGTTCTTACTCTGATAGGCGAAAGAAATACACTGAGCAATCCAGTTAGATAGTGTTCTTTTGGAGACTGGAAGTCCCAAATGAGAAGGATCAAAAGCAACAAAGAGTTGAGAGGACTTTCTATGTTGCTGTGTCCTTTGTAAGTAAAAAGCTAGAGCTCTTTTACAGTCCAAGGTATGAAGATTCCTCTCTGCATTTGATGCATGAGGTCCTGGAAAAAAGACAGGTAGGTAGACCTCTTGGTTGAGATGAAAAGGCGAGACCACCTTAGGCATAAAGTGTGGATGAGTCCTAAGGACTACCTTGTCATGATGGAACCTTGTATAAGGTGGATTAGCTACTAGTGCTTGCAATTCACTAATACGGCGTACTGATGTGATTGCAATGAGAAAGATAACCTTCCAGGAATGGGAATTTCAAGGAGGTGGTAGCTAACGGTTCGAAAGGTGGCTTCATGAGCTGCCCAAGAACCAGGTTTAAGTCCCATGCCACCGGAGGTGGTCTAATGGGAGGCTTAGTTAGAAGGAGGCCTCTCATGAATCTTGCTATAAGAGGATGAGAGGAAATAAGTTGTCCATTTAGAGGTTTAAGAGAAGCTGCAATAGCACTCAAATGGACTCTTACTGAATTTGTCTTAAGGCCTGCATTAGACAAATGGAGGAGATACTCCAGTAAAGATTCCAGAGGTATAGCAAGGGGGTTAAGACCCTTTTGTGAACACCAAATAGTAAACCTTTTCCACTTGAAAGCATAAGAACATCTAGTGGAAGGTTTTCTGGAAGCATAAAGAACATCTTTCACTTGCTGAGAAAGATGAAGATCTTGGAGATCTAGGCCTTCAGCAACCAAGCCCTGAGATGCAGGGACTGGGGATTGGGATGCCATAACATCCCATTCTGCCGAGATAGGAGATCTGGAGCAGACCCTAACTCCAGGGAGGGAGCTTGAGAGAGATGTAGAAGCAGAGGGTACCACACTTGCCGTGGCCAATGTGGAGCTATGAGGATCATGCGGCCTCTATCTCTCTGAAGCTTGAACAGGGTTTTGGGAATTAGGGGAATGGGTGGAAAGGCGTATAGGAAGTCTTGACCCCAGTAAAGGAGGAAAGCATCCCTGGCCTGAGCCCCCTGAGCCAGAATTCTGGAACAGAACTGGGGAAGTTTGGCATTCCACGGACTTGCAAAGAGGTCTATGTCCGTGGTTCCCCAAAGTTGAAATATCCTGGTCACCTGGTCTGCATACAGAGACCACTCGTGTGGAAGGAGAACTCAACTGAGTCTGTCCGCCGAAGAGTTTTGAATGCCTGGAAGATATACTGCCAGCAGATGAATCTGATGCTCTCTGGCGAGGGCCCATAGTCACAAAGCTTCATTGCAAAGTGACCGAGAGCCCGCTCCCCCCTGCTTGTTCACACAGAACATGGCTACCTGATTGTCCGTGTGAATGAGGACTGTCTTGTAGCTGAGCAGGGAGTGGAACACTCGTAGAGCCAGGAAAATTGCTCTGAGTTCCAAGAGACTGATATATAGACAAGTCTCTTGTGGAGACCAGGTACCCTGGGTGGAGAAGTCTTGCAGATGAGCTCCCCAACCCTTTGGAGAAGCATCTGTTGTGAGAGTTGCTTGGGGTAAGGGTTGTTGGAAGGGGCACCCCAGCAACAGATTTTGAGTGGACGTCCACCATTGGAGGGACAAAATGAGGCGACTTGTGTTTGCTATTTTGTCTGACAGGCACCCTGATGCCTGGGTCCATTGGGTGGATAAAGTCCACTGAGCTGCCCTCATGTGGAGGCGAGCAGATGGAACCACATGCACGGTGGATGCCATGTGGCCCAGCAATTGCAACATTTCTCGAGCAGTTAGATGAGGCTTTTTAGCACTGCTTGAGATGCTAACTGCACTAAGCGAAGGCAACGGGCCTGGAGGAGATAGGCCCTTGCTCTTGTGGTATCCAGAAAAGCTCCTATGAACTCTAAAGATTGAGTGGGAGTCAGACTGGATTTTGGGATGTTTATTACCAGCCCTAAATACTGGAGGATACGCATTGTGCAGGATAGAGAAGTCATGGCCTCTGACTGTGTTGGAGCTCGAATGAGCCAGTCGTCCAAGTAAGGGAAGACAAATATTCCCAGAGTACAGAGAAATGCTGCTACCACAGCCATGCATTTCGTGAACACCCTTGGAGCAGAGGCCAGACCAAAAGGAAGCACCCTGTATTGGTAGTGCTTTCCTTGAAAAAGGAACCGAAGAAACTTTCTGTGGGTTGCATGGATGAGTACATGGGTGTACGCATCCTTGAGATCTAGAGAACAAAGCCAATCCTGACTCTGAAGGTATGGAAGCAGAGCACCGAGAGAAATCATCTTGAATTTCTCCTTGACAAGGAATTTGTTCAATTCTCTGAGATCTAATATAGGTCTGTATCCCCCTGTTTTCTTTGGGATAAGAAAATAAGGGGAATAGAACCCTGTGCCCTGTTGATGAAGAGGCACTTCTTCTATCGCCCCTTGGGCAAGAAGAATGGCAACATCCTGACCTAAGAGGTTGATGAGAGGTGTCGGAGAATTGAACTGCTTCACTATTATGTGAGGGGGCATGCTTGAAAAATGAAGTTTGTACCCCTCCTTTATGATGGAGAGTGTCCAATGCTCTGCTGTTATTTGCCCCCATCTGGGGGCAAAATGATATAACCTTCCTGGAATGGTGGACGGTTCTGGTCCTTCCAGAACCAAAAAAGCTAAGTTCTCTAGCTGAAAGTCAAAGGCCCTGAGGAGACTGAGGCTGCTGAGCCAGTGGAGGCCTAGCAGCCTTTGCTTTCTTCTGTTTGGTTGGTTGCTGGCGTTTGGTTGAAAACTGACCTGCAGAAGATGCCTGCTGAGTATAAGCAGAATAAAATCTTTTCTTTTTAGAAAAAGGTGTTTTCTTGAACAACTTCTTTCTAACAGGATCAGCAGTGGACTTGGATAATCTATCCAAGGTGGAATTTTCAGCATCCATTTCATTGGCTTTTTCCTGCCCAATCTTTACCAAACAGATTCTCACCAGTACAAGGGATATTTCCCAATTTATCTTGTACCCAGAGCTCTAAATCAGATGCCTGGAGCCAAGCAATTCTATGTGCACCTATGGCAATAGCCGAGGTTCTGCTTATACACTCAAAGCAGTCAAAGGCTGCACGGTTGGAGAATTTAGAGACATCTTGGGCATGTTTGACCCAAGTGAGAAAATCCTGTCTTTTATCCTCAGAAATTAAAGGACTTAAAGTCTGTAAATTATCTGTGACCTCCTTTAGGAAGATTCCCATGTAGAGACTATAGGAACTGATCCTTGCAGCAAGCATGGAAGCTTGAAAGACTCTACGTCCAAAAGCATCCAGGGTTCTGCATTCACGTCCTGGAGGATTAGAGGCATGTCTTTTTGCACTTCTAATCCTTCTCATAGCTGACTCCACCACAATAGAGTGGTGAGGAAGCTGAGTCTTATGGAACCCAGGACAAGGAGGGACACGATACATAGTATCTAACCTACGAGAATGAGGAGAGGTGGTAAGAGGTGTTTCCCACATCCTCAACATGAGATCATATAGAATCTCATGAATGGGTAAGGTAACTGCCTCCTTAGGAGTTTTGAGATATTGTAAAATTTCCAACTCCTTGGCCCTTGGCTCTGTTTCAGGGGCCACAGTGATGGACAGGCCCCGAGCCACCTCTCTGATAAAGTCTTGGAAAGACATGTCCTGTGGAGGAGACATCCTGCGTTTAGGGGAGGATTCCTCTGGAAGAAGTATCTCTGCATCGACAGAACTTTCAGAATCGAAGTATCTTCTGTCCAGATGCTCCTGCAGAACCCGATACCCGTACCGACCAAGGTCGGTACCGGGAATAACCGGTACCGGAGAATCGGTACTGGAGGGCATCGCAGGACAGAGTACTGGCATAGCAGACACCGATGCAGATGTCGATGCTATCGGTGCCGATACCGATGCCGGTGCTAGTGCCAGTACCGGTGGAGTTGTCTGTCGCGGTACCAAGGGCATCAATGCCGCAAGGAAAGCCGCCAGACTGCGTTCCATGCTCAGAATTCTCTGGTCCATGGACACCACCAATGCCTGGAAGTCGGTACCGGTGGAAGCCACCGGTACCCCAGAGCATGGCACCAGGAGATCTGTCGAGGCCGAGCCATCTAGAACATCCTGGAACCCCGATAATGCTTTGGAAGCCGAAGCCTCCCGCTGGGGTAATTTTGCCAGTGCAGAATCCTCAAGGGCAACGCCAGAGGCATCTCGATGCTTAGAAGGAGATCTACCCTTCGAGGACCGGCTGGATTTATGTTTAGTTACCTGAGATCCACGGGAGGAAGAAGAAGCCCTGGAAAACGTCGATGCCACCGAAGCTGCATCAGAGGGAAACAGGGTACTGAGCTTAGCAGCTCGGTTCTGCCAACCTCTTTTAGACATCATGGCACAGGACACACAATCCGTGACGGAGTGGTCAGGACCTAAACATTTTAAACACCATTCATGGGTGTCTGTGACGGAAATGGTACCGCCACACTTGGTACACTTTTTAAAACCTGAGGCAGGTTTTTCCATGTTAAGGAAGGTTTTGGGCCTAAGGCCCAAAAAGGTGGGTGCACCAGAAGAAAATAGAAAAAGATATATATATATATTTTTTTTTTTTTTTAGAAATAGGAAAGAAAAGACCGGCGGTACCGGTAGAGCGTCGAAGAAGGCAGACGCAACCACAAAAAGAAATAAAGAAATTCTTCTGCGGTGACAGGAACACGACCTGCTGGCTCCGCGGAAAAAGAAGAACTGGAGAGAGGCAGTTGGGAAAGGCGGGAAAGCAGCATGCAGGCGCTGTGGGATGCTCCCAAAAGGGTTCTATTTGGACGCTGGGGAGCGTTCCCACGCAGGCTCCGTCGGTACTGATGATATCCATATGTGATGACTACATTCCTGCTTGTTCCTGGAGATCCCTAGTGAGAGAGTCACACCACATGGGCAAAAAGAGCAGTTTACGGCTATACTCTATGGACGTGCCCTGAACTCCTCACCAGTTCACACAATAGACAGCTGAACCATGAGAAAAGCTTTCATTGATAACTTTGCAAACAGGAGAGCCTGCGTCCTGCTGAAAAATATTGCACTCTGCTGTCAAGATGCACCATCCAAGTGTGCGTTGTAGCTTAGCCTGTGCAGGCGGTGGCATTTATAAAACACTGGTAGAATGAAAGACCTCATTGCTTAAACCCCCTGCTACAGCTAGTCTCACCCCCAACTGCAAGATCAACTGTTTTACATTGTTACAGAGCAATACAAAGAGCCTTTCAGCGAGGCACCCCAATAGACAGGAGGCCTCGAAATAAGCTTTTATGCAGAAGCATGCTTGGATCCCATACTGAACCGAAGGGGAGAAAACCATTAAGCTCAGGTAATAGGACAGTTAGCAATTCTTTCTGCCTGAGTGGCCTGAAACAGACCTTCCAGGACAGCGATTTTCAACCTTCTCCTGGAGGCACACCTTGCCAGTCAGGTTTTTGGGATCACCTCAATGAATATGCATGACAGAGACTTGCAGCTAATAGGTTTCTGCTACGTGCAAAATGTATCTCATGGATATTCATTCTTGTAATCCTGAAAGCCCAACTAGTTAGGTGTGCCTCCAGGAGGAGTTGAGAAGCACTGTTCTAGGGAGTTCTTCTTGGGAAAAGAAAATGGCTTGGTTACCGCCTTCAGTAGTGATTAAGTGCAGCCTGGTTTCCTTGAGGTACTGCCAAAATGAACTGTGGAAATCACTTCGTTGAACCATTCAGCTCTGGACCAGGCTTTGCCACTCCTTTGCAGGGGAGACGAGAGGTGATGCAAATTTCTACTAAATAGTTTGATAAAGCTAGATCCAGTATGACGGAACAGGTTACGGTTTATGCCACTGATGCTCAACAGTACAGCTAATGCCTTCGTTTCTGGCTTGCGTTCTTTTCATGGTTAAAAAGTACTGTCAATAAATCTTATTCATAAAACATAATCCTGTCAGGATGTTTGCTAACAACCAGTCACTTTCTGTAGCAGCTTTTGCATGTGAAGGAATAAATGCTCTACCCAGGCAGAGTCACATCATTAACAACATAATTTGTCATCCATGAAACAATTGTGTGTCAAAATTAAATTAACTAAATCACGTAAATACTGAGACTACAGCTGATTATGGGAAAAGGAGATGCAACTGCACACCACATCAAAAAGCCATGGTTTGGAATTAAGACGGCTTTTAGGCAGAGGGAATGCAGGGCACCAGTTCCTAAGCCACACATTCCAGTGGCATGCAGTGTTGGCTTAAGGGGAGACATTTCTGGTGGTCTCTGCTGGGCTGGGGGGGGCCCATTTTTTAGCAAATGTGCAACAGTACTAACACAGGAAGATGGAAACGGCAAACAAGATGATGCACAGGGCACTTCTTCTGAATAATAAATGAACAAAACTAAAGACGTTAACTATGTATCAAAAGTATAGTTAATACTGGTGAAGCAAGATTACGATACGACCAGCGAGAGATGTTGGAAAATTAGTTTGTGCCTTTTCTTCAATTAGACGGGAAATTTTTCTCTGTTGCCAAGGTACCCGTAAACAGGTACCAATTGTAATACTACAAGTACTCCTCTCAGGGGCAATACCACCATCAAAAAAGGTCTTATCAAGAATGCCCAGCTGTTTGCACCCCATATCCAAACCGCCAGATTGGTCTAGTATAAATAAAGTAACTTTATAGCAAAGAATAGTTTGTGCAGCCTAGCCATGTGTTTGTTTTTTAAAAAAAATCGGACAAATCGAAGTTAGTATTAATCATCATTTTTTTAAACTTCTTGGACTCGCTAGATTGAGTTTGGGATTTGAGCACTAATTGTGTTATTTCTGCCTCATGGTATGCTTGACTGATAGCTTGGGAAGCATTACCGTTAAGTTTTTTTGAGAAAGTAGAGTAAGCCATCCGAGCATGCTGCTGTCAAGTTAGTGATTACGATGCTCCTATATAAGTTGATACGTTTGACTCTGGGTGAGGTGGATTAGAATTTTTTAACAATTCTTCTCTGCTTCAATCTTACTATATGGATAAACAGAAGTGGGGACTGTCTGGTGTTAATGGTTTAGCTGTATTACATAGTGGTTTATTCTTCTACCTCTAGCTTAATGTACAGTTGTATTTATTTTTGGAATGAATTTTTAAGAGTTTAGTCCTGACAGGTGTTGCTCTTTCTCTTGTGAAAATTCACTAAAGTAATTGAGGAGATTTTTTAGAAGGATGATAATTTTTAACAAAAATTTCCAATATATATATCTGCTTTTTTTTACAGTGCATGACTATTGTAAAGATTATATTGGGTCATCCTCTGAAAAAGCAACAGGTGTTGTAACGTTGGGGTGTGCATGGCAGCAGAGACTATTGCAAATAAGTACGCTTATGATCTATATATATATATATAAAAGGAAAAACACAGGAGATAAGAAAAAAAGTTAAATGAAGAACATTATTAAAAGAAAAGGTGGTTTTTTTGGATCCATGATGCAAGGAACATTTATTCTGAGCTGATAATATGATAATGCTCAATAATATAAAATTGCTTGTAAGATTCTGAGATCTTTCCCCCTGAATTTATAAAATCACACAGATGAACGTATTGTCTCATAAAATAGATGCTACGTATATGCCTATATGCCTTTCCTACACAGGCACCCTGTTATGATATTGGCTTGAATGGTGCACCACAGGAGGATGGATAGCAGAAAAAGACCATAATGGTGATACATACCCCAGGAAGCAGAAAACAACTTTTTCTGAAACAGCAGTTTCTTGCTACTCCTTTGTGTTTTCAGCTCATTCGGATATGGTGCCATAAGCCTTCATTAGCCACTGTCTGGGAATGTTTTCCCTTATTTTATACCCCATCCCAACCTACTTTAGTCCAATCACTGCAGCAACAGCCCTTGGCCAGAGGCCATGCACCAGTGTTCCATCAACAATCCTGCATCCATGGGCCCTAAATCCAGCCACTATCGGGATAATTTTATAAGGAGGTGTCTACTTTAACCATAAAGGTAGGAGCCTAAATGGGGATATTTTAGTCATTTCTGCGTATACGTGGCCACATATGCACGTAAATAGCTTTTTTTAAACAGTACCCAGCATAAAAGTACACGCTTTGATTTGATATCTTTATCTTTATTCAGCTCCTTGATAGACCGCTCAGGTCGGAGCATCAGCGTGGTTAACAATACAAAGGACTGCAAACAGAATGATGAAGGTAAAGGAACGCCATTATCTTATAGGACAGAGAAAAAGAGGATCGAGAGAGCAAAGTTTCAAGAGAGGGGAAGAGGCCAAAGAAGGCATAAAGAGGACATCATAGGGAGACAGGGGATCTGAAGGTAAGGGTAGCAAGACAAGAATGTTAGGGACGAAGGATGAAAAGGACAAAGGCTGTTTGAAAAATGTGGGTTTTTAGGGAGGCCTTGAACTTGGTGAAGGAAGGCTCAAAAAGAAGGGTATGGGGAAGGGAATTCCAAAGAGTTAGACCCAGGAAAAAGAAGGCAGACCCTCTTGTGCGTTCAAGGTGAGCCTAAGAAACAGGTGGAAGGACCAGACGATGAGTATGAATTGAGCGCAGAATACGGTGTGGAGTGCGAAATGGAGGAGATCGGCAAGATATTGAGGGGTTGCAGTGTGAACAGTCCTCTGAACAAAGGTAAGCATTTTGTATTGGATTCTGGAAGCCAATGAAGGCAGGCGAGAAATGGAGAGATGTGGTCAAACCTTGATGACTGGGTGAGGATGCAAGCAGCAGTATTCTGTAGTAGTTGAAGTCTGTATAGATGATATTGTGGAAGGCCAGAAAGAGCAACTCTGCAATAGTCAAATCTCATGACAACCAAGAGAGGAAGAGTGTGGTGAGAGAGGCAGTGGAGAGGAATGTATGAAATGCACACATCTGGCGGAGAAAGTGAAAAGACCGACAGGTGATGGATGCGATGTTCTCTGTGAAAAAGAGAGAGAGGGGAATCAAGAGCAACCCAGAGATAGCAGAAAGAGGTGACCAGCGGGATAGCAGTAGTTGAAATTACGGGGGCCAGAGAGGGAGAGGGGGCCCCAAAGGTAATCCAGATGGCAGTGGATTTTGAAGGGTTCAAGTGAAGGTAATTTGAGGTCATTCAGGTGTGGATAAAAGCAAGACAGGAGTTCAGCGGGATGAGATCAGGAGCAAAAAGGTCAGTGTGGTGGAGAATAATATCGTCATATTTCCCAGAGATACCAGATTGTTGAATTAAAAGGGAGAGGGGAGACAGAAAGACAATGAAGAGAAGGGGGGACAAAACGGAGCCCTGGGGGATATCACAGGGCAGGGGAATGGGAGGTGAAGCAGAAGAATTGGAAAGAACTGAGAAGGAACGAGTGGTGAGAAAAGACTGGAACCATCTTAAAGGAGTGCCACAGATGCCAAGATCAGAAAGGCGGGTGAAAAGGGTGCAGTGATCAACAAGGCCGAAGGCAGAAGAAAGGCCCAGGGAAATGTCATGAGTAAAGTCACTATGTTTGTGGGTAACGTGAAGTTTGTTTAGGAGGGCGAGAAGGATAGACTCGGTACTATGACCTGCTCAAAAACCACAGAGTGATGTGGATGAAGAGCATTGGTGGAGGTGAGGTGAGTGGACAACTGAGCAAAGATGAAATGCTCAAGGATTTTCTTTCAAGGAAAGAAAGATTAGAGACAGGGTGCCAGTGGGCAAGAACAGGAGAGGTCAAGAGAAGGCTTCTTAAGGATGGGATGGACCAGTGATTGCTTCCAGGAGGCAGGGAAGGAACCAGTGGAGAGGCCGGTATACAGCATTGAAAGAATGGGAGGAAGAAAGGTGAGAGAAGGTTCAAGTAACCATTTGGAGGGGATTGGGTCCAGGAACAGATCATCTTCCAGGAGAAGGAGTGTGTTTTGGATAGTTCAATGAGGAAAATTGGGCAGAATGATGACGAGAGGATTGGAGAACGAAGAGGGAGGCACGATGGGAACAGTGAGCGGAGGGACAGGACCTCACTGGAGAAGAAATCTGCTAGGGTGGCCAAGTCTGGGGTAGAAGGAGAGGATGGAGAGGTATAGAGAACAGAAAGAAACTGAAATACTGAATATAACTGACGGGAGGAATTGGAAAATGCAAGAACCAGGTTGGAATAGTATTCCTGCTTGGCTGAATGAATCATGGACTGGTATTCACCGTGATGCTGGCGCTGTACTTTTCTGGTGGGCATGCACATGGGTGGAATTTGCATAGAGCAAGCAAGCATGTACACAGATTATAAAATACTATAATTTACATGCATACTTGCAAAATATAGACATGGAGATTTACATTAGTTCTAGGGTTGGTGTAGATATCCACATCTTAAGGCATAATCTCTGCCACGTACCCTAGTATTTTATAAGGACAAGTAGGCACCTACTTGTTTTTATCAAATAGTGCCTGCGGTTATGCTTAAAATTATATTCTACTTTCCTTACTCCAGCATCCCCATTTGGGTAGGGGGGGGAATCTGAGCCAGGAGTCAAACCCCCATCCTTCCACGTGACAGTACACAGGACTGCCACTAAGATACCAAGTCAGATGAAAAAGCGTGGTTACTCACCTGTAACAGGTGCTCTCCGGGCACAACAGGAATCAGTCCTCACATATGGATGATGACAGAGCCCATGCGGAAGCATCTCCACAACTTTCAAGGAAAGCCTTTGGGAGATGCACCACCCATGTGTGGTCCACTTCTTGCCTAAGGATGCCATCTTGCCTCAATCTAATGACATAGTTAAGACGGCAAAAATAAAAGATGGTAAAGAAGCAATTCCAAGGGGAGACGGGATAGTTGTGAGGACTGATTCCTGCTGTCCCCGGAGAACATCTACAGGTGAGTAACTATGCTTTCTCTGGGAACAAGCAAGTAGTCAGTCCTCACATATGGGACTCCCAGCTACAGGCTACCGAGAACCTGTAACCAAAAGAAAAATGCCAGGCAACTTGCAAAGGGACAGGCATAACCAGCAACAGTTGAGTCCCAAGGGAGAGACTCTCACAAGACTCAAGCATCCAGTGAACACCAGCACTCCGTTAGCCTGAACACAGAAGGGTCAGAGGGCAAGAGTTGCCTACACCCCGAAAAGATTACAGAGAGTACAGCCTGGCTGAATGCACTGTCCCATTGGGACTCCCTCTCCAGGCAGTAGTGAGCTACGAAGGCATGGACCGAAGACATGGTGGCGGCCTAGCAAATTTCTATCATGAGGATGGAATGTAGATTGGCCACGGAAGTAGCCATGGCTCTGACGCGGTATGTCATGACTCTCTAGTCTAGTGGTATCCACACTTGCCCATAAGCAAGGGTAATGCAGTCCGCCACCCAGGTGGACAGAGTTTGTTTAGGTCACTGGGAGCCCCAGACGGCTGGGGTCATAGGATATGAAAAGCTGTTGAACTTTGCAATGGCCCTGGGTCTGTTGCAGGTAGAAGGACAGGGCTCTCTTGCAATCCAGAGTATGGAGAAGGGTCTCCACCCTACCGGCATGAGGCGTGGGAAAGAAGGTGGGGAGCACCACCTCCTGATTGAGGTGGAATGAGGACACCACCTTCAGCAGAAACTTGGGGAGTATACAGAGCACCACCCTGTTCTTGTAGAACCTCATGTAAGGAGGCTCTGCCATCAGAGCCCAGAGCTCGCTAATTCTGTGAGCTGATACGAGTGCTACCAGGAAGGCGACTTTCCAGGAGAGGTACCACAGGTGGCAGGTAGCTAAAGGCCCAAACGGAGGCTTAGTGAGTTGCAAGAGCACCACATTAGGGTTCCATTACACCACCGGAGGGCAGAAGGGGGGTTTGGACAACATGAGGCCCTGTAGGATCAGAGACACAAGTGGCTGAGCCAAGAGGGGCTTCCCCTCGACGTAGTGGTGATGCACATCGATGGTGCTTAGGTGTACTCTGACTGAGTTGTTCAAGTAGAACACTGCAACCTGATTGTCGGTCTGGATCAGCACCGTGTGGTGCTGTAGCTGGTGGATGAAGGTTTTGAGGGCCAGGAATATGGCCCTGATTTCCAGCAGGCTGATCTGCTTTTTAGATTCCCTCAGGAACCAGCAACCTTGTGTTTGCAGGCTCCCGCAATGTGCTCCACAGACCATTAGAGAGGCATCTGTGGTGAGGACTTTCTGGGGGGTAGGTGCCTGGAAGGGCATCATGGCCTGAAGGTGACCTGGATTCTGCCACCATCCGAGGGAGTCCACCAGCTGGCGAGTCACGTACACCCTGTCCGAGCCTGCCTGTAGCTTGGGTCCATTGAGAGAGGAAGCACCATTGAGCTGTTCTCATGTGTAGGCAAGCATCTGGGGTCACGTGAACCGTGGAAGCCATGTGTCCCAGCAGGCACAGGAGAAGCTGGGCAGGTAGTATCCTGTACCATTGCACCTCTATGGCTAGTTCCCTGAGGCATACTGACTTCTCCTGAGGGAAGAAGGCTTTTGTCTGAAGGGTGTCCAGCTGCGCCTCTATGAACTCTAGACTCTGAATGGGAGCGAGTTGGGACATGGGGTAGTTTATGACAAACCCTAGGTGCTGCAGGGCATTTATGGTGCGTCTGGTGGCGCATTGTGCCTCTGCAGCTGTGTCCCCCTTTATGAGCCAGTCGTCTAGGTAGGGGAAGATGAAGGCAACTTGAGGTCTGAAGTGGGCTACGACCACAGCTAGGCACTTTGTAAAGATCTTTGGAGTCTAGGTTAGCCCAAAGACAGTTACCTATATTGGTAGTGCTGTCCCCCCACTACAAACCGGAGGTATTTTCTGTGGCTGGGTGGAGTAGGATGCGAGTGTAGGCATTCTTTAGGTCCAAGGAGAAAAGTCAATCTCCTTGCTGGATGAATGGCAGCAGTGTTCCAAGGGAAAGCATCTTGAACGTCTCCCTGACCAGAAACCTGTTGAGCTCTCGCAGGTCCAGGATGGGCCCCAGTCCTCTTGAGAACAAGGAAGTACCTGGAGTAGAAGCCAGTGCCCCAGAGGTGTTTTGGGGCTGGCTCCACTGCTTTGTCCCGGAGAAATCCTGCTAGCTCGGTGAGGAGCACGGTCTGGTAAAGGAGGGGTCTGGTGGGCTCTCTTGGGAAAAAACAGGGGTGGTGCCTGATTAGGAGGAGGAGGTAACCCTCCTTGACCACCTGTAACACCCAGGTATCAGTGGTGATGGCTGCCCACCTGTCCGCAAACAGGACTAGGCGCTCCCCTGTGGGCAGCAGAGGACCCCCTTCGAGTGTGGGGTTCACACCCAGGCAGTCAAAAGCCTCCCCTGGGCTGGAACAGAGCCTGGGGCTTTGGGGAGTTTTGCTTTATTGGACCATGTCTCTGGCCTTTTTGTTGCTGGGCCCGCTGAGGGCCCGAGAAGGCTTGGAAGTGCAGAGTAGCACTGAAGCCTCTTTTCTTCCTCGGGAAGAAGGGCTTTTCCCCCGGGGTTTTCATTCGGGAGTGCACCAAGGTCTTTTTCAAGAGGTTGTCCTCATCACATACTCTGTCTCTATCTCCGCTGCTTTGTCCACCATGGGTTTCCCCGAACAGGTTCTCATCTGTGTAGGGGACATCGATCAGTTTGTCCTGTACTCATTGTTCTACGTCGGACGACTACAGCCTACTTGGTGTCATGCTTCAATGCCTGCGGTGGCCACCCTAGCCGATGACTCAAAGCCATCATAGGCTGCTCGAGACAGGAACTTCAAACATTCCTTTACCGCCAAGATTAGGGTCTTTAACCTCTGTAGGGATTCTTTGTCGATGCCTGCCAAGAATCCCCCGAGCTCCCTCGACAGTCCCTTCAGATACATGCTGATGTAGAGTTGGTATGAGTGGATTCGGCATGCCAGCATCAATTCCTGAAAAGCCTTCTGGTTCACAGAGGGTTCGGGCCTCCCTGCCAGGCGGTACAGACGAGTGTGATTTTTGGTTCTTTAGCCAGCACATGGTTGACTCCATAACCACTGAGTTGTGGACCTTTTGGAATCCAGGGCTCTAGTGTACACAGTACATGGTTTCGCGGCACCTACTAATTTGGTGCAGACGCCGGTGTTTCCCACATTCAGAAGAGGAGGCAGTCAAGGATCGGGGGCACTGGAACTGTAAGGGTTTCCTTCGGAGGTGCCTCGTATTGGAGTATCTCCAATTCTTTCGATGGCAAGTCCTCCTCAGCCTTGGTCTCGATCGTGAGAGCCTTGGCCATATCCCTAAAAAAAAATCGAGGAACACAACATCCTCGGGTGGGGAGTGGCATCGGGTCGCCGGGTCAGAGGGCACAGCACAGTGTCTCCTCATGTCCGGGGACTCTTCGTCCTCTGTCTCCCATTCAGTCTCGAAGTCAGAGTACAAGTGCAAAATCATATGATCACCTCGGTCGAGTGATGCAGAACCTCCACAGGATCCTTGGTAAGGGCCACGGGTGCTTGCCGGGGAGGACTGGTGTCCCAAAGAATGGGACCGGGACCTCAACCGGGACTGGGGGCTCTCTCAAAGCCAGTGGCGTTTGAGGACCAGCTCGACATCCAGGGAAGCCCTCGATGTCGAGGGACACTCTTGCCCCGACTCCTCAGACTCATGCCTGGGGATGCGGGACTTGGGGCGGGATTTCACCTTCTTCCTAGATCAATGCTCCAAGGTAGACTTTGAGGGTTTCTTCTTCTTATGCTCCACCTCTTGGGACTTCCGCTCGGAGGAACTGTGACCACTGGACTCCCAGGAGGCTCTTGCTTCGCGAGGCACCAAGGTATTGGAGGGGGCCCTGGAACGTGGTGTTATGGGAGACTCTGGGGCGGAGTCGGACTTATGAAAAGAATTTTCCTGCTGCTGACGGCGACTCTTTAAGGCCTTTGGGATCACTGTTCTGCAGAGCTCGCAGTCGGAAGAGTTGTGCTCTGGACCAAGGAATCGGAGGCAGCAGTCGTGTGGACTGGTAAGTGACATAATTTTGCCACACCTGTCACTTTCTGAAGCCGCTTGAGGCCATTGGAAAAAGGGGGTCTCTGCCTCCCGGCAGGGGTCCAAAGTCTTCGGCTAAAAAAGGGTGCGAACGCCAGTCGAGGTGGACCTCGATGAAAAAAAGTGGAAAATGGATAGATGAACCCAAGGTGAGCTGGCAAACTGGACAAAATTTGGCTATAAAAAAAAATGTCCAAGGGCTCCGCAAAAAAAGGAGACTGAGGCAAGATGGCACCCTTGGGCAGGAAGTGGACCATGCATGCATGGGACATCTTCCAAAGGCTTTCCTTGAAAGCTGGGGAGATGCTTCCGCACGGGCTCCGTCAGCATCAACATTACCCCATATGTGAGGACTGACTTCCTGCTTGTTCCTGGAGAATAACTTTTTAAAAGTTATTCTTCCCATGATTCAGAGCTTGGCACATGTCAAGAGAACCTTTGTCACATCCTTGCTGGCATGCAGATCCCTTGATTATCTTATTACAAGGCCTAGATAGTCCTGCCCAGTTGCTTCATCAGACTCTATTCCAGGGCTGGACAAAGTCCAGGAGTCAGGTTGCCATGGCAACCAGAAATTTGCATCTGGCGCCTGGGATTTACTTGCCCTCCCTCCCTTAAAAAAAAAAAAAAACATAAAATTGTGGGCCAGGGCACGAACCTTTACGTCTGCCTGAGGGAGATCGATCTCCACAGGCAGAAAAGAGAGGATGGCTATAACTGCGGCCTGATGCAAGCTGTCTGGCCTAGGGGATCCGATCTCCTGCAGACAGACAGCCTGCATCACGGCTGCAATCACAGTCATCCCCTTCTCTTCTGCCCGGGGGAGATCAGATCCTCATGGGCAGAACAGGTAGGGAAGGCCAGGATCATGGCCTGGAATGCAGAAGAAGAGAGCTGACGGGGACAGCAATTTAAAAAAATGTAAAAAGAAAAAGAAAAAAAAAAAAAGCTTAGACGGGAGATGGGGAGTAAAACTGCAAATCCCTAAAGGGCCAGTAACAAAAACAAAGTAAAGAGGATGGGGGAATGTAGGGGCAGGGGGATGGGAGTGCTAGGGGAAGGGAGGAAGTCTGGAAGGAGAATAGAGAGTGTGGAGGGAATGGAGAGGGGAAGAAAGAGTGCAAGGTATTGGCTGTTAAAATGCATTCCATTCCCCCCAGAACACACACACAAGCACCCCACACCACAGACTCACATACACAGGCACCCCACCTCTGTAAGACAGACATGCATCCCAGCTCCACGTTATGTACACATGCACACATTTAGGCACCTCACCTCTGCACCTCACAAATACACATTCACACTCATTCACAGCCATGGGCACTCCACCTTGGCACATCACACAGATGTGTTCTGCAGAGCTGGGGAGCCTAACACACATGTGCTGCAGCCCTGTACCCCACTGCTGCGGCACCCTCCACCGCATCCCACATACAGACAGGCACACCACTGTTGCACCATACACTCATATAGACACTTGCTATCTGAAGCTATATCTGTTGTTATCTAAAGACGATGCATAGTGTAGGAACTCTGGTGCTGGTCTCGAGACTTGAGAACATGAGATCAGCACGAGAGACAACTGGGGGTGAGGTGGGGGGGGCACAAGGAGGTCACAAGCACTGGCTCCTATATCTGCTGATGAAAAAGCTCAAAGACAAAACCTGAAGCTGACTGTGGTACAGATCACCAACTACTAGTATGCAAACTCAAGCTAAAGTTGAAAAAGAGCAAGCCACTCATGAATGTAGCAAAAAAAAAAAAAAAAAATACCTTGAGATTATACCACCAGAATTTAAAGACTGCCTGCAAAATCAATTTTCTGCTTTAGATACAAATGGCAGAGCTCCAGAAGAGTTATGGAATGACATCAAGAAGATTGTGTTGGAAGAAAGTGAGAAGTTTCTACAAGAGTTGAAAAAGCAAAAAGGAGAAGGAGAAAGAGAGGCAATTGCAGAACTCAGAGATTTCCAACATTCAGCAAGATTTCCAACATTCAGCAATGACTCAAGCAAAGAAATAGAATCAGAAACTATTAGAGGAAGAACAAGATCGGCTTTCCTAAAGTTATAAAACTTAAATAAAAAATTCCAGCCTTGAATTAGAATGTTCATGATACTGAGATGATCAAGAAAAGGTGGAAAGAATATACAGTCATTATACCATAAAGATCAAATGGACCAACAGCCATTTCAACCTGTACCTTATGATCAGGAACCATTGGTGATGAAAGAAGTAGTTGAAGCAGCACTGAAGGCCTTATCAAAGAACATAGAACCAGGTACTGATGGTATTCCCACTGAAGTGTTACAGCAATCAGATGCAGCTGTTACCATACTTACAAGGCTGTCAGGAAATTTGGAAAATATCATGACCAACTGACTGGAAAAGATCTATGTCTATACTAAAGAAAGATGATCCGACGACTTTGGAAATTATCACACAATAGCTCTGATCCTACATCCCAGCAAGATTCTACTCAAGATTGTTCAGCAGAGACTGAACGAGAACTGCCTGAAGTGCAAGCTGGGTTCAGGAAAGGGCGAGAAGCATCATTGCAGATGTGAGGTAGATCCTTGAGAAGACAAAAGAATATCAAAAGGATATTTATATGTGTTTTATCAACTACAGCAAGGCTTTTGACTGTGTAAACCATGAGAAACTCTGGACCACATCAAGAAGCATATATATACCAGAACACCTGATAGTTCTCTTGCACAACCTTTATATTGATCAAGAAACAACAGTCCGAATGGAACAAGGAGAAACAGAATGGTTTAAAATCAGCAAAGATGTACAAGGCTGCATACTTTCCCCCTACCTGTTAAATTTATATGCAGAACAAATCATAAGAGAAGCAGGACTGTATGAAGACAACCGAGGTGTGAAGACTGGTGAAGACTCATCAACAACTTTCGCTACGCTGATGATACCAAATTACTGGCTGAAAGTGAAGACGCTCTGAAACATCTGCTTGTCAGGATCAAGGAACAGTCTTAAAATGGGCCTGCACCTTAATGTAAAGAAGACAAAGATCCTGACAACTAGCAAAATCACTAAATTCATCACTGACGGAGAAGAAATTGAAATAGTTGACAACTTTAACCTACTTGGATCAACTATCAATAAAGAAACGACAAGAAGTCAAGAAATCCAACAACGCATTGCTCTTAGCAAAATGATTATGAAGGACCTAGACAAGATTCCCAAGAGTAGAGATGTCTCTCTCCATACAAAGATTTTTGACTTGTTCAAGCCATGGTATTTTCAATAAGGTCATATGGATGTGAAAGTTGGACAGTGAAAAAGATAGATAAAAAGAAAATTGATGCCTTTAAATCATGGTGCTGGCAATGAATACTATGTATACTATGGACTGCCCGAAGAACAAACCAGTCAGCACTAGAGGAGATCAAACATAAGATTTCTTTAGAAGCTCGGATGACCAGACTTCAACTTTCATACCTTGGACACTTCATGCAAAGAGATCATTAGAGAAAGACATCATACTTGGCAAGGTAGAAGGTCAATGCAAAAGAGGAAGGCTAGCATTGAGATGAATTGATACAATAACAGCAGCTATGGCTGCCACTCTCTCAACAATGAGAAGCCTGACTGAATCCGAAAATAGTTTAGGACAACTATCCAGTCGGTCATCATGAGTTGACACAGACTCAACGGCACAGCACAACAATCTAAAATCAGCACAAAATTTGTCAAGGACTACTGTATGCGCTTGCAGATCAATTAAGAACCGGTCTCTAATGAGACTATGAAACCATGAGTTTTCATTCTGAACTATCTAGATCTTTCCCCAAATGTTCTCTCCCTCTTAACCAGTCACCACTGACAACAGCTCCCTCTAGAAGGTGGTCTTAATCTCACCAAGAGGTTTATGGTTTATTCAATTTACTATACTGCCTGCTGCTGCTGTGACATTCTTGGGACTTTCTCCTTCAGGTGCTGTGATTAAAATTTTTCCCATACCTGGCACTATGAACAAGCCATTAGGCTTCATGGAGAGAAATTAGAGAATAGTCACATGTGCAGAACCTGGAAGCAAAGATTCTTCGTTCAATTTAAACCAAAAGGGGATTCCATTCAAAATCTGTGTATTTAATATATGCTAGAGACTTCGTGTAATAAGCAAACAACTGGTCTCAGAACTTTTCTCACCATTCAGACTAACGTCTGTACCAAGTGAGCTATTAGAACATCAATGACCAGTTCCCAATTTTTTAGGAATCGCTATTACACTTAGCTTTATTCTTGCTGGTGCTCCTGATAGTAAACACCCCCCACTCGGCTAATCTTATATCTCTTCAAACCAGAGTGTGGTTACTATGATTTGACACTATCTGAGTATTAGAACTCAACTGCTTATTCAACTCATGAAGGTATTATTTCTTGTATGAGTAAACTGAACAAAAGCAGAACATATGGTTCTTTGGTGCCATTCACTCAGGAGCTTTCCACGCTAATCTTGATCTCAACGCTCTGCCTGGGCACCACCGAGGCGTTTCACGGCCACAGTTTCATCAGGAGATCGTTCCATCAGCGATCTAAAAATAAAACACACAAACCCTTGCAAACTTATCCCTAACCTTTAAAAAATCCCACTCTTCCCAAAATCTCTAAAATCTCGCACTTACTTCAATGATGCTGCCCACGTCTACTTTCTGTTTTCAACTTTTTGAGACGCCGCGCATGCGGAGTATGTGCTTAGGACTGACTTTTAAACCTCCCTATACTCTACTCTCAAACATGGGCGGGAACATTCAGTGATACGCTCCACCCCCAACGAATTCAATTCCCTCCAGACCTTCTAGGTATTATGTGTAGGACAATATTAAGAGACTATTAGTACTCAACTTCAGATTGTTAAAAGACTATCACAAGCTTCTACATACATACCGCCCAATCAATTGCTGTGTTCAAGCCTGTTGGGATAACGGTATTTAGCCTATGTATCCAGCGCTGTTCTTTAATCAGAAGGGTTTTATCCAACGTCTTCCCCTTTATTGCCTCCACTGCCTGGTCTAACACAAAACAGCGGAGTTGGTTAAAAGTATGCCCTTCCGCTAGGCAATGTGAAACAATGGGAGCCTCCAGCTTACGGCATTTTAGCCGGCTCCTATGTTTGCGTATGTGAACTCTCAAGGAACGAATTGTTTTTCCCACATAGAGGAGTCCACAGGGACATTGTATCCCGTAGACTACTACTTCCGATTCACAAGAGGTACTATGCCGCAAGGGATAATCTATATCATGATAGGTATAAACAGATATTTCCAAAGTGATCTCACAAATGTCACAATTACCACATTTTGTGTGGCCAGCTTGTTTCGGAATAGGTGTTACAGGGGCTAGGACTGCCGGACTCAACCACTCTTTTAGGTTTCGCCCTCTCTGCCACACACACCGTACCTGTTTATCCTGCAGCCCAGGGACTGCCTTTAAAACATTTCGATGTCGATATAGAATACGTTGTATGGAATAACTTAATGGGGAAAAACTGGTCACCAAATTGATCCTACTGGGATCCCAGGTAGTTT
Organism: Ichthyophis bannanicus; assembly: GCA_033557465.1. Taxonomy (NCBI): domain Eukaryota; kingdom Metazoa; phylum Chordata; class Amphibia; order Gymnophiona; family Ichthyophiidae; genus Ichthyophis; species Ichthyophis bannanicus. The sequence continues at coordinate 797,145,570 of CM066032.1, forward strand.
TTTTAGGCTCTGTTCGGTAGGTTAATAACAAACTTCTATGATTATACAGGGCTCGATGGTATGCCCTTTTCACTATCTTCAGCGGATATCCTCGCTCTACAAAATCTTGAATCTAGAGGAGGGAATTGAATTTGTTGGGGGTGGAGCGTATCACTGAATGTTTCCGCCCATGTTTGAGAGTAGAGTATAGGGAGGTTTAAAAGTCAGTCCTAAGCACATACTCTGCATGCGCGGCATCTCAAAAAGTTGAAAACAGAAAGTAGACGTGGGCAGCATCATTTAAGTAAGTGCGAGATTTTAGAGATTTTGGGAAGAGTGGGATTTTTTAAAGGTTAGGGATAAGTTTGAAAGGGTTTGTGTGTTTTATTTTTAGATCGCTGATGGAACGATCTCCTGATGAAACTGTGGCCGTGAAACGCCTCGGTGGTGCCCAGGCAGAGTGTTGAGATCAAGATTAGCGTGGAAAGCTCCTGAGTGAATGGCACCAAAGAACCATATGTTCTGCTTTTGTTCAGTTTACTCATACAAGAAATAATACCTTCATGAGTTGAATAAGCAGTTGAGTTCTAATACTCAGATAGTGTCAAATCATAGTAACCACACTCTGGTTTGAAGAGATATAAGATTAGCCGAGTGGGGGGTGTTTACTATCAGGAGCACCAGCAAGAATAAAGCTAAGTGTAATAGCGATTCCTAAAAAATTGGGAACTGGTCATTGATGTTCTAATAGTTCACTTGGTACAGACGTTAGTCTGAATAGTGAGAAAAGTTCTGAGACCAGTTGTTTGCTTATTACACGAAGTCTCTAGCACATATTAAATACACCGATTTTGAATGGAATCCCCTTTTGGTTTAAATTGAACGAAGAATCTTTGATTGAGCTTCAGTTAGCGTTCAGAAAGAGACCAGTATTGGATGTGAGTTCAGAACCTGGAAGCAAGCCTTGACTTATTTTCTGAACATAACCTTGAAGTAAGCCTGAACATATTTTCTACTATAATTCACTTAATAGAAAAACAAATTTTTTATTTAGCCAAGTTGAAATACCTCTCCAAAAAATTCAATAGCCTATAAGCAAACTGAATAGTAACCAGTACCATAACAAAATCCAATCACGTTGGCGACTAATACACAAAAGCAATTAGGTTAGGGTAGGGGAAAAGAAAATTGAAGGGCTGCTTGTTGGTTTATCAGCAGAATGGGGAGGGCCGCAGTGGTCATGGCCCCACCAATATCTTGTGCAACACAGCATCGGCAATTAGAGAGCCTGTGGGTGAGGCTGGAGGTTACTTTGTTTGGCCCCTCCAACCAAAAAAATGTTCTGCTGGGGCATGGAGCCTTATCTGCTCATCTACCTGGCCATCACAAACCTGCAGAGTGGTAGTATGGATGCTTTGAACTCGCATGGAGAGATAGCCGGACCTACTAGCATGAAGAAGCAGTAGTACCTTAGAATGCTATCAAATATGGAGGAGATCACAGGTTGGTTAACAGGGCAACCAGCTGACTTATTAATATTCCCATGAGGGCAAAAAGGATGAGAGACCTCCTGAAGGTAGACAAGACTGCACAAGAAGCAAATGGAAGATATCTTTATCTACAACAGCATAATCAGTAGCAACTGGGCGAGCCGAAGGGCTATCATCATAAGTACAGTTTTGTGTAAGGATCAGTATAGTCTCTCTCCTAGAATCTGTATTTTGTAGTTACTAGTTATCTTGGGTTTTTTTCTTCAGGACTGACTGATCCAGTCATGATTTCACCTCATTACAAACAGGGACTTTGCATCCTACTTCCCCCTACAGCAGGGGTTCTCAACCCAGTCCTTGGGACACACTTAGCCAGTCAGGTTTACAGGATAGCCACAAAGAATGTTCATGAGAGAGATTTTCTTATAATGGAGGCGGTATATGGAAATCTCTCTCATGCATATTTATTGTGACTATCCTGAAAACCTGGCTGTCTAGGTGTGTCCCAAGGACTGGGTTGAAAACCACTGCCCTATGGAAATCAGCACTACAAATATGGAGCCAGACTATATAGCTCTACCTGCATGGCTTAAAGCAGGGGTCTCCAACCCCAGTCCTGGAGGGCAGCAAACCATTCAGGTTATCCCTAATGAATATGCATGAGATAAATTTGAACACAATGGGGGCAGTGAATGCAAATATATCTCATGCATATTTATCAGAGACAGCCTGAAAGCCTGAATGGTTTAGGGCCTTCCAGGACTGTAGGTGGAGATCCTTGGCTTAAAGTAACACCGGTGAGAAGCTGGGGTAAGCAGACAGAGGCCCTGTGCATGTGGCACAGGCAGTGGGAAGCAGGACAGTGAAAGAGATAGAAGGGGAGAGTGAGCCTAACAATGCGATAGTGGAGTAGGCAGCTGGCCTGAGATGCTAATTCAGCGCTTTAACAAATCAATGCCACTTGAAAAGTACAATGCAAGTCCTCACTGGGTAGATGTCAGGGGACTGAGAAAATGCATTCTCAAGTATTTCGCATTAAGAGGGAATAATGTGTTAATTTATAACCCTTCACCCTATACACTTGGATTATCCATCTGTGTCAGCAATCTGACTTCTTAAATTTATCAAACACATACACAAAGGGAGGCATCTTCTGCTTGAGTATTGGGGGAAAAGCATCTTATACAACAAATAAGCTGGTCCTTAGTTTTTTTTTTTTTCATTTCTAAAATATTTGGTCTTGCTGCGGAAGAAAACCAAAGGAGACCTTTCTTAGGCTGGTGATCAATTGCAGTAATTGTCATCTACTAAGAAACAAAATATATTTAGATTAGCAGAAAGAACTACCTCCATCAGAATATACTTCAGAAATATAGGGGAGGTCTCTCTGTGCATGCCCAAAACAGGGCACACTGCCTGCATCTGCCTACACTTAAACACCGATAACCTGATCTCGCGCACTTTGCTCCCACAGACACTGCTCATCAATGCCAAGGCAGAGGAAATATATTTTGTTTTGTTTCTTTTTTTGGGGCAGGGGGGAGGGAGAGGGAGGAGGGTTTTTTTAAAAAAAAGTTTAAATTCACCTTCATTTCTGATTAAAAGACATTGCAACTACATGAAAATACAAATCTTAATTTCATAAAGATTCCTAGGATTGATTTGTATTTGCTTCATAATCGTGACATTAACGACTTAATACACAAAGTCTCCTTCAGGGTGATTTTATAACAGGATAGGATTTTATAACATGGGTAGGTGCTATTTTACAGAGACGGGTATGCGCCTACTTATTTTTATAAAGTACTAGTCTCTATGGCAGAGAACATGCCCTGAATGTAGGTGTGATCGCTCACGAGCAGACGCCAATGATCGTGCATGGTTTACGACAGTATGTTATTATCTATACGTGTACCTGTAAAACTCCACATGTGCCCCACCCAGAACACTCTCCATTCTAAGCCTGCCGGCAGAGTCTGCACCTTCACAACAAAGCACCTTCAGTATTTTATAACAGCGCGCTTTCATGCTGCAATGCAGTTACATAATTACCTCCTCTATGCCTATGGCTTTTCCTCAACAGAACTTGAGATCTGGTCAAACAATCATTTTGCTTGCTGGTCTAAATTAAACTGGTTAACTATATAGACAGTGGCTGACTATCCTCATCATCTGTATAGCTGGGTGGGACACTCTTGCTCTGCCCAGGTACTAGCTTGATAGTGTCAGGGCCATTTTTGGTGACAGTAGAAGAAAAGGCCTAGCAATCTACTTCCAGTCATACATTGCTAAGAAAACCCAGGGGCTGCTGGGTCGCCAGGAGCCAGCATTGACTTGAGGACACTTTAAAAAAAATCCTTAAGATCTTTATCTTTTTTTTTATCTTTATTATTTCTTGATATACCGCCTGTGGCAACAAGATGCCACTAAAAACCAAGAAATAGGTATTTACATGTTTAGAGACTGCCACTGAGCATGATATGATATCTAACGTATTTGATGGAAACTTGAAAATATGCTATGTTCATTGTGCTCATATCTCAAAGAAAATAAAAAGAAGTGTGACCTCAATTTGTTAGGGTCTAGCAGGGAGATAGCAGTAGCTGGATTGCTTGCACACACCACAACCGTCCCTCCCCCAGTCCTGGGCAGTCAGGCAGACTTTCAGAATTGCAAAATGCAATGTGTGCCTTCGAGTCAGTCACCTGGCGACCCAGAAGCTCCTTGGTTTTCTTGGCAGTGTCACCGGAAGTAGATTGCCAGGCCTTTCTTCCGAGGCAATGGAGGGTTAAGTGACTTGCCCAAGGCCACAAGGAGTGCTAGTGGGACTTGAACCCTGGTTGCTTGGTTACCAAGCCAGTGTTCTAACCACTAGGTTACTCCTCCACAATTACTGCAGTGGATATACATAAGACAGATATGCACACACACTGGCCTGGGCTGAGGACAGGGTTGAGAACCCCTCCACAAAATGATTATGGATGGCACTGAGAAATAGGCAAGACAAATTTGTAATGGTAAAAAAAACAATCCTTTATATACAATAAACTATTTACAAATGTATATACAGTGGGGGGAAAGGGGTAATAAAAACGGCGTGAAAAAAAGCTAATGGCAAAAGAAAAAAATATCCAGGGGTAAGAGGATCACTGAAGGAGGCCAGTAAGCGCTGGGCAATATGCTCAACGTCCTCAATTAGGCAGTTGGGTCTATTGCCATTAGCAACCAACTGACCCCAGAGGTCTACCAGTTTGTTGTAGTCCCCCTCCAGTGCCGCAACAGCCAGTTGCAGCCCAGAAGGGGTGATACAACGTGTGATTCCCTGTGACTCCCTTCCTCCTGGATTGCTGGTATCATGGGGGCAGGGAGGGCAAACCGGATAAGCTCCAGCCATGGGGGTGGGGTGGGGCGGGGGGGGACTGAATAACCCATGGTCCTAGGGGTGGGGAGGGGGGCATCAGGGAGTTGGATGTCAGGGGGGTGGGACAGGGAGTCGGACATCAAGGGGCTGTGTCTGCAGCTGTGGGTGGCACTGAGGGTCCGAGTTCCTCCTTCTCATCATCTGGACTGGGCTCTGCCAAAAGAAAATCACATGTCAGCCAGGCAAACCAGTGTGCAAGGTAGAAACTGGAATGAGTGCAACAGCCTCCCCAACTCATGATGCATACCTGGTGAGATCTCACACTTGCATCACACCCATTCCATGAATTCCCTGTCCTGATGCAGCTCGCAGGCCTTTCTTGAGGTGCTCAATCTGAAAGACAAGAAAATAACATCTCCAACAGCAGCAGCACATGCCGACCTAACCAACCCTGCCCACAACCAATCCCTAGAATGCTCTGGTAACCCAGGCCTACACCCCTGCTGCACTTACCTTCCTGGGGAGCACAGCCTCTTCATTAAAGGTGGAGCAGAGTCGCCTCCAGGCCTGCCTCATCATTTTATACTTCTGCCTCCTCTCCAGTCTGGAGAAGAGGCAGTTTTCGTTGGCCACAATAGATGTGGCCAACAATTCAATTTTTCCCAGGGGAAGTTAGATTTCTGCCCTGGATGTGGTGGTGCTGCTGCTACCATCATTTTTCTTTGAGGAAGCAGTTCGTCGTTCACGCATGCGCATTCCATGCACGTCTATGGGAGTCGCCTCAAGGTACACAGGGCATGCGGGTGTGGTAGGACCTACTATTAGCAATCTGTGAACTATCATTAAAATCATCTGTAGTACCTGAAGATTGGCGAATGGCCAATGTTACACCAATTTTTAAAAAGGGTTCCAGGGGTGATCCGGGAAACTACAGACTGATGAGCCTGAGTCAGTACTCAGGCTAAATGGTAGAAACTATTATAAAGAATAAAATTACTGAACATGTAAATAGTCATGGTGTAATGGGAGAAAGCTAACATGGATTTAGCCAAGGAAGGTCTTGTCTTACTAATCTCCATTACATTTTCTTGAAGGTCTGAATAAACAGGTAGAAAAAGGTGAGGCGTTTGATATAGTGTATCTGGATTTTCAGAAAGCCTTTGACAAGGTCCCTCATGAGAGACACTTGGCAAAATTAAAAAGTCATAGTATAGGAGGCAGTGTACTATTGTGGATCAGGAACTGGTTAAAAGATAGAAAGCAGAAGGTAGGACTAAATGGCCAGTTTTCCCAATAGAAAAAGGTGAATAGTGGAGTACCGCAGGGATCTGTGCTGGGTCCGCTGCTTTTTGACATATTCATAAATGACCTGGAAAAGGGAATAACGAGTGAGGTTATCAAATTTGCAGATGACAAAAAACTATTTAAAGTTGTTAAAACCCAGGAGGATTGTGGAAAATTGCAAGAGGATCTTGATAAATTGGAAGACTGGGCATCAAAATGGCAGATGAAATTTAATGTGGACAAATGCAAAGTTATGCACCTAGGGAAGAACAACCCAAACTATGGTTACACGATGCAAGATTCCACATTGGGAACCACTACCCAGGAAAAAGATTTAGGCGTCATCATGGATAACATGTTAAAACCCTCCGCCCAGTGTGCAGCGGCAGCAAAGAGAGCAAATAGAATGCTAGGTATCTTAAGGAAAAGAATGGAAAATAAAACAAAGGATATTATAATGTCTCTGTATCGCTCCATGGTGCAACCGCACCTTGAATATTGTGTGCAATTCTGGTTGCCGTATCTTAAAAAGGATATAGCGTTATTAGAAAAGGTACAGAGAAGAGCCACCAAAATGGTAAAGGGGATGGAAGGCTACTCCTATGAAGAGAGGCTAAAAAGGTTAGGGTTCTTCAACCTGGAAAAGAGACGGCTGAGGGGAGATATGATAGAGATCTATAAATTAATGAATGGAGTGGAACTGGTAAACGTCGATCAATTGTTTACGTCATCAGTATATAAAAAGACTAGGGGACATGCAATGAAGCTACAGGGTATAACCTATTTAAGACTAATAAGAGAAAATATTTTTTCACTCAATGTGTAATCAAACTCTGAAATTTGTTACCGGAGGATATAGTAAAAGCTGTTAGTGTAGCTGGCTTTAAAAAAGGTTTGGACAAGTTCCTGGAGGAAAGGTCCATAAACGATTATGAGATATGATTGAGATGTTTAAATACCTCTGTGGCATAAATGTTCAGGGGGAGAGCCTCTTTCAATTGAAAGCAAGTTCTGCTACGAGGGGACATGGGATGAGGGTGATGGGGGATAGATTCAGGAGTGATATGCGGAAATATTTCTTTACGGAAAGAGTGACAGATCCGTGGAATAATCTCCCAGTGGAGGTGGTAGAGATAAGACCAAGTCCAGATGTGGTATTTAGGAAAGACAGACCTTTATTATTCGTATACCAGGGACTACCCAACACAGGCCGTGTTTTGTTGCCTTCGTCAGGGGTATTTTATCTGGCACACTAAAAACATAAATACATAAATATCAATAAAACCACATGATGATACATCAATAAAAAAGGTAAAAAATAAGAATGACATAAATATTAAATGAATGATTATTAAATAATTAAAAAACATAAGGACCAAACAATAATTAATGATCACACATAAAGAATCAAATATTACTAATCAAAAATATAACAATCAATAAAAAACTAAAAACATTGCATGACAAACATTCATAATGTATATCAACTAAAAAACATGAACACTGGTTAAAAGGAAAACAGAATTAAAAGGGTGTGACATCAATAAAAAATAATTATTAAAATAAAATTGTACCTTATTGAGAATCCTGTCCTCTGCGTACCTTTACTGCGTGGTAGTTTTGCTTCTCATGGTGGTAGAGATGAGGACAGTAACTGAATTAAAAAAAGCATGGGACAAACACAGAGGATCTCTAAAGGAAAAAAGGGGACTGTTGTAGTTGTTGATATGGAAGGACAGACTAGATAGGCCATGTGGTCTTTTTCTGTCGTCATATTTCTATGTAAAAGGGACCAGGATATCACTGCTTGACCCAATACAAGCATTGAGGAACCTGTGTCTTTTGGGGAAACTGCTAGGTACTTGTGACCTAGATTGGCCACTGCTGGAAACAGGATACTGGGTTTGATGGACCTTGGTCTGACCTAGTATGGCATATCTTATGTTCTTAAGGCATATTGTGATTCAAGGCTATGTTGTGCAGCATGCAGCACACTGCAACAATGTCCCCAACCTTTCAGCCTATGCAACACTTGCCAAGGAGCCAACCTTCACCGCACTTCCCCTCCGCAAAGTTATGTTTAAGTGCCAAGTTGGAGACGATATGGAAATCATGACAGCTACCTGGGAACTTCGAGACCACGTTCAAGATCTTCATGTGCGTGTCACGCATCACTTGAAGGTTTATAGAGTGGAAGCTTTTCTTGTTCCAGAATGCCATTTCTCTGTCTGACAGGGGTGTTAGAGCTACATGGGTGCAGTCTATTGCTCCCATCATATTTGACACTCCAGCAATATTAAAAACATCCGCCTTCAATACCTGACATTCTGCCTGCTGCTCTGGGTATTGGACATGCTCCCCAATTTGATTTTTCAAGGTTTAACACACCTGCTTGAAATGCATGGAAAACGATGACTGGGCCATTCCACAGGCCGCCCCGACAACATTTTGGAATGATACAGTGCCCAAAAAATTTAACGTAGCCAATAACTTTGCCGGCCCTGGTATGGTGTGCCCACAAGCAGTGGCTAGATCTGTATCATCTTTCATTTCCTCATAGAAGGACAAGATGGCTCGTGTGCATAAACGGTAGTTATGCACAACATGCCTCTCTGCGAGTCGTACCCTTGTTCGGAATAAGCACAGTCCACAGGGCCTCATGATGAGAGGTTGAGCCTGTACTTCCTCATTCTCCTCTCTTATGCTCCGCTCTCTGCTCTTCTCCCCATTTCTTTGGCTGTCTCTTGCAAGCAGCAAAGCTACTAAAGGATAAGAAGCAAAAGACATTTCTTCTTGAATGTTGAACTTTTGCTTATACTCTGAAAGACACATACCAAAGATGTCCATACCAATGGTTAACAGTTCACACTTTAACAGTCTGTCTCAACACACGCAAGAATTTTACATCACCTCAGACCAGGCGTAGAGATAATGGCACTCTTGAACTTTACGTCTGGTTGTGCAATCCTCTACGTATTTCTCTGCAATGGGTACAGACCTTATTAGCATAGCATTTGAATACATGCAACTCATTTGCATATTATTTAAATACACTCAGCATTACTGCGTGGGCACACTTTTCTTTTGTTTATGTGTGTGTCAATCTCTTTTCTGCATTTGTCGTGATGGAACATGTGCATTTAAATTACATTATCTGTGCATAAAGGGTGCGTTAGTCTTTCTGCATCGGCCCATTAGTTTCAGATGCTGAAAAACCAATTTACTCAATTCAATCCAGTACCTAACAATTTCCAATAAAAATATATTAGTTTAATAAAAATGTTCATGCACTTTCCTCGTGAATATACGAGCACCATGGGCTTCCTAGTTTTAACCATTAGGCTGGTGATTAGAGATTTGACTCTGCCACAAGCTTCACTGCAAACTATGACTTTTGGGAATTTTGTGAATCCTTTGACTTGCCATTAGACCACAAGTCCCTCAAGCCCAGCATCCTATCTCCAACAGTGACCAATGCAAGTCACGAGTACCCGGTACGATTCGAAGCAGTTAATCCATTCCTTGTTGCTGATACCCAGAAATATGGAATGCTTTATGGACTTTTCCTCCAGGAACTTTGTCTAAACTCTTTTTAAACCTAGTTATGCTGTCTTTGGCCATGTTTCAACAACAAATTCCACAACTAAATTGTGTGTTGTATCATGAAAAAAAAAATACTCTCAGATTTACTCATAGTGCTTCTAGTCCTATTACTATCTGAAAGGATAAACAACCCTTCCCTAGTTACTCACTGCATCCTACTAAGCAGTCTCTTCGCCAAGAATAACAAAAGATGGCCTTAATATCCAAACAAACTTTTGATATCTGCTGTAGGGTGGGACTTTGTCACAAACCCTTGCAAGAGCTTCATTATACACCAAATAAAGCTAAGTAGCTCTCTCTAATGCAAGGCCGGCCCCAGAGTTGGTTCAAGGTGTTGGCACCCGAGACAAACCTTATGCCCCATCCCTGGCTGTCAGAATCTATTGCTTGGCTTTGAATTCCCTGTTTTTTACCACCCTCCAGAAGCTTCCACCCTAGGTGATCATCTAGTTTGCCTAGTGGTTGGGCCAGCTCTGCTCTAATATATTCTCCCTGGACTTGCACATAGATTTCACTACAACATTCTTGTGAACATGCTCCTAACATTAACCACTGACACCAAAGTTAACCCATATTTCATTTGACCAGTGCTTAAAGGGTATGAACTCCAAATTAATTACTAATCAAACAATAAGCATTTGCCAAACCATAAAAACTGGTATCTTAGTTTTCATCAATCCCTTTTATTTCTCCCAATAGTTGAAGCCTGCCAGAAAATGTTTTAAGGACTTTTGCTCAAATTATTCCTTAATAATTAGTCTTTGAAAATAATACGCACTGTTTTCCACTGCTGAGCTCCCATTCAGTTCACAACTTTCTGACACCATCAGCCTTCTCTTTTACTACGAATAAAAAGGACCGCAGACTGTTCCCAAATGTTCAGGATCAGGATGATTTGATCCTGGTTTTACCCTGCTGCATGTAGTCTTGCTTTTCTTAGGAAGGCCAAAGAGAAATCAGAAATACAGCTCCTGCTTGCGATGGAGTAAAATCAGGACTGGATCAATCTTTCCTAAAATCAGGAACCAGTTGACAACTTTACAATGTGATAACAAGAAATGCAAGCAGAGAAAACCCCCCCAGAAAGAATGGTTTCCCCTGGTAAAGAAATTCAAGGTGGCCAGCCTGACGAGTTAGTTGACAGAAGCTCCAGTACCAGTCAACAGATAGATATGGAACCCACTGTGAAAAAACATGTCGACTGGAGCATGAAGGAATTTGACATTTTTTTTTAGGAGAGTGGGAAAGAGACAGTATTAATTCATGACTGGTGTGCTGAGCAGAGAAAATGCATAAAATAACACTTGGAGGAGTATTTTAGAAAGGACATCCAAGTATAATCTGGGATGCCTAAGCCAAAACATCTGAAAAACAAAAATCAGGCACATGTACTGTAGATGCACATATGATTTTACAAACATGGACGTGCCCAGTATGGATGTCTGCAGGGACATCTACATAGACATCCCCAGAAAACTATTTTAGAACCTGGATGTCTAAGACTAGCCTAATGATTAAAGTAGTGGGTTAGCAATGCGGAAGTCACAGTTCAAATCCCACTTCTGCTATCACTGAAATTGTACCGAGAACTGGGAATGATGAAGTGCTTTCTCCTCTACAGTCTCTGGATATTTTTCAGCCAAAACAAGCACTTTTCAGATGCCTCATGAATGGAGCAGGCCTAAACGTGACGTGATGCCGGATGTCCGGGACGTATCTGAGATCAGGAGGGAACATCCAGGTTTCCTGGGAATGCTTCACCACACCCCCGTTCAGACTTGGATGTCCTCATGCTGGGGCATTATAGCATCAGGGAGAGTTTGTTAGAAGCACAGGCCTATTTCCTGATTTATCTCGGGACACCCAGAAGAGGCGTAAGGAGTTTTTGGCCTTGCGTCAGAGAGCCGTCGCCTTGGGTGCTCAATTTAAATTGCGCTATCCTTGTAAATGTGATGTATTATTTCAATCTAAACATTTTCTTTTTTTTGAGCCCAAGCAACTTATTGATTTTCTTCAAGTGAGGGAGGCTGGGGGGGCAGGGTAGCTCCTGTACTGGCAGCCATTATTGTGATCTATGCTCATATGATAGGGGGGGGGGGTTTCTCTCCTTTTGTTAAGTTTACATTTCTTAAGTTTGGAACCGTATTGAGGGTTTTTTGTCTATGGGGTTTATCTAATTGGGGTGAAATGTATTACTGGAATTATTAGTGGTTTGTCTTATTGTAATTTGTAATTCCCCTTTTTCCTTTGTTCTTTTTTTCAATTGTTGTATTGGAAATTTAAATATAAAATAAAATTAAAAAAAATTAAAAAAAAAGAAGCACTGGCCAGTACAGAAAAACACTGAAAGGGTAATAAAATATTTTCATGGATTGTGGGTAGGTCTCTTGTGTCCGTTGTTTAATTAATTGCAATAACACAGCATAAACTGCGACCATAAATCCTTTATGGGAGGTAAAATCTGGACATAAAGAGACTGAAGGATATACAACATAGCCAGAAGGTCAAAATGTCTGACACGACACAGTCAATCGAAGGAATGAGTTATTTCTTTTAAAGACTCTGTGGCTCTAATTACATCTCATGTCTTTGAAAGGAATAGCTTCTTTCCACTTGCCACCTCGCCTTCCATCAAACCAAGGGACCCTTTTACTAACGTGCATTTAGCGTAAAAGCTGATGTGTGTTAAGCGCAAAGCCTCCATGGTAACCATCGGGGGCATGACCAGCATGTTCCTGGCAGTTCACATGTAGATGCGCACCCTAATACATGGCACAGGAACCGTGGGTGCATCTACCTCCACCTACTGGGTAGCATGGCAACACTGAGAAATCACACCAATAGCACAATGTGCTCACCACGTCCACTTTCTGAGCCTACCCCATCCATTCAGCATCCCGCTCTGCGAGTGGCGGTTAGCATGCACATCGGAGGGCGGTAACTGTCATGATCCCATGGTAACAGCCTTACCTGCTTAGCTAGCTGTAGAGTAAAAGGGCCCCTACGAGTTTTTCAGAATTGCATCCAAAATACTGCTATGTGCTTCTTGGATTCTAACAGTCCTGTCTTTTGCAATTTGAATCCAAAAGGGAGGCACCGCATTAGTGCTCTGACTGAAGGAAACCCTTGTCTTCACACTTACAGCCTGTATTACTATTCCTGTCTGTCCCATCCCTCTTTCTCCCTAATATAAGCCATCTATTCTTATTATTATAGTACAGTTAATCCTCTCCCCCTGGACTTACCTAAGGGGTTAAAAGACTAGAGTACATTTGTGACTTGTCAGTGACATATAATACCTAGGCCCTTCATGCAATTCACTTTTACTTGACATGTATTTGCTCATCACAGGACCCGCATTACTACTGGGAAAATGAAGAAAAACCTAAATTAACACTTGACATTCAATATGGTCAAGTCCTTAATTGGCTGGGCTTCCTGAGAAAGCAATCTTCTATTCCCCAAACTGTTCGTGTGTCATGTGCAGAGTGCAGCTCTTGGCCATCACGGCTGTCCCTAGCTCACTCTAATGAGAGCAGATGAATTAGGGCTACGTGACAGGATTTTAGCAGTGCTCCAACCGCACTGCTCCTTCCCGCTCCCCCTGCCCTCAGCTTTTGCCTCTCCTGATGACAGCTGTGTGGCAGGAGGGCGGGGGCATGGGAAAGAGACAAGGAAAGGCCAGTGCAAGTGGTTTCTCTGAAGAATTACCATTTTCAAATGAGTCTAAAATGGTATGTTGGCACTCTCTAAAAGCTGGTTGTTTAATTGGGGTTTTGAAAAGATCAAGAAGCTTATCTGGCTGTGCCTGATGGGGGGAGGGGGGGGCACACCAACTAAAGAGCTCCTTTAACGTCTCCCATCCACCCTCACCTCCCCTTTAACTTCAGCAGTAGATTTCATTGGTCTAATTTAAATGCAATTTACTTGCAGCAAAAGTATGCGATGAATGGACCAATCAGTAGTAAATTAATGGCATTAACAAAAGTTTCAAGAAAACGAAACTGCATTTACAGGACCTGCATCATGCTATTATGTTTACAATGAATTCTGAATAAAGGCAAAGTGTTTTATTATAGGTGTTTGATGTTCTCTGTAGTCCAGTGCCATTGTTTTGCTTGGTAATGTTACCGTGTTCACTGCTAAGTAAGGCTCTTAACCTGACGCTCCGTTCTAGTGTGAAATTCTGGGCAAGTTGTTGAGTGAGTAACAAAAGTGGACAGTGAGTAATGGATTCAGCTCTAGTGAAGATAAAGTAACCAGTGGGGTGCCTCTGGGCTCAGTACTACAGTCATTACTTTCCAAAACCTATACTAGTAAATACTGCAGAAGACCTGAATAAGAAACATGCCTACTTGCAGACAACATAAAAATCTGCAGCACACGGCCCTTTTACTGAAGTGCGTTAACGATGTGGGAATTAGTGTGTGCTCTTAGTGCAGGACCATGCTGACAGTTAATGCAGAGACTTGACACTTAGCACATGTTAATTCCTGCATTAACTCACAAACCTGGAATGAACTGGGGAATGGGCAGGGATCTGCATTACACTTAACAGGCAGTACTAGGGACTGTTAACTGCTCTGATATTTGCTGTGTTAACACTATCAACAGGTGATGTTACGTGTATCCACATTCTGTGCAATGCACTTAATGCACGGCAAATGTCTTGTCTCTACATTAACTGTATGAGAAGACGCTGTGCACGCCCCCAACAGCTAACAGAGGCTCTGTAATTACTGTGCATTAAATTTTGGCCATAAATGCAAAGTAACATCAGATTTTTATGCACGGTAGAACAAAAGGGGCCACAGACAGTCCAGGTGGGGTGAAAAGATGACAAACTGGTCAAGGGCTTGAAAGCTGTATTTCAGTGCCAAAGAGTGCAAAGTTATGTATTGGGACCACAAAAACCCATTAGGCACTTCTTAATTAGATGATCAGAAGTGGAAGCTTTCAAAGAGAAGAGGATCTTAGGTTTCCGGTCAGTGCAATAATGCTAAGGGGAAAGCTAACAGTGCAATTTGATGAACAAGCAGTGGTATCATTGACAGGAAAAGCAGGTAGCACACTGGTCTTGTATAGGTTCTAACAAGACCCCACCTTAAGTACTTTAGTGAGTTCTGGACAGCAGAACACTGAGCAAATGGAAACGGTTTAGAGAGGGGCTATGAAAATGGTACAGAGCCTTCAACACAAGCTGATCACAGACGTTAAGGAACTCAAAATGTACACTCCAAAAGAAAAAGAAAAAAAAAGAGAAAAAATGGGCACAGGTTTCCATAAGACCACATACTTGCCTCCCAGGAGGACTCTCTCACATAGGTTGTGACCTCTTCCTGCTTTTTATGCCGTTACTAGTCTCAGCCCGATGATGCGGCTTACCCTGATTGGCCATCTGAGAAGGCAGCATGATTACATTTGTTCTTGAAGAATGCATCTTCTCTAATTGGCCCCCTATGTTTATTAGGCCCAGAAACACATACATGGAACTTGACCCAGCTGTGACAAGAAATCCAACAAGACTGCATGACGTAAAACTGGAAGTATGGAGATTCAGAGGAAATGCAAGGAACTATTTCTTTGAAAGCAGAGCCGATACTAACCAAACCAATGACAGAATTCAAGCATACAGAGAGTGATTGTGAGGGCAAGGGAGCATTTTATCTGCTAGCAACTAGCGGCATTACTGTGTAACCTTCGGTGAGCAGTAAAAGATCAAAATCCCATGTCACACAACAGGAATATGGATTCTATGTCAGTTGCAATACATTTTACTCAATCAAAATAAGATTTGAAGGCATGACCTACCCTGGGGTGTCAAACTGCAATCCCGGAGGTCCACAAACCAGTCAGGTTTTCAGGATCTCTCTAAAGAATATATATGCATTCAGTGCTGTATTATATGCAAATATATCTCATGCATATTCATTAGGGAAATCCTGAAAACCTGACTGATTTACGGCCCTCCAGGATTGCAGTTTGACAGCCGTAACCTATATGATCTACAAATCTCATGGACTACAGCATGTTTGGAGTATCTTTATATGAATCCAATATAAAGTATTTCAACTGTCAATGAATATAGAGCTCCCAACAGGACCAACCTAAAAATCGTAAGGGAAAAGAAGCAAAGTCCCTCCTAAACAAGCTCAGAACTTTTTTTTTTTTTAAATAATTGTTACATAGTTAGGGGTTTTGCAAAGAACTGGATCACACTGTGTAGTATTCTAGTTTCACTAATCTTAATCTAAATGAGTTATGAACAAATGAGCGTCGACATACAGATCAGCGGCACAGTACAGTCCCTCTGAATGTACGAAGCAAACATTTCTATAGGAAGGGAAACATTTCTATAGGAAGCATTATGAACAGACAGAGTTGTTTTAGAGGGAATATGCAGTGGATGAAGCACCGGCACCTTTTCATTGCCTGCTATAATTGACCCATGGTCCTCGCGTATTAGTAAAAGAGCTCTGCACATGCAGTACCGGCACTTAGTTTACTAGGTAAAATGCACTGCAAACAGGCGTCAGATTTACAGTTTAAAGAGGCACATGGAAAAGAAGGCAGGCCAGTACTCTGAGCTAGTTTAGACGGATAAACATTCACAATCACCATCCTATCTCAAATGTTCCTGGACATGTCTGTGCATCTGGCTTTTCTACAATACTGCAATACGAGAACAACACCACGGTGCTTTCAGTGCCAGTGCTTGCAAAAAAGGAGTTTAGAATCGTTCATCTTACTTAGATATCTCGACGTAATACTTCAGCCAAAAGAAAAGAAGAAAAGCAAGGTAAAAAGAAATCGTACTGTATTATTATTTTTTTTAGAGCTGCACTTAGAAAAGTATCAAGTTTTTATAATATAGCAAAATTAAGCACATGAGGTGCACATTTTGAAAGTCTCTAAATTTCCATTTTAGATAATGAACTAATGCTATATGAGCCTATTTCAGGATTGAAGAGTAATAGCTTCAAAAATGGCTAGACCCTTGGGATGTGAACAGAAAAAAAATTTTGGTTCGTTTTTGGTGCACTTTTTCCTAAATTTCAGAAATTGTTCATTTCAAGTTTAGAAACACAGAAAACATAGGGGTCTGTTTACTAAGCGTTAGCGGCTTCTGTGTGAAATCGGAGCCGCGGCCTCATTGAATAAAATGAGGCCGCAGCTCTGATTTTGCACGGAAGCCATTAGCGCCGCTTAGTAAACAGACCCCATAGAAACAGAGAAAAAAAGGATGGCAGATAAAGACCACATGGCCTATCCAGTCGGCATATCTTATGTTCTTATATTCTTTCCATTCCAACTACTAAGCTTTACAGTCCTTTTCTCTCCTTAGAGATCCTCTGTGTTTGTCCCATTTTTTTTTTAATTCAGATAGAATCCTCATCTCTACCACCTCCACTGGGAGACTATTCCACGCATCTACCACTCTTTCCATAAAGAAATACTTCCTCAAATTACTCCCAAGTCTATCCCCTTTTACTTTCATCCTACGCCTCCTTGTTGCAGAGCTTTTTTCAATTGAAAGAAGTTTTCCTCCTCTGCATTTATGTGATAGATGTATTTAATCCTCTCTATCATCTCTCCCCTTCTTCCGCCTTTCTTCCAAAATATACATATCGAGATCTTTTAAGTCTGTCCCCATACGCCTTATGATGAAGACCACTGACCATTTTAGTAGCCGCCCTCTGCACTGACTCCATCCTATTACTACCAGAGACTTATACAGAGGCACTATAACCTCCTTCTTCCTGCTAGCCATTTCTCTCCCTATGTACCCAAGCATCCTTCTGGCTTTTGCCATCACCTTTTCTACCCGTTTAACCATTTGAAGATCATCAGAAACAAATCATCCCCAGGTCCTGCTCTTTTTTCGTGGACAGAGATTTTTCACCCCCTACACCATACTGCTCCCTTGGATTTTTGCAGTCCAAATGTATGACCCTGTATTTTTTAGCATTACATCTGAACAGCCAAATTCTTGACCTTTCTTCACGCTTTGCTAGGTCCCTCTTCATTATCTTACACCTTCTTGGATATCTACCCTAGTGCAGATTTTGGTTATCATCTGCAAAGATGCAGTCCACTGGTAACGTCCTCCTCAGAATGAGCTCCATTTATCAGTACCCTTTGTTGCCTCCCACTCAACCAGTTTCTATCCCAGTCGGTCACTTTAGGGCCTATCCCTAGGATGTCAAAAGTACTTTTTTGTTAAGCAAAATTTTTAATTTGCGTTAGAAATTTTTAATGCATGCAAATCAACTTTACATGCATTTAGTTTATAGGTTAGCTCACATTAACCTGCATGCACTAAGGGATTTGTTTGTTGAAGTGCAGTAAGCAGCTACCGCGTGAATTAGCAAGCGGTAACAGCTACTGCATGGCCGCAACAACAGTCACCATGAGGTCCACATTAAAAGTGATGTGGTTACAGTTTTCCAAGGCACAGATCTGGAAAGGAGTGGAGAAGGGATGGGTTATGGACAAAGCGCTTGGAGTCAGCACACAGTACGTTACTGTGAACTAGCTGTTATTTCAAGAGGAGGCATTAAGGGCACTTACACTACTGTGTCCCCCTCTCCCCCTGATCAACATCCCAATTCCCCATAATTGTCTTACCCCCTTGAAGAAGCACCCTATCCTCCCTATCCCCCCCACAAACAGCATCACTCCCGATCCCCTACCCTCTTCCCAAAGAGCATCACCCTTTTATTTATTTATTTATTTATTTAACAGTATTTCTATACCGCCTTATCTTACAATCAAAGCGGTTTAACAACAAAACATACAAAAGAGGTGAAGGTGTAATCAAGAAGTGAGGGTAAATTCGTAGATTGAGATGCTAATGTGTTGTGTGTTAGAAAAAATTGATCTATGTACATTGTGCGCTATTATACAATATGAGCTATAATACAGTTTTAAAATGCATTACCTCACACTCTCTCTGAGGAGGCAACCCCAGTGGGTTAGTCAAGGAGCAGGAGTGATCATCAGATGCTCCTGCCCCACTGCCAGCGTGGATTCAAAATGATGGCTCTGACCCCTAGCAGGACCACAAGACTACCACTAGGGGCAGAACACCATTCTGAACCCAGGCTGATGATGGGACAAGTGTCCAGGGATCACTCCTGCTCCACTACTACCCACCAAGGAAACCCAAGGAGGGGAGGGGAAGGCTTGGAGTCATGTTCTTCAGAGGTATGATGCTCTGGGAAGGGGGGGGGGGGGGAAGTAGCCACATTGACAGACAGTACAGATGCACTTACCATGCAGTAAATGTCTACCCTGTACAGTAACTGGAGGACAGAAACATATCCCCAACGGTTACCGTACAGACTGCATTTAGTGTAAATTAATTTTCGCTAACATGGTTAGCTTTAAAGGCACATTAACTAATTGAGTGCACATCCCTACCTCCCCCCCACTTGCTTTTCAGTATAACAGCCTTTTTCCACATTTTCAGTAGCAGTCTGACTGTCTCTGTCCTCTATTCTGTCCTATCATATAAATGGCGTTCTTTTCCTATTTCCTTGAATGATATTGCATTGTAAACCGCTCTAATGCCTCTGGCCTGAGCGGTATATCAAATTCTAAATAAACATAAACATAAACAAGATTAACAAAAATACAATATCGACTAGGAAATGAAAAAGTACAGGCATCTGAAAAATGTTTCTAAAACTTCCTTTATCCTCTACGCTGTAAAATTCACAACTGCGCACAAAAATATTCAGAAGTACTTTTCTTCAACTGGAGTCAGATATGTCCTCAGTTATCTCAAATATATATTTGTTTTTGCTGCAGTAGGAACAAAAGAATTGCTGAGGGCCATGCACATACAACTGTAAGTTTCCAAACTCGAGGCCTTAGTGTTGTACTGAGGAGTCTCGTTCTGCAGAGAATTCTGTTTGCTTGTAGCCCTCGCGGTAAAGTGTTAAGTAGGGCTGGAGAAGAAAGGTAAAGCCCTCAATTAAATGGGTCAAGCTTCATAATTTTTTTACCACTGCATACCCTAGCAATCTAGCAACATACTTCCAGTGCCTGTTCAATTTTGCACCCTTTTTGAGTTGACAAACTTACGTTAAAACATTGCATTAGGTATTAATAAAACCTTACCATGTTCTAGCAAAGGTAAATAAATCAAGATGATCAGATCACCAGCTGGCTGGATCACCCTGAAAACAAAGGGCAGGATTATCTAACAACTAATAGTTTTCAATTGACCTTTGTGAAGCAGGCTGCTCCATCAAGATGCACTGAATAGGGGATCATTCCTAGCTCTAAAAACTACAATTTCCATACTACAAACTTTAAAAAAAGATGTTACAGACATTCCCTATTTAATTTTACAATGAAGATGTCTGCTGCGGCACACCAAAAACCGTTTCCATAGCAGATACGGGAGCATACAGAGGTCAAATGTGGCACAATTCAACTCCTCCCGCCTTACTGAAATAATCTCTATTTCATTGACATCCTTCGGTAGCAGTTTTGGGACTCCTGCTTACAGACACAGCATGTAACAGAATGAGTCAGTGCACAGAGAAATGCTGAAGAAGGATAGTCATTTTATTTTCATGATACGGCATTGGCTTATTGACCCCATGTCTGTAAAAATATTGATATCGCATCTGTCAGGACAGCTCAGCAGCAAGCATGGTGGGGGGGGGGGGTTTAGGGAAGTTCATTTATTAATGCATTCTTCAATGGCACATCCAATCTCACAATATTGCCCTCATGGCAAATGAATGTGTTTTAAAGTAAATAGACAGACAGATAGACAGCCGTCTATCTAGAGACACTGTAGCAGACTCAAAAGCAGGAATAACAAACAATTTTCCAAAAGTGAGCAATCTCTGAATGACTTTTGTCCGATGCAGAGGCACAACAGACTTGCTACTCAAACTCCCATTTGATTTGATAGATTTCACCAATATAAGCTTTAGCACAGTGGCAGAGCTTAAACGCAGAAGTGCTACAGAGGCCAAGACTGTTTGCTCAGAATTACTGCTGAACTAGTGATGTAGCTTTCCTGACTGTATATGTTCAAACAGTCCATTAGGGGCCGTGTCGGGAAAGGAAAGGAATTTCTGCTACGGCAGGCGTGACGGCCTTCAAACATGGCATTTTGTGCAGAGCAGAGAAACACGGCTCTGAAATCCATACTGAAAAAAACAAAACCAGGAACAGGCTGAGTTATTACACCATCGCCACTGCCACTCCTAGGCAACGTATCAATCCAATCAAATGAAGAGCATTGAAAATATTTAGGATGTAAAATGACACTTCTTTATTTCACTCTGATACGAACGGACGAGACTGCCCTAAGATCACCATGGTTTTCATAAGCACCTTTCCTCTCTAGTCCTCTTTTAGTGTTTAAACTAGAGTGCAAATATGTGCCACCCACCCAGTCTGCATTAGCTTACATTTCACTACTTTTACAAAACATTGTCTAAACACAGCAGCAGAAGTAGAAATTTAAAAAAATATCACACACAGAGCTTGGCACACAAAATGATGAAAAGCATTTTTGACTGGCACAGGCAGGCTAATGTTATTTTCTGAAAATGAACAGCATCTAAAACAGTGCTGTTCCCTTCACCCTCCCCCTTCTGCTATCCCCTTCTATTAGATATATTTTATTTAATTCTCAGCTGAGAGATTTCTAGAAGTGGTAAGTCACAGCTGTGTTGACATTGAACTCCTTGAACGTGGCATACCAGCGTCATCCCGACACACTTTCAGATGCTTTGTTACAAGCAGTGCCAGTCGTGTGAGCTGAAATATCTGACTCAGATGTAAAACAAACTGTTAATCTCTGCTCTTTTCTCCAGCTCCGTGCTTTATGGTTTTTTTAATGGACTTTTTTTGTTGTTTTTTTGCAATATCTTTTGGAAACTCACTAATACCTTGTTCTACTTCTCTCTGGGTACTGGGATGTTTACGGCTCTGCCCAAACACGAAATGCTCTCCAGTGGCTGAACCACCACCGAGGTCTGCCGGCCCTTGCCACAGAGTGGCTCAGAAAGATGTACTCTTTTCTTTCGTTCCCAGAAAAATCAATAACAGAATAACCTCCAGTTTCAGCATACAGACAAATTAATTTTCTTAAACAGTATTTCATTGCAAATGCTGAAACCTAATTTGCAGGCCAAACGTCAATTATGAGCACACTGTTCCTTTATTGGAAAGTGCCCATAGTAAACAAACCCTTAAAAGCCCAATTTTGCATAAGAATGAGATTACCTGATTACTGTATATTCATTTGCGCCTTTTTGACTGCAAACCACTTAAGGACCTCACAACTGGAGGTTGTATATCAAGTTGGATAAATAAATAATTAAATAAACAAACTTCCCTCCAAGTGCCTCTAGAGGAGTAAGTCGTTGCAAATTTTCTCCATTGCAAGACTGTCTGCTTCTTTTCCATCTATGCCAGCATGGGTACCCCCTTGCCTGTCAGGTTTTCAGGATATCCACGATAAATATGTATAAGAGAGATTTGCATACAGTGGAGGCAGTGTATGCAAATCTTTCTCATGTATAGTCATTGTAGATATCCTTAAAACCTGACTGCCTGGGGGGTATATCAGCACAGGGTTAAGAACCACTGACCTACACAAGCAATGACACCAGAGGTCCTAGTCTGTGACATCACAATCTATTGCTCCAGATAAGGTTCTAAGGGACATGTTTACTAAAGCATGGTAATGGGTACCATGCACTAAAACCCATGCTAAATAACCATTATTGCATGCTAAAAAATATCACTGTGGCAAACTTCCCACGGTAACAGCACACGATGGAACTGAGCTGGGACTGGTCGGGTTTAGAACGAAGAGTTGGTGTTGACCGCATATCACAGTTAGCATAGACACGACCGGTGCACACTAAACAGGACTGTTGCAGTTAGTATGGTTGGTGGACTTGCATTACATCCAGTTACCAGTTTAGCTTAGCAAGGTCCTCCACACCACACTAATTGCAAGGTGAAATGCCAGGAACACACAACAGTTAGCATGGGTCAGACACACCTCCTGTGGCAATACTGTGCACTTACCACACACTAAGATGTCCAACCTTAGCACACTTTAGTAAAGATGTCCCTAAATACATATGCCACAGGTTGATGCTTCTATTGCATATAAACAGATAACCAGAGACCGACTGAGAAGCAAACAGCAAGCTGGCAACAAATACAGATTTTCACTAATTTATGCTAGCATAAGAAATCTGCATCAAAACTTCTTTTTTTTTTAAATCATTTTCTACTATAAGTGCATCCCAATAAAGGAACAGCTTGCTCATAATTAGGGCTTCTGATTTTTCATTTTAAATGATAAACACCCATAAAACATCCCAATGCAAAAAAAAAAATGTAAATAGACATTTACTGGAGTGACATCAGAAAACACTACTTCCCCTACCGCTCTCTCACCCTTCCCTCGGCTTATCTTGTGTTCTCCACTCAGTTTGTGTGTCTTTTTTTTGTTAATGACCCTTAAGTGACAGTAATCTACATGTTTGATTCCATTGGGAAAGGTACCAATGACAGTACCAGCGATGTAAAAATATTGATAAATACTGATTTTTTGTGCCCTCAAAAAAAACAAACACACCTTAATTAGCTAGAAAATAAACAGCTAGGATTAAAAGCTCTACCCATAACGGACATTACAAGGACAAATAGATTTCAGCATTTCCAACAAAATAACGTTAACAAAATTCAAACTTATGATGATAGAGTTCACTTATACAGAAAGAACACTTGTTGGGGAAATTCTGCACTTACCTGAAAGCTAACTACTGAATGAAAACGAAGTTTAAACAGGACGCTCATCAAACCTATATGAACCTAAAAAATAACAAGATGAGCCCTGTGCCCAACGCCAGACAAAATTTATTTGCAGCGGTGATGCCTAACTTCAATGCAGAACATCAGCATGGAGGCTGCGGACCACCTAAGAAAATGGGGGGGGGGGCGGGGGGGAACCCCACACGCATGCACACAAAATAATAGTAATTAAGATTTACATGAATGCATCTGAACATTTGAACAAGACTCCATGCAGCCCCCAGTTGTGTAATAAATTCTAATATGGGCACTGGGAAACATCTTTTCCATGAGCAGGATGACGGAGTCTCTAGCCTCCTGGTTCCGATTTTCTGCAGTTCTTTATTCAGTGAAGCAGCTGCAGCTACCGTTCAGCCGCATTCCCACACCAATAACAAACCGCGCCAGAAAAGAGACCTTACACATGTCAGTCACCAGCTGGTACCTTTCTTCTAACTCAGAGACCAAACAGGAAAAAAAAATGCTCGATTTAAAAACAAATAAAAAAAGGAGATGTCAAAAGTAGATACGCTCTGCACAAAACATCTCCTCAAAGCCTCATAAAGCAAAACCCTTCCTCCTATTGCACATATGGTAACAAGTGACAAAAAGCACATCGTGGGCCTGTGTTTCCTTAACAAGGTGAAATACAACTGAAGGATACGCCAAGGTTGGCAGCATGGAAGTACTGCCTGCAGCTACAGTTCATGTGTTAGGATATGGTCGAACTGCATACAAAGTTAGAAAAAGCTCCAAGCACCAGCTGGATCTGCCCTGAGCACTTTACACAACTCCGCATTCACAATCAGACTTTATTTTTTTTTCACCCGCAATGGGATGCAATTTGACACACCGCATATAACCACTAAAATAAACGAAAAGGAACTAAGAGAAACAGCCTACTGAAAAAGCTTGCTCCTGTAGTACAAAAAAGCATGTCCCCTGGATATCTATAGAGCCACCGGGAGAAAGTCACCTTGCAGAAACACAACCAGGATGTCACGTTCAGTCACAGCCACAGAGTGATCAGAGAACATACGTTGTTTGCGTGGTTCCCCATTTTAAGCTCTCTTTGTAATTCACTTTATTGTCACATGTAAAAAGATTGATGCGATCGGCTAATAAAGGAAGCGGGGTCCTGGTGCTCACAGCTCTATACCAAAAGTCAGAGGCTCCTGGGGTCAGAATTCCCACTTTGCCACTGACAGTCTGTCCCTGAAAAAGTCCCTTTACATCTTTGCGCCTCAGTCAAACTGATTGTAAAGTAGTAATACACAGTACTTTCATTGCTATGACTGGAAAATGCTTTTAATACATAGGTCAATATGAAATCTAATAAAAAGCTCAATCCCTCATCACATATTCATTCACTTGCAATAAATGGATACTCATAACTGCACCACTATTACAAGACTGCTCCAAGTGCTAAATTTTAAATTAAGCATCAGTGAATGAAGGAATATTTAATCTGTTCATTTTGCACACACATTTTTACGGTCAAACAATTGTCACAGACATGGTGTTTCAATGGTACAGCCGGTAATTTTTGCTGTCTACCAGTTGCCATGGTGGATAATTTAACATTGAAAGGTAAAGAGAATATTTGATTTTTAGCAGGCATCTCAGTTTCCTTATGCTTTCAAGCATAAAATTCTGGGTTTGTGCCATAACTAGTTGCTTGTTGAACTGTGAATCCATAGTTGGAATTCAGGAAACCGACTTTTAGTGATTAAAGAGCCAGAGTGAAGTGCACATGGTGGGAGTATGCAAGGTCTGATTCAGGTCAGACCTGCACCCCTATTTTTGAGTTAAATTTCTGGGCTTAGGAACTTGTGGACCAGATCCATAGCTAGTACAATTTTTCACCTATGAATGCTTGCACTACCAGCATTACTGTCCAAGCCAAACTGTGTATATGCCCTATATCATTTTTTATGCTAGAATCAAATGTCATAAAGCATTACTTTCAATTCAAATTGTGGTTTGCAAAAAATTCATTAGTGGGTTAACAATTTACTATTTTCGCAAGGACACAGCTTTCCCACTGAATGTAACAATTTGGCGTGTCTGAATTTTAAATCGTATTTCTCTCATCCAGCATATAGAGCGAAATCCCTGTATAAACCAAACCCTGCATTTTCACAAATGCACTGGGCAGAAAACAATGAAAACTGAAGTCCACTTTACTCACAGATGTGACCAGCACAGTTACAGATGGAGCAAGCTTCCCTGCACTATGCTGCCAACATGTCTCTTGGGGGCCCTATACTGAAGTGCTATACATTTCTGCACTTACTGTGTGTTACATGCAAAACGTAACGCATGGAAAGTGCAAAGCCTAGATGGAAAACATTTTTGTGTGGGGGGTGGCCATCTGCTCCAGAAACTCCCACACAAGGCAAAATGCATTGCAATAGCACGGTTGCATGGACCACCTTGCCTATACTCCACAACACCAATCCCGAGGTACAACAGTCACCTCCCAGTCCAATTCCCCAACCAGACACACAATAGTGACCCTACTCCAACCCCGGCATCCCCAGACCCACACACACACACGGTTCCTACTAGCAAACCCTGGTGTGTAGTGGGGAGCAAGAGCAGTCCTCTTTCATTCCTGTCCCATCTAAATCCCAGATTCAAAATGGCAGCTCTGACCTCTTCTGGTAGTTTCGACTACCACTACGGTTCAAGCTACCAAATAAGACAAATGCTAATTTGTGCACTAACTACTTAGTGCACTTAAGGAAACCCTTAGTGATGACCTCAAGAGAGCAAAGGTCATTCAGTCAGCGGCTTCTGTTGAGCCTTCCACTGCCGATAACAGTGGCTAGCTGTGACAAGCAGTAATCCGCGCTCTTGGTCATTAAGGAGACCAATATCATCACTTCCTCTTGGCTTCTGAACATCGGCAACGTTTGGTCACACCTTCCCTGCAGTCTGATCTGATCAACCCAGAGCAGAAAAGGCTCAGCATCCACTTCACCAAGCACAAAAAAACCAGTACTCGACTAAAAAACAGATTCCTTGTGCGATTTTCAATACAAGGCAAATGTTTAGACAAAGTTTTTTTTTTTTTTTAAATACCAAGAGGACACAATGAAACATCTGCGTACTGCACTGTGTCACTGCTGGTTCTGAGAATCTGCCACATCTTGACCTCTGCTCGACTTCTATGGGATGTGGTATGCAAAAAGCGGAGGATGCCTCCTTCAGGAACACATTGTTTGAAGTCCTGCCATTAAAGAATGGTTTATATTCACCTCACCTCTACATTGACTCTTCAGAGACCTATCATTAACCAGCCTGTCACATATGGTACAAACTTACAAGACAATTTTTTTTCTACTTTCATTCCAAGCAGAATTTATATTATTGTTGATTCGTTTATCTAGAAAGCAGAATTCACAGGCAAAGCTTTTCCTTAAAAATGACATTGATGCTAGTAACAGGAAAATAGGTTACCAAATAATTTTTTGTATATATTTTGACTGCTTTTTTCCACCCTTTATAGAAAAATATTACATAAACGTATTAATTATTCTTTTTTACTTAACAGTGGGAAGGAACAATCTTCTTACCAAGAAGATGAAAAACTTCAGTGTACGTTAACTGTAAAATTTGGATTATCAAAATACTGTTTATATTTTGCCACAAAGTCCTTTAATGGAAAGCAGAAATGGAGTAGACACAAGACCAGAAAAAGTCCAGTCAAACGTTTCATTCAAATAAAAAAAGACCATTTCTTACCATTTGAATTAAACGTTTTTGACTGGACTTTTGCTGGCCTTGTGTCTACCTCCATTTCTGCTTTCCATTGGTGTATATTATCTTTTAGAAGCCCTTTCTCTCTTATTTGACAAGGTGCACAAAGTTCTTTGCCTGGATCTTGATCTGTTACAAACATAATACACACTAGATATTCTTGCATGATAAGATTTTTTATATGAAGTATTGATAAAATATGACTAGATAAGCACCGAAAAGATAAACAGTGTGGAGGTTACTGCTCTGGAGGGTTCAGAATTTACAGATAATTATTTTTAACCTTTTGCTGACATTGACAAGCACGGTGTGAGATATCGAATGAGAATCCATAGACCTATCACAATTAAGAGTCCAACCAGAAATGCACCAGGAGTTAATGCTCTGCCTAGAAATGGCCACTGGGACAAGCATCCAGCTGTTTAATTAAGCAGCGAGGTTGTATCGTCCCACAATCAAAAGCTATTTTGCTGCAGGAGGGTAGAAGAGAAAGGGACAATTCAAAGCAAACAACTTTTCGCACTGTAAGTCCTTCCCTTTTAGATCCACATTATGCGACTTACAAAACACAATTTAAGCCATTTTTAACTGGTTCAGAAAACTGGTCACTGACTGCTGCGCTGGAACGGAGTTTGAGAGAGATCTAGCAGCAGCAGCAACACAATGAATGCTTGATTGTCATTCTAGCAATACTGACACATACTGAAAAGACAAACAAGTGTGTGCATGTCTCTCTCTGGACTGCACAGCCATGTCATACTATTAACAGGCTGTCATGGCAAAGCAGAAAGGGGTACTAAATGGGTAAGTCGCCCCCTACAGAGAATGAAAAGGCTGATCCTTTCACGGTAGTGGAGAGCCCTCTACCTGCATTACTCCAGGCTCTACCATCCAGAACCAGTTCCTGAATCCAATCTCCAATGTTCTGCTCACTTTAGAATTTTCTTTCCAAAGGGCGAAGGGATAATGGACAGAGTTCATTGGCCCACAGGGAAAACCTAAAAAAAAACCAAAAAAAAAAAAACCAATATCCGATTGAAAAAAAGCAACTATCCATTCTCCTCCCATTTCACTTTGGCAGAGCCAAAAAAAATTCCTGTATCCATCACAGTTTCCTGATGATTTCCAGGGCAAAGAGTCCGATTCATTTTAGGACTATAAAAAAGGAGTCAGGCTACTCTCTGCCCCATCTAATAATCTTTTGAAACAGGGACCTTGCTACGGGCAATAATATGAAATCTCCCCACGGACCTCTTCGAATGTGCATCCTTTGCATCAGTGATATTCACGTGCCACAAAACGCAGCATCAAACAATCAAACTGACTAGCATGACAACCGCCCTTTTGTAAATCCCCTTTATTCAGAGTATATATATTAACCTGAATAGTTCCACTCGGGCCTCAGGAGGAAAGTGTACATTTAAGCAATGCAACTCATTTGTATTATAATGAATTGCAATAAATTCCAAGTCCAATACAGCCTAAGGTTACTTAATTGCACCATAGAGTAAACAAAAGCAGTTGAATGTTTTTGTTCACTGGCACAGGAAAAGTCGTGTAGCTATATCACAGGTTAAAAGTAGCAAATCCAGATAAAATACCAAGAGAAAAAAGCAGGGCTAGATATATGACCCCCCACCCTCCACCACCACCACCACCACCACCCAATCCAAACCTGCTGCCAATGAGTTTCAGTTCAATTAAAAATATTTCCAGCATGACATTCAGCATCATTAGTGTGTAAGGCAGAGCATAACGCGGTGTGTGTACTACTGGACTGGACTGGGCTGGGCAGGAGCATGTGTGAAAGCCTGAAACAAGCTAGCATCTCTACGCACTAGCTTCCTGCTCCCGCAGGATCCTGGATAGTTTTCATAAGCTGGTGTGACACCGATGTTGGAATCTACTGTTTTTCCTGTTAAAATACAACAGGTTTAATGAGTGCCATCGTGCTTAGGTGAAGTGCTAAAGTCTACACGATGCTGGGAGCATCACTGGGTTTCTGCCAATGCAGGCTAGAATTTAGTGTGAAAAGAAAAAGAACGAAATAGGACAGCACATAGACTCCTGGGACCTTTTGCCCCTGTGTGGCAATCGCACAAGCCTTACTGACTAATGCTGAATGCACACACAAGTTACGGCAACAGCGCTACAAAAACTGTTGTACACACTTTAGGCAGTTAAACAAGACCATTCAGCTTTTCTACTTTCTCATGCAAAGCTGTGTTTCATTTTTGAGGTGGTCCAAAAATTCAAATTATTCCAAAACTTCTCCGGCTCAGCAGCAGCTCTCGCCAGACTGAATCTTCTTTACAAATCAGGACACACATTGGTGCTCGTCAGATCTTGTGCCGGGCACTATAAACATAAATAAATAAATAAAATGTGCTACGTGCCGGACTGCTGCATGGACAGCAAGAGGGCACCTCTAAGAGCAGGATTTCCCCCAAACAAGAGAAAGGAGTGTGGCTAAAATAAGAGAGTCTTTTTATTACCAAAAAAAAAAAAAGCAAAATTCATGAGACCAAAAAGTAAAAGGAAACCCAGAAATATCTGCCAAAGAAGAAGTAATCAATGCCAAATTGATGTTTGGAGTAATTCAGCTAGTATTTGCTACTTTTCCAGACCAGACTGCTATAATATCTACCAGACTACAATTAACCTAGGCTTTGGGGATTTTTATTACTAAAAAAAAAAAAGAGAGTAGTTAACGTCTTTTTGGCCAACGTGTTTTTTATATTACTGTTCAATAAGAAAAGAAAAACAAAGGTATTTGATAAAGCAACACCCCTCCCCCTCCAAACACACACACAATCTACTCTCCTATGATTATAATGCCGACATTGCCAATAAAGTTGGAGCACCCCCAACCTATGCCTGCCCCTGCCCTCCAGAGGGAGCAGTTCATGAATGTACCCATGCGTAGTGGGTACCTCTCTTCCTTGTGTGCTCCTTGCCAATGACAGCCATGTACCACCAGCTGCAAGAGGGTCAATAACATGAACTACTAGAGGGCGCCACGTCTGGGCAGGAAGCTGGTATCATCCCTCTATCTGCATCTCACTTGGACAGCAACAGTCCTAGATATGGAACAGAGCAGCCAAGTCCTCTCTGCAAGCACCAGCAACCATGCTGAAACATGACAGGAAAACGCACACTGCAGACACCCAACGGACTGATCTGCTTTTGATAGAAATGTCCCTTGTGTAACCAGGTGAAAGTAGTTTATTTCCTCCTTAGCCCCCAAATCATCTGTTTCTTTGTGTCCATGAACTTCCCCCACCCCCTGCCCAGCCCCAACCATGGAACTGAAAGTCTGAACAACTGCTGGGATACAAACAATGAATGAGTCTTAACAAAAGCCAACAAAACTGCAGGCATGATTTGCTAGTGCTTTCCTCCCACTGTGCATCTATGGGGAAAAGCTCAGAGAGGGAGGCCCTCCATCTACAAAACACACTAACTGCTGGTCCTGATGCTTTCTCCAACTCTGGATTCAGGTTTTCAGATATTTTAAGATGCCTCGTTTTCTGATGGGCTATTAGGGTACTAAAGGGTCAGAGGACTCACACGGCTTTTACATGTGTAAAGAGTGGCGTTCACACACGAAAGCAGAAAGCCACTAATTACGGGTGTGAGCGCCACAGCGTGCAGAGTTTGGGAGGTGGCGTTGGTAGCATGTTTTCAGCAGGACAGAACAGCATGTGTGCATTTCCAGTTTTTCAACAAAAATACGAAAATATGAACACTGGCCATTACACCTGTTCCAAGGCAGGATTTGCACCAGTAATTGATGGGGCAATTCTGCTTACTCTATGGTGTTTGACCCGCCGCCGCCCCCCACCTCTCAGAAATCTCTAAAATGAGTCATTTTATGCAACGCCTTAATGAGTTGATACTGGACATGGAGTTTTGTAAAATCCAGGACTTCCATGACTAAGTGACATTTCCATGACAAAGTGACATTTACATGCGCAGGCTGGGAGTTGGCACTTACAGAGACAAAATCTCAAGTGATGCGGCTTTTTTTTTACGTGTTTCTTAGTGAAATGACTGATCCCACTGGACATGCTGGCATTTGTACCTGTATTCCGGTGCGTCCTTAGAAATATTTTACTAAAGGCACCGGTGTTCAGTAGGCCTTTCCAAAAATACATGGAAAAGGGGTTAACGTGCTAACTTGGGCATTCCATTTCCCACCAAAATACCCTGTGCAAAAATCAGGCTTCACATATTATATTACACTGCATATCATATAGACAGCAGAACAAATTATCAGTGAAAAAAAAAATCTGGATGAACATATAGGGGGGCCAGAATGTTTTCTTTTTCTAACCTTTTAAATCATGGCTTCCCAAACCTGTCCCGGTGACTGTACAGCCGGCTGGGATTTCAGTATGTCCATAATCAATCCATACAATAAATCCACCACCCAATAAACGCAAACTGACCGCCTGCATGTTTACTGTGAATATCCTAAAAACCCGACTGGCTGTGGGGTCACTAGGTCAGGTCTGGGAATCATTGATTTAAAACATGTTGTACATTTAAAAACCAGAGGCCAAACGGTGCGTGTCTGTAGTGTTTGAGAGAAAACACACAACATCCTCACCCATTTATCTGTCTTGTGACTCTACGACACTAGTTTACTTGTGGGCCTGGGGAAAGCACATGCAATGGAGATGAAAAAGCACAGGACGAAATTATCATCATATCACAGATACTGTATTGATACTGTTGAGGAGAACCCTTTAACACACACTTCTAGCTGTAATTCCTTCTTTTGCAAGCTAAGAAGCCTTTCTGCAGGCATGGATGACAAGTCGGGGTATCTGCTCACACACGTTTATCATGCCTTCACTTCTAGATGTACGAGCACTGAGCTGTCTACATGTCAGCACCTAAAACCAAGCACCTTCATGCAGCGACACTTTTGGGTTTTTTGCTATTTCTTTTATTTCTGCCTCTTCTCTTTGCCACGGGAAATGTATTGTGGCTATCGTTCAGTTACTTGAATCGCTGCAAGGCTGCAAAGCTGCACTAATCACTTCTTTTTAAGTGGCAAGGGGGAAATATGGAGGGAACACTGTGTTCATTTATGGGACGAGCAGGTTTGTAGGGGATCCCCCTCTGTAGAAAAAGTTCTTCAGAACACATTAATAAATAGTGAGGCATATGGAGGTCTCGCTGGTATGGGGTGGCAGCCGCCTCCCCATAGCATACTGCCGAGCAAGGCGTTAGCCATCTCTTTTAACACTTAAATGTTTTCTAAAAGTACATTTACACACACAAAAAAAGGGAAAATTGTTCTGCCTGGAAATATGCAAAATTGCTGTAATGTACAATGTATTCCAACCCTAACCACCTAGAAATTAGAAAGCAGATATATTTTGATCGCTTTTGGGAATCACTCTACTGACAAGCAAGTAAAAAAACTAACAGATTCATAAAAAGCTTCAGTTGTTTGTCTCTCCACGGCATCCTATTCACAGTATTTCCAACACACCATTGCCACTAATTAAGTCCCAAGCGCCAACAGTACAAAAAAAAAAAAAAAAGAAATCGCATCCCTGCCTAAGTCCTACTGGGTTCCCAATATTTCAAACCTGTACCTCAGGCCGTTTTCAAGTTATGAGGGGGATATAAACAGATGCACACACACATCATACAGTCTTATAAACCTCTCTTTGAGCAGAACAGAGTCTAACAGCTCTAAGTGCTACCTGAACCATTATGTGATTTGAGTCCCTTAAACAGAGTGATTTTCTTGAATGCGCCATGTTCTATACAGAAGAGGGGCCATGAAGGGAAGATGTGTAAAGATACAAACGGTTGACAGCAAATAGCAGGTTTGGAAGGAAGGCATCACTATGTGCACTAAAGGGGTAATCTGTCCGGCAGTGGGAGGTCATCAGTCATGCAATAGTTTCTTCATCTTCTTGGGGGGGGAAGGGGGGAGGGAGACTGGGAATCATTGATGCACTTTTAAGTGTTGGGGTTTTTTTTATTTACAAATCTGAATTGCGATTTTAAAACTGTAATGCAGACTATTGCAACCAGAAGAAACTGAGAAAAAGGTAAAAAAGTGGCCCTTTAGGCTATGACCTGAAATTCCAAAAATGGAGGTCGCAGTCCAGAGTAACCCAATCGCCCTCTGCTCATTCCCTTTTTTTTAAATGTTTTGTTTGTTTTTATTCCCTGTGATCCATACTATTCTCGACCACCTTGCACACAAAAACTAAAATGCTCCCCTGCTTACAGTTATAGGTACGCTATAGTACATCAGTTCCATTTTCACAAATGGCCAGGGGCAAAGTATGGAGCAGATGGTCGGGGAAAAATGCAGCAGAGCCCTAGGTATTTTGTGACTGCACCAGCGCCAAAGGGAGAGAAACTAGAAAAGCTACTAATGAGAAAATGAAAACTTTACTAATAGTAACAAAATAAAATAGTAATATGCAGAATGTATACAGAACATCACTAGTAAAAAGAGTTGGTCAAAAGTGCCAAAGCTTTCCTCTCGAACTAAAACTCCTGACGCCAGTCTCCCTGTATCAGTGAACAGACTGTTCCCCTGTGTTCGCCCCACTGTGTCACAGCGACCTGGCAAGCAGGAACACTTTCCTTATCTCTGCAATCCAAGCTGCCTCCTCTCGGATCTGACCCACTCACTTTTTGCCCCCAACTTCTCGGAGATGCTTTACACTTGGAATCTAGTTAGGGAGGATTTGTCCTGGCTCTTAACCCTGACACAGGAGTAGGAGGGCTCGGCTGCTGGTACATTACAGATCCACCCTGTCACTGCATTAAATCAGGGCCTCTGCAAACCTATGCACACATCAACTACTGCCAAATTCAGAACCTGCACAATCTACATAAAAAGGTAAAGACAAAGTATAGCATATCTGTACACAACACACGGCTTTGTGTGCACACTGATATATAAATAGACAGTAATGCTATAACTGAATGTAAAAATGGTACAAACAAGAAACTCGCATGCACACACACAAATGTATTTTATACACTGAATTTCACAGTTCCACGTTATGCTGAATTTCACTGTGTGAGTGACCACTTCAAGTCTAGGAGAGAAGCAAGCCCTGGCTGTGAATGCCTGTTCTCAGCACGCAGACTGTCTATCATATTAAGCAAAGTGTGCACTATGATGTGCACCTTTAATATACTGTGCAAAGAATTCTCCTCTCTGAATTTAGCGGCATGTAATCCATAAAGAGCTCTCGGTGAGAATGGCTTTTAACCATGCAATATTTACAAAGGGGAAAAATATTACAAAGCTTCTTTGATGGAAAATGATAAATATCAATACTTGAAATACTGCAGTTATAAAACAGACAATACCACAACAGGCCAATGCACAGAATGCACTTCAAGTCAATACAAAACACTTCTACACGTATGTGTGTAACAAAAATCTACAGTTACAGTAATCTGATCGTTCATGACAGAGGTCGATATAAGCAACAGAGGCAGGCTGCAATACACCCGTCCAATCTATTCCCAACCATTTCTTTTATTTCGGGTTCATCTCTAGCAAGACTTTATATCAGCCAGGCAAAAACACTCGGGGGAAGCATGTGGTGTGCTCTTCAGAGCAAAACTATGTTACTAAACGGCAGACAACATACCCCATATCCTGGTAAAATATGATGGCAGGGAAAGCAAAGTGCTCCGGCGACAGCTGGCCACAGTCAGATAGAGCAGGAGATTTAAGGAAGAAGACATAACCAGATGTGGGGTTAAACCAATTTCACCAAATGTCTTAGGTGCGGGTGCAATTTGTAAGTGGGCTAAATCATTTCTACAGTACCAGCAAGTGCAGCAGCTTTGCATGAATACAAAACAGCAAGCACTGGGGCAGGGAAAACGCCCCTTAAAAGTTGCCCTCTCTTTTAAATTTTTGGGGGGTTTTCTTAAAAAACAAATGCACATAAACTCCAGGCTAAGCCTGTGCAAGGAGGTCATTTCACTGCACTGTCCTCCCAATGTCTTCTGTTCCCACCCCTAATAACGAAAGAGCTCCATTTCTGAGTGCCCACTTACTTAAAAGAGTTGCATATCTTTCTGCCTGAAACATGGACTCGCTGGGCAGCGTGGGTGCATCCTGAGCCAGAGGAACCCCGCTGAATGACAATACTAGCGCTGAACACAAAAACAAAAAGAAACTGGCTAGATTCTTGGACACCGTGCAGCTTAACAGTCTGTCCAAGAACCACATGCGCTGCTTATCCAGGGTAGCAGACACTATGAATGTCACTGAATAAACCAGGATTTTATTAGGTAAAATAAAAGCTGATTTACTGTGCTGTACTCTGGTGAACAGATGCTTCTGTAATAATGCATCCCATTGATTAGGGTTGTTGTTTTTTTTTTTACGTTTTTTTTTAATTTTGGTGATCTGCTTCCCTGCCTAAGCGTATGTAGAAAATGACTTCTCTGGTGATAGTGACCACATTTTGCTAATGACAGAATCTAATGTACTTGGGAGTGGGTGTAGAGGGAGGAGGGAATGTCATACTCAATAATATCAGCGCAAAGTTAAATAAAACAACTGTGAGAGTTAGCCACAGTTGCTCCTTAATAAGGTATACTTATGCAATGTAATTATGCTGTTAATTCTGTTACGTCACTGGGCAATTCCTACATGCCTGCCTAATTCTACGTGGGGTCATTTATATAACCAGCACGCCCTTTCACTCTTGCCTGGAAAGCAACAGCTAGCAAAGGGTTTTGAGATTTTAATGGCAAAAGGACGGACAGAACATGGATACTGTAATTTTGTGATTATATTTTCTCTAGGGTGACCATTCATAAACTAGACAGACAAATGATGTTGAAGTAGTTATTGGTCATTAATGTTATATTCTTTATTTTATTTTGATGAAATGGTAAGTGAGCATGACGGTAGACAGATGATAGCTAGAGAGGGTATAGAACTGGGTTTTTAATGCATTAATTTTACTATTTTATTTTTGGTTTCTCTGGAGAGAAAATGTGTTAGAGTGGGCAGGCAAAGACAGACACAGTTAAGCTGTCTGTGAGGTATCATGCAACTTTCACGCTCTTGCTTCGGAGCTGGGTGAACGTCTTTGAGGACTGTGTCTGTCTATTAAGGTATCTTGAACCATTATCAGCCATATTGCTTTCTGACAAACGCAGAATAATAAGAATAGAAGCAAGATTTTCAGGCAAGTCTGAGTTTCTTTTTATCTGAAGGTGGGGAGAGAGCTGAGGGGGCAGCTAGGGGGATTAAGTCAATGAAATACAGACCTTCTTTTTTTTTCTTAACAATACTTTGCCAAACTAACAAAGGCAGTATGGAGCCAGCACAGAGCAGAGGGAAAGAATAATCAGAGGTTTCTGGTCATTTTCGACCTGTCACTGATCAAAGTGACCCAAAGAACAACCCCTTTAAAAAGCTAAGATGCCTGCCCTTTGGGGTTATCAGCTCTTCTTCTGCATGCTTAATGGACTACCCCTTCTTTAAAAAAATATATAATTTTATATGATTTTTTTAGGAACGTACAACTCAACAAAAAAGTAATATCATTGTACATTTTAAATACCTGCTCTCTAAGTCAGAGTTACACCAAGCAAGCCCTCCTCCCTCAGGTCTCTAATTTGACATGTGGTATCTGGAGGAAACCCCAGGGCAGTTTCCATCCAAAAACAGACTTCAGTGTCTCACAAGATAAAATGACAAGAAAACAGACCAAAGAAAGGATAGAAACAAAAACAAGCTAAATAGGATGCCACTGCATCTCTTGCATTCAACACATCTGTATCACAAAACCAATCCATTTACATGGCTGTACGGTTTCATTTACACATTGCATTCTGGCATAAGGCATTCGGCTCGATGAGGAAATCTGTATCCAATTAACTAATCCTAGTCTGAATGGTCTCGACAGCGATATTATCTTTCCACTGTACTTTACAGGTTCTCTTTGAGACAGGCATTCCTGTTCTAGTGTCCGTGCACCTTTTCATCTTACAGATATTACACGTAGTGGTAAGCGTGCACCTGCTTCTGGGAGAGGAAACTGGAACAACTCATTTCCCACGCAGTACAGAAACACTCTGCACTTAGGAACCAAGAAGCAGGCCAAACAGGCATCAAAGTTTGCAGAACTCAAATCACTTCCAATTGCCATTCTTTTTCAACTCTGCCAACGCTGGTTTGCAAGTCCCTGTATTTTCAGTGACAGGAAATTGCAACCACATTACAAAAATGCCAGAAATTCAGAAGCGGAATATTTGAGCCACAGGTATACAAAATATTAAAATCATTGTAGAACACACATACACATGTGTGCATAACTTCCCATAATGTAGATATTCTTCATACTTGAGAACCATATTAAAATCTTCCAGGCAATTCCTAAATTGTAAGAGTATTTGACAAATCACAGTAAAGAAGGCCATGCAAACTGCTGGAAAGAGGGCAATTTCCTAAATCTTACCCCTTTCCCTCACCTGGAAGGCTATATGATGAAGCACCTAAGCTTGACAGCATGTTTAAAAAAGAATGCCTTCCCATTAAGATGACTAAAAAACAAATAACTGACAGTGCAAGCGGTGCAACCCATTTATCAAGAAAATATCTGTTTGGTATTAGCACCTTTCCCCTTCTGTGCTTTGGCTGCGGCTTCCAAGTTTACAGCTGTCCTCTAGTTATTCACAGTCAGCTCCCCCTTTTCCCATACACTGGCTAGTTGCACTTATTCAGAGGTACCTCCTGTGATGTAGTGTAATTTAAAAAATTCCTATTTAAAAATATTAACAAAATTAAATCTACATTAACCACATACTAGCAGCTAATCTCACTTGTAATATTTTATTCACAGTTCGCCACTAGCTTCAAATTCTCCATTCCTCTTACTGTGTTAATTTCCTTTAGTTGTTGATTCAAGCTCAGGGTTTCTGTATTCTAGTATTGCTGAGGCTGCTTGAGTCTAAATCTATCTGTAAAGGGTTTAATGTGAAAGGCAATCTTGCACCACAGCTGGTATGGTTCAATAGTCATTTATCAATTGATCATTATTCAGATCTGATCGTGTTAACTCTCTCATAGCTGGGCAGAAAAGTTGCATGAAATCTAAACTTACCCAACCTTTCTTTACGGACAAAATCTCTCCAGCACCCCCCCCCCCCCCACCTCACTTTACCGCCTCCAAAGTATACCTTAAGGGGTGATATCATTTCCCTAGAATTACGCTCTTAACATTTATGGTTCGTGTACGATGCATGCGGTTACCCAGGCCTTGAACAGACAGGGTACATGACACTGCACTTTGCTTCTGAGTCATTCTCAGTACTTTTTTTTTCTTTGCGGGCTGCGGTACTTTGCATCGGCCCAGTATGAAAAACACACGAGCTTACGGAGACCCCAGAGGCCTCCCTCTCCAGATGTCACCGGCAAAGAGGGCAGAGGCCTGGTTCCTAAGCCGTTTAGTGCCATAGAAAAGAACGAGAGAAAAGCCTCGTGGAAGCAGGCCCCTGCCGCTGCTCCTCGCCGCTCTCCCCGGGACACGCACTGTCACCCTCCAGCGAGGCAGAGCCTGTGCTACTCAGGTTCCTTGCAGTTCTTCCTATTACCGGCAGTAATCAGGGTCCCTCTACAGGAGATAGCAAAATCTACCTTACTCGAATGCATGCTTTTCTATCTACATCTGCGCTCCTGCCCTTCTCTCAGTCAGTCCGTCTGTCTGTCTACTTGGCTCTTTGACTTTCTCCTTCTTGTTGTCGCCGGCGCTGACTGAGGAGCCGCGCAGGACACAGTGGGAGCGCGCGTTCCACCGCCCTGGGCAGAAAGTTCCTTTAAAGCCGCAGCTCGGGACACAGGTCACAAGAGCACACCCCCCACTGCTCAGGGGTGTGTTAAGAGACCGAGCCATACCTAGAGGCATATTTTTCTCTACGTAGGTGTATCTCCAGAGACACACGCACGCACACACACTCTAAGGGAAGCGATTACTCCAAGGGAGGCGGTATTCGCAAGCTTCAGTTTGAACTTCCCTCCCCTACTTGAGTTCAGTCCAGAAAGAATGTTGCTATTTTTTTTCCTTGATTTCAGCCAGAGAGAGGGAGGGACGGTGCCAAGTAACCACAAAAGAAGCTGCGAGCGGGCAGGGCACGTATCACGGTGCGCATGGTACAGAGGCACCGGCCGCCGTGATTAGTTACCGGCCTCGCGGCGGGGCAGCGCGAGCTCTGGGGGCGACAGCAGGGCACAGATGCAAGAGCGTGTGTCCGTGCACACCGGAGAGCCACGCACCCTTCCCTGCAATACCAACTTAGCCAAAGTTGCTTTGCAGTCCGTCTCCCCGCCCCTCCAAAAAAAAATAACGGCGCTGTAAGAGAAAGGAGAGAAAAAGAAATAAACCGTAAAACTTTTTTTCCTCTTATCTTTCACTGGACGTTTGTGTCTGAAAGACGACACAGAAACTACAGCGTACTTCTGATGGGATACGTTTTCTTTCTTTCTCAGAACAAAATACTTAAAAAGAGAGATACATAAGTCTGGCCATGAAGTATTTGCAACTTTTAGGACAAGCACCTTACTTGTAATTTAAGCTACTACCCCCCCCCCTTTTCTCCGGTTCAAAGATG
This sequence comes from Ichthyophis bannanicus, assembly GCA_033557465.1. Taxonomy (NCBI): domain Eukaryota; kingdom Metazoa; phylum Chordata; class Amphibia; order Gymnophiona; family Ichthyophiidae; genus Ichthyophis; species Ichthyophis bannanicus. Next base: position 797,185,530 of record CM066032.1, read on the forward strand.
CCTTGGGGGCCGCCATCGTGCGCATTCCAGTGCAAAGCTATGACAGGTCAGAGGCGAACCGTGCACCGATACACCGACTGGGTTCAAAAACCAAAGGGAGAGACGGCGAACGAGAACAGGGGAAGGTTCGGGGAAGTGCACGTACCTGCTGGGCCATTCTGAAGAGGAGGCTGCTGTCACTGCTCTGCCATGTCCCCATGAAGCCCGGCTCGCTCGCCGCCGTCCTGGCTCCGAACTGCATGGAGTCCTCCTCGCCCGGCTCTCTTAAAGCCACCGCTCCTGCCCTCTCTCGCTCACATCCACTTCTGCCTGAAAAAAGGGAAGGGGGATTCGGGGGGGGGGGGTCCTTGCCGAGCCTGCTGCAGAAGTGCAGTAGTTTAAGGAGCTGTCGGTTTCATTTGGGGATGGGAGTTTTGCAGGGGAGGGGGAGTCAGAGCTTCTTTCCCACCCCCTCCCCTATCATCGGTGTTACTGACTGCGACCCCCTCCCTTCCCTTGCCCGAAGCCCCCGCTAACAGCTGTCTGTCAGGTGTGCGCGCGGCACCAAAGGAGCCCAAAAGCACAGCTTCAAACTCTCAGCCACCGCATGGTATTGGATAGCAGAGCAGAGTCAACTGCACTGCTCCACTCTCAGGCACCAAATGACATCCTGCACTAACCCTTCCCAGTCTACACACTCAGCAGCCCCCTGATCCGAGAGGGCTGGGACAGAAGGGAGGCTCTGGGCCCCTTCCCTGCGCTCCCTTCCGCAATCATGCCAACTGCACGTCTGTATCCTCGCAACACAACTAGTGCAGTGGGGGGACCCCCCCCCCAACATATCAATCTATTATTACACAGTGTCCAGGCTAGGAAAAGCGCAGACGTTATCTTTTCCATCTTGAAATACTAGATATCCTGCAGCACGCTTTATGGGAATCTTTCCTAATAATTCAGTGAGTAAACTTGTAAACGGATTTATTACAGATTAGCGCACATCCTCTCATCGCGCACACCTTTTCCCCTCCCTGTCGGGTGGTTCCAGGAGGGGCATCCATAGGGGCAAATCTTATTTCCTCACTCTGATCAAACAAGGATAGATCCTGCATGTTTCTAGAGGCACACACAGTACAAAACTGCACATTGCCGATCTTGAGGGAGGTGAAAAACAGACATAAGAGCGAAAAAAGCAGCCCAGCGTAGACCAAAGGTCGGTCAGCTGAACTGCGTATCACTAAAGATGCATGTTATATGATTAAAATGAAAGCAATACTATTTAAAGCCAGGGGAAATTATCTTCATGGTATACACTTTTTTTTGTAAGAACATCGTGCAAAAGGAGGAAAAATCTTGTCTGTCGAACATCCTCACCAGGTTCAACCTCAAGATCAAGTACATAACCTTACGTAAAAAAAGAAAGCCAAGAAAAAAAACTTTAGATATGTAGAACAAAAATCATGGTTTCTCCCTTCTTCGCTAAGGTAGAGCGCACTTTAGAAAAAATAAAAAGAGATCAGTCAGAGAGGCATCTTTTCTAAAGTTAAAAGGTAAGGACCATTAATCTTGCAATAAAGCCTACAAAATCTGGCGGACAAATGTAGCACTTTTCCCCGGCTTCTCTTTATCTAAGGAATAACAATAAACCCCACATCCTCACTCTAAAACAACACTGGGAGCAGAAAAGCCTCGGCGGCGTCTCGCTGTCATTAGTACACAATGAGGACAGATGAGAAAACGTACATCGTGTTGACACAAATGTGCCTTCCCCTCCAGATCCTGCATCTCCTGAAAGCTTTTCTGTTAAACTTTCCTTCAGTTCACCACCATTAAGTGCACACACACACACATACACACACAAGTCTCAAAAGCAGAAATTCCAACGTCTGAAAAGGAAGGAACCAACAAAATAAAAAAAAAACTCCAAATAATTGTGGCTTTAAAAATTATAAAAGTTCACCTACGGTCTATATCTATATAAATGGCTTGGTGACCAAGGTTTGATTCCCACTAGCAGTCCTTGTGACATTGAACAAGTCACTTAACCCTCCATTGCCTCGGAAGAAAGGCCTGCCAATCTACTTCCGGTTACACTGCCAAGAAAACCCAGGAGCTACTGGGTCGCCAGGAGTCATCACTGACTTGAAGGCACACAATGCATTATTTATATATATTTATATAAAAATTATATATGTATGTGTATATATAAAAGAATTGCGAGTCAATTGTGCCAATAGTGACTGCACTTTTTACAGCCAGCTATTACCCATTTAAACGCCATCTAAAATTTGCTACTCTCTTCATTTCTGAAGTGGCACTCAGTGCCTTAGTCAAGCTGCCTGCTCAGCTCCTGACCTTCCCACTAATGGCTGTTATTTGTGGGAGGCTTAAGGACACTGTCAATAGCATACTTCCTCCTCTCTCTCGTTCCTTCCCCCCCCCCCCTTTTATTTTTTTTCTCTCTTTCTGTCCTGCAGTCCTATCTACTCCCGGGAAGAAAAAAAAATCAACTGGCATGCAGCAGAAGCAGCACCTGCAGTAATAGACTCTTTTATTAAAACTGTTATTCTGCAAGACTTGAAATTCCCTGTGGACTGGGCCATGTCAAAGCCGATATAATTAACTAGAGGCTCAGCAACGGATCAATTACCAGACAAGCAAGTGATAGTGAAATCAATGAAAGATCATCAGGCACATTATCAGTGTTGCAACTCATTAGGGTAAAACTGAGAAATACGCTCAAAGGGAGCCCGGGCAAGGTGGCAGCGCAAAACAAAGGGCTAATTTGGAGACCCTGCTGTGAACAATCTGTAACAGAATTAGCCTTCTCCCCAGCCCCCCCCCCCCCCAATCACCTCTTAAACTGCACAGTTCTGTAACTAAATGTGACAGACTGGGAGAAGCAGTTTATTAAGACACCAACTCCAAGTTTATTTAGTTCATAAACTCTCCGAGAAAATCAATAGCGTCTGAGCAGGGGTTATTAGGCTGCCTAGCTAATACATCCAAATCTAGTCTTCGGAAGCAGCGGGTCCCGGGTTAAAAAAGACCACCGATCGGAGAGGGGGGGGGGGGCGCGATACCCCTCAAAGCAGGAAGTGCCACGTGCAAACCACCCCGGCCTTGCACGGCTAAGCCTGGGAGCGATCCGCGGTCGCCTTCTTTAATCGATTTCAGTAGTGCTATTAATGTCAGCCAGGACTACTTTTCTAGTTAATACACGTTAAATATGTCAAGCACGCTGCACTAGCAGCAGCCACCTCTGGGGTGCAGGGATGGCCTGGAAAACGCATTTGTGATCCGGAAGTCCTGCCCTAACTCATTTGACCTGGTTCAAGTGAGGCCTGGGGGTGTAAAATGCCCGACTCAAAGTCCCAGCGAGAATCAGTGCCAAAGAGGAGACACACAAATCTCTCCGGCCCATTTCCCTGACTCGCAGTTTAGAAAGCTCATCTCTTCTCCATTACCCACATGCAGCACGGCAATGGCTTGAACCTTAAAGCAGAGAGGTATTAGCAAAATCGCTTTTTAGAACTTTACTGAAGCGCTTTTGCTGGAAGCCGCATGATAAAAATATAGTTACAATACGTATATCAGTCCTAATGCTAAAGAGAAATTACATGATATTGGGGAGGGAGGGCAGAAAAGGATTTAATAATTCGTTGCGAGAATAATAAGGTCAAAGATGCCTCTCACATAAATGGCAGCGCTGAGATCTCTATGAAGGTTTCAATTTTTATTTAAAAATAAATATGGTTAAACATTGTGTTCCCACATGTGTGACTCAAAAATATGGTCAAAATTAAAAACAAAACAAAAAAATACAACTGCAAAACCCAAAGCCAGAAGATGCCCAGACACATTAGGTAAGTGCAGAAAGTGGTGAATTTGTCTGGCTGATGTGAGAGAGGCCTTCATAAAATAAAACTCACAAAGCCTTTGGTCAAGTTGTTAAAAAAATTCAGAACAGAACAATGGTCTTTTGCCCTTCTTATTTTTAAATATTTATTTTATAGAAAATGCAGCACTATTTATAGTTATGAACTGGGAAAATGTAAACTGTTTCATAAGGGCACGATTTATATGCTGGGCACCCCTCAACAGCAAACAGAAATGTTTACTAAAAAGCCTTAGCTGTTAACGCGGCAAGAACGTGGGACTGCAGTAACAGCTAATGTGTGCCACATGCAGATATCACAGTGATTTTCTGTGCTAGCTGCAGATTGTACCTTATTCTGCATGCAGAGCTGGCCTAAGGGTTTCTGCTGCCTCAGGCAGGAACCTTGGCCACATCACCCCTCTGCCCAGTGCCAAGCTGCCCCTGCAGAGCTGGGCCGCCAACCCCACTGCTGCCGATTTCGTCTTGAGTGGGGGGAGGCAGGCGGTGGCAGTATTTCACAAGCAGCGGCTTTGTTGCCTGCAGCAGGCCATGTGCTTCAACATACATGGCCTGCCACTTCTGCCCCCCCCCCCCGACTGAGTTCCGTCAGAGGGGGATCAGAAGCGGCAGCCATGTGTGCTAAAGCACGTGGCCTGCCGCAGGAAACAAAGCGGTTACACAAAGCCACTCACCTGGATCGGCCACCCTAGGCTGCTGCCTAGCTTGCCTAGTGGATGGGCCGGCTCTGAATGTATGGATGTGATTAGGGTGGACAGCGGGCATGTTGGCAATGTGCAGTTACCGTGGGCATTACCAGCACATAGCCATTGCTGGTGCAACTAACGCCACCTCAGTGGGTGGCATTAGCTGCATCAGTGGCGCACTCTCTACAGTCTTGCCACATTATCTGCTGGGGAAATGCTATGTATGCCCCCCAACATGTAGCATGCAGCTTTTTCAGCTAACAGCGCTTTTTGCACTAATGCACATCAGTAAACATGCCCCATAGTGTTTGCACAATTTGAGGAAATTAGACTTACCTGCTAATTGTAGTTCCTGGAGTGGAGACAGTCTAGTCCCGGACTTCAGGGTTGTCCATCTCATACAGCAGCTTGGAGACTGAGAAACTCCTCCTTTTCTGATGTCACTGGTATATCCAACTGGAAGCCTCCTCCTGCCATCAGTTCCCTATTGACAAAGCAGACTCACCGGAGCAACAAGTAAGAATATAACGCTAAAAGGCACATTAAACAAAACACAGACTTACACTTTCCGCCTACAGAGCCATCCCCCCGGCAAAGTCCATCCGGACGAAGGGAAAAACCAGGGCTACCTGTGACCTCATTTTTTTTTTTTTTTTTTTTTTTTTTTAATATCGGGGCACCCCAGCCATAAGGGTTTGCATGCCCTGAAATAAAACCAGCTCTTACCTGTAATTATCCGGAACGCTGACCTTCCAGCCGCAGCAGAACTCTACTAGGGAGGGATACGGGACTAGACTGTCTCCACTCCAGGAACTACAATTAGCAGGTAAGTCTAATTTCCTCTTCCTGATCGTGTAGCCAGTCTAGTCCCGGACTTCAGGGTTAGTACCAGAGCAGTGAAGGAACCTAACCACGGGAGGGACCCAGCAAGCCAGCTTGCACAACCGCTGACCCAAAAGAGGTGTCCTCCGAGGCCTGAACATCCAACCGATAGTGCTTGACAAAGGAATTCAAAGACGACCACGTCGCCGCCTTGCAGATATCTACTGGAGGCACGAGCCGGAACTCCGCCCAGGAAGCCGCCTGCGCTCTAGTGGAGTGAGCCCTAAGCCCCTCCGGCACCGACCGACCGCCGGAAATGTACGCTGACGCAATCGCTTCCCTCAGCCACCGAGAAATGGAAGCCTTCGATGCCGCTTCCCCCTTTCGCGGTCCCGCAAAAAGCACAAAAAGTCTATCGGACTTGCGAAAATCCGCCGTCCGCAGGAGGTACCTTTTCAACGCCCGACGGACATCGAGAAGATGCAAGTTCCGCTCTGCTGGGCCACCTGCGGCCCCTCTGAAGACTGGCAAAGAAATCTCCTGATTCAAATGAAACACCGAAAGGACCTTTGGGAGAAAACGCCGGTACCGGCCGCAAAACCACCTTCGTCGAACGAAACTGGAGATAGGGCTCCCGACAACATAGCGCCTGCAACTCCGAAACTCGGCGGGCCGAGCAAATCGCGACCAGAAAAACAACCTTCAGGGTGATATCCTTAAGGGAAGCCCGCGACATGGGTTCAAAAGGTTCTCGCGCCAATGCGTCCAACACAAACGGAAGATTCCAGCTAGGGACGATCCGACGAAAAGGGGGCCGCAGAAGCGACACAGCGCGCAAGAAACGTTTGACATCCGGCTGAACCCCGAGAGTCTGACCTCCAATCTTACCCCTATAACACGCTAGGGCCGCGACCTGTACTCGTAACGACCCGGCCGCCAGTCCCTTGTCAAACCCATCCTGCAAAAACTGCAAGATCTGAGGGATGGTAGATCTCAACGGCTCACAACTCCGCTCTGCACACCAGCTTTCGAAAATCCTCCAGATGCGTACATAGGCCAGGGATGTAGATCCCCTGCGCGCCTTCAATAAGGTGGAAATCACCGGCCCGGAGAAACCGCGGGCCTTCAACCGAGCCCTTTCAAGAGCCAAGCCGTAAGCGAGAACCGAGCCACGTGGGGCATCAGTAGCGGACCCTGCGACAACAGATCCTCTCGAATTGGAAGACGCCAGGGTTTTGCCACCAGGAGACGCATGAGATCTCCGTACCAAGGACGTCGAGGCCAGTCCGGCGCAATCAGAATCACCTGTCCCCTGTAGCGCTCTATCCTTTGAACCACTCGGCCGATCAACGCCCATGGCGGGAAAACGTATAGAAGTTGGTCCGCTGGCCAGGATTGAATGAGGGCATCCAAGCCCTCGGACATTCGCTCTCTGCGCCTGCTGAAGAACCGACATACTTTCGCCGAGTTGAACGTTGCCATGAGATCTAAGACCGGACTGCCCCAGCGGCGCACCAGCATCTCGAACACCTGCGGGTGCAAGACCCCTTCGCCCGGGTCCACCCTCACCCTGCTGAGGAAATCGGCTTCCACGTTGTCCACTCCTGCCACGTGTGCTGCCGAGAGATCCAGCAGATTCGCTTCGGCCCACTCGCATAGCGTCTCGGCCTCGTATTCGAGCGCGGCGCTCGTGGTTCCTCCTTGCTTGTTGACATAGGCCACTGCCGTCGCATTGTCGGAAAACACTCGGACCGCCTTTCCTTCCAGAAGGCTGCGAAACTCCTTTATTGCCAAGGCGATCGCCCGCAACTCCAAACGATTGATCGGCCATGCTCTTTCTTGATCCGACCACGCCCCCTGCGCAAAGATCCCCTGACAATGGGCTCCCCAGCCCAGTAGACTGGCGTCCGTCATCACAGGAATCCACTCCGGCGTCTCCAGACCTTTTCCGTTCTGCAGGGAGCGCGGAATCAACCACCACCTCAGCGCTTGACGCGTTTCCTCGGAACACGGCAGTCGCCGAGACAAGGGATCGTTCTGATGAGACCAACGGCGGAGCAACGCCCTTTGCAAGGGTCGCATATGCGCCCTCGCCCAGGGCACCGTCTCTATCGCCGCCGCCATGGTGCCCAAAAGTTGAAGGTAGTGCCAGGCCGACGGCCTGTCGTGGCGCAAAAAACTCCGCAAGAGGAGTCGTAGTCCCCGAGCCCTCCGCTCCGTCAGAAAGACCTTCCCCCTGACGGTATCGAAGCGCGCTCCGAGGTACTCCAAACATTGAGTGGGCACCATCCGACTCTTTGCCGGGTTGATTATCCAACCGAGACTTTCTAGAAAGGACACCACCCTGGCTGTTGCTATCTCGCTCTCTGACCTCGACTTTGCTCGAATTAGCCAGTCGTCCAGATAAGGATGGACAAGGATACCTTCCTTTCGCAAAGCCGCCGCCACAACCACCATCACCTTCGTGAAAACACGCGGCGCAGTGGCCAGCCCGAAGGGCAGTGCTCGAAACTGAAAATGGCCGAAAGGAACCGCAAACCTGAGAAACTGGTGATGATCCTTCCTTATGGGAATGTGCAAGTAAGCCTCGGAGAGGTCGAGGGACGTGAGGAACTCTCCCTTTTGCACCGCTACTATCACCGATCGCAGAGTCTCCATGTGGAATGACGACACCCGCAGACACCGATTCACTTTCTTGAGATCTAGGATAGGCCGAAGCCCTCCATCCTTCTTCGGCACTACGAAGTATATGGAGTATCGACCGGAACCGCACTCGTTTGGGGGCACGGGTACTATGGCCCTGAGATCCAACAGCCTTTGCACCGTCTCCCGCAGAGCCCGTGATTTTGCCTCGGACCTGCCGGGAGACAGGACGAAGGCGTCGCGTACCGGACGGAGCAGCTCCAGTGCATAGCCCTCGCGAATGACCTCTAGCACCCACTGATCTGTTGTAATTTGGACCCAGGCAGAATAAAAATCCTGCAAACGCCCCCCTACAGCGGGTAGGGGTGCCTGGGTCCCCCTGATCTCATTGCGGTTTTCGATTGCTAAGGCCCGAGGCCGAGGAGGGACCAAACCCCCTTCCTGCTCCTCGAAACCCCCGAAAACCTTGATTCCTAGAGGGAAAACGTCCCCTCTGTCCTGTGGGAAACCTCTGGAATCGATAACGTCGGAAATCCCGTGGTTGCCCCCTACCCGAAGTGGGCGTTCGAGTCGGTTTAGGTTTGTCCTCGGGCAACCTACCCCCTTTGGACTCTCCCAACTCCTTAACCAACTTCTCAAGATCCTCCCCAAACAGGAGGCGACCCTTGAAAGGAAGCTTACTAAGTCTAGCCTTGGAGGAGGAGTCGGCCGCCCAATTACGTAACCAAAGGTAACGTCGCGCTGCGACCGCCGACGCCATGCTCTTGGAGAGTCCACGCATAAGATCGTAGTGAATGTCCGCCAAATAGGCCGCACCCGATTCCAACCGGGCCGCGTCTTCCGACCGCTCGACTGCGGCACCGGGCAGCCGCTGAGACCACCGCAGACATGCTCTGGCCACCCAAGCTCCGCAGATGGCCGCTTGTAGGGAAAGAGCATTCACATCAAACACCTGCCGCAAAAGACCATCCAATTTCCGATCTTGACCGTCCTTGAGGGCTGCACTCCCCTCGACGGGAATAGTGGTCTTCTTCGTAACCGCCGAGACCGCAGCATCCACCTTGGGTGACTTGAACAGTTCCCTGTCTTGATCAGGTAAGGGATACAGCCGGGACATCACTCGAGCTCCCTTCAGAGGAGCTTCGGGAAGGCTCCACTCCTCCTGAATCATCTCATGAAACACCCGGTGAACCGGGAATGCTCTCTGCTCCTTCCTAAATACCTGTAGTAAGGGGTCCTCGAGGGAAGCGTCCGCCGCTGAGCCAGGCACCGGCATATTCAGCACCTTCAGCGTCTCCACCAAGAGCGCCGGCAGCTCCTCCCTCCGGAACACCCGGACCACTCTAGCCTGATCTTCCTTTTCAGACAGCTCCCCTTCTTCCAATTCTTCCTCCAACGACAAGTCCTCCTCCTCCGAACGTGGCCCCTCCGAGACCACAGACTGGTCTCCCGGCTCCACCTCTTCGCGGGCCCTCTTAGGCTCTGGAGGAGTCTGATCTTCCTGCAAGGGCGCAGCCCGTCGCTTTCCTGACACCAGAGTAGTGGCGACAGGCGCAGGCTGACTGTCCCGAAGAAAAACTTGCTGGAGCAAACTAACAAACTCTCTTGAAAAAATGGAATTGAGCCCCAAAGACCCTGGACCTGGAGGAGGGGTAGAGTCGGGCCGTGAGGATGGACCTGCCTGTGGCTCCTCGACGGACATCTCGTGTCCCCACTCTGCCAAAGTCCCCGTCTCAGGACCCTGACCCTCTGGCTGGGATTCCTGCGGTGGCAGCCCTGAGGCATCCCTAACACAGGAAGGGCACAAGCCCGAGTCTGTGCACTTCTTGGCCCCACAAACCATGCAGTTTGGTTTGGAAGGCATGGCCAAAACACTCACCCCCAGAACGGGTGCCCAAGGAAAGAGCCAAAAGCAAAAGGTGGGCGTCCTTTAACGGGCAAGAGAACTGAAAAGAAAACCCAAAAATAAGCTTAAAAAGAAAAAACTTGGAAATAAATCATAAAAGAAAGTACAAAAGAAAAAACCGTGAAGACCGTGGGAGCCTTGATGATGCGGTAAGAAAACAGATCCCGCCAGAGCAGACGCTCTCCTACGCTGCCCTGCGCGCGCCGCCGGCACGAGGCCGAGGCCTAGGCCAAACAAACAGCTTTAGCGCGCCAAAATATCCTCCGCGAGCTAAGCTCCGCAGAAAAAACCCGGCCCCCTTACCTTTGTTGCAAATCGCAAAGGGAGGCAACAGCCCCTTGAGAGAGCCGCTGAAAATCCCACTCTCCGGCAGAAAATGAGGTAAGGAGTACAGACCGGGTAGAGGGCTGGCCGAGGATCGCCGACACAGGGGGCCCGCAGGGAAAACTGCTCAGCGCGTCACAGGCAAGACTTCTGCAAACGCCGGCAGACTCCCGCGCAGCCCCGGTTTCAGCTGATCTGAATCAGAGAACCGGAGCTGCCTCGCGCAAGTCACCCTGACCCACTAACAAAGGACCCGACCTGGTTAGGGGCAGAGGACGCAGGGTAAAAGGGAAGGACGGCTCTGTAAACTTAAAGGCACAGTCCTCTCCAAAAAAGCAGAAGGGCTCTGCTGAAGATTTCAAGGCTACTCTAATTACAACTTTAACACTAAACTCTGAACAGTTTCTCTAGTGAGCCCGGACTGCCAGGCTCACCCATCCATCCAGCTGCTTGGAGACTGAAGAACTGATGGCAGGAGGAGGCTTCCAGTTGGATATACCAGTGACATCAGAAAAGGAGGAGTTTCTCAGTCTCCAAGCTGCTGTATGAGATGGACAACCCTGAAGTCCGGGACTAGACTGGCTACACGATCAGGAACTATCGTTTGTAGAAGGATTTAATTTCCTACATGCATAACATGAAGCTGCAAGGGGGTCAACTGACAGGCAACATCAGGAAATACTTTTTCACTGAAAGGGTGGTGGATGCTTGGAATGCCCTCCCGATGGAAGTGGTGGGGGCAAATACAGTGACAGAATTCAAAATAGCATGGGACAGACACAGTGGATCCCTTTATAGCAACAGGATAAGATCAAAATAAACATAACTATCTTTTGTATCTGAACAAATAGGGGTGACCTACATGGAGCAGCGGGTACACCCCTAAACAAAGGCATGGGGAGGGGTGACCTACATGGAGTGGCAGGTGCACCTACTCTTGCTGCCCTGCTGGGCAGACTAGATGGACTATACTGGTCTTTATCTGCCATCATTTACTATGTTACTATGCTACATCTCCAGGTGAGGAAGAAAAAGTCACAGAAATTGTTCAAGTATAAAACGTTTTAACAAAAGCACTGTAGATCTTATACTTAGGGCCCAGAGGCAAAATTCCCACTATGGTATTCCTAACTAGATCCTTCGAAATACCTAGTTGCCTATTCCATGGCCACTAATAGAGTGACACGTAGATAAAAGACCAGAATGACCTATTCATTCTGCCCAGTAATTTGGTTAGAGTTGCAAATGCTGCCCCCTCCCCCCATGCCTCCATTTAGGGTTGTAACTGCCCTCTATGCAGGTAACTCGCCTTCCCCCCTTCGTTTTATTAAGTGCATTTCACTTCCCTGCTGTTTTGTGTTGAACTCCTCAATGTTTGGTTTCCATCCTCATTTTATATAGGTGCCCTCTATGTATTTTTTAAATTCTTTCGCTGTTTTTGTCGCCATCACCTTCTCGGTGATGGCATTCCAGGCATCATCATCCTCGGTGAAAAAATATTTTCTGACACTGCTCCTGTGTTTGCTGTCTTGCAGCTTTATAGCATGTCCTCTAGCTGTACAACTTTCTTTACTTTGGAAAAGGTTTGTATCCTGTGCATGAATTTCTTTCAAGTATTTAAATGTCTGTATCTTATCTCTTCTAGGCTATACATATTCAGGCCCTCCAAGCTCCTCTTATGTGTCTTCAGGTACAAACCCTGCACCATTTTGATTGCTTTTCTCTGGACTGCCTTTTACTCCCTTTACAACCTTACGGAGATACGGCCATCAAGATTAAATTGATTATTCCAGGTGACCCCTCGCCAGTGATCACACAGGGGGAATCATGACCTCCTCCTTTCTGCTGGTTATGCCCCTCTCTATGCAGCCCAGCGTCCATCTTTTTTGGCTACTGTGTCACATTGTTTTGCTATCTTGAGATCATCAGACACTATCACCCCAAGGCCTCTCTCCTGGAGCGCGCACATCAGCCTCTTACCCCCTATCACATACTAAGATGCATCGCTTCTTATGTTGTCCATTCCCTCTATGGTGTCTACTCTGTTGCAGATCCTCAGGTCACCTGCAAAAGGACAAACCTTTCTTTCTAAATCTTCAGCAATATTGCTCACACAGATATTGAACATAACTGGTCCCGGGACGGATTTTTGAGGCACTTCACTATTCACTTTTCTCTCCTCCAAGTGAATCATGTTTACCACTCCCCTCTATTGCTTCTCAGTCAATTAATTTCTAGTCTAATATTTACTCTCCTTGATATAAAAGGCACATTCCTTCTCAAGGCCAGTGCCTTCATTATGAAAACTAGGCAGTCGCCTAGAGCACAGACTTTTTTTAGGAGAGAGCCCACACAAGCATTGAATTCCCCCCAGTGAGAACAAGTAGGCAAGCTGGCAGCTAAACAAGGGAGCCCAGGGCACCAGTGCATGTGCCGATCCTCATCCACTCCAATACAGACTTCCGGTTACCGAGTAGGCAGGGCCACAGCAGCCTTCAGCGCACACATGGAGGTCTGCATCGGAGGGGCGGAAGTAGGGAAAGCACCGCAGCACTGAAGGTTTAGGGAAGTACGGTGGTGCTGTTTAAAACCATTGCTACCACAGCTTGTCCTGGGAGCAGAGGGGTGCCAGCAATGAAATTCATATAGAGCACCTCATATCCTTGCGCCGGGTGCCTCAAGATTCATGATTCACCAAAGGCACCTGATATCCTTGCACTGGCCCTATATCTTCTACTATAACATCTCTATTTTGACCCCACTTGTCAGCTAACTGAGCCATGTTGATACTGTATGTTCCATATAGCAGCTGATGCCTGCTTGGGATCTGGGCAAGGATCCATTACTACTACTACTGATTATTTATATAGTGCTACAAGGCTTACACAGCACTGCACAAATTCATATAAAGGTGGTCCCTGCTCATCAGAGCTTACAATCTAGTCAAGACAGATAAGGAAACAACTAGGGAAGGTAAGGAGACACATAGGAGACTAAGCGGATCAGGATCCAAAAGCAGCCTTTAAGAGGTGAACCTTTAGCATGGATTTGAAAAGGGCCAAGGATGAAGCCTGATGTGCACACTCAGGTAATTTGTTCCAGGCATAAGGAGCAGCAAGGTCAAAGGATCAAAGTCTGGAATTGGCAGTGGAAGAGAAGGGCAAAGACAAAATTGATTCGCCAAAAGAGCGGAGTTCACGAGGAGAGGCGTAGGGAGAGATAAGAGAGGAAAGGCAGTGAGGAGCTGCAGAGTGAATACACTTATAAGTCAGTAGGAGAAGTTTTATCTGGATACGGAAATGGATGGGGAGCCAATGAACTGACTTGAGACAAGGGGTTACATGAGCATATCGGGGCTGGCGGAAGAGCAGCTGCGCAGCTGAGTTTTGAACAGATTGAAGGGGAGAGAGATGTTTCAGAGGGAGACCGGCAAGGAGGAGGTTGTAATAGTCAAGGTGGGAGGTGACTAAAGAGTGGATAAGTGTCTTAGTAGTGTGTTCAGAAAGGAATGGGCAAATTTTGCTGATGTTATAGAGAAAGAAACAGCAGGTTTTAGCTATCAGTTGGATGTGCGTGGAGAATGAGGGAGAGGAGTCAAAGACGACCCCAAGTTTGCGAGCTGAGGAAACAGAGAGAAGAGTGTTATCCACAGAGATTGCGAAAGGAAGAAGGGGGAGATGGGTTTAGGGTAGAAAAATAAGAAGCTTGGTTTTGGCCATGTTCAATTTCAAATGATAGCGAGATATCCAGGTAATGATGTCAGAAAGGCAGGCAGAGATCTAGGCCTGGATTGCCAGAGAAATATTAGGTGTAGAGAGGTAGATCTGAGAGTCATCAGCGTAAAAGTGGTACTAAAAGCCATAGGAGGAGATGGGTGCACCAAGGGACTGGGTATAGGGAGAGAAAAGGAGTGGGCCCAAAACAGACCATTGGGGTACACCAACTGAGTGTGGGATAGCAGCAGAGGAGGATCCACCAGAACAAACACTGAAAGAGTGTTGGGAGAGACAAGAAGAGAACCAGGATAGCACAGAGTCCTTAAAACCAAACAAAGACAAGGTGTTGAGGAGAAGGTGGTGGTCGACAGTATCAAAAGCAGCAGAAAGGTCAAGGTCAAAATCAGCACAGCAGTAGCCAATCTAGACTTACAAAAGTGGGTACAGCCAAGCAGTAGGTGTTTAAAAAAAATGTAGATTCCAATATCCCCTCAGGAATGACATAAGACTCAGAATGAGAAGTTTCATTTCTTTGCGAAAACCATCAAACAAACTATCAATTACACAGATACACTACCAAAAAACTGCCTCCAGTTTTGCAACTGATTCCTATAGATTTTGGGGTGCTGAATCCAGGAAAAATAGCCAAAATGTTCCATCACGTCACGTTTTCTTGCAAAATTAGATTTCTTACCCATATAAGGAATGTTCACATAATTTCTTTTTAACCGACTGCAGTTTATTTTCTTGGCCCAAAATAGAGGTTGTAATGGTTAACTAACTAGAAACACTCCCTCATGATATTTTAGAGTGTTTTGTATTCATTTTATACATTAACAGGACAATTGGGAGGCGGGGGCTAAATCCAGTACTCGCGCTGGCGCATGTTCTTTCCTGTTCGCCTCGCCTCGTTCGCTCGCTCAAACACGGTGGTTGCGACATGAACGTTCCTGTCAAATTTCAGTTTCTTGCAAGTTCATTATTACCTTTTGTTTGCTCAGTCGTAATCCAGCTTTATTCCGAAGTGGTTCACTACAGTTGTAGTTTGCAGTGCTGTGTATTTGTGATGGCTCACAGAGCCAGAGGTTGCGTCAACTCTCCGGACAGTTTTTGTTTTATTTGTGGGGAATATACCGTGAAAAAGCGGCAGAGGAACATTTCTGCATTTATTAAAAAAGTATATTTCGCCTATTTCGGTTTGAAGTTAGGCGATCAAGACAAACCGTGGACTCCTCACAAAGTGTGCAAGACATGTGAGGAAGATCTATGCTTATGGATGAAAGGTAAAAAACAAGCATTTCGTTTCGGAATACCTATGATGTGGCGTGAGCAAAGAGACCACAGCAGTGACTGCTATTTTTGCTCTTGCATTGTGAAGGGATACAACTTAAAAAATAAGAACGTAATAAGTTACCCCAACCTTCCCTCAGCAATTAGGCCTATGCCTCATAGCAACAAAGTACCTGTGCCTGAACCACCAAAATCTTTGGATCATATTTGTGTGGACGGTTCTGATCATGATGAGACTCATCAGATGGCTTGTCCCGATGAGTCCAGTACTTCCGAGTTTGAAACTGAACCAGATCTGAAACCTGAACTTTTCTCTCAAGCTGAATTGAATGATTTAGTCCGGGATTTAGGACTCCCAAAAGATGCTGCCCAACTGCTAGGTTCTCGGCTTAAACAGAAAAATTTATTGTCACCAGGAACAACTTTTTATTGGTACCGCAACCACGAGACACAATTTTTGAAGTATTTCAGCAAAGAGGAAGATTTGGTATTTTGCAACGATATATACGGAGTGATGGAAAAGTTTAAACTCAAGTATGATCCTGCTGAATGGCGGCTGTTCATTGATTCGTCAAAAGACAGCATAAAAGGTGTTCTTCTTCATAATGGCAACACATTAGCTTCAGTTCCTATTGCTCACTCTGTTATTCTCCAAGAAAAATACGAGAATTTGGCCCTGATTCTTCAGAAGATTCGTTACGATGAGCATAAGTGGATGATTTGTGGAGACTTTAAAATTCTATCCATGCTATTAGGGCAGCAATCCGGTTTCACCAAATATCCCTGGTTCCTTTGCTTGTGGGATAGCCGGGCCCGCGACCTACACTGGGGGAAAAAAGACTGGCCAATTCGGGAGTATTTGAGACCCGGTGAGAAAAATGTTCTTCATGAGAGCTTGGTACCTTGTGATAAAATTCTATTACCACCTCTCCACATTAAGTTGGGTCTCATTAAGCAATTCATCAAGTCCCTTCCAAAAGATGGTGAGTGCTTTCGGTACCTTTGCTCAAAGTTCCCCCGACTTTCTGAAGCAAAGCTAAAGGAAGGAGTGTTTGTTGGCCCTGATATAAGGAAACTCATTTCAGATGGAGCATTCGCTGAAACGATGTCTGAGAAGGAAAAAGAAGCCTGGGATTCCTTCAAGGATGTTGTTCTCAAATTCTTGGGGAACAGGCGGGATGAGAACTATAAGGATATTGTTGCCAGGATGCTCAATGCCTTCAAAGAACAAGGCTGTAACATGAGCCTGAAAGTCCATTTCTTGCACTCCCATGTGAACTACTTTCCCGAAAACTTGGGGGCGTACAGTGAAGAACAAGGTGAAAGGTTTCACCAGGACATCAAGGACGCAGAGAGAAGGTACCAAGGAAGATGGAACACCACTATGATGGCTGATTTCTGCTGGTTGCTGCTGCGGGAAACCCCAGATGAAAAATACGCCAAGCAGCGCACCAAGAGAAGCATTCGGGGGAAGAAGAAACGGGCCCACCAGGAGATTGATTGACCCAAGAATGACTTTAAAATCTAAACTGTGTTGACAAATATCGTGTTTTTACTAAACTTTGAAATAAAAATTTGCTAGTTATTACCACAGTGTCGTATCTCATTTATTAGAATTTTATTTTCACACCATCGGGTGTTTGTCTTCATGTATTGCAATGGTGCGGTTTGCATTTTCTATTCTTACATACATACCTGTACAACATTTTTTGCACATTTCTTTGCTTTGCTTTGTGTCTAACCTCGCTCTTATATGCTCAATGTTTGTGCACATGTATGTGGCTGTTTTAAGTGCAGACAATTTTGCTACCATCACAGTGTGTTTTGTTGACATTACTCTATTCTTATGTGCTGCCTTGTTACAATTTTCTTTATTCTTATTTGAATAACTACTAAACAATTAGTATAAAGAATTCATCCAAGAAACTTTTATCTCGATCGCACTCAATCTGAAACGTTCACCTCAAACTGCTAACCCAATGTAGCAAAAAATCTGTACATGATGGAGCAAATTGGTTACCAGATTTGGATTCAGCGCACCAAAAAACGTAAAAATCAATCGAAACATTAGAGGCAGTTTAAAAAAAATTTTTTTTAGTGTACCTGTGTTATTTTTTTCAAAGTAATTTTGGCTTTAGTTTTCAGCAAGGACAAAGAAATGGCTTATTGTGCAAATAATACTCACTTCCCTATTTGGATTTTTGAGAACAGCAAAATACTGCAGGCACACTTTGGCTGTAATTTTATAACAAATCGCCTAGGTAAATAGGACAGGAAGGCACCTATTTGTCACCTATATTACAATAGACAAAAAACTAGATCAGGTCTATATCAAGAGTGAACTACAATCCCACTTATATACACTTAAATTCACTCATGTAAATTCAACACATTGTTCTATGTGCCAACGGTCTCAGATAAACGGTAATTTTGACACTTTTTATGGGTATTAAAACTCTCCCAATATTGTGTCCGTTCACATCAATGACCAAGGCACTTTTATTTTTCTAATTATTAAATCACTGCATTGCTTTTGTTCTTTTTGCTGTTTTTGTTTTCTTGTTATCTTTTCTTTAAAACCCAATCACCACTCTACTTATCTTATGTAGAATGGTGTCATTCAACGTCCCTTCCAACTTGATGAAAAAGAAGAAGAACCCCAACGCCTCAACATTCTAAGCGCTCCGGCGTTTCTCCTAATGGGTTTGTCAAGGGGATCAACATGATACTTCTGAGGGTTATTGAAACACTTGTTTTCCTCTTGGTCTTTACAATATTTTCTGAAGCAACATAAACAAAAACGGTAGTCTTACATGGTTGAATATCATTAAAAACATGTTAAACGTTTTCTATATACACACCACTATTTTTTATTTATTTACCCCAGTTCTTTATTCTGCACCGATCTTCAACACTGTCGGTCGTTGCTGAACTCTTCACCAAAAGACGCCGCGCATGCGGTCTGTGCAGTATTTAATTCCCAATTTCCTCCTAATTTATTGGAACCTGTCAGATACACGCTAGCCAATCCACACTAACGTTAAGCCCTTCTGGTTGAACTGAGCACAAACGATGAATCCACCATTGTTCCCGATATGATAGTGTTTCTTCCTGTGACTTCCCTTGTGTCCCGTGGAGCACTGTTTCTATACACCAACATTGTAACATGGCAAAACTATGACCTAAATCTAAACAGTGTTGTACAATAGGGGCTTCTATGCGACGGCATCTCATTCTACTTTCATGTTCCTTCATTCGAGTTTTAAAAGCACGAATCGTTTTCCCTATGTATAAAAGAGAGCAAGGACAGCGAATAGCATAGACTACTGATTTAGATTCACAATTGGTTAAATCTCTCAAGTAATAAACTTTCCCACGATGTACAAATTCTGAAATTTCCAATGAAACTGTGCAGATACTACAGTGTCCACATTTCGTATGCTTTCCAGTTTTTTTACTCATTGGAACCCAATCCAATGGTCTTAGAACAGTGGGAAAAAGATATTCTCTCAAACTTTTACTTTTCTTCCAAACGCATCGTACTTCTTTGTCCTGTAGCCCTGGTACCACTTCCAAAATTGAGCGATGTTTTTTTAAGATTTTTTGGATTTTTGTACTTAACGGCGAATAAGTAGTAACCATGTTCACTTTCCGCTCATCCATCTGTGTAACAGAATTTTCTCTCGGCATCAATAAAAGGTCTCTATTATTATATAATGCCCGGCAATAGGCTCGACGAATTATCACTTGTGGATATCCTCTTCTCAAAAAACTCTGCTGCAGATATCTAGAAGCCTTCTTATATTCTGCCACCGTGGAACAATTCCTCCGATATCTCAAAAACTGTGATGTAGGGAGACTGTCCTTCAAGCCTGTGGGATGAGCACTAGAATAGTGCAGAAAAGTATTCTTATGGGTGGATTTACTACCATTTTTGTTTATGTTGCTTCAGAAAATATTGTAAAGACCAAGAGGAAAACAAGTGTTTCAATAACCCTCAGAAGAAGTATCGTGTTGATCCCCTTGACAAACCCATTAGGAGAAACGCCGGAGCGCTTAGAATGTTGAGGCGTTGGGGTTCTTCTTCTTTTTCATCAAGTTGGAAGGGACGTTGAATGACACCATTCTACATAAGATAAGTAGAGTGGTGATTGGGTTTTAAAGAAAAGATAACAAGAAAACAAAAACAGCAAAAAGAACAAAAGCAATGCAGTGATTTAATAATTAGAAAAATAAAAGTGCCTTGGTCATTGATGTGAACGGACACAATATTGGGAGAGTTTTAATACCCATAAAAAGTGTCAAAATTACCGTTTATCTGAGACCGTTGGCACATAGAACAATGAGGAAACCTATATTACAATGACATACAGGCACCTTCGTCTCTATTAAATACTAGCACAAATCAAGCCTAGATTGAAGGTGTGGACATTATGCCTGCCCGAGAACATGTACTTTACATGCAGAAGCACGCATTTTATAAAATATGTGCATAAATCGTGATTCTGCCCATGTTCTGCCCCAAGCATGCCTACTATACGAGTATGTGCTGGCTTGCACCACACATACTTTTAGATGTCAACTGTTCTTACAAGAGGCCATTTATATGCATAAAACAGCATTTTACACCCAATTACTGTTTCTAAAATTATCCTCCACATGCATACCAATAGCACAGGAGGCTAGTGATAAAGGTGTGAGGGAGGGGGCAATGCAAACTCTCTAACAGATTGGCATAGCCTGGAGCCCCTATTGAGCTGGGGTAAAAGTTAAAGCTGATATTAAAGATTCAAATAAAGAATGAACGTGTGACAATGCAATCCACGGTTTGTACTGGGTTAGTTCGTGTGACAATGTCAGTCCGCAAAACTGGAAATCAAGTATTTTTAAAAATGGAGGGATCAATGAAGGGAAGAAATATTATTGAAATATCAGAGGTAAAACCTTTAAAGGGAAGTAAAGAAGGACACAGTGAAGGAATTTATAAAGAGCATGGGCTGGAGGGAGCCAGTGAGCAATAGTTTTCAAGAGAGCAGAAGGTTCTGGGCTGTAAGTTCCAGGTATTCTCTTTATGGAACCTACTGCAAGATTTCAGCATAAGGTGCTAGCAGTGATGAACTGGGTCTGGCCGTTCTGTGCAGCAGCTAATTGGGTACTGGGTAAATGATGACAAGGTCTGTGCATACTAACGTGCCCATGTTCCTTTCAACTCTGATGGCTATGCAAATTTGCCCCTTCCATATGGGTGGAGCTACATTCTGAGAGCATGGTTACAGTGGTAAGAAGGGTGCTAAAATTCTGAAATTGTTAGGCTGGCTATATTTTTTCCCCAAGAAGAGGTATGATGAGGAAGGAGACATGCAAGGATGTGTGGGTTATGTGGCATCAGTAAAGACACTTTGCAAAATGAAAGTTATTTTGATTACATATTGTTCTTTTTTTCAGTTTCTTTTTATCTTACTTTCTGCATGTTGTAGAGGTGGCATGCCAGGACATAGCCAGCTTAACCTGGGTAACAGGAGATGAAATGGAAACCTCTGTGTACCCCAGATGGAGTAAGTATTTAATATCTGGCTTCAAAACCATAATCACAGCTCAGTGCCTGGCAGTATGTGCATTCTGGAATATTGGTATTTCAGCCACTTGACATCATGCCAGCATTTATTTCAAAGGCCTTCTTCACTATGGATTTTTCCATACGCACTGAATGGGAAAATGTTCTTTTGGGATAAGACCCACAGTGTAGCATAAATCAAAGAAGTCTCCTTCCCATCCTCAGGCATGTGCATGGATATCTCCACCACCTGAAACACCCCTGTCATCATTTACCACTCACAAGAAAAAAAAAAAGAAATGTTCAAAGCTACGGTATTTGGACTCTGAGATGTTTACGCAGCAAGCCCACTTTCAAGCAACATTACTGGAACTGTCCTAAGAACATGAAAGTGCCATTCTATTGCTTTCTCTTTTGGTATTGTCCCTAGATCTCCTGTCAGTTCTTGTCCAAATATATTTCATTTCTTAGTATCGGCATACGTTTTCTTTAAAGCAAAAGGCTAGAGAGGCGGAGTCTTTAAAGACTACACACTGACAAATCATATTTAGGAAAAGGGAAATTTAAAGAAAGAGGGAGTGATACTACAATTAAGATGTCGTTTTAGTTCTTCAGAAATTGGAGGTTGGTAATTAGGCGGCACACTGATGTAAATACTGTTTTACATGTTTTGATTATGTCTATACGGCCAATTTACAAAACTGAGGCAGCTCGCAGAAATGAGCTGGCACCCCACAAAGGTTTTCTTGTGATGCTGTCTCATTTAAATAATGGAAATGAGAAATGCAGCAATTTTCTTGCCATAAAATCCATGCAAAATCACAGATTTTATTGCAAAACAACTTAACTATACCTCCCTAAGGAGGAATTTTGTGAATAGAAAATTCTGAACATTAAAAAGGCACCTAGTGCACATAAAATGTTGCAAACAAGCTAAAAAGCACTATTTCTCATTATAACATGCAGGAATCCCACAGTAAATTAAATTTTGCCTTGTAGTGGCCAGAAACATCACATATTCCCAGCCACACACAGCAAGATAAAAATAGAAGCCCCAACTAAGGCCCACTATGTTTTAAACAATCAGACCAGTGATATAACACCAATAGCTCCCCACCCCTAAAACAAACCAGCATTCCCCCAACCTATTTTATGTATTTATTTATTTGTTTAGAATATGGTTGCCTCCATGGACCCTCCTCCTACCCCTCTGATTCCTCATCCATTTATTAATCTCAAAGTCCCCCTATCTAGCCCCGATATCGCCCTCTCGTCCCCAATCCCTGAAGAAATTGAAGCCTTCCCCACACTGCTCCACCCCTGAAACCCAATCCATTCATTCATTAACATCAAAATCCTCACTTTTCAACTCATGATCCATGAAGAAATAGACAAAACCCTGCCTCCAGCCACCCCCCTTTGACACATACTGCAGTATCCCTGGTGGGTAGTAGGGGGCAGGAATGATCCCAAATTTCTCTTGCTCTGGCATCTCCCATTTGAAAAATGATGTCTGCGGGCCTCTAGCAGTATTCTTGGGGTACTACTGCTGGGAGCCTGCAAGCACCATGTTTTAAATGGTAGCTGCCATGGCAGGAATAACGGAATCACCCCTGCCCTAAAAGTCTGCCAGAAAATTTGGAAGACAACATTATGGCCAACTGACTGGAAAAGATCTGTGTTTATACCAATACTAAAGAAAGGTGATCCAACTGTGGAAATTATCGCACAATTGCTCTGATCTCACATGCCAGCAAGATTCTACTGAAGATTATTCAACAGAGACTACAACCATACCTGGAACAAGAACTACCTGAAGAGCAAGCAGGGTTCAGGAAAGGGCGAATAAGAGACATCATCGCAAATGTGAGATGGATCCTTGAAAAGACTAAAGAATTCCAAAAGGATATCTATATGTGTTTTATTGACTACAGCAAGGCTTTTGACTGTGTAAACCATGAAAAATTCTGGGCCACATTAAGAAGTATGAATATACTAGAACACCTGATAGTTCTCTTGCACAACTTTTACATTGATCAAGAAGCAACAGTTTGAACGGAACAAGGAGAAACAGAATGGTTTAAAATCAGCAAAGGTATACGACAAGGCTGCATACTTTCCCCCTACCTGTTTAATTTATATGCAAAACATATCATCAGGGAAGCAGGACTGTATGAAGATAACAGAGGTGTGAAGATTGGTGGGAGACTCATTAACAACTTTCACTTTGCTGATGATACCACATTACTAGCTGAAAGTGAAGAGGACCCAAAACATTTGCTTCTCAAGATCAAGGAAAATAGTCTTAAAATGGGCCTGCACCTTAATGTAAAGAAGACAAAAATCCTGACAACTGGCAAAATCAATAAGTCCATCGTTGATGGATAAAAATTGAAATAGTGGACAACTTTAACCTACTTAGATCAGCTATCAATCAAGAAGCGACAAGCAGTCGAGAAATCAGATGACGCATTGCTCTTGGCAGAATGGCTATGAAGGACCTAGATAAGATTCTCAAGAGCAGAGATGTCTCTCTCCATACAAAGATTTGACTTGTTCAAGCCTTGGTATATTCAATAATGTCAAATGGATGTGAAAGTTGGACAGTGAAAAAGACAGACAGGAAGAAAATTGATGCCTTTGAATTATGGTGCTGATACTATGTATACCATGGACTGCCTGAAGAACAAACCAGTCAGAGGAGATCAAACCTAAGCTTTCTTTAGAAGCTCAGATGACCAGACTATTATAACTCAGCCATTGCAGGACTCCCACAATACCAATTGCGACGCTTTCAGCTCGTCCAGAACACCACCGCCCACCTCATCACCAATTCCACTCCTTTTGATCATGTCACTCCCCTCCTCCTTGACCTTCATTGGCTCCCTATCAAAGTCAAGTTTGTTTACAAGCTACTCATCATCACCCACAGGGTCTTTCATACCAGTACACCCCAATACCTTGCCGATCTCATTCACCTCCAACCTGCTCCCCGTCTCCTCCGCTCTGTACATGGTAACCGCCTTTTTCTTCCATCCCCAACCCAGGCCTGCCTCGAATTCACCCGCCACTCATCTTTCTTCTTCCTCAATCCCGCCCTCTGGAACTCACTCCCACATCCCCTTCGCACAGAACCTTCCTTCCCCCGGTTTAAAGCCCTGCTTAAGACCCACCTTTTTCTGCCAGTACCCTTCCATCTAGACCAGTACCCTTCCATCTAGACCAGTACCCTTTACACCCTTTCCCTCCCTTCCCATTTATCTGGTTTGTTATGTATGTCCCCCTCAGTTCTCTTTTCTGTTTTTCTTTCTCTCCTTTACGACTTCCTTTCCTATCAATTAATGGCATTCCATTCTTCCTTTTTCTTTTCTGGCAGCCTGTGTTTTATTGTACACCGCCCTGACGCATAAGCTTGGGCGGTATATGAAGTCTTACAAATAAAGATAAAGACTTTGACTTTCATACATATCATGCAGAGAGAGAGATCATTAGAGAAAGACATCATGCTTGGCAAGGTAGAAGGTCAACGCAAAAGAGGAAGGCCAGCAATGAGATGGAGCGATACAATAACAGCAACTATGGATGCCAGTCTGTCAACAATGAATCGTCTGACTGAAGACTGAACGCAGTTTAGGTCAACTATCCAGAGGGTCACCATTAGTCGACACAGATTTGATGGCAATTAAAAACAACAACAACAACAATTGCTGGGAGCCTGCAAGCACCATTTTTTTAAATGGTAGCTGCCAAGGCAGGAATAACGGAATCACCCCTGTCCTCAAACTACACACCAGGATATCCCGGTAGGTGCCAAAAGGAGATGGGGGTGGGGTTTCATTTATTTTTATTTACTCTTAATCACTCTTCAAAACTGATTCTCTTCCACCTTTAGAAGGAAACCCTGAACTGAATACTCCCCAGGTGGGCATGAGGACTAAACTGTCGTCACTCAAGGAATGACAATTACCAGGTAAGTGTAATTTCCATTTCCTTATTGTTCCTCCAGTTTAGTCCTCCACCACTGGAGGTATACGAGGTGCGAGCAGGTGTGGTTGATTTGTTGATGGGGAATTTAAGGCAGACAGCGACGTTAAAGGATCATGCACTGGAGGTCTTTACATTTCGTTATAAAGTGGGGGGTTTTGGCGCCAATTTCAGGTCCCTGCAAGCGGCGGCCATTTTGTACTGGCAGGCTTGGCTGCGTGGCGGACCTCCGAAGCTCGGCGCACATCGGGGGTCTGGTAGACATTAAATATAAGTCGCTGGCATACACAATAAACGCTGTTATTTGTTTTAATTATTCAAGCTGTACGTCTGTGCTAGCTCCGCTGCTCTTTTTAGACTCAGGGCAGCCGCAGGGAGAGCAGGGGTTGTCAGCAAGGCACTTAGCACTAAAGGCGTGTGCCTATTTGCAGCGAGGCCAACTGTAAGTGGCTAGTAGGCTTGCTCGGACTCCCACAGCAGCAGCAAGGACCGTCAGTGGACGGAGGCGCTTCTGGTTCCCTCGCGTTTCCCGTGCCGCAGATTGCCCACGTCTGGCGGCAGTTCCTTTAGGTTCGTTATGTATTTTTCGTTATTTATTAACTTTCTTTATGCCTTGCCACTCAATTGATTGAGTTACTCTGGACTTTTTAAAATGGATAGAAAGGTCTTGGATTCTAAGGTTGGGCTTGGCCGAGAATTTAAAAGTAAAAAAAAAAAAAACCTGCACTGCAATGCAATATCAAGTTTGAACTCCGTTCTCTTAGAGCTAATATTGTTTGTCTCTGCTAGAGACTATATCCTCGGTATACCAAGGCAAGCCCCTGTGTGTCCCCAGGAGCCTACCTTTATTTTTGGTTTCTCCTTCGTCATGCGGGCAGGCATGGTGGGGTCTGGAGCACATGAGCTGGCTCAAAAGGGGTAGAGTCAGTCTCTGACACAGTTGGTTTCTTTAGTACCTTGAAATCGAAGGCACAGAAATTTCTGGCTCATGGCAACCAGCTGCATGTGGTCTTCAATATTTAGGAACGCAGGTATTTACTCCCTTGTTGTATTTGCCGTACCTGGGGGAGCCATATACTGGAGAATAAAGTAGGACAGAGCATTCTGTTTAGGT
Source organism: Ichthyophis bannanicus (assembly GCA_033557465.1). NCBI lineage: Eukaryota > Metazoa > Chordata > Amphibia > Gymnophiona > Ichthyophiidae > Ichthyophis > Ichthyophis bannanicus. Next base: position 797,211,443 of record CM066032.1, read on the forward strand.
GGAGCCGGTGAGGCTACACGGGGTTGCGGATCCTGTTCCTTAACCAGGTTCAGTTTCAGGGTGTGCCTGGGGAGGGTCGCCAGTCTTTCCCTCCTGGCCGTCCGGGCCGTAGTGTATGCCATGGGATAGTTTCAAGGGATGCCTTCCATTTACTTTTTCAGCATTTCTTGTGTATGCAGCTCAAAGCTGTTTCAAGGCACAATTACTTGAGGCAGACATGTGCGTTAGGCTTCGTCGGATAGAGGCCATGATTGTTACGGTGCCAAATTCGGAACACGGTGGGCCTGGTCAGTTGTTATACAAGACTGATACTTTGTTATTTCTTTTGAGAGCGGTATTATGGAAAGTCACAGACAGAATTAAGAAGGTGTTGAAAAAAAAAAGAAAAAAGTAAGAGAGCTAGTGGATGGAACGCTAGTGACATATGGTCATCTGTCTATGGTTAGTGGGTACTCGCTCATTCGGGAGTACTCCAACAAGGTATATTGGTCCCCTCTGGGGTGTCGGGACTTCAGGCAGCGCTGTCACTTGATCAGAGCGTTGGAATATATCTTGGCTTCACTGGCAGCCGTCCGGTGGTCCTTATAGTGAAAAATTCAGGAGGACGGCAGCTCTTCTGAGTCATGCCTCCGTAGTTTCTCTTTACCGGCCGATTGCTGTTTGGGGAAGAACAGACAAATTAGTGATAGTTTAGTTCTGGTTTTTCATCCTGAAAATGCCGGCAGAAGGTGCTAGCAAATCCTCAAACATTGGATCGACTCTTGAAAATAGGAGCAGGGGCCAATCTCGAAAGCAACCCACAGCATCAGTCGTTCCGCCATTTATTTTGTGGGGCCATAGAAAGACGGGTTCCCTCAACCTATTATGGTCCTCACAGGTGTCAATCGCTGTATTCGGATGCCTCATTTCGGGAAGGAAACAGCGCGTTTGGCCATGGTGGCGGGCCGCCGAGGGAGGTTCTTGACTTTTCTCGAACTCACGGAAGCGTATCAGCATTCCTAATGGGGCTGCTCATTTTGAGTCTCTGACGTTCACCTTGCCGTGGGGTCGCGACGCCTTTCAGGCGTGGCCCTTCGTCCTGGCAATGGCTCCACGCACCGGCACAAAGGTCAGAGTGGTGCCAGCGACAGCAGGGAGGACGTATCACAGCTTAGTGCCCTCCTATCTCGACAACTGGTTGTTTGGAGCGAAAGCCAAGGTCGAGAAGGAGCAACTTTCGGACAAAGCGGAGTGGAGGAGTGGCCTAGTGGTTGGGTCAAGGTACTTCAGGCCAGAAGGTCGGGGGTTCAAATCCCACTAGAGGACAGCAACCTTGGGCCGTAAGGACTGGGGTTTCTAGTCCCACAGGTGCTCCTTGTGGTCTTGGGCAAGCCATTTAACCCTCTATAGCCCATGTTCCCTGTAAAATAGTTATCTCCATGTTATAATGCCCTGTTCAATGTAATTTCAGTTTGTTCAATGTAAACCGCACTGATGCAGAATAGCGTGGTATATAAGAAAATTAAAATAAATAAATAAATACAGTTTCTAAAAAGGCTCGGCTGAATGATTAATCTGTCCAGGGGTTGGTTGTTTACGACTCAGGGTATGGAATACCCGGACGTATGCTTCTTCACCCTGAGGGGAGGGGTATCTTTGCCGGTCCGGCAAGCCAAGCTATTTGTCGGCTAGTACGCCAGTTCTTACTCCTCCCGACACCGCCGGCCTGGAACTACCCTCGCTAGAAGCAATGGCGGCGATCCTGGAAGTTGTTCTTTGGACCGTATTGCACTGGCGGCCATTACAAACAGCGATGCTGGGCCATTGTTCTCCCTAGAGGGGGGCACTGAGCAGGGGCCTTCCCTGTACTCTTCAGGTCAGGAAGTTCATCCAATGGAGGATCGCTCCGGAACATCTAGTAACGGGCCTGCCTTTGAGGCAGCCGCAGTGGCTACCAGTGTGGACAGATGCAAGTCTCGTGGGTTGAGGGGCTCAGGGGGGCATCCTCTTCACGCAAGGGGCTTCATAGGTTTAGGAGAGGCAATGGTAGTTCACCCGACTCGAGCTTCTAACAGTGGCTATGGTGCTGCGGGCGTTCAAGACCAAGGTAGAGGACCGTGCACTTCAGGTGTTTTCGGACAATTCTGTGGCAGTGGCTTACATCAACTGGCAAGGTGGAATGGAAAGTGTGGCCATGGAAGAATAAGCAGGAACATGGTTCCCTTGGGGGAGCTCCGGCCACTTGCAGTCTTGGCAGCACACAGCGTAGGAAGGAACAAGTGGAAGGCAAACTTCCTCTGTGGGGGTCCGACTGGATATGGTAGAAGGGGAGCTCCATCCGGAAGTGTTCACTCAGATAGTCCGCAGATGGGGTTCGCCGATATTGGATAGCATAGCGACTTGGCGTTCCGCAAGGGCAACTCGCTTACAGCAGGAGTCGAGGATGGAGGTCGAAGGGGGTTAGACACCTTGATCCAGTCTTGCTCAGCATCAGGTCTCCTCTTTGTTCACCATGGGCGTTTATAGCTCATCTGGTTCAACTCATTGTAGCCCATCGAGGAAGAGTGCGGTTGGTGGCCTCAAATTGGCCGAGGCGGCCATGGTATGCCGATCTGGGTTGGCTGCTTGAAGGAGAGCCTTGGTAGTGGCAGAGATGGGAAGATCTATTCCTTCAGAGTCCACTTCAAATACTTCAGGTGGCTCAGTTATCCCTTACAGTTTTGGCCCTCGAGGGGGTAATGTAAAAAAAAAAAAAAAAAAACCAGAAACGAGAAGGTCGCTCATGAGCGGTCATTCCGACCTTACTAGAGCCAGAAGGAAATCCATCTTCCTTACTCAGGTCCGCATAGGGTGCATATTTGTGGAATAGTGTTCGAGGCGCCATCTTCAGGCCGCTACGGGTTTGTTTGTTTGCTAGATGGTGTTGCGATAGAACAGACAGCCAGCTCTTTAAGAGTGCCATTAGCAGCACTGCTGTGCTTAGAGGTCAGATTCAGGGTGTGTCCCCCAGTTCTCACAGCAACTTAGTGTGTTTTCTTAAAGCGGTGTCTAGGTGGCGGCCTGCTCGCAGAGTCTTCGTACCGCCGGGGGATCTCAACCTCAGGCTAGGGGCATTGCCTAGAGAAACCCTTGAGTCTTTCCAGCACGCGTCCGTCAAGGATGGGATCTTGTTGTGAACCTCCTCCTGCAGCTTGGAGACTGGGCATGTCAAAATCGTGACATCACTGGATATAGCCTGCTGGTCTCTCCCATCAGCCCCAGTAAACTATTGACAAAGCCGACTCAAAGGAGCAACAAATAAGTAGTTATTATATCAACCGTAACATTAACTTAACTACAACCTTGAATATGTACACCTGAGAATGTCCCAGGCAGACCTTTCTTACACCCTTTCCCGCTACACACAGAATCAGCAAGCAGAAAGAGCGAGAATGATCTATTTCAAATACCGACCTACCTGTAATCTTCCGTACTTCCAACCAACCATTCACTGCCAACGATATTACCCCGGGTGGGAACGAGGACTGAACTGTCATCACTCAAGGAACTACAATTACAAAGTAAGTGTAATTATCATTTCCTTATCGTTCCTCCAGTTCAGTCCTCCACCTCTGGGATGTAACAGAGCAGTAATCATTGGGAGGGACCTTTCCAGCCGGCTCATAACACTGCCGACCCAAAACAGGCATCATTCGCCACCGCCACATCGAGGTGGTAGTGCCTACTGAAAGTATGAAGGGAAGACCAGATGGCCGCCCTACAAATTTCCCCCGGCAGAACCAAACTGTGCTCCGCCCAAGAGGATGCTTGCGACCTGGTAGAATGAGCTTGTAGGCCTGTCGGCGCCGCCTGACCTTGTAGCAAATAAGCTGATGCAATCGCCTCCCTAATCCATCTGGCAATGGAGGCCTTTAAAGGGAAGTTTACTGAGACGGGACTTAGACAAACCATCGGCCGCCCAATTTCTCAACCACAGAGATCTGTGCGTGGCCACCGCCGAAGCCATACTGTTAGCAAATCCTCTAATCAAGTCGTAATGGACGTCAGCGAGATACACCGAACCGGACTCAAGACAACCCAGCTCCTTGACATCCTCCTGGTCTAAGCGCGTCAACTGGCATAGACGCTGGACCCAGCGAAGACACACACGTGCCACCCAATCTCCACAAATGGAAGCCTGCAATGACATGGCATCCGCTTCAAACGACTGCTTCAGCAAGCCATCGACCTTTCAGTCCTGTGCATCCTTTAAGGCCGCACTGCCTTCCACCGGTATTGTCATCTTCTTTGTAACGGCCGACACCGCCGCATCAACTCTCAGCCAAGGGATAGAGCCTATTCATAGTCCTGATCCCTCTAAGACCCGCTTCCAGCTGATCCCACTCGTCCTGGATTATCCGGTCAACTACCTGGTGAACAGGGAACACAACCTGAGTCTGTCTCACAGCCTGAATAATAGGGTCTTCTGCCTCTTCCTCATCTGCCGTCTGGACAACGAGATTCAACGTCTGCAGGGATTCCGTAATCAACGCCGACAGCTCCTCCCTGCGAAAGACCCGTATGATTTTTGCCTGATCCTCGGGTTCTGGGATCTCCCCTTCTTCCGGATCCTCCATCCCCTCCTCGTGCTCCAAGTTGGGATCTTCGGTCTCCGGCCAATCGCCCTCAGTGGGCGATAACTCCCCGGTCCTCGCCCTCTTGGGCACCGCCTGACCCACGCTCTCCACTTCAGCAACCCCTGATTGCTGCGTAAGAGCGGGCAGGGGCAAAGGCCCGGCACCGTACCCTGACGCTGCATGCAAAAGGCCTGGTGCATAAGTAATACTAAATCTGGGCAAAAATCACCGAGGTTCGTGCTCGATCCCGGGGTCGGGAGGACCCCTGACGGATCTGCAGAAACCTCCAAGTCTGGTCTTGGTAATGAGGTCCTCCCCACCTCGGCTACCTGCCCTGCCGAAGCCTCAGGGGACCCTTTCACCTCCATCTGCTGCTCCACACTGGAAGACAGCGCAGCACAGCTGCGGCAGACCCCGGAGTCAGCAGCAGTTCCCCTCCGGGTGCCGCAGATTACACACTTCGGACGTGTAGCCATCAGTCAACTGCACACCCCTTTCAGTTTTTGTTTTTGTCTTTTACTGTGATCCCAATGAGCTGAGGCACCTCCCCCCCCCCAGGAGAGGTCCCCCCTCGGGCTATAGGTCTAAAATGAGAAGGCCCCGAAACTCCCAGGGCAACTAACTAAAACCAGAAAATAAGAAATGAAATAAAGAACAAAATTAAATAAAGAAACAAAACTACAACTACAAGTAGTTAAGGAAAAGGGCTGCTAAGTCCTTCTCCCTGAAAAGAAGGGCTGTGTAATGATTGCGTTTGCACCAGAGCGGCAGCCACACGGCGCACACGCACTGTTCAAAATGGCCACCAACAAACTGCTGAAGGAAATGGCGCCAAACAGCACTGTGAAGAACCCCCGACCGTCAGCCCTCCACCATGTGGAGGCTGAAGCTGCGCGCCGGTCCCCCTGCTGTAGCTCTACCTTATCCTCCACTGTCCTGATTGTCCCGGCTGATCACCTGCACCTCACAGCCCCCCTGCTCACACTGGAGCGTGCCGCCGGCGAAACAGCACCCTACAGTGCTGGCCTCCGCTTGATCTACTGCAGCCGCGAACCTTGCGGCCTCCGCGGGATCGGCGGGGTAAGAGTGTGCGTCTGTTTGAGAGCTATCCCCCGGACAGTCAGGGGGGAGAGATCTGACCGCCCAACAAAATAAATTAACGGTGCCAGACAAAGCAGAGAGACCGGGACCGGGCCAGAAAGCAAAACTTTTTTACTTTCTTTTCCTTTTTTTTTTTTTTTAAAGAAATAGTACCAAACTCAAAATTTTTTTTTTTCAAGGAATGGAACCAAATTAACCTAAGCTACCCTACACTACAGGCTCCTTATCTGTTCCTCTAGTGAGCCCAGACCTAAGCTCACGACGTCCTCCTGCTGCATGGAGACTGGGCATGTCAAAATCGTGACATCACTGGATATAGCCTGCTGGTCTCTCCCATCAGCCCCAGTGAACTATTGACAAAGCCGACTCAAAGGAGCAACAAATAAGTAGCTATTATATCAACCGTAACATTAACTAAACTACAACCTTGAATATGTACACCTGAGACTGTCCGAGGCAGACCTTTCTTACACCCTTTCCCGCTACACACAGAATCAGCAAGCAGAAAGAGCAAGAATGATTTATTTCAAATACCGACCTACCTGTAATCTTCCGTACTTCCAACCAACCATTCACTGCCCGCATCAGCCCCAGAGGTGGAGGACTGAACTGTAGGGACTGAACACACTGGGGCTGATGGGAGAGACCAGCAGGCTATATCCAGTGATGTCACGATTTTGACATGCTGACAAAGCAGACTCAAAGGAGCAACAAATGAGCAGTTAAGGAATTAATTACATTTCTATGCTGAACCTTCAACTTTTAAAGTACAGTGCCCTGAAATAAAAGGCAAAGAACACCCTCCTCCTTGACCCTATCTTCTCACCCGCAGATCAGAGATAGACAGACAGAGGGAAAGGAAGGAGGATTAAAAGGGATCATATAAAGAAAGATACCCCCATGATCACCAGCATGACAGAACACGTTGCCCCCTTATGGACCGGAAACCCCCTCCAAACCGACGGCTTGCGTCTGAGTTGTTCATCCCCGGGCGGGAATGATGACTGAACTGTACTCCCTCAATGAACAACAATTACCAGGTAAGTGTAATTTCCATTTCCTTATCAGTTCTCCAGTTTAGTCCTCCACCTCTGGGATGTAACAGAGCAGTAATCATTGGGAGGGACCTTTCCAGCCGGCTCGTAACACTGCCGACCCAAAACAGGTGTCATTCGCCACCGCCACACCGAGGCAGTAGTGCCTACTGAAAGTATGAAGGGAAGACCAGGTGGCCGCCCTACAAATTTCCCCTGGTGGATCCAAACTGTGCTCCGCCCAAGAAGACGCTTGCGCCCTGGTAGAATGAGCTCGTAGGCCAGTCAGCGCCGCCTGACCTTGTAGCCAGGGCCGGATTTACCTTGAGTGAGGCCCTACGCCAACAAAAATTGTGGGCCCCCAGCAGGGGCGGCCCAAGGGGGGTGCGGACCTCATTTGCATAAGGGGCCTCATTTGCATAAATATTTGCATAATGTTACCATATACTAACTTTTAGTAAACGTGCCTCTTAATGAGTGTATGGATAAAGAAAGACTAAAAGATTTCTACATTACTATAATCCAGTGCCAACTGCCAGACACATTAGGAACTACTACAAACACTGCCCATAGTAAACCCGCCGTATCCTAACAGCACTACCAGGACTCACAAAGCACCATACTCTACCAATCAAAAGGCAACACTGCAAATATTAAACCAATACATTTCAGAGAACAACAATACATGACCTACTGGGGAAAGAGAACAAGTGGCAATGTCAAATAGGAATTATATAAACAGAACACCTCAGCTCAGTTACACATGCAGAACATAGACCATCACCAAACAAGTAATCACAATTTAGAAATAGGAAGACAATAATTAAACTGGGAATCCCAAAAGCCAAACTTGGAATGTACAACACTGTAGAAATAAAACTATACATTAATTTGCTCTTGTACTAAACAAAGCGCAGATGTTAATGATGCACATTTACCAGAGCTGACATATTCCAATTAATAAATTCAAAATAAAGAGATATTTTTCTACCTTTTGTGCATTTTTTTCAGCTGCAATTGCTCCAGCCACTTTCTTCTGGTTTCTTCGTGTCTTCTGCTAACTCTCCATCGTCTGCTGTCCATTTGTCCTTTCTTCTCTCTTCTAGATTTTTTTCCATTCTCTCTCTACATCTGCTTTAACATACTAATCTTTCTCCTTTTGCTCTTTCCTCATTCCTATTTCATCCACTCAAATTTTACCCCTCCATCCTCAATCCCCACTTACTCTCCCAATACCCGGCCAATTGTAGATTTTTTATCCCTCCCACACAAAATATTTTTCCCTTCTCCATTTTACTCTTCCAGCCCCATCCCATTCTAATCCTCCCCCAACATCAGCTCCCTTCTAGTTCCAGCCTCACCCAGCATCCATTCCCTTCTAGTCCCTGCATCAGCCCATTTCCAGTCCTAGCCATCCATCAGCCCATTTCCAGTCCTAGCAACCCCCCAACCCAATACCAGTCCTAGCCCCCCCATCACCCCACTTACAGTCCTTAACCCCCCATCACCCCATTTTCAGTCCTTAACCCCCCCATCACCCCATTTTCAGTTTAAGCCCCCCTATAACCCATTACCAGTCTTAACCCCCCATCAGCCCACTTCCAGTCCTAACCCCATCAACCCATTTCCAGTCAGCCCCCCATAGCCCATTGCCAGTCCTACCCCCCCCCCCCATCAGCCCATTACCAGTCCTAATCCCATCATCCCACCTCCAGTTTTAACCCCCCAGCCCATTTCCAGTCCTAGCCCCCCATAGCCCATTACCAGACAACCCCCATCAGCCCACAGCCCATTACCAGTCTTAACCCCCCCAAAGCCCATTACCAGTTCTAACCCCCCAACAGCCCATTACCAGTCCTAACCCCATCAGCCCACCTCCAGTCTTAACCCCCCAGCCCATTTCCAGTCCTAGCCCCCCCCATTGCCCATTACCAGACATCCCCATCAGCCCACAGCCCATTACCAGTCTTAACCCCCCCCCCTAAAGCCCATTGCCAGTTCTAAGCCCCCCCAACAGCCCACAGTCCATTACCAGTCCTAACCCCATCAGCCCACCTCTAGCCTTAACCCCCCCCAGCCCAGCCCAGCCCAGCCCCGCCCATTTCCAGCCCCAGCCCCCCAATAGCCCATTACCAGCCCTACCCCCCCCAGTCCATTTCCAGCCCCAGCCCCCCCAATAGCCCATTACCAGTCCTACCCCCCCCCCATAGCCCATTACCAGTCCTACCCCCCCCCCCCCGGCCTAAAGAAAAATGTAATTTAAAAAAAACCTGGTGGCTGCCGCCGCGGGGCCCCCTCTGCTGCCGCGGGGGCCCCGTCTACAAGCTGAAGCGGTGCGGTGCGGTGCGGTCGGGTCGGGTCCGGTCGGGTCTCTCCCTCCCTCCTTCCCTCCCTGCAGGCTGCGAGAGACGCGAAGATAGAGCGTCTCCTCGCGTCTGTGTTAAGCCGGCAGGGGCTGATGGGAAATCCCATCAGCCCCTGCGGGCTTAACACAGACGCGAGGAGACGCTCTATCTTCGCGTCTCTCGCAGCCTGCAGGGAGGGAAGGAGGGAGGGAGAGACCCGACCCGACCCGACCCGACCCGACCGCACCGCACCGCACCGCTTCACCTTGTAGACGGGGCCCCCGCGGCAGCAGAGGGGGCCCCGCGGCGGCAGCCACCAGGTTTTTTTTTTAATTGAGTTAAAAAAAAATTACCTGGTTCTTTTTTTGTGGGCCCCTGCCGGCTGTGGGCCCTACGCCATGGCGTACATGGCGTATAGGTAAATCCGGCCCTGCTTGTAGCAAATAAGCTGATGCACTCGCCTCCCTAATCCATCTGGCAATGGAGGCCTTAGCCACCGCCTCCCCTTTGAAGATACCTCCGAACAACACAAAAAGCCGGTCTGACTTGCAAAATACTTCAGAAGCCTTCCAATATTGTCGCAACGCTCGCTTCACATCCAAGCGACGCAGACTGCGGTACAAGTCGCTTCCCTCCAGTTCAGTCCTCCACCTCCGCGGGATCGGCAGGGTAAGAGTGTGTGTCTGCTTGAGAGCTCTCCCCCGGACAGTCAGGGAGGAGAGATCTGACCGCCCAACAAAAGAAATTAACGGTACCAAACTCAAAATTATTATTTTTTTAAGGAATGAAACCAAATCAACCTAAGCTACCCTACACTACAGGCTCCATATCTGTCCCTCTAGTGAGCCCAGATCTAGGCTCACAACGTCCTCCTGCTGCATGGAGACTGGACACACTGGGGCTGATGGGAGAGACCAGCAGGCTATATCCAGTGATGTCACGATTTTGACATGCCCAGTCTCCAAGCTGCAAGAGGAGGTTCACAACCCAGAGGTGGAGGACTGAACTGGAGGAACAATAAGGAAATGATAATTACACTTACCTGGTAATTGTAGTTCCTTGAGTGACTACAGTTCAGTCCTCCACCTTTGGGTTGTGAACCTCCTCCTGCAGCTTGGAGACTGGGCATGTCAAAATCGTGACATCACTGGATATAGCCTGCTGGTCTCTCCCATCAGCCCCAGTGAACTATTGACAAACCCGACTCAAAGGAGCAAAAATATGTAGCTATTGTATCAACCATAACATTAACTTAACTACAACCTTGAATATGTACACATGAGACTGTCCCAGGCAGACCTTTCTTACACCCTTTGCCGCTACACACAGAATCGACTAAGGACTATTAAATAACCTAAAACCATCTCCCACTATTACATACCAAACAAACAGGGAAACAGACCAACATATATTTTTGTCGGAACGTGCACCCTGAGGAACAATTCCTCTCGAAGTGTAAAGTTCCTTTTTATCTTTTATAAGTGGAAATTCCACTATTTAGGCCCCGAGAGAGTGACCTCCCAACACCTTTAAAATACAGTTAACTAACTTTAAAATAAAAAACTACTTAACTGAAGCAACAAGCTTGGATGTCCAATCTCCTTCATTCACCATTCAATTTTCAAAGGCCTCTGTTAGGTACAAGCCCTAAATCAGGACGAAAGGACGTCAGAAATCCAGCTCCATTCAATGTTTCTCTTCAGTTCAAAATGTAGCAATTCAAATGTAGCAGCTCAAATGTAACAATCCAATGTGGCAACAGTATCGAGAATGTCCATCTCAATTTCGTAACCCAACGTTGTGTTTCTGGCCATAGGCATTCCTGGCCCTTTCTCAAACCATGTCGCTCACTATACTCATGAAAATTGAACCCATTTAAACCCTCAAAAGTGGTCACGAGATCAGCTATTAAGGACCCAAAGACTCATGGGAAGTGTAGTAGCAAGCTCTATATAATACTCCACCAATCTAAGGACTGATTTAACCCATGTGGTTGAACAGTATTTAGAGTATAAATCCAAAATTGTTCGCGATAACTCAAAAGTGAGTCCCTGTCACCACCCCGAGATTTTGCAGGGATATAATCCAAAATCCTTCAACGCAGGTCAGAAAACTGATGGTTAGCACTTTGACAATGCATTACCATAGGAGCTGACTCTACCATATTGAGAATACGTGATCTATGTTCTTGAAGGCGTCGCTTCATCATTCGCGTGGTTTTCCCAATAGATAACTTAGGACATGGACAGATCAAAACATAAACCACAAAATAGGGAGAAATATAGCGGATTGGACTATTCATAACTCTGGTTTTTTGGATTTGCCCAGATCAGTAGGTCATTTCCCTTGTACCACCTGTGACTTTTGTAATTCCACGATAGAAGGTCCTTTTTGGGAAGTTCCTACTTGTAATCGATGGCTTTATAGTAAATATGCCACAGATTGTAAAACCTCTTTTGTGACCCATGCTCTCCACTTCAGCAACCCCCGATTGCTGCGTAAGAGCGGGCAGGGGCAAAGGCCCGGCACCTTACCCTGACGCCACATGCAAAAGGCCTGGTGCATAATTAATACGAAATCCAGGCAAAAATCTCCGAGGTTCGTGCTCGATCCCAGGCTCGGCAGGACCCCTGACGGATCTGCCGAAACCTCCAAGTCTGGTCCTGGTAATGAGGTCCTTCCCGCCTCGGCTAGCGGCCCTGCCGAAGCCTGAGGGGACCCTTTCACCTCCATCTGCTGCTCCACACTGGAAGACAGCGCAGCACAGCCACAGCAGACCCTGGAGTCAGCGGCAGTTCCCCTCCGGGTGCCGCAGACTACACACTGCGGACGTGTAGCCATCAGTCAACTGCACACCCCTCTTAGTTTTGTTTTTTGTTTTTTACTGTGATCCCTATGAGCCGAGGCACCTCCCCCCCCAGGAGAGGTCCCCCCCTCGGGCTATAGGTCTAAAATGAGAAGGCCCCGAAACTCCCAGGGCAACTAACTAAAACCAGAAAATAAGAAATTAAATAAAGAACAAAAATAAATAAAGAAACAAAACTACAACTAGGTAAGGAAAAGAGCTGCTAAGTCCTTCTCCCGGAAAAGCAGGGCTGTGTAATGATCGCGTTTGCACCGGAGCGGCAGCCACGTGGCGCACACGCGCTGTTTAAAATGGCCGCCGACAAACTGCTGAAGGAAATGGCACCAAACAGCACTGTGAAGAACCCTCGACCTTCAGCCCTCCACCGTGTGGTGGCTGAAGCTGCGCACCGGTCCCCCTGCTGTAGTCCTACTTTATCCGCCACTGTCCTGTTTGTCCCGGCAGATCACCTGCACCTCACGGCCCCCCCCCCCCCGCTCACACCGGAATGTGCCGCCGGCGAAACAGCACCCTGCAGTGCTGGCCTCCGCTCGATCTACCATGGCCGCAAACTTTGCGGCCTCCGCGGGATCGGCGGGGTAAGAGTGTGCATCTGCTTGAGAGCTCTCCCCCCAGACAGTCATCGGGGAGAGATCTGACCGCCCAACAAAAGAAATTAACGGTGTCAGACAAAGCAGAGAGACCGGGACCGGGCCAGAAAGTAAAAACTTTTTCCTTTCCTTTCCTTTTTTTTTTAAATTTAAAGAAACAGTACCAAACTCAATTTTTTTTCAAGGAATGGAACTAAATTAACCTAAGCTACCCTACACTACAGGCTCCTTATCTATTCCTCTAGTGAGCCCAGACCTAGGCTCACGACGTCCTCCTGCTGCATGGAGACTGGACACACTGGGGCTGATGGGAGAGACTAGCAGGCTATATCCAGTGATGTCACGATTTTGACATGCCCAGTCTCCAAGCTGCAGGAGGAGGTTCACAACCCAGAGGTGGAGGACTGAACTGGAGGAACGATAAGGAACAACAACTGCTGGGAGCCTGCAAGCACCATTTTTTAAATGGTAGCTGCCAAGGCAGGAATAACGGAATCACCCCTGTCCTCAAACTACACAACAGGATACCCCGGTAGGTGCCAAAAGGAGATGGGGGTGGGGTTTCATTTATTTTTTCGGAGATCATGTGGGTTGGAGAGTTGGTCAGGAGGGACTTTGAGGTTAGTAATTGGATTGGGGATACGGGTGAGAGGGGTAGTTTGGGTAAGCAACTCTGAGACAAGTAAATGAATGGGGACTCAGGGATGGAATAGGCGATCTTCTCTTTTAAATGGACTGAAGATCAGCAGTAGACAAAGGTTTGAGTACTGCTCTAGTTTTGGAAGGGACTGGGGAGTTGGTGGGGAATTATTGTAGACAAATTATTGGCCTATTTCAGAGCATCCCTGGGAGCACTGGCTTGGGCATTACAGCGCAGTGCTCTCAGGGGATGTCAATAACCTCTCGAAGTGTTGTTAATTTTCACTGAATAACACAGCATGCTAAATTTACCGTTGGCTGCATTATACACTTTGCATAATAATGAACTCCTTTGCATACATTTGCATGCTTCACAGTTCATTTTTATTTAACTGCAATAGAATAAAAATTTTTGCATTAAGCCGCGATACTGGTAAATAACACATGCTACTGTCAAATCACAGCTTAGTAAATAAATCTCTTAGATTGCAAAAAAAAAAGAAAAAAGGAACAGAACAAAATATTTCAAACATCAAACAGCTCCTTAGCTGCAAAATAAAAATCTGAAAGAAAAAAGGGCCTTAAAAACTGTTTTTTCACTTTGATTATATAGCAAACATTTTTTTGCTAGTGCTACTGCTTTAAATAGCACAAGACAAAGATATTTAGGAAGATTCCCAATAACTCTGACTATCCATGCATGCACCTTTTATAACTTTTAGTCCTGTACAGACTAAACACCATTCTGAAAACAGGTCACAAGCTAGGACTTATAAAAGTATTCATTCTTCCAATCCCTTTTCTTCCAAGGCTCCTTCTTTATTTGACTGTTTAAAAAATCTTTGCATCCTTTGTTATTCATCTTTTAACCTCGAGAAGACTTTTAGACATTTTGTTCTCATTCCATGTTTGTGCTACTGGATATTATTCATTCTGAAAAATCTCATTATTGGGAGGGGGAAATATGTGTTCAAATCTACATAGCCATAACTAGGCACGGGGACATGTACACACATTGAGGCCCAATTAGTTGGAACGAATTTGCATTTAGGTTAGTACCAAGCTAACAAGACTGTGGGGAGAAGAGGAGAAGTCTATGAGGAGGGCAGGAGAGAATGCAGAACAGGCCTCAGTTCCCTCAACAGATCCTTTCCGGGTGTCACTAAGCTGCAAAATATTTAACCCTTTGTTTGTGCCTTAGCAAGAATCATCTCTCTACATTATAACACTAGCACATAACACTGAAATCACTGAGGAATTGTGGTGGTAGGGGAACAAGAGAAAGGGGGCATGGGATTTTCATAATGGCATAGAATTCTTTGGAATTATCGATTACCCAGACTCACAAGATAAACAGAAATCAATGTTTTTGTTATCAAAATGGGACAACCCACCATAAAAATCTATCCTCGTGGTACTCCTAATCATGACCCTTGCACCTAGCTGATCTGCATAGGTGGGAGAGCACAAATGCACTTCCACGGAATGATCATTCCATCTTCTGTCCAACATCAACCCTGGGTCTTAAGGCCATAAACCAGGACTTCAAACCTGTCCTCGGAATCCAAATCCTGTGGGGTTTTCAGGATATTCACTATGGCCATGAATGACATCAAACTGCATCCACTGAGAGGATTCATCATGGGTATCATGAAAACCCAACTGGCTGTGGGGTTTCAAGGATAAGTTTGGGAAGCTTTGCCATAATCCCTCTTTTATGCAATTTCAAAACCAAAATCTGCTGCAATGGCCTTATATGAATCCCTACCGTAAGATTTGCAGTTCATGGTATTAATTTCGGCTGATGCATATACAGAAGTTCTTCATGCTCTTTCATTTGTTTGAAAGCAACAGTATTTTTCAAACCAGTCCTGGAGGACCCCCCCCCCCCCCCAGCCAGCCCAGTTTTCAGGATGTCCACAATGAATATATATGAGGAAGATATGCGTGCTTTCTCATGCGTATGCATTGTAGATGCCCTGAAAACCAGAGTGGCTAAGGGATACTCCAGGACTGGCTTGAGAAATACTGTACTATTCAAACAAAAGGCTGCAGAAGGAAATTCCCTTCGCTAGGTGAGAAAAACAACTTTTAGGAGAGAGAATATGGCCAAGAAAAAAGCTGCAGTCAGAGAGACCAAAGACACGGGTTTCCTTTACAGCATTTGCAAATTAAGCAGCCACTGCTACAAATATTCACAAAATGGCAGTGCCCTATCCTATTCTAGTGTTCTCAAGCTGTTCCTGGAGTACCTTTTAGCTAGTCTGGTTTTCGGGATATCTACAATGAATACAGATGAGGTAGATTTGCAAACAGTGGAGCCCATGTAGGCTCTCATGCATATTCATTGTGGATGTCCTGAAAACCAGGCTGGCTTGGTGGGGGGGGGGGGGGGGACTCCAAGGCTGGCTTGAGAAACCCAACTCTAATCCCCACCCCACACAGCCTACCACCGTGCTTCAAAAAAATTTACAGTCCACCAGCAGGCGTCTCAGGACGGTCCAACTCCACAGCAGCGATCCTGCAGGAGTCTAGGACAGGTGTTCATTAGCTGCACTGGCTCTGCTCTTCAGACTGATAGAGCAACCTGGCTAGGACTGAAAATGCTGTACCCTGACGGCCAATTCAGTCTGGAAAAATGATTTGGCTTCCATGGCAAAACCCAGTTCCCTGTGCTGATAAACGTTACCTTGTTTGGCAGCTGATAACACAATCCACTTTGTGATGTCATTTTGCCTCCTCCCGCCATTGATTTGATTCCCCGAGTTCCGTTTGCTGTAGCTCTTAACGAGATTCTGTAATAAGTAATGACAGTATGCTGGCCTTTGCTTGCTTCCTTTATCCACCACCCGCAGGCTTTTCAGGGCTTAGTTAAGGAGATAGCTGGGTTAAAGGCCAGTGGTTTCTTCATGTGACACACTCAGATATGTTCTAATGACTTATCAGGACAAAACTGTCCCTGTTCTTGACAAAATAATGAAGAGAAAAGAAGGGACTCTGCATGTCTTATGACAATCAGCCCTCCGCCTGTGCTAAGACAACTCCAGGACATCAGTACTTTACTTACTTGAGGGTAGTTTTAAAAACAGGCATCTGACATCAGCTAATGGGGTGAGGGGGATGAGAGAGAGATGGCAGAAGCTTTCAGGAGACACATGAAATTACGTCTCTGTCTTTCTAAGAATCCTGGGATCAAAAATGACTCTGCTCAGAGACATCACATGTTCACATATCCCAGGAAATCACGCTCCTGTATTTCAGGAGCAACGACAAATTCCTCCAAAGTGCAACTAAAGATGTGAATTAGACAGCTCCCTGAGGTCAGTTATAACCTGGTTCAAAGTCAGCACTGATACATTTTGGTTGTGTAAACCTGGATGTATGTAGATCCGTTTGGATTTGGCAATTATCTCCAGGTCGTAGAAACCTTTGAACAGTATTGATTACAGCAGTGGGCTGGGAACGAGGGAAGCCAGGGGTCAGATCCCATGTATGACTTGTGATCCTGGGCAAGTCACTTAGCCCTTCATTGCATCACGTATAAACTTAGATTATAAGCTCTCTGGTGACAGGGAAATACCTAAGTACCTGAGTGTAACTCATCTTGAACTGCTACTGGAAAGGCGTGAGCTAAATCCAAATACAAGACAATTTTCTAACAACAAAAAAACTGATGGTGGGTTGGGGCCAGCAGAAGGTCCCACTTTCTACTCCAGTTGCAAAGGGGAAAAGGAAGCAGGTTTAAAAAAGGTTCTGGGCTGGTGACCTGGCATGACTTTACCACTGCGCTTTAAAGAGTTCACTTGGAAGCGCCAATCTATGCATAGCCACAGCCAGAAAAAAAGATGCGAACCAGGAGAATATGGGGAACAGTTTGGCTTTATCTGGCCCAATATGCAGCCTGCTCTCGTTCTAACCTCCCTTTCAGTTTGTGTCAGGGTATATCCATCAGCCAAAAAAGTGTCGCTCGTTGCTCTCAAAGTGCAGAAAGCCACCACAACATTCACAGTGGTGCTGTTTGCTGAAGCAAGCATCTTAATCAGTGAATATACATACTGAGCAGTGACCACACAAGCACTATCCATTTAGAGTAGGCCTTCTATTCAACAAGCCTATCTGTGTAGCAGCTGAATATCACCATTAAACAAATAAATTCTGGTGCCACCTCCACCACTCCCCTAGCCCAGCCCCTATCTAGACGGATAACATCTGACCATTTAGTGATTTAAATGGCCCAATATTATCTATATAGAAGAAAATTCTACAAGAAGCTACATACATTTCTGCACCATTTACATGCATAAATTATAATATATTAGTCACTGGCATATATAAATTACATCACAAGTACTTTCACTGTGGTTGTGCACATGGGTGGAGCTGTGGAGCGCACACGCATGTAATTTCTAGAATATGAGCGTATGCGTGTAAGATATGCACCATTATGAAGAAAGGCTAAAAAGTTAGGGCTCTTTAACCTGGAAAAGAGACGGCTGAGGGGAGATATGATAGAAGTTTATAAATTAATGAACGGAGTGGAACGGGTAAACGTAGATCTATTGTTTACGTTATCAGAGTATAAAAAAACTAGGGGACATGCAATGAAACTACAGGGTAAACTATTTAAGACTAATAAAAGAAAATATTTTTTCACTCAACGTGTAATCAAACTCTGGAATTTGTTACCGGAGGATGTACTAAAAGCTGTTAGTGTAGCTGGGTTTAAAATAGGTTTGGACAAGTTCCTAGAGGAAAGGTCCATAAAACATTTTTAAGAAGGGACCCAGGATATCAATGCTTGACCCAATACAAGCATTATGGAACCTGTGTCTTTTGGGGAAACTGCTAGGTACATATGACCTAGATTGGCCACTGTTGGAAACAGGATACTGAGCTTGATGGACCTTGGTCTGACCCAGTATGGCATATTTATGTTCTTATTTACAGCAGCTTTAGAGCTGGTGTAAGTGATTGTGGCTTAAATTTACGCACTTTAGTGCCACTCAAGCTACTGTTCTCTAACATCAAATCCACGCAGATTTGACTTTAAAAACAGGCACAACTAATGATTATAAAAACGTATATGTTATTCTTATGGAAAATTTAAATCGAAGGGTTTGTTTCTTAGTGCTACAATATTGTATGCTTGGTTTGTTCCTTTCTTTTGTATTTGACATACACTCTGTTTTTTGTTAATAAAAATCTTTCTGACTAAAAATGTACATTAACTATGCAGGAGCTTATAGAATTTCCCTCATCATTTCTGAGAATATATGGATAGAAAAGTTATATATTCACCACCCACCGGTGAATACGTAACTCCTGCTGAATATAGACCTGCACATTTCTGAAAGGAACACTGCCTTGTGGTATAATCCTTTTTTAAATTTCTTGTACCGCAACTAAAGTAATTTCAAACCAGTTTTTCATGCTGTATTCCACAATGGTCCAAAAACTGGTTATAAGTTAGTTCTCAAATTGGGTGTGGAGGAGACTTACATAGTTTATGGTTATGGATTATTGCACTTTGGTTTGTAAAACGGTTTAATAAGAAATAGAAAAGAACTCCAACATAACTGGAGGGCTCCTATGCCATTGGTCCTGCCTGTTACAAATGCCCTTGTGACAGTGGGTCAGGATGTTAGGAGGTGAGGTCACCAGACAGGATCAGTTGTTGCCAAGGCAGGACACAGTAGGACACAGCACGAGTTGATTGCACAGCTCATCTAGAAACATTTACACATTTTTGTGTTAAAATATAGGCTCAGCTGCTTTCTGAACTTATGTTTATTTTTTTCCTTTTTTTTTAACATATCAGCAAATCAACTACTAACATTTGGTTATCCCCCTTATCACTCCCAACAATCGTTTGTACTTCAACTTAGTCATCAGTTGCTGACAGTGCAACTGCACAACCTGCAGCGACCCACTTCACGAGGCGACTCTGCTTTCCTGTGCAGCCATCGAGTTTTCTTCCCCTCATTATTGCACAGTCGGACTCTGCTGATGCACTGCTCCCCCTCCTCCCCCCGGCTCACATTCAGCCTTCAAGTAGGGGTCACAAACCCCCAATCCCAAACCAGTGTCCAAACATAAGAAACAGGATAAACCAGAGCTGCTCTTTCACCCTTCACCATTATCCTTGCAATCTGCCAGCGTGCCTTCTCCCTGTTATCTCAACCATCATATCCTGCACCTTCAAACTGTATCAGATAGAGAGCTGGATCCACTTGTTCCCTCCTCAATTCAAACAAGTTTGTCCCGACTTTTAGTTTTAGGGCTACCAGCCTTGTTCCTCCTTTTCACCTCCTCCCTCCAGTACCCTTTGGTAAGGAGATGGGGCTTTTCTATCTCTTTGTGACCTTTAACAATTTAGCCTTTATGCACCCCTCCCTTCCCACCCACCCACCCAGGTGATGAAGAGAGGGAGAGACACAGCCTCACTCTTTCTCTGTTACTATGCATGGACAGAAAAAGGCATCAGGACCACAAATCGCCATCACTAGCTGCTGTAGCTAATGGCTCCCACCCCCACACCTAAAAGTCAAGTGCATTATTTATTCTGCAGCCTCTATAGAACTGTAGAAAATGCTAACAGATGCTGTAAGCATAAATGTAGCAAAAACAAGAACATGTGGAAAGCAAAACCTTTTCTAAATAGTTGTAATACAGTCAGATCTTGCACATCAAAATATAAGCAAGCCAAGATGTGATTGCATTACATTTTCCTTCCTATAGAATCTGCTCTACATACCATCCTCCATGCCATAAAAATAATCCATACCCTCTGGCATGCGTTTTAACCAAAAATATTTCCTTAGCTTAAACTGATAATTATGAAGAATTCTGCACCCTTTTTATTTTAAAAATAAACTTTTCTCCTTGCTTGATTTCTGTGTTTCTGCTGAGAAACCACCGAAGCAGAGCTCGCTTTCCTGCTTTCTCTCATTTCCAACGATGGCGAGAAAGTGAAGCACCTGGCCATATTTGCTCAGATGTGGCCTTCTCCTCAGCGAGGGATGTCTTTCTGATGAATTAACCAGAACAGTGCTGGAAGAAATCATACTGAAATACTACAGTGCAGGGAAAATCCCACTTGGGAAACGGTGGGGGGGGGGGAAAGGGGGCATCTTACATTTAAAACAACCAGACTATCTGGAGTCCTCAAAATAGCAACGTTCCCATTTCTTGGAAGCTAAAAGACGTTTCAAAGCATAATTGTGGTCAACCAAATGAAGAGATAAATCACATTGCTGACAACTGTACTCAGGGCCACTTCAACCCCTTATGGGGCACTAGCAAAACATTTACGAATGGCCCCCCTCCCCCCACTGCTGCTCCTCTCCAAGACATGCAATGGCAGCGGTACATTTAAAAAGGCACCGCTGGCGCTGGAGTTACTTTCTCTTCTGGCCTCACAGTGACGTTCACGCTGCTGCCCCCTTCCCATTCCACCAATCCGAGGGGGCGGAAGCGGAAACAGCACCGTGGCACCAGAAGAGAAGGTAACTCCAGCGCCAGCAGTGCCTTTTTAAATGTACTGCTGCAGATGCATGTCCTGGAGAGGAACAACAGAGGCGGCAATGGGAGCGAGGGATGCTTTTACCTATAAGCAGCAGGGAACCCCACTGTGCAGGGCCCGGGGCAGCTGCCCCTTTTGCCCATAGGTAAAAGCAGCCCCGACTGTACTCTACGTCCACTGAGAGGAGGTTTAGTAAAGTGTTACAATGGTTAGTGTAGGGTTTCATGTGCGGCGGTAACTGTTTCCACGCACCAAAAATACAAGCAGGCTTAGCATGGATCAAGGTGGAGATGTGTGTGGGGTAGAGCAGGGACTTTGCAGTTAGCACAGGCATTTTTAATGCATACTAACTGGCAATATTGCACTTAGCTCGGGTACACTTAACATCCCCTCAATGGCTGGCATTAAGTACACTGAAAGTGCTTATCATGGGGGTGGCACGAAACCCACGCTAACTATATGGAGCATGCCAAGCATTCCTCCAAGTGCTAGCACGGGCCCAATACCCCCTATGCTAAGTTTCAGGGCTTAGCGCATGGTGCACTTTAGCAAACATGCTCCTGTAAATCACACCAGTACTAAAGCTATTCCATGGTTTCTAGATTTGGTCCTGAGCATTTAATTTTGTCTATATTCGCCATTAGCTGGAGTAAGAATTGCCACTTGAGAACAATTTCCTTCCAGGGCTCCCTGTTCCAGCTCTTCATTCTGTATTCATGCTTCCCCTGTGTCAGCATAATGCCCACAGGGGGTTCTGCACAGCAACACCTTGGCCAATTACGAGTTCTGAAACAACTGAAACACTAATATCCGAACAAACATTTAAAAAAAATCGAATCATCATAAGGACATTTCAATAGTTTTGTTTGCTGTAACTGCCATCTCTGCCATCACCTAAGAGCAGATGTGGCAGCTAAGAAGCGCCAGTGTGCCTGAGATAGGGCGTGGGCAGCAGATTTTCCAAGAGGGAAATTCTAGACCAATCTTGAATTTCTGACAGCCCCGTCCTGGTGCTTCACAGAGATGCCAAGGGTGGCATCTCCAGGGACGGCCCAAGGGTGATGGGGGGCCATGTGCAGAGACTTATTTGCATATCTACTGGACCTCATTTGTATACATTTAATTTATTTTATTTTAAAATGTATATGTTGCCCATCTAAAATTTTAGACGGCTTTCAAAGGAGCTCTTCACAAGCCTTTTTTTCCTCCTGGCAATGACTTAGGGGCATGTTTACTAAATATTAATGTGCGTTAAGTGCCACTGCGCCAATAGAAATAAGTGGGTGTTCCTGCACTTAGCACACATTAATATTTGTGAATGTGCGTTAACTTTTAAACATGCCTCTTAATGAGAGTCTGAATACCATTTGCATGGACAGTGAGGCTAAAGAAATACTACCAGATTTCTACATTACTATACTCCAGTGCCAACTGCCAGGCACATCAGGAAGTACTGTAAACCCTGCTCATTTAGAACCCATAGCAAACCTGCCGAATCAGAACAGCACTATCAAGACTCACAAAGCACCAAACCCTACTTATCAAAAGGCAACACTGCAAATATTAAACCAATACATCTCAGAGAATACCAGTACATCTCCTACAGGGAAAAGAGAACAAGTAGGACTGTGTCACATAGAAACTACATGAACAGAATACCTCAGCTCAGTTACACATGCAAACATAGAACAAGGGATCACAATTTAGAAATCTGAAGACAATAATTGAAATGGGAACCCTGAAAGCCAAACTTGGAATGCACAACACTGGAGAAATAAAACTACAAATTAATTTCCTCTTGTACTAAAGTTAACTAAACAAAACGTAAAGATGTTAGCGATGCACATTTCCCAGAGCTGACGTATTCCAGTTCATAAATTCAAAATAAAAAGTATTTTTCTACCTTTTGTTGTTTGTGCATTTTATTTTTCAGTTACAATTGCTCCAGTCACCTTCTTCTGGTTTCTTTGTGTCCTCTGCTAACTCTCCATTGTCTGCTGTCCATTTGTCCTTTCCATTCTCTCTCTACATCTACTCTAACATACTGATCTTTCCCCTTTTGCTCTTTCCTCCATTTCTTTCTTTATTTTTTTTTCATCCACTCAAATTTCACCCCTCCATCCTCATTCCCCACTTATTCTCCCAATACCCGGACCAATCGTAGATTTTTCTTCCCTCCTACACAAAATATCTTTTTCCCTCTCTGTCATCACTCCACCAGCTTCTTTTCTTCTCCAGCCAGTGCCATCACCTTCTATTCTTCCCCCAACATCTAAGAACATAAGATATGCCATACTGGGTCAGACCAAGGTCCATCAAGCCCAGTATCCTGTTTCCAACAGTAGCCAATCTAGGTCATAAGTATCTAGCAGTCTCCCCAAAAGACACAGCTTTCTCAATCCTTGTACTGGGTCAGGCAGTGATATCCTGGGTCTATTTTAATAATGGTTCCTCCAAGAACTTGTCCAAACCTTTTTTAACCCTAGCTACACTAACAGCTTTTACTACATCCTCCGGTAGCAAATTCCAGAGTTTGATTACAAGATGAGTGAAAAAATATTTTCTCTTAGTAGTCTTGAATAGGTTTACCCTGTAGCTTTATTATAGGGTGGTCCATAAAAATGAATTCCTGAATTCCTTTGCTCCCTGGCCTGATTCTGGTTCCATTTAGGTAGAAAACACTGTTTACAAAGTTTGAAGCCAATCAAATAATATTTAGGGGTGGCTCAACAAGTCTTGAGATTTCCCCCTGGGAGCAGATGACGAAATGTTGCATCATCTTGTATCATCCACTCAGTTCCACGCTGATTACATTTGATTGCGTCATATTTGAACTAATCTCGTCTCTGAGAGGTGGCAAAGACATTGTACTATTATCTTTGTATCTTTATTCTTTTCAGATGGCGAAAAAACGTGGTTTTTATCTCATTGAAGAAATGTCCACCACAATTCTGGGGGCCAAGCTCCCCAGCAAGGAGCAAGTGTTAAGTGTATTTTTACATCACCATATGACATTAAACAAAGGCGTTAGTGAAAGTGCATCTATTGTAACAAGTGAAGTAGAAGCTTACTGGGAAAAGGCCAGGCTTCCTGTTCAAAGAAATGACAAAATTCAAGAAAAAGTAAAGAAATTGTTCAATCAGTGGAAACTTTTGAAGAAAAACAAAGGGAGAGGAGGGAAACAAGAGGCAAATGAAAAAGAATTCCAGGTTGCAATGAAAAACCTATTTGATGTGGCGCATGCCAATGCAATGTCTTTAATTCATATTCAAAAAGACAAAGAATTCTTAATAGCGCAACGAGAACCAGGGCGCCACGGCTCAATGTGCGCGATGGACAAGAAACTGGCCAACACGGAAGCAAGATCGCAACAGCGAGAAGAAGAACTGAAAAGGCGCAGACAAAAACATGTTGCCGAAGCCAAGGCAACTACAAGCCAAGTTCAGCTGGAAGGATCTTCTTCCTCAGCAGAGTCAGGTGAAGACTCGTCGACATCTGCGGATTCAGATAACGGACAGAAGAAAGCAACTCCACAAACGAAGCAGTTTCGACCTAACAATGTCTGGACCCCAGAGCTTACAGCAGCCCTGGATCGGACAGGGACAACGGATCGCAATGCTCTGTTTGTGGTAGCTGAAACCGCCAGAAGTCTGGGACATTATCCTGGGGAGCTCAATATCAACCGCTCCAGCGTCAAGCGCCATAGAGAAAAGCACTGTCAGCAACAATGGACGGACCTGCACAACGCATTCAAAGCCGAAGGCAAAACATGCATTGTGCATTGGGATAGCAAGTTATTGCCATCTCTCCTCTGTTCAACCACATCCGTTGACCGCTTTCCAGTTTTGATAACGGCTGTCTCCACTGGAGAAACACAACTTCTTGGTGTACCAAAACTGACATCAGGAATGGGCGAGAATCAAGCTGCAGCAGTTTATGAACTGTTACAGGAATGGTGTTTGGATGAAAAGGTTGCAGGCTTCTGCTTTGATACAACTGCATCGAACACGGGACGTCGATCAGGAGCGTGCATTCTTCTAGAACAGAGACTCCGTCGCACAGTCCTTCATTTGGCATGCCGCCATCACATTTACGAAATAATTCTTGGTGCAGTATTCTCTACATGCTCTGGAGCTTCATCGGGTCCCGATGTCCAACTCTTTCGCCGGTTCCAAAAGAATTGGGGCTCCCTTGACAAGTCCAACTATCAAACTGGAAAAGACTTGGAGGTGCTGCAACCTGACAGGGATCGCATCATGAAGTTTGCGGAATCCAAGTTGGCACAGGGCAATCACCGAGATGATTACCTGGAATTCTTGGAGTTAACGATTGTCTGCCTTGGAGGGAATCTTCCTAGTTTCAATTTCAAGAAACCCGGAGCTTTCCATCATGCCAGATGGATGGCAAAAGTCTTGTACTGTCTCAAGATTTGGATGTTCCGAGGACAACTCAAAGATCTTACCCAACGGGAGGAGTCCTGTGTTCGTGATGTGAGCATTTTCTCCATCCTGATTCATGTGGAAGCCTGGTTTTCTGCCCCTGATGCCGCAGTTGCTCCTCGAACAGATTTGGAGATGCTGAAGAAACTACACTCTTACCACAATGACCGTGTTGGAAGAGCGGCCAGAGACATACTGCAACAGCATCTGTGGTATGTGTCAGAGGAGCTTGTGGCACTGTCACTGTTCGATGAAGCTGTTTCAGCACCGACAAAGCGGGCCATAGTGTCGGCCATGATCCCGGCAGAATCAGATGAAAGCGATGAGGATGATGACGAAGACGAAGATCCCCCAAAGCGGGTCGAATTGAAAAGTTCCATGATTCCACCACTTGAATCTTTTGCAACTCGCAAGTCAATCCGTTTCCTGAAACACCTCGACATCAACAGTGATTTTCTTAATGCAGACCCAGAAGACTGGGAAGAGAATGCATCATTCAAAGACGGTCTGAGGAAAGTAAAAAATCTTCCAGTGATCAACGATGTGGCTGAGCGAGGGGTCAAACTCATTGAGGAGTTCAACGGCCGACACACCACAAAAGAAGAGCAACTCCAGTTCCTTCTGGGTGTTGTCTCGCAACACCGTAAGATGTTCCCCACATCGTCAAAGTCCTTACTAGCATCTGGACCACATTGAGTGCTTGGCAAGCATGATACCCCCGTCTATGAGCGGATAATACCCAGTGGTCTGACGAACCCTGGGGGGGATCCAGGGGCCTGATAGATAGGGACCTTGAGCTACCCCTAAATATTATTTCATTGGCTTCAAACTTTGCACACATTGTTTTCTACATAAATGGAACCAGAATCAGGCCAGGGAGCAAAGAAATTCCTACTTTTATTGTTTCCCCTATGGCAGTGGACCACCCATTGTCCCCTAGTCTTTTTATATTCCGATGACGTAAACAATCAATCTACGTTTACCCGTTCCATCCCTTTCATTAATTTACAGACCTCTATCATATCTCCCCCTCAGCCGTCTCTTTTCCAGGTTGAAGAGCCCTAACCTTTTTAGCCTCTCTTAATAGGAGTATCCTTCCATCCCCTTTACCATTTTGGTGGCTCTTCTCTGTACCTTTTCTAAAAATGCTATATTGTTTTAAAGATACGGCGACCAGAATTGCACTCAATATTCAAGGTGTGGTCGCACCATGGAACGATACAGAGGCATTATAATATCCTTTGTTTTATTTTCCATTCCTTTCCTTATGATACCTAGCATTCTATTTGGTCTCTTGGCTGCCGCTACACACTGGGCGGAGGGTTTTAACATGTCATCCACGATGACACCAAAATCATTTTACTGGGTGGTGGTTCCCAATGTGGAACCTTGCATCGTGTAACCATAGTTTGGGTTGTTCTTTCCTAGGTGCACAACTTTGCACTTGTCCACATTAAATTTCATCTGCTATTTGGATGCCCAGTCTTCCAATTTATCAAGATCCTCTTGCAATTTTCCACAATCTTATTTGGTTTTAACAACTTTAAATAGTTTGGTGTCATCTGCAAGTTTGATAACCTCACTAGTTATTCCCTTTTCCAGGTCATTTATGAATATGTCAAAAATCAGCAGACCCTGCACAGATCCCTGAGGTACTCAACTATTCACCTTTTTCCATTGGGAAAATTGGCCATCTATCCATACCCTCTGCTTTCTATCTTTTAACCAGTTCCTGATGTACAATAGTACACTGTGTCCTATCCAATGTCTTTTTATTTTTGCCAAAAGTCTCTGATGAGGGACCTTGTCAAAGGCTTTCTGAAAATCCAGATACACTATATCAACTGACCTTTGTCTATCTGTTTATTCACACCTTCAAAAATCATAACAGATTAGTAAGACAAGATCTTCCTTGTCTAAAGCCATGCTGGCTGTCTCCCATTAAGCCATGACTATCTATATGTTGAGTAATTTTGTTCTTTATGATGGTTTCTACCATTTTTCCTGGTACTGACATCACTCACAGGTCTGTAGTTTCTCAGATGACCCCTGGAAACCTCTTTAAAAATTGGCATTACATCGGCGATTCTCCAATCTTCAGGTATTACAGATGATTTTAATGATAGTTTACAGATTACTAATAGCAGGTCTGCAATCTCATATTTCAGTTCCTTAAACACCCTTGGATGTATACCATTCGGTCCAGGTGATTTGCTACTCTTCAGTTTATCAAATAGTTGTAATACATCTTCCCAGTGTATCAATATTTATTTCAATTGTTCTGCAGTATCACCTTTAAATACCACTTCAATCATGGGTAACATCCCTACATCTTCATCAGTAAAGACCAAAGCAAAGAATTCATTCAGTCTCTCTGCTATGGCCTTGTTCCCTCTTAGTGCCCCTTTTATCCCTCTATCATTTCATGGTCCAAAGGACTCTCTCACAGGTTTTTTGCTACGAATGTACTTGAAAAAGTCTTTATTACGTGTTTTTGCTTCCACAGCAAGTTTCTTCTCAAATTCTCTTTGCTTGCCTTATAATGCCCTGTTCAATGTAATTTCAGTTTGTTCAATGTAAACCGCACTGATGCAGAATAGCGCGGTATATAAGAAAATGTAAATAAATAAATAAAATAAATAAATCAGTGCCTTGCATTTAACTTACCAGTGCTTGTGCTGTTTTCAGTTTTTGTCATTTGTCTCTTTTTTCTATTTCCTGAAAGATGTTTTTTTTGGAAACAACAGCCTTTCTGACTTCATCTTTAAACCATGCTGGCAGTTTTTTGGACTTCCTTCCACTTTTCTTAAAGTGTGGAATACTGCTGGTCTGGGCTTCCAAGATAGTATTTTTAAACAACACCCAAGCCTGATGTAAGTGTTTAACCTTTGCAACTGCTCCTTTTATTTTTTTCTTAACTATTTTCCTCATTTTATCATAGTCTCCCTTTTGAAAGTTAAAAGGTAGTACTGTGGATTTCCTTGCCATCGCTCCTCCATTAATTACATCAAACGCGATCATGTTATGATCACTATTGCCAAGTGGCCCCAACACCCTTATCTCTTGCACCAGATCTGGTGTTCCACTAAGGACTAAGTACAAAATGGCTTCTCCTCTGTCGGTTCATGAACCAGCTGCTCCAAAAAGTAGTCATTTATTTCATCTAGAAACTTTATCTCCCTAGCATGTCCTGCCGTGACACTGACCCAGTCAATACTGGGGTAATTGAAATCATCCATTATTATTAGTTCTGTAACTTTTGTTAGCTTCCCTGATTTCTTTGAGCATTTCATCATCCATTTGTTCATTCTGGCCAGGCGGTCGATAGTACAACCCCACTGCCATCGCCTTCCCCTTTTTACATGGAATTTCAATCCATAGAGATTCTACAGCGAATTTTGTTTCCTGCAAAACTTTAATCCTTTGTGACTCAATGCCCTCTCTAACATAGAGCGCAACCCCTCCACCAATTTGATCAGCTCTATCATTATAATATAGTTTGTACCCAGGTATTACAGTGTCCCACTGGTTGTCCTCCTTCCACCATGTCTCTGAGATACCAGTCATATCTAACTTCTCATTTAGTGCTTGTTATAGTAATACATAATGGCGACGAGGATGGGATGTTAGGTGACTTAATTGATGTTGCAGCCGGGTGATTTAATCGATAGAGAGGCACGCAGTGCACGGCGGAGCTCTGTGTCGATTGAATCCCATTTGGCAGAGTGCCAAGAAAATCGCTGTTTTGGCAGAGTGCCCAGACATGTTTAAAAGCAAGAATAAAAACTTTAGTGCTAGCCAACCCATCCCAGGCTGAACGGATACTTACTTATAGACTTTAGCTTTGCAATTAGGGGATAATGGGTTTGTAGAATCATGGAATGCATTATTTTTTTCTAAGGTTAACAATGCCCCTTGATGTGGAAAAAGTACTCAAGGGGCCCCCCGGGAAACTGGGTGATGCAGTTACCCCAGGGAGACAGACCTGGGTGTTGTTAGCAATGCCCCTTGATGTGGAGAGAGTACTCAAGGGGCCCCCCGGGAAACTGGGTGATGCAGTTACTCCAGGGAGACAGACCTGGGTGTTGTTAGCAATGCCCCTTGATGTGGAAAAAGTACTCAAGGGGCTCCCCGGGAGACCAGGTGATGCAGTTACCCTAGGACAGACCTGGGTGTTGTTAGCAATGCCCCTTGATGTGGAAAAAGTACTCAAGGGCCTCCCCGGGAAACTGGGTGATGCAGTTACCCCAGAAAGACAGACCTGGGTGTTGTTAAAGCAGGCAATGCCCCTTGATGTGGAAGAAGTACTCAAGGGGCTCCCCGGGAAACCGGGTGATGCAGTTACCCTGGGCAGACAGACCTGGGTGTTATCGGCTTATTGCAAGGTTCATTCCCAGCTGCAGAGCAAGCAGCTGGAATTGAACCAAGTGGAGCACAAGTTGCTAGAAGCAGAAGGGAAAGTGGTGGTTTTGGAATGCCATCAGAAGCTATTGCGGGATAAGCTGGATCATTATCAGGGGATAGCAGAAAAAGCCGCAGTGAAAATAGCACAAAATAAATATAGAAAAAGGAGAAGTAGGGTCAATAAGCAGAAAGTATATAAAGCAGTGGCTACTGCCACCGCAGAATGGGACCCAGATAGGTGGGATGGAGATATTTGGAATTCCTCAGACCCGGATGGGTGCTTGGGGGAAGAAGTGAAAGAAGAGTTACTATCTAGACAAGCTCAGCCCGTTAGTAGGAGACAGGAAAAAAACTGTATTGGGGCCTGGAAGACGCCCTATACGTGGTAATGATGGGCAACCCATACAGCAGATGGGGCCCGGAAGGGAACCGCTGCTGGGGCCAGATGGGCAGCCCCAATATCTCACTGAATTAGTCCCTCATACACGAATGAGGACCACTGTGGAGGATTTTACACAGGCAAAAGTAGATGATATACTGACCCGGTTCCGCCAGCAGCCAGGAGAAGGGGATTTGCAAAGGCTGGTTAGGGTCTATGATACTGGAGGGAGAGGAGTGAGTTTAGATGCTCAAAATGTTTTACGGCTTATTACACTGAGCCGTGAGCCCGTGATACAGAGGGCAATTCGACAGTATTTTCAGGATCATGTGGGGGTAGGGACTCAGAATTTGTTCCAAATTTTGGTGGCTGGGTATTTGGATAAATATCCCAACGAGACAGATATGCCAATTTCGGAGAAACCATGGTTTACATTGCAGGATGCACACATGCCCCTTGACTCACTTGATTGTTTGTTTAATTCCCAAGCAGATGAAGCAGCTTCGATATCAGTGGCGGAAACTACACAGCCGATTGAGCCGTATCCTTCTGAAAAAGCGGTATGGCTTCAGGGTACAGCCCTTTGGGCACACCAAAAAAGTGGTCACTTTGGAGAAAAAGCCACCTTCAGGTGGGATCAAAGTAGGGGAATCCCATTAACCCTTGATATCATCAAGGAAGTGATCAGTCACCGCCCTGTTTGCCAGCATTCCCAGCAACGGGCGGTGCCTCACACAGGGATGGGGCATATTGGACGTGGACTACTGCCAGGGCAGATCTGGCAAATGAAAAAGGTTTTGGGTCCACTAGCAGAGTCAAAGTGGGGGCCAAAATATGGATTCATGAAACTCAAGGACCGCCATCACCTGGGGAGGTTATTGCTGTAGGTAAGGATAAGGTGTTGCTGGTAATGCGACCTGGAAAGGAGCAATGGGAATATATCCCCGAAGACAAGTGTTATTTAAGAGAATAAGGTATATCTCTTATATTTCAGACCCTGTTCCTTGGCATCCTTTCATTATGTTGGTGGGTATCCCTAAGTGAAACATGGACCCCTGGAGAGCTGTTAATCAACCAAACCTCGAATCAAAATGTACTGGAGCTGGAAGAATGCCACCACAGAGCGACAACAAGATAATTTCACCTGCCCTGCCAGGCAATGATGTAAGATCCTGAATCTCACTACTTCCGGACAATTGTGGGCAGGTGCCCCTCAGGCGGGGGGTTATCAGATGGCATATGCATTACACCAAGAAAATGGGACGATTAAACTTTAGCAAATTGTATGCATAATGCCGGAGCTGGCATTAATGATGCATTGACTTTACAGACTCGGTGGGCTCCCACCATTTGGCACCCAGTCCAAGAGTATGCAGCTATTTCTTCTGAACTTTTGAACTTATTTACAAATGCTACTCAATATACGTTGAATATGTCAGAACACACAACTCGCTTTGCTAATTGGACAGTATGTACTTTGCAAGCTATGACAATTATTGAACAACGCGATAGGTTTCAAGCGAGACTCCTATCCAGAAACGAACAAATTTGGAAACAAATATTGAATGTCACTAATGAATAGTTGATGTATAGTGCTTCCAAAAATGCAGTGCAATGAGATTAGTTGCACCGGACAAGCTACCGTATATAATGTAACTAAGAAGATGCAAATGTGTAAATTTATAGTACTTCCTTTGGTAATGGGGACCCCTGGTAGAATTTCATATTGGCTTCCGGAATTTTCAGGGACCCATATTGATTCTAATAACCGTACCCATGATCTATCCACCTGCACCGAGGTGATAGGAGGAACAATTTGTCGCATCCAATCTAGTGTATATGAACCTTGCTTATTGCAGAATAGTGTTAACATGTGCAAATTCATTATCTTGCCACCAGTTTATGAATACTTGATTGAAATAGCTCCACAAAAAGTATGCATGGTAGTCAATACTGAAGTTATACCTAAGATGGTTCTCCCCTTTGTGGGTTGCTTGAAGAATGTAACTACACTACGGTGGCATATTGAAACCTATTTACTTTATGCTGTTACTCATAAAGCTGTACATCATTATTGGACGCCCATACCAATTGATGTCCCGAATTGGGATCTAAATTTGACAAGATTACATAATGATGGCAGATCGCTTGGCATACCTAGGATCCAGTATTGCCAAGGCTACCTCCCATCATTGGTATGACATCTTTTTGGGATATTCCCCCTCAGCTACTGGCGCTTTAGACATGCTTATCCACCCAGTTTTGATACTAGTAATAGTTGTTTTTAATCCTCTCCATCTGCAATTGCTGTATATGTCACAAATTATATCAGAAACGGCCGTTTTTTTCGGCCAACATCCTACATGTACTACTGAATCCATTAGGACCGAATGTGATACGAATGTGACATGCTTTGCCGTGAATGGAATGGATACAGCAGACATGTAGCTATTGGGAGTTATTATAGGGCATAACAGCTTGCAGAATGGCCATAGTAGTCCTGTAAGATATTAGGGGTTATTTTAGAGCATACACAGCTTGCCTGTGAGATATTAGGGGTTATTATAGGGCATAAACAGCTTGCTTGAAGTGGTCTGAACTAGTATAGTGAGTCAGAAGCACTTCTCTGTACATAAATTGTGTATGAAATCTATATCCAATCATAATCATGAGAATTTTGCTTTCACATGAAGCTCACGCTGTAGTATCCAATGAAAACACATCTCTGATAGAAAACAATTACTGAAACTTGTATATCAAATGTGGAACTTTCCAAGGAGAGGGGAACCGTACTGCACCAGAGACAAAGCAATTCTGTTTTGGCAGCTTTCCCGGATTCCTTCATCGTGGAAAGTTCCTCCGATCGCTGAAGTGACACTACAATATCCGGTATATATATTGATGCATTTCATTTCATGCTAGAACTTATTATGTTAGAACTTATTAGAACTTACTTATATGCAATGTATGACTTATAATCTTTTATTTACTATGCAATAAACAGTAGCTTAGTATTACTATCTAAATTGTGCCTGGTTTGGATGTCAGTGAGGACTCAGAGTGATTTGTTATAGTAATACAGTGCTATATATTCTAACTCTCCCATCTTATTTTTTAGACTTCTAGCATTTGCATACAAGCATTTTAGAGACTGTGTTTTATTCATATTAATCTGGTTATCGGTAGGCAGGGGTAATTTGGAATCTTTAAGCTCTGTCTGCTCCGTACTCAAGGGCATTTGGGCTACCTTTGTCTTTATTGTAACCTCTCTGGTGATGTGCCCTAACTTCATTTTTTTGGTAGTATCCTTCAAGGATACATTGTTCCAAACCATGCGCTGTTGGGCGACTGTCTGCTCTCCCCTATTATCTAGTTTAAAAGCTGTTCTATCTCCTTTGTAAAGGTTAATGCCAGCAGTCTGGTTCCTATGCCGGTTAAGGTGAAGCCTATCCCTTCGGAAGAGCTCCTCCTTTCCCCAGAATGTTCCCCAGTTCCTAACAAATCCAAAACCCTCATCCTTGCACCATTGTCTCATCCACGCATTGAGACTCCGGAGCTCTGCCTGTCTTTTGGGTCTTGAGTGTGGAATGGAAAGCATTTCGGAGAACGCTACCCTGGGAGTTCTGGATTGCAACTTCCTACCTAAAAGCCTAAATTTAGCCTCCCGAACTTCCCTACGACATCTTCCTATGTCATTGGTATTGACAAGTACCAAGACAGCAGACTGCTCCCCAGCACTATCTAAGACCTTATCTAGGCACACCACTGGTAATAGGGATCTGTCCTTGGTCCGATTCTTTTTAACATCTTTGTTAGTGATATAGCGGAAGGGCTGTCGGGTAAGTTTTGCCTCTTTGCAGATGATACCAAAATTTGCAATACAGTAGACACCCAGGAAGGTGTAGATAACATGAGGAAGGATCTAGCTAAGCTTGAAGAATGGTCTAGAATTTGGCAGCTGGGATTTAATGTTAAAAAATGTAAGGTCATGCATTTGGGCTGCAGCAATCCAAGGGAGCAATACAGTATAGGAGGTGAAGTTCTTTTGTCCACTAAAGAAGAGCGGGACCTAGGCGTGGTTGTGTCTGATGATCTTAAAGTATCTAAACAGGTAGAAAAGGCGACGGCAAAAGCTAGAAGGATGCTTGGGTGCATACGGAGAGGAATGGCTAGCAGAAAAAAGGAGGTGATAATGCCTCTGTATAAGTCTTTGGTGCGACCTCATTTGGAGTATAGTGTGCAATTCTGGAGACCGCACCTTCAAAAGGATGTGAGCAGGATGGAGTTGGTGCAGAGGGTGGCTACTAAAATGATTAGTGGGCTTCATTATAAAGCATATGAGGACAGACTTAAGGATCTTAATATGTACATCTTAGAGGAAAGGCGGGATAGAGGTGATATGATTGAGATGTTTAAATACCTCCGTGGCATAAATGTTCAGGGAGAGAGCCTCTTTCAATTTAAAGCAAGTTCTGCTACGAGGGGACATGGGATGAGGGTGAAGGGAGATAGATTCAGGAGTGATATGTGGAAATATTTCTTTACGGAAAGAGTAGTGGATCCATGGAATAGTCTCCCAGTGGAGGTGGTAGAGATGAGGACAGTAACTGAATTCAAAAAAGCATGGGACCAACACAGAGGATCTCTAAAGGTAAAAAGTGGACTGTTGTAGTTGTTGATATGGAAGGACAGACTAGATAGGCCATGTGGTCTTTTTCTGTCATCATGTTTCTATGTTTCTATGTTTCTAGGTGGTGCGTGAGGTCTGCTACCTTCACACCAGTCAGGCATGTTACCAGGCGATCCTCAAGTCCACCAGCCACCCAGCTATCTAAATGCCTAATGATCGAATCACCAACTATAACGGCTGTCCTAACCCTTCCCTCATGGGCACATGGCCCTAGAGAAACTTCCTTGGTGCGAGAGGGTTTTCCATCACCTGGAGGACAGGTCCTAGCTATAGGATCACTTCCTGCCACACCAGGGAGATGCTCTCCTGATCTGTTGCCTTCCAGTTCCATTCTCCCATGCTTCCGCATCAGCCCATTTCCAGTTCTAGCCCCAGTCTTCTTCCAGGGCCAGCAGCTCTCTCCTTCCCCCCATCAGCCCATTTTCAATCCTATTCCCCCATCAGCCCATTACCATTCCTAAACCCCCTGATCAGTCCATTTCCAGTCCTAGCCACCCCTCCCCGATTCAGCCTCTCTTCTTCTTTGTTCAGCTCTTCCCTGCCCCCTCCCACCTTCCCCAGTGCCCAGCCTCCTCTGCCACTGCCATTTGTCAGGACCTGCAGCAGTGACAATAAAACACAAAAGAACAGAGCCTGAAAGTTCAGAGTGCCGCTGACCGCTCTGCTGGTCCCACCCCTCAGAAAGAAGAAGTTTACATCGGATGGGGCGGGACCGGCAGAGCTGTCAGTGGTGCTCTGAACCTGCAGGCTCAGCCCTTCTTTTGTATTCTACTGCCGCAGGTCCCGGCAAGCGGCAGCGGCCATGGCAGTGATGGGCACAGGCTGGGGAAAGAGCTGAATGGAGGCAGATAAATGCGTGAGAGAGGAGGGTAATGGCATGTGAGTGTGTAAGAGGGGCCAAATGCGTGTGACTTAGAACGTCTGGCTTCATGGGACCTGCAATACTAATTTCAATGGGTATAGAGATGAGAAATACCACATTAGAGTGGAGGAGCAGCCTACAGGTTAGAGCAGCAGAGCAAGAACAAGGGAAGCCAGGTTCAAATCCCACTGCTGCTCCTTCTGATCGTGGGCAAGTCGCTTAACCCTCTCTTGCCTCAGCTACAAACGTACAGCCACTATAGAAATCCTCTGCTGGAGTGCACAGGGTTTCATAATGTAAGTTTAATGCTGACTTTTTCCATAGTGATGCTGTAAGCCGGGGGTTCTGAACCCAGCCCTCAGGACACACCCAGCCAGTCAGGTTTTCAGGATAACCACAATGAATATGCATGAGATTACTTAGCATGCACTACCTCCATTGCATGCAAATCTCTCTCATGCATATTCATTGTGGTTATCCTTAAAACCTGACTGCTTAGGTATATCCCAAGGACTATGTTGAGAACCCCTGCTGTAAGCAAACTGCATGTAAATTAGCTGCGTACAAAAACTCAGCGCTAAACAAGGAGAGCAAGCCAAACACATGTGCAGAGTGGTCTGCATTAGCAACCCCTGTATTTTGTGCATGTTTTTGGTATACTGTCCCAGGAACGGTCTTCTGAAGAAGTTTGACACTTCCCTCAGATAATCCCGGAAGACCCTCAATGTTCCTGACATTGCATCAGGGGGTGCTTTTGCCCCCCTCAGACTCCAATACCCCACTCTCTCACGTTAGCGGTCCTGTGGGCCCTGACTCCACCCTCTCAAAGCAAATCATTGGTGCCCCCCCACCTCGCAGTCTCTGAAAAAGTCAAAAAACGCTATGATATTGTGAATAGTGGTATAAAAGAAATGTTAAATAAATAAACAGTCATTAGTGGCTTCACAGGCCTCCACCTATCCTAGCCCCCCCCCCCCCGTACCTTTAATCGATCAGGAGGCAGAAGCGATTCTACTACTACTACTACTGAACATTTCTATAGTGCTACAAGACGTATGCAGTGCTGCACAGACACATGTAAAAGACGGTCCCCGCTCATCAGAGCTTACAATCTAGTCAAGGCAGACAACACAGTAGCTGTAGACATGGGATACAGCGAGGGGGAATGGTAAGGATTCCCACATGCTCCACCCTTCCCGCTGACTGATCCTACATTGTGCATCCCAAGATCCACCACTG
The DNA here is from genome assembly GCA_033557465.1 of Ichthyophis bannanicus. Taxonomy (NCBI): domain Eukaryota; kingdom Metazoa; phylum Chordata; class Amphibia; order Gymnophiona; family Ichthyophiidae; genus Ichthyophis; species Ichthyophis bannanicus. The sequence continues at coordinate 797,248,148 of CM066032.1, forward strand.
GGGGGGGGGAAGGGGGTCTGCCAAATAAGGAATTTTTTTCTTATTTGGCAGACGGAGCCACCCCACCCCCTTGAAGGCAGTGCATCTCTGGTATGCACCGTACAGGGTCAGGTGCCGCCATTTTTTAAAATGGCAGCAGGGAGGCAGGAGCATGTGGGTATCATTCCTGCCTCCCGATCAACTTAAGGTACTGTGGAGGGAGGGGGGGGGGTAGGTTGGAGGCATATGGAAGGGTAGTGCTAGGGTAGGAGGAGGCCCACAGAGACACCAATGATAAATAAGTGGCAAATATACAAATACAATGGGAAATACAAAGTGCTATTCCAGGAACCTTTTGTCGATCAAGAACAGACACATGAATTGTTAAGGAGAGGTGAACTGAAACTGAATAATGAGAGATTGATAGTTGCAGCCCAGGACAGTGGATTACAGATGATTGTTTACTGCAAACAATGAAAAAACTGGCAAAATAGACATCTGTCGATTCTGTAAGAAAGAGTTGGAAACAGTGATTCACCTCACAACTAGCTGTGAAGTTCTGATGGCAGAAAATTTCTATATAGAAAGACATAAAGTAGCACGCCTCACACATTTGAAACTCTGTAAATACTACAACATCACTGTGCCTGAAAGATACTGGGATCATGACCCTAAGAGAATTACAGAGAATGAAGAGGTTCTGATCAGCTGGGATACTCCCATTCCGACTGATCTGATAAAAAGCTGGATGCAAGGAAGCCGGACATAGTAGTAAAGGAGAAGTACACTAGAACAGCCTTGATTATACAGGTGTCAGTCCCAAGTGATCATGTTAAGAGGGAGAAGATCTTTAAGTAGAAAGAAATACAGTCAGAGACCCATTATGTTAGGTGCTACAGACTTGATTAAGAAAACCTTCCAAGCATACTTTCATAAATTACCCATACATTACATCTTACAAACTCTAGGAAGCGTCTCTCTTTGGCACGATGCAAGTACTACACCGAGCATTAGCAATACATTTGAAAACATACGAATATAAGAAATGTCATACTGGGTCGGACCAAGGTCCATCATGCCCAGTATCCTGTTTCCAACAGTGGCCAATCCAGGTCACAAGTACCTGGCAGGTTTCTAAAAAGGTATACAGGTTCCACAGTGCTTGTGGAATATTTTCTTTTATTAGTCTTAAATAGTTTACCTTGTAGCTTCATTGCATGTCCCCTAGTCTTTCTATATTCTGATAATGTAAACAATCGATCTACGTTTACCCGTTCCACTCCGTTCATTAATTTATAGACTTCTATCATATCTCCCCTCAGCCGTCTCTTTTCCAGGTTAAAGAGCCCTAACCTTTTTAGCCTTTATTCATAGGAGTATCCTTCCATCCCCTTTACCATTTTGGTGGCTCTTCTCTGAACCTTTTCTAATAACGCTATATCCTTTTTAAGATACAGCGACCAGAATTGCACACAATATTCAAGGTGCGGTCTCACCATGGAACGATATAGAGGCATTATAATATCTTTTGTTTTATTTTCCATTCCTTTCCTTATGATACCTAGCATTCTATTTGCTCTCTTGGCTGCCACTGCACACTGGGCCGAGGGTTTTAACATGTTATCCACAATGACGCCTAAATCTTTTTCCTGGGTGGTGGTTCCTAATGGGGAACCTTGCATCGTGTAACCATAGTTTGGGTTGTTCTTCCCTAGGTGCATAACTTTGCACTTGTCCACATTAAATTTCATCTGCCATTTTGATGCCCAGTCTTCCAATTTATCAAGACCCTCTTGCAATTTTCCACAATACTCTTGGGTTTTAACAACTTTAAATAGTTTTGTGTCATCTGCAAATTTGATAGCCTCACTCGTTATTCTACTTTCCAGGTCATTTATGAATATGTCAAAAAGCAGTGGACCCGCTGAGAAAATACTGCAGTTTGGTCCATAAATCGAGACAATAAAGCATTAGTCCCTGAAACTTGCTTCCAAATATCAGACAAGGTAATTTCTCCCTCATTAGAAGTATGAGAAGAAACCAAGGCTTCATTGCCCCCAGCTGAAATAGGAAGTACCTCACAAGGAGCAGTTAGTGAGATAACAGGAGACCCCTCGTCTTCATCACCGGAGGACGAAGATATTTCAGCTGATGAAGAGGTCACATCAGAGGCCTGAGAAGATCCAGGGTTGGGTGGAGGAGTCCTATTGATGGAACTTAGTGAGACCCCAGAGGCCATAGAAGAAGAAACCGGAGTCGCTGAAACAGGATTAGATAAAGCCACAACATGTTGGTCCATAGGACCAGTAACAATCACAGGAGTTGAAAACGCAGCAACAGGTTCTTAACCAGTCTTTATTGTCTCGATTTAAGGACCAAACTGCAGTATTTTCTCAGCAGGTTGCTACTAGATTGCATACTGTGGAGGTTTCAGTTAATGATTTATCTCAGCGTGCTGCCAGGGTGGATGCACATGTTCTCTCTTTACAGTCGGCCGGTGCATCCGCCCTGAAAGACACTGCTCTTTTGCATCAACAGCTGGAATCATTAGAGAATGTTTCTCGTGCTAAAAATATACGTGTGCTAAATTTTCCGAAGACTCGATTATTGACACCTGTTCTTTTATTTCGTCAATATTGCAAAGAGGTTCTATTGCTTCCTGATGCTGATAGTTTCCTGATTGATCGTTCCTTTTATTTGCCGTCTCGAGTAGTACCTGGGGAAATTAGTGGTCAGCTGGGTGGTGAATCCACTTCTCCGGATTTAACTGATTTTTTGGAGAATTCTCAAATTTTAATCTCCACCAGCGCCACTTTGGTGGTTACTCTGGTCAATTTTAGTGATAAGACTTCTATAATGAAGGCTTTTTTCTCAAAAAAGGATTTTCTTTTTTTTGATAGGTCTTACTTTCTATTACTTACAGGGTTTTTTTTGGGGGGGGGGGCAGTTTGCATTTGCATTTTAGAAAGTTTGTTTTAAAATACATAAAGAAACCTAAAATGTAAAAAATAAAAACCAGTATGTAATACAATGTAAGACCTATCGACGATCATATATATATATATATGAGAAAATTCCTATCTAAAATGGTGCTTGCGTTAGAAAACGCTGCCCATGAGCTATGGAATGTATGCAAATGTGTAGTGCTCTACATTGGACATAGGGATTCCTATATGAATTCAAAACACACATTTTTAAAATTTAATGTAATTAAATATTGCAGTTGCCATTGATCGGAAAAATCAGTAGCTATTCTACCAGGTAGAAACTTTCATTAATGCTCACAAATGCTCCATATATGTTTATCAGTTCCAGCAAACTCACAGAAGCTATAGTGGAACTGGAAAATGTAAACATAAGAAGAAAGTCATTGGAGTGTCTCAATCACGTTTCCTATATAGAGAGAATAAGAGTATAAAGAATGAGTGAACAGGATGCTGTAAAGTAGTCTTTTATTTTCGCGTTTCCGCTGTTTCTTTTTCTTTTTTGATAAAAAAGACAGCTTGCCTGCCAGGTGGGTTCCTGCAAGCGCTCACAGCTTGCATGCAGTCAGATGTCATTTGATCTGTGACAGGTTTTTTAAAAAATCCTAAATGGTTTGAATATATTAGTAACTTGAGAACTGGGCAGAATAATTATGAAAGGACCTAATAACAGTGGTTGTGAGGAAAATACAGCATTAAATTGAGTAACAGGAGAAGATAAAGAAATTATGTGTTAGATCGTACACAGCAACCAGCCAACTACATCGTAACCCCAGATTAAAGAAAGCATTTGAGTGAGAAGTTGTAGGAAGGATGAGAAGGATCTTTATAATAGCCTGTAGAGAGACAGGACATGACATCTCGTGTAGCAGCTCCTGTGCGGTGGGGGTGAGGCTGACCCCTGAGGCTGGTTCCCAACAGTAGAGTGTATGTGTCTGCGCCAATGTTTTACCTCAATTCTTATACCTCCCTCCAAAAGTTAGGAATTCCTACTGCTGGGATTTCTCCAGACTAGACCACCCCTCAGTTTTGACGGGCCCTACTTTGGAGCAGGGACCCAGAATGTTCTCCTGACTCTTTCAAAGCAGGGACATTTTGGCATCTGCTACACTAGAAAGGCTTCTCTCTACTCACAGTGCAAGTGTCATGGTACTGTACCGCAGAAAACAACAGGACTGCATCAGTAGACTAGTTGAAAGCCAAATGCTTTCTAGTTGGAAAAGAGTATCCCAGCGGTTGTGTTTTGACCCAAAATTCGCTAGTGGCTTTGGTGAGTAGCAATAGTGTTTCAGCTTCATGGTCTAAAAAACAAAGTGCTTTGAAAGTCATGAGATTGGGTATTTGCCAAATAAAATAGCTTTTTATACATGTTATTGAGCATGAACTTTTGGGGTCTAAGAGGTCCCTCCTTTAGATGATTCTGCTGTGATTAGGAAGCCAATTTTTTCACACAATTTACCTTCTTCAAGAGGGTGAGCTGGTTGGTGGAGACCACATGAGGCTGCAATGTCCCAGAGCTCCCAAGTTAACCAGTTCCAGGAGGAAAACGGTTTGGTCAGTCCTGGTTTTCATTATATCCTAACGGGGGGATTCAGATTTAGCACATGCCTTTTTCAGTGGTATCCAAAGGCAAGTTACTTTCAGGTACAATAGGTATTTTTCCTATCCCCAGAGGGCTTACAATCTAACAGGCCAATGCAGAAACCCTGTGCTTCTTCTAGCATAGGATTTTGCTGACAATTTTCCCATGCTGGGATTGTGCTCTGATGCAGAAAGCAAGCTAGCATGGCCAAATCACCAGAAAGACCATTGTGCTAAACCATAGTGCAGTGAGCATGCTAATTGCATGCAAAATGCTGAATTTTTAATTATACAATACCAGCAAAGGTCCCAGTAGTGAATAGCAAAGGTGCATAATTTTCTTTTTGTCGGATATGCCAATAAAGAAGAGAGGAAGCAAACCCCTCACCCGATATGGCAGCTCCTTTTTAATCAAGTTGATTTTATAAAAAATACTTAGCTTAGGAATGAAGCGTTGTAATGCCAAACTTAGGCTCTAAAACGAATCCTGCATGCGACTTGCCACATTTCGACTCTGCATCAGACAAAACCAGGATTCCGTAGATTCATAATGGTTGCCAGGCTTGTGTTAGCATAGTGGAAAACCCCGCCGATTTTACACGGATGGCATCCAACGTCACCATGTGGCCCTGAGGACCCCAAAAGCTCTTCCACGAGCCTCTCAAAAAGTAATTGGTGGGGCAATTTCTTCAAATGGGTTAGTTTTGCGCATACCATAACAGTGATGAACCTCACTTCTAAGCCAGGGTATGTGGAGTGTGATATCAGTCTTGAAGGACTACCAAGAGGGACTGCTACTGCTGGGAAGAAATATTCACTTGTATTTACCTGCAGCAAAATCTTCTAAATCTTGGGGAAAAGAGAATGCTTTGGTTAAAGCTGATAAAAGCTGTGTATTTTAGAATTCATTGTTTTTGTTAAGTCAGTCATGGCTTAGTACCACCAGAGAGCTTTCATTCCAATCAAAATTAGGTGAGTATAGCCTAGTATAGAAGGTAGAATAGGATAAATATTCTTTGATAAAAAGGAAAGAAATTGTTTCTAGAGACCTCTACAAAGAGGCCTTCTAGTTAGGAGGCAAGAGACCTGTGAAATTGTTTTAAATAAGTGTCAAAGCAAAATGACAGATCAAAAGGGCAATTTGAAAGGCTCCCTCTGTCAAACCAAGGGCTGTATGAATCACCCAGGAAATTATTAAGAGATTACCTTAGAACAGGGTTCTCAACCCTGTCCTCGGGACCCACCTAGCCAGTCGGGTTTTCAGGATAACCACAATGAATATGCATGGGAGAGATTTGCATATAATGGAGGCAGTGTATGCAAATCTCTCTCATACATATTCATTGTGGTTATCCTGAAAACCCGACTGGCTAGGTGGGTCCCGAGGACAGGGTTGAGAACCCCTGCCTTAGAAGCACAGGTTAGGGCACTGTGTAGCAAGCCAGTCTTTACTTAAAACAAACACTAAAGGTCAGTCAGGGCACTGTGTAGCAAGCCAGCTTTTACTAAGTGTTTCTTTCCCTCCCACCCACCCGAGGCATAATTTTAGATTTATAGGCTCTTAAACCTATTAAAGGGAAAGAGGTGGTCAAATTCACTTTCAGGTTTAGCTGGTTATCCTCATCAGGAATAGATTAATTAAGGCCCTGAAATGAATTAATTAAAGTCCCTCAAATTAATTAATCTTGAGGTGAACAATGTCCCTTAATCTTAATAGGTACAGTTGTATTGGTACAAGTATCCCTAGCAACTTTAAGTAAGTAAACAACTTAAATCCCTAAAACTAAGATGCAGACAGCAATCCAACAGTGAGATGAGGTCTATTCAGTCTTTTGCATTGAGTGTCACATGTACGATTTTCTCCCAGTTGGTGAGAGGTCTTACGTGTGCACTTAGTGCAAGGAGCTCTTTGCTCTCAGAGAATGTCTGATCTCTGGAGGCTAGAGAAGCAGACTTGGAGAAACGAAGGAAGACAGAAGTATATAGATGAGACCTACAGGGACGTAGTACTGAAGTCTCACCTCTAGTCTGGCAGCCTCTCTATTGCCATGGAGGAGAGAGGTCACGTGAAAGGAGAGCATCTCCTTGATGTGATAGGAAGTAATCCTGTAGCTAGAACCTGTCCTCCAGGTAATGTAAAACCCTCTCACATTGAGGAGCTTTTCCCAGGGCCATGTAAGCATGAGGGAAGTGTTAGGACAGCCGTTATAGTTGGCGATACAATCATTAGGCATTTGGATAGCTGTGTGGCTAGTGGACATGAGGATTACCTGGTAAGATGCCTGCCTGCTGCAAAGATAGTGGACCTGATGTGCCACCTAGATAAGGTTTTAGATAGTGCTGGGGAGGAGCTGGCTGTCTTGGTACATGTTGGTACCAGTGACTTAGGAAAATGTGGGAGAGAGGTTCTTGAGACCAAATTTAGTTTTTTAGATAGGAAGTTGAAATCTAAAACTTCCATGATAGCATTCTCAGTAATGCTTTACATTCTATGCACAGGACCCAAAAGGCAGGCAGAACTTCAGAGTCTCAATGTGTGGATGAAACAGTGGTGCAAGGAAGAGGGTTTTGGATTCGTTAGGAAATGGGCAACATTCTGGGGAAGGGGAGGGGGCTTTTCTGAAGGATGGGCTCCACCTTAACCAGAGTTGAACCAGATTGTTGACATTAACCATTAAAAAGGAGATAGAACAGCTTTTAAACTAGATAATAGGGGAAAGCTGACAGTCACCCAAGAGCACATGGTTCAGAAGGATGTATCCTTGAAGGATTGTAGCTAAAGAGGGGAGTTAGGACATCCTGATAGGGAGGTTCCAAAGATAAAAGCAACCCAGATGCCTTTAAGTACAAAGCAGACAAATCTGAAAGATTCCAAATTAACCCTGTGAACTGGTAACCAGATTGTTAATATGAATAAAATACAACCTTTAGGAAACAAAATACACTGTAGCATCTCTATGGATAGAAGTTCCATGTAAAAAGGAGAAGGCAATGGCAGTGGGGATGCATTACTGTCCACCTGGCCTGTATGCAAATGCTAGACGTCTTAAAAATAAGATAGGAGAGCTATAAAATTTGGCACTACATGAAAGGTTAGATATAGTTGGCATCTCAGAGACTTAATGGAAGAGGACAACCAATGGGATGCCATAATACCTGGATGCAAACTATATCGCAATGATAGGGTAGATCAATTTGGTGGAGGAGTTGCGGTCTATGTTAGAGAGGGCATTTAGTCATACAGGATAACAGTTTTGCAGGAAACAAAATACACTGTAGCATCTCTATGGATAGTGTGACAAGGAAGCTTGTGTTGAGCTTATGGAAATAGGAAAAGGTAATGAATTTGCTTTGAGGAAAAGTGAAATCCCTGCAGTGCATAGATTTCAGCTTCTACATAAAGAAGTAAGCTGAGAGAAACTAAACCTAGGCTGCCACACCCAAGCTCTGCTGACGTAGTTGCAGGCTTGAGAGATAATTACAAGCACCTGAGCAGAGAGGGAAAGTTAGTGCCCTGGAAACAGGGATATTAACCTTTGCTAAAGTCAAAGCAGGAGAGGAAGCAGGAGAGGGAGAAGAAGCAAGAACTTCAGGAAGCAGAGGAGCAGGAACGGGTTCAGATCCAGGTTCCTGATCAGAAGGTTCGGAGAGCTCAGAGGTGGGAGCCCAGGACTCAGCACAGGAGTCAAAAGGAGCCAAGCCTGGAATAGGGAGCATTGGCAGAGCTCCAAGAGGGAACTCAGAGAAGCGAACCAAGAACTGTTTCCGAGAGGCTGGAGAGAGGCAAGGGAATACAGCCAGGGAGAAGTGTCCACAGCTTCAGGTACAATCTATCCTTATCAGGTGGAGCTGGGCTCAGGAGAGACACGGGGATCCTCAGAGAGAATACACCCGGAGGCATACTTTAAGAGCTCAGAGCAGGGCACTGCATTATCAGAGCCAGAGGAGATGCAGGTTGAACCTATGGAGCAAGATTTACTGTCTCCAGAAATGCCCATGGACTGTACTCTATGCCAGGCTACTAGTGTTGAATCCCTATGCTAAAGGATAGCTGAAAAGGTGAAAGTCTCCTAGAAGCAGTGTATTGAAACCTAACCTGAAGTGAAGGTAGGAATTTGCTCTTCTACCTGTTACATGTGCTATTAAATGCTTAGCGAAGACAAAGTTAAAAAGAAGACATTTTTACTTTGTTGAGGGAAGAAGCTGTGTTTCCCATATCAGTTACATTGTTAAGCAGCTGCATATAGTTAATGACTGTGAAGCCATAGTGAAGCTCATCCATGCTGCGTTGTAAATAATCCTGAGCGAATGAATGGAGAAATATCCTGTTACGGTCTACATGGACTTTGTGTGCGTTATGAAATAAATTCTGTCATTTGCCTTCACCTTCGGTTTCATGACTACACTTCATCTTAAAAGGCCAAACTACAACTCCCAGCATTCATCAGAGGAAAAGATAGTTTATCTAAGCTTTATAAGAGAAGTTAACCGCAACCTCGCCCCTCTAAGCCTGAGGCAGGGGGCAAGGGCGTGACAATAGAAATTCCATGTTAAAAGGGGAAGGCAATGGCAGTGGGGGTGCACTACTGTCCATCTGGTCAGAATGAATAGATGGATGATGAAATGCTACAAGAAATCAGGGAAGCTTACAAAAATTACCACACAGTAATAATAGGTGATTTCAATTACCTTGGTAATGATTGGATCAATATCACAGCTGGACATGCTAGGGAGATAAAGTTTCTAGATGAAATAAATGACTATTTCTTGGAGCAGCTGGTTCATGAACCAACAAATGGGAAGCTATTTTGGACCTAGTCCTTAGTGGAACACAGGATCTGGTTCAAGAGATAACTGTGTTGGGGCCACTTAGCAATAGTTATCATAGCATGATCACAATTGATTTAATAAATGGAGAGAGGATGGCAAGGAAAGCCACCTTTTAACTTTCAAAAGGGAGACTATGATAAAATGAGGAAAATAGTTACGAAAAAACTAAAAGGAACAGCTGCAAGGTTAAAGGTTTTCATCAAGCATGGGAGTTGTTAAAAATACTATCTTGGAAGCCCAGACCAGATGTATTCCATGCTTTAAGAAAGGTGGAAGGAAGGCCAAAAAACTGCCAGCATGGTTTAAGGGTGAAGTCAGAGAGTCTGTTGAAGCCGAAAAAGGAATCAACCGATAAAAAGAGGAAACAACATAAACAATGGCAAGTTAGATGCAAGGCATTGATAAGGCAGAGAAAGAGAGAATTTGAAAAAAAAGCTTGCTGTGGAAGCAAAAACACATAAAAACTTTTTCAAGTACATTCATAGCAAAAAAACCTGTGCGAGTCAGTTGGACTATTGGATGATAGAGGGGTAATAGGGGCGCAAAGGGAGGACAAGGCCATAGCGGAGAGACTGAAAGAATTATTTGCTTCGGTCTTTACTGAAGAAGATGTAGGGAAGTTACCCATTTCTGAAATGGTATTTAAAGGTGATATATCATAAGAACTGAAACATATTTCAATAAATTGGGAAGATGTATTACAACTATTTGATAAACTAAAGAGTAACAAATCCCCTAGACAGGATGATATACATCTGAGGCTGCTGAAAGAACTGAAATATGAGATTGCTGGCCTACTATTTGTAATCTGTGAACTATCATTAAAATCATCTGTAGTACCTGAAGATTGGAGAATGGCCAATGTAATGCCAGTTTTTAAAAAGGGTTCCAGGGGTGATCCAGGAAACTACAGACCGGTGAGCCTGACGTCAGTACAAGGCCAAATGGTAGAAACCATTATAAAGAATAAAATTACTGAACATGTAGATAGTTATGGCTTAATGGGAGAAAGCCAACAGGGATTTAGCCAAGGACGGTCTTGTCTTACTAATCTGTTACATTTTTATGAAGGTGTGAATGCACATGTAGATGAAGGTGAGCCATTTGCCTTCTTGCTGTAGAACACGCAAGTCTATTACAGGCTTGGCTTCTGGCTAGGGTCTGACTTTTTAATCGCTTGCTTCTAAGGTCTGTCTGCCTGTATGTATATTATTTATTTATTTTTCTTATCATTGTTAGAGTGTCTTACTTTTCATTATTTTTGTTTGTGATCTAGTTCAGCTCTCCCTCTCTGTTTTCAGCTGTGTCTCCGTCTGCTCTTCCTTATTATGCCATCCTCCCTCTCCACAACCCACCCACCCTTGGCTTATGGTCTGTTATAGCCACCCCCTACTCATTACCCCGATCACTCACAGGTGCACCTTATCTCCTGCAGTTTCTACCACCTGTCCTTTTATTTCTTCTGACATCTGTGCTCTTTTCCATCTCTCTCTTTATGGCTCCTCAACACTTTCTCTTCCTATTGCTCATACTACAACTAATGCTGCCTCATTTAGAAAAGCCCTTAAAACCTATATTTTCAGTGAATGCTACCCTCAGACATAACTCTCATCTGTTCCTTTTCCTCCCCAACCCCCCTGCTAAACACCCCTACCTCCACCGCCTCGTCTCCACGTGTATAATACTGTGCATAGTTCCTCCCCCCTATTTATATTTTAAAGTTAACCCAAGTTGGCTCTCCTGTTCATTCTAATTGTTTTGTTTTAATGTAAACTGCTTTGACCGAAGGATAAAGCGGTATATAAAAGCTGTTAAATAAATAAATAAATACTCGCTAATTGTCTCCCCTCCTGCCAACACCTTCAAGCTCCTCCCACTTATCTCCCATTTACCATCCTCACTTCCCTCACCATCTTGTTATCTACCCTATTATCAGCTCTTGAGCTTCACCACTTTCTCCCTCTCATTCAGCCATCTCCCCTCTCTCTGTAACAACTTCACCCTCGTTACCGCCGTGCTGTCTCCTCTCTGCCCTGCACTCTTCTACTCCTTTTCCTTTTCTCTTCTGGCGATATCAACCCCAACCCTGGCCCCCCTAGACTTTTGTCACGTTCCTAGAACAGATCCTCATGCTACAGCTCAAATCTTATTCATATTTCTTTCCTTTCCCCCTCCTCTCTCCCTTTCTCATGTGCCTTGTGGAATGCAGATTCCATCACACATAAACTTGCCTTTATTCATGATCTCTTTATCTCTAATGCTCTCCATCTGATTGATTTTTTTTGACTGAGTGATCAGGGAGTTGGACTGATGGAGAGCACTAGATGTGGTGTATTTAGATTTCAGTAAAGCCTTTGACACCGTTCCGCAAAGGCGACTTATAAACAAACTGAGCATCCTAGGGATGGACCCTAAAGTTACTGATTGGGCTAGAAATCAGTAGAGTGGGACGCAACAAAGGGTTCAGGTAAATGGAGCTCACTCTGAGGAGAAGGAGGTTACCAGTGGTGCACCGTATGGATCTGTCCTTGGTCCTATTTAAATGCCCTGACTGAGTTAGTTGGGCTTCACTGTTCGTGCAGGTCGTTACAGTGCTGTTCATGTTTCTGATCCCGCAGGGCTAGATGTGCCCTGCGGGATCAGAATCGCAATCTCCTTTGTACATCCGGATCAGCCCGGACATACAAAGGAGATCTACATCAAAAACGGAATTGGGCCCTATCTGAATTCAAAAAAGCATGGCACAAACACAGAGGATCCCTAAAGATAAAAAGTGGACTATTGTAGTTGATATGGAAGGGCAGACTAGATAGACCATATGCTTTTTTTCTGCCATCATGTTTCTATGTTTCCATCTCCTTGCTCTAACTGAGAACTGGCTCCTCCCAGAGGACTCAGCTTCAGTCTCTGCTCTCTGTCAATTCTCCCACATGCCTCGTCCTACTGGTTGTGGCGGTGGTGTGGGGCTTCTACTCTCTCCTTCCTGTCAATTTCAGCCCCTCCTTCTGCCTCAGTTTCACTCCTGTCCCTCCTTTGAAGTCCACTCTATCTGGCTTTTTACTCCACTTCCTCTCCGATTAGCTGTTGTTAATCAGCTCCCTGTCAAGTTCACCTCTACCTTGACTCATGGCTTTCCTTCTTTCTGGATTCATCTTCCCCCTCCTTTATTCTTGGGGATTTTAGCATTCATGTTGATAACCCCTACCCCTCTGACCCTTATGCCTTAAATTTCCTCCCCCTTACCTTATCATTCAACCTCCAGCTTTGCTCTACTGCTCCAGCTCATCAGCAAGGCCACTGCCTCAACCTTGTATTCTTCTCTAATTGCTTACCCCCAAACCTCTGTACCTTACTTCTTCCCTTATTGGACCATCACCTGCTAAGCTTCACTCTTCATCACTTACTGCCTCAATCTCACCCTGCCTCCTCCAACCTCTTTAGAAATCTTCATGCTATTACCTGTTGGCTCTGTCCTTCACTGTCTCATCACCTTTTTCCTCCACTATGTCATCTGAGTCTATTGATGAGGCAGTAACTTCCTATAACACTGCACTCTCCTTTGCTCTGGATGCTCTTTCTCTGCCGATGCAACGTCCTATGAGGCATACTGTACCTCAACCCTGGCTGTCTTCCACTACCCGCTATCTTCATTCCTTTGCCCACTCAACTGAGAGTGCTGGGCTCAAATCCCGCACCCTTGCAGACTTTCTACACTTCAAATTCATGCTTGTCTCTTTCCAATTAGCCATAGCACTTGCCAAACAGGACTATTATGTCCATCTAACTAACTCTCTTGCCTGTGACATTTGCCATCTCTTCACAACTCGCAACTCTCTCCTCAAGGTGCCTCCGTCTGCAACCTCTCCCTCTCTTTCTGCCCAAACCCTGGTTGACTACTTCCATGACAAAATCCACAAGATCACACTCCAATTCCTCATGAAGTCAGCTCCTTCCCCTCCTCCCCCACTTCACTCCCAGCTTTCCTCCCCTACTTCTGCTACCCTCTCTTCCTTTTCTATGATCTCTGAGGAGGAAACCACTCACCTTTTTCCCTCATCCATGCTCACTATCTGTTCCTCAGATCCTATTCCCACCCACCTCCTTAGCTCCATCTCCTCCACTGTAATCCCTTCCAACTCTCATATTCTTAATCTATCGCTCTCCACTGCAACTTTCCCTACAGCCTTCAAGCATGTTGTGGTCACTACTCTCCACAAAAAACTCTCACTAGACCCTACCTGTCCTTCTCACTATTGACTCATCTCCTTCCTTCCCTTTGCTTTTAAACCACTTGAATGTGCGGTTCACTGCCGTTGCCTCGACTTTCTCTCCTCTCAAGCCCTTCTGGATCCTCTACAATCCGGCTTTTGTCCTTTACATTCTACCGAAACGGCTCTTGCCAAATTCTCCAGTGATCTGGCAAAATCCAAAGGCCTTTCCTCAGTCCTCAACCTTCTTGACCTTCCTGCTGCTTTTGACACTGTTGACCACAACCTTCTCCTTAATACCTTGTCCTTGCTTGTTTTAAGGGTTCTGTGCTATCCTGGTTCTCTTCTTATCTCTCTCGTCGCTCTTTCAGTGTTTATTCTGGTGGATCCTCCTCTACTGCTTTCTCGCTCTCACTTGGGGTACTCCAAGGATCTGTCTTGGGCCCACTCCTTTTCTCTCTTTATACCCAATCCCTTGGTGCACTCTTCTCTTCCCATGGCTTTCAGTACCATCTTTATGCTGATGACTCCCAGATCTATCTCTCTACACCTGAAATCTCTCTGGCAATCCAGGCCAGGATCTTTGTTTGCCTTTCTGATATTGCTGCTTGGATGTCTCACTGCCACTTGAAATTGAACATGGCCAAAAATGAGCTGCTTATTTTTCCCCCAAAACTCTCCTTGCCCCTTCCTCCTTTCTCACTCTCTGTGGATAACTCTCTACTCCTCACAGTCTCCTCAGCTCGCAGCCTTGGGGTCGTCTTTGACTCTTCTCTCTCCTTCTCCACACCCATCCAACTGATAGCTAAAACCTGCTGTTTCTTTCTCTACAGCATCAACAAAATTCACCCATTCCTTTCTGAGCACACTACTAAGACACTTATCCACTCCTTAGTCTCCTCACGTCTAGACTACTGTAACCTACTCCTTGCTGGCCAACCTCTGAATCATCTCTCTCCCCTTCAATATGTTCAACACTCTGCTGTGTGGCTAATCTTCCGCCAGCTTCGTCGTGCTCATATTACCCCTCTTCTCGTCACTTCATTGGCTCCCTATCTGTTTCCGCATCAAGTTCAAACTTCTCCTGCTGACCTATAAGTGAATTCACTCTGCAGCTCCTCACAACCTTTCCTCTCTGATCTCTCCCTATACCCCTCCTCGGGAACTCCACTCTTCTTGCAAATCGCTTCTATCTGTGCTTTTCTCTTCTATTGCTAACTCGAGACTTTGCTCCTTTCACCTTGCTGCTTCTTATGCCTTGAACAGACTACCTGAGTCTGTACATCAGGCGCCTTCTCTGACCCTTTTCAAATCTAGGCTGAAAACTCACCTCTTTGTTGCCGCTTTCGGATCATGACTCACCTTATCTCCTTCGTGTTTCCTTACCATTCCCTCTAGAACAGTGGTTCTTAACCTGGGTTCGATCGAATCCTAGAGGTTCGGTGAGTCAGTCTCAGGGGTTCGGCGGAGGTCAAGACACAAGACACGCACCCGACTCATATGATTCGTGATGACACGCCCCACTTGGCCATCATTGGCTGCAGGTGATCACGCTACATTGCTTGGCCAATCTGTGCTGCAGGGAATTTGGTGCACTCAGTAGTCGACTTGTGACTGTCGTGATGGTATGTCGTGTGATTTCTTTCTTAATATTTTAATCCATACTAACTATGTCGAGCAAAAAAAGAAAGTGGTCGGACGAATATGTACAACATGGATTCGCATATATAACAGAACGTGATGGGAGTCAGCATCCTATCTGCATGATTTGCAATGCCAAGTTAAGCAATTCTAATCTAGTACCGGCAAAACTAAAGGAACACTTCCTTAACCTGCATGGAGATGGGGAATACAAGAACACAACACTTGCTGAATTCAAGGTGAAGAGAGCCAGATTCAATGAAAAGGCTACTCTGCCTTCTCTCGGCTTTGTACCCAACAAACTGATCCTCACAGCATCGTACGAAGTTGCTTACCTGCTCGCAAAGCAGGGCAAACCACACACCATTGGTGAAACACTCATAAAACCAGCTGTGTTGAAGATGGCGAATCTGATGCTGGGAAAAGCAGCCGAAGTTAAATTATCCCAAATTCCTCTTTCAAATGATACCATCAGCGACAGAATAGAGGACATGAGCAAAGACGTCTTGGCTCAAGTAGTTGCAGATCTGATTTCAAGCCCGGCAAAATTCAGCCTCCAACTCGACGAGACCACAGATGTTTCTAATCTAAGTCAGCTTGCTGTATTTGTGCGCTATGTGAAAGACGACATGATAAAGGAAGAGTTTTTATTTTGTAAGCCTCTTACAACAACAACTAAGGCAGCCGATGTGAAGAAACTTGTGGATGACTTCTTCAGAGACAACAATCTTTCGTGGGATATGGTTTCTGCAGTTTGTATGGACGGAGCTCCAGTCATGTTGGGAAGAAAGTCTGGTTTTGGTGCGCTAGTGAAAGCCGATGCACCACACATCATTGTTACGCATTGTATTCTGCACAGGCATGCGTTGGCAACAAATACCTTGCCTCCAGAAATGACAGAAGTATTAAAAATTGTAGTGGAATGTGTGAACTATGTGCGAAATAGTGCACTGAGGCACCGCATCTTCAGTGAGCTGTGTAAAGAAATGGGCTCTGAATTCGAGGTACTTCTGTACCATTCTAACGTTCGGTGGTTATCCCGGGGACAGGTGCTGAATCGTGTTTTTGCCATGTGTGTGGAATTAGCCCTGTTTTTGCAAGAGCACCAACATCGTCATGCAGATTGCTTCAAAAATTCTAAGTTCATTCTCATTTTAGCGTACATGGCTGATATATTCGCATCTCTCAATCATCTCAATCAGCAGAGGCAGGGTGGTGGAGTCAACATCATCGAAGCGGAAGAAAACCTGAAGGCTTTTCAAAAAAAGCTACCATTATGGAAACGATGAACAGAGAACGATAACTTTGCAAACTTTCCCCTGCTGGACGACTGTGTAAGTAAGATCGAAGATGTGTCTGGAATCGGAGACATTTCTGTACCCACGGAACTGAAGCAAGCAATTGCCACGCACTTAGATGAGCTTGCAAAGTCTCTCGACGGATACTTCCCTACAAGAGAGTCATATCCAGCATGGGTGAGACAGCCATTCACGTTTGGTGTTGAGACAGCAGATGTTAATGATGAATACCTCGATGAAATCATTGAAATTCTGCAGAGCCAGGTTCAGCAGCAACTCTTCAGAACAACAATGCTCTCAACGTTTGGGTGTCGACAAATGGTAATGTATCCTGTTCTTGCTAGGAAAGCCCTGGAAATTTCTATACCATTTGTTACAACATATCTGCGAGCAATCCTTTTCAAGGATGCTGGACATAAAAACAAAGAAAAGGAATAGACTTTGCTGTGAAAATGACATGAGAGTGGCACTTGCCAAGGTGAAGCCACGCATTTCTGAACTGGTCTCTCAAAGGCAACAGCAGAAGTCACACTGATTTGCAGTAAATATTCATTATTATTGTAGCGGTGTAGCCTGATGGAAATTAGGTGATGGGTGTGTGTTAAAATGTTAAAAATAATAAATAGCATAAATACAATAAGTTCATTATTGGAACACATAAGGTTAAAAATTAAAACCATTTCAGTGTGGTAGTATTAAGAAAGGTCATGTCTTTGTGAAAAATTATGTAAGTAATTTGTTGTGAGTTCATGCATTGTATTGGTTTTGTTCTTTGAATACAGTGATGTTAATGCACGATTCATTTTGTGAACCAGTAAAACATATACCTATGTCTTGAATTTGAAAATTAAAACCCTCGGCCCAGTGTGCAGCAGCGGCCAAGAGAGCAAATAGGATGCTAGGTATGATAAGGAAAGGAATGGAAAATAAAACAAAAGATATTATAATGCCTCTATATCGTTCCATGGTGAGACCGCACCTTGAATATTGTGTGCAATTCTGGTCGCCGTATCTTAAAAAGGATATAGCGATTTTAGAAAAGGTTCAGAGAAGAGCCACCAAAATGGTAAAGGGGATGGAAGGATACTCCTATGAAGAAAGGCTAAAAAGGTTGGGGCTCTTTAACCTGGAAAAGAGACAGCTGAGGGGAGATATGATAGAAGTCTATAAATTAATGAACGGAGTGGAACGGGTAAACGTAGATCGATTGTTTACCTTATCAGAATATAGAAAGACTAGGGGACATGCAATGAAGCTACAGGGTAAACTATTTAAGACTAATAAAAGAAAATATTTTTTCACTCAACGTGTAATCAAACTCTGGAATTTGTTACCGGAGGATGTAGTAAAGGCTGTTAGTGTAGCTGGGTTTAAAAAAGGTTTGGACAAGTTCCTGGAGGAAAGGTCCATAAACCATTATTAAGAAGGGACCCAGGATATCAATGCTTGAAGCAATACAAGCATTGTGGAACCTGTGTCCCTTGGGGAAACTGCTAGGTACGTATGACCTAGATTGGCCACTGTTGGAAACAGAATACTGGGCTTGATGGACCTTGGTCTGACCCAGTATGGCATATCTTATATTCTTATGTAACGTCTTCGCAGATGCCCACCATGGCTTCTTTCATTTCTCCTCTCATGGCTACAATCTCTCTCTTTAAAGAGTGCATCCATCCCCACATGTCACCTCTAGTGCAGCCTTCGTCCGCTCTTTCCACTTCTTCCTCGGACTCGTCTCCCGAAGCCATGTGCTCCAGCTGCTCCCCAGCTTTCGACCCACGATTCTCCGTATATGGGGACTTGAATTTCGCCAGCTTTTTCCTCATGGACATCCTTGCGCTGTCCACTCTCGTCTGTCACCCCCTGAGTTACCAAGATGGGGTAAAATAAGCACTTTTCCACCAAAATTTCAGCACCACGATGGGAGCTCAAACTCTAAGCTGCCATCACTCGGGTGACGTCTAAACTTATGTTTTAAATATAATAGGGCAGGAGTAGCTTGTCAAGAGGGTGCTTACCGCAGGTTCCATATGAGGATACTGATGGGCTACCCACTTCTCCAGGCCACAGTGGGAGCGGCAGGCCCTGAGTTTGCAAAACACTACATTTTGGCATATGGAGGACCCTAATTCCTTATTTGCCCCAGGCCTCCACAAGCAAAATGCTAGCCCCTGCAAGCTGAACGTTCAGAACGAAATAAGTCTGGAACACTTTCTCCATTCACATTGTGGGAATCATATTAAAATGAATTTAAAAACCGTGAAAAAAAATCTCAGCTTGTATTTAACCCTCAAGTTTAAGACAATCTACCAGCTATTATGAGGACTGAGGCACTGTACAACACTGGAAGTCATGTAATGTAACTTTCAGTCTCGTCTGGGCTATGCATTCTCCACTGGGCGTTCTGCATGCCCGAGGTACAAGCTGAAAATTACCCATCATTGTACAAACCTGTCTAAATGAATGGGATGTGCCCGCTAGAAATCTGATGTGTTAATATCCTTCGTATATATCATCAGCTTCATTTTCAAGATAATTATGCATAAATGCTTAAAAAAAACTGTGTATAATTTTGGCTATTTTATTTGCAAAATGGACAAAGTTATATGATCAGAAGAGAGGAATGATTTGGGACTGGCTGAGAATAGAACAAAAACGTACACGTTCAGCAGTAAATTCAGCTGCTAAAATCTACAACTTATGCATCTAAGTGCCAGCAAGTAAACAGCAAGTATAACTTTAAACGTTTAAAATATATATGTGGATTCTGAAAGCTGACATTATACAGATAATGCCATTGAAAATACATATAGCTTTGAATATCCAGGATAAAGCTGAATACTGACCTCTTCATATAGACAGTTATAGAGAGAGAGAGAGAAAGAGATACACTCACAAATGGAAAAATAAGGTAATGGAACAGAAAAACAGCATCTAAATAAACAAAATCTAAATTTACCGCATGCCACCATGAGGGAAAGCCGGGACTCTTAGCCCCACAGGGGGACACTGAGGTTACTGAGGGGATAGGTCATAATTAGTGCTGCATGCAAAGAGTATGATTCACTGGGAGTTCAGCCTGCAGACTAGGGGCTCTTTTAATCCCTACAGAAGCAAGTCTATTCATGTCATTTTTCTGTCACTCCTCTTTTGTTTTTGGATAATATAGCAATTTTACGGGTCATAAATCCACATGCTACTAAGACAATTGCTGCAGGGAGCTGCATATGCATTTTTCCACGCACTTTGTCATAACTGACTTGCACAACTCTTTCCTTGCACTGGCAGATAGAACGACCAGTTTCTATTCAACGGGCATTTACCTATCTACCAACTCAGGCCAAGAACAAAACACTGAACATAAAATGGCCTTCCAAGAATATGTAGACAATCAAGCACCATCTTTAGGTATTTAGCACTGTCATCCTTTCATTTCACAAATCCTTTCTCTTTCGGCTTGCAGCCCTTGCCGTCTTACCCATGAGAATATAGTGGAGCGATGTTATCAATATTATAGGTAAAACAGAAATTTCTAAATGCTTTCATAACGGCAATGGCTAAACCAAATCTATCACATGTAGTCTAGAAAACACTTTCAACAGACACCAAGACCGTAAGCAGTTCAAAACTCAGTCAGTAAAAGGACTGGAGCACTTTGAGGTCAACAAAGATAGTCTCACTGAGTGGAGCAGATCCTCTCAACTAGAAAACAGTAGCAGCGAGAGCCCTCAAGTGGGAAACCCAACCTCACTATACCGGCACTGCCAGCTCCATATGCCAATCAGAAGTGTGCAGTCGGAGGGTGTATTGTGCTAATTCTGAATCCAGTTAGTGGTGCCCTGAATGCTTCCATCCCATGAGCCCCTGCCTCTGTAAAGGAGCAGGTCAGAAGGGGACACTGCTGCTGAGTCCACTACAAGCAGCTGGCTTTTTTTGATCATGGAGGGTTGGCTCAACTTTTAGGCAAGACTAGATGGTCGCCTAGGGCAGCAGCTGTCAAAGCAAATAATAGATCCTGACGGTGACACAGACTCAAAGGGCCCTCAGCACGTTCTTTTGCCTGAAGGAAGAGTGAGCACACGTGTGCATTCAACGCAATATTTCATATTTCAAAGTATGTTCTCCAAGTATGCATTTGTACAAGACTGTTGTGGGGGATTGGCGTTGGGATGATCATGATCGCTGAGATTTCACTATCAAAAACTCAGGGCGGCGAGGGTAAGGCTGAAGGTTCACTTAGGGTGACCAATTTCCTTGCACCAGCCCTGTGATCAAGGCACATCTTTTGAGGGTTTTCCCACCACCATCAGGCTTGTAGATCTGTGGACAAAAAACAAACACTAAAAAGGCCTCACCTCCCATCTACAGCAAAATAACAGGCCCATAACATGAGCTGTTTTCACTTCATATAGTGCCCCCCCTCACATCCACCAGCGTGCCCTCGTTTATTCAAATTCTTGCTCATTTACAGATGCTTAACATTACATTAATTCCTAGAGTAGCCCCTTGAAAAATCAGCAACAGGGTAGAGAGAAAAAGAGAAGATGATGGCAGACACACATCATTAAGCCCAGCTTCATTCCTGACCTTGCCCTCTTCCTTCACAACTGGGGATCCTGCATGTTTGCCTGGTGCTCTAGAAAAACCAGAGTGTGTAAGTAATATTATCAGTACTAGCAGTCTGGCTGGAAAAGCAGCTATTCCTTCTCAGGGCTGTGTACAATAGAATCCCCAGACTCGGCAGCCGGATTGATCAATCTGAATGGAAGGCCATCACAAAGTAGTTTAGAACATCTTTCGTAAACAGTGTCTCAGACACCATGCCTAATCAGCTGCACCCACAATCCAGTTTTATAATTATCATTGCGCTCTCTGCTTTGGCTGCTTAGAAAAAGGACACTTCATTTATACTGTGAGGCAGAGCTTAGGACTGACATGTTTCTCACTAATCGTTCACTTCTTCCCCACATAGCAAGCAGCCCTCAGTAGCAGTGGAGGGAGTTGCATTAGCTGGGGCTCTGTGCTTTCCCTCTCACTTTCCTCTAGAGAGCAAAGGGGAAGGAGGAGGGAGCGGATAATGAGTTCCATCACCTGGCCAGCAGCAGCCACAGAGTCACCACAGGGACTTGGACAGAGATTCATTTGCAGACTTGGCAGCCACTGAAGTACGCCTTGCTAACAGCCGATTAGTCCCACAGTACTACAAGGCACTGGAACAAGTTCTTTCATTAAGGGCCACGGTCTAAGCGCTACCTGTCATGGAGCTTTCATAATGCGGCATTAATAATGTCGGCCAAAATGAGATTGATCTTTGTGCTCTGTGGTCTCCTGTTGTCAACAGTGCATTATAAAGCCAATACTAAATACTTTATAAACAGGTCTCCCTATAGTGTATTAGACGAACAGTGCATATTTCATACCCTATTGTTAGGTAGCTACATATCCATCAGAGTACTAAATAATTTATAAGGTGCTCAGAATTGCAATAAGAGTCAATAAACTAACTCCAGAATACTCAGAAGCAGCTGATTATTTTGCTTGAAAATCTACCTGAGTAAAGGTGTAGGTTTGCCTTGCTATATTTCAATATTAAAGAAGAGTACTGTATGATAGAGACAAGAATTTTTGCAGTCTATGTATTTTCCTGGTTTCACTGAATTTTATAGGAATCATGCATATCTAACCCCCCCCCCCCCCAAACTTTTTAATGGTCTATATTTTTTCTAATTGTAGGTCTTCAACTCCTGGGCTTCCAAGTCTGCTGAAACCTGCTATTCCCTTTGATGTAAGCAAAAGGAACTCTAAGATGCTGAACTGTAGGTCTTCAGTTCCAATAGCCCTATATCCACTCTGCTTTCTTTTGACACTCTTTGGCTGGCTAGTGATTCTTGCCATAGATTGATAGCTGGAATTCCCTTCATATCTGTGGTTGCAAGCAGTACCTCCAGAGTTCCTAATCTCTGCTAGTTGGATCCCAGGGATGAAGCCAGGCTTCCACAATAGCATGAGGGTATGTCTACTAAGCCAGGCTAATGGGTAATCTGGGCTATCTGCAACTAAGTCCAACTGAATAACAGGGGACCTAGATGCAAATAGCCCAGTGTGATGGAGTCTATTGAGTGTTGCCCATCCCTCCCTAAACAGATTATAAACAGACCCCTTTAAGAGAGCCTGCAGTCCATAGTTCAGGGCTGAGGGGGGGGGGGGCTTGTCTAACAGGAAGAGGGTAAAAACCCAGCAGGCTGCAGGAAGGAGAGAAGCCCTTAGAGCCAGGAGTTCTTTCAAGGCAAGCCATCTAAAAAGGTAGGAACTTTAATTGGGCAAGGAAGGAACTTGAAATGGGCTAGAGGAAGAGCCAGGAGACCAGTTTTGTTAACAGACTTGGTCTGGATAAAAACACGTTTTATTTTCCCTGAATTGCTGTCTGGTATTTTAACAGAAAACCCCTTCCCACTGCACGCCACACTACCTCACCCAGTTTAACTGTTAGCTCAGCTTAGTAGATATACCCCTTGGTTTCTATTTACTAACATTTAGCATGCAGTAATGCCATTATTGTATGTTACCTGCCACAAAGCCCATTGCATAAAATAGGCTTTGCAGTACATAATGCGGGATAACGGCATTATCGCATATTAAGCGTCAGTGCTGCCAGCCCAAGTATAGATTGTGAATCAAACCCAGTGTCCTGTGGCAATGGGATCAAAGGCTGGTGAGCAAACAGGGTATGCCCGAGTTTCTGCAGGCACGTTCACCCTTCTGTGATCTGCTAGTGATCGGAATTTAGGGCCAGGAAAAAAAATTGCCTGAGTTAGAACCTACTACAACTTTGTCAGAGATGGAATTCTGAGAAAACAGAGAAGAAAAACATTCTGCTGTTCAGTTTCCTGCAGCTCACTTCCCCTTATAGCTGATACCCACGCTTAATCCCATACCACTTTCAGGCATTTGAAGAGGGAACAGCTTCAAGACACGCCGAAATAATGGGAATGGTATTTGGATGGCTAGTGTATTCATACTAATACTTCTGGTTCCATTGTTTTTTCCGTTCTTCTTATGAAACAAATTTTATTCAAGTTTTCAAAGTGTTCCACAGAACCCAAAATCAAGTCATTAACATATATTGGTTGATACTGGATTGAGCTCACGCCTTTCTCAGAGTTTGAGGTGGTTTACATTCAGGTACAGTAGGTATTTCACTGTCCCTAACTTTGTACCCAAGGCAAGTTGCTTAACCTGAAGGATTAAGTGACTTGCTTAAGATCACAAGGAACAGCAGTGGGATTGGAACTCGGATTTCCTAGTTTTTAGCCCACTGCTTTAACTGCTTAGATTGTAAGCCTTCTGGGAACAGGAAAATACCTGAATGTGACTCTGAGAAAGGCGTGAGCTAAATCTAACCTTTAGGCTACTCCTACATTCCAAAAAACTTTATATGCAAAAGCACTTATTCAGACAGTGCCAGCTGCTATTGTGTAAGTGTTCTGTCAATTTTCAGCAGGACTGTACAGATAGTGCCTCTGAAAGTTATTATAGACTGCCCACCACTATCTGGATAGTGCCAGGGGGGAGAGAGAATGAAATGTGGCAATATTCAGTTTGCTATCTGTATCAATACCTATGCAGATAAATTTAGGACAGCAAAACGTCTCTCTCTGTTTATATGTAAAATATTTAAATGCCACGGTTAGCATTTAAAAAAACCCCACTGACTACAGTGTTTAAATATTGCCTGATACAACTCTGCAGAAACCTCAGAAAAGCTCAACAAATTCAACATCTGTCCAAGTTCTGGCATGCCAAATCTGTAACAGGCATCCTTTTCTGAAATCACTGAGGAGGAAACTGCAAATCTCTCCTCTCCAAACTGACTACTTGCTTCTCTGATCCCATCCCCACCCTTCTAAGCTATATCTCTTCTGCTGTCATTCCTTCCATCCGTCACATCCTTAACCTATCGCTTTCCACTGCAACTGTTCCTGTGGCCTTCAAACATGCTGTGCTAACACCTCTCCTCAAAAAGCCTTCACTAGTCCTACCTGTCCTTCATTGACCTCTCTCTCTCCTCCCCTTTGCTTCAAAACTACTTGAATGAGCGGTTTACTGCCACTGTCTTGACTTTCTTTCCTCTCAAGACCTTCTGGATCCACTGCAATCTGGCTTTCATTCTTTGGCTCTTGCCAAAGTTTCCAGCAACTTGTTCCTCGCCAAATCCAAAGGCCTCTACTCGCTTCTCGTCCTCATTTTCTTTTCAGCTGCCTTTGACACTGTTAATCACCACTTTCTCCTCAATACCCTGTCCTTGCTTGGATTTAGGGCCGTTGTTCTGTCCTAGTTTTCTTCTTATCTCTCTCATTGCACTTTAATGTATGTTCCGGTGGATCCTCCTCTACCGGCATCTCGCTTTCAGTTGGTGTACCTCAGGACTCTGTCTTGGGACCTCTGCTTTTCTCGCTCTACACTCAGTCTCTTGGTGCCCTTACTGTATTTCCTCCCATGGTTTTCAGTACCATCTTTATGCTGAGGACTTTCAGATCTACCTTTCTGTGCCTGACATCTCTCCAGGAATCCAGGCCCGAATCTCTGATCTTTATCAGACATTGCTGCCTGGATGTCTCACCGTCATCTGAAACTGAACATGGCCAAAACTGAGCTCCTTATCTTTTCCCCTAAACCCACCTCCCCCCTTCCTCCCTTCTCTATTTCTGTGGATAACACTACACTCCTCCTTATTTCCTCAGCTGGCAACCTTGGGGTCATCTTTGACTCTACTCTCTTTCTCTGCACACATCCAAGAGAGAGCTAAAACCTGTCACTTTTTTCTCAATAACACTGGCAAAATGTGTTCCTTCCTTTCTACACACACTACTAAGACATTTTTCCACTATTTAGTCACCTCCTGTCTAGACTATTGCAACCTCTTCCTTGTTGGTCTCCTGAATCATCTTTCTCCCCTTCAATCTGTTCAAAACTCAGCTGCATGGCTAATCTTCCACCAGCCTTGATATGCTCAAATATAACCTCTCTTCTAAAGTCGCTTCACTGGCTCCCTATTCATTTCCATATTCAGTTCAAACTTCTCCCACTGACCTATAAGTACACTCATTCTGCTGCTCCTCACTACCTTTCCTCTCTTATCTCTCTTCTGGCAGATCCTTTCAATCTGAGCCCTTCTCTTCTACTGCCAACTCCAGACTTCGTTCCATCCACCATGCTGCTCCTTAAACCTGAAACAAACTACCTGAATCTGTGCACAAGGCTTCACTTCTGGCCCTTTTCAAATCAAGGCTGAAAACTCACCTCTTTAAAGTTGCTTTTGGATCCTGATCCACAGCCTCCTATGTGTTTCCCTTACCTTTCCCCTAGATATATCCTTGTCTTCAGCTGTTGTGTTGTCTCTCTTGACTAGATTGTAAGCTCTGATGAACAGGAACTGTCTTTCACATGTCTGAACAGTGCTGTGGACGCCTTCTGGTGCTATACAAATGATAAGCAGTAGTGGTAGGAGGGGGTGGTATGCATGGGGGAGAGAATAATTTTCTCTGGATGGAATCTGTACCTCCTTTAGGACAAGCAAGATGATGGGCCAGGAAAAAAAAATCTGTGCCTAAGCAGCATCATAGACAACCCATGTCCTTCCAGGAAGAAACATGAAAGAAAGAAGTGTATGACATTAGGTAATCCTTTAATATTTTATAAATATTTAATAGTTTTGTAATATAGACAGCATTTGCATTCTCAAGATAGAGTCTGAATAAAAAAAAAAGAAAAGATTACTGCTCTTTCTGTGGATAAGAAACTCAACCTGATAATACCAGAGTTGAGACAGCTCGTGTTCCCTGCAGGGATTCCCAGACCTGTCCTGAGGATGCCACAGTCAGTTGGATTTTTTAAAAACTTTTTATTTAACAAGACAGGCAATACACCAAGCAGAAAGGCAAACCGAATCCCAATAAATCACCCCAGAAAGCTCTAGCACAAAAGACAAAATACCACTGGAGCACAGCCCGCCAAACCAATATTCGTGCTAGATTTTATCAAACTTCAGAGTGACCCCCCAAAAGAGAAAGACAGCTTCTCAATGAGTACCACATGTTGGTGCCAAAAACATGTGGGACACCTTTCCAGAAAGCGACAATTGTGTGCCATGCAGCCAAAAGAAAATGACCCAGCAGTGTAGGGTCCTTAAATGGAAGAAGCATACCTCACATTCCCCAGAGAGGTGGCGTCAAGACGATCCCCCTGCATAAAATATCCTTGATCTCCCGACGCACTCGCTGCCAGAATTGCATTATCCTGGGACAAGACCATCACATATGAAAGTGGTAACCAGGGAGACCACACCCATGCTGGCAAAGAAAGCACTCCAATGGCCGGGGGCAAGTCATCCAGCTCGAGAAGGATACAATAGAGCCAAGAGATATGTTTCCTGCTTAAAGAGGGATCATAGATATATGCCTCGAGTGGAGTGGGATGCCAATCGCTCCAATCCCGCTGCTCCAGTCTCTGCATTGCCCCTCGTATCTGCAAATAAAGACACCGTCTCTTGCGCAATTTGAAATTCATCTCTCAAAGCTTCAAAAGCCTTAAACATTGCCCGTCCCACAACTGCTACACAAAATGCAAACCGTGCACCTCCTACTGCACCATAGATTGAAAAAAAAGAAATAATAAGAAATCACTGATTTCTTAGCCAAGGGGGGCAAATCAGGGATACCCCCTACATGTTGCTCATAAATATCGACAGGCCTGGCGCCACATACCCAAAGTGTGTGCCAAGATACTGTTGCTGCACAGCACAGGATGTTTCACCAAGATTTCTGCTGGCAGAGTCAGCAAAAGCAGTAGCACAATACCCTCAACCTGTGAACTCTCCAGGTGGACCCAAGCTGATTCACAAGCCACCTGAAACCAGGCTTTTACACCAACCAATCGAGCAGCCCAGTAATATAACTCCAGATTTGGCAACCCTATTCCACACTCCTCTTTAGGCAGACATAAAATATTAATCGGCTGTAGGGGTTTGATTGCGCCAAACAAAGCACGAGAGCTGACCATTTAAATGCTGAAATGTTAAATGTGGGAGAGTACAGGGACATGCTAGAAAAGATAAAGCAGACGAGGAAGAACATTCATCTTAATAAAGTCAATCCTAACCCCTCCATAAGACGGGAAGATCATTCCCTGAATGCAAATCAGACTGGAGCTTACCTAGGAGTGGGGCAAACTGAAAAAGATCTTTAAGCTGTGGGGCAACGCGCACTCTTAGATAGGTAAAATCAAAGACACAATGAAAACAGCGGATTTAGAGATTTTATGCTCTCGGCCATCCTCCTGAAAACCTGTGATCCAGGACAACACTCGGTGCCAAAGGCCCAAGAGCCAAGTCAAAGAGCATAGATGACAGCAGACAACCCTATCTGAATCAAAAAGATGGCCGACTGCATGCTGTTAATCAGTAGACATGCCCACACACAACCCAGAAAGCCCAAAGGGAGCCCCTATGATCTAGTATGGAAAAAAGGAAGGGCCAAGGCAGCCTATCAAAGGCCTTGTTGGCATCAAGGATAAGGAAAGGACACTGAACATTCCCCCACTTTTTGTAAAAAGTCACTCTTCCCACTGATAGTCCTGCTCGGACCTGACTTGATTCCTACCTGTAAATAGCTACACCAGCGATGTCCAAGTTATATCACCTGTTTCATTGTAAATGCAAAGCAGCTCAGTCTGCAATGTATAAGCTACTTTTGTATGTAAACCGCACTGATATTAAATAGCGCGGTATAGAAGAGACATTAAATAAATAACTAAATAATAACACCCCCCCTCTCTCGAACAAAACTGGTCTGGTCAGAGTGTACCAAGAATTGCAACAAGCCCTCCTGTCGAAGCTGAAGTGCTTGGCAAACACCTTCGCATCAGCAGTGACTAAAGAGATAGGAGAGATATAAATCCATGTCAAAATCATCTCTTTCCTTCTGCAGTCTCCAGAAGCCCACCCGCAGACTCTAGAGAAGCACCTAGCCCATTTAAAAACCTCCACACGGACTAGGACAAGTTCAATTGAAATTTCTTATTAAAATAAACAGGAAAGCGGTCGGGCCTAAACTCTTGCCAGATGGAAGGCTACCCACAGCCCTTGAAATCTCCAATACAGATTGGTTGCTGTTCCAACAAGAGACCAGGTAGAGAAATCCCACTAAGGAACTCCTGGATGATGGATTCAGACGGTTACCCTTCTGTGGAATAAAAACACCAAAAGTGTTGCAAAAAAAGCCTCTCCATCTTTATCTTTATTCAAAACCTAATATACTGCCCACACACAAGGTACCAGAGCGGTTTACAATTAGTAAAATTCAAATACCGCTAGGAAGAGGAAACCGAATGCCAGCATTGAGATAGGAGAGAGACAGCAGGTTAAAGAGAGGGACAGCAGATAAGGAAAGACTACATCAGGGATGGTAGGATGTGGACTTGTCAATGAGGGGCAGGGGACGGGGGGGAGGAAGGCGAAAGGTCAAAAGCTGTACAGAAAAGGTGGATCTTTAATCTTGCTTTGAAATTGTTGAAGAAGGGTTCCAGGCGGAGGGCTGACGGGAGCGAGTTCCAGAACCAGGAACCAAGGAAAAAGAAAACAGAGGACCGAGTGGAATTCCAGATGGGCCTGAGACGGGGACGGGAGAGATATGCGATTAGAGTGGATGGACCTGAGGGACTGGTGGGGGGTATGGAGATGAATCAGATCAGAGAGGTAGAGTGGTGTACCGGTGTGGATTGATTTATGAACAAAGCTGAGGATTTTATACTGAATTATGAAGGATACAGGGAGCCAGTGCAAGTGAATGAGAAGAGGTGTAATGTGGTCTGTAGGGGAGGCATGAGTCAGGATACGTGCAGCTGTGTTCTGGACGAGTTGAAGTCTGCATAGTTGGATTTGAGGAAGGCCGGCCAAGGAGACACTGCAATAATCCAGACAGGACATGACAAGGGACAGGAGCAATGTAGTCAGGGAGGGTGCTGAGATGAAAGGACGGACCGCACGAAGTTGCCTCAGGGTATGGAAAGAATACTGGACTACAGATGAGATGTGTTCTCCCAATGAAAGGAACATTAGAAATCTTGCCTGACCAATCGTATATCCAATCAATTAGGGTCTGAGCACACTGCCAGTGAACAACATGTCAGCCAAACACACATCTTGTTATCATGCTCATAATATTTTAACCTAGCAAGCTTGAAAGACTGCTCTATTCTACCAACCTCCAATCCACGCATATGATCCCTGGCTAAGCAAAGGCATCTATTCACCTGAGGACAGCAAGAAAACTTGTGCTGCTCTTCTGTTTCTACTATTTGCTGTTCCAGAAGTTGGGCCTGTTTCCAAGACCACCTATGCAAAGCACTTGAGCAGCTAATGATCTGTCCATGGAGTACCTACATGAACGCTTTCCATTATAGAAGTGGAACATAATCTGCCAGAGGGTAAAACTTGTGAAAGTCCACTATACCACACATTCAAACTCTTGCTTAGCACGAAGGGACGCATTCAGTCTGCATGTGCCAGGCTCTAGAGCAAATCGCATACATATAGAGATTGACTAATCGGTTGTTGATCTGACAATGAACTACTCAGAATTTCACAATGGATAGAGAGCTTAGGGTCAGGTGAAAAAAACCTAGGTATGAGCCATGCTGAGGTGAAAAAATAAATCGCCATACATTATCCAAACCGAGGTGCTCAATCATTGAATACAAAACGTAGACTTGCCATTGTTGAGGTAGACATTCTAGTCCCCGTCCCAAAATCATAGCTTTTATTACATCCTCTGGCAACAAATGCCAGAGTTTGATTATGCATTTTTCCTGAACTGTTCTAGTTGTCTGAGCCATCTCACTTCCAAAGGAAGAGTATTCCATACAGTGGGACCTGCCACAGAAAAGATCTGTGCCCTAGTTTCAGCAAATCTAAACTCCTTGAAGGATGGATTGTCTAACAGAAACTGATTCTCCAAGCTCAAAGCTTCAATTGGGCAATAAATTCTTAATGAAATTGCAAAACATTGTAGAAGAGTATGGTTTTTAGCTCGATAACCTAATGCTAGAATTCTGAATTGAATATGCTAGAACCCTGGTAACCAATGTAAGTCCTTCAGGATTAATGAGATATGTGTCCAGTAAACTGCAAAATAGAAAATGACTAGTTAACCCATCGACCAAAGGTTTTGGCTGGAAAAAAAATCTAAGACCAAATGAAAGATGCCACAAGAATGTGATTATAAACATTAAAACAAGAGAAAAATAAAAATTTGTCTGAAGCTTTCCATAATATCAATGCAGCAATCAAAACAATTCTCACAGAAACCATTCTAGGAGCAAACCTACTGTATTCTACTGCCTTTGTTGCCATACGGAAGTAGGACATGAAAACCAAAAGCCAATACTGTTTAGAAAACCAAAGTTAAAATGTGAAATTCACCTAGAATCAAAAAGTTTAATGCAGCTGTGAGCTATTTGAAGAATCTAAATGGACTGCTACTTAAAAATGATAAACTAAAGCTTAATATCACTAAAAAGTACAATATTGGGCTCAAACCCATCTCAGAAGTATCCGAAGAACTAAACCAAACAATTGTGGCAATAGCATAGAAACTTTAGCAATATGAAAACAGAGTTAACCAATACAAGCAAAATAACCAGTTCAGAATAAATCAATACCAGTTCTACAGAAGCCTTGAAGCTGGTCAACAAAACAATAAAGCCAGTGCAAGCTTTGATAAATGGAAAACAGTAGGGGAAAAACAAAAAGAATGTAATAAAAAGGCACCATAGATAAACAAAGTCTGAAAAGACTTTGAAGGAAATCTGATGGCAGATGATGTGATTACAACTGAAATTTATTTATTTAACAGATTTTATATACTGCCTTATCCTTCAACAAAAGCGGTTTACAGAGCAACTTGAGTAGTTTACATAGAACAAGGATAAAGGGCAGCATGTGGGAGATTTTTCCAGCCAGAGGTTCCCAACTCCGATCCTGGAGGGCCAAACACCATTCAGGTTTTCAGGCTGTCCCTAATGAATATGCATGAGATACATTTGAATACAATGGGGGCAGTGCATGCAAATGCATGTCATGCATATTTATTAGGGACAGCCTGAAAACCTGAAAGGTGTTTGGCCCTCCAGGACTGGAGTTGGGAACCTCTGTCCCAGGCTAACTTATATACATAGAAATCTACAGACGATATGAATGTATAGTGACATCCGTGACCTAACATCTGAGATAACCTATGTACATCAGTGACATCATATACAGTAGGTTCAAGAGGGTTAGAGTAAGGTGGTTTGTGGAGGAATGGGGTTGAGTTGTGTCAGAGGGGGCCAGCGGATACAGGGGGTAATCCACATTACTGTAGGTAATGCCTCCAAAGTGTTCAGTAAAAAGAGTGGTTTTCAGTTTCTTACGGAAGTCTTTGGCATCCGAGGTGGCTCTTAGATATCCGGGAGGGAGTTCCAGAGGGCAGGTGCCGCAAGGGACATCGCCCTCCCAGATGTAGACTGCTTGGATTTAGATGCATAGAATAGTCTCCCAGTGGAGGTAATAGAGAGAAGGACTGTACCTGAATTCATGAAAGCATGGGACAAACTCTGAAGGATAAAAAGGGACTGTAAAACATAATTGTTGGTAGGGAAGGGCGGACTGGATAGTCTGTATGGTCTTTATCTGCCGTCATTTTTTTATGTTTCTCTATTGCCACATCTATAAACCATACATTTTTCTTTTCTATGGCTATGATACCAGGATACCAGGTTCCAACAATATGAAAAGCAAAAATCAGAAAGTAAAGTAGAAAGAGAAGCCACTGCATGTCCAGTACATAAAAGATAGCGATGGAAAATGTGACAAAACCTATCAGGGCAACGACTGACATTTGGAGCACTTTTATGCAAAGCCTAGGATGAAACCACAGACCATCTAATCAGCGTCTGTAGCAAAATAGCCCAAAGTGATTATAAACAAGATCATGACTGAGTTGCTAAATTAAATTAATCCACTGGAATCTTTGCAAAAAGTATGGTTTTATTGTAGAAAAACTATTGGCACCATACCATTAAAAAAAGCTATAGAAAACGAGCAGGTCAAGTTCTTGAGGGACTTTAAAATACAAACTGACAGGTACTTGGAAGACAACACTCTTGACATTGCAGTCATAGAAAAGAAAAATGTATGGTTTACAGATGTGGCAATACTAGGTGACAGTAGAATTGATGAAAAACAGCTGGAAAAAATAACAAAATACCTTGATTTACAAATTGAAGAAGAAAGACTTCAGAAGAAAAATATGACAGCAATACCAATTATGACTGGAGCTCTTGGAACAATACGGACTGGAGTCCCAAAATACATGGAAACTTTAAATTTAAAGACATAACATCAATTTGGCAAAAATTACCCTACTTGGAACAGCATACATTTTGCATCAATATCTCAGATTCCCAGATCCTTGACTAGGACCCAGATTAATGGGGTTAAAACCAGTTGACATTGGTTGTGATATACCACACATGAATAATGACGACGAAGATGAAGCAGAAAATGTGAGAGCTCAGAAGTAACCACAACGTCCACATGCCTAAGCAAGCCACTATTACTGTCTAATCCTAAACTCAGGGTATTGTTTTAGGAATCAATGTGTTGATAACAGTCCTGGGAGATAATTTTCAGACTTGTTTTCTATCACAAGATGGATAAGGGAAGTCTTCAGAGAGGTAAAATGAGAGTAAATAGTTTAGTTTAGTTTGATTTTATATACCATCTATGGCGAGTGACAGCTGGGTGGGTTACAAAGCAGTAAAAAATAAAGTAACACAAGGACACAAGACAACCAAGGAAACCAAGAACATTCAGTTCTTTTAAATTAAATCCCAGATGTGCTTACAACCACCACTTAAGAGTAATCTGGGGGCAAAACTGCTTTCCCATTACACTCCAAGGAGATTTATGAGCCTAGTTCTTATTATGTGGAGCACGGCTACACTCTCCATACCCCCTCCCTCAAGCAAATGCAATGTGTACTGTTGAGTCAACGCTGACTCCTGGTGACCCAGCAGCCCTTGGATTTGCTTGGCAAAGTGTGACCAGAAGTAGATTGCCAGTCTTTCTTCCGAGGCAATGGGGGGTAACATGACTTGCCCAAGGCCACAAGGAGTGCTAGTGGGAATTGGTTATCAGGCCACTGCTCTAACCACTGGGCTACCCTCCACTTCTCCTGCCGTCATGTAAAGCTGAAATATGCACTACTAGTAAAATATGCTAAGCATGTAAAAAAGTATTTTAATTAGTTCCTGTAAAACCAACTTTTGTGAAGTATATGTTCTTATCGTAAATCAATAAGCAAGTAACATACACACTCGCACACACACAAAAAATAATTTCTGAAAACTAGATTAGTAAGGTGCAGAGATATATTTGGAAGAATTTAGCCAGTACTGCTGCCATGATATCCCAAAACTAGTTCATTCCAGGATCTACCACATTACCTCTTTTCTTATCAAGAAAAATTCTTCTTTCAAGCAGCAGCACTCTTCTGATTCTTCCAAATGCAAAACTACCATATTATTTTGGTACTATTGCTTCCTGTTTTCTTTTCATTTTGGTGTTACCTATAATTTTTTTAGCCTTACAAATTGCAGTAGTTTTACACTTTGGAGGTAATTTTATAATTGCCAATGTCAGTGAAAAGTATGTTTGCCTGCTTTGCTGAACTTTCAAAGTGAAAGTACATGTGTACTATTGCTCTAAAAATTACCCCAGAAAAAAAACATGTGTACGTATTTGCACCTGCTATTTGGCGCACACAGGGTTGGCTCTATCATTAGGCAGGGCCTTCCAAATGCGTAGATCTCATAAAAACCCTGCACTTTTGTTTTCTGACTTGCCACCACTGCTGCAGACATTGAGAGAGGTAGAGCAAGACACAGGTTGGGAGAGCAGAGGAGAAATAGTAGACATGAGATGGGAGTGGAGGCCAGATACTGGTCAAAGGTGACAGGGTAGAAGGAAGATTGTGGCCAAGGGATGGGAAGGTGGAGGACAAATGGTGGACATGAGATGGGGGTTGAAGGCAGATAATGGACATGGGGCCATGGCACAGGGGGATGGAGAGCAGATGCTGGGTATAAAGGGGAGAGGGGGAGGTGGGGGAGATAGGGGCAATGCTGGACATGGGGGGAGGGACAGCAGATGCTAGGTATGGGGGGAGAAAGGGTAGAAGCTAAACATGGGGAAGGTAAGGCAGATGCTGGATATGGGAGTGATAGGGGAGAGAGGGTGGTCACTGGATATGGGGGGGGGGGGAGGGAAGGGACAAAGTGAGGAGAGATGTGAGACATAGAGGGAGAAAGGGAGGGATGATGGACACTGAGGGGTGAGAGAGAGGGGGAAATACTGACCCAGGAGGGAGAAAGAGAGAGATCATGGATACAGGAGGGAGTCACAGAGGGGAGACACTGAGCAAGGGGTGGAAAGATAGGAGGAGATACTGGGCAGAAGAAGAAGGGAAGGGAGAAGGAGGGGAAAATGCTGGACATGGGGGAGAGGGGGATGTGAAATACTGGACATGGGGTATGCAGGGAGGCAGAGGGGTGATGCTGGATACAGGGGAAAGGAAAGAGAAATATTTTGGAATGGGAAGGGATAGAGAGAGAGGGGGAATGGTGAACACAGGGAGATGAGGTGAGAAAAAGGGAATAAAGCACTGGATGGAGGGGAGGGAGGGAAGAGACATTGGACAGAGGAAAAGAGATGCTGGACATAGGGGCGGAAGAGAGAAAGAGGAAAATTAGTTAAAGACTGTGGAATAAGAGACTGGAAGGAGAGAGCTGTGTTAATGGTTAAAAAGTGATAGATGCAGTAACAAGAGGGAGGATAGAGGACTGGATGATAAATAGGAGGAGTGAAATCTGAGTTGATAGAGAGAAAAATAAATGGAAGAAAGCTGAAAGGGAAACATTAATGTCAGAGATGTAAGGAAGTTAAGAAAATGGGAGGGGAGAAAAGTGGCAGAAGGGCTGGAGACCCTAGAAATCAAGTTAAGAGAAGACAAATGAAAGCAGAAACCAGAGACTGAGATCAAAATGACTAGAGAATAAAATGGCCAGTTAAAGATTTTAAAAAATGAATTCTCAATTTAGTGATTGGAATATGTTAGTTTCTGTAATTTCTATATTCTGTCTTTACATTTTGCACAGTACAGAGGCATATGCATCTCTTTCTGTTTCGCTGGAGTTGTACTGCATGCAGAGCAGGGATGTAGCCTGGGTGGGCCATAGCTCCTACACTTTGACATCAGGCCCACTTAATCAGCAGCAGCAGCAGCAGAACTGTCGAATTAGAGGAGAACTAAAGGCAGTGTCAGCATTCATATTGCCTTGTAGCCACCCATGTTAAACCCAGGCCCCACCAAAAGATCAGTCTTCACTATGCTACCTATGTAGAGTCTCATTTCTTGGGTTTCCAGTTTAATTTTTGTCTACATTTGCTTATTTGTGGTAATTTATTCCCCACTTGGTGAGGATCTATCTGAGTTCTGAGTATATGACCAAGGCCAGGTGTTCTGTTAGCATGGACTTTCTATGTAGGGATCAGTAGTAATTGGGCACATTCAGTTTTCTGAATAGATTTCTGGATTTTCTAGGGTCCACTGCCAGGGCTATACCAGGGACTGTGAGTGGTGCGGCCACACAGGGCGCAAGCTTAGAAAGGGTACTAATTGGCGGGTGGGGGGCACCAGGTTCATCAGTCGCACAGGGTGCACTGATAGCTTGGTACGGTCCTGCCCATTGCAATATTTATGGTGTTGCTATTTTCTAGGGAGGCTCCTTGTGTGAGTTTTGGAAGTTGATGCTGTTACGGTATGATAAATTTTTTCTATAGGTCCTGAGTCATTTTTGTATGATTCTGTAGTACCTCACAATGGGCCTGATTCTGTAAAGGGACTTGCAGTCCTACAAGCCATCATGCCCCGATTCCGCATTCCTCTCTCCCTGCATGCACAGAACTGCTGGGTGGGGAGAGCAGGATGGGGGCAGCACCAGGGCAGGGGGTGGGCCAGAGCGTGAGCGAGCCAGGCACTCGGACGTGCAGGGCCAATTCAGGTCACAGCCCTGTACGTCCGTGGAGTGCTGAAAGGACGTCCAGCTTATTCTACCTCGTCGGAGGTGGAATAAGCACAGGGTGCCCCTTCTCACTGGCTTGGTAGTCTCCCCAGGAGCAATGGCGCAGTTGAAGGTGAGGCCCCACCACCCGATCCCGGCCCTGACAGACCCTGCCGAGGGTCAAGTGGTGGGAAACCTGGTCAGGGGGGTGTCCGGCTTGTGGGAGCGGAGGGGGCGCAGCCGCTGAAGGGACATGCTAGGCTGTCCCGGTGCCCCATCCTGCTACTGCAGGGGCATCTAGCTCCCGCGGTGACGAATTGGGTACAAAGGAGCCCATCATGCTCTGGGACATCTGGACGGCCTGGATGTGCCCCTTCCTGGGTCGGGCTCAATATGTCAAGAACTGGTGAGTGTTTATATTGCTGTCACTGAGATGGCATCAGAATCAGAAATTATTTTTGTTATGTTGAGTTCTATGGAGAAATATCCTAGTTTTGAATACAGTTGTGGTCAACATTATTGGAACCCTTTCAGTTCAATCCCTTAATGCCCAATATCTCCTAAAAAAAAGTGGCCAGTGAAATGGCTTTGGACTATATATGTGCACCTATTTGACACAAAAAAGACTCAAATAAAACAAGACCAATAAAAAAAGGAAATAGTAAGAAATAGTATAAATGCTGGGGCATTGCCAGGGTATAACTATTTAAACAAACAAGGGAAACACATACAAACAAATTATTTTTGTTTGAACTCACACCTTGAAGGATCCTCCTTCTCGTAGTGTATTGTTCCGTTTTTATCTTAAATTCAAACACAGGGACGCAACCCTAACATGGATTGAGGGAACCTCAACCCTCAATACCAACTGGTTAAGTTCACTTCACAAAAGGCTCTTGCCCTATGTGAATTAAATTTGGCTCCTGCCTTAAAGAATCTCCCAAGATGTGGTGGAAATAGGAAAATTAAAGTTAGTGCGAACTGTTGGAAAAATACCACAGACGACAACCAATGAACTTAAGGCTGACCTGGAGCAATCTGGACTGGTAGTTTCAACCCACACCATATGCCACATACTAAACAAAGAAGGACTTTATGGCCAAGGAGGACCCCACTGCTCAAAAGCAGACATTTAAAAGGCACGCCTGATCTTTGCCCAAACCCACCTTGAGAAACCACAATCCTTCTGGGAAAATGTTCTGTGGACAGATGAAATCAAACTTGATCTCTTTGGCAGTGCAGATCTGTAATACATTTACAGGCAAAGAAAAGAAACTTATAAGGAAAAAACACCCTTCTTCCAGTTAACTATGTTGGAGGGTTGAAGAGTGGGAGAAACTACCAGCAGACAGATGTATGAAACATAGCTATAAGAAATGTTTGGAGGCTGTCATCATTGCCAAGGGTTGCGCAACCATATATTCGTGAAGGGTCCTTTAATCCTGTCCAGGTCATTTTTTCCCCCCAGAAATTACTACGTCTAAGTTGCACAGACATCTTTTTTTTGTTCTATACCTTTGAACATACTATTAAAATATTATGATGACATCCAGTTGGAATATTTCCAATTATTTCTCAAGATACTGTACACAACATACCTAAAATGTAAGGGTGTCAATAATGTTGACCACAACTATATATGTTCAAAAAGAAAATGCAAGAACCACAGCACAAAAATAAAATTAGTTAACTGCGCCGTAGTTCTCACTTTTTGTTTTTGCTCCTTGGTGCGTGATCACCTTGCATCTCCTTTTGAGTTTTGCAGGATATACAGGATATTTACATTAAATATTGTGCTGGTCTGGTATGCAGTGTCAGGAGTCGGCATGGCTTAATTTCATGGCCTGGAACATAGCTCTGACACTTCTTTTCAGAGTTCAGAGCACCAGCGGTCTTTTGCTACAGCCCCACCCTTCTAGACAGCCTACAGAAAAAGGAAAGAGGAGGTGATGAGCCTGGAGCAGAATAGAAAAGAGTACTACTGCCCCGAGTCTTCCCATGCATCCCTTGGCTCCTACTTCCTTTTTCTTCACAATTTAAACCCTGGAAGTCAATATGTTTTATATTAGATTCCCAGGCTACATTAACTGTTCTGTGACTAGGCCCCTTCATTTTTGCTGCCATTCGGGGGGCACCGGCTCATCTCTCGAATTGCTTCAGGCAGCAGATTTTCTTCAGGCTTCTCTGGGCGCACATAATTTTTCTGTGAAAAATGTTTATATG
Organism: Ichthyophis bannanicus; assembly: GCA_033557465.1. Taxonomy (NCBI): domain Eukaryota; kingdom Metazoa; phylum Chordata; class Amphibia; order Gymnophiona; family Ichthyophiidae; genus Ichthyophis; species Ichthyophis bannanicus. The sequence goes on from CM066032.1 coordinate 797,287,049, forward strand.
CATACATTTGAATTTTCAAAAGTATGTGTATAAAATGCAAGCCCTTTCCTAACCCCACCCCCAGGAATTCCTTTGCTCACATTCCAAAACAAATAATAAATTGCTAAGACAAAGACACTTCTTTGCTAAACCCATGCTGACTCATTTGCATTAAATGATGTCTCTCTATATATGATCAATTACTTTGTTTTTTAGAATAACTTATGCTATTTTGCCCAGTATCAACACCATGCTCACCAAGCTACATTTTCTGGATAACTCTGGAGCACTTTTTAAAATTTTGCTTTTTATTGGCCACAGATCCAGTGCTCCGCTATTTTGGCCATTTTAAATGATAGGTTACAAATGACAAATAACAGGTTAGTAACTTCAGGTTTGAGTTCTTTCAGAACTCTGGGGTGAATGTCATTCGCTCCTGGTGATTTGTTACTCTTAATTTGTTGATCTACAATATCTTCCAAATTTACAATGATCTTTTTTAGTTGCTCCGATTCATCACCATCAAGGAAGGTTTCCACTGTAGGCATCATGCTAACATCCTTTTCAGTAAAGCCTGAGGCAAAGAATTCATTTAGTTTTTCTGATATTACCTAATTTTTCTTGAGCACCTTTACCCCCTAGTTGTCAAGTTGCTCCAACCAACTTTGTCATAGGTTTTGTGTTTTAAATGTACTTGAGAAAGTTTTTAGTATTTGTTTTCGTCTGCATTAGTACTATTTGACATCTAACTAGTCAGCTCAAATGGTCATCTCAATTTTCTTCATTATCGTATTAGTGCAGGGCTAGCTTAATCATTTGGCTAACTAGGCGGTCATCTAGGGCTGCAGCTTCTAGGGGTGACGATGAAAAGTTGTAGTCAAAGGAAAACAGTAAGCTCTGATGCCATACTAACAAAGAACCAGAAGTATGTACGTTGACCTTGGTAAATGGCTATGGGAGACTGCCCTCATTGAAAATAATTTTATATGTTGTTGTTAAGTGCCGTCGAGTCGGAGTCGACTCATAGCGACCCTCTGGATAGCTATCCTAAATTGTGTTCGGTCTTCAGTCAGGCGGCTCATTGTTGACAGACTGGTACCCATAGCTGCTGTTATTGTATCGATCCATCTCATTGCTGGCCTTCCTCTTTTGCGTTGACCTTCTATCTTGCCAAGCATGATGTCTTTCTCTAATGATCTCTCTCTTCGCAAGATGTGTCCAAAGTATGAAAGTCGAAGTCTTGTCATCTGAGCTTCTAAAGAAAGCTTAGGTTTGATCTCCTCTAGTACCGACTGGTTTGTTCTTCGGGCAGTCCATGGTATACACAGTATTCGCCGCCAGCACCATAATTCAAAGGCATTAATTTTCTTCCTGTCTGTCTTTTTCACTGTCCAGCTTTCACATCCATATGATGTTATTGAAAATACCATGGCTTGAACTAGTCGAATCTTTGTATGGAGAGAGACATCTCTGCTCTTGAGAATCTTATCTAGGTCTTTCATAGCCATTCTGCCAAGAGTAATGCGTCGTTTGATTTCTTGACTGCTTGTTGCTTCTTTATTGATAGTTGATCCAAGTAGGTTAAAGTTGTTCACGATTTCAATTTCTTCTCCTTCAACGATGAACCTGTTGATTATGCCAGTTGTCATGATCTTTGTCTTCTTTACATTAAGGTGCAGGCCCATTTTGAGACTATGTTCTTTGATTGTGAGAAGCAAACGTTTCAGATCATCTTCGCTTTCAGCCAGTAATGTAGTATCATCAGCATAGCGAAGGTTGTTGATGAGTCTTCCACCAATCTTCACACCTCTGTTGTCTTCATACAATCCTTTTTCTCTGATGATTTGATCTGCATATAAATTAAACAGGTAAGGGAAAGTATGCAGCCTTGTCTTACACCTTTCCTTATTTTAAACCATTCTGTTTCTCCTTGTTCCGTTCGAACTTTTGCTTCTTGATCAATGTACAGATTGCGCAAGAGAACGATCAGGTGTTCTGGTATACCCATGCTTCTTAATGTGGCCCAGAGTTTTTCATGGTTTACACAGTCAAAAGCCTTGCTATAGTCGATAAAGCACAAATAGATATCCTTTTGGTATTCTTTAGTCTTTTCAAGGATCCATCTCACATCCGCAATGATGTCTCTCGTTCCTCGCCCTTTCCTGAACCCTGCTTGCACTTCAGGTAGTTCTTGTTCCAGGTATGGTTGTAGTCTCTTTTGAATATCTTCAGTAGAATCTTGCTGGCATGTGGGATCAGAGCGATTGTTCGATAATTTCCGCAGTCAGTTGGATCACCTTTCTTTAGTATTGGTATAAACACAGATCTTTTCTAGTCAGTTGGCCATGATGTTGTCTTCCATATTTCTTGGCAGAGCCTTGTAAGTATAGAAACAGCTGCATCAGATTGCTGCAATACTTCTATAGGAATGCTATCGACAGGGCCGGCCCGTCCATTGAGCAAGAATGTTTTTTGCACAGGGCCCCGCGTTTCGGGGGGCCCCGCGCAAAGAACATTCTGCTTTTTTTTCTTAATTAAATTTAAAAAAAAAAAGCTGGCCGCTGCCGCCGCATGGAGTGTCCCGCGGGGCTCCCTCTGCCCGGCGGAACTCTTCCGGCGCGGCTGAGCCCCTCTGTGCCGGCTTGCAGATACGCGAAGGGAGAGTGTCTCCCTTGCGTCTCTGTTAAGCCCGCAGGGGCTGATGGGAAGCAGGGGCTGAAATTTCCCATCTGCCCCTGCGGGCTTAACAGAGACGCGAGGGAGACACTCTCCCTTCGCGTATCTGCAAGCCGGCACAGAGGGGCTCAGCCGCGCCGGGAGAGTTCTGCCGGGCAGAGGGAGCCCCACGGGACACTCCATGCGGCGGCAGCGGCCAGCTTTTTCTTTTTTTTTTTTTAAAATTGCCATGAGCCGGGGGGGGGCGGGTAGGACTGGCAATGGGCTAGGGAGGGGGGGGGGTTAAGACTGGCAATGGGCTAGCTAGGGAGGGAGGGGGGCTAAGACTGGCAATGGGCTAGGGAGGGAGGGAGGGAGGGGGGGGTTAAGACTGGCAATGGGCTAGGGAGGGAGGGAGGGAGGGAGGGGGGGTTAAGACTGGCAATGGGCTAGGGAGGGAGGGAGGGGGGTTAAGACTGGCAATGGGCTAGGAGGGGGGGTTAAGACTGGCAATGGGCTGGGGGGGTTAATACTGGGTTTTAAGACTGGCAATGGGCTGGGGGGTTAAGACTGGCAGTGGGCTGGGGAGGGGGGGTTAAGACTGGCAATGGGCTAGGGAGGGAGGGAGGGGGGTTAAGACTGGCAATGGGCTAGGAGGGGGGGTTAAGACTGGCAATGGGCTGGGGGGGTTAAGACTGGGTTTTAATACTGTCAATGGGCTGGGGGGGTAAGACTGGCAGTGGGCTGGGGGAGGGGGGTTAAGACTGGCAATGGGCTATGGGGGGGTTAAGACTGGCAGTGGGCTGGGGGGGTTAAGACTGGCAGTGGGCTATGGGGGGGTTAAGACTGGCAGTGGGCTGGGGAGGGGGGGTTAAGACTGGCAATGGGCTATGGGGGGGTTAGGACTGGCAGTGGGCTGGGGGGTTTAAGACTGGCAATGGGCTGTGGGCTGATGAGGGCCGGCAATGGGCTATGGGGGGGGTTAAGACTGGCATTGGGAAGGGAGGGGGCGTTAATACACGCAGTGGGCAGGGGGGGTTAAAGAATGGCAAGGGCCTGGGGGGTGTATGACTGGCAGTGGGCTGGGGAGGGGGGGTTAAGACTGGCAATGGGCTATGGGGGGGTTAAGACTGGCAATGGGCATGGGGGGGTTAAGACTGGCAATGGGCTAGGAGGGGGGGTTAAGACTGGCAGTGGGCTGGGGAGGGGGGGTTAAGACTGGCAATGGGCTATGGGGGGGTTAAGACTGGCAGTGGGCTATGGGCGGGGGTTAAGACTGTCAATTGGCTGTGGGCTGATGAGGGCCGGCAATGGGCTATGGGGGGGGGTTAAGACTGGCAATGGGCTATGGGGGGGTTAAGACTGTCAATGGGCTGTGGGCTGATGAGGGCTGTCTGGAAATGGGGTGATGGGGGGTTAGGACTGGCAATGGGCTATGGGGGGGGTTAAGACTGGCAAAGGGCTATGGGGGGTTAAGACTGGCAATGGGCTGTGGGCTGATGAGGGCTGTCTGGAAATGGGGTGATGGGGGGTTAGGACTGGTAATGGGCTATGGGCTGATGGGGGCTGTCTGGAAATGGGGTGATTGGGGTTAGGACTGGTAATGGGCTATGGGGGGTTAAGACTGGTAATGGGCTGTGGGCTGATGTGGGCTGTCTGGAAATGGTGTGATTGGGGGTTAGGACTGGTAATGGGCTATGGGCTGATGGGGGCTGTCTGGAAATGGGGTGATTGGGGGTTAGGACTGGTAATGGGCTATGGGGGGGGGGTTAAGACTGGTAGTGGGCTGATGGGGGGGTTAGGACTTGTAGTGGGCTGATGGGGGGATTAGGACTGATAATGAGCTATGGGGGGGCTAGGACAGGAAATGGGCTGATGGGGAGGGGTTAGGACTTGAGGTGGGCTGATGTGGTTAGGACTGGTAATGGGCTGTGGGCTGATGGGGTTTAGGACTGGCAATGGGCTATGGGGGGCTGACTGGAAATGGGCTGATGGGGGGTTAGGACTGGTAATGGGTTATAGGGGGGGCTTAAACTGAAAATGGGGTGATGGGCAATGTTCCCTCTAATTTTCTGTAGGCTGTGTGCGCATAAAATATCAGCTGTGCAGCTTTTGAAGGAAGGTTAAATTTTTGTGTGCCACATAACAACACTCGGAGTTATATAATTTAAAATTTGACTTGTTGTTAAGTGCCGTCGAGTCGGAGTCGACTCATGGCGACCCTCTGGATAGCTATCCTAAATTGTGTTCGGTCTTCAGTCAGGCGGCTCATTGTTGACAGACTGGTACCCGTAGCTGCTGTTATTGTAGCGATCCATCTCATTGCTGGCCTTCCTCTTTTGCGTTGACCTTCTATCTTGCCAAGCATGATGTCTTTCTCTAATGATCTCTCTCTTCGCATGATGTGTCCGAAGTATGAAAGTCGAAGTCTTGTCATCTGAGCTTCTAAAGAAAGCTTAGGTTTGATCTCCTCTAGTACCGACTGGTTTGTTCTTCGGGCAGTCCATGGTATACACAGTATTCGCCGCCAGCACCATAATTCAAAGGCATCAATTTTCTTCCTGTCTGTCTTTTTCACTGTCCAGCTTTCACATCCATATGATGTTATTGAAAATACCATGGCTTGAACAAGTCGAATCTTTGTATGGAGAGAGACATCTCTGCTCTTGAGAATCTTATCTAGGTCTTTCATAGCCATTCTGCCAAGAGCAATGCGTCGTCTGATTTCTTGACTGCTTGTTGCTTCTTTATTGATAGTTGATCCAAGTAGGTTAAAGTTGTTCACGATTTCAATTTCTTCTCCTTCAACGATGAACCTGTTGATTATGCCAGTTGTCATGATCTTTGTCTTCTTTACATTAAGGTGCAGGCCCATTTTGAGACTATGTTCTTTGATTGTGAGAAGCAAATGTTTCAGATCATCTTCACTTTCAGCCAGTAATGTGGTATCATCAGCATAGCGAAGGTTGTTGATGAGTCTTCCACCAATCTTCACACCTCTGTGGTCTTCATACAGTCCTGCTTCTCTGATGATTTGTTCTGCATATAAATTAAACAGGTAGGGGGGAAGTATGCAGCCTTGTCTTACACCTTTGCTTATTTTAAACCATTCTGTTTCTCCTTGTTCCGTTCGAACTGTTGCTTCTTGATCAATGTACAGATTGCGCAAGAGAACGATCAGGTGTTCTGGTATACCCATGCTTCTTAACGTGGCCCAGAGTTTCTCATGGTTTACACAGTCAAAAGCCTTGCTATAGTCGATAAAGCACAAATATATATCCTTTTGGTATTCTTTAGTCTTTTCAAGGATCCATCTCACATCCGCAATGATGTCTCTCGTTCCTCGTCCTTTCCTGAACCCTGCTTGCACTTCAGGTAGTTCTTGTTCTAGGTATGGCTGTAGTCTCTTTTGAATAATCTTCAGTAGAATCTTGCTGGCATGTGGGATCAGAGCGATTGTGCGATAATTTCCACAGTCAGTTGGATCACCTTTCTTTAGTATTGGTATAAACACAGATCTTTTCCAGTCAGTTGGCCATGATGTTGTCTTCCATATTTCTTGGCAGAGCCTTGTAAGTATGGTAACAGCTGCATCAGATTGCTGCAATACTTCTATGGGAATGCCATCAATGCCTGGTGCTTTGTTCTTTGATAAGGCTTTCAATGCTGCTTCAACTTCTTCTTTCATCACCAATGGTTCCTGATCATAAGGTATAGGTTGAAACGGCTGTTGGTCCACTTGATCTTTATCATATAAAAACTCTGTATATTCCTTCCACCTTTTCTTGATCTTCTCAGCATCATTCAATATAGAACCTTGAGCATCTTGTAACATTCCAATTCGAGGCTGGAACTTTTTCTTTAGCTCTCGCAGCTTTAGGAAAGCCGATCTTGTTCTTCCTCTAATAGTTTCTGCTTCTATTTCCTTGCAAGTGTCATTGTAGTACTTTTCCTTGTCCTGTCTTGCTGCACGTTGGAAATCTCTGTTGAGTTCTGAGATTGTCTTTCTTTCTCCTTTGGCTTTAGCTTCTCTGCGTTTCTGGGCAATTTTCAGAGTTTCTTCCGTCATCCATTTTGGCCGTTTTTGCTTTTTCACCTTTTGTAGAGACTTCTCGCTTTCTTCCAGCACAACCTTCTTGACGTCATTCCATAACTCTTCCGGAGCTCTGTCATTTGTATCTAAAGCAGCAAATCGATTTTGCAGGCAGTCTTTAAATTCCAGTGGTATATTCTCAAGGTCATATTTTGCTGCATTCATGAGTGGTTTGCTCTTTTTCAACTTTAGCTTGAGTTTGCATACTAGTAGTTGATGATCTGTACCACAGTCAGCTCCAGGTTTTGTCTTTGTTGATGTTACAGAGCTTTTCCATCGTTGACTTCCACAGATGTAGTCAATTTGATTTTTATACAATCCATTGGGTGAAGTCCATGTGTACAGTCGCCGCTTGTGTTGCTGGAAGAAGGTGTTTGAGATGAATAGATCATTGGTCTTGCAGAATTCTATCAATCTTTCTCCAGCTTCATTTCTGTTGCCAAGTCCATATTTTCCAACTACTTTGCCTTCTTCTTTGTTGCCAACTTTTGCGTTCCAGTCACCCATGACTATCAGGATATCCTGTTTGCATGTTCTGTCAATTTCAGCTTGTACCTGTTCATAGAACTCTTCAATTTCATTCTCTTCTGCAGCTGTTGTTGGGGCATATACTTGAATTATAGTTGTGTTGATAGGCATTCCTCGTAGACGAATAGAGATTAAGCGTTCGCTGACTGCATTGTATTTCATTACAGTTCTTGCAAGTTTCTTCTTTATTATAAATGCAACACCATTTCTTCTTTGTCTTTCATTTCCAGCATAGTAGACCATGTGATCATCTGATGCAAAGTGCCCGATGCCAGTCCATTTCAGTTCGCTGACACCCAACAGATCAAGTTGTACACGTTCCATTTCATTCTTGACCACCTCCAACTTCCCTTGGTTCATGCTTCGTACGTTCCATGTTCCAATGTGTAAGACATCTTTACAGCTTCTGACTCTCATTTCATGCGCAGCTACATCAGCAGTCAGACTTCCCGAGGGCTTTGATCCAACCACATCATAAATGCTGGCTTTACTCTGAAAAGTCTTCTGAAAATTTGACTACACATCAGAATACAGTATGTACACCACATTGATTGCACTAGAAAATATTGTAGAACTTGTGAAAACTGTAAATACACAACAACTTTTAAATTTTAAGACGTCTGTGTTGTTTTCTATTAGAATCAGAACCGTAATTTTTGTGCGCTCTGTTATAAAGTATGTGCGCTCGCTCGGCGAGGTGTGTGCGCGCGCACACGTGCACAGCTTAGAGGGAACAGTGGTGATGGGGGTTAGGACTGGAATTTGATTGACGGGGGGCTAGGACTGGTAATGGGTTGGAGGGTTGCTAGGACTGGAAATGGGCTGAGTGGAAGGGGAGGCTTGAACTGCAAATAGCTGATGGGGAGGGGGCTTGGAATGGAAATGGGCTGTGAGGGAAGGGAGCTAGGACTGAAAATGGGCTGATGGAACAGCTAGGATAGGACTGGAAATGGGCTGTTGGGGGAGCTAAGATTGGAAATGGGCTGTGGTGGGGGCTTGAATTGAAATGGACTCATGGAGGGGCTAGAACTGGAAGTAGGCTCATGGGGGGGCTTGGACTGGAATTGGGCTGAGTGGAGGGGAGCTATGATTTGACATGGGCTGATGGTGGGGCTAGGAAATGACTAGAAATGGGCTGATGGGGGGGGGGGGCTAGGATTGGAAATGAGCTGATGAAGGGACTTGGACTGGAAATGGATGGGGGAGCTAGGACTGGAAATGGGCTGATGGGGGGGCTAGGACTGGAAATGGGCTGATGCAGGGACTAGAAGGGAATGGATGCTGGGTGAGACTGGAACTAGAAGGGAGCTGATGTTGGGGGAGGATTAGAATGGGATGGGGCTGGGAGAGTAAAATGGAGAGGGGAAAAATATTTTGTGTAGGAGGGATGAAAAATCTACAATTGGCCGGGTATTGGGAGAGTAATTGGGGATTGAGGATGGAGGGGTAAAATTTGTGTGGATGAAATAGGAATGAGGAAAGAGCAAAAGGAGAAAGATTAGTATGTTAAAGCAGATGTAGAGAGAGAGAATGGAAAAAAAACTAGAAGGGAAGAAAGGACAAATGGACAGCAGACAATGGAGAGTTAGCAGAAAACATGAAGAAACCAGAAGAAAGTGGCTGGACCAATTGCAACTGAAAAAAAATGCACAAAAGGTAGAAAGATATCTCTTTATTTTGAATTTATTAACTGGAATATGAAAGCTCTGGGAAATGTGCATCATTAACGTCTGCGCTTTGTTTGGTACAAGAGGAAATTAATTTATCGTTTTATTTCTACAGTGTTGTTGTACATTCCAAGTTTGGCTTTTGGGGTTCCCAGTTTAATTATTGCCTTCCTGTTTCTAAATTGTGATTCCTTGTTTGGTGATGGTCTATGTTCTGCATGTGTAACTGAGCTGAGGTATTCTGTTTATGTAATTCCTATTTGACGTTGCCACTTGTTCTCTTTCCCCAGTATTCTCTGAAATGTATTGGTTTAATATTTGCAGTGTTGCCTTTTGATAGGTAGGGTATGGTGCTTTGTGAGTCCTGGTAATGCTGTCAGGATACGGCGGGTTTGCTATGGGTTCTAAATGGGCAGCGTTTGTAGTAGTTCCTAATGTGCCTGGCGGTTGGCACTGGATTATAGTAATGTAGAAATCTTTTAGTCTTTCTTTATCCATACACTCATTAAGAGACATATTTACTAAAAGTTAGTGTATGGTAACATTATGCAAATATTTATGCAAATAAGGCCACTTATGCAAATGAGGCCCCGCACCGAGTCTCCGCACATGGCCCCGCACCCCCCTTGGGTCGCCCCTGGCTATCGATGCCTGGTGCTTTGTTCTTTCATAAGGCTTTCAATGCTGCTTCAACTTCTTCTTTCATCACCAATGGCTCCCGATCATAAGGTACAGGTTGAAACGGCTGTTGGTCCACTTGATCTTTATCATATAAAAACTCTCTATATTCCTTCCACCTTTTCTTGATCTTCTCAGCATCATTCAACATAGAATCTTCAGCATCTTGTAACATTCCAATTCGAGGCTGGAACTTTTTCTTTAACTGTCGTAGCTTTAGGAAAGCCGATCTTGTTCTTCCTCTAATAGTTTCTGTTTCTATTTCCATGCAAGTGTCATTGTAGTACTTTTCCTTGTCCTGTCTTGCTGTACATTGGAAATCTCTGTTGAGTTCTGTTGTCATCTTTCTTTCTCCTCTGGCTTTAGCTTCTCTGCGTTTCTGGGCAATTTTCAGAGTTTCTTCCGTCATCCATTTTGGCCGTTTTTGCTTTTTCACCTTTTGTAGAGACTTCTCGCTTTCTTCCAACACAACCTTCTTGATGTCATTCCATAACTCTTCCGGAGCTCTGTCATTTGTATCTAAAGCAGCAAATCGATTTTGCAGGCAGTCTTTAAATTCCAGTGGTATATTCTCAAGGTCATATTTTGCTGCATTCATGAGTGATTTTCTCTTTTTCAACTTTAGCTTGAGTTTGCATACTAGTAGCTGATGATCTGTACCACAGTCAGCTCCAGGTTTTGTCTTTGTTGATGTTATAGAGCTTTTCCATCGTTGACTTCCACAGATGTAGTCAATTTGATTTTTATACAAACCATTGGGTGACGTCCATGTGTACAGTCGCCGCTTGTGTTGCTGGAAGAAGGTGTTTGAGATGAATAGATCATTGGTCTTGCAGAATTCTATCAATCTTTCTCCAGCTTCATTTCTGTTGCCAAGTCCATATTTTCCAACTACTTTGCCTTCTTCTTTGTTCCCAACTTTTGCGTTCCAGTCACCCATGACTATCAGGATATCCTGTTTGCATGTTCTGTCAATTTCAGCTTGTACATGTTCATAGAACTCTTCAATTTCATTCTCTTCTGCAACTGTTGTTGGGGCATATACTTGAATTATAGTTGTGTTGATAGGCAATCCTCGTAGACGAATAGAGATTAAGCGTTCGCTGACTGCATTGTATTTCATTACAGTTCTTGCAAGTTTCTTCTTTATTATAACTGCAACACCATTTCTTCTTTGTCTTTCATTTCCAGCATAGTAGACCATGTGATCATCTGATGCAAAGTGCCCCATGCCAGTCCATTTCAGTTCGCTGACACCCAACAGATCAAGTTGTACACGTTCCATTTCATTCTTGACCACCTCCAACTTCCCTTGGTTCATGCTTCGTACGTTCCATGTTCCAATGTGTAAGACATCTTTACAGCTTCTGACTCTCATTTCATGCGCAGCTAGAGCTATGTAAAGGTATATAGCATATATGCATGTAAATCATGGTATTTAAGAGATTCACATGCGCATATGGACACTTACATGCCTGCCTCAAGCAGTCGCTATTCTGCAATTATGTATGTCGGGTCAACCACACAACTTGCACTGTGGGCATGTACAGGGGTGGATTATGGGTGAAACATAGATTCGGCTGAAATTTATGCACATAAATTATAAAATATTATAACTTATGCATGTTCTGGGAAAATGCTGAAGTAAGCGCTCACACCTGAAATTTTCAAGTATTTGCCACCATTTTATAAAGTACTCATGTATCTTACTTTATAAAACAGTCACAAAATATGTGCATAAAATGTACATAAATCTATCCTATATATATGAAACATTGCATAATATTTAAAATCTGATGTCCAATTATACATTTTTGCAATTTATTTCTGGGAGAAGTGGTGCTGCTCAGTTTAATTATAAAATTATCTTGGGGGGGGGGGGCTTGGGGCCTGAAAGTTATCTGAAAGGGGCACAAATCTGAAGGTTTACCTAGGGTGCCTAAGTGCATGCTTACCATTTTCTGTAAGATACCCTTTTGCCTTTCACTGCCTCTTTCACTTCACCATTAAACCATGCTCACAGTCATTTGGTATTCTTTCAATCTTTTTTTATGTGGGTCTCTCAAATAGTATTTCTAAATAATATCCATATCTCATGCACTGTTTATGTGGAGGGAGGGATGTGGAAGTGATGTCTGAAAATCTACTTCAGTTTTAGAAGAGAGAGTAGGCATGTATGAGGACAATGAAAAATCGACTTATCTCCGCCCCTCATGATGGATGCAATTATTAAAATCAGGCCGTGGAGAGAAGAAAGTACAGGAAAGCATGGAGACTGATATCCACGTGCAGTGGGAGGAGCTGTTTCACAAATATACACATGGGAAAAATTGATGAAAAACACCAGCCACGTTGTACATGTGAGCATCTGCATTCACAATGCACACACACAAATATTGGCACTTACCAGGTCTGTCCAAAAAGAAACCAAACTTGCTAATGAGGGCACCAGCGAGCCAACACAACAGACTTGCAATAATGGTGATGTGTAGTGGAGACCTTGAGCTTTAGCCTCCCGCTTGCTCGATCACGCCACATGAATTAGTTATGGACCACATACAGTAGAGGCCCATGGGATCAGAATCGGGTCGACCGGCTTATATGTGCAGGCTGGGTCCCGATTCCGGAGGGCCACAAGTCCAACAGATCTCCGGCTAACTCAGCCTGGCTCTGTAATGGAGCCGCAATGCCATGTCATCTCGTTGCTATGGCTCCGTGGCTCCATTACGGTGTTGCGAATGCTGGCCGCCGCCGAAAAAGTCCTTTCCCTACAGCCAGACCTCTGAGCGGCCTCCAATGGCCAGGGTCCAGCTACAGGGAACCTCCTGCACGCCCCCCTACTTTGGCCCTGCTGGCTGCTGCTGCTACCCAACGTCTAGGGGAACTTATTCCACCTCTGAGGTGGAATAAGTCCCCCATCTAACCGGCCCACCCTGGACATACAGGGACAACCTCAGAATTGGCCATGTACGTCCAGGATGACAGTCCACCCTCACTTCGCCTTGGCCCACCCTCTCCCACCCACATCTAAGGCTCCCCAGTACACCTCCACTGTTCACACAGGGACCCTTGCATGGGGATGGCAAGGAAGATGATTAGTGGGTATGTACGTCCAGGCAGGGAGTACATCCCCGCTATTTGTGGCTCAGAATGACCCCCATAGTATATGATGACAGATAAAGACAAGCATGATCCCCTTAGTCTGCCCAGCAAGGTGGCAAGAGTAGGTTCCCCTACCGCTCCATGCAGGTCACCCCTCCCCATGACCTTTGTTTAGGGGTGTACCCACCGCTCCATGCAGGTCACCCCTATTTGTTGAGATATAAGAGATAGTTAAGTTTATTTTGATTTTATCCTTTTGATATAAAGGGATCCACTATGTCTGTCCCATGCCATTTTGAATTCTGTCACTGTATTTGCTCCCACAACTTCCATCGGCAGGGCATTCCAAACATCCATCACCCTTTCAGTGAAAAAGTATTTCCTGACGTTGCCTTTTGGTTTACCCCCTTGCAGTTTCATGTTATGACCTCTAGTTTTACAGGTTCCCCGTCTTTGAAAAAGGTTTGTTGTTCATTAATACCCTAAGTATTTAAAGGTCTGTATCATATCTCCCCTGTCCCTCCTATCCTCTAGCGTATTGACATGCAGCGAGGGCTGATGAGAGCCCAGTTGAGAGAAAAGAAGGTGTTTTTCACAGAGAAAAAGACTTGCAATATTCCCAGGAACCAGCTAGAGGGAGCAAGAGTGTCTTCAGGGAGACTGAAGAGCCACGCCCAGCTGGTCATGAAAAAATGCCAACCAGCTTTCAATCCTCGAAGGCAGGAGGGCTTCATAAGGGGAGTGTGGAAGACTGGAAGGGAGGAAGGAGAAGAGGCGGCACAGGCAACAGACGAAGCAGCAGCAGAAGTAGCAGCCCGAGCAGAAGCAAGGGGAGAATCACTGGCAGCACCGAGAGAGAGAGGTGGAAGTGGAAACCTGACTACTCTAGTGTTAGAGAATTCCCAGGAGGGAGAGGTGATTTCCCAGGAGCTGAGGAAGGACCTAAGGAGGTGGCAGCTCAAGCCAAACCGAGAGCTGTTTGCCCTCAGAGGCAAAAGCCCTGCTGTAACTGCAACCCTAAGCCAAACAAGAATCAGCTGGAGAAGCCACGCCACACTGAGTCAGAAAGCCAGAAGCTGGGCTTGTACAGAGGCAGGCCTTCACCAGGAGAAGGAAGTCAAAGGCTACAGGGTAAGCCTAACTTTCATAGAAAAGGAATTCACCAAGCTGCTGCCTGGGAAAAGCAGGCAGTGGAAGAAAGCCGGTTACTTGAGGATTGCTGCCATACAAGGTATGAGAAATGTATGCCTGATAAGAAAGCGGTGAATGGTAAAAGCTATGATAAAGCTGCTATAAAGCCTCTAAGAAAGAGGGTACTTTAAAGCCTAATATAGCACGTGGCCGACGCCCTAGGCTAGGCCAAGGACATTGGGAACTGCTACAGAAAATATACAAAACCCCTGAATGTGTTTTACAAGAAACCAGGGATATAGAATCAGAGCTTTCTGATAACGAGCCAATGCAAGTGGAACTGGCAGGAGATTTATCTGACCAGGAGATGGACTGTACACTTTGCATTTCTGAAAGTTTAGAGTCACTGCCAGACTTATGATTGGGTGAATTGCCAGCAGAGCATTCTGTATTTTGTTTGAGCCCCTCCATTCCTGTGATGTATAACAGTTTTTGCTTTGAACCCTGCGTTTGTTTTCTACCTGAGTTAAGGACATTTGCTTTAAAGTTGTAACCCACTATTTAGAACCACTGTGAAAAGGGAAATAAAAGCCTTATTAATTCCCACCACTCAGCTTGATCATTTCATTGAAGATTGGAGCTAAAGCAACTACAAGGACCAAGAGCCATTTGGGCCTTTAGAAGACTCTCCAATCTTAACCTTATATTTTTGTGTCGCACCTGCCCTGGCGTCCACTGGCCACCAGGGAAGTGTTGCTGACAGTATACATATTTAGGTCTTCAAGTCTCTTCTCATAAGTCTTCTGATGCAGGCTCCAAATCATTTCTTTTGCCTTCCTCTGAACCGTTTCCAGTTTTTTTATATCCTTTGCGAGATATATTCTCCAAAACTAAACACAATATTCCAAGAGAGGCCTAACCAGCAACTTATACAGTGGCATTTGTACCTCCTCTGTTTTACTGTTAATTCCTTTCTGTATGCAACCCAGCATCCTTCTGGCTTTGGCCACTGTTTTGCAACCTTGAGATTCTCAGAAACAATCACTCCAAGGACCTTCTCCTGGTCCATATACACCAACTTCTCGCCTCCAAATGCAAACAATTCCCTTGGATTTCTGCATCCCAAACCTCATGTGCCTTTTGCTATTTCTGAAATATATCATAATAGGGAAACCTTTCAGAGTGGATTTCAACTTCAGGAACAAAAAGAAGTTGACAGGGGCCAAATCTGGAGAGTAGGGAGGCTTCACCAAAAATTCACAGATAAGGAGTGATGAGTGACTGTGACACGGTTCACTTTTTGCTCATCTGTCCAGAGACGTGCGACAAATTTTGCTAAAACACGATGCATCTGAAGCTTTTCAGTCACAATTGTGTGACACAACCTTTTACTGATGTCTACTTCTTCAGCAACTTCATGGACAGTTAGGTGACGATTTTCAAGAATCAAATCACGCACTTTCTTAATGTGATCATCATCCATTGACATGGAAAGCCGTCCAGTTTTGGGTTCATCTTCGGTGGACATTCCGCCCGATTTGAAATATCGATACCATTCATAATATTGTTGAGGCTTAAACAATCCTCCCCATAAGCTTGCTGAAATATCTGAAAAGTCTCGGTAAAAGTCAATTTCACACAGAATTTCACACAAACGCAACGCTCCTCAAGATCGTTCATATTTCAACTTGCAAAAAATAGCAAAAGCCTCATGAAATGAGTTCACTCTACTGCATGTAGTCCATAACTAATTCATGTGGCGTGATCGAGCAAGTGGAAGGCTAAAGCTCAAGGTCACCACTGTTGTTATTAAGTGCTGTCGAGTCAGAGTCGACTCATGGCGACCCTCTGGATAGCTCTCCTAAATTGTGTTCGGCCTTCAGTCAGGCAACTCATTGTTAGGTATTTGGTCCGTTTACAGAGGGTAGTTACTAAACAACTATATTATGTGGGATATCCCTCCAGGCATGCGCGGCGTTTTTTGAGAAGCTCAGGCAGCCATATCAAGCGTAAAGCTAGCCGTACAAGCCTGCTTCAGAGATATTCCAGTTCAGAGCCAATTTTTGTTTGCAAGCCCCCTGAAGAAGCAACGAAACGCGCATCGGATACCGAAATGGTGGCGTTGGGGTAACTGCAATCTTGGCAAAAACGGAAACTGGATCAATATTTAAGATAAGTCTGGTTTTTTTGAGAAACCTAAAAATTGGTACTGGACATTTTCAAGCTATATTCTAAATAACCCAACCTGGTCATTGATGTTACTGTAGCACGTAGCTCTTGCGACATGTATCCTGAGCAGTGCCCGCTATAGTCTGAGACCAGTGGTTAGCAATTAGCAATATAAATTGGCACATGAATAAGAAATGTTTGATTGTACCTTGTGGATTCTGCTACACCAGCTTTGATTAATTTAACTGGAGGGATATCCCACATAATATAGTTGTTTAGGCATCTCATTATTGACAGACTGGTACCCGAAGCTGCTATTATTGTATCAATCCATCTCATTGCAGGCCTTCCTCTTTTGCGTTGACCTTCTATCTTGCCAAGCATGATGTCTTTCTCTAATGATCTCTCTCTCCGCATGATGTGTCCAAAGTATGAAAGTTGAAGTCTTGTCAAATGAGCTTCTAAAGAAAGCTTAGGTTTGCTCTCCTCTAGTACCGATTGGCAGTCCATGGTATACACAGTATTCGCCGCCAGCACCATAATTCAAAGGCATCAATTTTCTTCCTGTCTATCTTTTTCACTGTCCAGCTTTCACATCCATATGATGTTGTCGAAAATACCATGGCTTGAACAAGTCGAATCTTTGTATGGAGAGAGACATCTCTGCTCTTGAGAATCTTATTCATTTCATTTTGGAGTGGGAAATAAATACTGGGGGATTAAAAGGATATCTGGCTTAAACCCACCAGTAAAGGGCTGGCTGAAATGAGCACTTTAAAATGCCTATTCGTTTCAGGAAACAAGTGTAAATCTGGATGTGTACAATTTGGCCTTACACGTGCATGGACTATATTTATTTTATTTAGCAACTTTTTTATACTGCTGTATCTGCCAGTCACGGTGGTGAAAAAGTAACATGTTTAACAAGTTTAACATTACATAGAGCGTCGTAGGTCATTTAACATATAGGTCAAATAAGGCCAAACAATATTTACATGTAACTTCATCTATTTAATATATTTACATGTATCTACAAGTAACTTCAATGTACATGAACAACAATAAAGCTTTCAAGGTGGAGGTTAACAGTGGAGTAGTGAGGAACATGTTATAAAGGGGATCCCATGGTTAGCATCTGAAGGAGGTGATAACCAACAGGAACAGAGTGACCTAGAGTGACACCTGGTCAGTTAGAGGGGAGATATGCAAGCATTTAGGTGTTGGACCCAAAATGTTCAAGAAAGAGGTGGGTTTTCAGTTTATGATGAAATTCGCCAATGTCTGCTGAAGATCATATGTCCTGGATTAGGGATTTCCATAACGTGGGTGCGTAGAGGGAGAAGGCTCTGCTATTAGTGGAGAGGTTGGATTGGGAGATTGAGGCTGGAACTGTTAGTAAGTTCTGGTTAGCTTTTCTCCTTGTCCTATATTGAGTATTTCATGAAAGAGTGACCGAAGGATGTTTGCAGAGAGGTTATGGAGGATTTTAATTTATTTATTTATTTAACAACTCTTATATACCACGCTATTTGTTATCAGTGCGGTTTACATACAACAAGGGTACACAGTCAGAAACCTGTTCTGTGTTTACATTGTAACAGGAGTTTAAAACTTGGATCTTACATTGTAACAGGAGTTTGAAGTTGGAGCAACAGGGAAACTATAAACATATGTACAAAATACAATTAGATGCTCAGTAAGGTTTTGTACTTAATGCTTGTATGGATGGGTAGCCAATGAAGCTGCTTTAGGATGGGGGTAATGTGCGCATGTCGAGAAGTGCCTGTGATGATTCTGGCTGCTGAATTCTCTGTGACTTGTAAGGGGAGTAAAGTGGCTTTTGGGAGCCCCTGGTAGATAATATTTGCATAGCCAAAAAGTGGCGTTATGAGGGCCTGACAGACGTTTCTGAAGTCATCCAGTTCCAACAAGGGCCAGAGGTTTTGTACAGTTTTTATCCTGAAATATGCAGACTTTGAAACGTGTTCAATACGGGCGTGGAAACTTAGGTTTTGGTCAAGTATTATGCCGAGATATCTTACTCGATCTTTTAAATGGAGTGCAAAGTTAGCCAGGTTTACTGTGGTTGGGGTCAAAAATGTGAGGTCCTTGGTTATATGGAGGACTTCTGATTTGTTGGGATCAATGAGCATGTTATGGTGAATGAGCCAATGGATGATATTGTTGAGACATTGTCCTACTGTGGAGTAGTCCGGGTTGTTGGTGGAGAAAGGTGCGTAGATTAAGATGTCATCAGCATAGAGATGATAGAGGATACTATGGTTGTGGATTATATTACATAGTGGTTAGATGAAAATATTGAACAGTAGGGAAGATAAGGCAGAGCTCTGCGGTAATCCATGAGGTAGCTTGAAAGGGTTGGAGCTTTTCAGTCCTACTTTGACTTGTTGGCAGCGATCGTTCAGGTAGGAGTGGAACCACTGTAGTGTTGTTCCTCTAAGCCCAATTTCATGGAGACGAGATAAGAGGTGCTCATGGAATGCTGAATCTAAGGCCGCAGTGATGTCAAGGAAAATGAGAATGAAGTCTCGAGTAGCTTTTTCGGTAGCTTTGATTAGGATACCCAGAAGGGAGGTTAGAAGGGATTCTGTACTATGAAATGGTTTGAAGCTGTGCTGATGCTGATTGAGGGGGGCGTGGGAGTCAACGTGTTCCTGCATCTGTAGTTGCATTGTTTTTTTGATGATTTTGGCAAGGGAAGGAATAATAGAAATGGGTCTGTATGAGAATGATAACGGTGGGTCGACCGTAGGATTTTTTATTAAGGGTTTGATGGGAGGCATGCTTGAGGGCCTTTGGTATGTAGCCTAGCAATAAGGAAGCCTTGATTGGGAGGAACTCATACTTGGTGATTTTGACCCAGGACACTGGACAGGGGTCAAGTGGAGAGGTGGTAGTGCTGAGGTTTGTGATAATATTTTCTAGCTGCTCTAGAGATAAAGTGCTGAATTTTGACCAATTTGTTTGCTTGCTTGGAGCATTAGTTGAGTCGATGGTCTGCAAGGTTGTTTTGCAGGCGGGAGATTATTTGGATTGAATAAGTTGTGCCATATCTGTTGCATCAGACTTGTTGGTAATTGGGCTTTTTAGCAAATTCAAGACTATGCTCTCTAGGATAGCTGAGAGAAGATCTGATTAGGTTGGTGTGGTATTCTTTCTTTCGGGTGAATGCGCAGTATTCAGTTTGAGTGGTTAAGTAAGCAGAGCGGTTGGCTATATCCTTGGAGGGTCTCCATTTGTGCTCTAGCTGTCTGAGTTTGTTTTTTAGATTTTTGAGGTCCGGTGTGGACCATGTGATGTGATGTATTCTCTTGATGTAGCAGGGGCTGTTGGATGTGGTGGCGTTGGATGATATACGGTTGTTCCATATGGAAATTAAGGAGTCAAGATCAGTTGGATAGGTAGGAGGTTGCTGATGAAGGCGTCCTTGTCGAATGACCAAAATCTTCATGGAGTTTTGAGGGTGAGTATGTTGGGGAAATTTGGTAAGAAGAAGGTGAGTATGTTGTGGTCTGACCAAGTGTTTTGAGTCATTGAGGATAGGTATTGGTGCGCCTGGGGTAATATGAGGTCTAAAGTTCCTCCCCTGGTGTGAGTTGAGTCTGAAATGATTTACTTGAGTTGGAGTACTTCCATTGCTTGGAGGAGATTTGTGGAGTGCTTGTTAGACAGGGTGGGTAGGCTGAGGTTGCCCACGAGAATGAACCATTTATGAAATGAGGAATATACGTGTAGTGTTTTGTCCTGTCCAGGCCACACCTCCAACATGCCTCCATCTACTTTCAATGAGATATGGGTATCCACGTTGTGATAAGGAAGCTTATCATAGCTCAGGAAGGAGCTATAGAAAAGGTGAAGTGACTCTGAACAAGCAACCTGTCAGTTCTGGTAGAAATAAGAAAACAGAATTTTGCCATAAAGGACTACCAGTCCCAGAATGCACCAGGTTTCCAACAGCCATTAGAGGAGCTGAAGTGGGGAAACATGTGTTCAATCAGGAGGGCTATGAGGTAATCCCCAAGCACTCATCTCAAAGGGCAGGGCCTGATTCAGCACAGCTGCGCTGTGCTAGGGTGGAGCACTCATCAAAGCAGAATAAAGGTAGAGTTTATTCTACAGAGAATTATCCTCATCCTCAGATTCATCTGGGAGATCCTCATCCTCAGATTCAGCTTGGAGATCCTCAGTATCTTGGACAGCTTCATCATCTGGAGGATCATCAGAAGCAGAAGCCAGAGCGGACGGACAGAGAGGGCAAGAAACCCTTTGGAAGAAAGAAGAGAAAAGCATTTGGGAGGTCTAAAGGAGTCCAGAGCAGTACGTATACTGGGAGACATTCAAAAGGCCAGCATACACCATTGAACTGGGGAAAGCCAGAGGAATGGTGCTGCAGAGCTAGGAATCTCCAGACGGTACCTGTGAGGGAGACGGCTGCACGTGGAAGGGACCCTAGGACCCGTGCCAGAAGGTATGTGAAGAGAGATCCAGTGTCCAGGGATCTGGATTGGAAGGCTGGACATAAGAACTGGACTACATACTGGCCAGGCTATTTAGAGGGGAACTCTAACAGCAATGGAAGCTCAGGTATGAACACTGATCTATGCCCTAGCTATAACCTTGAAAGACAGCAGGGAAACAAGTATTCTCCTGAGAGTGCTACATTGAGAAATTCCTCTGTGCCAATCCATGATATTGAACCCATGATTGTTGAAGAAGGGGGAGCGGTCTTAGATACAGGCTGTGAATATATGGATTGCTCTCTGTCTAAACTCCTTTGGTAATTTTCTGTTACAAAGTACAACAACCATCACAAAGAAATACAAACTTGTTCTTTAATCTACTCAGAAAAGCTCCTGAAGTAGGATTTGAGCCACGCAGTAGAAAGCAAGCCAGCTAAGGGGTTTCAGCTGGGTAACTGCTAGCAATTGAGCCTTACCTAATTGCTTGTGAGCTCTGAGGGAATCACTTCTGAATCTATGTGTGAAGATATAAGAAGTTAACCTGAAAAGAACAGTTTTTTCCCTTCTTTGTGGATTTTGCTTGTTGTTTGAAACACTGCTAAGAAAATATTAGCTAAAGCCTACAGAAAAGACCAGTTTGTTACCAACCAGGTCTTTATTCTTTTCATTTGATTGCCTGACAAGTTCATCTGTTGTTTTCCTGATTTTGTTTTTCTAAGTTTAACACTGAAAGCAAGTATCCTGTTTTATGCGCTACCAAGCATATCTGTGTTGGGAGAAATAACCCCATAAATAAATATCTTATTGGCTTTACACTCAAGCACAACTAATTATTGTGAGCAGCTGTGTCTGGTGTGAATGGACTGCATTGCCCACAATCCCTTGCAAATCATATTGATATATGCACTTGCCAAGACTGTGAACATTCTCACCCAGGCAGCCGTCTGACAAATGGCGTAGTTTTTCGGATTGCTTTTGCGCAAAGGGATTTACTTGCTAAGGATTACAACTCAAGTCTGAAGAAAAAGGACAGTTCAAGCTTAAAAGCTGAAAGAAAAGATCTTCCCTCAACTGCACTTTGGAGGAGAGGTGGCTGTTCTAGGTAGCTGTTCCAGGAAGAAAAGACCCTGTGCAGAGCTGGATTCATCACTGGCATAAGGTAACAAGTACCTGGGCATGTCTAGTGGTGGATGGGAGTAAGGCACAGGGGTAATTGAAAAAAACAAAAAAGTAGAAAAAAACCACCTGTTTGGAAGGTGGTGCACTGTTTTTTATTTTGTGTTTTCTTGCAGGGATCAAGATGGATCTGAGGGAACTAGCTGATTGGATGGCAGCCCAGTTTAGCAGGCAACAGGAGCTAGCACAGCAGGCTCAGGACACTGCTATGAAAGCCTTAATGGACCAGCAGAGGCCAGTGCTTGATCTGGTGCAAGCCCTAGTTAAACTGCAGAACCAAAGTGGACCAGATGCAAGACCAGCATAAATACTGGTACACCACATGTGGACGGTGTGGGACTCAATCAAGGAATTGGGGCATTTAGTTTTGGGAAGCTAACTCCAGATGATAATGTTGATGATTTTCTAGAGTCTTTTGAAAGAGTGGCACAAGCATTAGCATGGCCAGAGACCCAGTGGGCAGTAAGGCTGGCAGCCTCATTAACTGGAGAGGCGCTTGCAGCTTATAGAGCAATGCCAGCAGCCCAGGCTTTGAATTATAAGGATGTAAAGGCTGCTATTAGAGATCGCCTATGGTTGTCTATTTCAGAGTATAGGCGAATGTTTAGAGCTACTACATTGAGAGTGGGTGAAACACCCAGGGCTCTGAGTCAGAGAATCAGAGGATTAGCTGTAAAATGGTTGGAGCCTGAGCAAAAGACGGTAGAAATGTTATTAGACATTATAATGCTTGAACAATTTATGTCTGCGGTCCAAAAGATTTGCACACTTTCCTTATACAGCAAAATTGCCAAAATCTTGGAGAGGCAACCATGCTAGCAGAGAGATTCTTGGAAGCCACGCAGGCTTGCCATAGAATGGGTGGCCCTCTGAAGATGGGTGCTGAGGCAAGCTGTGCTGTATCAGAAAAGAAAATGCTTAAAAATATTTCTGAAAATAAATGTACTGTGCCAAACCAGATGACACAGTGGAGTAGGAAAAAATGTTTCAAGTGTGGAAAATGGGGACATTTAGAAAAGGGATGCCAGACACACACTAGCTTAATGGGTGTGGATTTAAAACAGCCCAAAGAAGGATTTCTTTTGATGGTTGATGTGCAAGGAATTACCACAAATGCTTTGTTAGACTCTGGGGCAGACCAGAGTATGATGTCAAAAAGGCTTTGGAAGAGAATAGAGGCCGAAGAAGGATTTGTGCCTAGAACCCCTGAAAGCCAAGTTCACATCAGATGCATTCATGGTGCTGCAACATCATATCCCACCTATAGGCTAAGGGTTAAGTGCCTGGGGGAACAAGAGGAAGTCCTGTTAGCAGTGGTGCCTAGGCTACCCTTTGATTTGGTTCTAGGAAGAGACTGGCCAAGATTTAAGCAGGGTCTAGTGGAAGGACTAGGAAAGAAGGAGGGAGAAGGATTAATGGTAATAGTTCCCGGGCCTCTATTTGGAAGTCCTCAGACCCCAGCTAAAAAGATGGTTAAGTGTCCAGAAGACCAAGCTACCCCAAAGCAGACATTCGTCTTAAAGTACCATAGGGTCACAGAGAAGGCCCAAGCTCCTAAGCGGGCAACCCCTCAAGCTGCTGGGTTTGACCTGTGCAGTATAGAAAATGTGACTGTACCTAGCCAAGGGAGAGCCCTGGTTGACACCGGTCTCCAAGTGGAAATACCTATTGGATGCTATGGGAGAGTAGCCCCAAGGTCAGGATTAGCCCTTAAATATTTCATCGATGTGGGAGCGGGAGTAATTGATCCCGATTACAGGGGCAATATTAAAGTTGTGTTATTTAATTTGGGAAAGAATGATTATCACATGAAGACAGGAGACAGAATTGCCCAATTGATCTGTGAGAGACTGGGTTTTCCACCTGTGGAGGAGGTCACATCCCTGGAAAATTCTGAGCGTGGAACCAAAGACTTTGGTTCTACTGACGTCAAAGGGGTTAAAAGCCTAACTGCCACCTGTGCCCGAGAAAGGGAGGTGAATGAAGAGGAAGATTTGGGACCCCAGGTATCTGATTGTAAAGAAAAATCAAAGCCCCAAATAGGTGAGGACCTGACAGTGGTACAACAGGAAGAAATTAGGAAATTGCTTAAAGAGTTTCCAGATGTGTTGACACCCATACCTGGGGAGACACATTTGGTTGCCCATGAAATAATAACTCCACCTGGGAAATTAGTTCGTCAAAGGCCATACCGCTTGCCTGAAGCCAAGAGACAGGAAGTAGTGGCACAAGTCCAGGAGATGTTGGACATGGGAGTAATAGATGAGTCAAAGAGTCCCTGGAATAGCCCCATAGTCCTGGTGCCGAAGCCTGATGGATCTTTAAGATTTTGTATTGACTTCCGGCAGGTAAACGCAATATCAGTTTTTGATGCATATCCAATGCCAAGAATTGAAGAGTTGTTGGACCAGCTGGGACAGGCTCAATACTTAACCACCCTTGATATGACAAAAGGATATTGGCAAATCCCTCTAACCAGGGAGTCGAAGCCGAAGACTGCGTTCAGCACCCCCGTTGGCCTTTTCCAGTTCAAGAGGATGCCTTTCGGACTGCATGGAGCAGCGGCTACCTGCCAAAGGTTAGTGGATCAGGTACTTCGACCCCACCAAAATTATGCTTTTGCATATATGGATGATGTCATAATCCATAGTAACACCTGGGCGGAGCATCTAAAGAGGATCAGGGCAGTCTTGTGCTCCATGAAGCAAGCGGGAATCACTTTAAACCCGAAGAAGTGTGCCTTTGCAAATAGGGAGGTAAAATACCTGGGCCACCTAGTGGGAAGAGGAAAAATTAAACCTCTAATGAGTAAAGTAGATAGCATCAGGAATTTTCCCCCTCCAACAACAAAGAAACAACTAAGAAGTTTCTTGGGACTTATTGGATACTACCGCAGATTTATACCGCAATTTGCAGAGAAAAGTGCAATTTTCACGGATATGCTGCGGAAGAATTGTCCAAACCAGCTAAAGTGGACACCTGAAGCTGAAAAAGCATTTTCAGTCTTAAAAGGAAAATTGTGTACAGGACCGGTACTGAAAGGGGTGGACTTCAGGAAACCCTTTCTGGTTCAAACGGATGCATCGGATGTAGGGCTAGGAGCGGTTCTATCCCAGTGTCATGAAGGGGAGGAGCATCCTGTGATGTACCTGAGCAGGAAGTTGTCACCGGCTGAACAAAAGTATTCCACAATAGAAAAAGAATGTTTAGCTATAAAGTGATCAGTGGAGGCGTTAAGGTTTTACCTTACAGGGAGAAAGTTCCAGTTGGTCACAGACCATGCCCCACTTAAGTGGTTGCAGCAAATGAAGAACCACAATGCCAGGTTGACACGCTGGTACATGGCCTTACAGGCATTTGATTTTCAAGTGGAACATCGTGCTGGGAAGTTACACAAGAATGCGGATGCCCTTTCCCGTATTACGGACTGTAGAGAAGAAGTTTCACCAGTTACAACAGTCCGTAATAACTTAAGCAGGGGGGTATGTGATAAGGAAGCTTATCATAGCTCAGGAAGGAGCTATAGAAAAGGTGAAGTGACTCTGAACAAGCAACCTGTCAGTTCTGGTAGAAATAAGAAAACAGAATTTTGCCATAAAAGACTACCAGTCCCAGAATGCACCAGGTTTCCAACAGCCATTAGAGGAGCTGAAGTGGGGAAACGTGTGTTCAATCAGGAGGGCTATGAGGTAATCCCCAAGCACTCATCTCAAAGGGCAGGGCCTGATTCAGCACAGCTGCGCTGTGCTAGGGTGGAGCACTCATCAAAGCAGAATAAAGGTAGAGTTTATTCTACAGAGAATTATCCTCATCCTCAGTTTCATCTGGGAGATCCTCATCCTCAGATTCAGCTTGGAGATCCTCAGTATCTTGGACAGCTTCATCATCTGGAGGATCATCAGAAGCAGAAGCCAGAGCGGACGGACAGAGAGGGCAAGAAACCCTTTGGAAGAAAGAAGAGAAAAGCATTTGGGAGGTCTAAAGGAGTCCAGAGCAGTACGTATACTGGGAGACATTCAAAAGGCCAGCATACACCATTGAACTGGGGAAAGCCAGAGGAATGGTGCTGCAGAGCTAGGAATCTCCAGGGGAGAGGGAGACGGCTGCACGTAGAAGGGACCCTAGGACCCGTGCCAGAAGGTATGTGAAGAGAGATCCAGTGTCCAGGGATCTGGATTGGAAGGCTGGACATAAGAACTGGACTACATACTGGCCAGGCTATTTAGAGGGGAACTCTAACAGCAATGGAAGCTCAGGTATGAACACTGATCTATGCCCTAGCTATAACCTTGAAAGACAGCAGGGAAACAAGTATTCTCCTGAGAGTGCTACATTGAGAAATTCCTCTGTGCCAATCCATGATATTGAACCCATGATTGTTGAAGAAGGGGGAGCGGTCTTAGATACAGGCTGTGAATATATGGATTGCTCTCTGTCTAAACTCCTTTGGTAATTTTCTGTTACAAAGTACAACAACCATCACAAAGAAATACAAACTTGTTCTTTAATCTACTCAGAAAAGCTCCTGAAGTAGGATTTGAGCCACGCAGTAGAAAGCAAGCCAGCTAAGGGGTTTCAGCTGGGTAACTGCTAGCAATTGAGCCTTACCTAATTGCTTGTGCGTTCTGAGGGAATCACTTCTGAATCTATGTGTGAAGATATAAGAAGTTAACCTGAAAAGAACAGTTTTTCCCTTCTTTGTGGGTTTTGCTTTTTGTTTGAAACACTGCTAAGAAAATATTAGCTAAAGCCTACAGAAAAGACCAGTTTGTTACCAACCAGGTCTTTATTCTTTTCATTTGATTGCCTGACAAGTTCATCTGTTGTTTTCCTGATTTTGTTTTTCTAAGTTTAACACTGAAAGCAAGTATCCTGTTTTATGCGCTACCAAGCATATCTGTGTTGGGAGAAATAACCCCATAAATAAATATCTTATTGGCTTTACACTCAAGCACAACTAATTATTGTGAGCAGCTGTGTCTGGTGTGAATGGACTGCATTGCCCACAATCCCTTGCAAATCATATTGATATATGCACTTGCCAAGACTGTGAACATTCTCACCCAGGCAGCCGTCTGACAACGTATAAAACAAACCGTTTCTAAAATGGCTTTTTAAATGTGGATGCAATTTACACATGTAAGTGGTCATACTGACACAAACAAATAGCAATTAAGGGGTCCTTTTAATAAAGAGCGCTAGGGTGTTGTGCCAAAAGCACCAAAGCTATCGCACATTAGGTGCAACACCACTGTGTTAACCGTCAGTGGCATAGAAAGCATTTTCCTGGAAGTTAATGCAGAGCCCTGTCTCTTAGCACATGCCATATTAGCGCGGGTGCACTTAATTCCACCTTCTGAAGTGGTGGTAGGTGATGCCATGCTAAATCAGTTAGCACAGGGTTCATACCGTGCACTAACTGCATGGAGCACACCACACCACTTTCCACCCCTACTCCCCACACACACGTGACCCTAACATCAGTTAGACAGCGTGGGAATCGTCCCTCGCTATCATGGCCCTGCACTATCTGGCAATGCGCGTTCCAACACGCATTCAGCACATGCCAGAACATACATTGTCAGCTAACACCCTGTAGTAAAAGACCCCATAAGTGTTCTAAAATAACCCCCATAATCTCCATGTTTAATTTAAGCCTTCTCAATAAGAGGCCTAATCGATAGTGACGATGGCAGCGCTGGAATCAACCCTTTTATATTCTGCACTGCTGACTATAGTTACAGTAGCAATGAATATACATAGCAATTTAAACATCACAGTTGACAATTAGTTTATGGTAGACAGCTGCGCTAAAAATCCAGCCCAATGATTTTTTTCTGTTGTGGATGCTGACTAAATTACTTAACTAAACAGAAACAGACAGTGCTACTGCTTTAGATTTCTGGTCCCCTGTGGAATATTAGGTGGAGCTAAAAGATTTTAATGGATCTTTATCATAGGGTTACTAGATTTTTGGAGAGCAAATCCTGGATACCTAGGCAGGCCTGAGCTGGGCTGAAAGGGGCAGGGGGTTCTCCATCCTTAGACATCGTTTCCTCATATATTTTGAACTGAGCAGTCTAAAAGCATTCAGTAATTTCAAAAGCTTAAAAAAGTTAGTCGCAGCCCTTCTTGAGTTATAAGCAAGCATACATGCCTATACGCTTAGACTTTATTTCATACATATAAGGGCATCTTTACTACGCCCCACACTAATGCGGGTTTGGCCATAACAGCTGTCCCCCTGAATTTAGCATGACTCACTGCATTAAAACCGCCACTGGGAGCAACTACAGCCACCCATTGTGCTGGCCATAGTTGCTCCCTGCCAAGTGCCGGAAGCACAGGCTTTCAAGGCCCACACTAGTGGCTCCATAGCAGGAGCCCCCTTGCCCCACTGAGGCACCGCCCATATGCAGACTACCCAGCCAATGTGGGGTTTTTTAACGCAGGGCATCATGCTACTTTTTAGCACAGCACCAAAAATGAATGCTAAGCTCACACTACCCAGGTAGTCTGCTTTAGTAAACATGCCCCACAGATAAATATTCTATAGATTTCTAAAATTCCTCCTCTTTTTTTCAGAAAAAAAAGTTAATTGTAGATCTTCTCCTACTAGGATTTAGAAGGCTGAATTAGAGGTGTATGCAGGAAAAGCAAAGTCCTTTGCCTCTGTCCCCACTGAAATCGGGAACATGAGGTAGTTAAAGCCCATGGAATCAGGATTACTACCTCAAAATTGGGGACAATCCCCATAAATCAAGGACATCTGGTAACCTTATCAAGTATACAAGCACTTGTTCTGCACTAGGAAACAGAAGCAAGACCAATCAAGAGAGTGCTGTAAGCAGGCAAAAGCCAGTTCTACCCAGATCTTTCAAATATGGACTTATAAATCACAAAAAACCCAAACCCAACAAAACCAGGGATTTTCATTTTTAAAGAATAGAATGCACATAACTGACTGGTTGTTTTAGGACAGGGTTTATCTGCCTGTACATACCAGGTTCCATTGAGACTAAAATACTGAAGTTTGTTTTCAGTTCCTTTCAGGAGATTAGCATGCGGAGCTGAACTTTTTTGTGTGTCAAGAATCCAGGGCCAGCCCAGGGTAGCTAATGGCCTAAGGGCAGCTCAGAAACCTCCCCTTTCCATACTCCATCTCCTTTCCCTTGCCACCTCCTCATGCTTAGCATCTCCCCTTCCTTTCCTTACTCCCACCAGTGTCCAGCATCTCCTCTTTCTTGCCTATACCCCAAAGTTCAGCATCTTCCCTTACCTATTCCCCTCTCTTCCATTCCCCTGCTGGACTGCTGCCGCTGCCACTACAACCACTATTCTTCCTCCAGCTGGACCCGACACTACAGCAAAAGTAAACTCAGTATGGTACAGAGCCTTCATCACAGGCCTGCATATGGCCAGCCCAACCATTAAGCAAGACTAGGTGGTTGCTTAAGCCAGCAGCTTCTGAGGGGCGGCAAAGAGCAACAACATTCAAAGCAACACAATAGATTCTGACAGCCAGACAAACCCAAAGAGCCATCAGCACATTCTTTTATTTGTAGGGAGAGTGGGCACCACATATACATGTAAAGAAAAGTTTAATATTTAAAACAAACCACTGAACACTCAACCCACACTCCCCCACAAATCTCACAGATCCCTTGGTCAAACCACTCTCTATCCACTTCGCATACTCCTTATCACCATCACCCCACCCCCTTCCCCCACATCAGCTAACCAGCATCCTAAACCAAGATTCCAACCCTTTAATAGAGATACCTTCATAAACACCACCATACCTCAACTGAACGCCTCCTCAAACGTCCTCGATGATTTATTAACAAATTGGAAGTTTAGTTCCATTGCCACAGCGGCAAAACCAACAACCAAAACAGTGAATCCTCCGCGCCAACAATCTGAAAAATGGTACACAGCGGAATTAATCAAAATGAAAAAAGACCTCTGGAAAATAGAATACAAATGGAGATCGAAAAAAACCACAGACAACAAAACCCAATACATGATAATGCTGAACAACTACAAAGAGGCAATAAACAACGCAAAAAGAGCCTTTCATACAAAAGCTCTAAATAAAGCCATTAACTGACCAAGAGAGCTCTTCAAAATAGTCAAATCAGTAACCAAATCCCCACAAGAAGATACTACCAAACTAGCAATTCAACCCCAAATGCTAGCAGACTACTATGCCAACACGCTAAAACACAATGATCCCTTAAGCCCCCCTGGACAACGCTCTCAGTTAACAATAGCTAGCATTCTTTCCACATCCTAGACTGCAGACAAATAACAGACATACTCAAAATATCAATACCACCACTTCCCCCCAGATCCCTGCCCAGTTGCTTAGATCAAAGCAACAAAAACAGAAATTGCCCCATCTTACTGAACATAGTCAACCAATTCCTACAGCAAGGTATAATGCCAAACTTACTCAAGCTATCCACAATCTGCCCCATACTAAAGAACAAAAACCTTAACAGGGATGAACCTTACTCCTACAGCCAATAGCCAATATACCATTTGTAGCCAAAGTAATTGAAAAAGCAGCCCAGCGACAGCTCCAAGATTTCATAGATTCCTCAGCTACGCAGATGAACATCAGTATGGATTCCTTTCTTCCATGGGGTCAAAAAGCTCCGATTAGCACTCTTTGATACACTCATCCAGGGGATGGATAATGCTAAACAAGCATTTATCCTTATATTCCAATATGTTAAAATTGAACACAAATCCTCCACACCTTTCCCCCAGCAACAAGGAATCCCACAAGGTTCGGCCCTATCCGCCCTACTTTTCAACTTATATATACAACCAATTTGCTCCATATTTTAAAAACACAAATTAAACTACCACATATATGCAGACAGTATTATAGTCTACTCCCCCTTGGACATACATAACCCCTCCTATGACATATTAACATCCTGCCTAAATGAAGCAGAAATCTGGCTCCAATCAATTAACATTAGTATAAACTACAAGAAAATGGAAGCCTTGATCACATCTATGAACCCAAATTTCACCCCATTACAAGCAATCTACATAACACATCCATCCCAGTAAAACACGAGGTCAAATACCTAGGTGTCATCCCAGACAAAACACTCAGCATGGTACCCCACTTAAAACAAATATTCAGATCTATATTCTTTAAACTAAGGATCATCCAGCACCGTAGAGCACTTATTGACCATACTGTCTTCAGAACAGTAGTCCAAGCCCTCATCACACCTCACTTCGATTATTGTAACAATATTTTACATGGAATATCCAAAAAGAATCTATTCTACAAATGGCCCAAAACATCACAGCCAGAATCCTATTCAAAGCAAGACTGTCAGACCACATCACACCCATTCTCTACGAACTCCGCTGGCTCCCAATTGCCAGCAGAGTAAACTATAAAGTCATAATGACCACCTTCAAGCTAATTAACAACATATCCTCATCCCACCTCTCATCTTTAATTCACCTCCAATCGGACACCAGAACCAGGAGAAGAATCAACCAGAATATCCTCACAGTTCCTCCCGCAATCCAGAAAACGAAGCGAATCACTAGTAATAGGGCCTTCACCTATACAGCCCCCACACAATGGAACGCTCTCCCAGAATCCTTAAGAATAATGAAGGACCTCCAGACTTTCCAAAAAGAGTTAAAAACCTACCTTTCATTGGACACTACAGCGCCCATATCGCCCAAAACAACCCAACGACAGTCACCACCCCAACACCTAGTCTCCCCCCCATTACCTGCCCCCCCCCTGCCCATCCACAAGTAAAGCCAACACAAATTAGCTTCACAATTTATTCTGTCGAATATACAAGAAACAACCTCTGGATTGTAATAGGAATTTATATAGTTGATGTAAATAGTTAATTACTATTATTTTAACTCAATCACACGTTTCATGTAAATGTTTTAATTTATTTATTGTTCCATGTAAAAGTTTCTTTACAATGTAAACTGCCCCTTATCTCTGGAAGGGGTGGTATAAAAAAAATTAAATAAATAAATAAATAAAAATAAGATGGTGTTTCAGTGATCATGATTGCTGAGTTTAATTATCAAAATCTCAGGGGGAGTGAGGCATAAGGCTGATGGTTCGTCAGGGGCACTCAATAAACTTGCAGTGGCCCTGAGCCTGCTCCGTTCCATCCCTTCAATACAAAATTCCTGTCAGAAGAGGCGGGATGTGGCGTGTGCTGAAAGGCCCGTCGCCATGCCAACAGCTACTTTGCCCCCCTAAATTCTATCTGCCTAGTACAACTATTGCTGGGCATGCCCTGCAAGAAGCACT
The DNA here is from genome assembly GCA_033557465.1 of Ichthyophis bannanicus. Lineage (NCBI taxonomy): Eukaryota > Metazoa > Chordata > Amphibia > Gymnophiona > Ichthyophiidae > Ichthyophis > Ichthyophis bannanicus. Next base: position 797,319,032 of record CM066032.1, read on the forward strand.
ATATTCACAGTCATTAGCAAGGCCAACTTAGAGTACACAGATAATAAATATTTATATTTAATTATATAATATACAATGCCAAAACGGAGCCAACACAGTATGCAGCCCTCCAAAACTACATGAATGTCTGGTGCCTTCCATTCCAGATCAAAAATATTTGCCAAATCACTGATCTGCACTATCAAATCCAACTAAACAATCAGATCATACATAAGGACACACAATAACCAACATTAACAAAACAATTATATAACATAAAATGTAGGAATTTCCGTCAGGTCAGGGGACAAGAAACCCCTTCGAATGTACGGACCTCTCCCTTTAATCTTTTTTGTTTTTTTATCATGCAACAGTCTTAATAATATTTAAAAACAATTTGGACCCCCAAAGCCACAATGCTAAGGACCTTAATTCCAAAACAACTAAATCAATAAAAATTGAAAAATTGAAAAGTGAACTTAGCTGGCAGTTGGGTCCTATAAATCATTTCATCAATCTGTAAAAAGATGATCCCGATAAATTTGAATGAAAAAACTCTCCTCTTATACAACAATTCTTCAGCGAGAGAACAGTCTTCCACCCATTCCTGAAAATGTTAGTCACTGAGAAAACATTCTTCAAAACACCATAACCCAGCGCTGTGTTTCGAATCCTCCGATCCTGCTTCAGATGGTATTTTTAATCTTCTCTTGTCAAAGGAATTCACTGTACTTGCTTTACCAAAGATGGTATTTTTAATCTTCTCTTGTCAAAAGAATTCGCTGTGCTTGCTTTACCAAAAGTGACCGTTGCTCATCCCGAGAACGTCCTTCCAAAGAATGGCGTCTGACGTCAGCCAGAACAATCAGCTGTTTTATACCCAGTCCAAATAATTACAATGAACAATCCAGCAGCATTAGGTGGGTAAAATGCTCCACCAATCCAGTTCCTGGTTAAGACCATTTGGGGTAACTGATTTCAACAGAAAAATCCAGCATTGTTCCAAAGGTTGTAGTGCTTGCTCCCGATCTCCCCTTCGGGGGCTTTCTGGTACATGATCTAAAACACACCAAACCAGATCACTAAATACATGATTAGCTTGAAGGCAATGAATTACTAAAGGAGCTGTAAGCATCTTTGTATGTATCTGAGACTTATGCTCAAATAGACGTTTTCTAATTGGGCGTATCGTACGACCTATGTAATGAAGTCCACAAGGGCATGTTAGAACATAAACCACAAAAGATGAAGAACAATCAGTGTGCCATTTTAACTGAAAAATCTGTCCAGTGGCAATATGCTTCCATGTAGTGCCAATTTGCGATTGTGAACAATATTGGCAACATGAAGACAAACATAAGAAATGACCCACATCCTGCAGTGGTCGTTCTTGACTTTCAACACTGACCATTGAGTGTACCACTAAGTCCCGAATGTTTGCACCACGCTGATAAGCAATCATGAGATCCCGTTGAAAACTAGGACACAGTTGCAAAATATGCCAATATTTACGCAAAATGGCCACTACTTGTGGAGAGCCAATCATATACAGTAAAATTCCAACAATTTTCTTACTATTATCATCTGTTTGCTCACTAATGTCATCGGTCTTATTAACATCATGTGATGCAAGTGATAAATCAGAAATTGTAGTCCCCCCTCCGGACAAAGTATCCCTTCGGGTAGCAGAATATAATAACCAGTCACGATGTGCATACTTAGCCGTTTTATAGGCTTTTCTGATAATTTGTAATGGATAACCCCGGGATAGTAAACGTTGACTCAGATCCCTAGCATGTTTTGTGAATTCCTCCTCGGTAGTACAATTTCGTTTTATACGAAAAAATTGTCCTAATGGAAGCGCCCTCTAGAGGGCCCGGATGAAAACTTTGAAATTGTAACAATGTGTTCCATTGGACAGATTTACGATATAAAGTGGAACAAATAGTCTGACCCGACTTATACAAACGCACATCCAGAAAATCTATGGTGTTATAATCATATTTGACTGTAAAGCTAATATTCGATTTCCTGGTATTGAGCCATTCTATAAACGCCAATAACGATGATTCATCGGCTGTCCAGATGAAAAAAATATCATCAAGAAAGCGAGCCCAAAATGGTACATTTTTAAACCAATCAGAGGCATAAAGAAACTCTTCCTCAAATGCTGCTAAATAGATGGTTGCAATAGAAGGGACAACAGTAGCGCCCATCACGATACCATAAATTTGTTGGAAAAATTTCTTATCATACAAAAAATAATTATTGGTGAGCACCAAAGAAAGAAACTTCAAAAATAATGTTTTAGGAATCCGGTCTGGTAGTACTAAAGAGGAGGATTCTATAATATGCAACGCTTCATTTTGATCTATATTTGTATAGAGAGCAGTCACATCAATCGTGACCAACCACACTGAGGAAAAAGAAAACGTGCATTCCAGATGCCACATCAATTCATGCCTCGACTTGCAGATAATCTGTGAGATGTTACCCTGGAACTGAGTGAGTCCCTGATCTATAAGGTATGCACAGAAATAGGCTATATGTAATTAGATGATGCATATGTAGGCGTGCAGTACATCACAATATTCAGGAAATAATTAAGTGCCTTTATGGAACAGACATGGTTTTCAGATGGCAGGTGGCCTTCCCTTTCTTTTCAGCATAAAACAATACAGATTGGGGAGGTGATCTGATGGCTCAAAAGCAGTGCCATTTTCCAGTAAATTTAGGCTAGATCCCTGAGTCCAGCTCCAGCCTCTTGAGCAAGCCGGGGCTGGGGACGTTGCAGAGAAAGAAGTATTCACAGCTGCAGAAAGAAAAGCATCCCAGTCATCCTGCAAGGGTGACATCCGATGGCCAGGCTCAGGGGGGGTGGGAGGGAGCTGCAGTCTGTGCTCCCCACCAAGGATGGCTGCTTTGATGGCTGAGCTAGATAGGATGGGATATGATAGCCCCAGGTGGCTGCAAATGAAGGCTCCTGGGCTATGGCTTAGTAAAGGCCCGTTACAGCTGGAAGCTCATTGGAGCAGGAGGAATCATGAATTCTACAGATCTAAATCAAAACTTGCTGTATAAAAAAATAACTTGTTCCAATTTCACAGCTGTGTGTAACTGCGAAGGCAACTCTTATCCTCCCCCACCCTCCTCCCTAGGCACTGATAATTTTGGCCAATATTCAAAAGCCGTGGTGGCCGATGAAAGTATAGCTCCCTTATCTGTGCATTTTATGCTGCTGTATGGATAGTGTTGACTCAGAAATCCCTCTAATGGGCCAATACTATCCATACAGTGAGGGGCTGGATATGGGAGTGGTGCAAAAGCAGGCCGAGGGAATTATTTTGAATAGCAGGCCTAAACTAAACAGACAGAGGTGGCAGCAGTGACCACATTACATTTCAGCACTGCTGTCCATCCCTGTTGTGGCACTGAACATATATATATTAATTTAAATTAATGTGGTCATCGTTGCTGCTGAATATTGGCCCAACTGTGTTTTATAAACACAAATGTGCACACAGAGTATACGGCACAGGCACAGTGATATTATATGAAATCATACTGAATGGAACATGTGGCCAACAAATCAGTTTGCTGGATAAATGACTTTTCTATATTCATACAGAAAAAATACATACTGCCAATAGGAAATCATACAAATATCACAGGATAAGTATTTCAACATGTCAGAGCAAATCTGGTTTCGGAAAATTGTATAATGTGAACCAAATTAGTCTTCAAGCCCATCAGAGCTTTTATTAAAGTGTAACTTCCTCCCCTTCCGCCCCCCCCTCCCTCCTCAAGATACTGTTAAGAAAAAACTGACTGCGGCATGTCCCAAGTTTTGGTTTCTTCCAAGTTAATCAGAGCACAGCTTTTAAATAAAAAAAACAAAACAAAACAAAAATAAAACACCCCCACACACACAAATAGGAATGACAATGACTGCACCAGACTCTCTCAGTGTGACCTGGTTTCAGAATGGGAGATGTAGGCTAGAGGTCAACAAACAAGAAAAAAATAAATAGGATGAATACAATGATGCCTTTTTATTGGCATAACTTATTATATGGCAAGGACATTTCTGTAACCATTTTGCATGGTTTTGTACTGTAAATCTTTGGCATAGTGGCAAAAGTGGTCTGTGTAAATGCAAGTTATGTCAGCTCATGACAACCTGCTAAGTTCTCAATTCCACCTCTTGACTGTGCTCCAAACATTTATTACTACCAAACCTCCCTGTTTTGCCTCTAAATTCATAATGGGCGGGGAGGGGGGGGGGTGCTCTTCTATGACATTTTCTCTTATCTACTTTGTTTAAGTGAAAAAAAAAAAAACTTTGAGGGCATATGACTTAATGTGAAAGGTATTAAAACCCGCATTATAGAAGGATTACAGATTCTGCCAAGGCGTTTTATTTTCCTAATATGTTAAAGAACACTTCAGTTCAGATGAAAATTGAGACAGTGCTCAGCTCTAATAAGAGTTTAATATAGAAATGCTACTGAGAATACGCTGCACCTGGCAAATCATATCACCATAATAACTTACTAAATGCCCGTAAATCGTCTACAAACTACCCATATCCCACAGAAATATGTAACAGTAAATATTCTTTTCAAACTGCTCTCCGTCATGCTCAGAAATCCAATAGAAAATATGCTGCATCAGCGTAACTATGCAAACCAGGGAATAGTGTTCCAAGAACTGGCACCTAATCGAACACAGTTTAATGTTAGCCATGACATCAACCTATTGAATACCTGTAAGTTTACTAAAGATTAGTGGAACAGGTGGCTCAATATTTTCTTTTCAAGCCAAGCGTTTGTATTCCAGGCACTAACCTGCATCCCCTGGCTTAGCACTTTGGCTCAAACATATAAGAGAAATTTAGTGGCAAAATACTAGGAAGTGCTCTTAAGTGCTCGTCCGTCCTCCACTGGAATGAACTTTTCAAAAAAACTTTTTAAAAAATCATCATCAGTGTCCATCTTGGCAGGCAGTGGATGCGAACTTATGGTGCATCATTCCTACGCAATTAGCGGAGAGCTATTTTCTCTTGGCGAAAGTTCCCCCTCCCTTTCCTCTGCCTTACTGAGCTCCTGCAAGGCCTCATTTGTCAAAGTGCAGATGCTATGCTCCTGTCACATTCCCCATGGCACATTCCGCTACCATCAGGACGAGCTGTGGCAAAGTGACAAGCTGGGAGTGCTTCGCTCCGGAATCTGATTGCTCCTACGTCCTCTCGGGACAGGTAAATTATTAACTGACACAACCAAAGAACTGGCTAAGATGAACCTATTAAAACTGTTAAGCTGAAGAACAGTTCACACTGCTGCTTTCTTCTTTAATGTTTCTTAAAAGTCTTGAGTTGCCTGGACTTCATATCCCTTAACAAAACTGTATACAAGGACACACAAAAATAGACACAGATGGATACAGTAGAGTGCCTTTGACCCAAAGCTCCATGATCCATAATCTCCCAATACCTGGAAAATTTACAGCCTTCTATTATCCGAAGCTCCTATTGGAAATACAGGGGGAGAGGGAACTCCCATTATCCAGCAGAGCCTTGGTCCCAACCATGGCTAAAAGGTGCTTTATCGTATAGAGAGTAAGGACCCACACACCACTTTGCTTTTAAAAGAGTTTCTTTTACCTTTATGTCACTTCCTTCACACCCCAGCAATAAAGAGGACTCAGAGTAATGTGTTCTGTTCCCCTGCAGAAGCCTTAATATCTCATCCATTCCAGCCCATGCTTGTTAATGGCTCACAGACACAGGCCACCTGCTAATTTATTTCCAGAATTTACAGGAGCAGACAAGAAGGGGGGAGAAAAATAAAATGTGGGCCATCAAGTCAATACTGATTCCTGGCGACCCAGCCTCTGGCTTTTCTTGGCAAGGTGCGAACGGAGGTAGCTGCCAGGTCTTTCTTCCATGCCGTGAGTTTACAGCCCCTGGTATTCCCAGGTGGTCACCCTGCTTAGCTCCAGAGATCAGCCGAAAAAGCAAATTAATTCAGGACAGCTGAACACTTGAGGGGGAAGGGGGGAAAAACGTATCAGTCTAACCTCTGCCACTAAACCCAATACAGTACATCTCCACGAACCCTAAACCTGCACAATCAGCAGGTCAATCAATAAACTGTACCTAAACTGGCAACTTGCAAAAGTTAAAGCGTGCAGGTTTATCCTACCCAAACCTTTACAGTATCCCGTTAGCAGACAGAGTAGAGACTGCATCATGAAGCTGTCTGTTGTTCTGCTAGGTTGTGGTGTCATTGACGAAAGACTCAGGCTTTTTAGGATATCATACTCCTCTGAATACTGGCAGACTACTCTATAAACTTCCTCTTGATTTGCACATTTGAGCCTGCGTTTGTTGCCGAGTTCAGCTCTACAGGATGGACAGGGTGTTGATAGAAACACATTCATGAAGGCCAGCCTGCTATCCTAACTAAAACTCATCTGATAAACGAATCCCTTCCAAACCAGGTCATAAGTCAAGTCTGCTCTTCACAGGGCCGGCCCAAGGGTTTCTGCTGCCCCAGGCAGACGTCCTGGCCATGCTGCTGCCCCCCCCCTCCCCCGCTGCCGCCGATTCCATCAGCGAGGTTGGTGAGAGGGGAACGGCTCAACATAGTGTGGCAGCGGCCCACGGTAGGCCATGTGCTTCGGCACACATGGCCTGCTGCTTCCGACCCCCCTCCAGCACAACATCCAGTTGGAGGGGGGTCAGAAGCCAAAACACATGGCCTGCTGCGGGCACCGTACTGTGAATCCCACAGAGGTCTGCTGCCCTAGGCAGCCACCTAGCCTGCCTAGTAGACGGGCCGACCCCGGTTGTACAGGCTATTAGATGAGCAAGACCTCCTCCAGCAGAACCAGCCAGGGAAGCCATCCAGCCAAAGAAAGGACTACAGTGCACTCAGTGCTCCTATAGACCAGTACAATCTGCTGGACTCTGTCAATTATCACTAGAATACACAGAAATTACAGCAAGCATGACTTATTTCACAAGCTGTGATCCTCTCCCACTTGCTCTGGCTAGAGCTACAGGTCAGTGCTTTAAAGCAGTGGGTTCTCAACGCTATCCTGGTGACACACCTAAGCAGTCTGGTTTTCAGGATACACACGTCAATACATACACCTAGGCTGGGTCTTCAGTGCATCACTATCCTCCAGGACTAGACTGTGAAATATTGGGCCCAATACTGAAAGCAATTAATGTGGTTGGCAGACTTGCTTCATTCGCGGTGACCAGGTTATTCAGCGGCAGAACGGAGGTGACACCCGGGGATAACCAGGCAGTGGAAATAATATTCAGCCACTGCTCAGTTATCGCTAAGCGGCGAAAGTTAGGCACCTTAACTTTCACGGCTGAAGCTAACTGAGCAGCGGCTGAATATTCCCGCTGCCCCGTTAGCTTTGCTGCTATCCAGCCAAACCAGATATTCAATGTCGGTGGCCAGATATGGCCCTAGCATTGAATATCCGGGTCTTCAATTCAGCAGCGACAGCTAGCCACTGCTGCTGGGTATCACTGTGTATAACTCCGTGATTTCCTGCATAGCATAAACACATACACACACGTCCTCATTTCAAAGCGGCAAAGATTAACTGGGTTTTCTGTTCAAAAATTTCAGGATTTGCATGTTTTGTGATTTATATTTCGATAGTTTGTCTGCGTGTCTAAAGGGGGGAGGTTATTTTCCTAAATTTTATTTTTGCTGTTTCTTTAAGCATTCTTTTAGCAGTAAATATTTAGAGCGCTGCATGGTTATATATTATCCTGTGCTTGCATTAACGTGCAATGCATGGGACTTCTTGGAAAGTTTGGGAGGCATGACAGAACCTTTACTGCTTCTTCACTTGGGCAATGTGGGTGAATACATAAGTCTCTGAATTTGTTGCCAACATGAATTTAGATATTAGGAAACATTTTTAATTGGTTGGTAAGCTTTCTAAGTTCCTGTGCTCCTGGGAAAGGCTTTTTTCTTTAATTTTCATTCTGATTAGTTGCAACTTTAAATCACAGTACTTCCTGAATTATGCTGCTGAGAACGGGATGACAGTGGCATAAGTGGAAAGGCCTTGTAGCTTTCTTACTTTTTTTTATTTTTGTAAAATTATCTTTTTTCTTGTGCCATGAGAAACAACCCAGAATTACCACAGTTTTCAATTTTCCCCAGACACATTAAATACATCCATAACTCATGAATCAACAATCTGTAAAGGTGGGACCAGACCCCTCCACACTCTTAATGGGAACTTAGTAATATATCACCAGAACAGCACAACATTTTTATAGTATGCCCCCAACCGCTCGCCCACTCCCCCCACAAAATACTCCATTACATGATTTAACTTTGCTTCATCGTTGCAAAATGTTCTTCCAGCACTGATCATATCCTCTGGTGTCCCCCCACCCTCCACGTTGCATCCTTATAGCAGCCACTTTGCTCCATCTATTCAGATCATACATCAGCTACCACCATTCAGCTAATACCAGGGCTTCCTTATGCCTCCACCGCCTCACAATCAGCCTCCTGACAGTCACCGTTCCATGTGCAATGAGTTTCTTATGTTCTTCTCCAAGACTCCCCGCAGTCATCGTATTCAAGAAATTCCACACCAGGTTGCGTTCAAAGGTATTTTGCAGAATCTCTTCGCATACATGCCACACCTCCTTCCCCAAAAACCTGAATTTCTGGGCATTCCTATCAAATATGCATAAAGGTTTCCTCTGCTCACACACAGTCCAGCAATCACCCCATCTTCTCCCCCCATTTAGCTAAATGGACAGAGGTAAAATATACTCTGTGCAGCAATTTTATAATAGTTTTCTTGTGCTTGGGCTGAAAAGTTCATTTTTGCTATAGCCCCAAATACCCCTTCCCAAAAATTCTCCAACCCGCACTGCTTTAAATCCCACCCAATGCCTTCTGAAAACTATATCTCCCCTGCCTTTGGAAAAACTACACAATATAAGCTAGACTGTAGAGCCCTCCCCCCTTTATGTGACATATAATTCTTCCAAAGAATACATTTTCCTCCCCAGCCCTCTTCTCACTCTCTTTTGTGCAAAAAGTGTCCAACTTGGGCTACCCTATATCTCTCCCTCTCTTCCAAAGAATAGAGCTCCCCATATCTTCCATCATTTTTAGCTCTCCCTCCTTCTTAAACATTTGCCTCACTGTTACCAGTCTCTTCTCCCTTCATCTCCTAAATTATTTACAGAGGATACCTGGGACAAACTCTTTCTTAAAACAAATCAGGGTATGGAACCAAATCTTCCTCCCCACCTCTTTCTTCCCTCTCACTCTTTCCCAAAGAGTCAAAATCCACCTCTTCATTACGTACGTATATATCTCCAGTGCTGCATATGCCTTGTTGTGCTATACAAGTGATAAGCAGTAGTAGTAGAAACATAGAAACATACCCTCCTCTTCCTTATCAACTACTATAGTCCCTTTTATCCTTTAGAGATAGTCTGTGTTTGTCCCAAGCCTTCTTGAATTCAGATACTGTTCTCATCTCTACTACATCCACCGGGAGACTATTCTACGCATCTACCACTCTTTCCGTAAAGAAATATTTCTACATATCACTTCTGAGTCTATCTCCTTTCACTGTCATCCTATGTACCGTTGTTGCAGAGCTTTCTTTCAATTGAAAGAGGCTCTCCTCTTGGGCATCTATGCCACAGAGATATTTAAATGTCTCTATCATATCTCCTCTATCCTATCTTTCCTTTAAAACAGGGGTCTCCAATTTCGGTCCTGGAGGGCTGCAAATCAGCCAGGTTTTCGGGATGTCCCTAATGAATATGCATGAGATAAATTTGAATACAATGGAGATGGTGCATGCAAATATATCTCATTCATTAGGGACATCCTGAAAACCTGATTGATTTGCACCCTCCAGGACTGGAATTGGAGACCCCTGCTCTAAAGTATACATATTGAGATCTTTAAGTGTGTCCTCATAAAGTTTAGAACAAAGACCACTGAACATTTTGGTAGCCACCCTCTGCACCGACTCCATCCTGTTTATATCCTTTTCAGGGTGTGGTCTCCAGAATGGTGCATAATTCTCCAAATGAGGTCAGTTGGACCCCATTCCTTCAGGCCAGTTGGTCGAACCCTCTCTCCAGTTGCTGCCATTTATCCTACTCATTCTGAATGCCAGTTTGTCTTCCGGTTGTTTCCCCTCACCATGGAAATCCGCCATTGTTCACCCTCTCCTAAAACAACCCTCTTTGTATCCTGCGGTTTTATCCAACTGGCACCCTGTTTCAAACATCCCCTTTCTGGCAAAAGTACTCGAACGTTTTCTATTTCTCCAATTATCATCTCATGTGGAGGCCACTAATGCCCTTCATCCTCAACAATCAGGATTCCGTGCAGGACATAGCACGGAAACAATTCTCTTGGCTCTTCTAAATGAAGTACATGTGGCTCATGACCGTGGGGATATCACTCTGATAGTGTCTCTGGATTTATCTTCAGCATTCGACTTAATTGACCACCGGATTCTTCTCTCCCGCCTCCATGACTCTGGGTTGAGGGGCACTGTGTTGCAATGGTTCCGTTCTTTCCTCACGGCTCGCACTTTCTCTGTCCACTCTAATAATCAGTCCTCCTCTCCTTTTCCCCTAGCATGTGGGGTGCCCCAAGGCTCGGTCCTTTCCCCTTTGCTTTTCAATATCTTCCTTGCCCCTCTGCCCCTCCTGATTCAATAGTACCCAGTCTCCACTTACATTTATGCTGATGACATCGTTCTTCTTTTCCACACATCACCTGTGAATGTCGATATCTCTCCGCTTAACAATTGTCTTTCTCACCTTGCTTCTTGGCTCTCCTCCAATTATCTTTACTTGAACCCGTCCAAATCCACAGCCATGTGGGTTTCTCTGAGTACTCCCTGTCCAGTCATCGCCCCTCAAATCGATTCCATTTCAGTTCCCCTCACTTCATCCTTCCGTTATTTAGGTGTAACACTAGACTTGTCTCTTTCTTTTCACAACCATGTGTCTTCTATCACCCGTCGCTCCTTCTATGTACTACGACAAATTAGAGCAGTGCGTTCCCTACTGTCTCCTTCTTCACTCATCACTCTATTACTAGCTTTGGTGATGAGCAAATTAGACTATTGCAATGTGGTCCTGGCAAACTTACCATCCTATCAGCTTCAGCGCCTACAATTATTACAAAAGATGGCAGCACGTCTCGTTACACATGCTCGGCAGTCTGATCACGTCACTCCTCGCCTTCGCCACCTCTACTGTTTACCCCTCCAATTAGGTTTCAATACAAGTTTCTTATTCTGACACATAGGGCACTCCATACATCAAATCCACTTTATCTGGTGAATCTCATCTCTCTTCATACCCCTTATCGACAACTTCGGTCATTACATGCTAACCGGCTTTCCTTACCATTTCCCGCCCAGGCCCATCTGGAACAAACTCGTTATGCTGCCTTCTTCTTTCTCGGTCCCTCACTCTGGAACGCTCTACTTTCTTCCCTCCGTCTGCAACCCTCCTACCCAAAATGTAAAAGTTTACTAAAAACCCATCTATTCGAATAGGCTTTTGAGCTTCCCTGTGGATAACCCTACCTAGCTATTGTTTGTTTGTCTACTTTTGCTGACTTTATTATTCCCTCTACTTCTCTCCTATAATGCAATGGCATTCCTTTCCTTTTTCTATGGCGTAGACATGTTTATTGCAAACCACTCTAATGTCTCGACAAGGGCGGTATATCAAATGTATAAATAAAGATAAAGGTCTCACCAAAGACTTATATCACCTCCCTTTTTCTGCTGACCATTCCTCTCCCTATGCATCCAAACATCCTTCTTGCTTTCACCTTCTCCTTTCCCACTTGTTTAACCACTTTAAGATCATCAGAGACAATTATTCCCAGGTCCCACTTTTCTATCATAGATAGAAGTACTTCACCCCATATACTGTACTGCTCCCTTGGATTTTTGCAGTCCAAATGCATAAACCTGCATTTTTCAGCACTGAATCTCAGCTGCCAAATTCTAGATCGTTCTTCAGGCTTAGCTGGATCCCTCCTCACATTATCTACTCCTTCCTGGGTGTCTACTCTATTACACATTTCGGTATCATCCGCAAAGAGGCAAACCTTACCTGACAGCCCTTCTGCAATATCACTAACAAAATATCCTTCTCAGAGTGAGCTCCATTTACCTCTATCCTTTGTGACCTCTCACTCAATCAATTTCTACTCCAGTCTAACCCTGGGGTGCTCAATTTATTTATAAGTCGCCTGTGTGGAACAGTGACAAAGGCTTTATTGAAATCTAAGTACACCACATCTAGGGCTCTCCCTCGGTCCAACTCTCTTGTCACCCAGTCAAAAAAATCAATCAGTAAACACTGATGTTAAAATACTGGCCTCTGTGCTGGCTGCCTGACTAAACCGGGCCCTTCCCGATCTGGTGCACCCTGACCAGGTTGGCTTTTTACCTGGCCGGCAGGCCGCGGATAATGTCTGACAGATGTTGCAAGTGATACATGCTGCACGCCAGGGACCCCAACCGGCACTATTGGTGGGAGTTGATGCCAAAAAGGTGTTTGATCGAGTCAGCTGGGGCCTCTTATGGCATCTATTGGACAAGATGGGGTTTGGAACTAACTTTACTCGATGGGTGCACAGTCTATCAGGGGCCCAGAGCTAGTGTTCAAGTCAATGGAGGTCAATCGAACAGTTTTGAACTGGAGATGGGAACTCGACAGGGGTGCCCATTGTCACCGCTATTGTTTGAGTTGGTGATGGAACCTCTGGCGCAAAGCTTCCGTGAGCACCCAGATGTAGCTGGAGTGAGGGTGGGCTCTCGTGAATACAAAATAGCACTTTTCGCAGATGATATTATATTATCGTTAGCTAACCCTGAAACCTCCCTTCCCAATGCAATGCAGCTCTTTGCAGCCTTTTCACAGGTCTCATGGTTTAAAATTAACTATGCTAAGTCGGAAATCTTGAATGTGAGGGTTCCGGAGGCGACATGTGTACAATTGAAAACATGTTTCCCTTTTCAATGGGTAGATAAAGACCTTTGTTATTTGGGTGTGACTCTCATGGTAGATAGGGCTGCGTTGTATTGGGCAAACTATGGACCCTTAATCCAACAAGTTAAACGGGATTTGGAATCTTGGACGGACCTGATGCTGTCCTGGTTTGGGTGTATTGCTGTACCGAAAATGGTGGTAGTTCTGCGTTTTTTGTATCTTTTCCAGGTGCTCCCTATACCCCTGTCTCGTGGGGCTTTGGAATCCTGGCAGGCGCTGATTATGAAGTTCATATGGAAGTTCAAACACCCTCAAATAGCTCGCAAGATCCTATACGCCCAATCGAGACGAGTGGGTATGGGTCCCTAACCTTCATTGGTATTATGCAGCGGCGCAGTGTCGTGCTTGGGTGGAATGGATGAACTCTACTAGCTCTAAATGCTGGGTACAAATGGAAATGAATTTAGCGGGAGGGGCTGGGTTGGGGGACCGGTTGTGGCTTTGCCCTAAGTTGCGGGGAGGTACGTGTGCTACTAATCCAAACATAATTCATACCCTTCACTGCTGGGATTGGGGGTTTTTTGCCACGAGGGGCGATGTTGTCTCCATTAGCGCCCAGAGTTAATAATAATTCCTTCCCTCCGGGTATGAGTGATTTAGCTTTTCAACAGTGAGGGCATAAGGGACTTAGTCATATGGGCCAACTATTCGAGGATGGTGTGCTCCGTTCTTTTTGCGAACTGAAGGAGAAATTTGACATCCCAGACCAACACGCCTACCAGTATGCACAGGTTCCACATTGGGTGGGGAATCGAGATGTTAGACAGCAAGTTGCTCAGGACCTGGCAGATGTTGAAAGCCTATGTGAGGAACGCACAAACACTAAGGGCCTCATTGCAGCCCTGTATGCACACTTACAGAAACAATATTTCGGAGAAGGCAAACATAGGGCTCAGTGGACACGGTAGTTGCACCTTCCATATACTGAATGGCAGTGGGAACAGATTGAGGGCTGGCTCTGGAGATGTTCGGTGGCTGTTAATGCCCGAGAAACTAACTATAAGCTAATCTATGGGTGGTACATGACACCAGTGCGAGTGGCCCGAGCATTCCCGGGGGTATCTGATTTGTGCTGACAGAATTGTGGCAAGAAAGGCACCTTGGCGCATGTGTGGTTGTACTGCCCTCGTGTCCAAGTTTTTTGGAGGGGGATACAGTATCATCTGAAACAAATGGTTGGTTTGAACATCCCTTGGGACCTGGGTATTTTTCTTTTTGGGAAGAAAGTCCCTAGTGGACAGCTCTCCCAGTTGGCATTGATTCGCCATAGTCGGAATGCAGCTAGGCTGATCCTGGCGGCTGCCTGGAAACAGGCATCGGCATTAGCACGCTGGTTGGAATGGATGTGGGACCTATACACAATGGAGTGGGGGGTGGCGGTCGGGAGGATGCGCCTACCCCAATTTGAGCAGGTATGGGAGGCCTTTGTTTTGAAATATGGCTCATGGCCTGCAACGTCTTTAATTTAGCTGGAGATGTAGGATGCGAGCCTCCCTTGATGTGAAGGTTTGGCATTCCCCCTTTCCTAGACTGATTGTTGTTAGACTGATACCCCTTAACCTATAGAATCTGTAGAAAAGAGGAGATGAGTGAGGAGGGGGTGGTGGGGAAGGGATGGGAGGGGATGAGGGGGAGGGGGAGGGGGAAAGGGGAGGGAGGGGGTGGGGTAGAGGGAAGTGGGGAAGTGGGATGGGGGAGAGGGAAGGGGTTGAAAGGGGGAAAATGGATGATATTGAGGTCTGGTGAATAAAGAAAAAAAAACTGTGATTACCTCGTAGCAATTGTTCTGGCTGAAGATTTTGTGTTATATTGTACATGTATTCCGTGTGCGGTTTGTACGGACACTTCTTTTTGTATTTGTATAAAAGCCTTTAAATAAAAAAAATAATCAGATTTGTCTAACAAGACCTGCATGATGCTACCTTGGATCCGGCAATCCAATGGACTCCAGAAACCTCACTATCCTCTATTTTAGCAGTGTTTCCATTAATTTACTCACTACTGAGGTCAGACTAATCAGCCTGTAGTTCTCAACCTAATCCTTACTTCTGCATTTGTGTAAAGGGACCACATGTGCCTTTCTCCAGTCCTCTGGGACCACTCCTGACTCTAAAGAAGCATTGAAAAGGTCAGACAGTGGAGCCGCTAGAACTTCCCCAAGTTCCTTCAATACTCTTGGATGTACCCCATCTGGCCCCATCATATTGTCTACTTTTAGTTTAGCTAGTTCCTCACAAACAGAGTCTTCTGAAAATCATTCTAGATCTCCTTCACTTCTGTTCCTATTTGTGAGTGTTTTCTGAGGTCTTGCTCCTGCCACTTCATCTGTTACCACAGAACAAAAATATTTCTTAAGCAATTCCACTTTATCCTCATCAGCTTCTACATATTCCTTCCCTTCACCCATGAGTCTGACAATACCACTTTTGCACTTCCTCCTCTTGCTAACATATATCTGAAAAATGTCTTGTCCACCCATTTTATTGTATTGGCTATTTCTTCTTTTTATATCTTTGCTTTCCTGACTAATTTCCTATCTTCTGGCAATAATGATCAAAGCATGATCACATTTGATTTAATTAATGGAGGAGGGTTGATAAGGAAATCCACAGTACTACCTTTTAACTTTCGAAAGGAAGACTATGATAAAATGAGGAAAATAGTTAACAAAAAACTAAAAGGAGCAGTTCCAAAGGTTAAAGACTTAGATCAAGCTTGGGTTTTGTTTAAAAATACTGTCTTGGAAGCCCAGACCAGCTGTATTCCATGCTTTAAGAAAAGTGGAAGGAAGTCCAAAAAACTGCCAACATGATTTAAAGGTGAGGTCAGAGAGGCTGTGGTTGCCAAAAAAACAACTTTCAGGAAATGGAAAAAAGAGACAAAAGATGAAAACTGGAAACAGCACAAGCACTGTCAAGTTAAATGCAAGGCACTGATAAGGCAGGCAAAGAGAGAATTTGAGAAGAATCTTGCTGTGGAAGCAAAAACACGTAATAAAGACTTTTTCAAGTACATTCGTGGCAAAAAACCTGTGAGAGAGTCAGTTGGACCATTAGATGATAAAGCGGTAAAAGGGGCACCAAGAGGGGACAAGGCCATCGTGGAGAGACTGAATGAATTCTTTGCTTCAGTCTTTACTGAGGAAGATGCAGGGATGTTACCTATAACTGAAGTGGTATTTAAAGGTGATACTGCGAAAGAATTGAAAGAAATATCGATACACCAGGAAGATGTATTAAAATTATTTGATAAACTGAAGAGTAGCAAATCACCTGAACCAGATGGTATACATTCAAGAATGTTGAAAGAACTGAAATATGAGATTGCAAACTTGCTATTAGTAATCTGTGAACTATCATTAAAATCATCTGTAATACCTGAAGATTGGAGGATGGCCAATGTAACGCCAATTTTTAAAAAGGGTTCCAGGGGTGATCCGGGAAACTACAGACCAGTGAGTCTGACATCAGTACTGGGAAAAATGGTAGAAACCATCATAAAGAACAAAATTACTGAACATGTAGATAGTCATGGCTTAATGGGAGAAAGCCAACATGGCTTTAGACAAGGAAGATCTTGTCTTACTAATCTGTTATGTTTTTTTGAAGGTATGAATAAACAGGTAGACAAAGGTGAATCATTTGATATAATGGATCTGGACTTTCAGAAAGTCTTTGACAATGTTCCTCATCAGAGACTTTTGACAAAACTAAAAAGTCATGGATAGGAGGCAGTATACTAATGTGGACCAGAAACTGGTTAAAAGCTAGAAAGCAGAGGATAGGGCTAAATGGCCAATTTTCCCAATGGAGAAAGGTGAATAGTGGAGTACCCCAGGGATCTGTGCTGGGTCCAATGCTTTTTAACATATTCATAAATGACCTGGAAATGAGAATAACGAGTGAGGTTATCAAATTTGCAGATGACACAAAACTATTTAAAGTTGTTAAAAATTGCAAGAGGATCTTGATAAATTGGAAGACTGGGCATCCAAATGGCAAATGAGATCGGGAGATCGGGTGAGATCATGATGGAGATCCCCTCCGGCTCAGCTGCCTGAAGCCAATCAGTGCCTCCAACGCCGAAGCTTAAAGGCTGCAGCGCCATCGGGCACCATCATCTTCAGCCGGCACCCGACAGAGCGAGCGAGGTGAGATCGGGACGGAGATCCCCTCCAGCTCAGCTGCCTGAGGCCAATCTGCGCCTCCAACGCCGAAGCTTAAAGGCTGCCGCCCCATCGGGCACCATCATCTTCAGCCGGCACCCAACAGAGCGAGTGACGTGACATTGGGATGGAGATCACCTCCCGCTTAGCTGCCTGAGGCCAATCTGCGTCTCCAACGCCGAAGCTTAAAGGCCGCAGAGCCATCGGGCACCATCATCTTCAGCCGGCACCCGACAGAGCGAGGGAGGTGAGATCGGGATGGAGATCCCCTCCGGCTCAGCTGCCTGAGGCCAATCAGCGCCTCCAACATGGAAGCGGGCCCGGGGCGTGAGCTCCGGTGCTCCGTAGCTGCCGGGGTCGAGCAGGCTCGTTCGCTCCTCCACATATCGCCACCAGACCAAACCATCACACCAGCTCCATTCTGGTACCCTCAAGTAACTCTCCTCTGTCTTGCTTCCCACTGCTGGCATTGTTCTTCCTCCCATTACCCGCCTTGAACTTGCTACCCACTGCCTGCACTGTACCCATTGTTGGCATAGAACTACTACCCACTGCCTGCATAGCACCACTATCCTCTGCTTGCTTAGCATTTCTCCCATTGCCTGCATCGTACTGCTATCCATCCCTGGGCATAGAACTGCTACCCATCGCGGCATAGAACTGTTATCCATTGCTTATCCATTGCTTGCATTGTACTGCTACCCATTGTTTGTATACTGTTGCCCCCATTGTTGCATAGTACTGCTACCCATTGTTTGCATAGTGTTGCTACCCACTGTTGCATAGAACTGTTATCCATTGCCTATCCATTGTTTGCATAGTACTGCTACCCTCTGTTTGCATACTGTTGCCCCCATTGTTGCATAGTACTGCTACCCATTGTTTGCATAGTGTTGCTACCCACTGATGCATAGAACTGTTATCCATTGTTTATCCATTGTTTGCATGTACTGCTACCCATTGTTGCATTGTTATCCACTGCTTGCATTGAACTGCTACCCACTGCCTGCTTGTTTGCCTACCACTTGCTACCCGTTGTTTGCCTAGAACTTGCTACCCATTGCTTGCTCAGACCTTGCTGCCCACTACCATGGCCCCACATCTCATTGTCCTCCTCTTCACTATCCTTCCCAACTGCCTCCCCTCCTACCAACACCCTCCCTCCCCTTCCCCCTACCTTCCTCACTTCTCCCTCCACTCTACCCCCTAGCCTAGCATCTGCTCTTGATCTTTTTCACACCATCCCCCCGCATTCAACCAGCCCCCCTCGCTACCTTCCTCACTTCTCCCTCCATTCTGCCCCCTAGCCTAGCACCTGCTCTTGAGCTTCTTCACACCATCCCCCGCATTCAACCAACCCCCCTCTCTTTAAGGCAACCTCACCCTCGCTTCCGCCGTACTATCTCCACTTTACCTCGCTCTCTAATACTTCTTCTCCTTCTCTCATCAGGTAATATCAACCCTAACCCTGCCCCCCCCCCCCCGATTTCTTTCTCACACTAAAGAAAGTTCCTCACGTACCCTATCTAATCTCGTCCACATCCCGCTCCTCAATCCTTCCGCCCTCCCTCATTCATCCCACAATTACTCATCCATAGATATCAACCCCAACCCTACCCCCAAAAATAATTCCTCACATAACCTACCTGATACCATCAATTTACCCCTCATTTCCCCTCCCTCATGTCCCTTTTGGAGAGCACACTCACCCAGACATATCCACCCACACCCTGCTCCCTCCAAATCTCGGCATTACCCTAGAAATAGACCCCCACGCTACTCTGATAAGAAATCTACACGTAACTTATCTAACCTTATCCATATCCCTCTCCTCCGCTCTCCCATTTTCATGCGCCCTACGGAACGCATGCTCAGTCATTAAAAAAAACCCTTTTATTCATGACCTTTTTATCTCCAATGGCCTACACCTTCTTGCCTTGACCGAGACCTGGCTCCTCCCAGATGGCACCGCATCCATTGCCTCTCTCTGCTATGGGGGCTATCAGTTCTCCTATACACCTCGATCTACAGGTCGCGGTGGTGGCATTGGCCTCCTACTCTCTCCTTCCTGCCAATTCCAACCCCTCCTGCCACCCCACTCACAATCCCCCTTCTCCTTCAAAGTCCACTCCATTCGCCTCCTCTCACCACTTCCCCTTCTTCATTCATCCCCATCAAATCTAGTGTAGTAGGTTAGCCAGTCTGCTGCAGAAGACACTTTGACCCTTCTTGGATAAGTGTACACAATCTCTGCTCTGCAACCCTTGGAAAATCATTTCATGGTCCAGGAAATGAAAACACTCTCAATGACAGCATCCATGCAGCCATGCATCATCTCCATGATGGGAGCTTAACATAAGAACATAAGAAATGCCATACAGGGTCAGATCAAGATCCATCAAGCCCAGTATCCTGTTTCCAACAGTGGCCAATCCAGGTCACAAGTACCTGTGACCTGGATTGGCCACTGTTCCCAAAAAGCTACACTTGTTACACAGTGCTTGTCTCCCAGCTGTTCCCATCCTGCTAATGACTCAGTGGATTTCCTGGGTCCTCTTTAATAATGGTTTATGGACTTTTCCTCCAGGAACTTGTCCAAACATTTTTTAAACCCAGCTACACTAACAGCTCTTACTACATCCTCTGGTAATGAATTCCAGAGTTTGATTACACATTGAGTGAAAAAATATTATCTCTAATTAGTCTTAAATGGGTTACATTGTAGCTTCATTGCATGTTCCCTAATCTTTCTACGTTTTGATGGAGTAAACAACAAGTCTACATGTATCTGTACTACTCCATTCATTAATTTATAGACCTGTATCATATCTCCATCTCATACATCTTTTTTCCAAGTTGAAGAGTCCTAACCTTTTAAGCCTTTCCTCACAGGTGTATCTTTCCATCCCCTTTACCATTTTGGTGGCTCTTCTCTGTACCTTTTTTAATTCTGTTATATCCTTTTTAAGATATGCCAACCAGAATTAAACACATGGAACAATAAAGGACTGAAGAGAACACCACCTGCGCACTTATCTGCTTCACTCTCCCAGAGCCATTAAGTCATTCTTGATACATCTGGAGGATACCTAGCAGTATCATTTGTGCTGACATGGATGAGCAACATCAGATAATAGTAAGTAGGCTTGATGAGTCTTGGCAAACTCTCCATAACATCTCGGATTTAGGCACCTGGCAGACAGCACACCTCATTGGACATCAAGTTTGGTCAGCAGACGGACGCCTCAGTACTCCTCAGAAGAGAGTCACCAACCACCACTACCTTTCATTTCCTTGTGGTCACCAATTCTGCAACTTTGAGGTGCTTGAGCTTTGGTTCTTCCCTTTCATAGAATACTTTCACTTCCTCTACTTCCAGGGCTACATACTGGTACTTCAATTCGATTGGGTCCTGTACCTCCTTAATTTGATCCTTCCTTAATTTGATCCTTCAAATCAAGTAGCTATATCAATGCTCTAAAAGGCACACAATCCACCTCCTCTTGCTCCTTTCTCACCCAAGATTACCCATGATTACTCCTTTTCCAGTCCCAAACACTCTTCAGTTGAGCAGCTATATAACACCCTCATAAGTGAGGGACTCCCTGTCCCCCCTCTCTCCTTGGCCTGTATAAGATTTTTTTATTTTTTAGTGTTTAGGTCAGGTCTTTCCAGTAGCTGTTCAAGGCTCATTACAATCAGGTATGGTAGTTGTTTCCCTGTTCCCAGAGGCAGGGCTGGCCCATCCACTAGGCGAGCTAGGCAGCTATGGCATACATAGGTGGCTGCTCTGCCCCTCCCCCCCCAGCTGCCGCCAATTCCATATGAGGGAGAGGTGGGCAGCAGCAGTATTTCCAAAAGCTTCCCACCTCCCCCTCCTGAAACAGAATCGGTTGCAGCTAAGGGGGGGGGGGGGGGCGGCAGCCAGGGGGGCAGCAGCGGCAGCAGCTAGAGGGCAGCGGCAGCTGGGGGGGTGGCAAGGCCAGGGTTTCTGCCTAGGGTGGCAGAAACCTTTGGGCCAGTTCTGCCCAGAGGGCTTACAATCTAAGTTTGTATTTGAGGAAATGGAGGGTTAAGTGACTTGTCCAAGGCCACAAAGAATGTCTCTTTGGTTACCAGGCCATTACTCTAACTACTAGGCTTCTCCTCCAGATTGCCCCTGCCATCCTAAGAGGGTGACTTCTCCAAATGAAGCTAAATATTTTCCTCTGAATCCCACCCAAAGATTTTTACGAGATCTTCACTGGAAGGGTCTGAAATAAATATAGTGACCTGAGGAGTATATTCATCCTTATACTCGCCATTCTTCCCACCCAGGATAAGCCCATAGCTTCCCATCTAGACAAATCTTTCAGCAACCTTTCTCCCAGTTGTCCATAATTGTACTTAAACAAATCCTCCACCTCCACTATAATCTGAACTCGCAAATATTTAAGGGACTTATTAACTTAAATGCAAAACCCTCCCTTATAGATTCTTCTTTCTTTTCTGACAAATATACCTTCATCACTTCTGTTTTACTCATGTTCACTTTAAACCTGGCCACCACCCCATAAACCTTTATCTCTTGAATAACTGTGGGTAGAGATAGCCATGGCTGGGCCAATGTAAACAGAATGTCATCTGCATAAAGCATAACTTTATGGCCGTCACCACTACACTCAACATCTCTAATGTCACCATTTCACTTAACCCTTTCAGCCAGAGGTTCCAACAAGAGAGTAAAGAGAAGTGAGGATAGCGGGATCCCCTGCCTAGTGCCTCTCCCTAAGAGAAAATCACCCAAATAACCTCCATTTACCTTGATCTAGGCTTTTAATTCATTAAATATCTCTATAATCCATCCAAGAAAGTTCTCCTTAATCCCATCTGTTGCATAGTAGCTATCATGAAATCACATTGTGGCCTATAGAATGCTTGTCAGCATCACAAATTGATGGGATCTGTTGCAATCTTGCATTCCAAATAATATTCAGAGTCCTTCTCACATTATCCCCCACAATCTACCACGGCATGAAGCCAGCCTGATCTTCTTAACTAACTTAGGAATCTTACCCACTAGCCTATCTGCTCTTAATTTGTCATCAACTTGCCTGCCTTGTCCATTTCCTCAAAAAACCTCTGCCTTAACCTATCTAGTCCTCATGCTAACCTTTGCCCTACAAGTCTTCCAACCTTTCCCTTCCCAGATCTCAAAGTATTTTCTCTGGGTCTCCTGTGATTTTCTTCAAAGTCCCCATATCCTTGCTCTATCATCTGCTTCCTTCTCTCTTTTCTTTTTATAGAAAGATGACTACTCACCAAGTAAAAGCCCCTAACATAAGCCTTCAAGGCCTCCCACACAGAGGCAGCCCAAGGGGGGTGCGGGGCCATGCGCAGAGACTCAATGCAGGGCCTCATTTGCATAAATATTTGCATAACCGCGGGACCTTGTACTAATGCTCCCATTCAGTCTATTCTTTCAAATGTATTAGTTATGTGCTTAATAGTACAGGACTACAGGAGGTTTGTGCCTCTTAAAGTAACATTGAACAGTAAGAGAGATTAGCATTATGCAATGCAAGAAAAACCAGAGGGTAGTAATCCGAGGGCAATCAGTTTCACTTTTATTATTTTCACTGCTTTTTATTTTGTTAAGAAGCCATAGCACCATAATTCTTTAAAGAACATAATGGAATAGAAGTTGTTTTTTTCACTATTGAACAGATACATATTTATGTAACCAACCATGACAGCCCAAACATGTTTAATAGGAATGGTAACATTCAAGACTAACAATCAGATGTTGAACTTCCATAGGTTATACTAAATACTCTTCTTTAGGTGCTGTCCTTGAATGCTATAGTCCATTATACATTTCACATGCAACAAGGAATAATCTTCCAACTGGAAAACACTGCAAACCACTATATGAAGCCTGCACTATCAATAACTACCAAGAATAAAGAAATACTCTGTTTTGAAAGAGCCTACCATAACTATAGCCTCATGATTTTGCTTAAAGTGGAACCTTCCTAGCCTTTTTTGCTGCAAAAGCATCAATTAGATCAGTAAAATCCAGTGCCTGAGCAACAGTGCTCTCAAGTGAAATGCGTGCAAGGCCAACAAGCCGCTCTTGACTCATTGTAGATCTCAGATAGGTCTTGATCAGTTTTAGCTTTGAAAAGCTGCGCTCTGCTGATGCCATCGTGACTGGCATGGTTAATAAAATCCTCAGTACAATGGATGTGTTAGGATATGCATCCAACACACGGCTTTTTTGAAAATATTTGAGGAATTCTAGAGCAGAGCTGTTTTCCTAAAAAATCACTGTAATTCCAAAAACAGATCTTTTCCATCTATATCAGAAGTGTGAGCTCCAGCATCACTCAGAAGGAACTGTACATTTTTGCAGCATTGCAGGAGTTCATCTGCGGCTTTCTCCTTTAGTTGTCCAATGTTGTAGAGAAAGCCCAAATTTGTACTGTGTTATCTGTACAGTTCAAATCTTTCTTCAACTGAAATTAGAGCATTATCGATGACTACCATGAAATATTCTGTTTTGAAAGATTGTTCTGCATCATCAATAGGTTGGTCAAATGCCTCATAATCAAAAGCTCTCTTCCTCCTTATAACACGCTTCTGTCCGAATATAGGTTCCACATCCATCTCTGCTGCAATTTCTTTGGCTCTAATAATTGCTGAAATGAAATCAGTTTCCCTATATTTCTTAAGAAATATACATAAATGTTCTTTAGGTTTTAGAACCACATTAATCTGAATCTCTGAGTCTTGAATCATTTTGCTAATTACATTCACTTCAATTAACAGATCATATCACAGAACTAAATTGACCAAGAACTCGAAAGAGCTAAGCTCCTTGTTAGCTGAGAATGGGCTTCACTTTGAACTATAGAATCATTTGTTGCATCTGCAAACTCCAACAAGGCTTCTCTGATATTAGATGTTAAAACCGAATTGCTATCAATTCTGCACTCCCACCGGGTTTCTGATAGAGGTTTGACAGTCAGTGACGTAATATTGTCCTTCAAAATTTTCCATCTGCTTGGAGAAGCACTAAATATTGTATAAATGCACTGCAGCACACTAAAGAATGTTTTAGCTCTGTTAGATGACTTTGCAGTATCTCCAAGCACCAAGGTCAAGCTATGACTACCACATGGTGAAAAGAATGCTCTTGGGTTTGTTTTCAGGATACAAGCTTGGACTCCTTGTTTATGTCCTTTCATTTTGGACCCATTATCATAACCCTGGTCACGACAATCCAGCAAATTCAGTCCTAGTGAGTCAAGTTCTTTTATTAAAACATCTGCCAATCCTTCTCCAGTGGTATCATCAACTACAATAAAGTCAGCAAAGTATTCTTTGATCTCAATATCCTGATCAGATGCTGCAGTCTTAACAATTCTCAGAATGATAATTGTTCTTGATGACTTATATCAGGAGTACAGTCCAAAATCACAGAAAAGTATTTAGCTTGTTTCACATCTTCAATTATAACATCTTTAATTTTTTGAGACATTACATCTATGATTTCATTCTGAATTCTGTGGCCTAAGTAATGGTTATGGACAGTCTTGTCTTTAACTTTGTTAACATGTTCCTGCATCACAGGATCAAAACGTGCCAATAGCTCTACCAAGCTCAGAAAATTTCCATTGTTTGGAGTGTACAATGTATCATTATGGCACGAAAAGCATTATTTTGAGAAGCCAAGTGATAAGGAATGTAATTAAAGCATCAACTCGTTCACTATAAACTCTACAGGATCAGAGGTAAATCTGGAGGTCTAAGTCAAAACAACACTCCGCTACTAGGACTCATGTCCAATCGCAGTCGGGTGCTTGATCACATCAATGACCTCCAAAAACAAAAAGACACAGGCATCCAGTCGTTTTCAATAATGTCAAAACTTCCAACCACTAAGGAAAACTTGCAAAAATTGAACCTTCTCGACCAGACAAGTCCGTGTCTATTAATTGCTGTATTTTTCATTAATCCCAACGTCCATCCCCGGTACCACTGAGACGTTTCACACACAACGGTTTCTTCAGGGGACCTTTCAAAATCTAAAAACAAACAAAACCATAACATTAACCACCAATCCCTAAAACCAATTAAAACTACCAATCGAAATTATAAAGGAACCAACACCATGAGTCTCTTACCACAAATGCTGCCCGCGTAGTGTATCGCTCCATTATTAAGTTGTGTCAATACCAGGAGAGTCTCAACTTCCTCTCCAAAAAACGCCGCGCATGCGGGATATCCACTAAGCCTCCATTTTTAAAGTCCACAGCCGTTCTGATCCTGTAGAGTTTATAGTGAACGAGTTGATGCTTTAATTACATTTTTGATCGTTCCGAATTAAAGGCCACAAGATTTTTGTGTTTACACAAGTGATAAGGAATAGCAAACAGATGCTCAAGAACATTCCGCCATCTTTGTCTTTCAGTGTTAATGTCAGATTGATTAACACTGTCAATAGCTGTATTACTTGTTAGTTTCTGTTCCAGTTCAGTCCACTGTTACAGGCAGTCAAAATGTATCACGGCACATTCATGTTGTTTGAAGTGTGAAGTTACATGGATCCAATCTGAACATCCACCCTTTGTGAGTTGTGTGGAGTTAGAATCATCAGAATGGAATAATGTACAACATAAGCAAAACATGGTGTTGAGTTTTTTAGAATATACAAGCCAACGGATTCACCATTTGACATCATATGAACATAATATGCTGTCTTAAAACTACGGTTGTACTGGTCCTTTGGAAAGGAATAATCCTTGATCTGAGTGGGGCCTCTTACCACATAGGCATACCACAAGAAAGTCACGTAATTTTGAGTCAATAAATTGAGGCCAACATCCTGGATCATCGTAGTCGTTGACTGGAGCAGCGCTTTTGTGGATTACACTTCTCAAGTGTTACTCAAGTGCAGAACTTGTGCTTGGCTCAGTCATCTCCAGTGTACGTTTCTCACCGTGTGTTTGCTCAGTTGGCAATTCTGGTAGCACTTCCAATTCACTCTGCTGTACGATATCTGTTACCTCACTTTCTGCTACATTTTGATCTTTTTTTCATGTATTTTTCCAATGCTCCTTTCTGTGTTTCTAGGAACTCTTGCTCATGTCTTCTTTTTCTTTCCTTATGTGCACCAGAGGTATATTTTCAAAATCTGTCTCTGTTGCTCATTGTGTGTCTTGTTTACTTTTTCTCTTGAAAAGAGTAAGCCCCAACAATCTGTAACTAATAAAGATTAATCAGATCTAGTAAACTGAATAGAGTTATCCTAATTCACTTTTTTCAATGTAAAATGGCTCCAGAGATGTCTCCATTATTTGGACATCTGCATGGAAGCTTTCAGACGTCCAACCATGACTAGGGCTTTTAAAATGATCCCCTTAGAGTATTATTTGATAGTCATTTAGACAGCAATCTCAAACCGCAGGAATAAAGGAAAGTGCATATACGAAGGGCAGCGAAATGCCCTTTTATTTGGAAGGGCTGGACAAATCAACTAAGTCTCATGCATATCACACAGATGCTCAGCACCTATGTAGGAACCCTGCTATTCTAAAACGTCTCACAGCAATAATCCCAGCTATGAAAAGGCAGTAGTGTAAATATTACACCAGGCTCTATATCAACTATACATCATCTACTGGTCCGGAGAACAGAACAAGTTGGACTGCTACAAACTACATGCTAGCACTGACCTCAAGTGTCGACAAAGTTTTCATTAAATTTAGAAGTGAGCCTAGAAGTCTGAATTGGTTTTCCCCTTACCAGGTGTTAAATTTAGTATTTGTAGTGTAGTGTAGTGTATGCCGTTGAGTCAATGCTGACTCCTGGTGACCATGCCCCTGGGTTCTCTTAGCAGGGTGCGACCAGAAGTAGATTGTCAGGCCTTTCTTCCGCAGAGTAAGTCTACAGTAAAATAACGTGAAATAAAATAAGATATGTAAAACTACCTTTAATTAAGGAAATATAAAATTACTGAGCCTCACAAGAACACAGTACACAAAGGAGGCAGCAATCAAAAACCCACAAAGATCACATTGAAATATTCATTGTGGCTGTTTAGCAATAGGAACCCTTTGGAGGATGTCATGAGTTCAGTGCAGAAACTGTGGTAGAGCCCAACACTAAAGTTCTAGTGCAGGGTTTCCTCATACTACTCTAACCCAGAAGTTAGACTCTTCGATGCTGTAAGCAAACAAGCTACTCCTTCATTCCAGGTACTTATTTAAAACCGCTTTTATGAATTCAACATTACAGCAGGACCTATGTGCCATTATAAAATAGGCTCCCAGCACACAAATGCTGATGTACACATCACCCCTGTTCTGTGGAAGGTATAAATGCAAGGATATTTGTGTGCTGTATGCAAATGTCACAGGATCCATATCCAAAATATAGGTTCCATTGAAGAACTTACTGAGTTAGTAACGTTTTCAAAATAGATCTCCACATATGTGGAATCTCAAGAGATCTCCTATATGTGGAATCTCAAGAGATAAACAGCTAGTCCAGTTTTCTCTAGAAAAATAAATGAATCATGCAATCACTACATTTTTATATACTATTACAATCACAGCCCATATCAAGTTACAATTATTCATGTGGACAGATAAATATTACTGGCTCTGGCCCCTCTTACTAGATCATATTATAGACAGAATAAACTATACTTTAAAAAAAACACATAAAATTTTTTTACAAATCACTACTAAATAAACTGATTGTTTAAAATAAAAAATATAGTGGTACCAAAAAACAAGTATCAATACTCAGAGCTGCAATATTCTTGTAGTGTGCTGCAGCGATGATGAATTTGTCCTTGGTCTGATTTTTTTCGATATTACAGAAGGGCTATCAGGTAAGGTTCGCCTCTTTGTGGATGATACAAAAATTTGCACTAGATAAGAGTAGACACCTGGGAAGCCGTAGATAACATAAGGAGGGTTCTAGCAAAGCTTGAGGAATGGTTGAGAATTTGGCAGTTGAGATTTAATGCTTAAGAATGCAGGGTCATGTATTTAGGCTACAAAAGTCCAAGGGAGTGGTACAGTATAGGGGGGGAGGAGGAGGGCGAAGTGCTTCTGTCCACAAAAGAAGAGTGGGACCTGGGCTCAAGTGTGACTGTTCCTGATGATCATAAGGTGGTTAAATGGGTAGATAAGGCCAAAGCAAAAGCCGGAAGGCTTCTTGAGTGCATAGGGAGAGGAACGGCCAGCAGAAAGGAGGAGGGAATAATGCCTCTGAATAAGTCTTTGATGAGATCTATAGCAATTTAGAATACTGTGTGCAAT
The DNA here is from genome assembly GCA_033557465.1 of Ichthyophis bannanicus. Classification (NCBI taxonomy): domain Eukaryota; kingdom Metazoa; phylum Chordata; class Amphibia; order Gymnophiona; family Ichthyophiidae; genus Ichthyophis; species Ichthyophis bannanicus. The sequence goes on from CM066032.1 coordinate 797,347,599, forward strand.
TGTGGAGACCACATCTTCAAAAGGTTGGAGTTTGTGCAGAGGGTGGCTACCAAAATGGTCAGTGGGCTTCATCTTAAGGCATATGGGGGCAGACTTAAAGATCTCAATATGTATACTTTGGAAGAAAGATGGGAGAGGGGAGATATGATAGAGACGTTTAAATACCTCCATGGCATAAATGCACAGGATGAGTCTCTTTCAATTAAAAGAAAACTCTGCAACAAGGGGGCATAGGATGAAGGTGAAAGGAGATGTATGTGGATATATTTCTTTACAGAAAGAACAGTAGATGCATGGAATAGTCTCCCAGTGGCGGTAGTAGAGACCAGGACAGTATCTGAATTCAAGAAATCATGGTACCAACAGAACACAGAAGATCTCTAAAGGAAAAAAGGGACAATAGTAGTTGAGATGGAAGGGTAGACAGGCCATATGGTCTTTTTCTGCCAGAATGTTTCTATGTTTATAATACATGATGGTTGTTTTTTAAATGGTTGCAGAATGCTGCATGTCTTATCTATATAGCACAGCCAGTGGGGATATTGGGTAAATGACAGAGTGTTGGAGCTCTTAATATATGACAGTTGTATCTGAAGGGATCAGTTAACTTTTCCCTACTGGCCTCTGACAGGTATCGAAGCATTTGAAACCTTATCAGCAATGTAAGAGTTCAGGGTTACAGGGAAAGGTATATACACTCCCCTCCTCGGGATTTCCATTCTTCTGCCAGATCACTTCTATCTGTGCCCTTCTCTTCTGCTGACAACTCCAGACTCAGGAGTAATTAGCGGAAATATATCGTTACAAAAAGAGTGTAGGTAGTAGAAAAAACAAAAAAGCATGGGACAAACACAGAATTTCTCTAAAGGACAAAAAGGGACCATAGAACTTAGAGGCAGAGTGATAGGCCGTACGGTCTTTGTCTGCCATCATGTTTCTTTGCTTCATCATTGAAGGATACCAACAGTACTTCTGCTTTACAATCAAGTTTTGTTGAATACCTAAAGCAAAAGCTAAAAATATAAAAAGGGAAACAATGAAGTAGGAACACACTTAAATTAAGTATTGATAAGAAACTGTTATATACAGCACAGATCCAGTATATATCCTAAATTGAGCGATCAAAGGCAAAATGAATTGCCTGAAAACACCATATATAAAGCAGCCACTGGTGTCTAAGCTCGTTTCTTGGCACAACATAGCCAGAAGAACTCACATTACAGCAACTATACCTATACTGATTGATACCCGCATCGTATCAAAAGTGACTTCATGGCTCTGGGACAGAGGGTGAAGCAGGTAGGTGCACAGGTGGTGTTCTCTTCAATCCTCCCTGTTGAGGGTAAAGGCCAAGGCAGAGAGGCTCGCATCCTGGAGATGAATGCATGGCTGCGTGGATGGTGTCTTCGAGAGCGTTTTGGTTTCCTAGACCATGGGATGCTGTTCCAAGGGTTGCAGAGCAGAGATGGCATCCATATGTCCAAGAAAGGTCAACGCATCTTTGGTAGTAGACTGGCTAATCTACTGAAGAGGGCTTTAAACTAGATTCATTGGGGATGGGTGAAGAAAGCCCCCAGGTAAGTGAAAGCCCCCAGGTAGGTGATACATTAAATACCTTTATGGAAATGGGTAACAGGGGTAACATATGGAAAGCAGTGTGTATTAATGCCCGTAGCATGGGAAATAAGATCCCTGAAGTTGAAGCTTTGGTGGGAGTGGCTGACTTGGATTTAGTGGCAGTTACAGAAACATGGTTCACAGAAAACCATGACTGGGATGTAACTATACCTGGCTATACTTTATTCAGAAAGGACAGGGTAGGAAGAAGGGGAGGAGGAGTGGCACTATATGTAAAAACTACTATTAAAGCTTTGGAATTACAGAGCTTAAAAGGGAGAGAGGAGGCATTGTGGGTTAAACTAGAAAGAGGGAAAGAGAAATCTATTTGCATTGGTGTGATATACAGACCTCCCTCACAAGAGGAAGAGGTGGACAGAGAGTTAATTGAAGACATACGCAGCATTGCTAGGAAAGGGGAAGTGCTACTGCTAGGAGATTTCAATATGCCAGATGTTGATTGGCACATTCCTGCTGCAGTATCATCTAGAAGTAAGGAGATCCTGGATTCTCTACAGGGAGAACTATTCAGGCAATTGGTAACAGACCCCACACGTGAAGGGGCCATACTGGACTTGGTGCTTACCAATGGTGAAAGTGTTTCTGATGTTGTAGTGGGAGATCATTTTGCATCCAGTGATCACCAGATGGTGTGGTTCAGTATTAGGACTAGGGCTGTTAGAATCCATTCCAAGGTGAAGATCTTAGACTTTAGGAAGACTAACTTTGCGAAGATGGGCCAATACCTCAGGGAGTCGTTAGTGGGATGGGAACAGCTGGGGGATTTAGAAAAACAGTGGGCAAAACTGAAAGGGGGTATTATAAAGGCAACCAACCTTTTTGTTAAAATGGTAAATAAAGGCAAAAGGAACAGGAGACCGCTATGGTTTTCGAAGGAAGTAGCTGAAAAAGTGAAGAAAAAGAGGGAGGCCTTCATGAAATACAAGAGATCACAGAGAGAGGAAGACAGGCATCTGTATTTGGAAAAACTTAGAGAAGCTAGCAAAGTAGTCAAGAAGGCAAAGATTCAAAAGGAGGAGGAAATAGCCAATGCAATAAAATGGGGGGATAAGACATTTTTCAGATATATTAGTGAGAAGAGGAAGGGCAAAAGTGGTATTGTCAGACTCAAGGGTGCAGGGGGGGAATATGTAGAAGCTGATAAGGATAAAGCGGAATTGCTTAACAAATATTTTTGTTCTGTGTTCACAGATGAAGAACCAGGAGCAGGACCTCAGAAAACACCCACAAATAAGAACAGAAGCGAGGGACATCTTGAACAATTTTCAGAAGACTGTGTTCGTGAGAAACTAGCTCAACTTAAAGTAGACAAAGCGATGGGACCGGATGGGATACACCCTAGAATACTGAGGGAACTTGGGGATGTTCTAGCAACTCCACTGACTGACCTTTTCAATGCCTCGTTGGAGTCGGGAGTGGTGCCAAAGGACTGGAGAGAGGCTCATGTGGTGCCTTTACACAAAAGCGGAAGTAAGGATGTGGTTGAAAACTACAGGCCGGTTAGTTTAACTTCGGTGGTGAGTAAATTATTGGAAACGCTGCTGAAAGAGAAAATAGTGAGGTTTCTGGAGTCCGGCGGATTACAGGATCCGAGGCAGCATTGATTCACCAGAGGCAGGTCTTGTCAGACAAATCTGATTGATTTCTTTGACTGGGTGACCAGGGAGTTGGACCGAGGGAGAGCTCTAGATGTGGTGTATTTGGATTTCAGTAAAGCCTTTGACACTGTTCCTCACAGGTGACTTATAAACAAACTGAGCACCCTAGGGATGGACCCTAAAGTTACTGCTTGGGTTAGAAATTGGTTGGGTGGGAGGCGACAAAGAGTACAAGTAAATGGCGCTCACTCTGAGGAGAAGGATGTTACCAGTGGTATGCCCCAGGGATCTGTCCTTGGTCCAATTCTTTTTAACATCTTTGTTAGTGATATAGCGGAAGGGCTGTCGGGTAAGGTTTGCCCCTTTGCGGATGATACCAAAATCTGCAATAGAAGGTGTAGATAACATGAGGAGGGATCTAGCTAAGCTTGAAGAATGGTCTAGAATTTGGCAGCTGGGATTTAATGTTAAAAAATGTAAGGTCATGCATTTGGGCTGCAGCAATCCAAGGGAGCAATACAGTATAGGAGGTGAAGTACTTTTGTCCACTAAAGAAGAGCAGGACTTAGGCGTGGTTGTGTCTGATGATCTTAAAGTAGCTAAACAGGTAGAAAAGGCGACGGCAAAAGCTAGAAGGATGCTTGGGTGCATACGGAGAGGAATGGCTAGCAGAAGAAGGGAGGTGATAATGCCTCTGTATAAGTCTTTGGTGCGACCTCATTTGGAGTATGGTGTGCAATTCTGGAGACCGCACCTTCAAAAGGATGTGAACAGGATGGAGTCGGTGCAGAGGGTTGCTACTAAAATGATTAATGGACTTCATTATAAAGCATATGAGGACAGACTTAAGGATCTTAATATGTACACCTTAGAGGAAAGGCGGGATAGAGGTGATATGATTGAGATGTTTAAATACCTCCGTGGCATAAATGTTCAGGGAGAGAGCCTCTTTCAATTGAAAGCAAGTTCTGCTACGAGGGGACATGGGATGAGGGTGAAGGAAGATAGATTCAGGAGTGATATGCGGAAATATTTCTTTACGGAAAGAGTAGTGGATCCGTGGAATAGTCTCCCAGTGGAGGTGGTAGAGATGAGGACAGTAACTGAATTCAAAAAAGCATGGGACCAACACAGAGGATCTCTAAAGGTAAAAAGTGGACTGTTGTAGTTGTTGTTATGGAAGTACAGACTAGATGGGCCTTGTGGTCTTTTTCTGTCATCATGTTTCTATGTTTCTAAGCTCATGTAAAGGCAGATGGGGGAGGCAGAAGTGGGGTAAAGGTTGGGTCACAACTTTTACAAACTCTAATGAAATAGATATGTGTATTTCTAATGGGAATTTAATACAGACATCTATTTCATTAGGGTTTGTAAAACTTGTGACCTCCATACTCACCCCACTTACCCTCCTCACTCGCCCCTCAGTAATAAATGTTTTGTTTATACTCTCAGAGACTGCAGCACTGAGCATTAGTGTAGGATAGGTACCCTCCATTCTCTACCCCTAACCCACCCATTCTGTAACCCATTGCATGTGGGAAATAAAATGAAGCAATTATTATGTTTGCATGGTAACTTAGTGCAGCCAGTGGCCTCACGCAAACCACTTAGCATAGCACCCCTTAGTAAGCATACACCACTGAATGAATCCATAAAGTTCAGACATGCATCACAGAAACTCCATCAACAATGTGGTAAATCCAAATGCCTGACTGAAAATCAGAAAAAAGTTCAAAATATGACCTAATAATTAACCAAACTTTTTTCTGTGCCTACCTTCTTCCCTAGAAAAGGAAATGCTTTTGCTCTAAATTTAAGCTATGCCAAGTTTATATTTTATTTGTTCCCAAGACTGTTTTGTAATTTAAATGAGTAAGAAGACAATGACAGCGAGAAAGAAAATTAAACAAAAAAAACCCACCTGAATTCAGATTGATAGAATCTCTTTTCGATCTCCAACTGAGTCCAGACCAGCGCCAGAGTCCTTGCCTCTGATTGGGATTGCTGCTGGACTAATCCCTTTCTTGTCCTAATATATTTTTAAAGTTACGTTTAATAAAAATACCCATTTCTGGATTTAACTTATGTAAATAGTTTGGACAGTTTTTATTTCTACATCTGTTATTATATGTAAAAAGTTAGAAAGTTTCTTTCTGTTCAATGTAATGTATACGGAAGTATACTTAATTTGTTAACTTGTTCCATGTAAACCGCCCTTGATCACTGGAAGGGGCGGTATAGAAGAAATAAATAAATAAATAAGTAGCAAACGTTCTGAGTCATTTCTCGGCAGATTTATTCATCCTAGAACCTCACTGAGATTCGCTAGTGGCCCTAGCAGCTCCTTTTCTATTTAATCAAAATGTTGTTTAAATCAAAATATTTACGGAAAGAGTCATACAAATATTCAGTAATAGTAGTAGTAGTATTACTGGAGCAGGCTCAAGACATCAGGTTGGTATATACTGCCAGCTGCAGAACAGCCACTGTCATAGCGAAACTTGCTTCTCAACCACAAATCCACTGCATGGTCCAGAAAATCCTTTAAGGCCGATCTGTCTTCCACAGAATGGTGATCCATCTGGTAACCGCCATGACCTGCGCATCCATCTTGGGAATGCCATACCACTCAACACACTCCTCCTCTGGGAGAGCAGAGATCTTCTTACACACCCTTAACCCTTTAGGCAGGGAGTTAGGAGAATCCTACTCTGACTGGATCATATCCTTGATCACATCCGGAAACAGGAAGACAGTATTGGACATTCGCACCCCTTGAAGGAGTGGGTGTACCATCATCTCCTGCTCTGTGCCAGAAGCATCCGTCAAGTTCAAGGATGGTGGATCACACCGGCCTCCTCACAATCTTCTGAAGGCGAGAGTACTTCTACATCCACGTCAAAGCCCAGTACCGAGCCATCTGAAACAAAGTCATAGTCAAAATCTCGGACAGTTCCCAGCTGCTCCCCATCTCTGAGGGGGGACCCCACACCAGGGACGTTTAGTCAAAGGATACAGAATAGGACTTCCACTCTCTGCCTACCCCACACGAGACTGTGCCTGGGGCACTCAGAGGCAGCAGGGTCTGAATTTCCATGCCAGAAGGACCAGGCCTGCTGCAAAAAAAGCATGAATTCAAGGGAGGATAATCCAGAGTCTGGAAGCTTTCCTCTCAGAACCCCCCAACACTAGGGGGCACAGCCACCACAGACCCCCTAAAGGATGATAAGTGGCTCACAGCACAGTTGCCAGATCCTCCGGCCGGATGGATATCCTTATCCATAGCGCCATATGTCACCTCCTGCCCTGAGTTAGGCAAGGCTGAAAGAGGGGTACTAGGTCCTCCAGAGACGACTCAGACACTGCCATGCAAGAAGAGCAGAGTCCAGAATCCAGAGATGAGGCATCTCACTTACCACATGCCAAACAACGTTCTTGAAAGAAGAAAGTTAAGGCAAGTATTACAACAGCATGCACTAAGGCTACAGCGACCTGAGGGCATGTGTTAACTGCGCTTTTTTGAGCAATGCATGCTACAGGCGCTAGGGAAGGAATGCGCATTGGAGCTGCTTGGGGGGGATGTGTGTTAGGACCGTATGGTCGCCAGGCACACAATAGGTAGAAACGCTATTAACGCATGCAGAAAATGGCAGGAAACCCCCACACCATGCCAACAGTTGCCAGCGGTCCACCCCGAATTGTGTCCCAGGAAGACAGAATCGGGAGTCCTCAACAAGGACGGTGATGACCGATAATTTGTACCGGGCTCACCTCAACTCTCCAGGAACTATTTCTCTGGCTTTGCAGCACTGCATTTAAGGTGTCTGACAGGCAGTTCCCTCTGAGAGCCTTCTGCAATCTTCGGGAGAGATCAGGGAGGAACAGAAGAAGAGGGGGGTGTTGAGGTTGTGTGAGGCACTCTTCTAGATCCTTCCAAATCCTTCCAATTTCTGGCTGCTCAACAGGTTCTTATCATGATAAACACATGGGGCCGAACCAATTTTCCCTCCTCCTATGGTCATTGAAAAGACCACAATCTAGTGGAGTCTCCTAAGTCACACTCTAGTGAGAGATCAATCTGTAGGCTGTCGTTCACAAGCATTTTAAATCAATCTTTTCCTCTCAAATCTTCAAATTTTCTTTAGAGAGGAGAAAATCCATCCACCATCTGTTGGAGACAAAGAAATATTGAAGGGACCTCTGTTGGCTAAGGTGAATAGAGGCATGAGAGTGATGTCATGGAAACCTGGGCTTTTCATTGGTTCTTTGTCTCTACCAATCTGCTGATAGGGAAACACAGCCCATTAGTCTGGACTGGTCTAGCGGGGCAATGTGGAATGATATTTGCCTTTCTTTGGTGGCTCTGGATACAAAATAGTGGCAATATGAAGACAATTGTCAAATAAACAGTAGCCTGGGTAAATTTTTTGGGCTGAAAATTTCCCTCAATTGAGTGGCTAAAATTTTGCACATAGTTATTACAGTACATATGTTTTAGGTGCAGGGAGAAAGCAACGTACACATGGAGATTTGATTCTGAAATCCCTTCATGTACTTTGTTGGAATACTTTTCATCTGTAAGAAAGAAAAGAAGGAAACACAGACCTAACTGGAGAGGAAGAAACACACAGATGGAGACAGACACATGCAGACAGAAACATAGGTGCACACACACACACACACACACACACACACTCATACACAGAGGGATGGAGCGAGAGACGAGGAGAGAGAGAGTTAGAGCAGTAGCAGAAGTTCAAATTATAGGGCATCCAAACAAAACATCGAAATAGGTCCCCATAACAGGGGATACATCTCTGAAGATGCAGTAGTAGCTAAAAATGGCTCCCTCCTTCCATGCGCTGTCCTGTACTGCAGAGGCTGTTTGGGTGGTATTTATGCCACTGAGACAAAGATAGGTAAAAACGTAGACAGAGGTGTATAGACACACCGATGAAGAGAGAAGCTGACAAATATGGCTATGGATGGAGAAGCAGAGCCACCCAAAAATGGGGGAAACTAAAAGCCCAATTCTGGGAGCGGGACATCCGGGCTGTCCGGACAACCCCACTGAAGACTGGGCCGTTAGCACCTGATTCTGGTCCGCGGGAACAGCGTAGTTACTCACCTGTAACAGGGACTACAGGAATCAGTACTCACTTATGGGTGATGTCGGCACTGATGAAGCCCGCACGGAGCAAGTACCCAGCTTTCAAAGAAAGCCGTTGGGATTGCTGATATGCATGTGTGGTCCTCTTCCCACCCAAGGGTGCCATCTTGCTCAGTCAGGTCCCGTAGCTTGAGCCCTACTAAGCAGATGGCAAGGGAAGTATAAAAATCCAGCAACTCATCAGGGGAGGTGGGAGGGTAGTGAGGACTGATTCCTGCTGTCCCTGGAGAACACCTGTTACAGGTGAGTAACTATGCTTTTTCCAGGAACAAGCAGGAAGTCAGTCCTCACTTATGGGACTCCCCAGCTACAGGCTACCAAACCTGTAACCAAAAAACACCTCCACGAAGGTGTGAGCAGAAGTCGATGCCTGAGGGAGCCCAAATCCTTGGGTCCCCAAGGTGAAACCCACGGTAGCCGTCAAGAAGGATCAGAGGGCTGGAGATAATTATACCCCGAAAAGATTACGGAGTACAGCCTGGCCGAAGGCGCTGTCCCAGTGGGACTCCCTCTCCAGGCAGTAGTGCGAGGCGAAAGTGTTCGCTGAAGACCAGGTCGGATGACATGTGCGGTGACCCGTCGATGCAGCGCGGCACCCGCCTTTGCATGAGCGAAGGCGATGCAGTCCGCCACTCAGATGGGGAGCATGCGTTTTGTGATTGCCTGCCCCAGGTGATTGGGATCGTAAGACACGAAGAGCCGGCCAGACTTGTGATGAGGCCAGGTGCGCTGCAAGTAGAAGGCAATAGCCCTCTTGCAGTCGAGTGTATGCCAAACCACCGACACCTGGTCGGCATGGGGCCTCGGGAAGAAGGTTGGTAAGACTATCTCCTGATTGAGATGGAAATCCGAGACAACCTTTGGGAGGAACTTGGGGTGGGTACGGAGGGGGGGCTGAGCGACTGAGCACAGGAGCGCTTGCGCTTGTCCGGAGCCCCCAACAGCGACTTTGAGGTCTTCTTCTTCTTACGCTGCTCCACTTCAGGGGAGTGCAGCCATGAGCGCGGGGCCGAGGTAGCACCCATGGAGAGACAACCGAGGGCACCACCGGGGATTCTGAGATGGCCTTAAGGAAAATGTCATCAGACTTCTGCTTCCGGCTTAGCAGGGCCTTAGAGGACATTTTCTTACAAAGCGAGCAGAGCTCCAGATCATGGTCAGCTCCGAGGCAACGCAGACAGCAGTCATGGGTGTCCGTAAGCGACATGTTCTTGGAGCACCTGTCGCATTTTTTAAAACCGGTGGTCATCGGGGCAAAAAGGGTCTCCGCAAGGTCGAAGACCCGCATGGCCAGCAGTTGGGGGGAAAAAAGGGCGCAAAGCCCGCAAAAGGAAAAAATGCTATGAAAAACATCCCCCTTTTGCTCAAAAAGAAAAGAAGCAGGGGAGGGATGGGTAGAGGACCGGTGCAACCAGAAGAATAGCAGGCCAGAGGCCAAAAAAGAAACGCTTTTTCCGAGGAACAGAGACGAGCGTCCAAAGGGTTCTGCGGAAAAAGGCAGACTGAGCAAGATGGCACCCTTGGGCGGGAAGAGGACCACGCATGCGTGCCAGCAATTCCAAAGGCTTTCTTTGAAAGCTGGGGAATTGCTCCACGCAGGCTCTGTCGGTGCCGATGTCACCCATAAGTGAAGACTGACTTCCTGGGGGGCGGAGCCTGATGTCCAGCGGGTAGGACGCTTTGCGTTGAAGCTCCCGAGAGGCCTACTCAGAATCCTGACTTAATACCTATATAAATTTACTATTTTGCTCCGAGCTGACCGGGGCACCTCGGGGGGGATGGCGGCCCACAAACCAGCGCGCTTGGACTTCGGGTCTCCTTCTTCTTCTCACGGAAAAAGCTCCAAAACGGAGGTATCCTCCCCGCAGAAGATGGTTCCATTTCGTGAAAACCCCGCAATGCACCTGGAGATTTTGGAGGAAATACGCGGCGTGAAGGAATTGGTGCAGTCTAATGGAGAAGCGCTTCGAGCCATGCGAGAAGACTTTGGAGTGCTCCAAGACCGACTTGAAGGTCTTTCATTACGGCAGGACAATATGGCGGGGGTCCTCGACTCGCACGAGGTGCGCTTGGGCAAACTGGACGAGGCTGAGCGCCAGATACAGAATCTTCAAAAGGAGTTGGAAGATAGCAATAATCGCGCCCGTCGCAACAATGTGAGGCTCCTTGGAATGCCGGAGGGGGTGGAAGCAGGAGATATAAGAGAATTCTTGCTCAAAACTCTTCCCTCCTTGCTGAAGATTACTTTTCACAGAGAACTGGAAATCGATCGAGCACACCGTGTTCCTGCCCGCATGGCGCTCAACCGCACGACCCCCCGGCCTATTATCTTTAGCTTGCTACGATATCAACAAGTGGAACAAATTTTACATGCTGCCCGAGCGAATCATCATTTGGAATATGAAGGTCGTAAGGTCTCCTTCTTTCCTGATTTGGCAAAGCCTACCGTTGACCGTCGGAAGAAACTCCTTGCTCTTCGCCCTCGACTTCAACAGCTACAGGCTCGCTTTGGCCTGTTGTATCCAGCGAAGCTCCGAGTGACTCTCCATAACCAGACCAGGACGTTCGAGGATCCTGATCTATTATCAACATTTTTGGACTCCAAAGAAGCAGAACAGATGCGCTAATCCCAAATCTTGGACTCTTATCTGTCGGCTCTGTCCGCCATTTTGAAGGGCCCGATGCGGCGGTCATAGCCCAGCACAGAAATAGCCTGGACTTTCTTTCTTTCTCTGTATGACTTTGTCTTTGGTCTCCTATCCCTTCATAATGTGTGCCTCGGTCGGATTCGGAGCACGCACAGTCCTACAGGTTATATGTTTTTTCAATTTCGGCCTTCTCTGGGGTTTCTCCCCGCAGACACATGGTCGCCAGTAATTTTGGGGTTTTGCTTCTCCTCTACCGTACTGCGGTTATCTTTGTTAATGTGGGGCGCTTCATTGTATTATATTAGCTTATTTTCCTATGTCATGTGTACAGCCAGATACAGTCAGTTTGAGGGACACAGTGAAATTATGTGTGCTATCATGCTCAGAATTTTAACTTTTCTGAATGGCCTCATGTAAAATCTTATTATTCATCGTACAAGGCATTGCTGGTCCACTCAGCAGAAAGAAAATCCTTAGCTATCTTAGCCACGAGCACGTTGATTAGGTGTTTCTTCAGGAAACGCATTACACTCTGCTGAAACACTGAAACTCAATGCTAGGCCTCACATGGTAGCTGCCTACTCTCCCACCGTTTCCAAATGGTACGGGATAGTCATTCTGGTTAAGAAGTCTTTGCACGCTACTGTACCTGATATTAGCGCTGACATGGGGGGTAGATGGGCCCGTGTACACCTTGAGGTTGGAGATAGTGAATTCACGTGTATTTGCACTATGTCCCGAATGTGGACAACCCTGCTCACTATGCAAGTTTTGCGCAGTTGGCCTCGGCCTCCGCTAATGCTCTATTAATACTTGGTGGCGATTTTACTCAAGTGCTCCCTCAATCTTTTCTTCTCAAACAAGGTGCTTGTTGGTTGGAAGCTCCAGTACCGAGCAGACCTGTGTGGCTAGATATAGTAGCGGGCCTTTGCTCACCGATTCCTCTTACCTTACTCCCTGGTATGACTCTCCCATTAGACTCCCACTATCCACCAATGTTTTTCGACACTTTAGGTGCCTTTAATATTCCTATGCAACCTTTCGACTCCCGACTCTGGTCAGTGTAACTTCAGCATTGCATTCGGAGCACTGGAGTACTCCCGCCATCGGCACTCTCTGCATAAGGTTGATTGGAAACTTCCGATCTCTCGGTAGTTTACCGGGTGTAGCATCCAATTTTACTAAACCTTATGTAATGCTATCACTAGAGATACCTCTATAGCGCAGAAAGTATGGGAGAGAGAATTGCATGTGACTTTAACCTCGGAGCAATGGAGCCTTATCTGGAGCAGAGGGACACGGGTTTCCGACCCGCCTCACTCACTCAGACCCTCTTCTTTCTAGCCCACCGGTGTTTTTACACTCCTCACAGTTTAGACATATGGAACACTACTCAGGGTAATGGTTGCTGGACACGTCCTGTGGCCGTTGGTTTATTACTTCATTTCATGTTATGCATGAATATCCCGCACTACAGTATAACTGGCGTCGGGTCTGGGGTCGTATTTAGTCTATATTGCACTCTCAGGAGTCCCTTTCTCGGAGGATAGTGGGACTTCGCCCAGTTGCGGGGATCCCCTCTCTCCCAAGAAATGGCTTATCTCCTTTTGAACTTTATGCTTGGCATTGCTGTTTCCCTCATTGAGTAATACTGGGAAATTAGTTCCCATCTGAGCCTCAATGAATGGTGGAATCATGCCTGTCTCTACAGTGAATATGAACAAATACCTCGTCTGTGTGCTTCCTCCGTTCAGACTCCTTCTTATTGGTCTTAATGGAAGATGTTCAATGAATATGTACATTTTGCTAAATGCTCTCATCTGACTGTCTAACTTTGTATATATCTCTGTCTCATGATCATGCTGTATTGTAGATATTTTTTTGATCGTTTGATGTATAATCACTGTTAATTGGAAGCGCTCACATGCTGATACAAACGGGTAGAGAAGAAGCACCGGGGTGGGGGGTAATGGGTTTACTTTTCCTTATTGTATACTTGTTTTGTCTCTTTTGGTGTGTTGTTTCTTTGTTTGTTGCAAAATGAAAATAAAAGTTTCAAAAAAAAGAAGACTGACTTCCTGCTTGTTCCTGGAGAAAAAACGTTCCCACAGGAGCCAAAAACGGGCCTGAGGACGGCCTGGCGTGCCCCTCCTGCCTGCAAGGACATCCTCTCCGCAGGCACCCTAGACATCCGCAGCTCTGGACCCCAAAATCCCTGCTGCCCAACCCATGGATGGCCTCATGCGACCTGAATCAGATGGCGGGGTCTCCCCCACACCCAGCTCCAGCCCCGGTGGTAGCTGCTGTGCCCCGATTCTCCTAAAAATGCTGCTTATACCACCTCTGAGATAGTATAAGCAGTACGCACCAGCAGGCCCGGCAGTGACTTGAATCGGCTCTGTATGTGCTGCTGGGCGGCCCGCCCCCCGCCGGCTCTCCCTGTCCTGAAGCACAGGACATATGGGGAAAGTTGGTGGGGGAACAGAGTTTCAGTGGATTGCGGGGCTGCATGTCGTGGCAGGACATGCAGTCCCACAACCCGCATTCTGGAATAAGGACCTTACAGCTCTGTCTTCTCCTGTTCAGCTCTCCCTCCTCACCTTCTGTGTCTTTGAAAGTACTTCCCACTCCTCAGGGCTGACTGGTTCTCAGGACCTAAATGAGACAATCAGTCATCAGTCACAAATGTATGCTCATATTTCTTCCAATCAGTGGGGCTACCTGATGTACCTACTCTCAGCCTTCCATGTCACAAACGTAGAATTTAGGATCAGTACATTGGTGTTGAGGCTCTGATGAGTAAGAAAAGGAACAGATCACTTAACACCACCTCCAGGTGTAGCTAACTGCATCATGCTATCATTGTCTGTGAGGTATCACACAATGGCAACTTTTCCTGTATATAAACAACATGGCTGCTTTCCCCAAAGTGCTGGGAAAGCCTTCAACAGTTAACACAAAGGTTACTGAGTATTAATTCTGGCTATTATTATTGTTATTGCAAAACCTTACAACAGCTTAGTAAACAGGGACCCAAAGGAACTGCATAGGACACTGTCACATCAGTTCCAGCATTAATATATGACAAATTATTCTGACCACAGCTTGACTCTCAGCAGCCCTCAAATGTGATATTTTTAGTAAGCTGGTCTTGCAGCCTTCCCGAATAATATTAAAAAATATAATTTTGTGAAGGCTCTCAGGCTCAACACTATGAAGTTGTCATCAGGCCTCGAAGGGGGCAGGAGTCAAACAGCCTTGCAGCACCAGAAGTGTAAGGCAAGTGCTGCGGGGCTGTTTAAGGCCACTGCAGGTTCCGGAGAGCGGTGGCAACGATGGCAAAGGGAGCTGAATGCGAGGCACAAAGGGATAAGGATAACCTAGGGCTCCTCATCTCCTTGCATCAGCCCTGCTCTGCACAGCATTATACATAGAACTGGATATTTAAATCTCACTCTACGTATTATGTTTATGTTTATGTTTATTTAGAATTTGATATACCACTCAGGCCAGAGGCATTAGAGCGGTTTACAATGCAATATCATTCAAGGAAATAGGAAAAGAACGCCATTTATATGATAGGACAGAATAGAGGACAGAGACAGTCAGACTGCTACTGAAAATGTGGAAAAAGGCAATCGGACATTTGCCACAGTGCTGAACATATAACAGCTTTTTAAAAATTGAGGGTATAGGTACACACACACACAGACACACAGATATAAATATATATTACACACACAGATATAAATATATAGATACAGGCATAAAAGTATAATTATCTATCCTGTACTTTTATTTGTGTATTAATAAACAGATAAAAAGACAAATCAATATATCTACAAGTATAAAGGGGGCAGAGAGTTATAATCTTATGGGCTGATTTAAGTTCTGGGCAAAAGCAGTGGGAAAAGTATAGAGCTTGCATGCGTAATTCAGTTTAAAGAATTCAATGACTGCAATTTTACAAGAAAAAGAATCTACAGAATTAGTCTGAGCACAAAGTTGTGCAAAACGTACTACGGAACTTCTGAAAAGTGCTAAATTCAGAATAAGGGAAATGTCCCTCTGCACTTTTAATATACGCATATACTGCCAAATGTTTTGTCTTCTAAAAGTTGCAAGAACTTATCCTTGGGCAAAAGATGCTCTGCTTCAAAATGGTGCAAGCCCACGTGCCAGCTATTTAATTCTGATGGGGTTTGTTGGCTCGTGGTCTGAAAGCAGATTAAGAAAACTGGTAAAATCAGGATATAGATAACTAAATATGTAATATGATCTAAAAAAGCATTTTGTTTGCTTCTAATTCAACTCTTGGCCACAGCAGCTAATTTCCAGGATTGTGTTGTTACTAGGATAACCGAGTGCCTAATGGGTGCTTAGCCACAGGCTCCTCGCAGATTAAAAACTCAAAAGAATGGTAGAAAGATCCCGTTTTTCAGAATTAAGTGATTTTAGTTTCATTCAAAGATGAAGTATTTAGAAAAAGATGAGTCTTTAATCAGAGGTGTTTGGCAGAGCAAACACAGAAAGGCATCAACTTTTATGTTTAAATCTTTTATTGGTCATTTCACAGCACAACTACAGTGGAGTGATACATGGTTATACGTATGTTACTTATTAGCAACAGTCATCACATAAGAAAACCGTGGAACGAGCAATATCCCTTTCCTCTCCCAGCTTACTGCTTTTTTTTTATTTATGCAGTTTTATCAACTTTATATCCAACAAATATTGAATGATAGGCAAATTGGCAAAAAACAAATCCAGGAAATAATTATAACATACTAAAACACCATGTAGCATCAACCACATTTTAACCACAAGTAAGGCAAGGACAGGAATATACATAGAAAGATGCTATCGCACCAAAAGCAATAACCAAATTAAGCAACAGTTTCTCAGGGACTACATCCTCAGCCAGTCCTAACTAGTGACCGCTCCGGGGGACCCCACCTCAGCACAAGTAGACAGAAACTGAAGAAACTGTTCAAGTTCAAAGAATATAAATTATTTACCTTGCCAGCAAATCAAACATTTATAAAGAAATAATAACTTCATTGAAGGCAGAGTTTTAAGGCCCAGCTTACTGCTTTATAAACATAACAAAAAAAATATGAGAATTAACAATCAGGCATATGTCAAGTCTCCCTCCACACCCCCCCCCCCCCCACCTCGCCCAACACACCTAACCCTTCAAAATATGTAATATTAATAAGATCACTTCTGCATTTTGGGGTTAGTGTCATAAAAAAATGGAAACCAAATGGCCAAGTAATGCCTCCATTTCCAAACACTCACCTGTCCAATTCCAGGCTTTACATGCAGAAAAAGCTTCATAAAACTTCCCCCATAGTGTCATGTGCTGCTAAAATATATGTTTTTTAAGGACTGGAATTTTCAGCACAATTCATTATTTATGATCACCCAGTACATTATATTCCTAACTATATAAGCATCTAGACTCTTTTGGGCATCTAGACTCTTTTGGGTGAGTGACTACAGAGGAAGTGAGGCGTGTCAAGCTTATTGGAAGGGGATACAGTATCAGGTGAAGAAAGTTGGGTGTAGATGTTCCATGGGATCCAGGAGTTTTCTTGGGTTCTCAAGCTCAAAACACAAGGTGCTACTTTGACATTTCTTGAATGCAGCCAAACTGATTCTGATTGCAGTATAGAAACAGGTGGCCTCCACTTTCTTTGGCAAGATGCTTGCTAAAATTCTGAGATGTTTATAATTTAGAACATCTAAAGTGCAGCAGAAGTGCTGATGTGCACTTTGAGGATGTATGGGGACCATTTGTGAAGGTGTATGCCAATCCATCAGTGGGAAGAATGAATGGTATGCCTGGTGAGTTGTGATTGTGAATGGGGGTGAGAAGGTAGGGCAGGTGACTAGGAAGGTTTGAGGATTGGACTATTTAGGATGGTATGAGGAATGGCAATGTTGATGTGGTTTATGTTGTGTTATTGTTGAATTTGGTTTATTGATACTTCCACTGTTCCTTTTATTTGTTTCCATAAAGTCTATGAAAATTTAAAAAAATAGCGAGCAATGAGAAATCAGAAGCTTGTGCAGAGCATGCATAGAAGTAAGACTTTGAAATAACTCTTCCCCCCCATCCCTCAACACCCAACAAAGGAAGGCTAAGAGAGACCTCCACCTTCATTACTGTCACCGGAGGTTGCAGCCCATCTGCACATTCTTCTCAATGTTCTCTAGGGTGACTCCCAGCCCTACCCTGACCCACTCAGGCTTCCGCTACTGATATCCCACACTCCATCTAGTCACTTTCTAGATCTCCTCAGGTTTGTATTTTTCTCTTCTCCAATTTCCTGCTACTCTTTATGTTCCTGATGCTAACCCTCCCTGGTTTTTTTCCTTATTTCAAACAACTACAAACCTCAAGACCACACTACCCATTCTCTATTTTCTTTACCTCATCAGCCCTTTTGTCTTGTCAGACGGCTGCCTGGGTGAGAATCTTCACACTCTTGGCAAGTGCATATTTTTATATGATTTGCAAGGTATTGTGGGCAATGTAGTTCATTCACACCAGACACAGCTGCTGACAATAATTTAGTTGTGCTCTTGGGTAAAGCCAATAAGATATTTATTTATGGGGTTATTTCTCCCAACACAGATATGCTTGGTAGCACATAAATTAGGTAACTTGCTTTCAGTGTTAACTTGGAAAAACAAAGTCAAATCAGGAAAACAACAAATGAAAAGCTACAAAGCAAGAAACAAACTGTTCTTTTCAGGTTAACTTCTGATTACTTCCCACATAGATTCAGCAATGATTCTCTCCTAGCTCACAAGCAATTAGGTAAGGCTTAATTGCTAGCAGTCACCAGCTGAAACCCCTTAGCTGGCTTGCCTTCCACTGTGTGGGTCAAATCCTGCTTCAGGAGCTTTTCTGAGTAGATTAAAGAACAAATTTGTATTTCTTTGTGATGGTTGCTGTACTTTATAACAGAAAGTTACCAACGGAGTTTAGATAGAGAGCAGTCCATATAAACAGGATCCTCATCTGCTATTATTCCCCCTTGTTCAACAAGCATGGGTTCAATATCATGGATTGGCACAGATGAATCTCTCAATGGAGCATTTTCAGAAGAATACTTGTTTCCCTGCTGTCTTTCAAGGTTATAGCTAGGGCATAGATCAGTGTTCATACCTGAGCTTCCATTGCTGCTAGAGTTCCTCTCTATATAGCCTGGCCAGTATGTAGTCCAGTTCTTATGTCCAGCCTTCCAATCCAGATCCCTGGACACTGGATCTCTCTTCACATACCTTCTGGCACAGGTCTTAGGGTCCCTTCCACGTGCAGCCGTCTCCCTCACAGGTAGCGTCTGAAGATTCCTAGCTCTGCAGCACCATTCCTCTGGCTTTCCCCAGTCCAATGGTGTATGCTGGCCCTTGGAATACCTCCCGGTATACGTACTGCTTTGGACTCTTCTAGACCTCTCAAAGGCTTTTCTCCTCTTTCTTCCAGAAGGTCTCTTTCCCTCTCTGTCCGTCCGGTTTGGCTTCTGCTTTTGATGATCCTTCAGATGAAACTGATGATCAAGCTCAAGTTGCTTCTCAGGATATCCAAGGTGATCATGAAGATGGTCATCTGTAGAATAAACTCTACTCTTATTCTGCCTTGATGAGTGCTCCACCTTAGCACAGCGCAGCTGTGCTGAATCAGGCCTTGCCCTTTGAGATGAGTGTTCCATCCTAGCACAGCACAGCTGTGCTGAATCAAGCCCTGCCCTTTGCAATGAGTGCTTGGGGATTACCTCATAGTCCTTTTGATTGAACACACGTTTTCTCACTTCAGCTCCTCTCATGGCTGTTGGAAACCTGGTGCATTCTGGGACTGGTAGTCTTTTATGGCAAAATTCTGTTTTCTCATTTCTACCAGCACTGACAGGTTGCTTGTTCAGAGACACTTCACCTTTTCTATAGCCCCTCCCTGAGCTATGATAAGCTTCCTTATCACAGTCTTATACCCTGTCCTCGAGCTTCAGGGTTTCTCTCTCTCATTAACCTTTATGCTTTATTACACTTGATATACTGTGACTTGCCAAATAGTAACAGGGCAGTGTACAAATACAAAAACATCAAAGGGAGAGAATAAGAAAAGAACACCAATGATAAATAGAAAAGATTGTCACAGTCACACAAGGCCATCTCCATTCTCTCTGGGAGTGTCTCATTCTCATTGTTATCGTAATGTCTCCCCTTTTCTTTGCCACATTCTCCTCCTCCTCTCAGTTGGGAACATCAATCCCAATCCAGGCCCTCCAAGGCAACTCTCACCCCATTTGTGCATATTAAACTGCAACCCCTTCAATCTTATTCCAATCCGTCCCTTTCCTTCTTCCCTCTTCTCATCCTTTTTCATCTTCCTTGTGGAATGTTATTCTGAAACCAACATGCTTGCCTACATTCATGCCTCTTTATTTCTCATACTCCACATCATCTTGATTTAACTGAAACTTAGGCACGGAAGCCGCTACCGCTGTTTAGTAAACATATCCCTAAGTTTGAGAAACACTGTCAGACGTTGACTTTTCTCTCATACACTTCAACTGGCTTTCTACTGCTACCCTCTCTATCCAGTAGGTTTCAACTTCCTCTTCCACCTTACTCCACTATCTCTCCAGGTAACTGTCACTTATCGACCCTCTGATAAGTCCCCCCCCCCTTTTTTCTTTCTCATCGATGACTCTTAGCTTTCTTTCTTGAATCATCTTTCCCTTCCCTCATTCTTGGGCACTTTAACATCCATGCCAATGACTCTTTTGACTCATGTCTCAAAGTTCCTTGCTCGGACCTCAACCTCCAGCTATACACTACCACTTCCATTCATCAGCATGGCCACTGCCTTAATCTTGTCTTTTTCTTCTTCTGTTCACTCACAAATGTCCCCACTTTGGTTCTTCTCCCACCTGACCATCATCTGATTACTTTCACACTTAATCACCCTATCCTTTAGTCTCGTCTAATCGCCATCAACACGTTTAAGAATCTTCAGTTGCCTTTGGCTAAAGTCCCATACCCATTTTGACTTCATACATTTCATATTTCTGCTGATCTCCTTCCAGTTTGCTGCTATGCTTCCCAAACAAGACTACTATGTCCACTTATTACTATATTACTATGACTACTACTATTATTTATCATTTGTACAGCACTACAGGGCACTATCCACTATCCACTGCCTCCTTAAACACCATAACCCCCCTTACCCCTAAACTCCCCCTTCTCTCCCCATCCCCCCTTACTGCATACCCTTCGTAACTTCCATATCCTAATGTAAATAGTTCTGTTTAAAAGTTAAATGTTCAACCATTGTTAAAACTGTTTTTGTTCCATGTAAAACAGCTGTAAACACACTGTTGTTTTTGTTCACTGTTAACTTTTGAATTGGAGAAAAACGGCATAAAAAATGTTGAATGAATGAATAAATAAGTAAATAAGTAGCACTGAACACATACATGTAAGAGACAGTCTCTGCTCAACAGACCTTACAACAAGACTGAAAAGTACTACAAATAGTGGATAGGGTAAAATTCAGTGGAAATAGTTATAATACACCTGGATAGTAAATAGGAGAAAAAGGGGGGAGGGGTGTCATGATCCAAAAGTTAAACTCTTTTGCCTTCAATCCTCACTGTTTCCTTGCCACACTCAACTCCCTCCTCAACCTCCACCTCCCTCTTCACTCTCTCCGTAGAATATGGACAACTAATTCCATGACAGAATTCATAAGGTTAATCCTGAGTTCTCCACCAGGTCACCTTTTTATCTTTATTGGGTTTCTTGTTATACCGCACCTTCGGAGCCATCAGGGCGATTTACAAAAGAACAAAATATAGCAGAGCCAGAAAGGCTGGGAACGGAAAGGAACTGCAATTATTTGACAGGAGAGCAGCAGTCACACTAGTAACAGAGCGAGAGGTCAGGGCAAGGAAAAGGGAGCTAGGAGGGGTCGAGGGTCAGTGGATGGTCATAGGCAACACAGAATATATGAGTTTTAAGAAGTGACTTGAATTTAGGGTATGATTGTCCCTGACGGAGGGAGGGAAGAAGGAAGTTCCAGAGGGATGGTCCTAGAAAAAAGAATGCTGAGTGACGGGTTCGTTTTAGGCAGGCACAGGCTGGGGAAGAGAGATCCAAGCGGTTGATATGTATGGAATGGAGGCTACGGGGTGCAAGACAGAACTTTAGGGAATCAGCCAGGTACTGTGGGGTATGGGTGTAAAGGGCCTTGTAAGTTAGGATCAGGAATTTAAAGATAATCCGATGAGAGACTGGTAACCAGTGCAGTTGAATTAGGTGAGGTGTGATGTGTGATGTGGCTATAACGGGTGGTATGGGAGATAATCCAGGCAACACTGTTTTGGATCATCTGTAAGCGATGGAGTTGGTATTGAGGGAGACCAGTAAAGATGACGTTGCAGTAATCGATTTGTGAAACTACCAAGGAGAGGAGACGAGTGGTTTGAGAGGAAGGGAATAGAACAGCACTAATAGCTCTAATATGATGGAGGAAGAAAGAGTGACATGTTAGGGGGGAGATGTGGGCATGAAAGGATAAATCTGGCTCCAGTATCACTCCCAGGTAGCGGAAAGAGAATACCGGGGGAATTGGGTCGTTAAAAAGTGTAGGGGATGTGGGACAGGAATTGCCAGAAGTGAACCACATTGCCAATGTCTTTGAGAGGTTGAGATGAAGAAGGTTTGTGGATAGTCAGTTAGCAACACATGACAGACAGGTGCTAAGGGGAGAAAGATCCGAGGAGGAGGGGGAGATGTGATGGAGAAGAATGATGTCATCAGCATAGTAATATGCTGAGACACCAGACTGCTGCACCAGGAGAGTGAGAGGAATCAGAAAAATGTTAAAAAGGAGCGCTGCAAGAATAGAACCCCGAGGAACCCCGCAGTGTAGGGGTTGAGAGTCAAAGGCACGGGAATTAGAGACCACAGAAAAGGAGCAGGAATAGAGAAAAGAGTGGAACCAGTGAAGGACAGTGCCCCGGAGACCAGTGTCCCTGAGCTGGGAGAGGAGGATAGAATGGTCGACAAGACTGAAAGTGGCTGAGAGATCCAAGGAAACAACTAAAGAAATATCACCCCGGTCATGAGATATGTGGAGTTCATTAAGAAAGGATAGAAGGATAGACTCAGTGCTGTGGCCAGGGCAAAAACCAGATTGTCAAGGGTGCAAGAAGTGAATGGAGTCAAGATGAGTGGAGAATTGGGAAAAGACTGCCTTTGCAAGAATCTTAGAAAGGGAGGTTGGAAACAAGACAGTAGTGGGCGGGATCAGTAGGGTCAAGGGTAGGGTTCTTGATGAGAGGACAGACTAAGGCATGTTTTCAGAGGGCTGGGAAGGCGCCAGAAGCTAGGCAGGAATTAAGCATGGAAAGCAGAAAGGGAAAGAGAGCAAGGAATGGCTCCAGGAGCCATTTTGAGGGGATGGGGTCAAGAGCGCAGTTCATTTTTTGGGTGGCAGAGATAGATCTGGAAAGTTCCGTGGGGGGATGGGCTGAAAGGAGGACCAAGTGTGTGACAGAGATGGGGATGAGGGTAGTGAGGGGGGGGACTAAGTGGGGAAGTGCTAATCGGAAGGGAGGAGTGGAGGCGTTGGATCTTTGTGGCAAAAAAAGAAGCTAATTCTGAGGGGCTGGGTACTGAGGATTGGCCCTTACTGGCAGAGGAGGTATGGAGGGAAGAGAGAAATTTGAGAGATGAGTAGAGTTGGCAGGTAGAGTTAGATGCATAGGAGATATGGTTAGAATAGTAGGAACATTTTGCTTTGGTGATAAGGGAGTGATAGTAATGATGACAGTAATTGAAGTACTGGAGGGATTCAGAGGTCCTGTCCTTTCTCCAGAGTCACTCTGCACGGCAAAGTTGTGCATGCTGCAGGCACAATCCCAGGTGATACGATGGGTAGTGGGAGGTGGGACGAGGATGGTATGGGTGCAGGGGGACGAGGATGTCGAGGGTGGAGGAAAGGTGCGAGTTCCAGAGGGAGGTTTGTGCTTCGGGCATAAGAGTAGAGAAAGCCATGGGAAAGAACGGGTAACATGATGAGACTGTTAGAGGGTCTTGGCATGAGGCACAGAGTGGTGTCGGGGGCCAGAGGCCCTGTGGGAAAGAATGGAGGGGGTGGGGACTGAATCCTAAAAGTGATGCAGAAGTGTTCAATCCAAGGCAGAGTTGGTGGAAATGAATAAAGGTGCATAAGGAGAGTCTGGTGAGGTGGAAAGGAGGTCCAGGGTGTGTTGGGCTGAGTGAGTGGGAGAAGTAATATGTTGTTGGAGGCTGTGGTCCTGGAGTAGCGTGATGAAAGCACAGTCATGAGCTGAGGTTGATAAACGAAAATGTATATTAAAATCACCAAGAAGAAACAGATGCGGAAACTGAAGGGAGGCTTCAGAGATGATAAGGGTGAGAGCTTCCCAAAGGTGAGGACGAAGGGTGGGAGGGGCATAAAAAATGAGAAAGTAGATGGGTGGGGAAGAGTGCATATGAAGCAGGAGGGATTCAGGGTAGTGGAGGACAAGAGATGAAAGCTGGGTGAGGGGCAGTTCTGAGTGAAATAGGGCAGCTACTCCACCTCCAGATTGTCCTATATGGTGGGTGGCCATTGCTGAGAAGCCTGGGCAGGAGGCAGCACATGAGGATAGGCAGCAGGTGAGGATAGGGTCCTCCCTCTCCTGCAGCCATATCTCAGTTAGGAAGAGAAGGTCTAGATGAGATTGAAGGAGAAAATCATGAATCAGAACAGTTTTGCTCCGAAGAGCTCTGCAGTTCAGGAGGCCTATATGAAGGACCTGCCCACCGATGGGTTCAGATGGAGTAGGAACACCAAATGTGGGTAGGAGACAGCAGACTATGAGATTAGAGGACACCCAAGTTAGGTGCCTGGAGGGGGGGGGGGAGCAGGCGTACAAGACGGATGCCGTCCCCAGAAGGTGGGAATGGAGGACACGTTTGTGGGCAGGGGAAACAAAGGCAGAGTAGCTAAGAGGAGAACAGTGACTGATGAAGCTTGTCTATGGCAAGGAACCTTTCCAGGATTCTGTTGGGTTATACAGGGCCTGTTGCTGCAGTGGGAAGCGTGTACTTTCAGTTGATTCTATATGTCGCTGGAGTCACCCCAAGGAGCTCGCCCAAGGAGCACGTCCTGCAACTCCATGCCGGTTAGTTTAACTTCGGTGGTGAGTAAATTATTAGAAAAGCTGCTGAAAGAGAAAATAGTGAGGCTTCTGGAGTCCAGCGGATTACAGGATCCAAGGCAGCATGGATTTACCAGAGGCAGGTCTTGTCAGACAAATCTGATTGATTTCTTTGACTGGGTGACCAGGGAGTAGGACCGAGGGAGAGCCCTAGATGTGGTGTATTTAGATTTCAGTAAAGCCTCTGCACCACGCCGGCCACCGACATCCAACCAGCCCTGCAGGGAGCGGGAAGGTAAGCTCCTCCCCGCTCCCCACTGGATCGCCCAATCACCATGGCCCTTCCAGGGCTTTAAAACTCACTGCCGCTACAGGGGAACTCTCTGCACCACGTCGGCCACCGACGTCCAACCAGCCCTGCAGAGAGCGAGAAGTTAAGCTCCTCCCCGCTCCCCACCGGATCGCCCAATCACCGCGGCCCTTCCAGGGCTTTAAAACTCGTTGCCGCTACAGGCGGCCTGCGCCTGGTGGGCCCGCGATGGAGGGCCTCGCTAGAGGGTCCTTTGGCATGGCCCTTCGGCGCAGGCCCGGGGGCGTTCTGCCATGAGCCGCTAACCTTGCTCCCCAAATCTCCATAATATGAAAAAATTCACTCAAAAAATCTCTCAGATAACCATAATTAAATTACAAACCTCTTGCCACTGGTCTCAGATAAACGGTTTTTTTGACACGTTAATAGGGGTATGTTTGCTTGCCCACTTTTGTGTCCGTTCACATCAATGACCTGTCGTGCAAGTGGTTTTTTTAATTATGTAAATGTTGCCTTTAAACTTTCAATTTTTATAAACTTTTTCAACAGCTTTATATAAAGCTGTTGAAAAAGCTTTATATACAGGGGGGAGGGGGGAGGGGGGGGAGGGGGAGGGGGGAGGTAAGGACTGTAAATGGGCTGATGGGGAGGGAGGGGGGTAAGGACTGTAAATGGGCTGATGGGGGGGGGTAAGGACTGTAAATGGGCTGATGGGGAGGGAGGGGGGTAAGGACTGTAAATGGGCTGATGGGGAGGGAGGGAGGGAGGGGGGTAAGGACTGTAAATGGGCTGATGGGGAGGGAGGGAGGGAGGGGGGTAAGGACTGTAAATGGGCTGATGGGGAGGGAGGAGGGAGGGGGGTAAGGACTGTAAATGGGCTGATGGGGAGGGAGGGGGGGGGTAAGGACTGTAAATGGGCTGATGGGGAGGGAGGGAGGGGGGTAAGGACTGTAAATGGGCTGATGGGGAGGGAGGGAGGGGGGTAAGGACTGTAAATGGGCTGATGGGGGGGTAAGGACTGTAAATGGGCTGATAGGGAGGGGTGGTAAGGACTGTAAATGGGCTGATGGGGGGGTAAGGACTGTAAATGGGCTGATAGGGAGGGGTGGTAAGGACTGTAAATGGGCTGATGGGGAGGGAGGGAGGGGGGGTAAGGACTGTAAATGGGCTGATGGGGAGGGAGGGAGGGGGGTAAGGACTGTAAATGGGCTGATGGGGAGGGAGGAAGGGGGGGTAAGGACTGTAAATGGGCTGATGGGGGGTAAGGACTAAATGGGCTGATAGGGAGGGGGGGTAAGGACTGTAAATGGGCTGATGGGGAGGGAGGGAGGGGGGGTAAGGACTGTAAATGGGCTGATGGGGAGGGAGGGGGGTAAGGACTGTAAATGGGCTGATGGGGGGGTAGGACTGGTAATGGGCTATAGGGGATTCGGACTGGAAGTGGGCTGATGGGGGGGGTTAAGACTGGGAATGGGCTATGGGGGGTTAGGACAGGTAATAGACTATGGAGAGGCTAAGACTGGAAATGGGCTGATGGGGGAAGTTATGACAGGTAATGGGCTATGGGGGCTATGACTACAAGTGGGCTGATGGGGGGATTAGGACTGGAAACGGGCTATGGGGCGGTGGCTAAGACTGGAAATGGGCTGTGGGGGGCGTTAGGACTGGTAATGGGCTGTGTGGGGGCATTAGGATGGTAATGGGCTATGGGGGGGGTTACAACAGGTAATGGGCTATGGGGAGGTACGACTACAAGTGGGCTGATGGGGGGATTAGGACAGGTAATGGGCTGATGGGGGGTTACAACAGGTAATGGGCTATGGGGGGCTAGGACTACAAGTAGGCTGTTAGGGGGTTAGGACTGGTAATGGGCTGTGGGGGGCGTTAGGACTGGTAATGGGCTGTGGGGGCGTTAGGACTGGTAATGGGCTGGGGGGTTAGAACTGGTACTGGGCTATGGGGGGGTTACAACAGGTAATGGGCTATGGGGAGCTACGACTACAAGTGGGCTGATGGGGGGATTAGGACTGGAAACGGGCTATGGGGCGGTGGGCTAAGACTGGAAATGGGCTGTGGGGGGTGTTAGGACTGGTAATGGGCTGTGGGGGGCATAAGAAATGTTACTGGGCTATGGGGGGGTTACAACAGGTAATGGGCTATGGGGAGGTACGACTACAAGTGGGCTGATGGGGGGATTAGGACAGGTAATGGGCTATGGGGGGGTTAGGACAGGTAATGGGCTGATGGGGGGTTACAACAGGTAATGGGCTATGGGGAGGTACGACAACAAGTGGGCTGATGGGGGGATTAGGACAGGTAATGGGCTATGGGGGGGTCGTTAGGACAGGTAATGGGCTGATGGGGGGTTACAACAGGTAATGGGCTATGGGGGGGCTAAGACTACAAGTAGGCTGATAGGGGTTTAGGACTGGTAATGGGCTGTGGGGGGCGTTAGGACTGGTAATGGGCTGTGGGGGCGTTAGGACTGGTAATGGGCTGTGGGGGCGATAGGATTGGAAATGGGCTGATGGGGGGAACTAGGACTGGAAATGGGCTAATGCAGGGACAAGAAGGGAGCAGATGCTGGGTGGGGCTGGAACTAGAAAGGAGCTGATGTTGGGGGAGGATTAGAATGGGATGGAGCTGGGAGAGTGAAATGGAGAGGGAAAAATATTTTGCGTGGGAGGGAAGACAAATCTACAATTGGCCGGATATTGGGAGAGTAAGTGGGGATTGAGGATGGAGGGATAAAATTTGAGTGGATGAAATAGGAATGAGGAAAGAGCAAAAGGAGAAAGATTAGTATGTTAAAGCAGATGTAGAGAGAGAATGGAAAAAAAACCAAGAAGACAGAAGAAAGGACAAATGGACAGCAGATGGAGAGTTAGCAGAAGACACGAAGAAACCAGAAGAAAGTGGCTGGAACAATTGCAACTGAAAAAAAATGCACAAAAGGTAGAAAAATATCTCTTTATTTTGAATTTATTAACTGGAATATGTCAGCTCTGGGAAATGTGCATCATTAATTTTTGCGCTTTGTTTAGTACAAGAGGAAATTAATTTATAGTTTTATTTCTACAGTGTTGTTGTATATTCCAAGTTTGGCTTTTGGGGTTCCCAGTTTAATTATTGTCTTCCTGTTTCTAAATTGTGATTCCTTGTTTGGTGATGGTCTATGTTCTGCATGTGTAACTGAGCTGAGGTATTCTGTTTATGTAATTCCTATTTGACATTGCCACTTGTTCTTTCCCCAGTAGGTCATGTATTATTGTTCTCTGAAATGTATTGGTTTAATATTTGCAGTGTTGTCTTTTGATAGTTAGGGTATGGTGCTTTGTGAGTCCTGGTAGTGCTGTTAGGATACGGCAGGTTTGCTATGGGTTCTAAATGGGCAGTGTTTGTAGTAGTTCCTAATGTGCCTGGCGGTTGGTACTGGATTATAGTAATGTAGAAACCTTTTAGTCTTTCTTTATCCATATACTCATTAAGAGGCATGTTTACTAAAAGTTAGTAGTGTATGGTAACATTATGCAAATATTTATGCAAATGAGGCACATTATGCAAATGAGGCCCCGCACCGAGTCTCCGCACATGGCCCCGCACCCCCCTTGGGCCGCCCCTGATAACTTGAGGCCATATTTGACTCCCCTCTCTCTCTCTGTGCATATCCAATAGACTGCTAAAACCTGTTGTTTCCTTCTCTATAACATTACCAAAATCTGCCCCTCCCTTTCTGAACACACTACCAGAATCCTTACCCACAGTTTCATCACCTTATGCTTAGACTCTCTGCTTCTTGGGGGTCTTCCACACAACCATTTCTTTTCCCTTCATTCTATTCTAAATTTTGTTGCATGACTTATCCACTCCCAGTGCCACGACATACACCTCTTCTCCCTATTAATTTCTGTACAAGTTCAAGCTTCTCTTACTGACCTACAAATATATTTATTCTGTAGTTCCTCATTACCTCTCCCTATATCCTTCCTTGTGAACACCGCTAATCGGATAGGCTACTCTTATCTGTGCCCTTCTCCTCCACCATTACCAACTCCAGTTTCCAATCCTTCTACCCTGCTGTGCCATACACTTGGAATAGACTTCCTGAATCCGCATGCCATGCTCTGTCTCTGGTCCTATTCAAATCCAAGCTACAAGCCCACCTTTTTCAGGCTACTTTTAAATCCTAATCCCGTATTCTCCTGTTTATATACATTATTTTAATCACTTCCCATAATAAAGCAAACTCCCTAATCTCTCATTTGTATTGAATAGATTGTAAACTCTGTGTATGTGTTCAGCGCTGCGTATTTCTAGCAGCAGTATAGAAATAAGTAGTAGTTGTTGTAGTATTAGTAGCCGCTCTTTGCACTGCCCAGCTATCCCCTGAAGGACTCTATTACACGGTATATTCAGCTCTTTTAGTTAAGCCCATACAATAGCTCAATATACGCATGGGGCTGATTTTCAGAATCCTTAGACAGTCATCAGTGGGAGGCTGGTCAGTTACAGTGCTGACCACAGTATTCAGTGGCACTATCCAGAAACTGCTGCTGAATACCCCACTGATATTTAAGTGCCACGTCTCATTGCTGTGGCGTTTGAACATCGGCTTTTTGGAAATTCGGGCTCATAAATTTTAACAGATAACTTGTCCTTTTAAATCTGTATGCTCAGTAGTTCACTGAAAATTTCTCTCAGAGTATGTAGATATTTCTGATAGCTCTGTACTGCAACTTGCAGACCCATGGGATGAGAGCTCACATGACCTCCCATAGTCTCCATTACTTTTTATTGCTAATAGTTAATGCATCCCTGGATGGAAAGGGTTCTTGGACCAGAAGGTAATGTAAACCCTATGAACCGCCAGAGCTTAAACCAGCATTAATCACAGAGGGCTATACAGGCCTTGCTGATAATCTGGTACACCCTATAAGCTTATCAGATGGTGGGGGCAGCTGGGATAAGGAAATATCTAAAGTCTACTTCCCAAAAAGGTTTTTCCCTTTCTACTTCAGCTGATGGTGCTTCACTCTGAATTACCAGGATGTATTTTATTCCTCTCTTGCTTTCTTGCCTTGCATGATCTACCTTTGCCAAGGAGTAAAAAATGGTAATTCGGTTGTTATGGAGAATCCCTTAACACAGAAATATATTTAATTGTACTTTTTATATCGCTGAAGAAGCCGCCTCCTAAACACTGAAGTGTTATTTTCTCAAAGTAGAGCTCTGTCTAATGAGACAATATGTTCTGCAACAGAAAGTGGTACTCCAGGATTTACCTTACTTTCTTTGCTTGCTGTCTATTTTGCTAGGCTGCCTTTTGCAGCAGGGGTTTCCTCTTTCAATGATTTGGATTTGGATTTACATTTAATGATTCACATTGCCAGCTTGAACAAGGACGTCCAAAGCTGAGATGCTGTGAGTAATGGTTACTTGGTATTATGTGAAGCCCCATTAGGCATAGGACATCGAGGTATGAATGCCTTGTTTGGGATGTTCAGAAGTCCTCAAGTATTTCACAAAAAGCTCTGCTAGCATACAGCCTTTTGTAAAATATACATAGAGGGTAATTCTTATTTTTTATAAAGACAAGCAGGTATCCACTTTTTATTATAGAACACTAGCTTAAGTGGCAGATCTCGTGCCTACATTGCAAGTGTGGGCATTTATTCCAGTCTTGTAGCTGGGGTAAATATCCACACCTATCATTTTAAGTATGCACATAAATTATAGTATTTTAAAATCTACCTGCATACTTGTGCATGCCACCCATGCTCCACATAAACTCCGGCAAAGTACATACCATCATGTTAAAGCAGATAAACAAATAAATGACTGCTTATAAAATTCCAGTCAGCGTAAAAGTATATGCCCACATAGGTATGGAGGTAGAAATACCTTCATAAGGATTATGGACCCTTGGCTGCCTTTGGAAACGCTAGTCCTTGCTACTGGGGAGTACTGGTTATGGGGCTAAAGATCTTAGCTCTGTCATGGTCAGGGCTGTTGCTAGGGTTTCTAGCGCCCCCCTGCAACCTATAAATCGGTGCCCTTCCCTCATTATTATTAATGTTGGTTGCACCCTACCCTCCTTTTTCCCAAAAACGCTTTGTGAACTCTTTTCAAGCGATATTAGTATTTCTCCTTCAAATCCTCTGTCTTCTCTTAGCTCTTTTTCTATGGTCTATAGTCCATCTGCCATTTCTTGTCTCTCCTTTTGCTTTCGTCATTTTCTTCCATCAGCCTTTTTCCAGTCCTAGTAACCCTCCCCAGTATCAGCCCCCAATAGAGCCTCCCCTCCCAGTACCTTCCAGTGTCAACCCCCTTGCATTCCCAGCACCGCCACTGGTGTTTATTCCTTTCTAGTCCCTCTCCTTCTCCATCGTCCAGCCCTTTCTAGTCCAAATACCATACCAGGTATTAGCAAACTTCCAGTCCCAGTGCCCCCTCCCATATCAGTTCCCTTCCAGTCACCCTCTCCTCTGTCCATCTACCTTCCAGTTCCATCCCCGGATGTCAGCTCCCTTCAAGCCCCCACCTTCCCTCCAGCCTCCTCCTTCCCCTCATTTCCACTCCCTTCCAACCCCCCATGTGAGCTCCCTTCTAGCCCCCACCTTCCCCCCTGTCAGTTCTCTTCCAACCCCCCTCCTATTACCCAGTCACCTTCCAGCCCCATCCCCGTGTCTGCTCTCTTCCAGCCATTCTGTGTCTGCTCCCTTCCAGCTCCCCCCGTGTGCTTCCTTCCTGCTCCCCCCTGTGTTTGATCCCTTGTAGCCCCCATGTCTGTTCCCTTTCAGCTCCCCCCCCTGTGTTTGCTACCTTCCAGCTCCCCAGTATCTGCTCCCTTTCAGCTCCCCCCCCGTCTGCTCCTTTTCAGCCCCCCCCCCCCCCCGTGTCTGCTCCAATTCGTCCTTCAAAAAAGAAAGCAGTCACGGGAACATTTCTATGTTCCCGTGGCCCTTCTAACTTTTAAACTGCTGAGTTGCGGAGTTTCTAATAGCAAGAATAAGCATTTCCTGTTTCTTCCTATTAGATGCTGGGGAGCGTTCCCACGTGGGCTCTGTCGGTACCAACGTCACCCATATGTGAAGACTACATTCCTGCTTGTTCCTGTAGATAATTGTTTCCTTGAATGTGGAGGAATAAACAATCCAGTTGACTTGAGAACATTTGGAAGCAATTTTTAAGGCCTATTACCCTGGTGAATTGACCTGTCTGAATATTTTCCTCACCCAATATGGCTAAACGTATGTACAGGGTATCATAAGAACATAAGAACATAAGATATGCCATACTGGGTCAGACCAAGGTCCATCAAGCCCAGTATCCTGTCTCCAACAGTGGCCAATCCAGGCCATACGCACCCAGCAGCTTCCCACAAAAGACACATAGCACTCATCATTTTAGCTGGAGTGAAATCGCATTACCAGGGACATTTTTTGGAGAGGACAAGAAGAATATTTCACATAGATTGTATTTTCAAATCTATTTGAATAAGCCTGATCTTGGCTCATCTCAGAAGCTAAGCAGGGTTGAGCCTGGCTGGTACTTTCATGGGAGACCACCTTGAACCACCAGGTGCTGTCTGTAGATTTACTGCACGGAAGAAAGGTTGCACCTTCCATGGAAATCCAGGTGATGGGTTGTCCAGGAGTCAGCATAGACTCCATGGCACACAACAACAACTTTTCCATAGAGATTTTACCCACCGGCAAAGCACTGACAGATGTCTGTGGATACTTTGCATCCATGGCAATTTTTAAAGGGAAAGTTCATGATTGCCAAGTGATGGAGACTCATAGGGGCTGATTCCGTAAAGCATGGTAACCCAAACCATCATTAACACAGGTTCTCCCAGGGCAAGCAGGATGAAGTCAGCCACAAAGTGGTGACGTCATCCGACGGAGCCAGAACGGAAGTACTCTCACTAGCCCAGAAGGCTTTAGCCTTCTGGGCTGGACCGGTAGCCCCACCTCCCGCTCCGCCCCTAGCTGGCCAGTTCTTGTCTTCCGCCTTGCCAGCAAGACGGTTTTTTATTTTCTCTCACACACTTAAAGTTTCAAGTTTCCTGTTACCTCCAAAATCGGGATCATGCCCGGTTTTAAAAAATGCTCCGGCTGCTCTCGGAAGATGGCCCTCTCCGACTCGCATCAGCTGTGCGTTCGGTGCCTCGGGTCAGAGCATGCCGTTGAGAACTGCCCCGCTTGCGGCCGCAATGTCCCCCAGAGCCAAGAAGATCCGACGAAATGCTCTAGCAGAGTTCCTCGCAGTGAGTACTCCCTCCGGTGATGCCTCCTCAGCTCTAATGACCGCTGCTGCCGCTCCGGCTGGGGACGCGCCTTGTCAGGCCTCCGTCCCCCGCCGTGGGATCGAGCCCCCCAGCCCCACATGCCAGCAAATGGAGGCTGACATATTGATTCATGAGGCTCCGGCGTCACTTCCGCCCGCCCCGATCACTTCCGGCCAAGCTCCCTGCGCTGACGCCTCCAACGCCGACCAGCCTCTTCAAGCCGGCAGCTCTCTCAGCGACCCCGGGGCAGCCCATGAGGCCTCCAACCAGCAGCGCGAGCTCAGCGCCAACCACCGCCGGAGTCATCGTTCATCTCGCAGCTCCCGACGGCGTTCTGGGAAGCGGAGCAGGAACCGCTCCAAAAAATCAGGGTGCAGATCTTCAAGCCGGCGCAGATCTCACAGACGGCGCAAAACGGATAGCCGGCGGCACCACAGTCGGCGCAATTCATCTAGCGGCAGCAGATCTCGGAGCAGGCACAGGCGAAGTCACAGGCACGCTCATACTGACAGACACAGGAGTCATAGTGTCAGCTCCAGCAGCTCTAGCAGGCGCAGCCCTGAGTCTCAGCGCCGGAGCGATTCAGCCGCATGCAGCGAACATGGAGAGCTGTACGACCACACGCATGGAGAGCTGGAGGAGCACACGCACGGGGTATATTTCCTCCCGGAGCCCACTCCAGCTGACACGGAGACACTACAACCCGATCCAGCTCCTGAGACCCTCAGACTTCTTCAAAATATGCTGCAGCAGTGGTCCTCCTCCCTAGCCACTCTGGCCTCGGGGACACCCTTACAGCCGCAGACTTCAGTGCCAGCACCTCCCGCTCAGGAGCAAGAGGTACCAGCGGCACAATCTCTTCCCGATGCAGCGTCTCGCCTGGACTCTCCCCCCAACGCAGACGGCCAATCTGACCAGCCTGTTCCTCCTGAGGATGTCACCTACTACAAATTCACCCAAAAAATCATTACCTCTCTCGCCATCCCACCCTCGCTAACTCCGGATAACCGGGACGAGGTGCAGAATGCCCTCAAGTTCATCGAGGTTCCTAAGTCCAACCCGGTGCTGCCTATCCATCAGCTCCTGCAGGACAACCTCACCAGAATGTGGCAGGCTCCAGCTTCAAACCACGCCTGCCCCCGTAGATTGGATAGCAAATACAGCGTCCAGCCCATCCCGGCATTTGCGAAGCCGCAGCTCCCTCACTATTCCATTGTGGTGGAATCAGCACTGAAGCGCTCTAAGTCCTCACGCAGCTCCAATAACACTCCACCCGGTAAGGACAACAAGCTCATAGATGACGTGGCCAAAAAGGTCTACCAAGGGGCCATGTTGAATGCTAGGATCGCGGCCCACCAATTCCAGCACGCGATCTACAAAGACTCACTGGTGAGCAACATCAAAGCTGCTACCTCCCTTTTACCGGAGAACCCACCAGCTCTCTCCTCTGCTCTCGCAGAATTGGATGACTGCACAAAGCACCAAGGACGGGCCGCCCACGATGCTTTTGAAACTGCAGTCAGGGTGGCGGG
The DNA here is from genome assembly GCA_033557465.1 of Ichthyophis bannanicus. NCBI lineage: Eukaryota > Metazoa > Chordata > Amphibia > Gymnophiona > Ichthyophiidae > Ichthyophis > Ichthyophis bannanicus. Next base: position 797,381,975 of record CM066032.1, read on the forward strand.
CACGGCCATCTCAGCACGCAGGCTGGCCTGGCTCCGGGCGTCCGGTCTCCGCACAGATTCCCACGACAACATTGTGGACACCCCCTGCTCCGGCGACTCCTTGTTCGGGGACAAGGTAAAGGACACTGTTAATGACATGCGGGAGCGCTGCAACACTCTACAAACCTTGGAGGAGGGCTCTGACCGCCCTCGCACCTACCGCAAGCCCGGACAAAACAGCTCAAGTTCCAAGAGGTACCAACCTTATCGCAAGGGGCAACCACAGCCACGGTACAAGCAACAGCAACATTACCAGGCACCATATAAGCAGAAACAACGGCAACGGGACCAAGCCCCTAAGAAATCTACGTCAGCCCCCGCGAAAAACAACCCGGGGTTTTGACTTGCAGCCCTGCCAGCACCTTCCGACCGGGGGGCGCTTGTCCGCTTTCCTCCCTGCGTGGGAGAGGATAACATCGGACCAGTGGGTGCTGTCAATCATAAAGCAGGGCTTCCGTATCAATTTCTCTTCAAAGCTGCCCCTCCGGCCCCCCTCCCAGGACTCAGCTCCCCCGGAGCACCTCGCCCCCATGGCTGCGGAAATCCACGCCCTCCTGGCATCAAGAGCCATTGAGCCGGTCCCTCCGAACGAGATCGGCAAGGGATTCTACTCCAGGTACTTCCTGGTCCCCAAAAAAACGGGAGGTGTGCGCCCCATCCTCGATTTAAGGAAGCTCAACAAATGTATCGCAAAGGAAAAGTTCAGGATGCATTCTCTATCCACCATCTTGCCACTCATCCAACCAAAGGAATGGTTGGCCTCCCTGGACCTCCAGGACGCCTATACGCACGTCCCAATGCACCCGCAACACAAAAGATTTCTACGCTTCCTTGTGTCCGGCCGCCACTACCAGTACAGAGTGCTGCCTTTCGGACTCTCGCCTGCTCCAAGGGTATTCACCAAATGCGTAGCAGTGGCAGCAGCATCGCTCCGAAGACAGGGGATATGTGTCTTTCCCTACCTGGACGACTGGCTGTTTTCTGCGAGATCCCCGGCGGACTTACGGAAGGCGGTCAACTCAGCCATAGCCCTTCTTTCATCCCTGGGATTTTTAGTGAACTTCAAGAAGTCTCACCTATCACCAGTGCAAAAGCTGGAATTCATCGGTGCCCACGTGGATACAAAATGGGCCAAGGCCTTCCTGCCCCGAAACAGGAGGCAGGCAATCGCCCGTCTGGCTCAACAGTTCCTAAGCAGACCTCGATCCCCGGCCAGGACCATTCTACGCCTCCTCGGACACATGGCGGCCACAACCCATGTCCTTCCCTTTGCAAGATTGCACATGAGAGTCCTCCAGTGGCACCTTCGCTCTCACTGGTGCCAGCACACCCAACTTCTCTCCGACAAGATTCCAAGGGACGATACCTCCTCCAAGGCGGTACGCTGGTGGACCCTTCCACAAAACCTCGCCAGGGGCATGCACCTGCAAGCGCCCTCGCACCAAATCACCGTAACCACAGATGCTTCAAAGCAGGGATGGGGAGCCCACTGTGCCAACTCGAGCACCCAAGGGGTCTGGTCCCCCTCGGAGACAAACCTCCACATCAACGTTCTGGAACTCAGGGCTGTCCGCCTTGCTCTCTCAGCCTTCCAAGGCCTGATCTCCGGCAAGATCGTCAGGATACTGACCGACAACCAGGTCGCAATGTTCTACATAAACAAGCAAGGGGGCACAGGATCTCGCCCGCTCTGCAGAGAAGCTCTCCTCCTTTGGAGCCTCGCACTTTCTCTCAACTGCAGCCTCCAAGCATGCTACCTGCCAGGAGAGGAGAACGTCCTAGCAGATCGCCTCAGCAGACAACTCAACCCACACGAGTGGTCACTTCACCAAGAAGTATCAGCGTCCCTGTTCAAGAGGTGGGGTACCCCGCAGATCGATCTCTTCGCGTCACAGAGCAATGCAAAGTGCCACCTGTTCTGCTCAAAGAGACCCTCACGACTCAGGCTAGCGGCGGACGCCTTCGACCTCCCCTGGAACCAATGAACTCTGGCCTACGTGTTCCCTCCGACACCCCTGGTAACGCGGACCATCCAACGCATCATCAGGGACCGTGCGACAGTTATCCTGGTGGCCCCTTACTGGCCCAGGCAAATAAGGTTCCCGTACCTGCAGTGCCTGGCGCCGGAACCGCCAATCAGACTCCCCCTGAGAACGGATCTCCTGTCCCAGGATGACGGGTCAATGCTGCATCCCAACCTGCGGATGCTGTTGCTAGCGGCCTGGAAGCTGAAAGGCTAGCCTTGGGGCCTCTCAACCTGTCGGATGAGGTCCAGCGCATCGTCCTTGCAGCCCGACGACCTTCTACCAGAAAATGCTATAGTCTTAAATGGCGTCGCTTCTGCATCTGGTGTGAGGCACGGCGACTCGACCCTTTTTCTTGTCCAGTGCCTCAGCTCCTGGAGTATCTGGCATCTCTCTCCTCCCGAGGCCTACGGACGCAATCCATCAAGATACACCTCGCTGCCATAGCAGCTTTCCACCACCGCATCCACGATGCGTCAGTGGCTGTCCTCCCTGTCGTCACCAGCTTCATGAAAGGGCTGGCCAATCTACACCCTGCAGTCAAGAGATCCGGTGCCCCCCTGGGACCTGAACATCGTGCTCGACCAGCTCACCAAGGAGCCCTTCGAGCCGCTGCTCTCCTCTGAGATGAAGTTTGTCTCGTGGAAAACTCTTTTTCTCATCGCCATCACTTCTGCCAGGCGCATCAGCGAGCTCCACGCCCTCGTTGATTACCCGCCCTACACAGTCCTGCTGCACGACCGTGCTCTCCTGCGGACGCACCCGAAATTCGTCCCCAAGGCCTCGACCCCCTTCCACATCAACCAAACCATTGAACTACCCTGCTTCCTCCCCGGCCCACACTCCGACCCGGAGCAGCGCCGACTGCACACGTTGGACTGCGTCAGGGCCCTTCGCTGTTACCTGCAGAGGACCGCAGCAGTTCGCAAAGGGTCGCAACTTTTCATCTCCTTCGACCCTAACAAGCCTGGCCATCCAGTCTCCAAGCGCACACTATCTGGATGGATCTCAGCATGCATCTCCCTGTGCCTTTCGCTCGCTGGGGTGGCCCCCCCTGCGGGCATCAAGGCACACCACCTGCGGGCGCTGGCAACTTCCATTGCCAACCTGCGCTCCACTCCCATCATGGACATCTGCAAGGCCGCCACTTGGTCCTCCATCCAGACTTTTCAGAGACATTACTGTCTGGACGGTGCAGACCACGGCGGACCGGCCTTCGGCCTATCCGTTCTGTCCGTGTGCGCTGGGCCGAGTCGTGTAACCTAACTCTCAGCCCACATCCAGGATTGTAATCCTGTTAAGCCACAGTTATGCCTTGTTACCATTGTATGCCTTGTTACTATTGTAACTTTGCTAAACCACAGTTATGACTTGTTACTATTGTAACCCTGTTAAGACACAGTTTGCCTTGTTACTTAAGACACAGTTTGCCTTGTTACTATTGAGCACCTGGATAGGTGTACTTACTCTTGTTGTTCACGTTGAACATTGCTATGTTTGCACTAATTTGCACTAGTTCACTGTTATGCTGCTGTATACTACGTTCTGTTGAACATCTGTTATTTGCACTTGTTGTTTGCACAAGACTTTATTGCACAGTCCCTTGCACAGGCCTACTTACTCAGGCCGCATTAAACCTGGTTGCACCTTACAGCACTGTGTCTGGTTCTTGGTTCCCCGCCGCTGCCTGTGTAGCTAGGGAGGCACCACTTTGTGGCTGACTTCATCCTGCTTGCCCTGGGAGAAATACGAGTTACTTACCTGTAACGCGAGTTCTCCAGGGACAGCAGGATAAGTCAGCCACACCTTCCCTCCCTCCTCCCCGGCGGGTACCTATATGTCCGTTCCACCTCCTAGCTGCTGGAATGCCTCAGCTGGGGAGATCTGGCCAGCTAGGGGCGGAGCGGGAGGTGGGGCTACCGGTCCAGCCCAGAAGGCTAAAGCCTTCTGGGCTAGTGAGAGTACTTCCGTTCTGGCTCCGTCGGATGACATCACCACTTTGTGGCTGACTTATCCTGCTGTCCCTGGAGAACTCACGTTACAGGTAAGTAACTCGTATTTAATGCATGTGGTTTGGTGAGTCAGCCATATTAAGCATAATGGGGGTCACAGCAATTAATGCACATGGTAACCCGAGTTAACCTTAGCGCATGCTACCGTTAGTAAAGACTCCCCCCCAAAGTCTGACCAGCATGCCTAATAGCAATGGAACAAAGATTTCTGTCAGTTTTTAGAAATCAAAGTCTCTTACTAATCAAAGTTTTTCAGGAAAAAAAGGCTTTTGTTAAAATCAATTCATTGCACCATCTTATTGCTGAAGGTTTTAGGAAGCAAGAAAACTAAAACCTTTCATATGGAGATGACCTGAGACAGGGAACAGAAATAAGTTGAAGTTAAATGGTACTTTATCGCTTAACCTTTCAGAAACATGCAAGCAGCATAGTTCCAAAGTCCCACCCCACATGGAAGTGTCTGGTGCAAAGAGAGGAGAAACACAACTGCAGATGAATAAACCAAGAAACAGGAAGGTAAGGGAACTTGCTCAAGGTTATGCAGGGCATCAGTTATGGAGGGGATACTCACTGTTGCCATCACCTTTCGTCTGACGTGGATTTTGGTGTCTTAGCTCTGGCCACGTCTCCTTTTTGTGAAATGCAGTAAGTTGGAAAAACTGCATGCCCTGTCCTTAACCTTCATCATCACCCTCTTCCCTTTGATCACACTCTGTATACTGTGCTGGCACGCATCAAAGTTACAGAACATATCTACTTTTCACTGTGACAGTGGCCAAGCATTCAACTAACATAATTTGTCCAGCAGCACAATTAACTAGCTGTGGGACCTAGGATTTCTCACACTCTACAGAGGCAGTAAACAATATCTCCGTAGCAGCCTTCCCCACTTTAAATTGTTGGCATGGGGAGGGGATTGAATTTAGATGGCTCCAAGTATGTGTCAATCAGGTGTGCTAACAATGACATTCCTTGATGTAGTGGCATTTCATGTCCATAGTATAATTTTTTTCCCAAGCACATAATGGTCATTCAGAGATTCAAAATCACCAAAGCAATCAAAAGGTCACCATGCTTACTTAAGAATTATTTGGCATCCCTTATAGGCTCTTCCTAGAAAAAGCAAGGCGAGGCCCAAGAAAAGCATTATTTGCAGCACCATGTATCTGTTAATAAGAAAAAACAAGAAGCAACCCTTGGATTAAACACTTCTAATGCTATTTAACTAATTCAACAATTTTCTAATTTGGTGAGAGCAAACAATCCTTGTTAAACTCCGAGAGGATAATTTTATAACCATGCACGGTATAGATTGCTCTCTGTGTATGCACATACTCCCCCTTTGAAAATTACCCCAGGGAAAGTATGCTCTTACATTTATACCAGGCCCCTGGCATACACAAATTTTCAAGATTAAATTTGCGTACATATATTTGAATGTTCAAAACTACGCATCAAACAGCTAAAAGAACGACTTTCAAAATGTGTCCAAGCAATCGACCTAAGAACATAAGAATTGCCATAAGTCAGAACAAAGGTCCATCAAGCCCAGTGTCAGTTACCAACAGCAGCATTTGATAAAGTTCTTCATGAGAGGTTCCTGAAGAAATGTAAAGATCATGACACAGGAGACAATGCCATAGTGTGGATTGGTAAGTTGTTAAAAGAAAGAGTAAAGCGGCATGTGGGTAATTATATCTGTACTGGGACCAGGGTTTCGTAACATATTTATAAATGATCCAGGAAAACAAATGACAAGTGAAATAATCAGATTTGCAGATGACACAAAATTGTTCAAAACTGATATCAATGAGTGGATTGTAAGGACTGGGGAACTAGGGGTGTAAATAGTAGATGAAATTTAATTTGACAAATGCAAAATGATGTGCACAGGGAAATGATGAATTCCTTATGGGGAGCCACCACCCAGGAATAAGTTCTTGATGTCATTATGGTCAACATGTATTATTAGGAAAGAAACGGAGAATATCATAATGTTCTATATCCAGTTCTGAACACCTTATCTCAAAACAAATCTTTAAATCCGGATGCTGACTCACTGGGCTGAGAAATGACAAAGGTCTTGGCTTTTTCCCTCAGTTTTTTGTACTTGTCTGATGTCAAAATGCAATGCAATGTGCGTCTTTGAGCAGGGCTGTGTGATCCATGCGGCCGCATAGGGCGCAGGCACAGAAGGGGGAGCTGAAATAGTCACTGAGCTTCCAGGAAGTTTGAAAAGAATGAGTTACTGAACGTGGCTGGGTGGAGGGGGGCACCAGATTCATCAGTCACACAGGGCACATTTCTAGCTTGGTACGGTCCTGTCATTGCGTCAATGCTGACTCCTGGCGACCCAGACGCTCCTAGGTTTTCTTGGCAGTGTGATCAGAAGTAGATTGCCAGGCCATTCTTCCAAGGCAATGGAGGGTTAAGTGACTTGTCCATGATATCAGCCCCAAGTAATGACTTATCTGATAAACATCCATTTAATCCCAATTCAGGAAAATACGTGCATTAAAACAAAAAATTTAAGATTCTAAACTCCAATCATAATAATTTTGTACTTCTCTAGGAACAACAGAACATTAAAATAAGAGTCAATAGTGCTGCACCTAGTCCATGGGATGTGATCAAAATATGCTTCTAAATCACAAGGGAAAACTGTTAAGATCAACATTAAGCAAGCACTGCTGTCTGCTTTGGTTTGTACGTAAATGACAGAACTGTTCAAATGCCCAGCTATTTAGAAAAATTGATGAGATGATATGTAGTGATTTGCAGCAGCATTTTTGCAAGAGCTCGGTTAAAAAAGGGCGATTGCTCCGAAGCCAAGCCAGGGAAGAGGCTGGGCTGGTGAGCCAAACCATCCTTTTAAGTACACAGGTCCGTTTGTTTAACCAGACAAAAATATTATCACTACTACTACTATTACTGTTAAACATTTAGAAAGTGCTACAAGGCATACGCAGCGCTGTACAAACACAGACAGAGACAGTCCCTACTCGTCAGAGCTTACAATCTAATCAAGACAGACAAGACAAAAGACAGGAATAAGGATAGAATAAGGGAGGGTAAGGAGACACAAGGGAAGAAGGGATCAGGTCCAAAAGCAGCCTCAAAGAGGTGAGCCTTTAGCATAGATTTGAAAAGGAGCAGAGATGAAGCCTGACGTACAGACTCAGGGAGTTTGTTACAGGCGAAAGGAGATGTACAGGAACCAGTAGGGCTCCAATTTACTCAGTAGCTTGAAGAGCTGAGAGATTGTTTTTTTGTATAGAGACAATACAGACACTCTAATACTCGGGGAGGGGGGCTATATTCGACATGATTAATACAGTTAGCAGATCAGCTAAGCACGCTAATCGCGGTCACTAAGATATTCGGCAGCACTAATGCGGTTGTAGCACTGAATGTCGCCGGGCCGGCCACTGCACATCCTGGATGCCGGCCGGCTAGCACTGAGACATTCCATGGACAGAGCACAGGCAGCACCCAGAGGTAACCAGGCGACAGCGATACTGACCCACTGCCCGGTTATCGCTAAGCAGGAAAAGTTAGGCGCCTGAAAGAGTGGCCTAACCTTTGCCGCAGAAGCTAACCAGGCAGCGACTGAATATCGCTGTTGACGTTATTTTCCTGCTTCTCCGGCTAAACCAGATATTTAATGTCGGTGGCCAAATATGGCCCTTGCATCGAATATCCAGGTGTGAATTTCAGTGGTGACAGCTAGTTGCGGTAATCTACTAATACTAATCATCTGTATAGTGCTATAAGGCGCACACAGCGCTGTAGGTGTAAGACACAGTCCCTGCTCATCAGAGCTTACAATTGCGCCAGCCGCCGCCGCTGAATATGCCCCTCTGGTATTTTCCTGTATCAATAAACTTGATTTTGTCCTAAAAGAGCCATCTTTGGTGCGAGGAGTTTTTCTTTGAGTGGTTGTAATCTAATGCCTCTGGACCTAGGATTAGCACTCCTTCCACTGGAAGAACTAGGTCCCAGGGCCACAGCAAATTTTCCCAGGACTTTGCCGCACCTGAAGGTGGACCCTTTATCTGCACAGGAAGGATCTTGTGCAATGGGACTACTGTAGTATGAAAACTTCTCATTTACTTTGCTTAAATCATTCAGATGTTTCTCCACAGGTTATCTGCCAGGGAAGGAATGGACTTGCCGCGCACTGTACTCCTGTCCCTCTCCCCTCCCTTCCTCCTATGGTGCTCTCACTTTACTCTTCTCTCCTATCCCTTTATTCTCATAATGCACATCACAGCGTCCTTCTCCTGCAAGCCCCTGGCCAAAGTATTGCCTTTTCCATGAAAATCCACTCATCCCAGGTGAATACCGTTTGGAAATCCTGACCTTAGTGATAACAGTTTTGTTTGATTAAGCAAAGCGGTTCTTATCTACTAAATGTGTGTTATTTTTAGCACATACTACTACTATTACTGCTACTAATCATTTATATACTGCTACAAGGCATATGCTGAGCTGTACACATACATGTAAGACGCAGCCCTGCTCATTAAAGCTAACATCCTACGCAAGACTGACAAATATAACAAACAGGAGATTAGGTGGAAACCAGTGGAAATGATTATAACACGCATGGGTGGTAAATAGGAGAATAAGGGGGATCAGGATCTAAAAACAGCCTCGAAGAGGGGGGGGGGGGGGGTTTGTAGCCTGGATTTGAATAGGACCAGAGATAGAATATGACACACTGGCTCAGGTAGTTTGTTCCAGGCGTACAGTGCAGCAAGGTGGAACAAAGAAAGTCTGGAGCTGGCAGTGAACACTCAGTAAATATAGTGCTATATACCAAGACTCTACTGTAGAGCATAGACAGCATTTCTTTTTAGCAAGTTAACACACCTGCATATACAGTTTCCTGGCCTAGTAATGACCTCAGTAGCCATTCCATGCCATTTGCTAAGTCTGAACTAGGGCTCTAGTTAGCCTGCTCAAGTACCAACTAGCATCAGTTCACTAGCAGTTAACCAAAGGGGTGAGGGAAGCAGTGTCTGAGGCTTCCTGCCCACCCCGTAAGGCTCACCTTCATGTGCCAAGACTATCAAGGCAACAGGAGGTAGCAATAAGCCTGTCTTCATCCTGACATGTTGCTGGTATGCTTCAAAATGCCATCATGCTACCTTGTACTTTGAACTGCATGCCACTGGGAGGTCTTGCTTTGGATAGCCGGTTTGTGGCAAGGTTTTCCCTCCATTCAGAAGGCCATTTAGCCCGCTGCAGATTAGATTTCCTTGGGAAAAATTAGTACAGGGGAAAATATACTAATGATTATGCAGGGAGTACACAGGGTCACCGGAGTCAACATTGACTTGACGACATACAACAACAACATCTGCTCAAACTACCTCCATATCACTGTTTCAGTATACATCAACACTACCCCCTGAGGGCAGAGAATGAGATCAAAGAAAGCAGGATTAAAATCAGTGTGAATTTTAGTAGACAATTCCCAAAATACTGTAAAGAAACACCCTTACTAAGGCTTTCCCAATATCCTGGGCTGTGCTTCTCAGCAAATATATACAACATGATTCGAATACAGCAGTCTATCTTCACCACAAATTTTACTAAAACAAAACGGGAATTTTGTTGTCTACCCTCATTCCTCAACGTCACATGTTAAAATGTATGGAAGACTCAAAATCCTAGGGGTGTGTGTATGTTTTAGCGCATCAAGCCCCTTTTTTCAAAAGCTTTTGCAAAATTTCCCATTTGCAGTAATAAACATTTGCTCATTGTCTGCTATACATACAAGTTTATTTAAATTCAAAATTAATGAGTTGTTGCAGTGCAAAAGCATGCAATGCAGCTCATTAACTTTGTATGTATGAAAATGTTTTCACATGCAGATTTTCACAAAAATCATAATTACACCTCAGTGAAAGGTAGTGTTCTTTTTCTGGCAGGCTCATAATTTCATGTGACACTTTGCTACAGAGCTCATTTGCATCCATAGCAAACTTTCCCAGAAAGGCCACTTACCTGCAAGAAATTGCACAGATTAGTATATCGGTTTCAATTTTTGTTTGCAGCAATGAAATTCTGTGATGAGCAGGAGAACTATTTAAAAGGGAGGGAGGAGTGGCCTAGTGGTTGGGGCAAGTTACCTCAGGCTGGAAGGTCAGGGGTTCAAATCCCACTAGAGGACAGCAACCTTGGGCTGGAAGGACTGGGGTTTCTAGTCCCACAGGTGCTCCTTGTGGTCTTGGGCAAGCCACTTAACCCTCCACTGCCCATGTTCCCTGTAAGTATTAGTGTATGTGTCTCATATCCCCTTGTGTTAAATGTATTCCCCAATTGTGTTGTGACCACTTTGATTGAAGGATAAGGTGGTCTTAATACTGTCTAAATAAATAAAAGACCTGCTAACCAGTTAAATTGAGGTCAGCAGGATATTTAAATCACTAAAGTGTTCAGTGTCGCTGAAGATCCCCTCCTACCTTGTTTGCATGCCCTGACACTAAACAGGGGCAGGAAAGGAGCAGTAACCATAGTTAACTGGGCAGTGGCGATATTCAGTCAGTGCCCAGTTAATCTTAATCAACTACGTTTAGGCTAAAGAAAAGCTGACCTAACCAGCTGGTTTAGCAATCCGGCCAGTAGCTGAATATTGCCGCTGACCAGATAGCTAATTGACTATCCAGGCAAACTGGACATTCAGTGCCATTGGCTGGATATGACTCCTGCACTGAATATCTGGGTTTAAATTAAAATAGTGGAGAGAGAGCTGCTTTGCCTGGGAGCTGCCGCGGAGCAGAGTGGTCGGTTGGAGTTGGATGCCTGCGGAGACTGCTACAGGCAGTGGGTAGCCGCCCCTTGTGCCGAGAAACCCCCCCCCCCCCCCCCCGAGACCTACAAAGCCCAGCTGGAGCTATACGCGGCAGCGTCTTCGCAGCCTGCGGGGTCGCGTCCTAAGGGGCGTGTCTCAAGGGGCTAGACACGCTCCTTGTGTGCTCCTTTGGTGGCGTTCAGGAGCGCTAGTTGTTCATGTGTCTGTCAATGGAGAAACGGAAAGCAAAACCAGCTGCCAAGGTAACATCAGGAGATGGAGGTAAGGTGTCCGGCCCTATGGATAGACACATAACTTCCCTTCCACCTGCTAGCCAGTCTCCGGATGGGGCCTCTTTGAGCCCGGACATCCGGACACCACCTCCTTTCCCCCAACTTCCACATTCTTCTATGCCTTTGGAGTCATCCCCACAAGTTACATCCCCGGTGCTAATCCCTGTGGGTCCTGCCACTTCTGAAGATTTGTTTGTGCCACTTGACCGTGAGGTGACTCTTTTGGATATTTGGTCAGTGCTTCATAAGATTGACACTCGTTTAACTACTACTGTTACCTCTTTGTGTAACTTTTCAAGCGATGTGGTCACTAAGGTTAAAGCTATTGATAATCAATTGACTGCTGTCACTGGTTCGGTGGCCCGGGTGGATTCTCAGCTCCAAACGTATAGGGATTCTAATGCTGTTTTTGTTAAGGATATTTCCTCAGTTTCCTATCGTTTGGAACAGCTTGAGAATCAACAGCGGGCTAGGAACCTGCGTTTTTTGAATTTTCCTTCCACCCATTTGCTTTTCCCTGAGATATTACTGAAAAAGTATTTTTCTGAGATCTTACATTTAAATGAATCTGTGGATATTGTGCAATTGTATTCCTTCTTTCCTGGTTCTAAGGCAACGCCGCAGACAAAGGAGGAATCTCCCCCTTTGGATAATTCGGCAGTCCTTAATCTAACAGATTTTTTGCAAGATTCGCAGGATGTCATTCCAAAGCGTTGTACTTTGGTTGTGACATTCGGGACCGAATCTCTTAAATTGCGAATTATACGTGCTTATTTTAAATGTAAAGATGCCTTGTTTTGTGGATATAAGCTTCAGGTTTTTCCAGATGTAGGCCGGGTGACTCAGGCTCGATGAAAACAGTTCCTCGAGCTAAGAACCAGGGTCATAGCCCTGGGAGCCTCTTTTTTCTTGAAGTTTCCTTGTCGCTGTTTAGTAATTATGAGGGTCGGGATTATGTGTATATTGATATGATTCATTTGCGTCAGTTTCTTTCTGACAAGGAGGATGTGGTTAGGGAGGGAGAAGTTTAGGTGGGTAAGCTATTTTTTCATGTGCTCCCTAATTTGGAGTTTTACTTAAACCCCTTTTTTCTTGTATTTGCCTTTTTCCCCTTCGGGAGAGTTTGTTGGTCTCTCTCTCTCTTGATGTGATTTTATTGATGTGAATGATATATTGTTCTTGAATGCTTTTGCGATTTTTGTTAAAAGGATTTATTGTATTTAAAGAAAAAAAAATAGTGACAGCTAGCCACTTTTAAATTCACTGGGCGTTGCCACTGAAAATACGCCCCTTACAACCCATTTTACTCTAGTTTTCCAATGCAATAATAGAGGTTGAGATACTAGAGCATTGCTATGACTATTTATTTCCACATAGAACAGGCAGCATGCAAGATAAAGCATAGTTACTCGCTTGTAACAGGTGATCTCCGGGAACAGCAGGAATCACCTATTACAGGTGAGAAACTATGCTATCTCCAGGAACAAGCAGGAATGCAGTCTTCACATATGGGACTCACTAGCTTCCAGGTACCAGACTGGAATGGGGGGGAGAGCAGTGCGATTCCTGAGGTAAAAAAAACTTGTAGCCAAAGAGCCTGGAAGAGTTGTGGGCCATTAGACTCAAATCCAGGAGGCAATACTCTCCCAATGATAGTCTTGTATCTTGCAGAAGTCCAGGACGGAGGATAGGAGTTGAATTTAAGTCCCAAAGAGGTGCTGGAGTACAGCTTGGCCAAAGACAGCGTCCCGATGGGAGTCTCTGTCCAGACAGCAGTGTGCAGCAAAGATATGAATGGAGGACCAAGTAGCTGCCCGACAGATCTCATCAATTGATACTGAATGGAGATTGGCTACTGAGGTTGTCATATCCTGCACATTATGAGCAGTGACGTGATTCACCAAGAAGAGTCCTGCTTGTGCACAGGCAAAAGAAATGCAATCTGCTATCCATCTAGATAGAGTACATTTCGTCACCCTAGGCCTAGGTGACCAAGATCAAAGGAGATGAATAACTGAGAGGAATTTTTGTGATCCTTAGTTCTATCCAAGTAGTAAGCTAGCACTCGCTTGCAGACTAAGGTGTGTAGCGCTGCTTCAGCCTGAAACATATGTGGTCTAGGGAAGAAAATCAGGAGGATTACCGACTGTTTTAGATGGAAAGCGGAAACCACCTTTGGAAGGAAGTGTGGATGAGTATAGAGTACCACCTTGTCATGATGGAACCGAGTACAGGGGGGATCCGCCACTAGACTTGTAGCTCACTGATGCGGCGAGCTGAAGTGAGGGCAACAAGGAAGATGACCTTCCAAGATAGCAACTTCAGTAAAGTGGTGGCTTTAGGAGTTGTGCAAGAACCACATTCAGATCCTAGGCCACCGGAGGTGGTTTAATGTGTGGGTTGTACTGCAGGAGACTCCTCGTGAAGTGTGCTATTAAGGAGTGTGAGGAGATAGGCTTTCTGTCCACAGGTCTGTGAAAGGCCACAATGGCACTAAAGTGAACTCTCACTGAGTTAGTCTTAAAACCTGCCACCAGGCAAGAAAAAGGGTTAATGTCCCTTGGGGAGCACCAGAGGGCACATCTACATCATTTGAAGGCATATGATTGTCTGGTGGAATCCTTACGAGATGCTAGAAGTCATCCTTGATTACCTGTGGTAGGTCGAGGACAGTGAGTGCTAGCCTTTCAGCAACCATGCCATCAGGCATAGTAAGTGCAGATTGGGATGGAGGAGCGTCCCACGGTCCTGAGAGAGGAGATCAGGCGCACATCTCACGTTGAGAGGCTGAGTCTGCGCAAGACAAAGAAGCAGAGGAAACCACGGCTGGAGGGGCCAGAAGGAGGCTAGGAGAATCATGGAGCCCCTGTCTGCCTGTAGTTATAACAGCATCTTGTGTATCAAGTGGATGGGAGAGAATGTGTAAAGTAGTCCCTTGTCCCCAGTGGAGAAAGCGTAGTTACTCACTTGTAACAGGTGATCTGTGGGAACAGCAGGAATTTAGTCTTCACTTATGGGTATCGTCAGTTCCGACGGAGCCCGCGCAGGAACGCTCCCCAGCATCCAATAGGAACGCTTTTGGGAGCATCCCACAGCACATGCATCTTCCTTCCCGCCTCTGTACCTCTCTCACTTCAGTTGAGTTTATAGCTGAGACCAAAGGAGAGAAGTAGAGAAAGAGATAGATAGAGACAACTCCTAGGGGAGGTGGGTGGGTTGTGAAGACTAAATTCCTGCTGTTCCCGGAGATCACCTGTTACAGGTAAGTAACTATGCTATCTTCAGGAAGAAGCAGGAATCTAGTCTTCACATATGGGGACTCCCCAGCTGAAAGATGCCAAGGGGTGACCCCAGCAAGCTGCGAACCCAGGTGAGATGGGTCATGCTTCCTCCCATGGACCTCTGGCATCCAAACCGTGGACGGTGGGTAGGAGTTGTATTAAGTATGGAAGAGATGCTGGAGAACAGTCTGGCCAAACGAGGCATCCCGACGGGAGTCCTTGTCTAAGCAGTAGTGGGCTGTGAAGGTGTGTACTGAAGCCCAAGTGGCTGCTTTGCAGATGTCATCAATAGACACAGAACGAAGGTTAGCCGTTGAGACTGCCATTGCTCTCACATTGTGAGCCGTGACATGGCCCTTGAGGTTTAAGGTTAAGGTTTAATCATTTGATAAAAACCGCCTTTCTGGAACAATCAAGGCGGTGTACAATAAAATACATAAAATACATAAAATTCATAAATGAAAGTCCTTTAATCTGATATGTATAGGATATGCAATCTGCAATCCAATTTGACAGAGTGCTTTTGGAAACAGAAAGTCCCAAATGACTAGAGTCAAAAGGCACAAAAAGCTGAGAAGATTTTCTATGTGGCTTAGTTCTTTGGAGATAAAAGGCTAAAGCCCTTTTACAATCCAATGTGTGAAGATTCCTTTCCGCACTAGAGGCATGAGATCTAGGGAAGAATATAGGAAGATAAACCGACTGGTTTAAATGGAAAGGCAAAACCACCTTTGGCAGAAAGTGAGGATGAGTCCTGAGGACTACTTTATCATGGTGGAACTTTGTATAAGGAGGGTCAGCTACTAACGCCTGTAGTTCACTAATGCGCCTTGCAGAAGTGATGGCAATTAGGAAAATAACTTTCCATGAAAGAAACCTTAGGTCTGAAGTGGCTAAAGGTTCAAAGGGCAGTTTCATAAGCTGACCAAGAACAAGATTCAGATCACATGCCACCGGTAGTGGTTTAATGGGAGGTTTTGTTAAGAGTAGGCCTCTCATAAATCTTGATACAAGTGGATGAGAGGAAATAGGTTGTCCATTGAAAGGTTTATGAAAAGCAGCAATAGCACTAAGATGGATTCTCACTGAATTGGTCTTTAGACCAGAAGTTGATAATTGGAGGAGATACTCTAGTAGCGACTCTACAGGTACCAAAGCGGGTTAAGTCCCTTTTGTGAACACCAGACAGAGAACCTTTTCCACTTAAAAGCGTAGGGACGTCTTGTGGAAGGTTTTCTGGAAGCTAGAAGGATATCCTTTACTTGTTGAGAAAGGTTAATATCCTGGAATTCTAGGTTTTCAGTAACCAGGCGCTGAGATGTAGGGACTGGGGATTGGGATACTATAAGCATCCGTCCTCCTGAGTCAGAAGGTCTGGAGCATTCCCCAACTCCAGAGGAGTGGTTTGAGAGAGATGCAGAAGAAGAGGATACCACGTTTGTCGTGGCCAATGTGGAGCTATGAGTATCATACGACCTCTGTCTCTCTGAAGTTTGAATTACGTTTTGGGAATGAGGGGAATGGGTGGGAAGGCATAGAGGAAGTCCTGACCCCAGTGGAGTAGGAAAGCATCTGTTGCCTGACAGTTGTGAGCTGGGATTCTGGAACAGAACTGGGGAAGTTTGGCATTCTGTGGACTTGCAAAGAGGTCTATATCTGGTGTTCCCCAGATTTGAAATACTCGAGCAAGCTGGTATGAGTGGAAATTTTGTTTAATGATACAAGCAACAAAAAGATATACAAAAAGCAAAAACAATCAACCCAACCAAGTCCCACACCCCCCCAAAACCCCCACCCCCCCGACATAGCACAAAACAAGAATCATAACCCCCCGTGACACACCTCCCCAAACCCACCACCAAACCCAGCAACCAACACACGTGCCCCTCCCCCACCAACAACCTGCAATAGTCCAAACAATGTCCATGTCCCACCCTCCCCCCCTCCTCTGTCCAATGTCCATACCTGACCCGACCCCCCCTGCATCAACACCCCAGAGCAGTCCAAACATTGTCCTTTTTTTTTTTGCAGACCCACACCCCTCCCCCGCACAACAACCCCCACCAGTCCAATTGTCCGTACTGTCCGCTGGTTGAGGACTGCCAGAACCCCCCCCAAACCCACCCAAATACATAGTCCCCTGTCCCCATCCCCTCCCCTGCAGAGGGAGCAGCAGCTCCCCCCTCCCCCCACCCCGATCCCCGCCCCCTCCCATTCTACCCCACAAAAACAAACACATCAAAAGCAAACCTCCCCGCCCCCACCCCTCCAAACAAAAACATAAGGGCACCTTGAGCCCGTTCCCAACAGAATCCCACCAAAAACATAACCAATTATACAAAGCAAAAGATAAACACGCCCCAGTGCTGCCCTGCAACCGAGACAGCGGAACGGGATGCACAGAACACACAAAAAGGACATACACAAAATCAAGCCCAAATGGAACATCCAACCCCCAAGGAGAGAGGGAGAGCGAACAAGTGGTCAACCGCTGCAGCACCAGCGCACCCCCCCTCCACCCCCCCACCCCCGGGAGGAAAGCAACCCCAAAGACCTACCAAAGAACAAAACCCCAGGGAAGGGAACCCTCCCCCTTCTGCCACCCCCCCCCGGGAGACAAAGCAACCCCACATCCCTACTAAGGACGAGAACCCCAGGGAACCCCTCCCCCTCACGGGGGGCGGAGGGTGAGGTGACGCCACAGACGCTCCCAACGATGGGCCTCCACCACCCGCCTTTCGCGTTGCGCCATGCTGGACACTTCCTCCAGAATGTCCCGCACCACCTCGTCGAGGGGCAGGACCAACCCCCGGGTCGAGACATGACAGCGCGCTTGCCACAGGTGGTAGCGCACTACAGCCGTGACGAGGTAGAGGGTCCCGGAGTCCTGCCTTAGAGGAAAGGACCAGGCCCCGTACACCCACTCCGCATACGTGAGGAGGGAAAGGTCGCACAGGTGAAGAGCAGCGGACACCAACCGGCAGGCCTCCACGTTAAAGGGGCACTGCCGGAGGAAATGGTCCATGGTCTCCGTCTGCCCCTCACACCCGGCCCTCGGACAGACCCGCTCGGCCTGTGACCTGTACTTGAGGTTGTCCCTCACCTACAAACGCCCGTGGAAAGACAACCAGGCCACATCCCGAACCTTCTTCGGCAGCCGAGGGGAGTTCAAATGCCAAAGGCCCCGCTGCATCACATCCGCTGGACAGTCCCGCAGGGCCCACCGTGGTTGAAAGTGGGAGGTGAGTACCATCCGGTACAATCCTTTCCGCCCCAAGGACTGGGCGAGCGGGTTGGTCACCCCCCACCGCCGAATGAGCCCCACCATCGCAAATACGTATGATGGGGCCTGTTCCCCGCTCCGGCGCACACGTGGGACCGAGGACGCCCCCTCCCACTGCTCCCAGAAGCGGGAGAACCACTCCCGATAGGAGGCCACCCACCAAACCCCACCCCCTTCCCGCATCCTACCTAAGTGAAACGCCATAGACAAGACTGACAGGAAAACAAGGGGGTGCAACATACCCAAACCGCCCTCTGCCCGATCCAGGCAAACGATGTTGCGCTGGACAGGGTTCAGGCGGTTCCCCCACAGAAAACAGAAAAAGACGGCACTGACAGACGCCTGACGGGACGACGGAAGAACGAAGACCGTAGACCGTGGCCACGTGCAGAAAGAGGGGAAGCAGAAACGTCCTGAGGAGTTTGATCTTCTCCTCGAACGTACACCTCCACCCCCTCCACCGCAGCACCCAACACCGTGCAGTCTCAAGACAACGATCCCAATTGGACTCCGCACAGTCCTCCGACACGAAGACGAGGCCCAAAACGCGGACCTCCCCCACGGGAGGAGGAAAGGGGGCGCAGGAAGGCGGGGAGGCCTCCGAGGGTCCCAACCACAGCGTCTGGCACTTGCTGTGGTTGACAACAGAGTGGGCTACCTCCGAGTACTCCTCCACGGCCTCCCGCAGGGCCTCTACCCCTTCAGTGCCGTCCACGTAAACTGAGATGTCGTCAGCGTAGGCAACGACGGTCACCGGGGGCGCACCAGGCGTCTCCAGGCCCCGCAACCCACCTGAGGACAATCTCCGGAGGAAGAGGTCGAGGGAGAAGACATACAGCAGGGGGCTCAAAGGGCACCCCTGCCGCACCCCCGAGGCGACACCAAACGGCCGTCCGAGCCACCCGTTAATAAACGGGAAGCTCACCCCCCTTCAGTACAGCGCCTGCACGACGAAGAGGAAACCTGCGGGGAGGCCGAAGTGCTGGAGCACCACCCACAGGTACCGGTGACTGACTCGATCGAAGGCTTTGGACTGGTCCAAGGAGACCAACCAATGGTCCCGTTGGAGCGACCGGCCTCTCTCCACCACCTCCCGGACTGTGGCGACAGCGTCCAGAACCCCTCTCCCCCGAACGGAACAATACTGGGAAGGGGACAGCAAAACGCCCGACACCTCCACCAGTCGGTTGGCCAAACACTTGGCCAGAATCTTCCGGTCCGCGTTCAGAAGAGAGAGCGGCCACCAAAAGTCCAAGGAGCTATCGTCCTTCCCCTTGGAGAGCAGCAGCAGGACAGACTCGCGAAATGACCGCGGGAGAAACCCCGTGTCCATGATCTCCTGAAACAGGGAGGTCAGGAAGGGGGCCAGCTGGGCGATGAAAGTGCGATAGAACTCCACAGGGAGCCCATCGCGCCCAGGCACCTTCCCCAACGGCATGGCACGAATCGCCCTCTCCACCTCCACCTGCTGAATCGGAGCAGCGAGTGCATCAACCTGTGCCTAGACCACAGCTGAATACACCGGGGGAAGGCCCAGGTACTCTCGGATATGGGTGAGGTCCACGGGGCGATCCCCAAACAGGTCCGAGAAGTATTCCCCCACCATCCGCAAAAGGTCCTCCTGGGAGGTATGAATTGTACCGTCCTCGCCCCGCAGGGCCATGACCTCCCGACGCCGAACCCTCTCCCTGCAAGTCAGGAAAGGGTCTGGGGTGGCGACCCCACCGGCTGCCCCCTCGAAGCATAGGGAGGCATGGCGATCGTAAAGCAGGCCATGGAGCTGGACGCGCACCTCTTCCACCTCCTCCCGTGCTGCCCCTCGGGATACCAAACGATCCAGCGACCTCCGGAGGACAGTGTAAGTGAGGTAGCGGGATCGAGCCATGGAGGTACCCCGGGAACGGAAGAGTTGGCGGGCACGCGTCTTCACCTCGTCCCACCACGCGCCACGGGAAGGAAAAACACCCAACAGGGTCTCCTGGTCTGCGAGAAAGGCCAAGAACTCCTGGACCACCTCTGATGTTGCCAACAACTGCACATTCAGTCGCCACAGGCCAGGACCCCTGCTGAGCTCCTCGTGGTTAGCCAGAAAGGACACGGAGAGGACGCGGTGGTCCGAAAAGTCAACCGCCTGCAGCTGCGGAGGGGAACACTCCACCCGGGCACTCACATATATCCGATCGATACGACTCCTGCAGGTCCCATGGTAGTAGGTGAACCCCGGCGACCGTGGAAAGGCCCGGTGGAAGACATCCACAAGGTCAGCCGTCCGGGTCATCTCGGCCAAAAAGAGGCCCTCGTAACTGGGTGGGCAACGATCCCCCCCTCGATCCTGCAACAGGGTGGTGGTGTTGAAATCCCCGGCGAAGACCACCAAACGGGAGGTGTGCAAGTAGGGGCGGATGACCCGAAACAGGGTCTTCCGCGCCAACTTAGACTGGGGCCGTAGACCACCATGAAACGAAACCGATGGGGCCCGCAGTAGCCGTCTAAGAGCAAGCACCGGCCCTGCTCCAGTTCCCACACATACTGCACCTGAAATCGGTTAGACGTGAACAAAACCGCCACTCCTGCGTACGGCTGGGCCGCAAGTGACCAGTACGAAGGACCCCACCTCCACTCCCGCTTCGCCCGATGAAGGCTAGCGAGCGAGGTGAGCCTGGTCTCCTGCAAGAAGATGACATCCAGCCCACTCGTGGAAAGAAAATCATAGGCCGTAGCCCGCGCCTGGTCCGTAAAAATGCTGGCCACGTTGATAGTGGCGCACGAGAACGCAGGAGTGCATGCCATGCCTAGTTCGTGTGCAGTGACCCTTTCCTCCTCTTCTCACCATACCCTGGATCCCCGGAATCCCGCTTGCAGGACAAGCCCGCGAGCTGGAGCAACTCCTCACGGTCCACGTTGACCACCTCGAGGATCTCCTCCTCCTGCTCGACCCTGTCACCCCACGAGGTGCTAGTGTCCCCGAGACCACCAGGCAAAGCTGTCGCAGGGGCTAACCCAGCTCCCATGGGGCGAGGGGGCACGGACAGGTCAGGGGTCGGAGGAATGATCTCCTCCGTGGGGTCCACCACCGGTGCCGACCCCCCCTCCCCGGACAAAGACTGAGACAACGGACCAGTGCCCACCCCCGCGGGGGAGGCCGGGATGGCCGGGTCAGCAGGGGGCTCCTGCGAAGGCCCAGTACCCAACTGCGGGGGCAAAGACCCATCCTCCCTCACCCGTTGGGCGCCAGTATCCACCTTTATTGAGGACCCTGACCGCGGCGCGCCTTCGGTACTTTTGAAGGCCGCCGCTGAGGAAGAGGGGCCGCCCCCGCCGCTAACCGCTCCGAGCGCCGCACAGGAAGCCCTGCCTCCACAGGCAAGCCCTCATCCGCCTCAGCCGCATCAGCAGCCAAAAAGACAAAACGGTTGATGTCCAACACGGGCTCTGCATCCGGCAATGGGGATGTCTCCCGTTTCTTCCTTTTGGACTTGCCACCCTTAGAAGGGACCGTGGTCCATTCCTGAGGTGGCACCACCCGCAACCCACTATCCTGTCGTGACACAGCAACCTCCACCACATCAACCCTCTCCTCCTTCCTACCCAAATTCCCTCCCCCTGGTGGCTCCCTCGGTTCAATGGACTCCTCCACCCTAGGGCCCCCGGACTCCTCCTGAGGGAGAGGGTCCTCCACACCCTCCTCACGCACAGGAGCCCGAGGTGGGGCGACAGCATCCCCCCCCGGTCCATTGTGTGATGCGGAGGGGCAGCGGGCAAAGGGGTGGCCCAACTCCCCGCAAAGGTTACACCGGATAAGCAAACACCCGGCCGAGGCATGACCCCGTCCACCACAACGGGTGCAGACCTGCTCGGGACAGTTCATGCTCAGATGACGGAATGAGCCACAGCGGTGACACTCACGAGGTTGCCCGGGGTAATAGCACAAGATGCGATCCCAACCGAGGAAACCGGCCGAGGGCACGTGCTGCACCACGTTTCCCACCTCACGCAAACGGATCCTACCTTTCCACGACCCGTCCCACACCCCTAGGGGCCCAGCGCCCTTAACCAGGGGTGCGAGGAGCACCGCATGGCGCGACAACCAAAACTGGATGTCCTGCCCTGGGAGCGACTCATTCCGGGACAGGATGGTCACAGGTACCGTCCCCTGGCGAGAGATAGGCACAACACGAAAGTCAGCCCACCCTCCCTGCCCCCTCTGCTGCTGGTATCGGTCCCAGAAAATCTCCAGCCCCCGTCTCAGCATGAAACTAACATCATATTCAATGGTGTTGTTCATGTGGATGAAGGCGTAGAGATCTCCCGGGAGAAACCCCAGCCAAAGGACCATCCTCAAGACCTGTTCCCTGGCTGGAGGGGGCCCCTCCCCAGCCCACCAGATCTGCGCCACGTTGCGCCGTCTGACCTCACCCCCTACCCCTCGGAACCCTCCCCCACCTCCTCCCCCTCCTGCAGGACCATTCCCTTGGGAACCCCCCCCCATCCCCACCTGACGTCCCCGGAGTGGTGCCGGACCCCCTCAGAGCCTCTGCAAAGGTACGGGGGGGGGGAACCGACCCCCCAGCCCCCATCCCCTGCTCTCCTCTCGCCTCCCCTGCATCTACCTGCGAGGGACCCTGCTGCTGGTCTGCAGGATCCACAGCCTCCTCACAGGGGGCGACCTGGGGGCTGGGCAAGACTAACTCCGCAAAGATAGAGTCAGGGATACTATCCCTTCCGGATCCCTGGGTGCCACCGAGAACCTCCGGAGCACCCCCTTCTGCCACATCTTGCTGCTGCCGAAAGGCAGCAAAAGCCCCATGAGGGCCGGTCGGGGTCTCCAAAGCCAACTGGATGGCATCACGGACCTGGTTCTCGGTAACACCCAGGGGACCAGAGAGCCCCCCCGTACCCTCACCCCGTGCTCCTAACCCATCACCGAGCTCCTGGGTTTCAGCCACCACTACCGGGGATGGACACTGCTCCCCTCCATTCCCGGGATCCATGGGGATCACCCCATCCCCCAACCCCACTGATATCAGACCCTTCCCTCCATCAGGACCAACCACTACCACCTTCCCCACTAATAAACCAGTCGTCCGCTCCCCCTCTCCCTCCGCCAGACCCTCCACCAACCCACCGTCCGCTACCCCCTGTAAGGCTACTGGCAATAAGGCAGGACCTTCCCGAGACAGTAGGGCAGATCCCCCCAAAATGAATCCCCCAAAACCTCCGCCCCCCTGTCCCCCATCACTCCCAGGTCCTACCTTATTGCTGGTGCCAGACGTGGCACAAGGGTCCGGAACATCCTGGCCGGCAGCCAGGGCTCCAGCAGCAGGGGCGGAAGCCCCTCTGCGAGCCAGGCCTCCCTCGGCCACATCAACAGACAGGACAGGCAGCTGCACATCCCGCTCCTTTGCCCCAGGCTGCAAAGGCGGCTGACCGGCAATCTTCCGGCCCCCCCCAGGGGCTGCAGAAAAAGAACAGCAGCCCCTGCCCTGCTCCTTCCCCCCCCCAGCACCCTTCCGGCGCCAGACAGCCACCCCTGGAAATGACGGGCGGCCATCCTGCAGCCGTCGAGGGGCTGGAAGAGCAGCCAGGACAGGGGAATCAATACCCCCAACAGCCCCCCCATCCCAGGTCCTTCCTGAAGCTCTCTGATTCCCTGCAGTGAACTCCACATGATAGGCAGCCGGCGCAGAATCCACGGATCCGCGACGCTGATGCAGGACGTCCTGTAGGGAATCACCAACCGGAGAGAATCCTCTATCTGCGGAATGTCGGGGGAGGCCAAGCAGAGCCTCTGCAGACCGCCGCCGGTGCTCTCTCTGTAGGGCAGAGGCAAGATCGCGGCTGTCTCCATACTTCCGGGAAGACCCAGAAGTGACATCATCCATTTTGTGGCGGCCATCTTTGATGCTTGATCGGGCTGGGGAAAGCCCTGCCGACACCACCTCCAGCGGGGCAAACCTCTCAGCTGTATTGACGTCACGGTATACTCCCCGGCGGCCATCTTTGGAGACTTCAACAGCACACGATGATGTCGGGAAGGCAGGAAAATGAGCTGGAAGTGCCTGCGGATGAGAGAAAGCAGCTCCGCCGAACCCTTGCTCACTTCCATGGTCATCATTGCAGGAAACCGATTTCTGCTGCTGGGTTGACAGTGCGGCTGCCATTACCGGCTCCAGTGGATCAAGGCGGGCCGGGACCCCGCCCCCAAACGCCCAGGCGCCATCTTGCACCGAGGAATACAACGGGCCTGGTACCGTGTCTACAGCACCCGGGGATGTTACAGCCATTCTTCCATGATCACCAACCACCTTCAGGTAAGCAGCTCTGGACTCAGATAAGGCGGTAGTCGGTAAATGTGATGTTTCTCTGTTTACTTCACCCTGACAGGGCAAGGGCAGATAACTAGACCGTTGCTGTCTTACCAGCCTACCTACCCCCGGGGGCCCCCCCTGGACTGCAGAAATAGCATGCCATCTGTCATAATGGTGATATACTTCAGACAGGGACCCACAACCCTGGCTCTTCACATAGGTTATCTGCTGGTTCTTGGTCTTCAAGGCCCGCTTCACCCCCCTCCTATAGATGTTATAGGCCACCCACTCCTCACCGGGAATGGTGGCCTGCAGGCTCTCCAGGTGGGAGAGCTGGGCTTGCAGCTGGGCCGCCTCCTCCTGGAGACCCCGGAGCTGCCGCACCGCTGCCACGATTTCATCTGGGGCCCTAGCTGGCTGCTGGAAGGACGGCAGGCCCGACCCCCCGTCCTCATCCTCACTGGAGGAGGTAGAGGCCTCCTCCAGGACCCGAGGCGGAGGGGGGAACCCGCCTCCTCCAGTGCTATACGTCACGGTCCTCCAGGGTCTCCCCAGGGCCTCTCCCTGCTTCCACCCAGCCTCCACACCCTGCCTGGGAAGGAGACAGGAGCCTCCTCCCTGGGGTAGCGGGCCCAAACCTCCATACCTGTGGGTCCCTCCTCCCTGGCCAGGCGCAGTCCCACCTGGGGGGTCCCCCTCCCGGGGTGCCGGCTGCACCAGGCTGCCTTCCTCCCCATCCGGTGGCAGCGAAGGAGGCCCACCAGGCTTGGTAGGCCTCTGGGCCTGGGCCTCTCCTGCTGGAGGTGGCCCAGGATCCGTCATCCAGGCTCAGGCAAATGGCTAAGCTCCGCCCCCTAGCAGGAGCTCTGCACAGTAGGTCCTCACACCTCCACTGCTGAGGAGCAACTGAGTGGAGGGACCACTCGTGTGGAAGCAGTATTAGACTGAGTCTGTCTGCCCATAAGTTTTGAATGCCCGGAAGGAATACCAGAAACAGGTGAATTTGCAACTCTCTGGCGAGGGCCCATAGTCGCAAAGCTTCGTTGCATAGCGACAGAGAGCCTGTTCTGCCTTGCTTGTTCACATAGAACATAGCTACCTGATTGTCGGTTTGGACCAGAACTGTTTTGTTGCTGAGATGGGCCTGAAAGACTTGAATAGCATTGAAAATGGCTCTCAGTTCTAGGAGGTTTATGTGAAAGGGAAACCTCCTGTGAGGTGCAAACACCCTGAATGGAGAGATCGTGCAAGTGGGCCCCCCAGCCCATCTTGGACGCATCTGTTGTTAGGGTGGCCTGATATAGAGGTTGCTGGAAAGGAGAGCCTATGAGGAGGTTTTCTAGAGATTGCCACCATTGCAGGGACGAAATCAGACGTGTGGTGTTTCTGATCTTGTCCATTAACTGACCCGAGGCCTGTGACCATTAAGAGGATAGGGTCCACAGGGCTACTCGCATGTGGAGGTGATCATAAGGAACCACATGGACAGTGGATGCCATGTGTCCCAGAAGCTGAAGCATCTCGCGAGCAGTAAGGAACACCTTCATAGATGCTTGAGATGCCAGTTGTATTTATTTATTTATTATTTTATTTATTTAGTTATATTTATATCCCACTTTTCACCGGGTCAAAGCGGTCAATTGGGGGATACATTTAACATGAGGGGATATAAGACACATACGCTAATACTTACAGGGAACATGGGCAATGGAGGGTTAAGTGGCTTGCCCAAGACCACAAGGAGTGCCTGTAGGACTAGAAATCCTAGTCCCTCCGGCCTGAGATTGCTGTCCCCAGGTGGGACTTGAACCCCCGGTCTTCCGGCCTGAAGTACCTTGTCCTAACCACTAGACCACTCCTCCCTGTATTCGTAGACAGCGTGGCTGTGGCAGGAAAGCTCTTGACTGCCATGTGTCTAGACGAGCCTCTATGAATTTGAGAGACTGAGAGGGGATGAGATGAGATTTTGGGAGGTTTACGACCAGTCCCAAGTATTGAAGAATTGACATTGCTCGAGAAAGAGCGAAACTGGCCTCTGGAGCTGTCGATGCTCGAATGAGCCAATCGTCTAAGTAAGGGAAGATGAATATTCCCAGAGTCCTCATAAATACTGCTACCACTGCCATGCATTTTGTGAAGACTCTTGGAGCAGAGGCCAGTCCGAAAGGAAGAACTCTGTACTGGAAGTGTCTTCCTTGGACCAGGAATCAAAGGAACTTCCTGTGATCTGAGTGGATGAGAATATGCGTGTATGCATTTCTTAGATCTAGAGAACATAGCCAGTCCTGACTTTGAAGATATGGTAGAAGTGTCCCGAGGGAGATCATTGTGAACTTTTCTCGGAACAAATATTTGTTTAATTCTCTGAGGTCTAGTATAGGCCTGTGTCCCCCTGTCTTCTTTGGAATAAGAAAATAGGGGGAGTAAAACCCCATCCCCTGTTGGGGAATGGGTACTTCTTCGATTACTCCTTGAGCAAGAAGTGATGTGACTTCATGCCACAAAAGGTTGGTGGGAGGGGCCTGAGAATTGAACTGTTTTGTATTGTAGGTAGGGGCAAGTTGAGAAAATGCAGCTTGTACCCCAGTCGTACAATGGACAGAGTCCAATTTTCTGATGTTATTTGTTGCCATCTTTTGGCAAAATAGCACAGTCTTCCTGGAATGGTTAAGGGTTCTGGACCTTTCAGGGGCAGAATGACTAAGTTCTCTAGGTAGAAGTCAAAGACCCTGAGGGGGCTGGGTCTGTTGGGCCGGTTGAGCTCTTGGAGCTTGCAGCTTTATTTGCTGTCTGTTCTGTTGTTGCCCCTTCTGGGGAACATGAAGCAGACAGTGGCTTTGATGGGTGTAAGATGGGTAAAGCTTCTTTTACTTGTTGAATAAGGGTTTTTTGAATGTTTTCTTCTTTGTTGGGCTGGCTGTAGACTTTGATAGTCTGTTCAAGGTAGTATTTTCATATTCAAGCTGATTAGCCTTGTCCTGCCAGTCCTTGCCAAAGAGATTTTCTCCTGTACAAGGAATGTTTCCCAGCTTTTCTTGCACCCACTGTTCTAAGTCTGATGCTTGAAGCCAAGCAATACGACGTGCAGGGCCGGCCCGTCCATTGAGCGAGAATGTTTTTTGCACAGGGCCCCGCGTTTCAGGGGGCCCCGCGCAAAAAACATTCTTTTCGAAAAGTAAAATTGAAAAAAAAAAAAAAAACCTGTCTGCTGCCGCGGTCGGGGCCGCCGCGGCAGAATCGAGCATGCCGCGGGGCCCCCCTGTGCACGGCAGAGCCTGCCCTCCCCTGTAGCAGCTCTCTCTTTGGAGCTGAAGTCAGACGCGCCGGCTTGCAGAGCAGAGCGCGAGAGAAGAGTTTCTCCCTCGCTGCTCTGTTAAGCCCGCGGGGGCTGATGGGATTCCCATCAGCCCCCGCGGGCTTAACAGAGCAGCGAGGGAGAAACTCTTCTCTCGCGCTCTGCTCTGCAAGCCGGCGCGTCTGACGTCAGCTCCAAAGAGAGAGCTGCTACAGGGGAGGGCAGGCTCTGCCGTGCACAGGGGGCCCCGCGGCACGCTCGATTCTGCCGCGGCGGCAGACAGGTTTTCTTTTTATTTAATTTTCCCTGGGCTGGGCTGGGCTGGGGGGGGAGTTGTTAGGACTGCTAATGGGCTGGGCGGGGCTGGGGGGGGGTTGTTAGGACTGCTAATGGGCTGGGCTCGGCTGGGGGGGGGGTTGTTAGGACTGCTAATGGGCTGGGCTGGGCTGGGCTGGGGTTGTTAGGACTGCTAATGGGCTGGGCTGGGGGGGGTTGTTAGGACTGCTAATGGGCTGGGCTGGGTTGTTAGGACTGCTAATGGGCTGGGGGGGTTGTTAGGACTGCTAATGGGCTGGGCTGGGCTGGGCTAGGGGGGGTTGTTAGGACTGCTAATGGGCTGGGGGGGTTGTTAGGACTGCTAATGGAATGGGCTGGGCTGGGGGGGTTGTTAGGACTGCTGCTGGGCTGGGGGGGGTTGTTAGGACTGCTAATGGGCTGGGGGTGGTTAGGACTGCTGCTGGGCTGGGCTGGGGGTTGTTAGGACTGCTAATGGGCTGAGCTGGGGGGGGGTGTTAGGACTGCTAATGGGCTGGGCTGGGCTGGGGGGGGTTGTTAGGACTGCTGGGGGTGGGGGTGGGTTGTTAGGACCGCTAATGGGCTGGGGGGGGTTGTTAGGACCGCTAATGGGCTGGGGGGGGTTGTTAGGACAGCTAATGGGCTGGGGCTGGGGGTGGGTTAGGACTGCTAATGGGCTGGGGGGGTGTTAGGACTGCTAATGGGCTGGGGGGGTGGGGGTGGGTTAGGACTGCTAATGGGCTGGGGGGTGGGGTTAGGACTTGAGGTGGGCTGATGGGGGGGGTTTAGGACTGGCAATGGGCTGATGGGGTTAAGACTGGAAGTGGGCTGATGGGGTTAGGACTGGTAATGGGTTATAGGGGGGGCTTAAACTGAAAATGGGGTGATGGGGGGGTTAGGACTGGAAGTGGGTTGATGGGGGGCTAGGACTGGTAATGGGTTGGGTGGTTGCTATGACTGGAAATGGGCTGAGTGGAAGGGGAGGCTTGAACTGCAAATAGCTGATGGGGAGGGAGCTTGGAATGGAAATGGGCTGTGAGGGAAGGGAGCTAGGACTGAAAATGGGCTGATGGAGCAGCTAGGATAGGACTGGAAATGGGCTGTTGGGGGGAGCTAAGATTGGAAATGGGCTGTGGTGGGGGCTTGAATTGAAATGGACTCATGGAGGGGCTAGAACTGAAAGTAGGCTCATTGGGGGGGGGCTTGGACTGGAATTGGACTGAGTGGAGGGGAGCTATGATTTGACATGGGCTGATGATGGGGCTAGGAAATGACTAGAAATGGGCTGATGGGGGGCTAGGATTGGAAAAGAGCTGATGGGAACTCGGCTGGGAAGTGCTGGAGGCATCCGGGGTCATTTCGGTGGCCTCAGGGATTGCTATTGAGTGCAGCGTGCTGCATCGGGTGTTGGAGATTCCCCGGACTATCTTACAGGCAGGGGAGAGTGAACCGCAGCTGTGAGAGGACCCCCCTGTGAGTTTAAAAGCTGCCAGTTTGCTGTGTATCACCTGAACTCGGCTGGGAAGTGCTGGAGGCATCCGGGGTCATTTCGGTGGCCTCAGGGATTGCTATTGAGTGCAGCGTGCTGCATCGGGTGTTGGAGATTCCCCGGACTATCTTACAGGCAGGGGAGAGTGAACCGCAGCTGTGAGAGGACCCCCCTGTGAGTTTAAAAGCTGCCAGTTTGCTGTGTATCACCTGAACTCGGCTGGGAAGTGCTGGAGGCATCCGGGGTCATTTTGGTGGCCTCAGGGATTGCTATTGAGTGCAGCGTGCTGCATCGGGTGTTGGAGATTCCCCGGACTATCTTACAGGCAGGGGAGAGTGAACCGCAGCTGTGAGAGGACCCCCCTGTGAGTTTAAAAGCTGCCAGTTTGCTGTGTATCACCTGAACTCGGCTGGGAAGTGCTGGAGGCATCCGGGGTCATTTCGGTGGCCTCAGGGATTGCTATTGAGTGCAGCGTGCTGCATCGGGTGTTGGAGATTCCCCGGACTATCTTACAGGCAGGGGAGAGTGAACCGCAGCTGTGAGAGGACCCCCCTGTGAGTTTAAAAGCTGCCAGTTTGCTGTGTATCACCTGAACTCGGCTGGGAAGTGCTGGAGGCATCCGGGGTCATTTCGGTGGCCTCAGGGATTGCTATTGAGTGCAGCGTGCTGCATCGGGTGTTGGAGATTCCCCGGACTATCTTACAGGCAGGGGAGAGTGAACCGCAGCTGTGAGAGGACCCCCCTGTGCAATTTTCTATGAAAGAACTGCCTTTCCATCCGCGGAGCGTGATTCGCGGAGCGTGGTTCGAAGGGGCGTGTTCAAAGGGGCAGGGTCTGCCCCTTTGACGCCCCTTCGACGTCACCGCGACGTCATTTAGTTTGTTTGTTTTCCTATTGGTTGTGTGCTTCTTGGAGTTGGTAGAGAGGCTTTCTTTTGGTTTGTTTTTCTTTAGTTAGTAAGTGTATACGTTCCTTGCGTTAACCTTTCTTTCCCTGTGACCATGGGGAAACGAAAGGGTAAAGGTAAAGGTGCTGCTGAGGGTGATCCTGCTGGTAGTACTAAACCAACGGGCCCCTTGGATAAGCATTTTACCTTGCTTCCTATTGCCCATTCATCTCCTGAGGGCGCTTCCCTAAGCTCAGGGGGAAGGTCTCCACCACCGTGTCCTTTTACTATTGCGCTTCCTGCTTCTGTCGGGGGGTCTTTTGGAAAGGTAAGAGATTTAGATGTTTCCTTCTCCTTACCTCAACCGGTTCTCTCTAGTGGTTCGGGAGTTGCTCCTGCACTCCCGACTATTGGTTCTGATGAAGAAATTACCTTGAAACATGTTTGGGGGGTTCTTAAATCTATTGATAGTAAGATATCAGGTACTTTTGATTCCTTGGCAAAATTTTCCCAAGAGACTGTTGTTTCTTTGCAGCAGTTAGATAGTAGATCAGTTTCACTTAATACAGCTATTTTAAAATTGGAGGGACAGATGGGTTCCGTGCATGCTGCTCAGGCAGTTAGTATAAAGGACTCACTGACCCTACATAATAAATTTGAAGCGATGGAGAATTTAACATGTTCTTGTAATTTGCGTTTCTTGAACTTTCCTATTACTAAACTCCTCGCTCCTAAAATCTTATTGGATAAGTACCTTCAGGAAGTCTTACTAATCAAGGAACCTATTTCTGTTTCTCAGATATATTATATATCCCCTAATCTTAAGAGAGTTAACCCAGTAGAGGGGGAGTATGATGTTATTGAACCTTCTATCACTAATCTCACTGCCTTTCTCGAAGACCCCCAAGACGTAATTAATTCCCGTTCTACCTTGTTGGTGACATTTTTGTCCAAAGATATTAAGCAATGCGTGTTGCGTGCCTTTTTCAAACACAAGACTGTTAAGTTTTGTGGTTAGCCTATAAATGTTTTTCCTGACGTTACACGCAGCACCCAGCTTAGACGCAGGCAGTTCCTGGCCCTTAAGGCTCAGGTCCTGTCTTTGGGAGAATCCTCCTTTTTTCTTCGCTTTCCATGCAAGTGTGTAATTACTTGGAAGGAGGTTTCATATATTTTTACTGAAGTCACTCAACTGGAATGTTTCTTGTCTGAGAAGCGGAAAGCACTTAGTGAAGTACAGAGCACCCAGGAATAAGTTGTTGTCTCCTTCTGTGGGCCTAGTGTCTTATTTTCCTGAATATGACCTGATTTGAATGTTTCAATCGAGTTCCTTGATGTGGGCTATATCAATGTTTTGGTTTATTTGTGGATGTTTATGCATCTGATGTAGTTAACTATTTCTGATTTTCCTTTATTGTATTACATGAATGTAATGTTTTGAAACTAATAAAAAAAAAAAAAGGAAATGAGCTGATGAAGGGACTCAGACTGAAAATGGATGGGGGAGCTAGGACTGGAAATGGGTTGATGGTGGGCTAGGACTGGAAATGGGCTGATGCAGGGACTAGAAGGGAATGGATGCTGGGTGAGACTGGAACTAGAAGGGAGCTGATGTTGGGGGAGGATTAGAATGGGATGGGGCTGGGAGAGTAAAATGGAGAGGGGAAAAATATTTTGTGTGGGAGGGATGAAAAATCTACAATTGGCCTGGTATTGGGAGAGTAAGTGGGGATTGAGGATGGAGGGGTAAAATTTGTGTGGATGAAATAGGAATGAGGAAACAGCAAAAGGAGAAAGATTAGTATGTTAAAGCAGATGTAGAGAGAGAGAATGGAAAAAAAAACTAGAAGAGAGAAGAAAGAACAAATGGACAGCAGACGATGGACAGTTAGCAGAAAACATGAAGAAACCAGAAGAAAGTGGCTGGAGCAATTGCAACTGAAAAAAAATGCACAAAAGGTAGAAATATCTCTTTATTTTGAATTTATTAACTGGAATATGAAACCTCTAGGAAATGTGCATCATTAACGTCTGTGCTTTGTTTGGTACAAGAGAAAATTAATTTATAGTTTTATTTCTACAGTGTTGTTGTACTTCCAAGTTTGGCTTTTGGGGTTCCCAGTTTAATTATTGCCTTCCTGTTTCTAAATTGTGATTCCTTGTTTGGTGATGGTCTATGTTCTGCATGTGTAACTGAGCTGATGTATTCTGTTTATGTAATTCCTATTTGACATTGCCACTTGTTCTCTTTCCCCAGTATTCTCTGAAATGTATTGGTTTAATATTTGCAGTGTTGCCTTTTGATAGGTAGGGTATGGTGCTTTGTGAGTCCTGGTAATGCTGTCAGGATACGGCGGGTTTGCTATGGGTTCTAAATGGGCAGCGTTTGTAGTAGTTCCTAATGTGCCTGGCGGTTGGCACTGGATTATAGTAATGTAGAAATCTTTTAGTCTTTCTTTATCCATACACTCATTAAGAGACATGTTTACTAAAAGTTAGTGTATGGTAACATTATGCAAATATTTATGCAAATAAGGCCCATTATGCAAATGAGGCCCCGCACTGAGTCTCCGCACATGGCCCCGCACCCCCCTTGGGCCGCCCCTGACGACGTGCTCCTATGGATATAGCAGAGGTTCTGCTAATATATTCAAAGCAATCAATGGTAGCACGGTTCATGAATTTAGAGACATTCTGGGCGTGCTTGATCAGAATAAGGTAGTCTGCTCTTTTTTCCTCAGAGACACAAGGGCTAATGAGCTCTAAGTCTTTTGTGACTTCTTCCAGTAACATTCCCATTAAAGAATGTAGGAACTGATCCTGGCTGATAGCATGGAGGACTGAAAGCATCGACACCCAAAGGCATCGGGTGTTCTGGATTCCCGGCCTGGAGGCTTAGAAGAATGTGTTTTAGCACTCTTGATTCTTCGTATGGCCGATTCCACTATCATTGAATGGTGTGGTAACTGAGTTTCTTGAAAACCAGGACAACTTGGCACTCGGTACATAGTGTCAAGGCGTCGGGAATGTGAAGATATTGTTAAAGGAGTTTCCCATTTTCTCAACATCAGATCATGTAAAATCTTGTGAATGGGAAGCAAAGCTGCCTCCTTGGGAGCCATAGAGTATTGTAGAATTCTTGATTCTTCTGCTCTAGGTTCCTTTTCTGGAATCACAGTGATTGCAAGACCCTTTGCTAAGTCACGTATGAAATCCTGGAAGGACATGTCTTCTGGAGGAGACAAACTGCGTTGAGGAGAAGGAGTTGAATCCTCTAATAGGTTTGCTCTGGTACCGGTAGAATCGTCAGAGTCTTTGGAATCAGAAGACTCAAAGGCACTCTGTACCGGGTGCTCCTGTAACACATGGTATTGGTACCGCTCGAAGTTGGTACCGAAATGTCTTGGTTCCTGATCCCCAATACCCAAGATAGACTCAAGGCTCGGCATGGGGGGAAGCAGTCCTGTGGAAGCAGGTACTGTCGGTACCGATACCTGTTGAACCGTCTGTAGCAGTCTTAGCGGTACCGAAGCTGCTAAGAGGGACGCTAGACTGCATTCAATAGCGAGGATTCTTCTTTTATTCATCGCTCCTGCCGATGCCTGGGTGTCGGTGCCGGTGGAAGCGGCTACGACCCCAGAACATGGCACCAGTAGTTCTGCGGAGGTGGAAGCCTCTGGAACATCCTGGAGCCCTGTTAATGCTTTGGAGCCTGAAGACTCCTGCAGGGGCTGTTTTGCCGGTGAACTATCCTCGAGGGCAATGCCAGTGGCATCTCAATACTTTGAAGGAGATTTACCCTTCGAGGACCGGCCAGTCTTAGAAGACTTAAGTTTAGTTACCTGAGATCCATGGGAGGAAGATGAAGCCCTGGAAGACATCGATGCAAGTGACATCGTATCTGCATCAAAAAGAGTACTGAGTTTTGCAGCTCTATTCTGCAGGCCCCTTTTGGTCATCCTTGTGCAGGAGAGACACTCCGTTGGACAATGTTCAAGACCTAAACATTTTACACACCAATCATGGGTGTCGGTGACGAAAATGGTACCGCCACACTTTCAGCATTTTTTGAAACCACTAGCTGGTTTCTCCATGCCTGAAGAAAAGTGGGCCTAGTGCCCAAAATGGCGCCTAGCACCAGAAACAGGGGAAAGACCCCTGAAGAAAATACAAGTTGTTTTTTTTGAAAAGAAGAAGAACCACCGGCGGTACTGGTAGGCATCGAATTAAGGCAGACGCGACCAAAAAAACAAAGAATAAAAGGGAATTTTCTGTGGTGACAGGGTACACGTCCTGTCAGTTCCGCGGAAAATGAAGAACTGAAGTGAGAGAGGTACAGAGGCGGGAAGGCAGCACGTATGTGCTGTGGGATGCTCCCAAAAGCATTCCTATTGGACACTGGGGAGCGTTCCCATGCGGGCTCCGTCGGTACCGACGGTACCCATATGTGAAGACTACATTCCTGCTTGTTTCTGGAGATGGAAGGTATCCAGGGCCTGTCTGTGCAGTGACGGAACCCTGGAGCAGAAACGTGGAAGCTGTGTGTTTTAAAGATTGGTAAAAAGATCAATGAGGTGGGTTCCCCATGATTGGAAGATCCAAGCAGCTGTCTCCCAATGCAAGGTCCATTCATGTGGACGAACACATGGCTTAGCTTATCCTCAAGGACACTGAGTTTGCCCGGGAGGTACACTGCTCTGACGTGAATGCAGTGAGAGATGGCAAAGAACCATAGGCAAATCACTTCCTCGCACAGGAGGACCCCCCTGTTTGTTCACGTAGAACATGGCAACTTTGTTGTTTGTCCTGACTAGAACAGGTTGCCCCAAAGGTTGGGGATGAAAAACCTAAAGAGCATTTGTCAGTGTCCATAATTCTAGCAGGATGATCTGCAGGGCAGATTCCTCTTGTATCCACAATCCCTGTGTGGTGAGGTCGTTTGGATGCGCTCTCCAACCCTGCTTGGAAGCATCCATCGTCAGGGTGCATCGAGGTGGAGGCATCTAAAAAGGTGATCCATGTAGGTTCTGTGGAAGATACCACCACTGAAGGGATCTGATCAGTTGAGATGTGATGTGGATCTTGTCTCTGAGTTGACCTTTCACTTGCATCCATTGGGAAGACAGAGTCCACTGTGTTTGTTGCATGTGTAATTGAGTGTAGGCGATGACATGGGCTGTGGAGGCCATGGGCTGTGGAGGTCCTAGTAGCCTTAGCATCTCTCGAGCTGATACTCAACTTTGCTCTTGTACCCTCTTGCCAGCTTGATGAGGAGGGCACAGCAATCCTGTGAGAGGAAAGCTTGGGCCTGTTGAGTGTCTAAGAGTGCTCCGATGTACTTGTCTTTGGGTTGGAGCGAGGTGAGACTTTGGAAAGTTTATGACAAATCCCATGTGTTGAAGCACTGTGATGGTACGATGAAGGGAGAGTCTTACCTCTTGAAGGGAGTCTCCCCTGATCAGCCAGTCATCTAAGTATGGAAAGACAAATATCCCCAAGGTGCGTAGGTAGGCAGTGACTACTGCCATGCATTTGGTGAAGACCCTTGGGGCAGAGGCTAGACCAAAGGGGAGAACCCTGTATTGATAATGGTTTCCTTGCAACATGAAGCATAGATACTGTCTGTGTGATGGATGGATTAGTAAATGCGTGTACACCTCTTTTAGGTCTAGAGAACATAGCCAATGCTGTCTCTGGGGTATGGAAGAAGAGTTCCTAGGGAAACCATTTTTAATTTTTCTCGGACCATGAACTTGTTTAGGTCTCTGAGAACCAAGACAGGCCTGAATTTTCCTGTTTTCTTTGGAATGAGAAAATATGGAGAGTAGACGCCCATCCCTTCTTGAGTAGGAGGAACACTCTCTATGGGATCCTAGGACAACAGAATAGTCACCTCTTCTCTTAAAAGAGTGCTTTGAATGGGTTGGGTGAGATAATCCCCTGTGAAGCCAGTGGGGAGGTAAGGTTTTGAAATGAAGCTGATAACCCCCTTTGGACAATCTAAAGTGGCCACTGTTCAGATGTTACCTGTGGGCATAGTGACAGAGTCTGCCTGCTATGTGCAGGGCCTGGGGACCCTGCAGAGACAGACTGGCAATGCTCTCTAGGAAAGAGTCAAAAAAGAGGTGCAGATTGTGCCAGTGCAGCTGGTTGAGGTTTAGAGCCTTGGGTTTCCTTGGTTGGCGAGGACCCTGCTGCCTCTGCTGAGGATGCTGAGGCTGATAGGCAGCTGAAGGTGGATAAGAAGGATACTATCTCTTCTTCTTAGAATAGAAAGACTTCTTGGGAGGAGCCTTCCTCTTGGATAAATCAGCTGTCTTCCTGGACAGGCATTTCAGGGTGAGATCATCTGTCTCAATCCCTCCTGCCTTTTCCCTCCAGTA
The DNA here is from genome assembly GCA_033557465.1 of Ichthyophis bannanicus. NCBI lineage: Eukaryota > Metazoa > Chordata > Amphibia > Gymnophiona > Ichthyophiidae > Ichthyophis > Ichthyophis bannanicus. The sequence continues at coordinate 797,418,364 of CM066032.1, forward strand.
CTTACCAAAAAGGTCTTATCCAGTACAAGGGATATTGGCCAGTTTATCATGGATGTACTGCTTGAGATCTGATGCTTTTAGCCAGGACATTCTGCAAGCCCCAGTGCAAACTGCTGAAGCTCTGCTTTTGATTTGAAGGCATCCAAAGAGGCACTGGTAAGAAACTTAGAAGTATTGTGGCCTTGCTTGATGAGTGTCTGGAATGCACTCCGCTTATCGTCAGGAAGAAGGGGGTGAAAGTCTCCAGATCCCTGGTGACATCCTACAGAAACATGCCCATGTACAACATGCACAAGTTTATTTTGGAGGTTGACATGCAATCTTGAAAGCATTAATGCCCAAAGGCATCAAGTGTTCTCAAGACCCTGTCCAGAGGCAAGGATATGGATATGGTTCTTTGAGCTCTTTATACAGCGCATTGCCAATTCCACCACCATTGAGTGGTGGAGGAGCTGAGGTTTTTGGAATCCTGGGTAGCCTGGCACTCGGTGCATGGTATCAAGCCTCTTGCTGACCGGAGGAACCATGAGCGGGGCCTCTCACATGCGGAGCATAAGATCCTGCAGGATACAATGCAATGGTAAGGTAGCCACCTCCTTTGTCATGGGAGGGTATTGGAGTATCTCCAACTCTTCTGCCGTCAGTTCCTTTTCTGAGGCTACTGTAATGGATTCCTGAAAAGTCATGTCCTTCTGGTGGGGACCGATGCGAAGGGTCCGAAGGGATGTCTGGGAGTTCTCGGGAATTGAGTGAACCTTCGTCAGATTCTGCAGAACTGGAATCAGAGTCTGTCAGGAAGCTGAAGTATCGGTAGTCTTGGGTTTGACCATGATGCTTCTTGAACTTCGAGGGTCAATGCCGATACCGAAGCTCAGAGGTATCAGAATCAAGAGCCATGGCAGTTTGAGACTGTTGGGTACCAGGGGTCAGTTCCAACTCAGGTATCGGTCTCAGGGGTTCAGACGATGTCGGGTCGAGGGCTGGCATCGGGGCTGATATCACTGGTAGTATGCTCAGTGCGGATGCCTGCACTCCTGGAGCTCTCAATGTTATGGGTACTGAGGCTACCAGGAGTGTGGCCAAACTCCTTGCGAGAGACAGCATGCGCTTGTCCATGGAGATGGCCGATGCCTGAGTTGAGCGACATATGGGGCTTTGAGCCACCGCCCCAGAACATGGAGCCGGTAGCTCTCCAGAAGTCGATGCCTCAGGAACCCCTCCTGTGGTTTGGAGGACAGATCCTCCCACTGGGGTTGTTTGGCTGGCCGATCTGCATCGGAAGCACCTCTAGAGGAGTCACAATGCTTATGTTGGGACTTCTCCTTGGTTTCGGTATCGTTCTTTGATGCTAATGACCTGGGAGCAGCCAGAGACTTTGACTTATTTTTATGTTTGGACTCGGAAGATACCTGAGATCCCTGCGAGGAAGTCGATGCCCTTGATGAAGTTGAAGCCACTGAAACAGAGTCCGAGTCGAACAATGATCCATACATGTTGGCTTGGTTTTTTAGGCCTCTCTTTCTCATTTGTTGACACAAAAGACAAGATTTGGGTTGATGATCAGGGCCCAAACATTTGAGACACCAGTCATGCTTATCAGTGACTGATATGGTACTGGCACACTTGGTACATTTTTTAAGCCACTAGTTGGCTTTTCCACGCCTTAAATAGTTGTCTTCAAAGTTGAAGAGAAGACTATGGAGGCCTAGAGGCCTAGTTTAGCGGTGAAACCCAAGTAAAAATGTAGATTAAAAAAATTATAAAAATAAAAAATGAAAATAAAAAATAATTATCGGGGCCGATGTCGGAATCGATGGAACAGGCAGCGATGGGAAGGCATGGCGTTCCACAAAAGGAGAACGTTTTCAGCAGTGTCAGGACTATACATCCTGCTGGCTCCACTGAAAATGAAGAACTGAGGAGAGGAATTAGGAAGGCAGGCATGCAGGCGCAATGGAGTGCTCCCAAAGGCTTTCCTATTGAATGCTGGGGAGTGTTCCCATGTGGACTCCGTTAGTGACGTTCACCCATATGTGAAGACTGCATTCCTGCTTGTTCCTGGAGATAAATAGATCAATTATTTTATTTATTGATAGGCCACCATTTGGCTAAAAATTAGTCAAAGCAGTTCAGAAAAATGAGTAGAAGCAGGAAACACAATTGACAATAAAACGCAATGGATAACAGGGTCTGTGGAATGAACAGTACAACAATTAAATTCCAAGGACAAAACATTTAAGCAGAGATATGAAAGGGAACAAGGGGAAAGGCCAAGATGCAACATCCTCTGATTAAAGAAATATCTTGGATCAATCATACCTGAATGCTTTCCAAAGAAGACAATTTTTGATACCTAATTTAAATTTTTTGGTGGAACTCTCCAGGTGTAGTTCAAAGGGGAGTGTGTTCCATAATGATAGGGCCAGGATGCTAAATGCCATTGTGAACATCATTTCATGTTTAAATTGGGATGGAGGGGGAATTGTTAAAAGATTGGACCAAGAAGATCTCAAAGAACGGCCTGAAAAGTAAGAAATAATTAAGGAAGAAAGATATGAAGGAGAGCCGCTATAGTAAATCCTATAAATAAGAAATAATTTTGTATTTGAATCTGCATGACACTGGAAGCCAGGACAGTTCCTTCAGGAGTGGTGAAATATGATCAAAAGCTTTGGCTCCATAAAGAATTCTTGCTTTAGTATTTCGGATAAGTTGTAACCTTCTGGTATTGTATAAAGCAACACCGGAAGGCAGGGAACTGCAATAATCTAGTCTATTACAAATAACAGCATGTATCAATGCAGGACCGAACCTAGCCCTGTGCGAGAGGTGCAGCAGCACAGGGCACAAGGGCTTGGGGGGGGGGGGGGGCGCATTTTGGCTGCCTTCTGTTGCCCTGCTGCCGCCAATTTTTCTTCTCTTAGCAGTGGCAGAGCAACAGCAGACAGCCGAAATGACCCCCTTAAACCTTTTCGAGGAACTTTAAACAGGTCTGGTCCCTCCCTCTGACGCGACATCAGAGCAGGGAGGGACAGATCTGCTTAAAGTGTCCGTGACTTGCACATCGGGCGCGCCTCCCCTCTCCCACCTCCGTTCAGCCACTTTCTGTTCTTGCCCTGCTGCCGGCACTGCTATGGAGAAAACAGGGCGGCAGCAGCAAGGTAAGAGCAGAAAGTGGCTGCTTGGAGGGGTGGGGGGCGGTGGCGCACACCCGGTGTGTAAGTCGCACAGGGCATGATTCTAGGTCGGTACGGCCCTGTATCAAAGTATTCAAATCCCCCCGATCTAAGCAAGAAGGCAGAGGTTGAACAAGCCTTAAAACAGCAAAGGAGTTTCTAACTGTCATAGAGCTATGGGGCTGGAAGGGAAGAGAGGATTCTAGTGGAACCCCTAAGATTTAATGTGGTTCTTAAAAAGTAGGGGTGTGTCTGCTAAAATGGGTTGAAATGCTGGTGAGGATTTCTTCCTGCTCACCAGATGGCCTCCAGGTTTGAAGCATTCAATTAGAGCCTATGAGATATGAAAGCCAGTCAGTGATAGTCTTAAATATGATAGTACATGCAGCTTGAAAAGGAGTCTCATGAATGATGTGTTATCAGAATTTGAATGTCATCTGCAAAAAGAAATGGACTAACTCGTAAAACCTAAGTTTTGAATGAAAGTGCACTAATGAGATAGAATATAATTATTCACCTGTTGCACAGAGACATTGCCAAATGCATCATTTGGACAGAACAGGAATGGAGTTGCGATGTACACAAGCACATGCAGAAAGTGTACGCATATATTGGCACCTGCCTAGGAGTAAGTGTAAGTTTGTGCATGAGGGTATTTGTGCTACTGGAGATAGTTCTAGGAGCCCATTTTATTAAGGCATATAGGCATCTATGTTGCTTTAATAAAATAGATGCATATTTGGAACTTTGACCTAGGCATCCTGTTATAAAATTATCCCTTATATATATGGCAAAGTGACACTGTGCAGTCTGGGCAAAGATAAGCATTCAGAGTTTTATTTTATGATGCAAAAGCAATAGATTTGAAATCAAGCATAATGCATTCAGATACAGTAGGTATTTCCCGATCTTCAGAGACTCAGGGGCCTTCTTACTAAAGGGCGCTATGGTGATGCACCTAATGTGCCAATAACGCTCAAACCATAGTTCATTAGGTACAACGCCATGGTGTTAATTGTCGTAGGGCATGGAAAGACTGTTCTCAACAGTTAACGTGGTGCATCCTGCTCTAACATGGCATGAAAATAGCGTGGGTGCACTTACCTCCACCTATGGAGGTAGTAGTAAGTGCACCCATGCTAATTGCTCACCTGCAGTTAGCACGGGTGCACTGACTGCAATGCGCTCACCCTGCCCACTCTCCACTTCAATCCACCTACTTGCAATCAACGCCCCATGGATAGTTAGCACCAAAATCCATCTGCACTGTCATGGCCCCATGCTAACTATTAACATGTGTCTCAGTGCACTTTTAGCACAGGTTAAAACCCGTGCTAACAGCTAATGTCTTTTAGTAAAAGGACTCCTTACAATCTAAGAGAGTAATTTTATAAAGCTGTGTTTAATGAATACACATTTTATTGCGCATTAATGCCACCTAATTTATAAAGTCAAGTACATGCACACCCGACTTACAAAATAGGAACATAAGAGGCGGGATACACGTGGCAAATCTAGGTACGATCACTTACACCAACCATAGGGATAATGTAAATGCCTACTCCGAGATTTTTCAAGAATGCATGTGAGTTATATTTCATAATTTATGCATGTAAATTTGCACTCCACGAAGGAGCCATAGGCTTGACATACATACATATAGAATAGCTATCAGCTAAAGTATGTGTGTAAAGACCCATTCACTTGCATAAATCACTGAACATGATTTACGTGCACTGATGACATATATCTTATGCAGCTTCTTATAAAATTACCCCCTAAGCTTGTATCTGCGGCAATGGAAGGATAAGTGACTTGTCCAATATCACAAGGAGCATCCATAGGATTCAAACCCTGACTTACCCTATTCTCCAGCCCATTGCTTGGACTACTAGGTCACCTCTCTACCCAAGCAACATAGCACTTTGGTGAGCAAAAAAAGTAACAATAGTTGTAATGTAAGACATATTCCTATTAGTGTGCATGTTATATTCTTAGGATTTGTCCTGTAGAAGTAAACAACCCCTTTCTGAAGAAAATCAAGGGGGGCTATAACTAAGTGCTAACAGAGAAGTGATTTTATTACTTCATTGAATCACAAAACTCAGAATCAGCAGAAAAGAAAGTATGGCTCAATACAGGTTCTCAATAAACGTTAACCCTGCTTTCTTTTCCCACCCACACAAAAAGGAATTTGGTTTTAAAAAAAACCCTCATTATTTGGCCTCAGCCCATTTCTGGGGTGTGTAATGCACTCAGTGCCAGTAATTGCTTCCATGCAATAGAAATGGTTCAAAGGCGTTTGTTATGATTATGCATGACATTTATATTGTATTTAAAACTCCAAAAGGGCTTGCACATGAAACTTCAATTACAGGTATTTTTTCTGTTATAGAAAATCTGAACTTACAGATGCAACTTTTTTAATGTAGTTACAAGAATAAAATGAAGAAGTCAAACAGCAAGAGAAGAAGGTATCCGCATAGGCAAGTGAAAACCAAAAGCGGAACCCAAGGAACAGGTAAATACCTGCGTGTAGGCCTGGTCCTTGGGTTCCGCTTTTGGTTTCCACAAGAATAAAATGGCCAGTACAACATTTCTATTCACAGTTGAAGCTCTATGAACTTCTGACCTCAAAGCATTTGTTTTGGTAGCTGAAAATGCAGCAAAGTACCTATTTTTGAGTTTCTACTTTGTTACGTCAATATCATACACATTATATATTGCTTAAATTTACATTTGTATAAATCAGAGCTACACCACAAGTACTGAAGTGATGGTGATTTGATTCCAATTTTGCTGGACTGTCCATATCACCTGTCATATCGGACTTCAGTCTATTGAAACATGTTTTATTGTCTCAGATAAGTCAAAGCATTCACGCAAAGTATGATGCAAACATAATGCTTTAAGGATATCCTGAAGGCCAACATGAATAACAACAATCCTAGCTCATAGAAATCTACTATCCAGGACTGCCCCAGATGTTGGAGGAGTCTCATGAGAATCTCAGCATTTTGAAAACCCATGACAGCAAAAGAAGGTGGGGAAAGTTGGTGTGGCAGAACACCGATCCCACTCAGAAACACATACTCAAGTTGTGGCAGAATCTGTCAATTAGAAGTTGGCACCTGAAAGAGAGAATAGTGCCCTTCTAGAAACCAATAGGTTGCATGAACCAAGGCAACATGGTTTTACCAAAGGTCAATCATGCCAAACAAATTTGATTAAGTTCTTTAACTGGATAACCAGAGAACTAGATAAGGGTATGCAATGGATGTGATATACCTAGATTTCAGCAAAGCTTTTGATACTGTTCCTCATAGGAGGCTTATCAATAAACTGAGCAGCCTGGGGATGGATCCGAAGATGGTGAACTGGATCAGAAATTAATTGACTTACAGATGACAGAAAGTGGCGGTAAACCTCTCTACACGTGAAATCTCTCTGGCAATCTAGGCCTGGATCTCTGCCTGTCTCTCTGACATTGTTGCTTGGATGTCTCACCGCCACTTGAAATTAAACATGGCCAAAACTGAGCTGCTAATTTTTCCCCCTAAACCCTCCTCTCCCATTCCTCCTTTCTCAGTCTCTGTGGATAACTCTCTACTCCTCCGTCTCCTCAGCTCACTACCTTGTGGTTGTCTTTGACTCCTTTCTCTCTTTCTCCACACACATCTAACTTACAGCTAAAACCTGCCATTTCTTTCTCTACAACATCAACAAAATTTGCCCATTCCTTTCTGAACACACTACTAAGACACTTATCCACTCCTTAGTCACCTCCCATCTAGACTATTGTAACCTACTCCTCCTGGTCTCCCTCTGAATCATCTCTCTACCCTTCAACACTCTGCTGCGCGGCTAATCTTCTGCCAGTCTCGTCATGCTCATATTATCCCTCTTCTCAAGTCACTTCATTGGCTCCCTATCTTTTTCCGCATCTAGTTCAAACTTCTCCTGCTGACCTATAAATGCATTCACTCTGCAGCTCCGCACTACCTTTCCTTTCTTATCTCTCCCTAAACCCCTCTTCGGGAACTCCGCTTTTCTGGCAAATTGCTTCTGTCTGTAACCTTCTCTTCTGTTCCTAAATCCAAACTTCACACCTTTCACACCTTGTTGCTCCTTATGCCTGGAACAAACTACCTGAGTCTAATGAACAGGGACTGTCTTTTACATGTGTCTGCAGCACTGCGTATGTCTTGAAGCACTATACAAATGTTCAGTAGTAGTAGGAACTCATGCGGAAGAAAGGAAGGCGAGTAGTGGTATGCCCCAGGGATCGGTCCTGGGACCAGTACTGTTCAATGCATTTGTGAGTGATATTGCAGAAGGATTGAAGGGAAAAGTCTGCCTTTTTTATTTATTTATTTTCTCTTATATACCGTGCTATTCTGCATCAGTGTGGTTTACATTGAACAAACTGAAATTACATTGAACAGGGCATTATAACTTGGAGATAACTATTTTACAGGGAACATGGGCTATGGAGGGTTAAGTGGCTTGCCAAAGACCACAAGGAGCACCTGTGGGACTAGAAACCCCAGTCCTTCCGGTCCAAGGTTGCTGTCCTCTAGTGGGATTTGAACCCCCGACCTTCCGGCCTGAAGTACCTTGCCCCAACCACTAGGCCACTCTTCCACTCCTCTACTTTTTGCAGATGATGCAAAAATTTGCAACAGAGTGGATTCCTCTGAGGGAGTGGACAACATGAGAAAAGATATACAAAAGCTGGAAGAATGGTCTAATGTTTGGCAACTAAGTTTTAATGTGAAAAAGTGCAGAGTCATGCAATTGGGATGCAGAAATCCAAGGGAATTGTATGTAATAGGGGGCGAGAGGTTGGTGTGCACGGACCAGGAGAAAGACCTCAGAGTGATTGTTTCTGTGGATCTCAAGATGGCGACACAATAAGCCAGAAAGATGCTGGGTTGCATACAGAGAGGAATAACCAGCAGAAAGGAAGAGGAATTAATTCTCCTGTACAAGTCATTGGTGAGGCCTCACTTAGAGTATTGTGTTCAGTTTTGGAGACCATATCTCACAAAGGATTTAAAAAACACACTTGAAACAGTTCAGAGGAAGGTGACCAAAATGATTTGGAGCCTGCACCGGAAGACGTATGAGAAGAGATTTAAAGACCTAAATATATATACCCTAGAGGAGAGGAGGGGCAGGGGAGATATAATACAGACATTTAAATACTTAAAAGGGATTATTGAACAAAGAAACCTTTTTCAAAGAAGGTGATGCTGTAAAACTAGAAGGCATAAAATAAAGCTGTAAGGAGGTAAACTTGAAAGCAACGTCAAGAAATACTTTTTCACAGAAAGGGTGTTGGATGTTTGGAATGCCCTCCCAAAGGAGGTGGTGGTGAAAATACAGTGACGGAATTCAAAATGGCATGGGACAGACAAAAGGATCCCTATAAAGGAAGCAGGTAAAATCAAAATAAATGTAACTATGTTACTATATCAGTTATCTTGGGATCTACAGATCCATAAATTAAGGAAAATACCCATCCTTCCCTGAGAGGGATTACTGATGATCATTACAACATCATAGGCAGTGCAATGGAAGGGATCTGCTCAACCTTTTGCACCATACAGCATCAGCAACTAGACAGCTTAGAGGGCAGGGGCTGGGAATGTTTGCTGGATCCCCACTCCCCCCAACTATAAAGGTATATAAGCAAATTATGTTGCATGTAGGTCATTGATCACAGCATTCCTTCACAGGCTACTAAATTGCCATGATGTGTTTGAAGAAGAATGTATTCTTTTTAAAAGAATGTCCCAAAACATGTTGCTGCTGTTAAGTGCCATCAAGATGGTGCCGACTCATAGCGACCCTCTGGATAGCTGCCCCTAAATTGTGTTTGGTCTTCTGCCAGGCAGCTAATTGCTGATAGAGTGGCATCCATAGCTCTGTTATTGTACTGATCCATTGCATTGGTGGTCTTCCTCTTTTGCATTGACCTTCAACTTTTCAAAGCATGATGTTTTTCTCTAATAATCTCTCTCTTTGCATGATGTGTCCAAAGTATGAAAGTCTAAATCCTGTCATCTGAGCTTCTAAAGAAAGCTTAAGTTTGGTCTAGTATTGACTGGTTTGTTCTTCAGGCAGTCCATGATATACAGAGCATTCTTCACCACCACCATAATTCAAAAGGTATCAATTTTCTTCCTGTCTATCTTTTTCACTGTCTTAACATTCACATCCATATGACGTTACCGTAATACCATCAAGTCTTCATACGGAGAGATACATCTCCGCTCTTGAGAATATTGTCTAGGTCCTTCATAGCTATTTTGCCATTAAGAATGCGTTGTCGGATTCATTTCTTTACTGATGAATTATTGATCCAAGCAGGTTAAAGTTATCCACTCTGGGGGTCATTCTGCACCACGAATAGCAGAGATGTACAGTCTGTCTGGACGTACATCCCCGCTATTTTCCCCCCTGCTGATCCTGGTGCAAAGGCTCCCAGTACGTACAGCAGTGTTGTATGAGGAACCTGTGACTGGGGCGGGAAGGGGCGGTCTGGAGGCGGAGCGAGAGCAGGGCGTGACCCCGGATGTACAGGGCCGATCCTGAGGTCAACCCTGTACGTCAGGGCTTGGCCTTTTAGACAGGGGACTTATTCCACCTCAGAGGTGGACTAAGTCTCCCTGGACATGGGGTGACAGTGGTGGCCAGTGGCAACAGACAAGTGAGGGGTGCAGAAGCATCCCCGTAGCCTGACCCTGGCCATGGGAGCCCGGATCGTGGGTCAGGCTGCGGGGAAATGAGTTTTTTGGCAGCAGCTGCTGATTGCAGCTCCTGAATGGAGTCGCGGTTCCATGCGACAGGATGCCTTGGCACTGTGGCTCCATTCAGGAGCCTGGCTAAGTTAGCTGGACAGATGATGGATGTGCAGCCGATCAGAATTGAGGCCTGGCCTGCAAGTCCAGGCCAGTAGACCAGATTCTGATCCTGCGGCACATCTAGCCCCGCGGGATCAGAAACGGGTGCTACCTCTGCATGCTCCGATTTTGACTGGCTGTACAGGGGCAGGACGTCTACAACAGAATTAGCCCCTATTTCTATTTTTTCTCCATCAATGATGAACTTATTGATTTTGCCAGTTGTCAGAATCCTTGTCTTATTCACGTTAAGGTGCAGGTCCATTTTAAGACTATTTATTTGATCTTGAGAAGCAAATGTTTCAGATTGTCTTCACTTTCAGCCAGCAACGTGGGTCATCAGCATAGCGAAGGTTGTTGATGAGTCTTCCACCAATCTTAATACCTTGGCTGTCTTCATACAGTCTGCTTCTCTGATGATTTATTCTGCATATAAATTATACAGGTAGGGGGAAAGCATGCAGCCTTGTCGTACACCTTTAGTGATTTTAAACCATTCTGCTTCTCCTTCTTCCGTTTAAACTGTTGCAACAACTCTAGCATTATCTGCACAGAAGAAAGGCCTGACAATCTACTTCCGTATCTTACCATGAAGACCCAGTGGATAGCCAAAACATGGTATATCATTATTAATGGGAAATAGCATAGTGTTGGAAAGTATATTGTTCTGCCCCTACAATTATGTTCATGCTTTCATTGTATTATTTATTGTTGCCAGTTGGGCAAGCAGCTTCATGCTTGTTGTAATCCTTGCTCCTATAGGCTTAACAGGTCCATGTGACCCATTCCCTCCAGTCTCCTTAATACCTACCTGGCTTCATGCCTTATTACAGGTTGTAATATGTGATCCCATTGGGCTATTAAAGCTTCCTTTGCATTTTGGGTAATTTCCCTGCACCCCTCTCTTCAGGACAGACTCTCCATTTTGTGGCAGGGAGCAAAGCTCTACAGTCCTCTCCTTTTCACTTCTTCCCCTTGGATTTACCTCACCCTTTTACCAATTCAGTTCAACTCAGTTCATTTCATTTCAACTAAATGCATCTATTCATATTTTATATGTTCAATTTTTGCAACAGTTTAACCTGCTCCTGTTGTATTCATTCAGACATCTCCATAATCCATCTTTAGCCATAATTCAGATGGATCTGGTTTGCTACATATCTAACCAGGAGTGTAGAACCTCTTGATTCAGCTTCTGCAGTAAGTCATATAATCTACTTATTACAATAAACAGTTGAATAAGAGACTGGGTTTTTTCTTGAATGTGAATTGGTTTAACTGCCTGTGTAGTATTGTATCAGGAAAGATAGCATATGCAACATATATCCAAACTTTATCCATTCCTTCTATTTTATGATTTCTGTCAGGCATAAATGAGAGGAAACTATTGTCCAGTGGAAGAAAGCAACTGACGGAGCTTGCATTTGTGACCATGCACTCAGTTTGTTTGGGTGCCTGAAAGCTTTTTGGGACTGCAAATAGCTCGTGCATGTATATACCTATGAATTAACATGCATACAACCAATTTGCATATTTAAAAAATGTTTCAGTATGCATACAATGTGCATATTCAAAACAAATGTTTGAAAAAACATAAGAAAATCAAGAACATCTTTGAAAACACAAGCATGAGACAAATATTTTTTGGCTGTGTACATCCCTAATAACTGAATACCTTTCCTCCAAGGTAACTTTTTCTATTCATACTCAGCAATGAAAATTTCCTTTTAGAAACACATCTAAGCTCAAGGGTGTCCAACTCCAGTCCTGGAGAGCCACAATCCAGCCTATCTTTCAGGATGTCCCTAATGAATATTCATGAGATATATTTGCCAGCTTTCTTTGAAGCAGTCCTTCCAACCAACATAAGCATTTCTGCATCTCTCACAGCAGAACTCTAAAGGCACACTGGAAAAATTAGTATACCCTCCCTTCGTATTTTGCTCTTGAAACCAATAGGAAAAACATTCTGGGGGACATTTTATAAGGAGGCACCTCGAAGAAGCCAGCATAAAATTATGCACATTAATTTAATGGGACCTACTTTCACTGTGGGAATGAATAGGGATGGAGTTTGGGCACAGCTCACATGTATGCATGTTGATTATAGAATACTATAATTTATGCATGTACTTACTAAATGTAGGCGCAGTCATTTACACCAGCTCTAGGCCTGGTGTAAATGATCATGCCCTAAATTATGGCATGTTTTGGCCACTTACGCTAGTATTTTATAAAGACAAGTAGGTGTCCACTTTTCTTTATAAAATAGGCACATTTTGACTCCTTAAATTAGGTGCCTTGTTCCTCATGGGAGGCATATAAATAAACTGAGTGGCCTGGGGGTGGGCCCCAAAGGTAGTCAACTGAATATGACAGAGAGTAGTGGTAAATGACATTAATTCAGAAGAAAGAAAGGTGATAGTGGAGTGGAGGAGTGGCCTAGTGGTTGAGGCAAGGTACTTCAGGCCGGAAGGTCAGGGGTTCAAATCCCACTAGAGGACAGCAACCTTGGGCTGGAAGGACTGGGGTTTCTAGTCCCACAGGTGCTCCTTGTGGTCTTTGGCAAGCCACTTAACCCTCCATAGCCCATGTTCCCTGTAAAATAGTTATCTCCAAGTTATAATGCCCTGTTCAATGTAATTTCAGTTTGTTCAATGTAAACCGCACTGATGCAGAATAGCACGGTATATAAGAGAATGTAAATAAATAAATATAGTGGTGTGCCTCGATAGTCATTCCCGAGGTTGATTCTGTTGAGTATCTTTGTAAGCAATATTTCCGATGGGATAGAAGGGAAAATTTGCCATTTTGCAGTAATACAAAGATCTGCAAAATGAGAAGTGATGTACAAAAACTAGAAGACTGGTTGAATACTTGACAGTTTATCTTTAATACGAAGAACTGCAGAGTGGGGTATCAGAGATGTAGTAATCCAAGGGAGATGTATGCAATAGGAGGGGAGATGCTGATGAGCATGGACCAGGACAGAGACCATGAAGTGACTGAGAATCTCAAGGTGGCGGCCAAAACCAGAAGGATGCTAGGCTCCATAGAGAGGGGCATAACCATCAGGAAGAATGAGGCAATAATGCCCCTGTACAAGATACCGGTAAAACCTTACTTGGAGTATTGTGTTCACTACTATAGACATAATGAGGCTGGAGTTGATACAGAGGAAACAACCAAAATGGTAAGAGGTCTCCATGAGAATGAGACCTTATGAGAAGAGGGTGGAGACCCAAAATATGTATACCCTAGAGAAGAAAAGAGACAGAGGAGATATGATGTAGAGCTTTAAATACCTGAAAGGTATTATAGAACAAACAAGACCTTTTTCAAAGAAGGGAAGGCGCTAGAACCAGAGAACATGATAATAAGGCTACAAGGTGGCAGAATCAAAAGCTGCATCAGGAAATATTTCTACATGGAAAGAATGGCGGATGCATGGAATGACCTCCCAAAAGAGGTGATGGAAGCACAACCAGTGCTGAAATTCAAAAAAGAGGGGGATAAACACAGTGGATCGCTAAAAGGCAAGAAGATAAGACATGCCATACTGGGTCAGACCAAGGTCCATCAAGCCCAGTATCCTGTTTCCAACAGTGGCCAATCCAGGTCACAACTACCTAGCAGGTTCCCAAGGCCACAGGTTCCACAATGCTCGTCCTGGGGTAAGCAGTGGATTTCCTGGGTCCTCTTTAATCATGGTTTATAGACCTTTCCTCCAGGAACTTGTCCAAATCTTTTTTTAAACGAGCTACACTAACAGCTTTTGCTACATCCTCTAGTAACGAATTCCAGAGTTCGATTACGTGTGAGTGAATAAATTTTTCCCTTATTCTTCTTAAATGGGTTATATTGAAGCTTCATTGTGTGTCCTCTAGTCTTTTTACTTTTTGATAGCATAAACAACCAATCTACATTAAACTGTTCCACTCCATTCGTTAATTTATAGACCTCTATCACATCATCCCTCAGCTGTCTCTTTTCCAAGTTGAAGAGCCCTAACCTTTTAAGCCTTTCCTCATAGGGTATTCTTCCATCCCCTTTACCAGTTGGTGGCTCTTCTCTGTACCATCTCTAAATCTTCTATATCCTTTTTAAGATACAGCGACCAGAACTGCAAACCGTATTCAAGGTGCGGTTGCACCATGGAACGATACAGAGGCATTATAATATCTTTTGTTTAATTCTACATAAGAACATAAGATATGCTATACAGGGTCAGAACAAGGTCCATCAAGCCCAGTATCCTGTTTCCAACAGTGGCCAATCTAGGTCATACATACCTAGCAGTTTCCCCAAAAGACACAGGTTCCAGAATGCTTGTACTGGGTCAAGCATTGATATCCTGGGTCCCTTCTTAATAATGGTTTATGGACCTTTCCTCTAGGAACTTGTCCAAACCCTTTTTAAACCCAGCTACACTAACAGCCTTTACTACATCCAGAGTTTGATTACACGTTGAGTGAAAAAATATTTTCTTTTATTAATCTTAAATAGTTTACCCTGTAGCTTCATTGCATAACCCCTAGTCTTTCTATATTCTGATAACGTAAACAATTGATCTACGTTTTCCCGTTCCACTCCGTTCATTAATTTATAGACTTCTATCATATCTCCTCTCAGCCGTCTCTTTTCCAGGTTAAAGAGCCCTAACCTTTTTAGCCTTTTTTCATAGGAGTATCCTTCCATCCCCTTTACCATTTTGGTGGCTCTTCTCTGAACCTTTTCTAATAACGCTATATCCTTTTTAAGATACGGTGACCAGAATTGCACACAATATTCAAGGTGTGGTCTCACCATGGAACGATATAGAGGCATTAAAATATCTTTTGTTTTATTTTCCATTCCTTTCCTTATGATACCTAGCATTCTATTTGCTCTCTTGGCCGCCGCTGTACACTGGGCAGAGGGTTTTAACATGTTATCCACAATGATGCCTAAATCTTTTTCCTGGTTGGTGGTTCCTAATGTGGAACCTTGCATCTTGTAACCATAGTTTGGGTTGTTCTTCCCTAGGTGCATAACTTTGCACTTGTCCACATTAAATTTCATCTGCCATTTGGACACGCAGTCTTCCAATTTATCAAGGTTCTCTTGCAATTCTTCACAATCCTCTTGTGTTTTAGCAACTTTGAATAATTTTGTGTCATCTGCAAATTTGATCAGCTCACTCGTTATTCCCATTTCCAGGTCATTTATGAATATGTTAAAAAGCAGTGGACCCAGCACAGATCCCAGCGCTACTTTTTTCCATTGCGTAAAGTGGCCATTTAACCCTATTCTTTGCTTTCTATGTTTTAATCAGTTCCTGATTCACAATACTACACTGCCTCCAATACCATGACACCAAGAGTCTCTCATGAAGGACCTTGTTAAATTCTAGATACACTATATATCAACCCTCACCTTTGTCTACCTGTTTATTCACACCATCAAAAAATATAACAGATTTGTAAGACAAGACCTTCTTCAACTAAATCCATGTTGGCTTTCTCCCATTAAACCATGACTATATACATGATCAGTAATTTTATTCTTTATAATGGTTTCTACCATTTTGCAAGGATGGAGCATTTCAGCTAAGAAACCATGGAAAAAGTAACCTGCACTGCACAAGAGGTACAGCTCCCAAACAAAACATGCTGTGTGGTGCAGTTGGGATAGATGTACCTGTGGCTGGGCTTTCTTTCTGTTCGGTGGGGAATCCTGGGCTGTTGCAGAAAACAGCAGCCTTGCTAGGTTCCACAGACATCTGCGGGCTTAATCAAGTGTGCTATGTTTGAGGATTGATGAAAACGAAAGGTATGAGAAAAATAAACCTACTATATGGCACATACAACCCCCTCACTACAAAGGCATGGGGAAAGTAAATCTGCACTGTACCGCAGATTCTGCCCTAGTAACCCTACTGGGCAGACTAGATGGACCATGCCAGTCTTTATCTGCCATCTACTATGTTACTATGTAAACACCGCTGTTTACATGTGTAAATGATGTACAAGCCTTCTAAAATGAACTCCTATATCTCTTAAAACATAAGTTAACATGTTTCCAGCCATAAACTTCAGGTTTAACATTTATTTACCCCATTTTTTACCCTCTTTCTATAAAATACCCAAAATGGGTCAGATTACTCATTGCCATCCTCATTGTGTTTGGAGATCTCCTATTGAAACTAGGCTAAATTTAAAACCTCTCTTCCTTGCTCAAGTCTTCTGAGACTATGTTGTGCTTTGTGAGGCTTGGTGATGACTAGTGCCAACACGGACAGCTAATTTTTTTCTCATTTCCCTCTTTAGCTGTTTCTTAGTTATTATTAGACTATTTTTACTATTTTAAATGTATTTAACTATGTACTTAGTTATTTTTGTGTTTCTGTCATCATGTCATTTTGGGGGCTATGTTTGAAGTCTTATTCGTAATTTCCACATGTGAAATCAGGCATTTACACATGGAAATGGCATGCACATCAAAATGGAACAGAGCCAAAGGAAAAAAGCGAAAGCAGACTTTTGCAGTGGAACAAGTTGCGTAGCAAAGGAGCAGAAGGCGACCATGAACAAGAAAAATACTTTATTACAAAACCCAATTTTGCCAAACTTGGCCAAGTCGGGCTTTGCAATAACGTATTTTTCTTGTTCATGGTCTCCTTCCACTCCTTTGCTACACATGCACATCTAAATGGCAATTTAAAAGGGTTGGGCTTACATGTGGATGTCCTTACTACATAGAAGTTGCAAGAAGGTGTGTCAGGGAATGATTAGGGAGTTGCCTGGGTGGGTCAAAAAATATACAGTGGAACCTCGGTTTTCGTGATTAATCCGTTCGAAAAAGTCTGACTAAAACTGAATGTATGAAAACTGAAGCAATATTTCCCTTATGAAATAATGTAAATCCAATTAATCTGTTCCAGACACCCAAAAATATTAACAAAAAATACATTTTATAGATAATAACTATATTTTTACATACAGAAAACAGTGAGAAATAAATATAAATGACTAATGAAATGGATAAATGAACATTTAACATCATTTTTACCTTTATTGAAGACTCTTGTTGGCATATGGAAGACAGTCAATCAGCAAGAGAATCAAAATAAAGAAAATCCCACTTCTGGCCACATGATGGTGCTCCATTTTCAACTGTACGAAAACCGAGACAAGGTACGAAAACTGGGACAAAATCTTGACGGAAAAAGTCAACGAAAACCGAATCGTACGAAAACTAGGGCATACAAATAAAAGGTTTGACTGTACGTATAATTCCCATTTCATATAGGGATACACATGTATGACCAAAATTGTCAGTGCTGGGATTTACTTCTTCTCCCTGCTGTAGTTAAGTTTTTAAAAGGTGCTTGTTTCAGTGAGTCTTTTACAGGAGGAAGTAAGGAGATTATTCTCCTTCATCCTCTGTTGTTTTTTCCTTTCCCTAAATTCTAATTAAATTAACACAGCAGCCTCTGTAGTTATATGGTGGCATTCACATGTTTAGCTTTGCAAAATGGTCCACATACACGTGGACGCACCTGTGTATCCCCTATTGATTTTTTCCCATGTGTAGATTCCTAAAATGGCTTTTTCGGTTCCTCATATCAGCACATACAAGTGTACTCCTATAGCTTCTTAGTCATATTTTAGGAAAGGCTCCACATTTAGCAGAGCCTTTTCTAAAATACCACCATGATGGATAACATTGTGATCTCAACTTCTCAATTCCGATCTCCACATAGTATCTAAAATAAGTCTTTTTATTTGTTATTTATGCTGTGCAAGCATGCTTACCCACAGCTGCCTTAAAAATGGCTCAATCAGACTCATTCTAAAAGGTTCCAACCTAGACTCTAAAGACCTATCTTGTTACTGACCAATTACCAGCCTATATTTCCTAGCTAAAATAATTGAAAAGGTAGCATTCATACAACTACAAGACTACATCAAAACATACCACCCACTAGATACCCAGCAGCATAGTTTCAAACAATATCACGGTGTAGAAACACTAATCACCTCCCTATTTGACTAAATCTTGAAGGGAATTCAGAATCAGCAACAAGGATTCATCTTAATATTCCTCACTATCCAGGCTGCATTTGACTCTGTATCAACCATTTAAAAGAAACTGGAGTACAGGATTTTGCTTTAGAATGGTTCTGCTCCTATCTAACCGGACACAAGCAGCATGTCAAAGTAGGATCCATCAAATCATCATCGTTTAAACTATCCCAAGGCGTCCTACAAGGTTCAGCGCTATCCTCCTTCTTATTCAACATTTATCTACAGCCCCTCTGTCACATCATTCAAGTTCATAATATTTTGTACCATCTCTACGCAGACGACATTATGATTTACGCGCCATTCTCCACAACAAAAACTTGCTACACTCCCATAATCAACTGTTTTAACACAATATCCAACTGGTTATCACAGCACCAACTTCAAATAAATCTCAAAAAGGTGGAAGTTCTTTTTATCACATTCTCACCACCCCCAGTTCTAAAAGTCAACAATGCGGAGCTGGAAGTCAAAGCCGAGATCCAATACCTTGGAATTACAATTGATCAATGATTTACCCTACAGACGCACTTCAATAGAACTACTAGAATGATCTACAAAAAGATCAAAACCTTACAACATTTATGTTCACTAACTGAAGCACATGATTTCCGTACAGTATTTCAGGCAATGATATTCCCGCACCTAGCCTTTTGCAATATAATTTATCATGGTATATCTTACTGCCCGAAATATATCTTATGCCATTACAAATGGTCCAGCATACTTCAGCCAGAGTCCTAGAAAGTGCTTCCAGGGGAGATCATATAACACTGGCTCCCCTCTCCCTTGGTTGCCATATCAAATACAAAATAATAATATCTGTTTTCAAAATCCTTCATGCTATGTCTGCCAAGTACCTACAGAACATTCTTCAAAAAGTTCCAGAAAATAGAACTAGATAATGCACTCAAAACACCTTAAATGTGCTGTAGTGATGAAAGCTCTCTGGAAGATATGGAACTTGAAGAAAATCCTGATTTCCCCTTTGAGGTGAATGGCAGTGCACACATGCAGGGGAATTATAAGCCAGATCAGAGGAAAAGTCAGCTCCCTGCTAAAGTCAGGCCACACCCTAGCTCAGGGGTGGAGACAGGCTTCCCTGCTGATTGATCACACAGGTGCAGAGAACAGGGAATGCCCAGTAGGCAGCAGTGTTTAAAACCACGAGCAGAGCAAAGCAAAACAGACACAGGAAGAGTCAAGGGAAGAAGCACTGACTCAAGGAACACAAGAGGCACAGACGCAGGAGATACGGATATAGCAACAGAAGGGAGAGGAACAGGTGAATGGAGGAGAGGTGGACGTGGAGGAAGGAACAGGAACAGCTGTTGGAGTTGGAAAGGTGAGAGAGGAGAGAGAGAAGCTGAAGCTGTGCTTAGCTGGAGGAGAAAGCCAGAGGAAATCTCCCAAGGAAGCAGCTACCTAAGAGGGACTGGAGAAGGCTGCATTTCAGAGCCTGGAGGAACCCAGGAGGAAAGAAATCAGCGTTTGTCTGAGGAAACATCCCCAAGGTAAAGCCAGCAGTTTCATTACTCATAATTCAGCAGAGAGACAATTTGCCAGTTTTAAAGGTCAGGAAGCTAAGTTCTCACCGTCTACTGTTAAGAAGTGGGTAGAGAGTTTTTCATATGAGAAAAGCCATAGCCCTGATAAAAGCACAGCCTTTGAAACTCCAAAGCTAGAAGCATTAAGAAAGCTGTTTTCTGAGGAAAAGGTTCACTCCCCTAATCTAAAGGTGCCTGTACAGGCTGAATTGCTGTGGAACCAATTTCAGGAGTTCTTGAAAGAGAGAAAGTTTGAGAAGGCTTATAATCCTGAGAGAGATACTGTTTGCCCTGATGCTATTGAAGGAATGCAAGTAGATACTTGTTTGCCTAATTGTGAATGTGACCCCATTCCAATGGACTGTTCTTTATCTCTAAGAGAAGATTCTGCAGGGTTGAATAGGAACTGAGAATCTGTGAAACCGTATAGGAAATAAGGGCAGTTCCTGCTTTGAGCTGAGGAAAGCTAAGTCTGTGTTTCACTGAGTTTTATTACTTGCTGAAGTTAAGAAGCAGTGCTGTGGAAAAGTTTGCTTTCAAAAGAGAAACCACAGCTGTTATAAGTTTACCTGTGTTGCTGTTAATCGACCACACGGGGCAGTCCTTGGTGTGAGTGTGTGTGAGAAGCAGAACAGCTGAACTGTGGAAAAGGTTTTGTTACATCATTCTTATTATCCTGATTTCATCTTTATGTTGGAGATGTATCCTTCTGCCTTTGTTGTGTACTGAACTTTGAATGCCCTGGAAATCCCCACAATAAATTTTCTTGCTGCCTTACAACCACCGACTCAACTACATTTGTCCTTCAAGAGTAAAAAATCACTACAAGTCCCAGAATACCCTGGGGCTTCAAAGGGAACTTTATTCAAAGGAGGACATATAAGGCTGTTTCCAGCTTGTAAGCCCTTGGGCCCAAGTGGAGGCGTCGCAGTGCCCATTGAAACACTATAATGCAACCAGACAACCTGCTCATGAGCCTTCTCTTTGTATGCACCTTGCCTCTGGAACAACCTCCCTATAAAACTGAGGAACATAGATGACCTCACTCACTTCAGAAAGGAACTAAAAACTCTACTCTTCAAAGAACATTTTGATGATAAACATAACGATGACTTTAACTGCAACAT
This sequence comes from Ichthyophis bannanicus, assembly GCA_033557465.1. NCBI lineage: Eukaryota > Metazoa > Chordata > Amphibia > Gymnophiona > Ichthyophiidae > Ichthyophis > Ichthyophis bannanicus. The sequence goes on from CM066032.1 coordinate 797,439,188, forward strand.
CTCCTCGGTAGATCATCCTACAAATTTCTCCTCACTCAAATCAAGTGGGACAATAAGCCCCCAAATCCAGATTATTTAAATGGAACACCTAACCAAATCTTAAACTACCATTATCCTTTGCACCCAAGCGCCACCTTATAATCCACAATCATGTATGTAGGTTAATGTTAATTGTTATAGCCACTCTACACCCCTTGTGTTAAATGTTTTGTTTCATGTTAACATTCCCTGTTTTATGTAATGTTCTAAAGTCTAAGTTTAAATTCTTCCATGTAAACCGCATTGACCATCAGAAATGTGGTATATAAATAATACTAAATAATTTAAGTAAATTAATTAATCAATATGGTGTTTCTGTTATTGCTTTGTATTCCCTCTTAATATTGTAAACCACCTTGTTATATATCAAGTTCTAATAAAGAAACAATAAAAAATACAGAATCATATTATAATTACAGTATAACCGGCATCAGTGACATATATGACATAAACACACATATTAAGAAATATCCTAATGATAAGCTAACTCGGTATTCCACCGGTATGTGCAACAATAGCTTAGCAGAAGGCAGCAGAAGACAATGAACCCCACTATATGCAGAACTTTCTATACTGAAAACAAAAAAACAGGAAGGAATGGTCCTAACTGTTCTGTTAATATATAAAAACAAAACAAAGAAAACCATGGATAAAGAAAATTCATAGCAATTTGTACCAACAGGATTTACCTCAGCAATATGTGAAAGTGGAACTGAAAGCAGCCTGAAGGACCCTTCTTGCAGAGACTGCATCTGCTGAGACCCACTTATCCACTCTCTAGTGCAGTGGTTCTCAACCCAGTCCTCAGGGCCCATCTAGTCAGTCAGGTTTTCAGGATAACCACAATGAATATGTATGAGAGAAATTTGCATGCACTGCCCCATTATATGCAAATCTCTCTCATGCGTATTCATTGTGGTTATCCTGAAAACCTGACTGACTAGGTGGGCTCTGAGGACTGGGTTGAGAACCACTGCTCTAGTGCAAGGATCTCCAACTCCAGTCCTGGAGGGCACCAAACCACTCAGGTTTTCAGGTTGTCCCTTATGAATATGCATGAGATAAATTTGAATACTATGGGAGCAGTGCATGCAAATATATCTCATGCATAATCGTTATCCTATTACACAAAACACTCCTAGAGAAAGAAAAACTCTTTAAAGCAAATCACTATAAAAAATTATTAATCAAGCTTTGACAGTTCACATAAGCAAGCAAATATTCAAACTTTACAATTAGGGAGAAAAACACTTCAAGACAAGGTCTCATCCACTATGTGGCAACAATTGGTCATAGGGGAATAGAGAGCTCAACATCATAGGCTATACAAAAAACTCCCCATTAAATATATTCCTATAAATGTCTAAAGCTCATACAGCTCTACAAAGATCTTTGTTTCGCTGTAAAACTGGCTTCTTCAGGAGCAGAAAACTAAACCAGAAAAAATTCTGCGCAGGCTTCCTGAAGAAGATTGTTTTACAGCGAAACAAAGATCCTCATAGAGCAGTGTGAGCTGTATTTGTAGCAGAACGAGCTATGTTAGAAATGCTTGATATTAAGAGAGATAAAACCGAGCTGTGACTAAGTTGTACGAAGAAATTTAATGGGCCACATCGTGGTGTTTGTGTGGAGTAATATTTGCCATTCAGCATTCAGATAAATAAATGGTTGAAGGTATTGTGTGAGAGCATTTTCTGTTGCCCTATTTACCCTGGTTGTTTGATTTGCAAGTTCTTCGCTTCGGCAGACAATTGGTAGTTCCTGCTTGAACTCAAAATTATGCCATTCTAAATTGTATCTTATGAAATTTTCAGCTTCATTCAATGTTGAACATTTGTCTTATATTATGTAAAAGCATTGGGTATTATTTAGAGATCCTTTTAAATAACCAGCGATTGTTAGGTATTTATAAAATTGTGAGCTTTAGGAATGTTTTGCTTGAACTGTGTTTTGTGTAATAGGATTGTGTGACTCCTAGTGTGCATATTCATTAGGGACAGCCTGAAAATTTGAATAGTTTGGTGCCCTCCAGGACTGGAGTTGGAGACCCCTGCTCTAGTGCCTTGTGAAGGTATGTACTGTATTTACCCTTAAATAAACTACTCTGGCAGACTTACTCTGTCAGCATATGACCATTTTTTGCACAAGAGATAGATATGACTTTGGCAGCAGAGATACCCTTTTCACACAGGAGGAATTTCACGTGTTTTCTTGTAAGCTTCAGGGATATACAAACATATCCACCTGGCAATAGTAGTATTAGAAAGTGGTTATCCTTCCTACCAGCCCCAAATAGTGTTTTTCAAAAGAACTTTTGACATCTAAAGAATGGAACTTCCTTTTCTTAGAGTTCTAAGATGCTTAATTGAATGTAGAAAGAATTATTTCTTAGTTATATGGAAAGCTGAGTCCATTTTGTTAAAAAACAAAAGAAAATATGGAAAAGTCTTTAACACAGCCTTGTCTTCAAAAGTTTAAACAAAAAGGTGTCTATGAGGATAAGGCTTTCAATCTGCATGCTCTTCATGCTGAGAAACTGGTAACTTAAAATAGTCCCTGAATGATAAAAAATACATATACGTGTGTGTGTGTGTAATAATGTTGACGCGGAGGCCGATTCAGAGATGGGACGTCCAGCTGGTAGCTGGTGAATGTACAGGACCCTGACCTGAATAGGCCCTATACGCCCACCACATAGCCACTCCCCTGCTCTGCCTCCATCCTGCCCCTCTCGCCCCTGTCCAGTGCTCCCCGCACAGCGGCCCTGTACATGTGGACAGCCTGGTAAGTTGAATACGGTTCCTGTGAATAGCAAGAGTTGCATGTCCAACCCAGGCGTACAGCCCTGCTATTTGGGGATCAGAATGACCTCCCTAACTGGTTTAAACAGAAGTTCCATAAAGGCATTTAGTAGAATAATCAAATTCCATGAAAGCAGAGGTTGAAAAACCTTGACTAAAGTCTTCTGTTACTTTAAAGAACCTTATTGTACCCAGAGGTGAAGATATTACTTTACCTTTCATCGTTCTTCCAATAATAGAGATTACAACAACATATACCATCAGTATACTAATGGTAAATCTACGCCTTGGAAATTTAAAAATATCAAGAATGAGGCTTCTGAAACCCCTGTATATTTTCTCTTACACCAGTGTGCAAACATTTGTAGACAGTAATGTATGCTGTTAGTAGAGTTTCCGCTAGCTTAGAGGAGATGCATATCACAATCGGAGCAACCCTTCTCTTTCACTGCATTCCTCTCAATATCTAAGCTGTTAGATTTATAAATCAAGAGTCAGAACCTCTTACTGGACCTTTTCTTGCCATCATCTGTGACTTAAAAGAAGAAAGAAAGCAACAGATCCAATATATATGTCTATCGCAGATGTCCGAGTCAATAAGAGGCCATTTGCTTTAGTCATCCTTATTTTGACTAACACTATGCAGAGCATTACCAATGGAGAAATAATGTAAAAAAACAAAACTGCTTGATTTTGAGCCACGACATCTGTATCTATGTTTAACCTCTTTAATATTACTACTACTACTACTGAACATTTCAATAGCACTACAAGACGTATGCAGCGCTGCACAGACACATGTAAAAAGACAGTCCCTGCTCATCAGAGCTTACAGTTTAGTCAAGGCAGACAACACAGTAGCTGAATACATGGGAGACATCTAGGGGGAATGGTAAGAAACACAAAGGAGATCAGGTGAGTCAGATCCGAAAGCAGCAGCAAAGAGGTGAGTTTTCAGCCTGGATTTGAAAAGGGTCAGAGAAGGCGCCTGACGTAGTTTGTTCCGGGTATAAGGAGCAGCAAGGTGAAAGGAGCAAAGTCTGGAGTTAGCAGCAGAAGAGAAGGGCACAGATAGAAGCGATTTGCTAGAACAGAGTTCCCAAGGAGGGGTGTAGGGAGAGAAAAGAGAGAATATAAAAGCATAACATATGCCATACTGAGTCAGACCAAGGTCTATCAAGCCCAGTATCCTGTTTCCAACAGAGGCCACTCTAGATCACAAGTACCTAGCAGTTTTCCCAGAAGATACAGGTTCCAAAATGCTTGCATTGGAACTAGCAGTGGATTTCTCGGATCTCCTTTATTAATGGTTTATGGACCTTTCCTCCAGGAACTTGTCCAAACCTTTTTTAAACCCTGCTACACTAACAGCCTTTACTACATCCTCTGGTAACAAATTCTAGAGTTTGATTATGCGTTGAGTGAAAAAATATTTTCTCTTATTAGTCTTACGTATATGGGTTACACTGTAGCTTCACTGCATGTTCCCCAGTCTTTCTAGTCCCTAGTCATTTTGATGGCATAAACAATCGATCTACGTTTACCTGTTCCACTCCATCCATTAATTTATAGACCTCTATCATATCTCCCCTCAGCCGTCTCTTTTCCAGGTTGAAGAGCCCTAACCTTTTTAGCCTCTCCTCATAGGTGTATCCTATGAGGAGAGAGGAAAAGTAATGAGGAGCTGCAGAGTGAAAACACTTGTAGGTCAGCAGGAGAAGTTTGAACTGGATGCGGAAATGGATAGGGAGCCAATTAAGTGACTTGAGAAGAGGGGTAATATGAGCACAACGAGGCTGGTGGAAGGTTAGCTGCGCAGCAGAGTGTTGAACAGATTGAAGGGGAGAGAGATGATTCAGAGGGAGACCAGCAAGGAGTAGGTTACAATAGTCTAGACGGAAGTGACTAAGGAGTGGATAAGTGTCTTAGTAGTGTGTTCAGAAAGGAATGGGCGAATTTTGTTGATGTTGTAGAGAAAGAAACGACAGGTTTTAGCTAGCAGTTGGATGTGTGCAGAGAAGGAGAGAGAAGAGTCAAAGATAACCCCAAGGTTGTGAGCTGAGGACAAAGGGAGGAGTAGAGAGTTATCCACAGAGACAGAGAAAGGAGGAAGGGGAGAGGAGAGTTTAGGGGGAAAAATAAGCAACTCAGTTTTGACCATGTTCAATTTCAAGTGGCCAAGAGACATCCAAGCAGCAATGTCAGAAAGGCAGGCAGAGATCCGGGCCTGGATTACAAGAGAGATTTCAAGTGTAGAGAGGTAGATCTGGGAGTCATCAGCATAAAGATGATACTAAAAGCCAAGGGAAGAGAGAAGTGCACCAAGGGACTGGGTACAGAGATAGAAAAAGAGTGGACCGAAGATCGATCCTTGGGGTACACCAACTGAGAGTGGGATAGCAGTAGAGGAGGAACCACCAGCACAAACACTGAAAGAGCGATGGGAGAGAAAAGAAGAGAAGCAGGATAGCACAGAGCCCTTAAAACCAAGGGAGGACAAGCAGGGGCAGCTCAAGGCAATCTGCTGCCTGAGACGATGGATGAGAAGGCGCCCCCCCCTGTAGTGGGGGGGGGGGAGGGGCGCTTCTCAAAACTCCAATCAGGGACTGAACCAAACTAAAAAGCCAATTAGATTATATGGAGGAAATGCAGGATGTTTACACACCAAGAAACTAAAAGAAAGAGCGAGAACCACAGCACAGTTTATAAAACTAAATTATAACTCATTTTTATTTTGTTGTTATAAACTGCGTTATGGTTCTTGCGTTTTCTTTTTGAACATATATTTTGTATCCAGAGAACCCCCTTCCTTAACGGTGGGTGCAGAGCAGAATCAGGACATTCACACACAGAACTCAATATCTTTAAAAAAAAATCAGATTCTGATCATCTCTCTAACAACAACAAACATTCTCCAGTACCAGGCATATTGTGAACTAATACAAAACCCTACAACAAAGTCACTGAGTATCTATAGAGCAAATCTATCATGCCATACCATATCAGCACCAACTTCCAAAACTCACATAAGGAGCCCACCAAAAAAAAGCATCTCTGTAAATACTACAGTGGGCCCTGGAACATCCAAACACCTATTTGAAAAGCTGAACAATTCAGATTACTACAGTACAGATCCCTACATACAAACCCCATGTTAACAGAACACCTAGTCTTAGTCACATACTCAAAACACAGATCCTTACCAAGTACAGAATAAGTGACCATAACCTAAAAATAAACATATGTAGATAAAAATTAAACTGCAACCCCAAGAAGCCAAATTCTGCATACAGTGCAATACCACAGAAATAGAAATAGATGCATTTCCATGTACTGTATAAAATATAAAGGTAGCACCAAGTACAATCATTACATTGAAACTAAAATTCTCTTCTTTGTCATCTGACCATTTTATACTCTGATCATGTAGGTCCCAATCTGAAGTTCCTGCTTTCCTCTATCTTCCAATGTACCCTCCTGTCTACTTTCCCCCAAGGACGGCATGAGGGTGATGCAGGGCCATGTGCAGAGATTCATTGCAACATCATTTGCATAAATTTAGTATACTTTATTTTAAAATGTATAGGCCATCCATCTAAAATCCTAGGTGGCTTCTAAACTTACACATGCAATTTAGTAAAATAGATGTTACAATAAAACAAACATAATAATAAAACATTAAATTTGGTTAATGAAAAGTCACTTACACAACCCCTCCTCCCCCAAATCAAACCAATATAAGTATCTGCACATCAGATTTATTTTGCTATGACCAAATTATTGATGAGGAGGGAAGATATAAAATGAGAAAATAATCCTGGTAGCCATGAATTCAAATGCTGGATTGGATTGTGCTAGCGCTGGAAAAGTCCGGAACTCAGCAGCGATGAATTTATCAGGCTACTAAACAAAATTAAACTGAGGTGTTCCCTTAAAATTTGAAATTTCCTTGAATCTGAACTGACAAAATATTTTAAATTTCAGTCTGGCAGCATAAAGAATGCAAAACTGCAAATCTCAAAAACAATACATATTCCAGAACCCCCAAACAAACACCCTACAGTTGATCTCATCAAGAACCCAGAGTACAGGACCCATAGAACAAATCTATTATTCCATAACAGCACTAACTTCCAAAACTCACACAACATGGAGCGTACCCAGAAATGGGCAGCACCATAAATATTGCAGTGGGCCCTAGAACATCCATATTCCTATTCAACAACTACTACTACTACTGAGCATTTGTATAGCACTATAAGATATATGCAGCACTGCACAGACATTTAAGAGATAGTCCCTGCTCATCGGAGCTTACAATCTAGTCAAGACAGTCAATCTAGGTGTAGACAGGGATATGTCAAGGGAGAATGGTAAAGAAACACAAAGAGATTAGGTGAGTCAAGATCCGGAAGCGACAATGAAGAGGTGAGTTTTCAGCCTGGATTTGAAAAGGGCCAGAGAAGGCGCCTGACGTACAGACTCAGGTAGTTTGTTCCAAGTGAAAGGTGCAGCAAGGTAACAGGAGCAAAGTCTGGAGTTAGCAATCAAAGAGAAGGGCACAGATAGAAGCAATTTGCTAGAAGAACGGAGTTCCCGAGGAGGGGTGTAGGGAGAGATAAGAAAGGAAAGGTAGTGAGGAGCTGCAGAGTGAATGCACTTATAGGTCAGCAGGACAAGTTTGAACTGGATGCAGAAACAGAAAGGGAGCCAATGAAGTGACTTGAGAAGAGGGGTAATATGAGCATGACAAGGCTGACGGAAGATTAGTTGCGCAGCAGAGTGTTGAACAGAGATGATTCAAAGGGAGACCTGCAAGGAGTAGATTACAGTAGTCAAGATGGGAGGTGATTAAGGAGTGGATAAGTGTTTTAGTACTGTGTTCACAAAGGAATGGGCGGATTTTGTTGATGTTGTGGAGAAAGAAACAGCAGGTCTTAGCTATTAGATGGATGTGTGTGGAGAAGGAGAGAAAGGAGTCAAAGACAACCCCAAGGTTGCGAACCGAGGAAACAGGGAGGAGTAGAGCGTTATCCACAGACACTGAGAAAGGAGGAAGAAGAGAGGAGGTTTTAGTTTTAGAGGGAAAAATAAGCAGCTCAGTTTGGCCATGTTCAATTTCAAGTGGCGGTGAGACATCCAAGCAGCAATGTCAGAAAGTCAGGCAGAGATCTGGGAGAGATTTCAGGTGTAGAGAGGTAGATCTGGGCGTCATCAGCATGAAGATGGTACTGAAAGGCATGGGAAGAAATGAGCGCACCAAAGGACTGGGTATAGAGAGAGAAAAGGAGTGGACCCAAGACAGATCCTTGGAGTACACCAACTGAGGGCGGGATAGCCACAGAGGAGGATCCACCAGAACAAACACTGAAAGAGCGATGGGAGAGATAAGATGAGAATCAGGATAGTACAAAGCTCTTAAAACCAAGTGAGAACAGGGTATCAAGGAGAAGGTTGTGGTCAACAGTGTCAAAAGCAGCAGAAAGGTCAAGAAGGATGAGGATTGAGTAAAGGCCCTTGGATTTAGTCAGGAACAAGTCACTGGAGACTTTGGCAAGAGCCGTTTCAGTAGAGTGTAAAGGACGAAAGCCAGATTGTAAAGGATCCTGGAGGGCATGAGAGGAGTGGAAGTAAAGGCAGCCAGATTATTACAGCTCCCTACATAGAAACTCCATGCTCACACATATGCAGAACAGAGATAGATCTTCACCATATAAGGAATATAATAGTACATATAATATAGAATATAATAGGGAATATATTAGTACAAACTAAAAACAGACATATGTAGTCAAACAAATGCTTTTACCCTTCACTGTTAGGTTTACAGGATTTCTTTCCCAAAATTATTCTTTTGGCAGAGTGAGGCGAGAGAAAGAACTCTCACACACAGGCATCTGCATTGTCAGTAGAAACTAACATAATGGCTCAGCGCAAGAAGCATGAGTGCAACTAAGCCACTTCAGTGGGTGGCCTTATTTTCACCGGCAGCTGTCTTGTCACGCTGAAAATCGGCAATTACAGGGGGATGTAACTGCCTCCCTGCAGTTAGCCTATGGCCCTGCATAATCAAACTCTGGAATTAGTTACCAGAGGATGTAATAAAAGCTTAGTGTAGCTGGGTTTAAAAAAGGTTTGGACAAGTTCCTGGAGGAAAGGTCCATAAACTATTATTAAAGAGGACCTGGGAAATCCACTGCTTGACCTGGGACAAGCATTGTGGAACCTGTGTGTCTTTTTGGGAACCTGCCAGGTACTTGTGACCTGGATTGGCCACTGATGGAAACAGGACACTGGGCTTGATGGACCTTGGTCAGACCCAGTATGGCATTTCTTATGTTCATATGTTACCAGTGTAGAGCCCAGGAAACATCCTGCTAAATATGCCAAACAAGAGGGGTTCAACAGCACCCATGCAGCATCTCCCTCTTCCACAAAAACAAGAGCAACTTGGCACCCCAACATAGGCCTTCCCACCCTCTGAAAAACAAAGAGAGGCTCAGTGGCCCCTACACAGCACTTCCCACCTTCTGAAAAATAAGAGGGACTTTGTGACCCCAACACAACACCTCCTACTCCAACATAAACACCAAGAAGGGCTTGGCAACCCCAACATAACTCCTGAAACTTGTGACAAGGAAGCCTGTTTTGAGCCTATGAGTACAGAAAAGGCCAATGACTTTAACTTAGAGAAAGGAGCAATCCCTGCAGGGCATGGATTTCAGGCCCCTCATAGAGAGAGAAACCTGAAGGAGAGAAAGTTCAGGCAGCCACACCCTAACTCCTATGATGTAACTGCAGGCTTGAGAGGTGATTACAATCACCTGGGAGGAGTGGAGGAAGGGCTGGAGCCCTGGAGAGGGAAATATAAACCTCTGCTAAAGCAGAGGAAAGGAGAAGCTCAGAGGAGAGAGGAAGCTCCAAGGAAGGAAAAAGCTCTGGGGAGGCAGAGGTCTCAGGAGGTTTGGAAGACTCAGAGGATTCAGGGGAATCAGGAGTGGAACCAGGAGCACCTGCAGATCTCCAGGAGAGAACCCAGAGAGGAATACAGAGAGCTGTTCCAGAGAGGCTGGAAGGAGACAAGGAACCATAGCGAGTACAACCAGGGAGAAACTGCCCAGTGCTTCAGGTACTGACTGCCTGTATCAGGGAGAGTTGAGCTTGGGAGAGACATTAGAACCCCCAGGGAGGCTGTATTCTGAGCACTGTGTCCAGAGCTCAGAACAGGACACTGCCCTAACAACACCAGAGGATATGCAGATTGAGTTGGCAGGGGAGGAATTGCAAGATCTAGATATCCCCATGGACTGTACCCTGTGTCAAGCTACAAGCATGGAATCATTATGCTAAAGGCTAGCATTGAATGAGAAAGTCTCCTAGAAGCAGGTAACTGGAATTGAGCCAGGAATTGGGTTTGAAGAAAACTCCACGTGTTTGCATTTCTCAGGCAAAGTGCTGAGTCACGCTGAAGAGAAAGCTTGTGAATGTTTGTTACTTGTTTTCTTATTGTGAGTTTAAAACCTATCCTGAAAGGAAGGAGGAAAAGAAGAGGTTGTTCCAGAGGAACTGAGTTACTCTTTTGCTGTTAAGTGCTTCACAAACACAAGGTTAAAAAGAAGTATTTTTACCTTGCTGAGCAGAGCTGTTTTCTCTAAGACTGAGCAACGTTGTTAACCAGCTGCATGTGTTTAAAAGACTGTGAAGCAGTTATACTGATCTAAAATGCTCTGTTGCAAACAATCCTGAATGGACAAAATTCCTGTGTACAGTTTACTTGAACCTTTACTTTAAAATAAATTCTGTCATTTGCCTTAACATCGGACCATGACTACACTTCTTTTTTTTTTTTAACATTTATATTTATTGAGTTTTTTCCTGACAATACAATCATCAGAATAAAGAACCATAGAAACAAACTATAACAACAATAATTTGAACAATCCCTGCTTAAAGTATTTTAGCCCACATCTCGGGGTATCTAAACCACATTAACAACAAAGACAGCCCGCAAGGCAAGTCTGGCTAACACAACTCCCCAGCCCTATACCCTCCTATGCTCCCAGGAAGAGAAAAGAGAAAAGGAATCATCAGCCATATCAAAGAACTACTCATGTATCCTCCCTGGCAAGAAGCCATTTCTCCAATTCTGAGAAAGACAAAAAGACAAATTTATCCTCCCCCAAAGAAATCAAACATGTACATGGATAACGTTAAAAAAAGGTGGCACCAAGGGCTAACACTCTAGGCTTATAAACTAGAAAAGATTTTCTACGGATTTGAGTCGAACGAGATACATCCGGAAAAATAGAAACCCTGTCTCCACAGAACAGGGTCTCTTTTCTCCGGAAGTATGCTTTAAGAATAGTTATCTTATCATTTTCAGAGGATAAAGTAACTAGCAAGGTAGCCCTAGAAGTAATAACGTCTTGTGTATCCTCTAAAAAAGCTGTCAGATCAAAAGGATGCTGATCTTCCAAAACCGCCAAATCTGCATCAGCATTAGGTATAGCAACTTTAGTAGGAATATAATAACATTTAATAAATGGAAATGTTTCAGCATCAGGTAAAAGCAAAATCTCCTTCAAAAATTTCCGAAAAAGAATTGAAGGAGAGAGCAGTGATATACAGGGAAAATTAAGCAATCGAAGATTTTTACATCTAAACAAATTCTCCAAGTTTTCTACCTTCTGATGCAGAGCCACACTTTCTTTAATGACAGTAGTATAAGATGAGGAAATCGATTGAACCTGAGTATCAACATTTGAGAGATCGGAGGTTAAATAGGCTAATTGCGTATCTAAACCCTGAAACTTCACAAGCACATCACTAGTGAATTGGCACAAAGAGGGAACCGTTTCAGTAAGAATTCGCTCGGTCCGCTTAACAACCTGCCAAATATCAAGTAATGAGATCGGAGAAGTTTGAGAGTTATCTGCAAGAGGAACCGGCTCCTTCCAAGCTACAGCTTTAGGAAGGCCACCAGTGTCTGCTAGACTAGGAGAAGAGCAGGAAACAGCAGGCAGTTCCAAAAATCCCGGAGGAAGAGGAGGGGTACGCTCCACTGAGCTAAGGCTAGCCCCCTCAACGGAGGGAACAGGGAGAACAGCACCTGGTTTTAATGCCACTGGTGTGGAAATCACGTGTTTATCCATTGGGCCTACTGTAGGCTCCGCAGTAGTAGTAGAAGACTTCTTTTTTCTTTTCCCACCAGGCATAAGGATTGCCCAAAACCCTTCCGCTCCTAATCGGCTCCTAAGGGGCTCACAAGGGGCCAGAAGCTCCCCTTTCGATACGCCCCTTAGGAGATGCCCACAACAGATGCCGACGGCAGACGCCGTACTATAGGAAAAACACTTTTATCAGGGCCTTGGATGACATCAGGGTAGCTGCCCCGTGCAAGCCGGCAGGCTCCAGGAGACCAACTGCTCTCACCCCTCCGCGGGAGAATCAAGGTGGCAGGTAAAATCCTGATGAGAAAACACACTCCCGATGCTTTTATCAGGGCCTTGGATGACGTCAGGGTAGCTGCCCCGTGCAAGCCGGCAGGCTCCAGGAAACCAACTGCTCTCACCCCTCCGCGGGAGAATCAAGGTGGCAGGTAAAATCCCCGACTACACTTCTTCTTAAGAGCCAACTACATGTCCCAGAATCCACCTGAGGAAAAGCTAGTTTATTTAAGCTCACCAAGAGAAGTTCTCCGTTACCTCACCCCTCTAAGCCAGAGGCCAGGGGCAAGGGCGTGACAAACTGCTCACTGGACCAGCATGGTGTTTATATAAATATATATTCAAAAACAAAGGAAATGCAAGATGGAACTAAAAGAAAAAGTGAGAACCACAATACAGTTTATAAGACCAAATTATAACTCATTTTATTCTGTTTTAAACTGCATTATGGTTTTCACTTTTTCTTTTTGAATATATATTCTGCATTCAAAGAAACCTCTCCCTCGACAATGGGTGCAGAGCAGAAATAGGACATTCACCCGCAGAACTCAATTATTTAAAAAAAAAAAGTCTGATTCTGGTCATCTCACTATCATTCTCTAGTACCAAGCATATTGGGAACTAATATACAAAAGTCACCTAAGATCTACAAGGCCAAATCTACCATACCATACCAGCATAAACTTCCAAAACTCATACAAGGGACCTACCCAGAAAAAAAGCAGCACTATAAATACTGCAGTAGGCCCTAGAACATCCATACACTTATTTGAAAAACTGAACAAATCAAATTACTACAGTACAGTATAGACACCTATGTACAAAATCCATGTTAACAGAACACATGGCCTCAGTCACACACTCAGAACACAAACCCTCACCAAGTACAGAATAAATGACTACAGCCTAAAGTAAAAATAAAAATATGTAAACAAAAACTGTAGACAAAAAAAAATATTCCCTCACTTGGTTTGCAGTTTGTCGTTCTGTGAGGGCTTGTGTGCATCAGTAATGCTGAGGGCTAAGCTATCAGTAGTTTAACTACTGGCAGGGTCTCCCAAGATGGACAGGTCTTAGCTTAGGTGCCAGACCAAAACAAACCACCCATCTGGGTAGCAGCAGAATGGGACAGTGTTGACGGCGGAGGATCACATTTCTGTGACAATGGCAACAACACTAAACTTAAACTGCGCAGAGGAAAGGCCCAGCAATCTACTTCTGTATCTTGCCATGAAAACCCATCTGGGCAGCAGCAGAATGGGACGGTGTTGGCGGCGGAGGATCACATTTCTGTGACAATGGCAACAACACTAAGCTTAAACTGCGCGGAGGAAAGGCCCGGAAATCTACTTCTGTATCTTGCCATGAAAACCCAATGGATAGTCACAATAAAATAAATTGTATTATAGTGAGATGACCAAAATCAGAATTTTTTTTTAAAATAATTGAGTTCTGTGGGTGAATGTCCTATTTCTGCTCTGCACCCCAGGTCGGAAGGCACTCAACTAGCTACTGGGGAAGAGCTAAGACTTTTCAGAGTAAAGCCAGCATTTATGATGTGGTTGGATCAAAGCCCTCGGGACGTCTGATTGCTGATGTAGCTGCGCATGAAATGAGAGTCAGAAGCAGTAAAGATGTCTTACATATTGGAACATGGAACGTACAAAGCAAGAACCAAGGGAAGTTGGAAGTGGTCAAGAATGAAATGGAATGTGTACAACTTGATCTGTTGGGTGTCAGCAAACTGAAATGGACTGCCATCGGGCACTTTGCATCAGATGATCACATGGTCTACTATGCTGGAAATGAAAGACAAAGAAGAAACAATGTTGCATTTATAATTAAGAAGAAACTTGCAAGAACTGTAATGAAATACAATGCAGTCAGTGAACGCTTAATCTCTATTCGTCTACGAGGAATATCTATCAACACAATTATAATTCAAGAATATGCCCCAACAACAGATGCAGAAGTAGATGAAATTGAAGAGTTCTATGAACAAGTTCAAGCTGAAATTGACAGAACATGAAAACAGGATATCCTGATAGTCATGGGTAACTGGAACGCAAAGGTTGGCAACAAATAAGAAGGCAAAGTCGTTGGAAAATATGGACTTGGCAACAGAAATGAAGTTGGAGAAAGACTGATAGAATTCTGCAAGACCAATGATCTATTCATCTCAAATACCTTCTTCCAGCAACACAAGCGGCGACTGTACGCGTGGACTTCACCCAATGGATTGTACAAAAATCAAACTGACTACATCTGCGGAAGTCAACGATAGAAAAGCTCTATAACATCAACAAAGACAAAACCTGGAGGTGACTGTTGTACAGATCATCAACTACTAGTTTGCAACTCAAGCTAAAGTTGAAAAAGAGCAAACCACTCATGAATGCAGCAAAACATGACCTTGAGAATATAGCACTGGAATTTAAAGACCGCCTGCAAAATTGATTAGCTGCTTTAGATACAAATGACAGAGCTCCGGAAGAGTTATGGAATGACATCAAGAAGGCTGTGTTGGAAGAAAGCGAGAAGTCTCTCAAAAGGTGAAAAAGCAAAAACGGCCAAAAGGGATGACCGAAGAAACTCTGAAAATTGCCCAGAAATGCAGAGAAGCTAAAGCCAGAGGAGAAAGAAAGAAAATCACAGAACTCAACAGAGATTTCCAACATGCAGAAAGACAGGACAAGGAAAAGTACTACAATGACACATGCAAGGAAAGAGAAGCAGAAACTATTAGAGGAAGAACAAGATCGGCTTTCCTAAAGTTATGAGAGTTAAAGAAAAAAATTCCAACCTCGAATTGGAATGTTACAAGATGCTCAAGGTTCTATGTTGAATGATGCTGAGAAGATCAAGAAAAGGTGGAAAGAATATACAGAGTTTTTATATGATAAAGATCAAGTGGACCAACAGCCATTTCAACCCGTACCTTATGATCGGGAACCATTGGTGATGAAAGAAGTTGAAGCAGCATTGAAAGCCTTATCAAAGAAGAAAGCACCAGGCATTGATGGCATTTCCATAGAAGTATTACAGCAATCTGATGCAGCTGTTACCGTACTTACAAGGCTCTGCCAAGATATTTGGAAGACAACATCATGGCCAGCAGACTGGAAAAGATCTGTGTTTATACCAATACTAAAGAAAGGTGATCCAACTGACTCTGGAAATTATCGCACAATCACTCTGATCCCACGTTCCAGCAAAATTCTACTGAAGATTATTCAACAGAGACTACAACCATACCTGGAACAAGAACTACCTGAAGTGCAAGCAGGATTCAGGAAAAGGTGAGGAACAAGAGACATCATCGCGAATGTGAGATGGATCCTTGAAAAGACTAAAGAATACCAAAAGGATATCTATTTGTGCTTTATCGACTATAGCAAAGCTTTTGACTTTGTAAACCATGAGAAACTCTGGGCCACATTAAGAAGCATGGGTATACCAGAACACCTGATTGTTCTCTTGCACAATCTGTACATTGATCAAGAAGCAACAGTTCGAACGGGGCAAGGAGAAACGGAATGGTTTAAAATAAGCAAAGGTATAATACAAGGCTGCACACTTTCCCCCTACCTGTTTAATTTATATGCAGAACAAATCATCAGAGAAGCAGGATTGTATGAAAACAATAGAGGTGTGAAGATTGGTGGAAGACTCATCAACAACCTTCGCTATGCTGATGATACCATATTACTGGCTGAAAGTGAAGATGATCTGAATCATTGGCTTCTCACGATCAAAGAACATAGTCTCAAAATGGGCCTGCACCTTAATGTAAAGAAGACAAAGATCATGACAACTGGCAAAATCAACAAGTTCATCATTGAAGGAGAAGAAATTGAAATTGTGGACAACTTTAGCCTACTTGGATCAAATATCAATAAAGAAGCAACAAGCAGTCAAGAAATCCGACAACGCATTGCTCTTGGCAGAATGACTATGAAAGACCTAGACAAGATTCTCAAGAGCAGAGATGTCTCTCTCCATACAAAGATTCGACTTGTTCAAGCCATGGTATTTTCAATAACATCATATGGGTGTGAAAGCTGGATAGTGAAAAAGGTAGACAGGAAGAAAATTGATACCTTTGAATTATGGTGCTGGCAGCAAATACTGTGTATACCATGGACTGCCCGAAGAACAAACCAGTCAGTACTAGAGATCAAACCTAAGCTTTCTTTAGAAGCTCAGATGACTTCGACTTTCATACTTTGGACACATCATGCGAAGAGAGAGATCATTAGAAAAAGACATCATGCTTGGCAAGATAGAAGGTCAACGCAAAAGAGGAAGGCCAGCAATGAGATGGATTGATACAATAACAGCAGCTACGGGTACCAGTCTGTCAATAATGAGCCACTTGACAGAAGACCGAACACAATTTAGGACAACTATCCAGAGGGTCGCCATGAGTCGACACCGACTCGACAGCACTTAACAACAACAGACAAAAATTAAACTGAAACCCCAAGAAGCCAGACTCCGCCTGCAGTGCAACATCAGATAAATAAGAGATGCAGTTCCCCATATTGTGTAAAATATAAAGATAGAGCAGAGTCCATTCACTAAAATTAAATTCAATTACACAGGTACACTACCAAAAGACTGCCTCCAGTTTTGCAACTGATTCCTATAGATTTTGGGGTGCTGAATCCAGGAAAAATAGCCAAAATGTTCCATCACGTCACGTTTTCTTGCAAAATTAGATTTCTTACCCATATAAGGAATGTTCACATAATTTCTTTTTAGCCGACTGCAGTTTATTTTCTTGGCCCAAAATAGAGGTTGTAATGGTTAACTAACTAGAAACACTCCCTCATGATATTTTAGAGTGTTTTGTATTCATTTTATACATTAACAGGACAATTGGGAGGCGGGGGGCTAAATCCAGTACTCGCGATGGCGCATGTTCTTTCCTGTTCGCCTCGCCTCGTTCGCTCCCTCAAACACGGTGGTTGCGACATGAACGTTCCTGTCAAATTTCAGTTTCTTGCAAGTTCATTATTACCTTTTGTTTGCTCAGTCGTAATCCAGCTTTATTCCGAAGTGGTTCACTACAGTTGTAGTTTGCAGTGCTGTGTATTTGTGATGGCTCACAGAGCCAGAGGTTGCGTCAATTCTCCGGACAGTTTTTGTTTTATTTGTGGGGAATATACCGTGAAAAAGCGGCAGAGGAACATTTCTGCATTTATTAAAAAAGTATATTTCGCCTATTTCGGTTTGAAGTTAGGCGATCAAGACAAACCGTGGGCTCCTCACAAAGTGTGCAAGACATGTGAGGAAGATCTACGCTTATGGATGAAAGGTAAAAAACAAGCATTTCGTTTCGGAATACCTATGATGTGGCGTGAACAAAGAGACCACAGCAGTGACTGCTATTTTTGCTCTTGCATTGTGAAGGGATACAACTTAAAAAATAAGAACGTAATAAGTTACCCCAACCTTCCCTCAGCAATTAGGCCTATGCCTCATAGCAACGAAGTACCTGTGCCTGAACCACCAAAATCTTTGGATCATATTTGTGTGGACGGTTCTGATCATGATGAGACTCATCAGATGGCTTTTCCCGATGAGTCCAGTACTTCCGAGTTTGAAACTGAACCAGATCCGAAACCTGAACTTTTCCCTCAAGCTGAATTGAATGATTTAGTCTGGGATTTAGGACTCCCAAAAGATGCTGCCCAACTGCTAGGTTCTCGGCTTAAACAGAAAAATCTATTGTCACCAGGAACAACTTTTTATTGGTACCGCAACCGCGAGACACAATTTTTGAAGTATTTCAGCAAAGAGGAAGATTTGGTATTTTGCAACGATATATACGGAGTGATGGAAAAGTTTAAACTCAAGTATGATCCTGCTGAATGGCGGCTGTTCATTGATTCGTCAAAAGACAGCATAAAAGGTGTTCTTCTTCATAATGGCAACACATTCGCTTCAGTTCCTATTGCTCACTCTGTTATTCTCCAAGAAAAATACGAGAATTTGGCCCTGATTCTTCAGAAGATTCGTTATGATGAGCATAAGTGGATGATTTGTGGAGACTTTAAAATTCTATCCATGCTATTAGGGCAGCAATCCAGTTTCACCAAATATCCCTGCTTCCTTTGCTTGTGGGATAGCCGGGCCCGTCGCCTACACTGGGGGAAAAAAGACTGGCCAATTCGGGAGTATTTGAGACCCGGTGAGAAAAATGTTCTTCATGAGAGCTTGGTACCTCGTGATAAAATTCTATTACCACCTCTCCACATTAAGTTGGGTCTCATTAAGCAATTCATCAAGTCCCTTCCAAAAGATGGTGAGTGCTTTCGGTACCTTTGCTCAAAGTTCCCCCGACTTTCTGAAGCAAAGCTAAAGGAAGGAGTGTTTGTTGGCCCTGATATAAGGAAACTCATTTCAGATGGAGCATTCGCTGAAACGATGTCTGAGAAGGAAAAAGAAGCCTGGGATTCCTTCAAGGATGTTGTTCTCAAATTCTTGGGGAACAGGCGGGATGAGAACTATAAGGATATTGTTGCCAGGATGCTCAATGCCTTCAAAGAACAAGGCTGTAACATGAGCCTGAAAGTCCATTTCTTGCACTCCCATGTGAACTACTTTCCCGAAAACTTGGGGGCGTACAGTGAAGAACAAGGTGAAAGGTTTCACCAGGACATCAAGGACGCAGAGAGAAGGTACCAAGGAAGATGGAACACCACTATGATGGCTGATTTCTGCTGGTTGCTGCTGCGGGAAACCCCAGATGAAAAATACGCCAAGCAGCGCACCAAGAGAAGCATTCGGGGGAAGAAGAAACGGGCCCACCAGGAGATTGATTGACCCAAGAATGACTTTAAAATCTAAACTGTGTTGACAAATATCGTGTTTTTACTAAACTTTGAAATAAAAATTTGCTAGTTATTACCACAGTGTCGGATCTCATTTATTAGAATTTTATTTTCACACCATCGGGTGTTTGTCTTCATGTATTGCAATGGTGCGGTTTGCGTTTTCTATTCTTACATACATACCTGTACAACATTTTTTGCACATTTCTTTGCTTTGCTTTGTGTCTAACCTCGCTCTTATATGCTCAATGTTTGTGCACATGTATGTGGCTGTTTTAAGTGCAGACAATTTTGCTACCATCACAGTGTGTTTTGTTGACATTACTCTATTCTTATGTGCTGCCTTGTTACAATTTTCTTTATTCTTATTTGAATAACTACTAAACAATTAGTATAAAGAATTCATCCAAGAAACTTTTATCTCGATCGCACTCAATCTGAAACGTTCACCTCAAACTGCTAACCCAATGTAGCAAAAAATCTGTACGTGATGGAGCAAATTGGTTACCAGATTTGGATTCAGCGCACCAAAAAACGTAAAAATCAATCGAAACATTAGAGGCAGTTTAAAAAAAAATTTTTTAGTGTACCTGTGTTATTTTTTCTACCTTTGCTATCTGACCATTTTATTCTCTGATCATGCTGGTCCCGATCTGAGGCTGCTGCTTTCCTGTCTTCTCTTAGCTCTCTTTCTATGGTCTATGGTCCATCTGCCATTTCTTATCTCTTCTTTTGTTTTCTTCACTTCCTTGCATTAGTCTATTTCCAGTCCCCGTAACCCTCCCCAGTATCATCACCCTTTTCCAGTCCTTCCGTCCCAGTATCTTCCAGTGTCAACCCCCTTTCATTCCCAGGACTGCAAGTGATGTCCATTCCCTTCCAGTCCCCCTCCTTCCTCACTGTCCAGCCCCTTCTAGTCCAAATACCATCGCAGGTATCAGCTCACTTCCACTCCCAGTGCCACCCCCATATCAGCTCCTTTCCAGTCAGACTGTCCTCTGTCCATCCCTCTTCCAGTGCCTTCTCCATGTACCCCCTCCCTTCCAGTTCCAATGTCCCTCCCCATTACCCAGCCACCTACTAGTCCCATCCCCAAGTATTAGCTCCCTCCAGTCTCACCACCAGGTGTCAGCTCCCTTCTAGTCCTCCTCCTCCCTTCCATAATTTCATCACCCTTCCAGTCCCCGCTCCAGTACTATCCTCGGGTATCAGCTCCCTTCCAGCCCCCTCTTTCCACCCCCCCTTGTGTCAGCTTCCTTCCTGCCCCCACCTTCCCCCAATGTCAACTCCTTTCCTGCCCCCTCCTTCCCCTGGCAGCTTCTTTCAGAATCCACTCTCTTCCAGTCCCATTCTCCCACCCCCTCCCCGCATCAGCCCATTTATAGCCCTAGTCTCCAATTTTGTTCCAGCAGATCTCTCCTCACCCTCCCCATCAGCCAATTTCCATTCCTAGTCCCCCCCAATCGGCCCTTTTCCAGTCCCAGCCTATTTCCAATCCTAGCCCCCTCCCCATCAGCCCATTCCAGTCGTAAACCCCCCTGATAAGTCTATTACCAGTCCTAGCCTTCTCTAATCAGTCCCTTACCAGTCCTAGCCTCCCCTAATCAGCCCATTTCTAGTCCTAGCCCCACCTGATTAGCACATTACCAGTCCTAGCCTCCCCTAATCAGCCCATTTCCAGTCCCAGCCCCCCATCGCCCCATTATCAGCCCTAACCTCCCAGATTAGCCCTTTACCAATCCTAACTCCCCAATCAGACCATTTTCAGTCCAAGCCCCCCCCCCCTCAGATTGGCCCATTTCCAGTGCTAGCTCCCCTCAGCCCTTTACCATTTCTAAGCACCCACCTGGAAAAGCTCTGCACCTGTCTGACTGGCTTCAGGAGGAGCCAGGGAAGCCCAAAGCTTGGCATACCAGCTCACCTCTGCAGAGTTGGGAGAAAGAACAATGTTTCCCCTCTTTCCCATGACTCTGTTAAAGTTGAGCCTGCCGGTGTTGCTGAGTGTCAGGAGCATGTCCTGTCTTGCGCGAGACCTTTCCATGGTGGTTCTGTTGTCCTGCTTCTTTTGTGCATGTCCAGGCAGGACGTATATCCCCCTAAGTGTTTACAACTACGAATATAAGAACATAAAAAATGCCATACTGGGTCAGACCAAGGTCCATCAAGCCCTGTATCCTGTTTCCAACAGTGGCCAATCCAGGTCACAAGTACCTGAGAGGTTCCCAAAAAGGCACACAGATTCCATAATGCTTATATTGGGGCAAGCAGTGGATTACCTGGGTCCTCTTTAATAATGGTTTAAGGACCTTTCCTCCAGGAACTTGTTCAAACCTTTTTTAAACCTAGCTACATAAACAGCTTTTACTACATCCTTTGGTAACAAATTCTAGATTTTGATTATGCATTGAATGAAAAAATATTTTTCTTATTAGTCTTAAATGGGTTACACTGTAGATTCATTGCATGTCCCCTAGTCTTTCTACTTTTTGATGGCATAAAGAATCAATCTATGTTTACCTGTTCCACTCCATTCATTAAATTATAGACCCCTATCATATCTCTCCTCAGCCATCTCTTTTCCAGGTTGAAAAGCCCTAACCTTTTAAGCCTCTCCTCACAGGGGGTATCCTTCCATCCCCTTTACCAGTTTAGTGGCTCTTCTCTGTACCTTTTCTAATTCCTTTTTAAGATACGGCAACCAGAATTGCAAACAGTATTTAAGGTGCGGATACAGAGGCATTATAATATCCTTTGTTTTATTGTCCATTCCTTTCCTTATGACTCCTAGCATTGAATTTGCCTTCTTCGCCGCCACTGTTCTATAAAGGCTTTCCCTGTACCCTTCATTGCAGTTTAGTATGTGTCAATGCGTATCCCATATGTTTGCCTTCAGTTGTAGCTGATTGATTCAAGAAGAAAAACTACATGATTAACTAGGTTGCCAGTTTAGGTGTGTGAGATATCTTGCATTTTACAAAGTGACTACTAGCATGTCATAATACTGCAAGATAATAAATATCAAGGGGCAGGCATATGAACAATGCAGAATTATAGTGCTAGAGCACATTTGGTAGGATTCTTACAATCAATATAAGAGTATGAAGTTTTGTGATATGAGGTCTGCTTTCGCATCTCCAATTAGAGATGCCACCATGTTCTCCAGAATTTCTGGACAGTTTGATCCAGTCTTGGTTTTACCATATTGCCTTCAAAAGCTTGTTGTCCATCCATGCCTATTGTGTTTTAAGTAAGGCTTCTAGGCAGGCAGTAGAGTGTAAACCACAACGGGAACAACAGATATATATGTAAGGAAAGTAAATAAAAACACAAGGAAAAGGAAACCTACTTGATTTTCTAAAGGAGTGGCTGCACAAATAAAGGCAAAAAAACACAGCTTTCAAAAAATTCAGAAGTTCGCAAACAGAGGAACACAGAAAAGAATACAGGATAATGCTCAAAGAGCCTAAAAGAGAAATCAGAATAGCAAAATCAAAAGCAGATGAAAAGATGGCTAAAGATCTAAAGCATGGTGCTAAAACATTTTTCAGGTATATTCGGGAGAAGAGGAAGATCAGATGTGAAACTGTAAGACTCAAAAGTGCTGAGAACGTATTCTTGGAAAGTGATGTTGAAAAAGCAAAAATGCTGTACAAATACTTCAGTTCTGTTTTTACTAAAGAAAATCCTGGAGAAGGACCACCTGTGATTGACAAATATACAAATGGGAATGGAGTAGCTACTACACCATTCACAGAAGATGATGTGTTTGAACAGCTTGCAAAATTGAAAGTGGGCAAAGCCATGGGACCGGATGGGATACATCTCAGGATACTGAAAGAGCTCAGAGAGGTTCTTGCAGGGCCTTTAAAGAATGTTTTTAATAGAACCTTGGAGACAGGAGAAGTTCCGCAGGACTGGAAAAGGGCCAATATGGTACTTCTTCACAAAAGTGGTAATAGGGAAAAACGGTAAACTACAGGCCAGTAAGCCTTACCTCGATGGTGGGAAAAGTAATGGAGGCACTCCTGAAAGAGAGAATAGTGGACTTTCTCGAAACCAATAGGTTGCATGATCCGAGGCAACATGGTTTTACCAAAGGATGATCATGCAAAACAAATCTGATTGAGTTCTTTGACCATAGAACTAAATCAAGGGCATGCGATGGATGTGATCGACCTAGATTTCAGCAAAGCCTTTGATACTATTCCTCATAGGAGGCTTATCAATAAACTGACCAGCCTGGGGATGGATCCTAAGTTGGTGAACTGGATCAGAAATTGGTTGACTGACAAGGTGATGGTAAGTAGAACTCATTCGGATGAAAGGAAGTGATTAGTGGTATGCCCCAGAAATCGATCCTGTGGCGGTACATTTGTGAGTGATATTGCTGAATCACTGAATGGAAAGGTCTGCTTTTTGCAGATGACATGAAAATTTGCAAAAGTGTGGACTCCCCTGAGGAAGTAGATACATGAGGAAAGATCTGCAAAAGCTGGAAGAATGGTCAAGTGCTTGGCAGTTAAGATTTAATGTGAAGAAGTACAGAAGTCATGCACTTAGGATGCAGAAATCCAAAGGAATTGTATGAGATAAGGGGCAATAGGTTAGTGTGCACAGACCAGGAGAAGGACCTCGGAGCAATGTTCCCGCTAACCTGTGCTGGGTCCGCAGCCAACATTCCTGCTGGTGGGGGAGGGGGTGCAGATTGTTCGATGCTCCGCCCCTCCCCCCACCAGCAGGAATGCCGGGGGTGGACCCAGCACAGCTTAAAAAGAACATTGCGAGGGTGCTGTAGCCCGTGTTAGACCCTGCAATAGTTAAACAGGTGACTGTTAAGCTGGACTGTATCTGGACAGTGACATAACAACTACGGAAATCCCTGACTGAACCATTCTCAGGTTTAATGGTCCGAGTTCATGGGCTAAAGGTTAAAGTAGAAGACCATGATTGTAAAACAGCTGAACTTAATATTAAGATGGAAGATATAGAAGAAAAGGTGGTTTGAGTGGTCAACAATGTTGAAACTATGGTTACTAATAACATCATTATTCGCCTTAACATGGAAAATTTTGAAAAATCTCTTGTGGACATACTGAAAGTACCTGATGAATCTTTACCTTCTACTTCGTGAGTTTATTAGGACAGCAGGAGAATCTGAGCTGGCAGTATCATAGGACTGCCCTGCTTTAACTGCTTTTCTTGAGAACTCAGGAACTGGGGAGGCTTCTTCATTTTTTGCCACTCACATGGTGATTGTAGGCGTTATTTTAGAAGCCTTACTTGCAGTGTACATGTGTAATCAGGCACATGCACATGTAACTGGCAGTCTTAGAAAGAGTCCAATTTACACAAGGATGTCCTTAGTACATGGAAGTTTCAAGGGGGCATGCTGGGAGCATGGCCTGGGCAGAACACAAATCTACACTTGTATTCTCCATGTCATATAGGGAATGTATTTGTAAGCCTAAAAATCAAACTCTTTGAGGGTGCTTTTGGATTCTTATCCCCTCACTACCTTGTTTACCACTTATATGTATCTTACCATACTCTAGTCCCCAGTTTTGTGATGTTTTTTGTCTTGATTAGATTGTAAGCTCTGATGAGCAGAGACAGTCTCTTACATCTATATATACTGTGCTGCATACACCTTGCAGTGATATACAAATGATAAGTAGAAGTAGTAAGCTTAAAGTTCTCCACATCAGGATTTACATATACTCTGTAGCACGTGTAGGTTTCTAAGAAGCGTGTTTCAGCCAGTTCTCTACTGGATGGATTTAGGTTAGCTTCCTTAATCCTCCCTAGTTTAGCTCCCTCTCCAAATTGAAAAGACTTAAAGATAGCATCCTCTGTAGTTAGAAAACAGCATCTGTTGTTGTTAAGTGCCGTCAAGTCGGTGTCGATTCATGGCGACCCTCTGGATAGTTGTCCTAAACTGTGTTCGGTCTTCAGTCAGGTGGCTCATTGTTGATTGACTGGCACCCGTAGCTGCTGTTATTGTATCGATCCATCTCATTGCTGGCCTTCCTCTTTTGCATTGACATTTTACCTTTCCAGGCATGATGTCTTTCTCAAATAATCTCTCTCTTTGCATGATGTGTCCAAAGTTCAAAAGTTGAAGTCTTGTCATCTGAGCTTCTAAAGAAAGCTTAGGTTTGATCTCCTCCAGTATTGACTAGTTTGTTCTTCGGGCAGTCCATGGGATACACAGTATTCATTGCCAGCACCATAATTCAAAGGCATCAATTTTCTTCCTATCCAACTTTCACATCCATATGATGTTATTGAAAATACCATGGCGTGAACAAGTCAAATCTTTATATGGAGAGAGACATATCTGCTCTTGAGAATCTTGTCTAGGTCCTTCATTGCCTTTCTGCCAAGAGCAATGCGTTATCTGATTTCTTGACTGCTTGTCCTTTCTTTAATGATAGTTGATCCAAGTAGGTTAAAGTTGTCCACTATTTCAATTTCTTCTCCATCAACAATGAACTTATTGATTTTGCCATTTGTCGGGATCTTTGTCTTCTTTACATTAAGGAGCAGGCCCATTTTGAGACTATGTTCTTTGATTGTGAGAACCAAATGTTTCAGATCATCTTCACTTTCAGCCAGTAATGTGGTATCAGCAGCATAGCAAAGGTTGTTGATGAGTCTTCCACCAATCTTCACACCTCTGTTGTCTTCATACAATCCTGCTTCTCTGATGATGTGTTCTGCATATAAATTAAACAGGTAGGGGGAAAGTATGCAGCCTTGTCTTAAACCTTTGCTTATTTTAAACCATTCCATTTCTCCTTGCTCCGTTCGAACTGTTGCTTCTTGATCAATGTACAGATTGTGCAAGAGAACGATCAGGTGTTCTGGTATACCCATGCATCTTAATGTGGCCCAGAGCTTCTCATGATTTACACAGTCAAAAGCCTTGCTGTAGTCAATAAAACACATATAGATATCCTTTTGGTATTATTTAGTCTTTTCAAGAATCCATTTAACATCCACGATGATGTCTCTCGTTCCTCGCCCTTTCCTGAACCCTGCTTGCACTTCAGGCAATTCTCATTCAAGGTATGGTTGTAGTCTCTGCTGAATGATCTTGAGTAGAATCTTGCTGGCATGTGAGATCAGAGAGATTGTGCGATAATTTCCACTGTCAGTTGGATCACCTTTTTTCAATATTGGTATAAACACAGATCTTTTCCAGTCAGTTGGCCATGATGTTGTCTTCCAAATTTCCTGGCAGAGCCTTGTAACAGTTGCATCAGATTGCGGTAATACTTTGCTGAGAATGCCATCAATTCCTAGTGATTTGTTCTTTGTTAAGTCTTTTCAATGCTGCTTCGATTTCTTTCATCACCAATGGTTCCAGATAATAAGATACAGGCTGCAAGAGCCGTTGGTCCACTTGATCATTATTATATAATAACTCTATATATTCTTTCCACCTTTTCTTGATCTTCAAAGCATCATTCAACATGGATCCTTGAGCATCTTGTAACATTCCAGTTCGAGGCTGGAATTTTTCTTTAACTCTCGTAGCTTTAGGAAAGCTGACCTTGTTCTTCCTCTAGTAGTTTCAGCTTCTATTTCCTTGCATGCGTCAATGTAGTACTTCTTGTCTTGTCTTGCTGCACAATCTCTGTTATGTTCTGCGATTGCCTCTCTTTCTCCTCTAGCTTTAGCTTCTCTGCATTTCTGGGCACTTTTCAGAGTTTCTTCGGTCATCCATTTTGGCCGTTTTTGCTTTTTTAATTTTTGTAGAGATTTCTCCCCTTCTTCCAAACAGCCTTCTGATGTCATCCCATAACTCTTCTGGAGCTCTGTCATTTGTATCTAAAGCAGCAAATCAATTTTGCAGGCAGTCTTTAAATTCTGGTGATATATTCTCAAGGTCATATTTTGCTACATTCATGAGTGGTTTGCTCTTTTTCAACTTTAGCTTGAGTTTGCATACTAGTAGTTGGTGATCTGTACCACAGTCAGCTCCAGGTTTTGTCTTTGTTGATGTTATAGAGCTTTTCCATCATTGACTTCCACAGATATAGCCAATTTGATTTTTGTAAAATCCATTGGGTGAAATCCATGTGTATAGTCGCTGCTTGTGTTGCTGGAAGACGGTGTTTGAGATGAATAGATCGTTGGTCTTGTAGAATTCTATCAGTCTTTCCCCAGCTTCATTTCTGTCGCCAAGTCCATATTTTCCAACCACTTTGCCGCTTTCTTTGTTGCCAATTTTTGCGTTCCAGTCACCCATGACTATCAGGATATCTTGTTTGCCTCATCTGTCAATTTCAGCTTGTACTTGTTCATAGAACTCATCAACTTCATCCTCTTCTGAAGCTATTGTTGGGGCATATACTTGAATTATAATTGTGTTGATGGGCATTCCTCGTAGATGAATATATATTAAGCATTCACTGACTGCATTGTATTTCATTACAATTCTTGCAAGTTTTTTCTTGTTTATAACTGCAACACCATTTCTTCTTTGTCTTTCATTTCCAGCATAGTGGACAATGTGATCATCAGATGCAAAGTGCCTGATGCCAGTCCATTTCAGTTTGCTGATATTCAACAGATCGAGTTGTACACGTTCCATTTCAATTTTGACCACTTCGAACTTCCCTTGGTTCATTTTTCGTATCTTCCATGTCCCAATATGTAAAACATCTTTGCAACTTCTGTCTCTCATTTCATGTGCAGCTACATCAGCAGTCAGATGTCCTGAGGGCTTTCATCCAATCACATCATAAATGCTGACTTTACTCTGAAAAGTCTTCAGCTCCTCCCCAGTTGAGTGCCTACTGACCTGGGTGTCTCATCTTCCAGCACTATAGTGCAATTTGTTTTGTTGTGATTATCCATTGGGTTTTCATGGCAAGATATGTAAGTACATTGCCAGGCCTTTCTTCCACGCAGTTTAATTTTAGTGTTGTCGTTGTCACAGAAATGTGATCCTCCACCGCCAACACCGTCCCATTCTGCTGCTGTCCAGATGAGTGGTTTGTTTTGGTCTGGCACCTCAGCTGAGACCTGTCCATCTTGGGAGACCCTGTCAGTAGTTAAGCTATTGATAATTTAGCCCTCAGTATTACTGATGCACACAAACCCTCACAGCACGACAAGCTGCAAATCAAGTGAGGGGAAGAGCATCTACATGTCTAGATTTGCAAACTGCATCACATGTGGATGTAAGTGCCATCATTTACACATGCAAGTTGCGCAATGTATGTATAAGTTTCTGGGTTTCCTTCATTGATTTTTCCCAAGTGTAAATCTGTAAAATCAGTCCTCCCACTGTACATAGCTGTCAATCCACAATGGTTCCAGTACTTCCTTCTATGTATTTTAGAAACAGCTCAATGTTTAGCATGGCCATTTAAAGAAACATGTCAGATAGAGTGATTCCAATAAAGGTATAAGCAACCCAACGCTCCTTGAGGCCTTGGGCAAGCCACTTAACCCTCCATTACCTCAGGAACAAATGTAAATTGTGAGTCCTTTGGGGACAAGGGAAATATATACCGTATCTGAATGCACACCACTTTGACCTGGTGAAAAGCGGTATGTACGTTTTGCTAGATAAAGATGCCTTAAGTAAAAAGCAGACAGAGCTGAATGTTCCAAATGGTCAGCTGATAACTATATTGTTAATATGAACAAAATACAACCTCTGAAATGCCTGTATGCAAATAATAGAAGTCTAATAAAGAAGATGGGAGAGTTAGGATATATAGCACTAAATTAAAGGGTAGATATAATTGACATCGCTGAGATCTGGCAGAAGGAGGATAACCAACGGAACACCGTGATACCTGGGTACAAACTATACTGCAATGACAGAGTAGGTCAAATTGGTGGAGAGGTTGCACACTATATTAGAGAGGGCATTGAGTCAAACAGGATAAAGTTTTTGCAGGAAACAAAATACACTGTAGAATCTCAATGGATAGAAATTCCATGTAAAAAGGGGAAGGCAATGGCAGTGGGGGGTGTATTACCACCCACCTGGCCAGAATGAACAGATGGGTGATGAAGTGCTAAAAGAAATCAAGGAAGCTAACAAAAGTTACAACACAGTAATAATGCCTAATTTCAATTACTCCAGTATCAACTGGGTCAATGTCACAGTAAGACATGCTAGGGAGATAAAATTTCTAGATAAAATGAATGACTGCTTCTTGGAGCAGCTGGTTCATGAACCAACATGAGGGGAATCTATTCTAAACCTAGTCCTTAGTGGAACACAGGATCTGGTGCAAGAAATAATGGTGTTGGGATCACTTGCCAATAGTGATCATAATATAATTGCATTTGATTTAGTAAATGGAGGTAGGACAGCAAGTAAATACACAGCACTAGCTTTATCTTTCACAAGGGAGACTATGATAAAATAAGGAAAATAGTTAAGAAAAACTAAAAGGGGCAGCTGCAAAGGTTAAAGATATACATCAAGCATGGACATTGTTTAAAATTATTATTTTGGAAGCCCAGATCAAATGTATTCCACACTTTAAAAAAAGGTGGAAGGAAGGCCAAATAACTGCCAGCATGGTTAAGGGTGAAATCAGAGATGCTTATGTAACCAAAAAAGCATCTTTCAGGAAATGGAAAAAGGAGCTAAATGATGAAAACAGCATCAGCAATGACAAGTTAGATGCAAGGCATTGATAAGGCAGGCAAAGAAAGAATTTGAAAAGAAGCTTGCATGGAAGCAAAAACACATAATAAAAACTTTTTCAAGTACATTCATAGCAAAAAACCTGTGAGAGAGTCAGTTGTACCATTAGATGATAGAGGCGTAAAAGCGGCGCTAAGGGATGACAAGGTCATAGTGCACAGACTGAAGGAATTCTTTGTTTCACTCTTTACTGAAGAAGATGTAGGGAAGTTTCTCTTGCCTGAAATGATATTTAAAGGTGATATATCAGAAGAACTGAAACAAATCTTGATAAACCGGGAAGATGTATTACAACTATTTGATAACTAAAGGAGTAGCAAATCACCTGGACTAGATGGTATACATCCCAGGGTGCTGAAAGAACTGAAATATGAGACTGCAGACCTTCTATGAGTAATCTGTGAACTACCATTAAAATTTTCTGAAGTACCTGGTGTGAGTCTTTTTTGACTAACAGATCATTTAGAATGGAGTTTAATGGGAAAGTTTCAAAAGTGTTTTCCATTACAACAGGAGTACCTCAGGCCTTTATCGCCTTTATTTTTTAATATTTATTTTGGTCCTTTAGTTCATCACATTAGGAAATTGGGGTTTTCCCTGTATATCTATACGGATGATGTTCAATTTTTTATGCCAATGAAGAGTTCTTATCAAGCCTCAGTAGATCAATCATGCTCTGGGCTTTGTGTTCCACGATATTGGATATAGGAAAATAAATAAAGTTTGAATTTGGGGAAAACTGAGGTATTATGGGTGGGGAAGGCTATGATTCCAGATGATACTAAATTCGTCCAACTTGTGAGACAGAAAGTTGAGATAGCATCAAGAGTGCATACTTTGAGTGTTGTTATAGATTCTAATTTGACTCTTGAGCCTTGCTGTTGTTGTTGTTGTTAAGTGCTGTCAAGTCAGTGCCGACTCATGGTAACCATCTGGATAATTGTCATAAATCATGCTCAGTCTTCGGTCTATAGGTATCACTCTGTCATTGATGATAGAGTGACAGCCATAGCTGCTGTTATTGTATCGATCCATCTCATTGCTGGCCTTCCTCCTTTACGTTGACCTTCTGCCTTGCCAAGCATGATGTCTTTCTCTAATGAGCTCTCTCTCACACATGATGTGTTCAAAATATGTGAGTCAAAGTCTTGTCATCTGAGCTACTAAAGAAAGCTTAGGTTTGATCTCCTCTAGTACTGACCGGTTTATTCTTCGGGCAGTCATGCTGATGATACCACATTACTGGCTGAAAGTGAAGACAATCTGAAATATTGGCTTCTCAAGATCAAGGAACATAGTCTTAAAATGGGCCTGTATCTTAATGTGAAGAAGACAAAGATTTTGACAACTAGCAAAATCAATAAGTTCATAATTGATGGAGAAGAAATTGAAATAGTTGACAAATTTAACCTACTTGGATCAACTATCAATACAGAAAGGACAAGCAGTCAAGAAATCCAGTGATGCATTGCTCTTGGCAGAATGGCAATGAAGGACCTAGACAAGATTCTCAAGAGCAGAGATGTCTCTCTCCATACAAAGATTCAACTTGTTCAAGCCATGGCATTTTCTTGAGCCATATGTACAATATATACAAAATAGAGCTTGGTATAAGTTGAAGGTGATAAGACAATTATGATCAGTGTTGAGACTACAAGATTTCCAGATGGTGGTCCAATCAACAATTTTGAGTCATTTGGACTATTGTATTTCAGTATTCTTAGGAATGCCAAAACTGTTATTACATAAATTACAACAGATTCAAAATGTTGCTATGAAGTTGATCGCACATAGAGTTATAAAGTTAGGGTTACCCCCTTATTGCTAAATCTTCATTGGCTACCAATAGAAGCCCGTGTTTTGTTCAAGGTGTTGTGTTTGGCGTGGCCCTTAGGCGTTGGACCGGGGCGATGCATTATGGTTTGGATCATGATGCCTGCATTCGTGGTAACTTGCTGTCTCTATTTATCTCCTCTTCTTATCTGTTTGCCTGTTTCTTCGTCTATTCTGTCCTATCTAATAATGGCGTTCCTTTCCTATTTCCTCAAATGATAGTATTGTAAACCGCTTTAATGCCTTTTGGCCTAAGCGGTATATCAAATGTCTAATAAATAAATAAAATAAATAAATAAATAAATAAAGCTATTCATAAGATTGGCCCTATTTATCTGTCAAATAGACTGTTGCTTTGCTCTTCAACTAAATTGCTACGTTCAGCAATTCATGGTACACTAATATTGCCCTCAGCTTCTGCTTTTTGCCAAAAGATGGTTAGAGAAAGGTTTTTCTCAGGTGTGGTTCCAAAATTGTGGAATGAGTTACCTGTTGCCTTTCAGGATCTTAAGGATTATATAAGTTCAATTTCAAAAAGTTTTTTAACTGCATTAAAGTGAATTGTTCATACATTCATTTTTGTAATCCACTTTGTACATCTTTGGATTGTAAAAGCGGATTATTAAATTAAAATAAATTACCTGAAGATTGGAGAATGGCCAGTTTAACACCATTTTTGAAAAAGGGTTCCAGGGGTGATCCAAGAAACTACAGACTGGTAAGCCTGATGTCAATACCGGGCAAAATGGTAAAAAACATCATAAAGAATAAAATTATTGAACATATAGATAGTTATGGTTTAATGGGAGAAAGCCAACATTGATTTAGCCAAGGAAAAGTCTTGTCTTACTAATCTGTTACATTTTTATGAAGGTGTGAGTAAATAGGTAGATAAAGTTGAGACGGTTGGTACAGTGTATCTGGATTTTTAGAAGGCCTTGGCAGTGTAGTACTGTGGATCAGGAACTGGTTAAAAGATAGAAAGCGGAGAGTGGGGATAAATGACCAATTTTCCCAATGGAGAAAGGTAAATAGTGGAGTACCCAGGGATCTATGCTGGGCCTGCTGCTTTTTAACATATTCATAAATGACCTGGAAATGAGAATAATGAGTGAGGTGATCAAATTTGCAGATGGCATGACATTATTCAAAGTTGTTAAAACACAAGAGGATTCGGATAAATTGGAAGACTGGGCGTCCAAATATAAATGAAATTTAATGTGGACAAATGTAAAGTTATGCACCCAAACTATGTTTACACAATGCAATGTTCCATATTAGAAATCACCACCCACGAAAAAGATTTAGGCGTCATTGTGGCTACTACAATGAAACCCTCCATGCAGTGTGCAGCAGCAGCCAAGAAAGCAAATCATGGGCGGCTCAAGGCAATCTGCTGCCTGAGGTGAAGGATGAGATGGCGCCACTGCAGAGGTGGACGGGGATTTTTCAAAACTCCAGTCAGGGACTGAACCAAACCAAAAAGCTGATTAGATTATATGGAGGAAATGCAAGATGTTTGCACACCAAGGAACTAAAAGAGAGCGAGAACCACAGCACAGTTTATAAAACTAAATTATAACTCATTTTTATTTTGTTGTTATAAACTGCCAGCAAGATTCTACTGAAGATTATTCAAAAGAGACTACAACCATACCTGGAACAAGAACTACCTGAAGTGCAAGCAGGGTTCAGGAAAGGGCGAGGAACGAGAGACGACATTGCGGATGTGAGATGGATCCTTGAAAAGACTAAAGAATACCAAAAGGATATCTATTTGTGCTTTATCGACTATAGCAAGGCTTTTGACTGTGTAAACCATGAGAAACTCTGGGCCACATTAAGAAGCATGGGTATACCAGAACACCTGATCGTTCTCTTGCGCAATCTGTACATTGATCAAGAAGCAACAGTTCGAACGGAACAAGGAGAAACAGAATGGTTTAAAATAAGCAAAGATGTAAGACAAGGCTGCATACTTTTCCCCTACCTGTTTAATTTATATGCAGAACAAATCTTCAGAGAAGCAGGATTGTATGAAGACAACAGAGGTGTGAAGATTGGTGGAAGACTCTTCAACAACCTTCGCTATGCTGATGATACCACATTACTGGCTGAAAGTGAAGATGATATGAAACATTTGCTTCTCACAATCAAAGAACATAGTCTCAAAATGGGCCTGCACCTTAATGTAAAGAAGACAAAGATCATGACAACTGGCATAATCAACAGGTTCATCGTTGAAGGAGAAGAAATTGAAATTGTGAGCAACTTTAACCTACTTGGATCAACTATCAATAAAGAAGCAACAAGCAGTCAAGAAATCAGACGACGCATTGCTCTTGTCAGAATGGCTATGAAAGACCTAGATAAGATTCTCAAGAGCAGAGATGTCTCTCTCCATACAAAGATTTGACTTGTTCAAGCCATGGTATTTTCAATAACATCACATGGATGTGAAAGCTGGACAGTGAAAAAGATAGACAGGAAGAAAATTGATGCCTTTGAATTATGGTGCTGGCGGCGAATACTGTGTATACCATGGACTGCCCGAAGAACAAACCAGTCGGTACTAGAGGAGATCAAACCTAAGCTTTCTTTAGAAGCTCACATGACAAGACTTCGACTTTCATACTTTGGACACATCATGCGAAGAGAGAGATCATTAGAGAAAGACATTATGCTTGGCAAGATAGAAGGTCAACGCAAAAGAGGAAGGCCAGCAATGAGATGGATCGCTACAATAACAGCAGCTACGGGTACCAGTCTGTCAACAATGAGCCGCCTGACTGAAGACAGAACACAATTTAGGATAGCTATCCAGAGGGTCGCCATGAGTCGACTCCAACTCGAAGGCACTTAACAACAACAAACTGTGTTATGGTTATTACCTTTTCTTTTTCAACATATATTTTGCATCCACAGAACCCCCTTCAACAGTGGTTGCAGAGCAGAACCAGGACATTTACCCACAGAACTCAATATCTTAAAACAAAAAAAGAAAAGAAAAATCTGATTCTGATCATCTCACTAACAACAACAAACATTCTCCAGTCCCAGTTATATTGTGAACTAATACAAAACCCTACAACAAAGTCACTGAGTATCTATAGAGCAAATCTACCATACTATACCATATCAGCACCAACTTCCAAATCTCACATAAGGAGACCACCAAAATAAAGCGTCCCTGTAAATACTACAGTGGACCCTGGAACATCCATATACCTATTTGAAAAGCTGAACATATCAAATTACTACAGTACAGTATAAATCTTTATGTACAAACTATGTTAACAGAACACCTGGGCTCAGTCATACACTCAGAACACAGACCCTCACCAAGTACAGAATAAGTGACTTACAATCTAAAGTAAAAACAAAAACATGTAGACAAAATTTAAACTGACACCCTAAGAAGCCAGATTCTTCAAGCAGTGCAACATCAGATAAATATGCAGTTCCTCCATGCAGTATAAAATATAAAGATAACACAAAGTTCAATCATTAAAATGAAATAAAATTATTTTTTCTACTTTGTTGTCTGACCATTCTGTTCTCTGATTATGCTGGTCCCGATCTGAGGCTTCTGCTTTCCTGTATTCTCTTAGCTCTCTTTCTGTGGTCTGTGGTCCATCTGCCATTTCTTATCTCTTCTTTTGTTTTCTTCACTTCTTTCCATCAGCCTATTTCCAGTCCCTGTAACCCTTCCCAGTATCAGCCCCTTTCCAGTCCTCCCTCCCGGTACCTTCCAATGTCAACTTGTATTCCCATGACTGCCACTGGTGTCCATTCCCTTCCAGTCCCCCTCCTTCCCCACTGTCCAACTCCTTCTAGTCCAAATACCATGGCAGCCCCTCTCAGCATTCACTCCCTTCCAGTCCCATTCTACCATCCCCTGACATCAGCCCATTTGTAGCCCTAGCCCCCAGTTTTCTTCCAAGGCTAGCAGCTTTATCCTCCCCTCCCCACCAATTGCCCATTCCCAGTTGAAGCCCCCCAATCAGCTCACTTCTAGTGCTAGTCCCTCTTCAACCTCATTACCAGTGCTAGCCTCCCCTAATCATCCCATTACCGGTCCTACCCCCCCCCCCCCTTTAGCCCATTACCAGTCGTAGCCTCCACTAATCAGCCCATTTCCAGTCTAGCCTCCCCGATCAGCTCATTTCCAATGCTAGTCCCCCTCAGTCCATTACCAGTCCTACCCCTCATCAGCCCATTACCAGTCCTAGTCTCCCTTAATCAGCTCATTTCCAGTGCTAGTCCTCCCTCAGCCCATTACCAGTGCTAGCCTTCCCTAATCAGCCCATTTACTAGTCCTAGCCTCCCCAATCAGCTCATTTCCAATGCTAGGCCCCCCATCAGTCCATTACCAGTCCTAACCCCCCCATCAGCCCATTACCAGTCCTACCCCCCATCAGCCCATTCCAGTCCTAGCCTTCCCTAATGAGCTCATTTCCAGTGCTAGTCCCCCCTCAGCCCATTAGCAGTGCTAGCCCCCCTAATCAGCCCATTACCAGTCCCAGCCCCCCTAGATCAGTCCATTTCCAGTCCTAGCCTTCCCTAATCAACCCAATACCTGTGCTAGCCCCCCATCAGCCCATTATAATCCTAACTTGCACTGTCTCTCCCCTCTGTCCAGCATTTATCCCCTATCTGTCCAGTATGTCCCCCTGTCTCGACCCTTTGTCCAGCATTTGCCCCCCTGTTTCTCCCCTTTGTCTAATACTTGTCCCCCCCTTTATCCAGTATTTGTTCCCTGTCTCCACCTTTGTCCCGTATTTGTCCCCTGTCTCCACCTTTGTCCCCCATATCTCACCTTTGTCTCTCCTTGTCCTCCTCCTGTCCCCACTCCCTCCACCTGCACCTCTCATCCGGTGGCGGCAGGGGCACTCTGGCTGTTTTAATTTTAGATTTTGCCGGCTCTGCCCTGCCTCTACCTTCCCGCTGTGTTTTTTCCTCAAGAATGCTTGCAGCAAAAAAAAAAATAAAAAAAAGCTGGAAGGCAGAGGCGGCAAAATCTAAAATTAAAAAAAACGGAGTGCAGCCGCCGCCATACAAATCAGCCGGATCACTTGCAGCGATCAGGCTGATTTGTTCGATGCCGGCAGCACTCCAGTTGTTCCTGCTGGATGAGAGGGAACCCTTGTCAGTTCTCTTCCAGCCTCTTCCTTCCCCAGTGTCAGCCCCCTCCTCCCCCAATGTCAACCCAGTTGCAGGCCCCACCTTCCCGTCATGTCAATTCCCTTCCAGCCCCCCTCATCAGCCCTGTTGCAGACCCCACCTTTCGTTTGTCAATTCCCTTCCATCCCAGCCCCCTCCATCCTACCTAGCCCCCTCCCTCCATGTCAGCCCCATTGCAGATCTCACCTTTCCCTTATCCCCTGCCCCCTTCCTCCCCTCTCCCTATGTCAGCCTAAGACCAACCCCCCTTGTCAGCCCCCTCCCTCCATGTCAGCCCCATTGCAGATCTCACCTTTCTCTTATCCCCTGCCCCCTCCCCTCCCCCCCCCGTAGTTCCTGTGCTGCCTCCTTCTGCAGCCATGACTCCCTGCCTCTTAGGGAATCGCGGCTGTGCTGCTGAAGCTGGTGCAGAGCCTTCCCGTCTCTTGGAGGGCTCCGTGCAGCATTGTCCCGCCCCCAAAGGAAGTTGTAACAACTTCCTTTGGGGGCGGTTGTAACAACTTCCTTTGGGGGCGGGACAATGCTGCACGGAGCCCTCTGAGAGACTAGAAGGCTCTGTACCGGCTTCATCAGCACAGCCACAGTTCCCTAAGAGGCAGGGAGCCACGGCCGCAGAATAAGTTAGGTGGTGAGTTTTGCTGCTGCCAAGAAGTGGACTCGGCAGCAACAACTTGTGTGCTTTTTTTTTTTTTTTTAACTTTGAAGGCAAAGTGAGGCGGATGTTTTGGGGGCATCTGCTGCCCTTAAAACTTTGCCGCCTGAGGCAGCCGCCTCACTTCGCCTCATTATAGAGCCGCCCCTGAAGCAAATAGTATACTGGGAATCAAAAGGAAAGGAATGTATAATAAAACAAGAGATATTATTATGCCTCTGTATCGTTCAATGGTGCGACCGCACCTTGAATATTGTATGCCGTTCTGGTCACCATATCTTAAAAAGGATAAAGCAGAATTAGAAAAGGTACAGAGAAGAGCCACCAAAATGGTAAAGGGGATGGAAAGATACCCCTATGAGAAAAGGCTTAAAAGGTTAGTGCTCTTCAACTTGGGAAAAAACAGCTGAGGGGGACATATGACAGAGGTCTATAAAATAATGAATGGAGTGGAATGGGTAAACATAGATCGGTTGTTTACTCCTTCAAAAAGTAGAAAGACTAGGAACATGCAATGAAGTTACAATAGAGCCCATTTAAGACTAATAAGAGAAAATACCTTTTCACTCAAAGTATAATCAAACTCAAAGTATAATCAAACCGGAGGATGTAGTAAACGTTGTCAGTGTAACTGGGTTTAAGAAAGGTTTGGTCGCATTCCAGGAGGAAAAGTCCATAAACTATTATTATTATTACTATTTTTATTTATATGCTTTTGCAACAAATACAAATCAATAAAGTGTAGAAGCAATGCTCAAAAATTACAAGCAATTAAGAAAGAAAAAAGGATAATCTCTCATCAAACAAAATGAAAATAGGTAATTGAGCAGCAGTTCTCCTCAAGGAAAAAAGCAAGATAATATGAAAAAAAAACAATCCAGCAAACTTTAGGAAGATAAAAGGGAAGAAAAACTTTCCAACCTAACCTAGTGGGCTACTTATCCTTAACTCCTAAGTATCATGACACTTTCTTATCTAATAATAACTTCTCCAAATGAGTTGGGTCATAAAAGAAATATGTACTACACTGCCAGTTAATCACACGCTTGCAGGGAAAGCGTAGAAAGAAAGTTACGCCCACACCAAATACCTTAGGTTTCAAGGTTAGAAACTGCGTTCTCTGAAGCTATGTGTTCCCTCAAACATCTGGGAACACATTCATCTTCTGTCCATAAAAGATGGCATCCTTGTTCTTGAAAAAGAGTTTCAACACCTTAATCTTATCAGCTTTAAAAGAAAAAGTTGCAAAGAGAGTGGCTCTTTTGGATATAACATCCAAAGAATTCTCAAGAAACTTGGTCAAATCCTGATTTTCAGAAGGCAATAATATATCCATTGCCCCCTCCCCTGGACAGGGGCAGCACAAGTGGGGTACGGAGCCATGTGCGGAGACTCACTGCAGGGCCTCATTTGCATAAATACTTGCATAATGTTAACATGTGCTAACTTTTAATAAACATGCTTATTAATGAGTGTCTAGATAAAGAAAGACTACCAGATTTCTACATTACTATACTCCAGTGCCAACCGCCAGGCACATTAGGAACTACTATAAACACTGCCCATTGAGAGCCTATAGCAAATCCGCCGTATCGTAACAGCACTACTACGATTCACAAAGCAACATACACTACCTATCAAAAGGCAACACTGCAAATATTAAACCAATACATCTCAGGGAATACCAAGACATCTCCTACATGTGAAAGAGAACAAGTGGCACTGTCAGATAGAAACTACATAAACAGAATACCTCAACTCAATTACACATGCAGAACATAGACTGTCACATGAAAATAATCCCACATTCAGAGATATATATATACCACCCAAAAATCTCCAAAAAAGTCCCCAGTGAAACCTTATTAACAATATTTTTATTTATTTATTTAACAGTATTTCTAAACCGCCTTATCTTAATAATCAAGGTGGTATCACAGCAAACAATCGGGTAAGGTGAGTGTGTTATACATGCAGTGAGGGTGAAATTTAGTTGGGTGGGTGTTGTATTGTGTGCTAGATTGGTATGAGCTATGTACAACGTGGGCTATATACAGTGGTTCTAAATACATTTTCCATACATACATTGTTTAGGTGGGGTTATGTGCTGTTATACATTCTCTGGGGTTATGTGATGTGGGGTTTTGTCGGATCACACCGAGGGAGGTTAAGAATGACTACAAAACCCCACCAGACAGATGCAATCCATTTTATTCAGAGAACAGTTCTTTGGTGAAAATATCATTAAAAGGCCAACTTAGCTTAAATGATTGAGAAAAGAAGCCCGGCTCATTCCGTGTTCAACACATCCAAAATCCTGAGATGACGTGCACGTTTCGGGACAAGGTAGTCCCTGTATCAAGTGCTCCAACGTAAGTCAAACAGGCGTTAATCTTCTTCTAACCACTGATCCAATGAGGGCCTCATTACATTCAAATACTGCCGGTTCCACTCCGACAACCAATCACTGAAGGAAACATTCCTCTTACCATTGGCCGGCAGAAATTGTCCATCATCAAGGAGAACCAATCATGGATTGAAGATCGTCCCACCGTGTGTCCCCCTCCAATTGGATGAAATCAGGAACCCTGCATGACGTCGATGACCAAATACGTGCCTGCCAAAGAACAGCCCCTGGCAAAGGGATATCCCACCACTACAGGGAACCCCTTAGCCGACAGGCTCCCCTCATAAAACACTTAACCATTCAATTTCGCGATTCAGCCCGCCTGGATCCACACTTCCCAAATCATAAATCCATTGCTGCTTACATCGCTGCAACCGGATCACCCTATCACCCCCTCGGGGATCAACAGGGATGTGATCGATCACTGTCCAATGTAAGGTGTCAAATGTGTGCCCCCGCTCAATGCAATGTTCGACTATTGGGGCCGAAATGACCCGTTGATGAAGGCGGGAGGCATGTTCACTAATCCTAGTTTTGATGGAACGTGTCATGCGCCCGACATATAATAAAGGACAATCACATTGGATTAGATAGACCACAAAAGTCGAGGAGCAAGTGGTGAACCACCTCCGCCAATATGTGTGCCCAATCGTAGGATGATCCCATGAAATTCCGGGCATGGTGTTAGAACAGAATTTACACTTCAATCCATGATTGATTCTCCTTGATGATGGACAATTTCTGCCGGCCAATGGTAAGAGGAATGTTTCCTTCAGTGATTGGTTGTCGGAGTGGAACCGGCAGTATTTGAATGTAATGAGGCCCTCATTGGATCAGTGGTTAGGAGAAGATTAACGCCTGTTTGACTTACGTTGGAGCACTTGATACAGGGACTACCTTGTCCCGAAACGTGCACGTCATCTCAGGATTTTGGATGTGTTGAACACGGACTGAGCCGGGCTTCTTTTCTCAATCATTTAAGCTAAGTTGGCTTTTTAATGATATTTTCACCAAAGAACTGTTCTCTGAATAAAATGGATTGCATCTGTCTGGTGGGGTTTTGTAGTCATTCTTAACCTCCCTCGGTGTGATCCGACAAAAATATTGTTAATAAGGTTTCACTGGGGACTTTTTTGGAGATTTTTGGGTGGAACATAGACTGTCAGCAAATGAAGAACAAGGGATCACAATTTAGAAATAGGAAGACAATAATTAGACTGGGAACCCCAAAAGCCAAACTTGGAATGTACAACAACACTGCAGAAATAAAACTATAAATTAATTTCCTCTTGTACTAAACAAAACGCAGAGGTTAACGATGCACATTTCCCAGTGCTGACATATTCCAGTTAATAAATTCAAAATAAAAAAGTATTTTTCTACCTTTTGTTGTTTGGGCATTTTATTTTTCAGTTGCAATTGCTCCAGTTGCTTTATCCTGGTTTCTTCATGTCTTCTGTTAACTTTCCATTGTCTGCTGTCCATTTGTCCTTTCTTCTAGTTTTTTTCCATATTCTCTCTACACCTGCTTTAACACACTTATCTTTCCTCTTTTGATCTTTCCTCCATTTCTTTCTTTATTTCTTTTTCATCCACTCAAATCTCACCCTTCCATCCTCAATCCCCACTTACTCTCCCAATACCCAGCCAATCGTAATTCCCCCACACACAAAATATCTTTTGCCCTCTCCATTCTCACTCCCCCAGCCCCATTCCCTTCTAGTCCTCCCCCAGCATCAGCTCCCTTTTAGTTCCAGCCCCACCCAGCATCCGCTCCCTTCTAGTCCCATTCTCCCATCCCCCATCAGCCCATTTCCAGTCCCAGCCCCCCATCAGCCCATTTCCAGTCCATGCCTCCCCCAATCAACCCATTTCCATTCCAAGCTCCCCCATCAACCCATTTCCAGTCCTATCCTAGCCCCCACTCAGCTCATTTCCAGTCCAAGCCCCTCTCCCCAATTAGTCCATTTCCAGTCCTAGGCCCCCACATCAGCCCATTTCCAGTCCTATCCTAGCCCCCAATCAGTCCATTTCCAGTCCTAGCCCCCATCAGCATTTCCAGTCCTATCCTAGCCCCTCGTCAGCCCATTTCCAGTCCAAGCCCCTCCCAATCAGCCCATTTCCAGTCCAAGCCCCCCCATCAATCCTTTTCCAGTCCTATCCTAGCCCCCTATCAGCCCATTTCCAATCCAAGCCCCCCCAAATCAGTCCATTTCCAGTCCTAGGCCCCCCATCAGGCTATTTCAAGTCCCAGTCCCCCCATCATCCCATTTCCAGGCCTATCCTAGCCCCCCCCCCCCCGAAGAACCCCGCGCCTGTCTGATCGCCTTCAGAGGTAGCCGGGGAGGCCCGCTCGAGGCCCCTGGCTCACCTCTACACAGCTGCCAGCGTGAAGAGTGGCATGTTCCCTTATGCTGGCAGCTGTGCTCTCGTGAAGCATGCAAGTGCTGGGAAAGGCTAAAGGGCATTTCCTTTTTCCTACAGAGCTGAGCTGGGTCCTTGGGCGGGCCTCCCCAGCTCCCTCTGAAGCTGGCATTGTAAAGCCAGGATTCACCATGTGGGAATGAAGTCCGTGCAGGGCCCTGTGCGAACAACATTCTTGAACAATGAATGGGCTGGCCCTGCCCTTGGGTCCTTATGAAGCTTGCTAGGTAAATAAAAACAATTCTGGACAGGAATACTATCTGACATTAGCAAAATTTCAGAAAAATACTTTAACAGAATTTCTGCAGAGAACAGATCAGTAACAGAAAAGTTAACCCGTTTTGGACCAGCGTATGTTTTACAGACATAAGGTTTCCATACTTACTACTCAACTGTTTACTAATTAATGGTTATAAATTCAATGGAACTATTTTTAGCTATTATCGTTATGTCAAAAAGCATTATATACAGATTTTTTATTTGAGATTTATTAAGTTTAATAGGTTGATTTTGACGGTACTGGCGGCTCAACATAAAAAGATCACAAAAAATAGTAAGTAGCTTATAATGCTGTAATAGCTACTATTTTGCAAATAAAATTATTTGTAGACTTTAGAAAATAGGTTTAGATAACTGTAAGTTACTTAGGGGTATGTTTACTAAACCGGGCTAATGATTAACCCGGGCTATCTGCAACTAGGTCCCATTGAATAATATGGGATCTAGTGGCAGACAGCCCGGGTTAACCATTAGCCCGGTTTAGTAAACATACCCCTTAGAGTCAGAGTTATTGGTGCGTATATCAGCCTTGTATGTTTCTCATACGCTGGGCTAATATGCTGTCGAGACTAACTGCTGTCACGCGTTCGGTTCTAGGTGTTTCAATGGTGCAATATCGACGCACTGCATCAGAGGTGTTTTCACATGTATCATATTCTGCCGTCAGAATGGACTGTTGACAAACTATGTTATATCATAATAAATGAAATGAAATGACAACTGAAGTTTCAATAGTATCATACAGTATGTCTATGTCAATGAATACTGGAACTGAATCATAACTTTTCTGATCACTTGGAAGACGGACATTGGACCAGTGTATGAAAAACATGCACTACGTGAAACTTCTATTTTCTGCAAAGTTTTAATATTGTTTATTATTGCCTGTATTTCATAGTTGTTTGAGTGTAACAAATCTAATAAATCATCCAGAACAGAGAAAGAATATGCGAGCTATCCAAAATGGGTTAAGAAAACAAAGATTCCTAACTCTAGAAGCATTTTCCAAGGCTTCTATTTTGTAATGAATAGAAAGGGAATCTTTAATTGAGAAAATACTGGTCTGCTGCAATATTTGCAGCTGGCTAGCAAATTTTGAGATGGATCTACCCAACTCCACAAACTTATTATCTACTTCAATTTCTGAAACGTTTCTTGTGAAAAAGTACAAAGAGAAATCACAGCATGCATAAACCATTATTAAAGAGGACCAGGGAAATCCATTGCTTATCCCGGGATAAGCAATGTGGAATCTGTGTACCTTTTTGAGAACCTGACAGGTACTTGTGACCTGGATTGGCTGCTGTTGGAAACAGGATACTGGACTTGATGGACCTTAGTCTGACCCATTATAACATATCTTATGTTCTTGAGTATGTCCCATCCTCACCGTCTCAACTCCAATCTCCACATACTATATAAAACAGCATTTCCTAAACTCTGGGTTGACCCCAAATTGGGTCACAAATTCCTCCTTTGGGTTCACGGCCATATGTTGGGTTCAGGGCAGGGGCCAATCAGGCTTTCAGGCATGCCCCGGAACACCACCTCACATTAAATCCAGCCCGCCAGTAATAAAGATAGTACAGGTACGCGGCCCTTCTGATACAAGCGGGCATATGCCTCTATGACTCTACCGGCCCTCCCTGTCCCACCTTCTCTAATGCGATAAGTATGCATCAGAGAGGGCAGGGCAGGGAGGGCCAGCAGGGTCTTAGAGGTGCACACACTTGTATCAGAAAGGCCCCGCACCTGTACTACTTTTATTACCGGTGGACTGGATTGGATGTGAAGTGGTCTCCAGTGCTTGTACAATCTTTGATTATAGGCGGCGGAGAGGAGAGCTTAGAGTGGAACATACATTTCTGTTACATGGATTGGGAGGCTGGAGTATCAATGCACAGCAAGGGGAAGGAAGAAAAACAGGAGATCCTTGACATGGAGGTGGAGGGAGACGGAGGAAATGCTTGATATGTGGGGGAAGAGAGACATTGGTTGAAAGAGGGGTGATGCTGGACATGGGTGTGGGGGCAATAGTGAGATAGAGAGCTGATGCTAGATTTGGGGAGGAAGGGCCAAGGGAGATAGTGAGGCTAGGGAGAGAGATAAGGGAGATGCTAGATGTGGGGGTTAGAGACTATGGAGGAGATG
The DNA here is from genome assembly GCA_033557465.1 of Ichthyophis bannanicus. Classification (NCBI taxonomy): domain Eukaryota; kingdom Metazoa; phylum Chordata; class Amphibia; order Gymnophiona; family Ichthyophiidae; genus Ichthyophis; species Ichthyophis bannanicus. Next base: position 797,483,924 of record CM066032.1, read on the forward strand.
TAGATGTGAGGGAGAGAGAGAAGGGGAAGACGGGCTGGGAGGATTAGAGAGGACAAAGACACTGGGCAGGGAGGGGAGAGAAAGAGGGGAAGACATGAGATGAGGGTGAGAGAGAGGGGGAAGACACTGGGCAGAGAGCATGTAGGGAAGGGAAGATGATGGATTTAGGGGAGAGAAAAGAAAGTTAAGAGAAGGTAAAATCCAGAACTGGGACCAAGCAATTAGAAAAATTTAAATAGACCACAAAGGTACATAATTTATTTTCAGTTTAATGACTGGAATATGTCATTTTATGGATTTTATATGTGCCATCTTTATATTTTGCACAGAACAAGGGAAACTGTATCAGTTTATTTCTCTGGTGTTGCGCTGCATACAGAGCATGGCTTCTTGGATTTCAATTCAATTTTTGTCTATGAGATGATGCAGGACTGGAGGAAGATGATAGACCAGCAAGGAGGGGGAAGGAAGGTTGGATGGTGGATCGCCAGAGAAGGGGAAATAGGAAGGATACTAGACATGATGGGGGATGGAATAGGTTGCATGGCAGGGAGATTCTTGATGTGAGGGTGGTATAGGACAGGGAGACAGAGGAGATGTTGGACATGGGGGAGGGGGAACGAGGGAGACGGAGGAGATGCTAGACAGGGAAGGGAGGGAGACAGGAGATGCTGGATATGTGTGGGAAGATGACTGATGACACAGAGGAAATGATGACCTTTGTGGAGGAACTCGGCAAACAGATGAGATACTGGACATGGGGAGGGGGACTAGGGAATACAGGAGATAATGATCATGGGGAGAAACTATGGAAACAGGATATGATGGAATGGAAGGATGGAGACAGACAGGAGATGTCTGACATTGGGGGGGGGGGGGTTACTGGGGAGGTGAGTGAGAAGAGATGCTGGACATGGAACGTGCAACGACTGGTGAAATTGAACTTTAAGAGTAGGGCTAGGGAGACAGACAGAAAAGATACTGCAAGGGGGTGTGGGAAACTAGGGAGACTGAAGAGATGCTAGACATGTGTTGGGGGTAGCGCTATACAATGATAATTATTATTATTTTTAGTAGTAGTAGTAGCAGCAGTAGAAGGGAGCTAATGAACATGGGAGAGAGAGAGAGAGGGAGACCCTGGATGGGGAAGCTGAGAGAGGAACGAGGGAAGATGCTGGACACAGGGGGAGAGTTAGTAAAAGACTAGGCAATAAGAGGCTTGGGAATGGGAGGGCTGGATGAGGGAAAGTGATGGAAAGCTGTGGGTAAATGCAGTAAAGAGCGGGAGAATGACAACTAAATGGTAAAAGGAGAAGGAAGAAAACTGAAAAGAAATATTAGTGTTACAGATTGACTGAGGTGATGATGGTGAAGACAAGAGAAAGAAGAAATGGTTAAGTAGACAGATGACCCTGGAAAAAAAAGCTAAAAGAACACATAAAAAAGCAGAAACCAGAGCCAAATAACTAGAAAAATAAAATGGCCAGAAAATAAGGTAGGATAAAAGAATTTTGAACTTTTGGAATGTACATCTTTATTTATTTATAAAGTTTTGTATACCACCTTATCCTTCAATCAAAGTGGTCACAACACAATTGGGGGATATATGACACATACACTAATACTTACAGGGAACATGGGCAATGGAGGGTTAAGTGGCTTGCCCAAGACCACAAGGAGCACCTGTGGGACTAGAAACCCCAGTCCTTCTGGCCCAAGGTTGCTGTCCTCTAGTGGGATTTGAACCACTGACCTCCTGGCCTGAGGTACCTTGCCCCAACCACTAGGCCATTCCTCCCTAGTGATAGGTATGGCTGGGGACCAACTGAGGGTAAACCTTTGAGAGGGGACCTCAAAGCCCACTAGCAAGCTGTGCTTTCTTCAACTTCAGACATACACATACTGTCCCTGGTCACTGATCCCTCACACCTGTACACACACACACGCACTGCTTGCAGACACTAGGCCCCTGCACATAAACAAGCACACACTGCCCCCCAGATGCTCAGCCCCCACACTTAGGGCTGGCATTAGCGGGTGGCAAACAGAGCAATTGCTTTGGACCCCCATGCCAAAGGGAGCCCCAAGTCTGCCTCAGGCTGAAAGAGGCATAGCCAGCAGGTGGGCTTTGGGGCCCCCTAATCAGTTTCTGCCTGAGTCCCCTGCATATCTAACACCAGCCATGCCCACACTGCAAATATTCAAGAAGCTGTGTCATAATTTCGAAGCCCATATGTGTTAAGTATATTGAGTACATTGAATAATTACTTTAAAAAACATAGATTCATATACATATTTATATGTTTATATTTATGTCGTCAAAGCAATAATTTTATTTCATTAGTATCCGGGGTCCCATGAATTTTCCTCTGCTAAAATGGGGTCACACTGGAAAAAAAGTTTAGGAAGCACTGATCTAAAATGCGCCTTCACATGTATAAAAAACATAATCCAAAAAATGATGAGGGTTATTTTAGAAGCCCTGTAACGGGCATGTAAATGGGCCTGTAGATATCAAAATCACAAGGACATCCCCGGAGCCATTTTAGAAACTGGGTATATTGATGTCTTCGGCATGAGGAGCCCACATACAATGGGACCATGTCAAAGGAGTGGCCTGGGCGGAGAAACGAAGATGTACATCGAAGTGCGATTTCAAAATGGCAAAAGCACGTCTGGCCCTGGTTGTTGAGGCATCCATACCTATACTTGACTATGAATAAGGTAAAACAAAGTGCTCACTTAATGGCTACATCACTTGCAGGGGGAACAGCACAATGAGCTGTCATCACCACTGTCAGTATTTACTGGCAAAAGAAACCTGCACATACATATATGGAGTGGAGGAGTGGCCTAGTGGTTGGGGCAAGGTACTTCAGGCCAGAAGGTCAGTGGTTCAAATCCCACTAGAGGACAGCAACCTTGGGCCGGAAGGACTGGGGTTTCTAGTCCCACAGGTGCTCCTTGTGGTCTTGGGCAAGCCACTTAACCCTCCATAGCCCATGTTCCCTGTAAAATAGTTATCTCCAAGTTATAATGCCCTGTTCAATGTAATTTCAGTTTGTTCAATGTAAACTGCACTGATGCAGAATAGCACAGTATATAAGAGAATGTAAATAAATATAACCCCACAGAAGATTATGAACATGTGTCTGAGTGTCTGCACCATCACTGATTATGGACATCCCCCTTCTAAACATTGCCAACCAGGACATTCAGTCTGGGGACATTGTTAGTGACATGCAGATGAGGCAGACAGTAGGTACATGCACATATAGATAATACTGAGAAAATCTTATGTACACCTCCTGAAAGATGTAGCTAATTTTTTAACACATTTTTATTATTTGAATTGCCAATATACAGAAAGGCACATTTTACAAATGACGTCCCAGTACAATCTGGGACGTCTAAGCCAGAACATTGGAAAAAAAAGAAGCAGGCATGTCCAAGATCAGGCACGATTTCACAAACGTGGACATGCCTGATATGGACGTCTGTGGGGGCCATCTACGCAGACATCCCCAGAATAGGATTTTAGACTGGGGACATCTAAGAATAGTCTGATGGTTACTGTAGTGGCCAGGTTCAAATCACATTGCTGCTCCTTGTGATCTTGGGCAAGTCACGGAACCCTCCATGGTCAGGTGAAAACTTGGTAAGCCCTTTTCTTTAATCCTCTGAATGTTTTACAGCCAAAATGAACACTTTCCAGATGCCTATTCATGCCTGGAGCAGGTCTAAACTTGGATGGGGTTGCAGACATCCCTGATGTTGCTGAAATCAAGCAGGAACATCTAAGTCCATTGCACTGCTCTTGACCCGTCTCCACCACGCCCCCTGTCTACTTGGCCTTCCCCACTCCAGAGAGGTCTTTAAAAGCAATTTGTAAAATGGTTCCAGGGACGTCTCCCTGTTTTGGATGTTCACATGCACATTTTCGGATGTCCAAATCGCGACTAAGGCTTTTAAAATGACCACCATGGTCTTACATTCAGCTTTTAACATTCTGACCAAAATATTAATTACCTTAATTAAACCTTCACTGATTTCACTTTGTACATTTGCAAAACAAATTTGAAATTGCACTTTGAAAAAACTATACTAAGGTTAGTCAGGCTAGGGTGAAATACCTGCTTCATACTGGCTGAAATTTACATTGTACATTTACATTCTTAAGATATTACTTTCTGATTATATTAGAAGGGTGATTTTGCATTCTAAATTTAAGTTGAACATAAAGTAAGTACGTACAGTCCCATATGTTATCAATTAAAACCAATGCTGTTCCTGATTTTAATACTAGTCTTACGCTTCAAGTTCAGCAAGTCAGTCATCTTTTCACATCAACAAATTAGGTTCTTTTGCATGTAAACATAGTATCATTACATGCCACTCCTTTAAACAGAAGCATTTTCTAACATCTTCTCATTAGTATCATATCTTTGAAATATCCTACATACATGATTTCACAAACACGGACGTGCCCAATACAGATATCTGTGGGGCATCTATATAGATATTCCCAGAACTGTATTTCAGAAGCCGGACATTTAGGATAGCCTAATGGTTAGAGCAGTGGGTTAGGAACAGGGCAACCAGAGTTCAAATCCCACTACAGCTATTTTTGAGTACTGGGAATCATGGAGCGCTTTCTTCTCTACACCCTCTGGATGTTTTTTAGCCAAAATGAGCATGCCGGATGTTCATGATGTTTCTGGGATGTCTAGGTTCCTGGCCACACCTCCACCATGCCCCCATTCAGACTTAGACATCCCAGAGCCAGCTTCTAAAATGGTTCTGGAGACATCTCTAAGCTTTGGACGTCTCCATGCCAGGCTTTGGATGTCCTAAGCACAAATAGGTCTTCCAATATAACCCCCAATGTGTCCAAGTTGCTGCTGGCTCATTGCATTTCAAAAACCAGTCTGACTTTGTTATTCCCACTTTTAATGTTCTAAAAGATATATGATTCTATGGAATATATGCAGTTTCATGTCCCACAAGAGAAAACTGTGATTTCACAAACTTAGGAACCTGTTTACTAAAGAACGGTAACTTTTTCACTTACCGTACTTTAACTGCAAGACTTAATGGGGCTGCGTCCTGTTGAAGACCTGTCCAGTATGTCCCCTGTAGTTACCACACAGAAAAGTTCTTTACCAAGTTCAAAGGGAGTCACTTTATAAAAATTCTTTTGAATGGATATGCCAATACACGCACATAAAAGGCCTCTTATAAAAATTACCTCATACATAAAAGTGTACATGCTGCAATTAAGAATATACTTTTATGAGACTTTAGAGTAGGCATGTTCAGGGAAGGAGTTTGGATGGAATAAGGCGAAGTTTCAATTTGCGTTCATATTTTTCAAATACACATGCACATTGCTAATATTTACGCCCAAGCAAGCACAAATGTCAGTGTCCAAAATGTAGGTGCTATTTCTGCAAGATTTGTGCTAGTACTTCATAAAACAGGTGCCTTCTCCACCTCTACATCTAGATACCCTGTTATAAAATTATTCTCTAAGGGGATCATTTTGTGCCACGAACAGTGGGGATGGATGTCCCGTTGGGACCCCATCCCCACTATTCACCCCACTGCCAGCCCCGGCAAAAACCTCCCCGTACAAACAACATGTTTGTATGGGGAGGCTTAGATGGGGGTAGGAGGGGGTGTTCCGGAGGTGGAGCAAGGGTGGGGCATGGGCAGGCCATGACCCCAGATGTACAAGGCCAATTCAGAGGTCGGCTCTGTATGTCCAGTGCCATGAACTTAAGGGGGCTTATTCCACCGCAGAGGTGTAATAAATCCCATCGGGAGACCCTGTTGCCAGGCTGGTAAAAAAAGGTAGGGGGTCAAGTAAGTTCCCCGCAGCTGGACCCTGGCCATGGGAGGCTGAATCGAGGATCTGGCTACGGGGAACGAATGAGATCAGTGGCGGATGGCATTCGCAGCATGGCAATGGGATGCCATGGCACTGTGGCTCCATTCAGGAGCCTGACTGAGATAGCCAGGAATCTGCTGGGTGTGCAGGCCAATCAGAATCGAGGCCTGGCCTGCTAGTTCAGGCCGTAGATCCGATTCTGATCCCGTGGGCACATTTAGCCCCCGAATGATCTGAATCAGGTCTACCTCTGGACATCCCAATTCCGATCAGCCACACAGGGGTGTGGACGGCCACACTGCAATGTGCCTTTAAGCGTATTCACAACTATCATAAATGTACTTAAGAAGGCAGAAACTGCACAAGTCACAGTGTGCAATAAAGTACCGTATGCTAACTCAATGTGCTGCCCACACCTATTTCCTGCCCCCTAACATGGCAAGTAGTTCGTGCGCGAATTAGTGCACACTGTCATGCCAGCATAGTAGCAGTTACCATGTTCATGCGCTAATTTACTTTTATTTAAATATTTTTCCTTTAAGACTGTTCTTAACTCTGTTGTATCTCTATTAGCATTCTGTCATGTATTTCTGAATGTTTTGTATAGTTTTATAAAAACAGGACAGGAATTTATTGTTCCTTTTATATGTTTTTATAAAGTTTGTATGCTATGGAGGAGTTTCTTTGTACCTCTGGTGTAATAGTTACAGATAGTTAATCCCTAATCTAAAAGTACTTAAAGAGGTCTTTTGTCCCAAATCTATTCAAACATCTGGAGTTCTTGTAAGTTCTTTGTCAAAAAGTCTCCAATTGTCTAAGGTTTGTAGAACGGATAGAGGTCTGCAAGAGAGAAAGTGGGATTTCTGTTTGGTACTCCTGGGGAATTCTCCACAAACATTTTGAAAGTTCTATGCATTTTTTTTTCTTCTGCAAACATCTGCATTCTTTATTTGTACAGTTTTGTGTACAATTCTTTCATGACAAAGTCTTGGCTCCTCTGTGCCTCATGCATGATACTCCCAGCTTTCTCCCTATCAGGATCAACTCCCCCTCCCTCCCTATCAGGATCAACTCCCCCTCCCCGCAGCAGTTTCAGTCCCCAACTAGCTTGAACCTCCTCCCTAGGCTTGCCTGATCTCCCTCACAGGTTAAATCTCTGTCCCTTCTCCAGGGTAGACAGCCCCCAACTTTTTTTCTATCTCTCCCTGACCCCCAACAACCTCCCACTCCCATCCCTCTGTTTCTCAAACTCCTTCCTCGGGCACCCACATCCCCATAGTTCTCTCTAAACAGACATCCATAGTTCTTTCTCACAACCTCCCTAGCACTCATATCCACATAGCTCTCTTTCAAAAACTATCCTTTCCCCTCAAAAGCACACACCTATAGCTCTCTCTTAATCCCCCTCCTGCACACACATCAATAGCACTCTCTCAGTTCTCCTCTGTGCATATCCTACTATAATCGCTCTCAAACCACCCCAGCACTCATTCCACCCAGCTCTCTCAAACTCAAATCCCGGCATACACAGAGATAGACCCAATCCCCTGATAAGTCCACCTCTACCTTTCTCACTGACTGACTCATGGCTTTCCCTCTTTATGGATGCATCTTCCCCCCTCCTTATTCTTGGGGATTTTAACATTCATGTTGATAACCCCTCTGACCCTCTTGCCTTAAAACCTCCTTTCCCTTACCTCCTCATTCAACCTCAAGCTGTGTTCCTACTACCCCTACTCACCGACATGGCCACTGCCTTGACCTTGTCTTTTTCTCTAACTGTTTGCACTCAAACGTCTGCACATCAGTTCTTCCCTTATCTGACCATCACCTACTAAGCTTCACTCTTCATCACCCCCCACCCTCAATCTCACCCAATCTCCTCCATTGTCTTTAGGAATCTTCATGCTATCTCCACTGCTGCCTCACCTCCTCTTTCAGGCACTATGTCATCTGAGCCTGTTGATGAGGAAGTATCTTCCTATAACACTGTACTCTCATCTGCCCTGGATGCTCTTGCTCCTCCCACTTCATGTCCTGTGAGACAATACTGTACCTCAGCCCTGGCTATTCTCTAAAACCTGCTACCTACGTTCCTGTGCCCGCTCAGCTGAGCTTCTGGCTTGAATCCCGCACCCTTGTGGAATTCCTACATTTCATATTCATGCTAACCACTTTCTAGTCAGCTATAACACTCATTAAGCAAGACTACTATGTCCACCTTACTAACTCTCTTGCTTCTGACTCTCACCATCTCTTTACGACTCTCAGCTCTCTCCTCAAAGTGCCTCCACCTCTGACCTTTCCTTCAATTTCCACCCAGACCTTGACTGAATATTTAAATGACAAAATTCACAAGATTACTCTCTAGTTCCCCCGCCAGGGTCATCTCCATCTCCCCTTCCCCCTCTTCACTCCCAAATCCTTCCCTAACCTCTGTCACCTTTTCTTCCTTTTCTAAGATCACTGAGGAAGAAATCACACATCTGTTCACCTCTTCCAAAATTACTATGTGCTCCTCTGACCTCATTGCCACCTGTCTACTGAGCTCTATCTCCTCCACTGTTATTAATTCCATCTGTCATATCCTCAGCCTATTGCTTTCCATTGCAACTGTTCCTTCAGCCCTTAAGCAATCTATGGTTACACTTCTCCTCAAGAAGCCCTCATTAGACCCTACCTGTCCCTCCAATTATTGATCCATCTCCCTCCTCCCCTTTATCTCTAAATTACTTGAATATATGGTTTACCACCGTTGTTTTGACTTTCTCTCCTCTCAAGCCCTTCTGAATCCTTTGCAATCTGCCTTTCACCCTCTATATTCTATTGAAATGGCTCTTGCTAAAGTCTCCAATGATTTGTTCCTCACCAAATCCAAGGTCCTTTACTTGATCTTTATCCTTCTTGATCTATCTGCTGCTTTTGACACTGTTGATCACCACCTTCTCCTTGAAATTCTGTCATCAATTGGATTTAGTGGCTCTGTTGTGTCCTGGTTTTCTTCTTATCTCTCCCACTGCACTTTTAGTGTATGTTCTGGTGGATCTTCCTCTACTGCTATCCCACTCCCAGTTGCTATAACCCTAAGGGTCTGTCTTGGGACCTCTCCTTTTCTCTCTTAACACCCTGTCCCTTGGTGTATTCATCTCTTCTCATGGTTTTCAGTATCGTCTCTATGCTGATGACTCTCAGATCTACCTCTCTGTACCTGAAATATTCCTGGAATCCATGGCCCGAGTCTCTGCCTGCTTATCTGACATTGGTGCCTGGATGTCTCAAAACCATCTGAAATTGAACATGACCAAAACTGAGCTTCTTTTCACCATAAACCCACATCCCCCCTTACTCTTTTCTCTATTTCTGTGGCTAGCACTCTACTCCTCCCTGTTCTACGGCTTGCAACCTTGGGGTCATCTTTGATTCCTCCCTGTCCTTTTCCACACACATCCAACAATTAGTGAAAACCTGTTATTTCTTTCTCTGTAACATCAGCAAAATTTGTATCTTTGTTTCTAAAACACACTACTAAGACCCTTATCCATTCTCTAGTCACTTCCCATTACTGGTCTTCCTCTGAATCATCTCCCTCCTCTTTGATTTGTTAAAAACTCAGCTGCACGGCTGATCTTCCACCAGTGTAAGTATGCTCATGTCACCCCTCTTCTCAAGTCAATTCATTGGTTCTCTATCAGTTTCCACATCCCATTCAAACTTCTACTACTGACCTCAAGTACCTTCCTTAAGCTGCTCCTCACTGCCTTTCCTCTCTTATCTCTTTATAACCCATACTCGGGAATTCTGCTCTTCCGGAAGATCCCTTCTATCTGTACTCTTCTCTTCCAATGCCAGAATTTGATCTTTCCACCTTGCTGCTCCTGCCTGGAAGAAACTACTTGAGTCAGTACATCAGGCCACATTCAAATCCAGGCTAAAAAATTAACCTCTTTGAGACTGCTTTCGGATCCTGATCCCCTCAGCCTCCTGTTCACCTCCTATGTGTTTCCTTACTATTCCTCTTGACAAATCCAAGACCCCAGTTGTTGTGTTGTCTGTCTTGACTAGACTGTAAGCTTTGATGAGCAGGGACCATCTCTTACAAGTGTCTGTACAGTGCTGCATATGCTGTGTACCACTATACAAATGATAAGTAGTGGCAGTAGTAGCAACGTTGTAGGATCTCTGCCCTGGTTTTTGGGGGTTTTTGCCATGATAATAGTATTCTTCAAAATATCTGGTATTTGGCCAATACTGGAAATCCCCTCAAAGGGATATCTTAATACTTCAGAGAATTGATCTTGAAGAATTTTATAAAAACTAGACTCTAGGCCATCTGGTCCTGGGAATTTAAAATGTGGTAAGTTATTGATTACAGAGAGCATTTCCTGGTTTGTAATTGGTGCACATGCTTTCTCTTATTCTTCAGCAGTGATCATAGGTAGCTGTATCATGCTAAGATATTGTTCTACAACCTCTTTGTTATTAAACTCTGCTGTATATTCCCTGAAGATTTCACAGAGTTTTTTCAAATGACGTATAAATTGCTCCCATTTTACCTTGCAAAGCTGAAATAAATTTAGTTTTATGTTGGGTTCTCACTAGATTAGCTAACATTTTGATGGCTTTATCACCGTGCAAAAAAGAATTTGTGCTTCAATGAATACAGTGTAGCGCTAGCCCTCGAGTGCAACAAATTATTTAACGCTTGCTGAGTATGAACAAATTTCCCTATGGCTTTAGATCTTTTACTGTCATTCATCTCTCTTTTATATGCCTGCAATTGTTTGCTCAGTTGCAAGATATCTTTGTCCATTTGTTTTTCTTTTTGAAGATGATTTCTTCTCTAAGCACTGCCTTAGCTGCTTCCCAGTACAAGATCAGATTGCTCTTATGCAGTTCATTATGTAGTTTATAACATTTCCATTTCCCTATCAAATAAGCTTTAAAGTGCTTGTCTTTCACTAGCCAGTCTGGCATTTTCCAACAAGAAAAGTCAGTAGCAAGCATCCTCGCCCCATCTTACAAGTCACTGGACAATCTGTATCTGTTTTCTGAAGACATCAGAATAAAACCTCAGAAATCAGTATATAGTAATTCATGTGAGCATATTCAGGGAAATTTTCTAAAAGACCGATTAGGTTGGAAGACCAAATAGGTGCCTATTTTGAGGCTCATTTATAATGACCTATGTGTCTTTATAAAATAACCTCATAAAACCTTGACGTTTTATATAAAGGGATGTACACTGAACTCACAGACTGTTTGCCCACATTGCAATCTACTATGTGGTTCAGGTGTCTTCCTAAAATTATGGGTACCAAGCCCAATATTGCTATCTAAGTTATTAATTGAGAGTAAAAGGAATCGTAATATTGGTTAGACATACACATAGAAGCTAAGATTGGAGGGTTGTCAAATAGCTTCCCAAGCACTAATATATATCTGCCAGAGAGCTCTACAAGAATCTTTTTATTTATTATTTATTTATTATTTATTTATTTATTTATTTAACACTTATTTATATACCGCATCTTCCAGCGATCAGTTGCGGTGTACAATTAACAACAGTTAACAATGCAGAGCTTGTTTTACATGGAACAAAATAACTTTTTACATAGAACATCTTAACATGCACACAAAGGTTTAAATACTAAGCAGAATAATTCAACTAACACAGATTGTGTAACAATTTAAACAACGTACTGACTCTACCGTATAGGCAGATCATATCAGTTTCAACTATGTACAAGTAGTTTCAAATATATACAAGTAGGGTATCAGTGCATAGGGGTGGATTGTTCATTCGATTATGTTTTGTATGTTATTCCTTGAAGAAGGGAGTATATGCTTGATGTAGGGAGGTTCATGTTTAACCTTTATCTAAGTTGAGTGGAATGTTTTCTATGGAATTATAGTGTTTAGTGAATAGATATGTTTTCAATTTTTTTTTGAATTCTATTATCTCTGTTAGTGATCGTAAGTCCTCTGGTAACGAGTTCCAAGTTATTGGAGCTATGTGGGAAAAGGCTCTATTATTTGTAATTTTGTGAGATCTTATATATTCTTTTGGAATCTTTAGTTTATTTGATTGTCCTTTTCTATGAGTGGACTTAGGTGGTTCTTTGCTTATTAAATTACATAGTGTCTTCGGGGCCATGTCATTTAGGGCTTTGAATGTAGTTATTATTGTTTTGTAGGTTATCCTGCTTTGTATTGGTAACCAGTGCAGGGAAGCTAGTATTGGTGTAATGTGTTGGAGTGAATTTATCTTTAATATAATTCTAGCTGTTGCATTTTGTGCGAGTTGGATTCTTTTGATATTTTGTTTTGAAATGCCTATAAGTGTTAAGTTAGCGAAATCGAAGTGGGGAGTAATGGTGGCCTGTGTTATGTTGATAAAATCTTGCATAAATACCAGGGGGCGCAATTGTTTGAGGATTTTAAGTTTGAAGTAGATTTTCTTTAAGGTGTTTCTAATGTGAGTTTCCATAGAGAGGTGTGTATCTAAAATGACTCCTAGATATCTTATTTCATTTTTTATTTTAATTTCTTGGTTTTGTAGTGTTATGTGGGTTGGGGGAATAAATGATTGGTTTTTTGTTACGATCAAAACTTCGGTTTTAGCATGGTTTATATGGAGGTTTTGAGTTTTTAGCCAGTGTGTAATTTCATTGTAGCAGTCTGATAGAAGTTGAGTCGGTAGGTTAGGAATCGTAAAAGGTATGTACATCATAATATCATCCGCATAAAGGTGATATTGTATTCCGAATTTTTTAAAGATGTTGCAGACCGGTTTTATATAGATATTGAAGAGTAGGGCTGAAAGTGCTGAACCCTGTGGTAAACCTATTTCTTGTTTGTATGTGTTGGATGTTTGATTACCTGTTCTTACATTTTGTGTTCTGTTATTTAAATATGAGGTGAACCATTTATGTACAGTGGAGTTTATGCCTATCTGTCGTAGGTTGTTGAGCAAAATTGAGTGATGCACGCTATCAAAAGCTGCTGATATGTCAATGAAAAGTAAGATGAACGCCTGTTTATGATTGTCAATTCCTTTTAGGAGTGTATCTATTAATACTGTTAGAAGTGTTTCTACTCCATGGCGGGGCCGGAATCCATATTGTTGATCATCTAGTGGGTAAGATAAGTCTATAAATTCCTGCGTCTGTAGTTGCACTACCTTTTCAATTATTTTGGCCAAGAATGGTATGCTAGAGATGGGCCTATATGATGTAGGGGATGTTTTATCTAGTTTGCTGTTCTTTAAAATTGGACGTATTTGTGCATGTTTGAGCGGGGATGGAAGGTATCCTTGGGTAAGTGAAAGATTTACTATTGGGAGAATAAAGGATAGTAGCGTTGGTAGCGTGTTTTTTATCCATGGTACAGGGCATGGATCTAAATACGAAGTTGTGGTATTTAGGCCGGAGATGATTGTTTTTAATGACACTTTTGAAATGGGGTAAAATTCTGACCATTTATCTACAGATTGATAAGAGATGTTGATATTTTCTAAGGGCATGGCGGGTTTCTTTGTTTTGTTTTGATAGTGGTTAGCTAGGGTTTGAACTGAGATGTCTGTGATTTCATTGTTAGAAGTTTGCTCATTATTGGTTAATTTTCTGACTATGGAAAATAGCTCTCTAGGTCTATTGTATGATTTTGCTAAGGTTGTTTGAAATGCTACACTTATGCGGACTAAAATCACTACACCATAGCTTTTAGTTGAACCTTTCACTCCTGTTGGAATTCTGCAAACAAAATTCTCTGTCAAAAAGTCTGAATTATGCAAAATTCAGCATGCTTTATCTGTCAGAATAACAAAGCATATTGTTTTGAGTGATTTTTTTTCTGCATTATATATTAATTTAAGTATCACAAAAAAGTGCACAATTTTGAATTACTGTCTGCAAAATTCCAGCAAGAGTAACAAAAAACACCTGTTCTTTCCCTGACATGTGTCTCTGGTAGAAACGCTATTTGATGTCTTAATCTACTTAAATGTGGCAAGAGTCTCTCTCTTGATTGGTGTTACAAGCCCAGCAACATTCCAGGTCACATATTTTCAACTGTCCCTCATTTTGTGGAAGCTCAGCGAGTCTCAGCTTGAGCACTTGCTTCCAATAACACAGAACCACTATCCAAAAGCCACACTCTTCAAATGATATCTTGGCCATTCCAAACTCTTTCATTCGAATAATCATTCAGCCATTCACTCCCAGCATTCCTCCCCATCCTGAACACACATAACTATAGATCACCAAAGAAACAAACCAAAAACCAAGGCTCCTAGGCCTCATTGCAATTTTTTCCTTTAAGAGGGAGAACGGGCTCCCTTTTAGATGTGTTGGTGCAATACTCCTGCTTAAAATCCCTGCGTATGTAATTAACATCTAACACAACGCATTTCAAACTTTTTCAATTTAAACATGTCCTTATGGTTACCATGGCCGGCCCAACCATTAGGCGTGACTAGGGAGACGCTTGGGGCAGCATCAGTCAAAGCAAAACAATACATCCTGATAGCCAGACAAACTCAAATACTATCAAAACATTCTTTCACCTGCAGGGAGAGTGAGCTACACCTACAAACAAAGCAAAGATTAATATTTAAAAGTACAATGTCCAATTCTGTATTTTTACAAGATTGTGGTAGGAGAGGTAGTGTTGGGATGATCATGACTGTTAATTTTAATTAATCAAAATCTCGGGGTGGGGTGGAGTGGGAGGGGGGCATAATGCTGAAAGGTCACCTAGGATGCCCAGTACCCTTGCACAGGCCCCAATACTTCCCACAGGATCTTGCAGTTCATAAAATTTCTTTCCTGTATGTTGGAAAGTCTCCTCCTGGATTCCGGACAAAATCTGGTACTTGTGCACGATAGTAAGGTGTCTCTATTCATTTTGCACAAACTATATACAAAGAATATGAAACCAGAATTTTATATCCCTGTTTCTGGAAAAGCAAGCAAACAACGCATAATGTCTCTCATTCAAGGTTAAATCTGAAGCTCAATTCAGACCCATAGAGGCTGCACCGTTCACTAGGAAGGATGTTCTGCAGTTCCCTTCCAGAAGCATTTTTTTAAACCCTTGAATCAAAGCTTTGCAGCTTCCACTAATTCAGAATACACACACCGCCATCATGCCAAATGTGGCATTTATCCGGATAGTGCAGCATAAAGCAAATGTTTTACTCTGTCAGATCTCAGCATATTGGTGGGAAAGCCTGCTTTTGCTTGTGAGCTGTAGCAGAAAGTCTTAGAAAATTAAAACTTTCATATATTGCTATATTAGTTCTTTCTTATACCTGTAAGATTGGAGAATTTAAATTTTATGGCCATACTATACAATCCCTTTCAATGGGGCTGCGGCTCCGATATCGCACGGAGTCCGCTACTGCCGCTTAATAAACATACCCCTAAGATTCTGGGGTTGTGTCTGGGTCATGTTTTTAACTGTGATTCTGTGGGCTCTCTAAGAAATTATTTTCTTCCCCATATCCAGCATATTTAGTTCTGCGATCAGCCATGTTTCCAGCAGGTTAATTAGCTCATTCTCTGATACATTATCTAAGAAACCTTAAGCTATTATACCATGTATGATTCTATAAATCTTCGTTCTTGCTTTTCATTTGCTGAATATTCCAGTTCTTTATTATTCAGATCTTTAGGTCATCTTTAGATGTTTCTACATTATCTATTTCCCCAGTTTTGTCAATCAAATTTTTAACAGCATCAATATGTTTACAGATCTTGTCACTTTCCAAAGCTAATACCACTGTACGTGTGAGATTTTCCATCAACGTGTCATCTAGGTCAGACAATGTTGCACCCTCTCTTGCATTGGCCATTTTGGGATCAACTTGTTTTTGTTTCTTTTCGCCTTTCCTGACCAATTTTGCAGCTATTTTTTCTTTCTTCTTGACAATAAACTGGTCCACATGCCAGTGAAGATGTATGTAGGAGGGAATCTTAATTTTTTCTTTAATACAAGAGTTTAGAGATATTTTCTGAGGGGTGGCACCCAGAGCTCAACAGCAACATCTCTTCTTCAGCTCACCATACCATCTAACCACTGAGCAGTTAATCTTTTTGCATGATGGCATTGGCAAAGCAGCTTGTGCTTGTTCTTTTGCATAGTTTTACGTCTCATTACCATATTAGCATAAACTGTGCTAAAATTATCAGAAAGCACTTTATCTATATTAAGAACACCAATATGCATATGTAAAACTAGACTGTGCATGCTAACATCCTTTAATATTTGCAATATCATTAACATACTTCAGTACACTGGCCTCTGATGATCTGATTTCCAGTGCACACCTCCTGATGACCTCTATTATAGGATGTCCTGCCCCATATCCCTAGACAGAAGCACTTCTTTCTTGCAAGAAGTGCTCCAACATAACACCTATCCTGGGTTCTGTTGATGTCAGGGACCTTCTGGTGTTCTGTTGCTTCTTCTCTCTTCGGCATGACAATGACATTTTGCAGGTGAGAAAGGAAAAACAGAATGATTAAACTTCATGAACCATTAATCTAACATGGTTGTATCTAAGAGAAAAGCAAGAGGCAGGGGATGGCATGTGACAACACCCACCTAATGAGAACCTGAATGCATAGCAACTTACTGGCTGGTAGCACTCCAACCTTTTTTTAAGGCTTTATTTAGTTTTATATTACATATAGAACACACTAGACCAAACAAAACATATGAACATCCCCAAATTCTCACCCTCCCACCCCCCACTTCCATACTGGTCTTACGGCAAATGCATCTCAAAATATAGCATTACTGCTGAGTGCACAGGGTCACCTGCGAGAGGTATTCGGCAAGGGTTCGCCATTTACAGCCCCCAGCAATCGCCTGTGTCTGAGCGATAAAATATGCCATTTCATATCTACAATATACTGTAAGCAGACCATATTCCACCACTGAGAGATAGAGAGATCCGTGGAATCTTCCAATGAAGAATTATGACCTAAATAGCAATGCTCAATAACAAGTCAAACAAGGAAGCATTTACTTTTGTTAGAGATGGTACACATGCCAAGGATTTATAGATAATAATCCAATAAGACAATACTTCTCGAAGGTGGAATATTTAGGACATTTTCTTCCACGCCTGTTGCCAATAGAACTGCACGTTAGGACAATCAAAGAGCATATGCGAAAGAGTCCCTCTCTCCACAGTACAGGAACAACACTTATTACCATGCTGAAGGGCCCATTTCACAAGAGTCACCGGTGTAAGACATGCTCTGTGTGCCAGAAAGAAGAGTGTTTGGGTTAAAGAAGCTAAGTAGGAAATTCAAACAAGGGGGCCCCAGAACAATTGTCACCGTTGACGGGTGAGCAATTCGCCCGCATCGGGTTCCCATACTTTCTCTGTACCAATGCAAGTAATTTCGACCTGCCTCCTCTGTGAAGTAAGCATAGATCTTAGAAGAGGCCTTGCCCAGACTTACAATTTCTTTGAGTTTAATTATCTGAGGCCATGAGACTGGGAGCTGAGCTGGCACAACACCAGCAGATTACAAGCAATGCTTGAGCTGTATATATTGAAAGGAACACCGAGGTGTCAAATCAAATTCTTGTTGTAGAGCATTAAATGCTTTAAAGGCAGTGGTCGTCACTAGCTGTCCTATGATCCAAATATTATGGCTTTGTCAACACAACCACTGAAAATGTTGCCTGTGTATCTTCAGGAGAGGATGCAGCCAAATTGGGGCAGAACTAGCAAAAGGTAAAGACAGTTTACATACCACAGTGAAGGCTTGAAAAGTCTTCTGAGTGGCAGTAATAACAGGGGACATAACCGCATATTTAATATCGGTCATCCCTAACTGCTCCTCAAATTGCAACCATGTGGGACTACTTGTTACTGCCTCCAATCACAGTGCCCCTTGTTTGAGAAGAAACGATAGGTGGTAATTTTTAAAGTTTGGGAAATGAACTCCTCCCGAAGTTTTAGGAAGCTTCCAGAGAGTGATACGTGGAGTTTTGTTTCTCCATAAAAAATTCACCAGACTTTTCTCTGCTTTTTGGTAGAAGGAGTCAGAAAACAGAATTAGTAGCATACTCAAAATATAATTAATCTTAGGGACCAGCACCATCTTGGTAGTTTTTAAACGCCCCCACAAAGTAATATAGAGGAGACCACCATTTCATGAGAGTACAAAGAATCTCTAAGCATTTCTCAGCATTACTTTGCAGGGTTGTTTGAAGAGTGGCACAGAAGGTGACTCCCAGATATCTAAAAGAGGAATCCGCCCAGCGGAAGGGAAAGGCTTGGAGGTCCTGCCGGGACACCATATTATTGAGGGGCACTGCAAAGGACTTGCTCTACTTAATTTTATATCCTGAGAACCATGAATATTGTTCTATAAGATAAAGAGTCGCTGGGATAGAGATCGGTTCCACAAATAGCATCATCGTCAGCATATGCCGAGAGCTTCACCTGATGCTCCCGCAAACAGAATTTCTGGATTTCATCAGACTGACGAAGCAGCAATGCTAATGGTTCCAAAGATAAATTAAATAAAAGTGGGGACAAAGGGCATCCCTATCTAGTCCCTCTTTCTAAAATAAAAGTATTCAACAGACCAGAGTTGCCACAAATCCGTCCAGATGGACACGTGTACAAGGTATAAACCATATTAATGAATTTATGGCCAATGCTAAACCATTCCAGTGTTTGAAAAAAAAGGGCCACTCCAGTTTCTCAAACGCCTTCTCGGCATCCAGGGACAGCCCGACCACTGGGGTAGAGGATGTTTCCACTAGAGCTAACAAGTTACATATTAAACGTCCGTTAGCCAATATCGAGCACCCTGATACAAATCCACACTAGTCACTATGGACCTATGAGAGAATCGTTTGACCAAGTCAATTGGCAAAAATATTCGCATACATTTTATAATCCATAGTCAACAGTGAAATGGGACAGTAATTCTCTACCTTAATGAGGTCCCTACCCAGTTTAGGGTGAACAGCTTATAGTGGTTTCCAAGAAGGCGCCCATTAGAGGTGCCTGGGCCACAAGCATCTGATAAAAGGTGGTAAGATGCAGGACTAATTCTGTTTTAAACAGGTGGTAAAATTCTATAGATAGCCCATCAGGGCCTGCTGCTTTACCTGTTGCCATATGAAGCAGAGCTGTTTGAACTTTCACCTCTGTGAAATTGTTGTCCAGAACCGCCATCTGAGACCGTTCCAAGGTAGGGGGGTGACTGAGGCAAAGAGTTGCTGAAAGCCCGGACGGTTCTTGTTGACTTCAGATTGATATAGGACTTATAAAAGACCAGTAACCGTTCCAAAATATTGGAGTCATGTGTTAAAGAGGACCCCTGATCATCCTGCAAGACGGCAATACAAGATACCTCCTTCTTCACCTTAAGGGAACTAGCTAGCAAATGCCCTGTTTTATTACTCTCGATATGATAGTGTCCATTTTGCTGAAGAAGACTCTGGTTGGCTTCTTCACTTAAGAGAGTATTGTACTGGTACCGAAGTTTGTGCAAGATTACTAAACTAAGCGGGTTGGAGCCCACTACCAGACGACCTTCTTCTTCTTTAATTCACAATTCTAAGGCTTGTAACTCTTTTTTTCTGGTACTTTGACACTCCTATAACACAACTCATAATTTGTGCTCTAATGTACATCTTAAAGGCCTCCCATCACACACAGCCTACTGTTTCTTCTGAACGACTACATTCAAAATATGTAACGATATGCTGCTTTATGGTTGTTACAAATCTTTCATCACTAAGGAGAGTTCTATTCCATGACCAGCTGAGAGCTCCTTTATTGGGGATTACTCCCTGGTGGGACAAAGTAACTGCTACATGGTCCGATATTGTCACTGCCTGTCTTTCAGTAGAGATGAGATGGGGAAGAAGCGATTTATACAGCAAAGAAAATAAATTCTAGAGTATGATTTATGGGGGAATGAGTAGAATGTGAAATCTTTAGCAGTGGGATGCTGTAGCCTCCACGGTTCCGTTAATCCGACTGAGGAAATAATGGACTGGAGAACCCTCCGTGCCCTCCCCTCCCTCGAAACATGAGCCAGCAGCCAATCCAAGAGTGAATCCAGAGTGAGATTGAAATCACCACCTACGACTACTGGGATAGAGGCAAAGACCATGATCTCATCAGCCAGTGACTTAAAAAATTTTGATTATCATCTATGGGAGCATAAACAGTTAGGAGCGCTAATGTGCGATGCCCTATACGTACAATGACTTTAGCCCACCTACCCCCAGTGCCAGCCCTAGTTAAAGTATTTGCAGACATTAGTGTCTTCCATAGTAATATATAAACTCTGCCCTTCTTTTGAAGGGTGGGGGGAGGCGCCAATTACACTGTATCCGCCCAACCCCAATTTGACTGTCTCAGCTGCATTAAGATGTATTTCCTGAAGATACACAATATCAGCTGCTACTTTCTGGCAGTATAAAGCGGAGTTACTCACATGTAACAGGTGTTCTCCAGGGACAGCAAGAATCAGTCCTCACATATGGGTGACGTCAGCACCGACGGAGCCTGCGCGGAGCATTTCCCCAGCTTTCAAAGAAAGCCTTTGGGACATGCTACCATGCATGCGTGGTTCCCTTCCTGCCCAAGGGTGCCATCTTGCTCAGTCAGGTGACATAGCTAGCTATGATGGCAGTAAAATTAAACAATGTAGAGAGGCAACTCTCATGGGAGGAGGGAGGGTTGTGAGGACTGATTCCTGCTTTCCCTGGAGAACACCTGTTACAGGTAAGTAACTACACTTTCTCCAGGAACAAGCAGGAAGTCAGTCCTCACATATGAGACTCCCTAGCTCCAGGCTGCTGAGGACCAACGGCGACAGAGTCGGGTAGCTGTGAGCTGCAGAAGGTGAGTCCCCACTGAGAGACTCTGCGAGACCCTAGCATCCAGCAACACTATCACTCCGGTAGCCTGAATATAGAAAGGTCGGAGGGCAAGAATTGCCTATACCCTGAGAATATTATGGAGTACTGCCTGGCCAAAGGCACTGTCCCTACGGGACTCGCTCTCAAGGCAGTAGTGAGCTGCGAACTTATGAATTGAAGACCATATGGCAGCCTTGCAGATCTCCATCACCGGCACTGAGCAAAGGTTAGCTACGGACATGGCCATCACCCTCACATAATGCGCTGTGATCCTGGCTCAAGGGAGAGGCCAGCTCACTCATAAGTGAGGGCAATACAGTCTGCCACCCAAACGGACAGAGTTTGCTTAGTCATGGGGAGCCTCAATTTGCTGGGGTCAAAAGACACGAAAAGCTGAGGAGCTTTGCGTTGGGCCTGGGTCAGCTGTAAGTAGAAGGACAGGGCCTGTTTGCAATCCAGTGTATGAAGTTCTAGTTCCTCCCTGCCAGCATGAGGGCATGGAAAGAAGGTGGATGAGGTGGAAAGGAGACACCACCTTCGGGAGGAATTTGGGATGTGTGCAGAGCACTACCCTGTTCATGTAGAACCTTGTATAAGGCATAAGGGCCACCAGGAAGGCCACTTTCCAAGACAGGTACTGCAGGTGGCATGTGGCAAGGGGCTCGAGCAGCAGTTTGGTGAGCTGGGAGAGTACCACATTGAAGTCCCACTGCCGCTGGAGGGCAAAGAGGGGGCTTGGATAACAGGAGTTCCCGGAGGAACCTGGAGACCAGGGGCTGGCTTAAGAGGGGCTTTCCTCGATTGGGTGGTGGTGAGCGGCTATGGTGCTTAGATGCACCCTCACTGTTAGATTTTAGTCCGATGTGTGACAGGTGCAGTAGGTATTGAAGCACTAATTGCACATGGCAGGAGAAGGGATTCGCCTCCTTTCCCACATACCAGGCAGAGAACCTTCTCCTCTTAAAGGCATAAATCCATCTGGTGGAGGGTTTTCAGGAGGCCAGTAGGATCTCCTCGACTTCTCCTGGAAGATTGAAAGGGGCCAACGCTACCCTTTTAGCAGCCATGCTGTTAGCGACTCCAAATTGGGGTGCAGGAGGGAGCTCTCCTCTTAGGACAGGAGGTCCAGGGCTCGGCCCAGAGGGACTGGGAGTGCCACCAACAGGGAAAGCAGCAGAGGGAAAGACCAAGGTTACCTGGGCCAACTGGGGGCAATCAGTATGACTGATGCCCCTTCATTCTGAACCTTGAAGAGGGTCTTGGTGACCAGGAGGGTCGGAGAGAATGCTTAGAATAGGCCCTTGGACCATGAGATCAGGAAGACATCTGCCACCACTCTCTCCGGGTGTGGCTGATGAGAGCAGAAGCAGGGTAGCTGCGTGTTGTCCAGAGATGTGAATACATCCATCACGGGTCTGCCCCAGAGGTGGAAGAGCTGCTTCATTACTCTGGGGTTTAAGCGCCACTCATGTGGGCGAAGGACTTTGCTCAGCCTGTCTGCTAGGCAGTTGTCTTGGCCCAGGAGGTACACCACTCGCAGAAGCATGCTGTTGCATGCTGTGAAGGAGAGGAGGGTCACTGCCTCCTGGCAGAGGGAGTATGAGCCCGTGCCCCCTGCTTATTGATATAAAACATGGCGACCTGGTTGTCCATCTGGATCAGCACAGGTCGATGTCACAGGAGGTGGTGGAACACTTGTAGAGCCAAGAAGATTGCCTTGAGCTCCAAGAAATTGATCTGTAGGAGTGACTTCTCTGGAGACCAGCTGCCCTGTGTGCGGTGGTCTCCGCAATGTGCCCCCCAAACCAGGAGGAAGGCGTCTGTGGTCAGGATCCTCTGCGGCATGGGTGCCTGGAAGGGAATTCTTGCCAGAAGGTGGTGCAAGCTTCGCCACCAGTTGAGGGACTCCGCCAGCTGGTGGGTAACCCTGACCCTGCCCCGTAGCCTGCCCGTGGCCTGAGTCCATTGCGAGCGTAGGCACCACTGGGCAGTCTGAATGTGTAAGTGGGTTGAAGGGGTGACGTGGACTGTTGAGGACATATGGCCCAGTAGGCAGAGAAGGAAACGAGCTGGCACTGATCGGTGGCGCTGTACCTCTCCTGCCAGTTGCCTGAGGCATTCTGCCCTTTCTCTTGGGAGGACGGCCTTGACCTGTAATGTATCCAACTGAGCACCTATGAACTACAGGCTTTGTGCTGGAGAGAGATGGTATTTGGGGTAGTTGATGATGAATCCCAGGTGCTGCAGGAGGAGGGCTGCATGCTCTGCAGCCTGACTAACCTCTGAGGCCGTACTGCAACTGATGAGCCCATCGTCCAGGTAGGGGAAGATGAAAGCCCCTTGTAGGCACAGGTGGGTGGCTACTCCCGCCAGGCATTTGGTAAAGACCCTTGGCGAGGAGGCGAGGCCAAATGATAGCCCCTGTACTGGTAGTGCCCTCCTCCCACCACAAACTGTAGGTACTGCCTGTGGGAGGGGTGGATTAGGATGTGAGTATACACATCCTTTAGGTCCAAGGAGCACAGCCAATCTCCCTGCTGGAGGTAAGGCAGCAGTGTTCCAAGGGAGAATATCTTGAACTTCTCCCTCACCAGAAACTTGTTTAAGTTTCCGAGGTCTAGAATGGGCTTGAGGCCCCCAGTTCTCTTTAGGACAAGGAAGTATCTGGAGTAGAAGCCTTTTCCCCATAGGAGTTTGGGTACAGGCTCTACTGTGATGTTCCTGAGCAGGCCTGCGAGTTCTGAGAGCAGAAGGGTCTGGTGACGGAGAGATCACACTGACTCTCCTGGAAAGAACCTAGTGATACTTGCTGCAAGTGGAGGCAATATCCTTCCCTTACCACCTGTAGTACCCACTGGTCCAAGGTGACACTGTCCCACTTGTGGCCGAGGAGTGCCAGGCAGCACCCTGTGGGATGGTGAAGGTCTCCCGGGGGAGGGGAGGGGAGGCCCTGCCCCAGGAGTCAAAAGTTCCCCCAGACTGGAAGGGAGCTGGGGCCTGGGTCTTCTGTGCCTTCGGCTTCTGAGCCCCGTGGCCTTGTCTTTTTGGGTGAGAACCCTGTTGCTGATGCGAGAAGGACTGGCAGTGGTGACTCTGCTGAATGGACTCCTTTTTCCTCAGGAACAGGGGTCTTTTCCCCGATGGCTTCTTACGGGGAAAGGATGAGGTTTTCTTGGAGAGCCTTTTTTCTCCCTCTTGCCAATTCCAACCCCTCATGCTGCCTCAGTCTCACTCCTTTCTCTCTTTTGAAGTCCACCCCATTTGCCTCTCCACTCCTCTTCCTCTCCGAGTAGCTGTTATTTATCGCCCACCCAACAAATCCGTATCTATCTTCCTTACCAACTTTGACTCCTGGCTTCTTTCTGAATCCCTCTTCCCCCTCTCTTATTCTTGGCGATTTCAACATTCACGTCGATAACCCCTCTGATCCCCACGCTTAAAAGCTCCTCGCCCTCACCTCCTCATTTGACTTTGTTCCACTGCCCCACCCACCAGCATGGCCACTGCCTTGACCTGATACTCTTCTCTAATTCCTCTCCCTCGAACTTCCGTAACTCATTCCTTCCCTCATCCGACCATCACCTTTTAAGCTTTAATCTTCAGCGTCCACCATCTCAACCTCTCCCTGTCACCTCCGACCTATTTAGAAACCTTCATAATATTGATTCCTTGACTCTCTCCTCCACCATTTCTCCATCTCTTCCCTCCTTTATGTCCTCCAAGTCCGTCGACGAGGCAGTAACCTCCTATAATGCTGCACTATCTTTGGCTCTGGACACCCTTTCCCCACCTACCTCACGTCCTGTCAGACGTTCTGCACCCCAGCCCTGGCTTTCATTCACAACCCACTATTTACGCACCTGTGCCCGTTCTGCTGAACATGCATGGATCAAATCCCGCTCCCCGGAAGACCTTATACACTTCAAATTCATCCTTGGCTCCTTCCAGTCAGCCATAGCACTTGCCAAACAAGAACACTACATCCATCTTGCCTCCGATCCTCGCCGCCTCTTTAATACCCTCAGTTCTCTCCTCAAGGTGCCCCACCCCTCATCCCCCCCCCCTGTCTGCCCAAACCCTGGTTGATTACTTGCATGACAAAATACACAAGATTACCCTCCAATTCCCTACTTCCTCATCTTCCTTGCCTCCTCCCCAGTTCTACCCCCCCCCATCCATACTTCCCTCTGCTACCCTCTCCTCCTTCCCTACGATCTCTGATGAGGAAACCACACTTCTTCTTTCTTCCTCCAAACCCACCACCTGTTTCTCTGATCCTATCCCCACCCATCTCCTAAACCCCATCTCCCCCACCATTGTCCCTTCCATCTCTCTTATTCTCAACCTTTCACTCTCCACTGCAACTGTCCCTGCAGACTTCAAGCATGCTGTGGTCACCCCTCTCCTCAAGAAACCCTCGCTCGATCCCACCTGTCCCTCTAACTACCGACCCATCTCCCTCTTTCCCTTCATATCTACACTACTTGAACGAGCAGTCCACCGCCGCTGCCTTGACTTCCTCACCTCTCAGGCCCTCCTGGACCATCTACAATCCGGCTTCCGTCCCTTACACTCCACTGAAACGGCTCTTACAAAAGTCTCCAGTGATTTGTTCCTGGCTAAATATAAGGGCCTCTACTCTGTCCTCATCCTTCTCGACCTCTCTGCTGCCTTTGACACTGTTGACCACAATCTTCTCCTCGCCACCCTCTCCTCGCTTGGTTTCAAGGGCTCCATACTTTCCTGGTTCTCCTCCTACCTCTCCCATCGCTCCTTTAGTGTATGCTCTGGCGGTTCCTCCTCCTCTCCCACCCCGCTCCACGTTAGTGTACACCAGGGATCCGTCCTGGGTCCGCTCCTTTTCTCTCTCTATACCCATTCCCTTGGTACGCTTATCTCCTCCCATGGCTTTCAATACCATCTCTATGCTGATGACTCCCAAATCTACCTCTCTACGCCTAATATCTCTCCAGCAATCCAGACCAAAATCTCTGCCTGCCTTTCTGACATCGTTGCCTGGATGTCTCACCGTCGCTTGAAACTGAACATGGCCAAGACTGAACTCCTTGTCTTTCCCCCCATTTCCTCCCCTCCTCTCCCTCCCTTCTCAGTCTCCGTGGATGGCTCTATAATCCTTCTGGTTTCCTCAGCCCGCAACCTGGGAGTTATCTTTGACTCCTCTCTCTCCTTCTCCACACATATCCAATATGTAGCTAAGATCTGCCGCTTCTTTCTCTACATTAGCAAAATCCGCCCCTTCCTTTCTGAATGCACTACTAAAACCCTTGTCCACTCCTTAATCTCCTCTCGCCTCGACTACTGCAACCTTCTCCTTACTGGTCTCTCTGTGAGCCATCTCTTTTCCCTTCAAAATTATGCTGCTCGACTAATCTTTAGCCAGCCTCGCCATGCCCACATTACTCTTCTCAAGTCGCTTCACTGGCTCCCTATCCAATTCCGCATCCAATTCAAACTTCTCCTCCTGACCTATAAATGCATTCACTCTATAGCCCCTCATTACCTTTCATCTCTCATCTCTCTCTACATCCCCTCTCGGGAACTTCGCTCTTCTAACAAATTACTTCTATCTAGACCCTCCACTTGCACCGCTAACTCCTGACTTCGCTCCTTTCACCTTGCTGCACCGTATGCCTGGAACAACCTAACTGTGTCTATACGCCAGGCACCCTCCCTGGCCCTATTCAAGTCCAGTTTGAAAACCCACCTCTTCACTGTCGCTTTCAGATCCTGACTTCCACCCTTTCTCTTAACCTGACTCCTGCCCTTTGTCATGTCTAAAACTGTAAACCCCATACTTTGCTTTATCCCGAATTAACTATTGCTCCGTGTCACCATAATTGTTTTCCCGATCTGTCTATTGTTCTGTGTTGTCTTGACTAGATTGTAAGCTCTGACGAGTAGGGACAGTCTTTTTGCTTATATTTCTGTACAGCACTGCGTGCGTAGCGCTATATAAATGCTAAATATAGTAGTAGAGCCACCACATCAGCCTTGATCTTGGCCGCCTTGTCGGCCATAGGTTTGCTGAACAGGTTCTCCCCGGTGCAGGGGATGTCAAGCAGCTTGTCTTGGACCCATTGCTCGAAGTCCGAGGACTGCAGACAGACTTGGCGTTGGGCGCCAATGCCAGCCGTTGCTACCCAAGCTGCTGACTCAAAGCCATCATAGGCCACCCGGGAAAGGAACTTAGAACAGTCCTTGATCCCGGAGGTCAGGGATTGAACTGCTGAAGGGGTTCCCCGGTCAGCCCCACTGAAAGCCCGGACAACTCTTGGGTTAGGGTCTTTAGGTACATGCCTATGTACAATTCATAGGCTTGAATCCGGTAACCCAGCATAGAACCCTGGTAACACTTGCGCCCGAGGGCATATCCTTTACAAAGTCTTTGAAGGCCACATCTTCTGGAGGAGAATGGCGTCAGGGGCAATGGGTCCAAGGGAATTTCTCAATGCCACTTAGTTTCCGGGGACGCCTCATCGTCAATCTCCCAATCAGAGTCGAGTGGTGACGACGAGTCTGAGGACCTGCGAATCATAACATCAGGGCCAGGGCCAAGTGGCTGGCAGTCTCCAGAGGACCTGGGGCCCGAGTCATGGAAATTGGCCGCGGAGGACTGAATGCCCAAGGAATGGGACCGAGACCTCAACTGGCGAGGGCTTACCTGAGGCTGATGGTGCTCAGAGCCCAGCTTGACGAACGGGGACTCCCCTGCAGTCGGGGGCCCTGTCGTCGGGGCTGATGATGCAGACAGAACCAGCCATCATTGCCTGCTGCAGGGCCAGGATAGCAGTGATGTTCTGCTCCAAGGCCGCCATTCTGGTTTCCAAGCCAGAAGGCTCCACAGCTTTTGGAATGGGCACTGAAGACCTCAAGCCCGGCACTAGTACTCTCGCAAGTGCATCCTCAACGAGGACTACAGTCTCAAGGAATCTCGCAGGTCTCGGTCAACCGAGGAACCCTTCTTGAGGACCTTGGTAGGGTGCTTCTCGGTGCTGCCCAAGTCCCTCCAGATGGTTTTACCAGGTTTCTCCGGTGCAACCTTGGTGGACTTCGGGGACTTTTTCTTTTTTCTCTCTGGGTCCGAGGTCTTTTTGGAGGAACCGCCGCCGCAGGACTCTGAGAACGCTCGGACCTCATGGGAAGTGCTGGGCTTGGAGCTTGGCATCAAGGAGGCCGATGCCAAGTTAGACCTGGGGAACGTTTTTTCTTGCAACGCCAACCTCTTTTTATTGGTTTTAGGCATCATGGCCTGGCACAGGTCGCAGGAGGTGCTGTCATGGTCCAGTCCCAGGCAGCATAGGCAGCAGTTATGGATGTTGGTCACTGACACTGTTTGACTGCAGCAGTCACATTTTTTTAACCCACCAGGGGACATGGTGGGAAACACCCGGATGGGGTCGACAACCCCCAGGCAAAAAAAGGCACTAACGCCTGTCGAGGCAGGAAGAGGAGCTGGTATGCAAAACGGAAAACTAACTATTTTGAGGATAATTAGCAAGGATTTTTTCCAGGGAAACAGGACAGACCTCCGTTGGGCTCCATGGAAAAAAGGAGGCTGAGCAAGATGGCACCCTTCGGCAAGAAAGGGACCATGCATGCGTGGTAGCATGTCCCAAAGGCTTTCTTTGAAAGCTGGGAAAAATGCCCTGCGTGGGCTCCGTCAGTGCCAATGTCATCCATATGTGAGTAGTGACTTCCTGTTTGCTCCTGGAGAACAATAATTTTTTCCTCTTAATCTGGTTATTAATGTCCTTGACATTTAAGGGCATAAATTTAAGAGGTACATTCATGAGTTAGTATTCACTAAACAAATAAAGGACACATAAATGCAATTACAAAAACGTGAGGGAGAAGGGCATCCCCCAATAGAGGGAACCACTGGTCCCCATCCCATCCAGAAGACAGCCGAAAATTAGGCCATCATTGCAAGTTAATAATCAATTGGAAATACTCACAAATACCCCAAAGTCTGGAATTGGCAGTAGAAGAGAAGGGCACACAGACAGAAGAGATACGAGAGGAAAGGAGTGAGGAGCAGCAGAATGAGTGCAAGTTAGTAAGAGAAGTTTGAATTGGATATGGAAATGGATAAGGAGTCAATGAAGCGACTTGTGAAAAAGGGTTATATGAGCATGTCTAGGCTGATGGAAGATTAGACGCGCAGCTGAGTTTTACTACTATTGATCATTTATATAGCGCTACATGGATACATGTAAAGACAGTCCCCACTCTTCAGAGCTTACAATCTAGTCAAGAAAGACAATACAACAGCTAAGGAAAACAACTAGGGAAGGTAAGGAGACACATTGGAGAACAGCAAATCAGGATCCAAAAGCAGTCTCAAAGGGGTGAGTTTTAGCAGGGATTCGAAAAGGGGCAGGAATGAACAGACTGAAGGGAAGAGAGATGATTCAGAAGGAGACCAGCAAGGAAGATGTTACAATAGTCTAGACAGGAGGTGACCAAACAGTGGATAAGTGTCTTAGTAGTGTGTTCAGAAAAGAAGGGGCAAATTTTGCTAATTTTGTAGAGAAAGAAATGACAGGTGTTAGCTGTCAGTTGGATGTGTGTGGAGAAGGAGAAAGAAGAGTCAAAGATGACCCCAAGGTTGCAAGCCGAGGGAACAGGAAGGAGTAGAGAGTTATCCACAGAGATTAAGAAAGGAGGAAGGGGGGAGGTGAGTTTAGTGGGAAAAATAAGAAACTCTGTTTTGGCCATGTTCAATTTCAAACGGCGGTGAGACATCCAAGCAACAATGTCAGACAGGCAGGAAGAGATCTGGGTTTGGCTTGTCGGAGAGATTTTAGGTGTAGAGAGGTAGATCTGAGAGTCATCAAAGTAAAGATGGTACTGAAAACCATGGGAGAAGATGAGAGCACCAAGGGACCGGGTATAGAGAAAGAGAAGGAGTGGGCCCAAATGTACCCTTGGGTACACCAATTGAGAGCAAGATAGCAGTAGAGGAGGATCCATCAGAACAATCACTGAAAGGGCGATGGAAGAAATAAGAAGACAACCAGGATAGCATAGAACCCTTAAAACCAAACAAGGACAAGGTATTGAGGAAAAGATGGTGATCAACCGTGTCAAATGCAGCAGAAAGGTCAAGAAGGATGAGGATCGAGTAAAGGCCCTTGGATTTTACCAGGAACAGCTCGCTGGAGACTTTGGCAAGAGCAGTAGAATGTAAAGGACGAAAGCCAGACTGCAAAGGATCCAGAAAGGCTTGAGAGGAGAGAAAGTCTAGGCAATGGCAATGAACAGCATTTTCAAGTAATTTAGAAATGAATGGGAGGAAGGAGATAAGATTCTTCATGTTTTATTGTCTTTAAGAATTTGTGTAATCAATGTATTAATTGGATTGTTTGTCTGAGGATATTTGTGTGCAATGTGAACTGCTTAGATCTTTGTGTTGGGTGGCATGAAAGTGTGCAAAGAAAGAAATAGCCTATGTACTGTAGTGATACCAAGTTCTGTAACTTGGGGCTGGAGGGGCTATCTTAAAAATCAACATAAAGAGGATTATATTAATTTTTCTCAAGATATAGCATCTCTGAGATCCATTATCATCTTATGTATTTGACTTTTCTATTCCAATGTATTGATTTATTTAAGTGATTTATTCAGAAGCTGTAAAGATGTCTTACACATTGGAACATGGAACGTACGAAGCATGAACCAAGGGAAGTTGGAGGTGGTCAAGAATGAAATGGAACGTGTACAACTTGATCTGTTGGGTGTCAGCGAACTGAAATGGACTGGCATGGGGCACTTTGCATCAGATGATCACATGGTCTACTATGCTGGAAATGAAAGACAAAGAAGAAATGGTGTTGCATTTATAATAAAGAAGAAACTTGCAAGAACTGTAATGAAATACAATGCAGTCAGCGAACGCTTAATCTCTATTCGTCTACGAGGATTGCCTATCAACACAACTATAATTCAAGTATATGCCCCAACAACAGCTGCAGAAGAGAATGAAATTGAAGAGTTCTATGAACAAGTACAAGCTGAAATTGACAGAACATGCAAACAGGATATCCTGATAGTCATAGGTGACTGGAATGCAAAAGTTGGCAACAAAGAAGAAGGCAAAGTAGTTGGAAAATATGGACTTGGCAACAGAAATGAAGCTGGAGAAAGACTGATAGAATTCTGCAAGACCAATGATCTATTCATCTCAAACACCTTCTTCCAGCAACACAAGCGGCAACTGTACCCATGGACTTCACCGAATGGATTATATAAAAATCAAATTGACTACATATGTGGAAGTCAACGATGGAAAAGCTCTGTAACATCAACAAAGACAAAACCTGGAGCTGACTGTGGTACAGATCAACTACTAGTATGCAAACTCAAGCTAAAGTTGAAAAAGAGCAAACCACTCATGAATGCAGCAACATATGACCTTGAGAATATACCACTGGAATTTAAAGACTGCCTGCAAAATTGATTTGCTGCTTTAGATACAAATGACAGAGCTCCGGAAGAGTTATGGAATGACATCAAGAAGGTTGTGTTGGAAGAAAGCGAGAAGTCTCTACAAAAGGTGAAAAAGCAAAAACGGCCAAAATGGATGACGGAAGAAACTCTGAAAATTGCCCAGAAATGCAGAGAAGCTAAAGCCAGAGGAGAAAGAAAGACAATCGCAGAACTCAACAGAGATTTCCAACGTGCAGCAAGGCAGGACAAGGAAAAGTACTACAATGACACTTGCAAGGAAATAGAAGCAGAAACTAAGAACAAGATCGGCTTTCCTAAAGCTACGAGAGTTAAAGAAAAAGTTCCAGTCTCGAATTGGAATGTTACAAGATGCTCAAGTTTCTATGTTGAATGATGATGAGAAGATCAAGAAAAGGTGGAAGAAATATACAGAGTTTTTATATGATAAAGATCAAGTGCACCAACAGCCGTTTCAACCTGTACCTTATGATCGGGAACCATTGGTGATGAAAGAAGAAGTTGAAGCAGCACTGAAAGCCTTATCAAAGAACAAAGCACCAGGCATTGATAGCATTCCCATAGAAGTATTGCAGCAATCTGATGCAGCTGTTACCGTACTCACAAGGCTCTGCCAAGAAATATGGAAGACAACATCATGGCCAACTGACTGGAAAAGATCTGTGTTTATACCAAAACTAAGGGGAGGAGTGGCCTAGTGGTTGGGGCAAGGTACTATAGGCCGGAAGGTCGGTGGTTCAAATCCCACTAGAGGACAGCAACCTTGGGCTGGAAGGACTGGGGTTTCTAGTCCAACAGGTGTTCCTTGTGGTCTTGGGCAAACCACTTAACCCTCCATTGCCCATGTTCCCTGTAAGTATTAGTGTATGTGTCTCATATCCCCTCGTGTTAAATGTATCCCCCAACCGCTTTGACCCAGTGAAAAGCAGGATATAAATGCAGCTAAATAAATAAATAAATACTAAAGAAAGGTGATCCAACTGACTGTGAAAATTATCGCACAATCGCTCTGATCCCACATGCCAGCAAGATTCTACTGAAGATTATTCAAAAGAGACTACAACCATATCTGGAACAAGAACTACTTGAAGTGCAAGCAGGGTTCAGGAAAGGGCGAGGAACGAGAGACATCATTGCAGATGTGAGATGGATCCTTGAAAAGACTAAAGAATACCAAAAGGATATATATTTGTGCTTTATCGACTATATCAAGGCTTTTGACTGTGTAAACCATGAGAAACTCTGGGCCACATTAAGAAGCATGGGTATACCAGAAAACCTGATCGTTCTCTTGCGCAATCTGTACATTGATCAAGAAGCAACAGTTCGAATGGAACAAGGAGAAACAGAATGGTTTAAAATAAGCAAAGGTGTAAGACAAGGCTGCATACTTTCCCCCTACCTGTTTAATTTATATGCAGAACAAATCATCAGAGAAGCAGGATTGTATGAAGACAACAGAGGTGTGAAGATTGGTGGAAGACTCATCAACAACCTTCGCTATGCTGATGATACCACATTACTGGCTGAAAGTGAAGATGATCTGAAACATTTGCTTCTCACAATCAAAGAACATAGTCTCAAAATGGGCCTGCACCTTAATGTAAAGAAGACAAAGATCATGACAACTGGCATAATCAACAGGTTCATCGTTGAAGGAGAAGAAATTGAAATTGTGAACAACTTTAACCTACTTGGATCAACTATCAATAAAGAAGCAACAAGCAGACAAGAAATCAGACGACGCATTGCTCTTGGCAGAATGGCTATGAAAGACCTAGATAAGATTCTCAAGAGCAGAGATGTCTCTCTCCATACAAAGATTCGACTTGTTCAAGCCATGGTATTTTCAATAACATCATATGGATGTGAAAGCTGGACAGTGAAAAAGATAGACAGGAAGAAAATTGATGCCTTTGAATTATGGTGCTGGCGGCGAATGCTGTGTATACCATGGACTGCCCGAAGAACAAACCAGTTGGTACTAGATGAGATCAAACCTAAGCTTTCTTTAAAAGCTCAGATGACAAGACTTCGACTTTCATACTTTGGACCATGATGCGAAGAGAGAGATCATTACAGAAAGACATTATGCTTGGCAAGATAGAAGGTCAACGCAAAAGAGGAAGGCCAGCAATGAGATGGATCGATACAATAACAGCAGCTACGGGTACCAGTCTGTCAACAATGAGCCGCCTGACTGAAGACCGAACACAATTTAGGATAGCTATCCAGAGGGTCGCCATGAGTCGACTCCGACTCGACGGCACTTAACAACAACAAGTGATTTATATACTGCCTAATCTTAAAGCCAAGGAGGTTTACAGAGCAACTAAAATAAAAACAAATTTTACATAGAACATAATCAGGGTGTGATGTAACTTAACTTATACATTGAACGAATTAGTTACAGAGCATAACTTATACATCTTACATAATTGGGTACAAGTAAACAGGGAAATAGTCAGCAATGATAATGGATGAAATCCCAAGTGATGAAATCAACTGAGTGAATGAGCATAAAGATGACTTCAGATATTAGCTGGGAGAAGCGATGAGTGGGTGGGGAGGAGAGAGAGAGGGAAAGATGAATGCTCTTGGAAAAGATGTGTTTTTAGATTCTTTCTGAAGTCTATTAGGTCAGTTTCTTATCGTCCCTCCAGTCCAGTCCCGCACCTCTAGGTAGTGTACCTCTTCAAGCAGCTTGGAGACTGAGCATGTCATCTTTTAATGACACCAGTGTACTGCCACCCACCCACTCCCTGGACCTTGAGGGTTAAGGGAGGGGCTGGCCTTGAATGCCCTTGAGGGTTAATGCTGTAGTTGTGTTGGTGCTCAAGTGATAAGGCAAGGCAAAGAATATTTCTTTTTTTTTTTTTGTGAGGTTTATTTCCCGCTTTCGCAGTTCAAATGCAGCAGACGTAAATGAAATAATATGACACAAAACAAGATTGAGAAACTGAACTTAAACAAGGCTTTTTCCACTGCTCGACTGAATGTCCATTACTGATCACATTCACCTGTCATGTGATCTCCTTTTCATTAGTGCAACCGAAAACTCTTATAACAGCACTGCTCCTGAATTGCACAGAATATGCTTCCACTTATTCTCTTCACATAAGCCCTTTTATCACAGCAAACAGTGAGGTAACTTTGCTATTTTCTTACATACAACACCGCAAGCAAATCACTTAAATGTCCTTTGGAATCATACAAGTAGAGCAATCCATCGGGACTTCCTGTTCTGTAGATGGCAAAGAAATTAAAGGCATTTCTTCTTGCCAGCTGATCAATGGCTTTGCTACGTTCTGAGTAGAAACTGCTCTGCTTTTAAAGAACTCTCTGAATTCAGTGAGAAGTAATTCAGCCTGTGTATTTTCTGAGCTAGGCTGAGAAAATCCTCCTTCAGGTAAATGCTTGTTTATATTTCTTATCTCTAGGCAATTATCAGTGCTTTTACTTGGACAACATTTCAGCGTGTAAGCATTTCCCTTCCCCCACTTATCTCCACATGGCAGTGCAGGGTAAAACACTTCAGCTGTCCTGGGAGAGTCTCTCAGAGTGTTAAAAGGAAAGCAGTCAGGCTTCTCCTGGCTTAACCAGTTATTATCAAACTTTCTGCCTTTATCCTGTCTTTCACAATTAAAATTCACTCTTTCTGGCTTTTCACTGTTAAGCTTGCTAGCCGTGCCACACCCACCAGATACCTTGTGCTTGGGCTTCTTCCAGGGTAATTCCTTATCCCTTTGCCTCCTATTCCAAGGTTCTTCTGGGTCCTTTAAACTCCTGAGCTGCAGCCTTGGGTCTCTCAGTGCCTTAGAATTCTTCTGCTTCCAGAAATCTTTCTCTGCCCCTGAGTCTCCCAGCTCCTGTCTGCTCCTTCTTGGATCACAGCTGCTTAGTGGTTCTCTCTCCCACGGTTCCTGTTCCTGGTCATCTGACCTATAC
Organism: Ichthyophis bannanicus; assembly: GCA_033557465.1. Classification (NCBI taxonomy): domain Eukaryota; kingdom Metazoa; phylum Chordata; class Amphibia; order Gymnophiona; family Ichthyophiidae; genus Ichthyophis; species Ichthyophis bannanicus. The sequence continues at coordinate 797,519,160 of CM066032.1, forward strand.
TCGTCCAGGTGCTTGTGTCCTTCTTCCCAATCCTGGTGGTCCTCCCTCTTGTCTAACTGTTTCTGGGTTTTTAACAAGCTGGCTGAGTGCTGCACTGCCCGCCTCCTGCTTGGGCGTGCCCAATCAGGGACTTGGCTTTTCACCTGCCTTGAAGTGAGGAGTGGCTCCTGATTAGCTCTGCATTCTTTTTTCCTCTCAACAGAGAAAGCACAGTTACTTACCTGTAACAGGTGATCTCTGGGAACAGCAGGAATTAGTCCTCACATATGGGTAAGTCGGAACCGACGGAGCCCGCACGGGAAAGCTCCCCAGCTTTTCAGATGAAAAGCTTTTGGGGCCTCCCACAGCGCATGCGCGCTGCCTTCCCGCCTTCCTTACCAGCTCTCTTCAGTTCGAGTTTATAGCTGAGACAATAGAGAGAGGAAATGAAGGTAGATAGATAGAAGATACAACTCCTAGGGGAGGTGGGTGGGTTGTGAGGACTAATTCCTGCTGTTCCCAGAGATCACCTGTTACAGGTAAGTAACTGTGCTATCTCCAGGAACAAGCAGGAATAAGTCCTCACATATGGGGACTCCCTAGCTAAGATGCCTGGGAGATCCCCCTCCAAGGGTAAACCATCTTCGTATGGATCTCAGGCATCCATTCAGGGAAGGTGGGCAGGAGTTGCTTAAGTATGGAACAGGTGTTTGAGGACAGCCTGACCAAACAAGGCATCCCGGCGGGAGTCCTTGTCCAAACAGTAATGGGCTGTGAAGGTATTTTATTTATTTATTTATTTAACAGTATTTCTAAACCGCCTTATCTTAATAATCAAGGTGGTATCACAGCAAGCAATCAGGTAAAGTGTGTGTGTTGTACATGCAGTGAGGATAAAACTTAGTTGTGTGAGGGATGTGTTGGGTGCTTGATTTGTTTGAGCTATATACAGGGTGGGCTATTTACAGTGGTGCTAGAATCATATTTTATATATATTCAGTTGTTTGGGAGGATTGGAGTGCTGTATGAACCGAGGCCCAAGTGGCTGCTCGACAGATCTGATCTATGGATACAGAGTGAAGATGAGCCATAGAAGTAGCCATGGCTCTCACATTGTGAGCTGTGACATGGCCTTCCAGAGAAATGTTCTTACTCTGGTAAGCAAAAGAAATACACTGAGCAATCCAATTGGAAAGTGTACGTTTGGAGACTGGAAGTCCCAAATGAGAAGGATCAAAAGCCACAAAAAGTTGGGAAGACTTTCGATGTGGCTGAGTCCTGTTGAGGTAAAAGGCGAGAGCTCTTTTACAGTCAAGAGTATGAAGGTTCCTCTCTGCACTGGATGCATGAGGAGCCGGGAAAAAAACAGGTAGATATACCTCTTGATTAAGATGAAAAGGCGAGACCACTTTGGGCATAAAGTGGGGATTCGTCCTAAGGACCACCTTATCATGATGAAATCTGGTATAAGGTGGATTAGCCACCAAAGCCTGCAGTTCACTGATGCGGCGAGCCGAAGTGACTGCAATAAGGAAAAGAACCTTCCAGGAAAGAAATTTCAAGGAGGTAGAGTCCAAAGGCTCAAAAGGTGGTTTCATAAGCTGACCTAGAACTAGGTTCAAATCCCATGCTACCGGCGGAGGTCGGATGGGAGGTTTAGTTAGGGTCAGGCCTCTCATGAACCTTGCAACGAGAGGATGAGAGGAGACAGGTTGTCCATTTATAGGTTTTAAGGATGCTGCAATAGCACTTAAATGGACTCGTACTGAATTTGTCTTGAGGCCTGCATTGGAAAGATGCAGGAGATAGTCTAGTAGAGAATTCAAAGGAAGTGCCAGAGGGTCAAGACCCTGTTGAGCACACCAAATGGAAAAACGTTTCCATTTGAAAGCATAGGAACGCCTGGTAGAGGGTTTCCTAGAGGCATGAAGGATATCTTTCACTGGCTGAGAAAGATTAAACTCATGAAGGCTTAAGCCTTCAGTAACCAAGCTCGGAGATGTAGGGACTTGGGGTTTGGGTGCCACAAAGTCCCTTTCTCCTGAGACAGAAGGTCTGGCGCAGCTCCCAGGTCCAGGGAGGAGCCCTGGGAGAGCTGTAGAAGTAGAGGGAACCACACTTGGCGTGGAGCTATAAGGATCATCGACCCGTGATCCCTCTGAAGTTTGAACAGAGTCTTGGGAATCAAAGGAATGGGTGGAAAAGCATACAGGAATTCCTGACCCCAATGCAGGAGAAAGGCGTCGTTGGCCTGAGCTCCCTGACACGGAGTCCTGGAACAGAACCGGGGAAGTTTGGCATTCCACGGACTTGCAAAGAGGTCTATGTCCGGGGTCCCCCATTCCTGGAAGATTCTGTGTATCTGGTCCATATGCAGGGACCACTCGTGTGGAAGCAGAACTCGACTGAGTCTGTCTGCCCGAGAGTTTTGAACTCCTGGAAGATACACTGCCAGAAGATGAATTTGATGCTCTCTGGCGAAAGCCCATAATCTGAGAGCTTCGTTGCAAAGCGACAGAGAGCCCGTCCCTCCTTGCTTGTTGACATAGAACATGGCCACCTGATTGTCTGTCTGAACTAGGACAGTCAGGTTGGCAAGGAGGGTATGGAAGACTGTGAGGGCAAGGAAGATTGCTCGCAGTTCCAGAAGGTTGATATGAAGGGTGGTCTCTTGGGGAGACCAGGTTCCCTGAGTGGAGAGATGTTGAAGATGAGCTCCCCACCCTGTTTGGGAGGCATCTGTTGTGAGGGTTGCTTGGGGCAACGAAGGTTGGAAGGGGGTCCCCAACAACAGATTTTTGGAGGATGTCCACCACTGGAGAGACCAAAACAGACGTTTTGAGGTGAGTACCTGGTCTGACAGCAGTCCCGATGCTTGAGACCACTGGGTGGCCAATGTCCATTGAGCTGCTCTCATATGGAGACGAGCATAGGGCACCACATGAACCGTGGAGGCCATGTGGCCCAGAAGTTGCAGCATTTCTCTGGCTGACAAGTGACTTCTGGACTGAGCCTGGGAGGCCAAGCTTATTAGCCGTTGGCCTCGGACCAGAGGAAGGTAGGCCCTTGCAGTGGTGGAATCCAGATAAGCCCCTATGAATTTCAGGGACTGAGTAGGGATGAGTTGGGACTTGGGAATGTTTACCACAAGTCCCAGATATTGAAGAATACGCCTTGTGCGGTCCAAGGAAATCTGGACTTCTGACTGAGATGGAGCTCGGATGAGCCAGTCGTCCAGATATGGGAACACGAAGATTCCCATGCCTCTTAGAAATGCGGCTACGACTGCCATGCATTTTGTGAATACTCTTGGAGCAGAGGCGAGACCGAAGGGAAGTACTCTGTATTGGAAATGTTTTCCCTGGAACAGAAATCGAAGATATTTTCTGTGGGATGGATGGATGAGTATATGAGTGTACGCATCCTTGAGATCTAGAGAACAAAGCCAATCCTGACTCTGAAGGTATGGAAGGAGAATGCCCAGAGAGCATTTTGAATTTCTCCTTGAATAGAAACTTGTTCAATTCTCTCAGATCTAGGATAGGTCTGAAGCCCCCTGTCTTCTTTGTTATGAGAAAATAAGGGGAGTAGAACCCTAACCCCTGTTGAGGAAGAGGAACCTCCTCTATTGCCCCTTGGGCAAGGAGAGAGGAGACTTCCTGACCCAACAGGGTCAGAAGAGATGGGGGAGAACTGAATTGCCTCACCATGGTATGGGGAGGAAGGCTGGAGAAATGAAGTTTGTAGCCCTCTCTGATGATAGAGAGGGTCCATTGCTCTGATGTTATTTGCTCCCATCTGGGAGCAAAGTGAGCTAACCTTCCCGGTATGGTGAGAGGCTCTGGTTGTTCCAGAGCCAGAAATGGTAAGTTCTCTAGGGGCAAGTCAAAACCCCTGAGGGGGTTGAGCCTGCTGGGGTGTAGCAGACACTGCAGACTTTGACTTTACTTGCTTAGATTGCTGACGTTTAGCAGCAAAGCGAGGCTGAGAAGATTGTTGGCCAGTATTTGTGGAAAATCTAGCCTTCTTGTAGTACGGCCTTTTAAAAGGTTTCTTTTTGGCAGGAGTAGAAGTAGACTTAGAAAGTCTATCTAGAGTGGCATTTTCTGCATCCATTTGAGCAGCTTTAATTTGCCAGTCCTCACCAAATAAGTTCTCTCCTGTACAGGGCAGATTCCTTAAGCCATCCATGACCCAGGGTTCTAGGTCAGAAGCCTGGAGCCAAGCAAGACGTCGGGCTGCAATAGCGATTCCCGAAGCCCTGCCAGCAACCTCAAAGGAATCAAAGGCTGCCCCGTTGGAAAACTTGGAGACCTCTGAAAGTTGTGTCACCAGAGTAGTGAAGTCCTCCTTTTTATCCTCAGGGATAAAGGGGGCTAAATGCCGTACCTTTAGGGCAAGTTCTCTGAGAAACATGCCCATATAAAGGCTGTAAGAATTGATCCTGGCTATAAGCATACTAGCCTGAAAGATCTTTCTACCAAAAGAGTCGAGGGTCTTACATTCTCGCCCTGGAGGGGTAGAGGAATGCCTTTTAGGACTCTTTATCTTCTTCATAGCAGACTTCACCACAATGGAGTGGTGAGGCAGCTGAGTCTTTTGAAACCCAGGAGAAGGAGGGACCCGGTACATGGTGTCCAACCTACGGGAATGAGGAGACAGGGTTAGAGGAGTCTCCCACAAACCCATCAAGTGTTCTTGAAGGATTTCATGGATAGGCAGAGTAACTGCCTCTTTAGGAGGTTTAGAGTATCCTAAAATATCCAATTTTTTTGATCTGGGTTCCTTTTCAGCAGATGTAGCAATAGAAAGTACTTTAGCTACATCAACAATGAAATCCTGAAAGGATAAATCCTCTGGAGGAGACATCCTCCTCTTTAGAGAAGAGGGCTCCTCAGGAAGATCAAACTCAGCAGAGTCATCAGAGGAATTGAACTCATCAGAAGAATCTGAGTATTCTCTCTGTGCTTGCAATGCACGATACGCGTACCGATCGATATCGACATTGGGCGTATCGGGCATGGGATTGGTATCGGGCAAAAGCCTGAATCCAGCAAAGCGGAACCGATCGACGCTTGGAAGTCGATGGTCTCGGTTCCGGTGTGGATACCGGAACCGGGGTCGGTACCGATGGAATCGGTACCGAGGGCGTCGCAGCCTTAATGAAAGCCAAAACGGCCTGCTGCATGGTCTGGACAGTATTGCCCATGGACGCCACTGCTGCCTGGATGTCGGTACCGGTATCGACCGGTACCCCAGAGCAGTCTAACAGGTGATCAGTCGAGGCCGTGCCATCGATGTCAACCTGTAACCCCATAGGTGATGCTTTGGAGGCCGGAGCCTCCCGCCGGGGTTTTTTGGTCTGGGCAGAATCCTCGAACTCAAGATTGAGAGCCTCTCGATCTTTTGAAAGAGATTTGCTTTTAGAGGATTTGCCCACAGAAAGTTTGGTTACCTGAGATCCATCCGGAGAGGAAGACCTGGATGACTGTGATGCTGGATTATCTGAAGCAAACAGCACATGGAACTTGTTGGCCCGGTTCTGCATACCACGTTTAGACATCTGGGAGCAGAATGGGCAGTCCGGTATGGAGTGGTCAGGTCCTAAACATTTAAGACACCATTCATGGGTGTCTGTGAGAGAAATAACAGCATTGCACTTGGTACACTTTTTAAAACCAGGAGCTGGTTTCTCCATGAGGAGAATTTGTGTAGGCCTGAAGGCCTAACAAAAGTTACCAAGCTGTGCTGAGAAAATAAAAAAAGATTTTTTTTTTTTTTTTTAAAAGAAAGAAAGAGAGACCGGCAGTACCGGTTTTGGTATGGGGAAGGCAGGTACGCGGTCAAAAGAAACAAATTAAAATAACAATTTCTTCAGCGGTGACAGGAACACGACCTGCTGGCTCCGCGGAAAAAGAGAAACTGAAGAGAGCTGGTAAGGAAGGCGGGAAGGCAGCGCGCATGCGCTGTGGGAGGCCCCAAAAGCTTTTCATCTGAAAAGCTGGGAAGCTTTCCCGCGCGGGCTCCGTCGGTTCCGACTTACCCATATGTGAGGACTTATTCCTGCTTGTTCCTGGAGATAATCCTGCATTCCCCTGCAGTACCGGTTCTCTCCACCGGATCACTATTAGTTTCTCTTGCTTCATAAGAGCCTGCTACATCACAGTACTTATACTGCTGGTACTGCCTACCACCCCCAGTATACTCAGTCTCCAAGCAGCTGGAAGAGGAAGTGAGCCAGGGTGCTGGACTCCCTGAAGGGACAACTAAGGAGCATAGGCTAGGGTTCTTTTTCCTTTTCTTTCCCCTTTTTAGAGCATAGTGTGCTGTTCTTATTTTTTTATCAAGTTCAGTGGAAAAAAAAAGGCAGAGGGTTTTCAGGGGATCATGAGCAGACCAGGTTTTGGCGACTCCTGAAGCCATCATCGGGTGAGGAGCCGTAGTTCAAGTCCTGCACCAGCGGGGAGAGAGCAGCCTGCAGACAGCCTTGGTCAGTTTCCCTTGACTCTGAAGCCGGCTTGAGCGGCTGAGCGCGGGGTGTGGGAGTGTCAGGCCTCAGAGAAGATTTACTTGCAGGTAATTGCCAGTATCAGGGCCTCTCAACCACCTTAGTACGTAAGCGAGAAACATGTTCCCCTAACCTCTGTTTACAGGTCTGCAAAGTTCTTCCAAACTTCCAATGATTAAATAAACCACATAAGTAGTGGTGCAATCTGTATGCCAACGGGTGTAGTAACTCCTATTAGTGCGGCCATCTATTGAGTCTCTACAGGACACGATTGGACGTCCCGGAGGATCACTTAGTGACTTATGGATTTTGGGCACGAGATAAAAGATAGGGGTCTTTGGATGTTTTTTGATTAAGAAATCTGCTTCCTTCCGAGTCAACCAATTGCTCAGGAATGCTGGTCATTTTTCATGCGGGACTTGTTCTTTTTGTTTAAGTACTTTACCGGGACTGAATTGGATAGATGGCCGCACTAATAGGAGTTACTACACCTGTTGGCATACGGATTGCACCACTACTTATGTGGTTTATTTAATCATTTGCCCCTGCCAGTTACCCTATGTTGGAAGAACTTCGCGGACCTGTAAACAGGTTAGGGGAACATGCTTCTCGCTTACGTACTAAGGTGCTTACAGCACCTCTAGTCAATCATTGTTTGGAACACTCACATACGTTTGATGATCTCCGCTGGCGAATTTTGGATCATGTGCCCCCTAATCCCCGGGGTGGCGATAGGATCCAGAAGCTACAGAATTTGGAGCAAAAATGGATTTTTAGACTGAATTCGGTACATCCTGATGGCCTGAATCAGCAGCTGGATTGGCATACTATTTTTTAACCTTTCCGATTGGGAGGTGGCGCCTGATTGGTAGCTTCACTCCCCTGTTCTGATTGGTTCTTCTGTATATGCCACACCTGATGGGCGTGTCCTATTCAGGATTCATGAATTAACTCAGGTGCCGGGGTTATAAAAACCATCACATTTAGCTGTGTTTTCAAGGCTAACGTCTTTCACACAGGGGTCTGACCTGAAGCAGGGGGTTTATGTGCATACCCCCGAAACGTGACACGTCGTACATTTGACCTACTGTTGACTACAGCGTTTTTACAGCCTATTTTTCTTCAAAAGCTAAGTATCAGCTATTTTCTTGATTGAATGCTGTTTTAAATTGATTTTCAAAACGATTAAAAAGGACGGGCCACGGTGGTAGTAGGAGTTTTTCCTTTCTACTTTGCTGGCCATTCCGACAAAAAAATTATATTGTACCATTGTTTTTTTCCACTTGGGTTTTTTGGTTGATTGGTCTTTAATTGAGGCCCAAGGGAAGGTTTTTTTGTTATTTTTAGTATCAGGGCCTCAGCAGGAGCCAGGCAGTGCATGCGGTGTGTGTGCGATTGCAGCTTGGCTGTGTTGGTGACGGCTCTACACCGCATGGAAGAGGTCTATTAGAGTGGCTGCAGTGTGGAAAAGCTGCAGCATGTTTTTTTCTGCTCAGGCCCTTCCATGGTCTTTTTGCAGGCCTGCATTTCGCAGCACAAGTGTCTCCCGGGGAAATTCCTTGTGAGAGTTGTTTCTTCCTTGACCCGCCTTTTACAAGACAGATTTAGAGAAGGAAATAGAGGGGTTTTTATTTTTACTTTACTTTATTTTTAGTTTGCTTAACTTTTTTCTCTGTCCTTTATTGGACTGTTAGTTGTGATTGGGCCCCCCTTCCCACCACTCACTTTTGTCTCCATTTTTCTGAGTGCAGAGTGTTTTGGAGAGACCATTCCTAGGATCAGGGGATGATCACACCATGCTGGCTCGACCATAGTACCTGGTCTGTGGGACCAAGAGGGGAATGGTTTCGGAGGCAGGCATCTGTCATGGGTGCACACAAGAAGCCACCTCAATGGAGCAAGATCTGCAGGAAAGGGCAAGTCAGGACAAGTCTCCCTCTCCATCTCAAGAAGCCCAGGCCTCAGAGGGCCCTCCGCTGCCATCACCAGAGCCGGCATCAGGCTCCCCAGCCTTCTCCAGGCCCTCCACATCTCAGACCCTGGGGGAGGTAGACAGCCCGGGTGGCTTTTCCCCAGAGGTTGTCCTACTTCTGCATAGGATGTTCTGCATGTGCCAGCAGGGCACAGCGGGTGGTCCCACAGCACTGGAACACGGGACAAAGAGGGCTGTGGATTTAAAGGAATGCGAACCAGGTCCTGCAAAGAGGGCTTGGCCCTTAGAGGGACAGTCCCCAGTGTCTGAAAGACCGGATGCGGACGATCTAAACATGGAGTTGGATTTGGAAGGGGATGAGTTGGAGGAAGGTGAGATTCCGGACCAGGAGGAGCATCCCGGATTGTCCGGGTATTCTGCCGGGATGAATTGCCAGTCCTCATCGTGGAATCGTTGAAGGCCCTTAACAAGCCCACTATTCTGCCTGCAGTGGAGGAGATGTCAGAAGATCCACTGCTCCAAGTGGTCCGGAAGACACAGAAGGTGTTCCCGGTACATGGAGTGATTCGGCAAAAGATTCAGGATGAGTGGGACATGCCGGAGGCTGGTCTCAAGGATGTGCAGACCATGACACGCCTGTACCTGCTGCCGGATCAGGACCGTGAGCTTTTTCAGTCTCCAAAAGTGGATGTGGCAGTTTCAGTGGTTACCAAAAAGACAACGATACCGGTCAAAGGTAGTGCGGCACTCAAGGATGCCCAGAATAGGAAATTGAACCCAGTCCAAAAAAACGTGGTATAAAGGAAGGAATACTTTATTTCATATATTTCTTACACCATATCGCCCGACACAGGCCGTGTTTCGAAGGAACTCTGGTGTACTACATGTATAAAAACATATATTATATAGGTTTTAAAAACAAAGGCACAACCAATTGGACATACTGTACCACTTTACCAATATAACCAAATAATTATTATAAAATATAATCATTTGTAAATAAGTTAACAGACAATAATTTAAAAATTTTAAAACATGCATATTAATTACCGCACATTAAATTAAAAAAACCTTTTGACCTTACAAAACTAAACGCCATTAAAACAAACATATCCATTATCAAAAAATCATAAAAATAACACATATGTATGTCATTAATAAATAAATAAATAAACAAATTGTATACATAAAAAATAACCCATCATAAATATCTCATATGATTGAAAGGGTGAGTAACCATTTTATACCTCAATGTCTCTATTGCTGGGTAGACTCAACTGTATTAATCTTGTGCTACAGGAAAAAAGGAGAGTATTAATAAAACCATATATATTTCTCAACCTCATGATAGCAGGAGCAGGAGTGAGTACTGTCATGTAGAAGATCCTTCCGAGGCTATGGAACTGGGTGAAGCAGAAGAGTTTGCTTCAGAAACTGACAGGCAGGCAGAGCACATGGCCCAGGGTTGCCAAGGGAAACATAAACAGAGTGAGTCACGAGAGGAGCAAACACACCCAAGCTGCAACATAGCCCCGAGCTCAGGGATTAAGGAGAAACACCTGGTTGGGGGAGGGGCGCAGTTAAGCCCTCAGAAGCAGGGATATAAAAAGTACTCACTAGAATTGAGCCACAGAGGTGGAAGAGGTAGGAGAGAGACGAAGGAAGAAGCAAGAAAGGCAAGAGAGACGAGGACAGGAACAAGCACCTGTGAGAAAGCAGCAGCAGCTGAGAGAGAAACGGGAGACTCAGCTCAGGAAGCCAGAGCAACAAAGATTCACAAAGCCCGTGCCCAAAAGCCAGGTGGGAGCAGCCCACGACAGGAGCCCTATCGTGAAGACAGCTGGAGGGAGAGACTGCCTGGGAGGCTGGTTTGGGAGCACTCAAACTCCAGAGAGAGAGAGGTGCTGGCCAGAGGATATTTGTATGTCTGAGGAAAAGGAGAAGCTAAAAGGCAGGAAAACACATCCAGTGTTTGGAACCCTTGCTGACCCAGCCGTGCTAAGAAGTCCTTCCTTGAAAAAGCCAAAAGGTAGGCTGTATAAACCGTATAGAGAGGAAACTAGGTTTAAACGTTTTCCTTGTGATTGCCAAGATTTGCTGGACTCTCCCTATGCTAAATCCCATATATACGGTAATGCTCAACCCTGCTCTTTAGAGTGCTGTGAAGAGAGGCCTTGGGGAAATAGAGAGAGACTGTATTTTAAAACACCGTATACTGTGCACAAACTTACCCAGCTGAGAGTGATTATGAGAAAATGCAGACAGGGTCTGTTACCGAAGAGATATCAGATGAGCAAATGGACTGCACGCTATCACTAGCTGATCACGTCGTATCACTTTGCTGAGCTGGCTGTTAACTAGGCTGTTTGAACAGCAGAGAAGAAGCAAAGTGTTGCCTTTGTATGAAAAAGGAACTGTCACTTTTAAGTTTGTACTGAGCACTGCACATTGGAAGCTGAAAGTCAAAGAAGCTGTTTTTGTATTATAAGTTCCTGAGATGTTTTCTTTATGCCAGAAGTATGGCCATTTTGTCCTAAGTTTCACTTGCAATTAATCCGCCCGGAAGGGGAAATAAAACCTTGTCATTGTTTTGCCTGAAACCACTCGACTACAATTATTCCTGGCTTAGAGAGTAAGAGGAAAATACAACTCCCAGAAGGCAGTGCATGACCAAGTGTACTACCCTGCTTCCTAAGTTGGGATATCCCAGGCTGACCTACCCTATTCTCGACTGTGAATCCACCTTCATACGTAGCCGCCTACATCCATCACTAAAGAGTATTAAAATCATTTCAATATTTACCAAACTTTATTTAAAAATGATTAAGTTTGATTATAATAAATGAACCAAAATTAAAAATTAAAAATGAACATTCTAATTCACCCGCATTAGGCAATGTAACTCCTACGCAAGTATAAACTCATCGGCTGTCATCAATTCAAAGCCTAAGAATTTAAAACCAACAAAATGCTAAACACACTAGCCACCTATTCCACATAATCGATGCTTATCAACATGCCTTGTGGCAATATTAAAACATCATTATAGGTATCCATATCTAACTTTCCACTAAAATATTGGCAACAACAGTATAAATATCTAAAATTAACTCTATACAAAGATCTTACCACTCATTGTAAGAATTTGATTGTACCCTTTTCTACCAAGCAATTCTTTCACTTATAAATAATTCCGAGGCTATGAGCACAATATGCATCGATATTAGAAACCCTTCGGATGTTTACACTTAATTTTATATACCGCCCTCATTTTACAAAAAGTCTCAATAATGCATTTTTCACCTGAGAGCTTCACATGGATTGCTGGGTCTGCGTAACACCGTAAAATACAGTAGCTGTCTGCCAACTCAAACTGTCTTCTATTACTTGGTAAAACGCCCGCACTTGCGCTGTTAAAAGCTACGGAAAACCCGCGGGAATGTATACATCATAATGACGTAGTTAGCTATCACTTTTCCCGGTGACAATGCTTGAACTTATCTGCCCGTAATCGAGACTAAATTCTCATACCTCTTTTGCATGCAGCACTATATATATGCGAAAACGCTTACAACCACCCAGGGCAGCCTATATCATCAAGCAATATGTGCTAGATAAACCTCCACGATCTCCCATGATTATAACATAATAACAGAACCATCACTTGTAACCGGGTAAGGCAGACATGGTGCTCCTGTCCCCGCCCCCCCTTCACTCCACCCACCACCCCGCCTTACAAATAACCACAACACAACCATTGGGAATCAAACTGGTCGCAGCTTTATTAACTGTACAACATTATCCTTTAACAACAACCAACAGCAAACTTTCATCAACTGAATTCCGCCCGCAGAACGAATCCTCACCAGCCGTGTGAGTAGCAAGGTGAGTTCCGCCCGCTTCCGCCGTGAACCGGCCACAGGCCATTCCATCCCCCCTCTTCCGGCTTCGCCATATTATTAGCAAAAACCCAGAGGGCTTCACCGGGCCGGGGGTACCCCACCCCCGCCCTGCATCTTACCAACGGCTCCGGACCCCGGACACCTCCGGGATCCCGCCTTCCCCCTCCAGCTGCAACCCCCCTCCCCCATTCCAGCCCAACCCTAGGGATGGGAGGGTGGGACGCCAGCCACCTTCTTGCACTCCCCCTAGTGACTGATGCTCCTGCCGGCTTGCTCCACCCTCGCACAACCTCCCCCCCAAGCCTACACGATCCCCCATTGGCTCCCGCACTCCTCATTCACCCGCGGGAGCCAATGGGGTTCAACTGAAGCCCCACGCCGACGCCGGGATCTTCCTCCTTCCTCGTGGGGCCAGGACACGGATACCTATAATGATGTTTTAATATCGCCACAAGGCATGTTGATAAGCATCGATTATGTGGAATAGGTGGCTAGTGTGTTTAGCATTTTGTTGGTTTTAAATTCTTAGGCTTTAAAAATTCTTAGGCTTTGAATTGATGACAGCTGATGAGTTTATACTTGCGTAGGAGTTACATTGCCTAATGCGGGTGAATTAGAATGTTAATTTTTAATTTTGGTTCATTTATTATAATCAAACTTAATCGTTTTTAAATAAAGTTTGGTAAATATTGAAATGATTTTAATACTCTTTAGTGATGGATATAGGCTGCTACATATGAAGGTGGATTCATAGTCGAGAAGGAAGCCTTTTTGGTTTTAAACACATTGGCGATGACATTGCAAATGAAGGGTTCAGGTACAATCTGAACGACTATATGGTAGTATGAGTCATGTTGATTGTTTAGTTTTTAACATGTAATGTTTTATAGAATGAACATATTAATGAATTATTTATATATTTAGTTTTTAATCAATATTATATAGCTAAGTATAGCTAAATGACATTTTTAGATAATTTCAACAATGTTAATAGGTTTTTAGCTCTGTCTTAATTTTCGAAAATTGGAGATAATAATTTATATTTGTAACTTTTATTTATTACATCATATATTATGTGATTCCTAAGTGGATGTTTTGGCTGTTTGCTAATAGGATATAATCTATGAAATTGGATTGCATTAATTTATAGTATAGACAGCCCACTCACTCCTGCTCCTGTTATCATGAGGGTTTTATTAATACTCTCCTTTTTTCCTGTAGCACAAGATTAATACAGTTGAGTCTACCTAGCAATAGAGACATTGAGGTATAAAATGGTTACTCACCCTTTCAATCATATGAGATATTTATGATGGGTTATTATTTTTTCATGTATACAATTTATTTATTTATTTATGAGATATATATGTGTTATTTTTATGATTTTTTTGATATGGATATGTTTGTTTTAATGGCGTTTAGTTTTTTAAGGTCAAAAGGTTTTTTAAATTTAATGTGTGGTAATTAATATGCATGTTTTTAAATTTTTAAATTATTGTCTTAACTTATTTACAAATGATTATATTTTATAATAATTAATTATTTGGTTATATAGGTAAAGTGGTACAGTATGTCCAATTGGTTGTGCCTTTGTTTTTATAACCTATATAATATATGTTTTTATACATGTAGTACACCAGAGTTCCCCTGATGAAGTTATTTCGAAACACGGCCTGTGTCGGGCGATATGGTGTAAGAAATATATGAAATAAAGTATTCCTTTCTTTATACCACGTTTTTTTGGACTGAGTTCTTATTGTTTACGTGGTCATCTGCTTTGTTGTTGGCAGAATAGGAAGTTGAACTCGCTGTTGAAACAGGCCTTTGATATGAATACCCTTTACCTGCAAGCATCCATTTGCAAGGCCTGAGTCGTGAGAGTATGCCTCCACTGGTCACAGCGAGTGCAACAATGGGGCGAGCCTGCAGAGGATTCATCGGGGGAGGCGCCAAATTGGAGTCAGGGGCTGCCTATCTTTCAGATACTCCCTACAATCTCATTAGAGGTCTGTCCAAAAGCATGGCCTCGTTGGTAGTGGCCCGTCGCTATCTTTGGCTCCGAAACTGGGCGGTAGACAGTTCTTCCAAGTCCCATCTCAGCAAGCTCCCCTTTAAGGAAAAGCTGATGTTTAGACAGGACTTACATAAGTTTATTTATTTATATTCTCTTATATACCGCGCTATTCTGCATCAGTGCGGTTTACATTGAACAAACCGAAATTACATTGAACAGGGCATTATAACGTGGAGATAACTATTTTACAGGGAACATGGGCTATGGAGGGTTAAGTGGCTTGCCCGACCACAAGGAGCACCTGTGGGACTAGAAACCCCAGTCCTTCCGGCCCAAGGTTGCTGTCCTCTAGTGGGATTTGAACCCCCGACCTTCCAGCCTGAAGTACCTTGCCCCAACCACTAGGCCACTCCTCCACTCCAGTAAAGGACTTGGGCGAGTCTGTGGATATCTGCCGGAGGATACGCAGAAGCAGAGTCGTAACCCTACTGCGGCTCGGAGCCAGCCATGGGACTTCCAGCATTTTCATACAATACGCTTTAACCCCTACCAGAGGGGAAGATTCACCTCTAGGGGACAGGGGTTTCAAGGTTTTCGAGGAGCGGGCAGGGAATTCGGAGCTGCTTTGTCCTCGGGACTCAAGAAAGCCCAATGAAGTGAGGAGAGCCCAAGTGGAGGTGCAGCCCATGGGAGATCAGCTATGGGAGTTCTACTCTGCCTGGGTCCAGATCACATCTGACCAGTGGGTCCTGGAGGTCATCCGAGAGGGCTATGCCCTTGAGTTGGCTCCGCCAGTATGCCCTTCCTTCGTTCAGTCCCCCTGCAAGGCATGCGGAAAAGCAGTGGTGGTACAAGACACGTTGATGCAGCTACTGCAGCTAGGGGCCATCATTCCAGTTCCCCAAGACCAGTTTAGCTGTGGTCAATACTCCATTTATTTTGTGGTGCCTAAAACGGATGGGTCCTTTCGGCCAATACTCAGTCTCAAATGCGTGGACAGCTGTCTATGGATACCGCACTTCCATATGGAGAGGTTGAGTTCCGTCATAGTGGCGGTGAAAAGCGGAGAGTTTTTGACATCTCCAGATCTCACAGAGGCATATCTGCACATTCCCATCTGACCAGAACACCAGCAGTACCTACGGTTCACAGTGCCAATGGGACGTTTCCAGTTTTGGACTTTGCCATTTGGTCTCGCTATGGCCCCTTGTACATTCACCAAGGTCATGGCGGTAGTAGCGGTGGTGCTCTGCAAGGAAGGAGTTCTGGTGCACCCCTACCTCGACGATTAGCTTATTCGGGCAAAGTCCAGGGCCAAAATCGAACAGGCAATGACATGTGTGGTGCAGTTCCTGCAAAGTCTCAGCTTGGTGGTCAACATGGCCAAGAGCCATTTGGTCCCTTCTCAGGAGCTAGAATATCTGGAAGCAGGCTTTGACACTCGTCAGGGGAGAGTCTTCCTGCCAGATCAGCGGGAGCGGGGACTGCGGCTTTTGGTGCGCCAGTTTCTCAGGATGGCGGAACCGATGGACTGGCATTATCTGTAGGTGTTAGGGACAATGGCAGCCACCCTCAAACTTGTCCCATGGGCAAGGGCATACATGCGGCCTTTGCAGAGCACACTGCTCCACCGGTGGTCTCACCAATGACATTCTTTGTCCTAGAAGCTCCCATGTCCGCAAGGGGCCAAAAGGGAGCTCAAGTGGTGGCGTTATCCGGGGAACCTGGAAACGGGAATGCCCCTCGAGTCGCCCCACTGGATCCTGCTAACGACCGATACCAGTCTCTCCTGTTGGGGAGCCCATTGCGAAGGACAAATTGCCCAGGGGCAATGGAATGCGCAGGAAGCCCTTTGGTCGATCAACAGGCTGGAGATGCAGGCGGTGGGTTCTAGCGCTCTGCAGATTCATGCCATTATTGCAGGGGAAGGCAGTCCGGGTTTCCCAGACAATGCGGCCACAGTAGCCTACATCAATCGCCAGGGAGGCACAGGCAGTGAAGCCCTAGAAGAAGAAGCCAGAACTCTATTAAGTTGGGCAGAAGAGCATCTGCAAGCCCTGTCGATGGTGCACTTGGTGGGCATCGACAACGTAACGGTGGACTACCTAAGCTGGGTGCACATGGACTCTGGGAAGTGGATGTCCAGTCCGGATGTGTTCACACAACTGGTACACAGGTGGGGCTCACCGGTTATGGACCTCATGACAAAGTTTGAGTCAGCCAAGATAAGCCGCTTCTTCAGCAGAAGGGAAAGGATGTCGGAAGACCTGGATGCCCTAGTGCAAAGGTGACCCCTGGAAGGGCTTCTCTACGTGTTTCCTCCGTGGGCTTTCATAGGCCAGGTGGTGCAGCACATCGAAACTCACCAGGGTCTCATTATTTTAATCACCCCGGACTGGCCAAGATGCCCAAGGTATGCCAACCTGGTATGGCTACAGGTGGACCGATCATGCCTCAGGTGGATCAATTCTCGCTTACGGCATGACTCTTGAGAGGGTGAGACTGAAGAAGAAAGGGTATTCAGTCTCAGTAATATCAACCTTGCTGCAGGCCCAGAGGTCTACCTGCCTTGCGTACATCAGGGTATGGTGTATCTTTGAGTCATGGTGCACAGATACGCAGGCTTGCCTATCCACGGCCTCTGTCCTGGACATCTTGTCATTCTTGTAATCCGGGTTTGATAAGGAGCTAGCCGCTAGTTCTTTAAGGGTGCAGCTGGCGGTGCTTTCTTGTTACAGGGGAAAGGTCCACGGAGTGTCGTTGGGTGTACACCCGGACATACTTTCTAATACTTCGGCAACACGGAGGGTGGTAGTACCACCTTGGGTTCTCAATCTAGTGATAACAATGCTTTCCAGAGAGCCTTTTGAGCCATTGAGTAGGGCCTCCCTGAAGGATTTGTCTCTGAAGACGGTATTCATGGTGGCGATTTGCTCAGCACATAGGATTTCAGTACTTCAGGCCTTATCGTGTCAGGAGCCATTTCTTTCCTTCTCAAAAGAGAAGGTTGTCCTGTGGACGGTTCCTTCCGTTTTGTCCAAGGTAGTTTTGGCTTTTCATGTGAACCAGGCGTTTTCCCTCCCAGTTCTGATGGATGCAGCAGCGGGTTCTGCCACTCTGCAATTGTGTCTCTTGGATGTCAAGAGAATCCTGTGGAGGTATTTGAAGAGGACAGTGTCTTTTCAGAAATCGGATGGTCTGTTTGTTCTGTTTGGGGGGCTGTGCAAAGGAGAGATGGCAGCACAAGCCTCCATTTCCAGATGGATCAGGGAGGCTATTGTGTTGGCATACATTTTGAAAGGTAGACCTGTGCCGGCGAGGTTGAAAGCACATTCCATGAGGGCTCAGGCAGCCTTGTGGGCAGAGTATAGTTTGGTGCCGCCACTGGAAATCTGTAGAGCAGCAACATGGTTGTCGTTTCATACCTTCACTAAACATTATCGCCTGGATGTCCAGGTGGCGGGGGATGCTCGTTTTGTATTGGCGGTGCTTCAGGCCGGTTGTGCGAGTCCCTTCTGTTAGTTTACTGCTCTGATATATCCCAGAGGTGCGGGACTGGACTGGAGACACAATAAGGAAAGAGAAATTAGACTTGCCTGCTAATTGTTATTCCTTGAGGAACTCCAGTCCGGTCCCGGATCCCTCTCGGACTCTTTTTATTCTTCTGTGGTCATGATAATCTGTAGGTTCCTGGGTCTGAGGCTGGTTTCCCAGATGGAGGAAGGGACAAGCGGGTGCTGGATAGTTGGGTGCTGTCGGTGTTTGGGGGGGGGGGCTGACAAGGAGAATTGTCAGTCTCTTGCTTCCTGCTGGTTGACAGCCCTCGGGCACTCAACAGGTAAGCCTCCTCATTCTGGGAGAGGGGAACCAAGGGTCCTTCCCAGGTGTGTGGGGGGGCTAGTTTGCTTAGAAGTAGAATTGTTTTATGCATTTTTAATTACTTATTTGTTACTCCTATGAGTCTGCTTTGTCAATAGGTTACTGAGGCTGGTAGGTGGTGCCCGCAGTATAAGTACACTGGTGTCATGAGAAGATGACATGCTCAGTCTCCAAGCTGCTGGAAGAGGTACACTACCCAGAGGTGCGGGACTGGATTAGAGTTCCTCAAGGAACAACAATTAGCAGGTAAGTCTAATTTTTCTTTATTGCACATAAGTGGTCTGGTAGAGCATTCCATATGACTGGGGTGTAAAGAGGTTTGCCTTGTTGGCAGTGGCTCCATTGCTCTTTGAGATTATGGATGGTATCTTGAGTGTGTTCTGTAGGTGTGTCCATCTGTCTTTGTTGTTGAGGATTCTTTGTAGTAGTGATTGAAGGTAAACTGAGGAGAGGCCCTGGATTAGAAGGTTGTCCGTATGGCTTTATATTTTGCTATTACTTTGATAGGTAACCAGTGCAGCTGTTTGAGTATCAGAGTTTAGAGCTCGATTCTGGTAGAGCCGGATAAGATGTAGGCAGCTGTGTTTTCTGCTAGTTGCAGGGAGCGGAGTAGGACCAGTGTTTGGAAGACTGTGTGGTAGTCCTTAAAGGCCAGTAATGCTCGCAGATGCTGTACCATTTTTATTTTGTGGTATATGGCTCTGGTGATGTTGATGTGTGGCTTGTGATAAGGAAGCTTATCATAGCTCAGGAAGGAGCTATAGAAAAGGTGAAGTGACTCTGAACAAGCAACCTGTCAGTTCTGGTAGAAATAAGAAAACAGAATTTTCCCATAAAAGACTACCAGTCCCAGAATGCACCAGGTTTCCAACAGCCATTAGAGGAGCTGAAGTGGGGAAACGTGTGTTCAATCAGGAGGGCTATGAGGTAATCTCTAAGCACTCATCTCAAAGGGCAGGACCTGATTCAGCACAGCTGCGCTGTGTTAGGGTGGAGCACTCATCTAAGCAGAATAAAGGTAGAGTTTATTCTACAGAGAATTATCCTCATCATCCTCATCTTCATGATCAGCTTGGATATCCTCATCCTCAGTTTCATCTGGAGGATCATCAGAAGCAGAAGCCAAACCGGACGGACAGAGAGGGCAAGAAACCCTTTGGAAGAAAGAAGAGAAAAGCCTTTGGGAGATCTAGAGGAGTCTGGAGCAGTACGTATACTGGGTGGCATTCCAAGGGCCAGCATACACCATTGGACTGGGGAAAGCCAGAGGAATGGTGCTGCAAAGCTAGGAATCTCCAGACGGTACCTGTGAGGGAGACGGCTGCACGTGGAAGGGACCCTAAGACCCGTGCCAGAAGGTATGTGAAGAGAGATCCAGTGTCCAGGGATCTGGATTGGAAGGCTGGACATAAGAACTGGACTACATACTGGCCAGGCTATATAGAGAGGAACTCTAACAGCAATGGAAGCTCAGATATGAACACTGATCTATGCCCTAGCTATAACCTTGAAAGACAGCAGGGAAACAAGTATTCTCCTGAAAATGCTCCATTGAGAAATTCATCTGTGCCAATCCATGATATTGAACCCATGATTGTTGAAGAAGGGGGAGAGATTGCAGATGAAGGCTGTGTTTACATGGATTGCTCTCTGTCTAAACTCCTTTGGTGATTTTCTGTTATAAAATACAACAACCATCACAAAGAAATACAAACTTGTTCTTTAATCTACTCAGAAAAGCTCCTGAGTAGGATTTTTAGCCACGCAGTAGAAAGCAAGCCAGCTAAGGGGTTTCAGCTGGGTAACTGCTAGCAATTGAGCCTTACATAATTGCTTGTGAGCTCTGAAGGAATCACTTCTGAATCTAGGTGGGAAGATATAAGAAGTTAACCTGAAAAGAACAGTTTTTCCCTCCTTTGTGGATTTTGTTTGTTGTTTGATACACTGCTAAGAAAATATTAGCTAAAGCCTACAGACAAGACCAGTTTGTTACCAACCAGGTCTTATTTCTTTTGCTTTGATTGCCTGACAAGTTCAAATGTTGTTTTCCTGATTTTGTTTTTCCAAGTTTAACACTGAAAGCAAGTATCCTGTTTTATGTGCTATCAAGCATATCTGTGTTGGGAGAAATAACCCCATAAATAAATATCTTATTGGCTTTACACTTAAGCACAACTAATTATTGTGAGCAGCTGTGTCTGGTGTGAATGGACTGCATTTCCCACAATCCCTTGCAAATCATATTGATATATGCACTTGCCAAGACTGTGAACATTCTCACCCAGGCAGCCGTCTGACAGGCTGTAAAGATAGGTGTTGGTCTATGGTTTCGCCAAGGTATCTTACTTTGGATTTTACCTTCAGGTGTGTTCCAGCAACATTTATGAATGGTGGTGGACTGTAGTTTGAGTCTCTGTGGATGGAGGGGGCTTCAGTTTTGTTGTGGTTTTCTAGGAGGTTCTGTGTTGCCAGCCATTGTGTGACCTCATCAAAGCATCTGGCCAGTGAGGTGTAAACTAGTTTTGTGTTGGAGAATGGCATGTATAGCATGACGTCATCTGTGTAGATGTGGTAAAGTATGATATGAGACGGGATAATCTTGCAGATAGGTTGGAGAAAGATTTAAATAGGAGTGATGAGAGCACTGAGCCCCGGGGAACTCCTTGCTATTGTGGGTATGGGGCTGAGTGGAGACCTTTTATTGTTACTTGCTGGTTGCGATTGGTTAGGTATGGCTCAAACCATTTCAGGGCTGTATCAGTTGATCCAGTTGATTGTAGGCATAGTAGTAGTATGTTGTGTGGAACCAAATCAAATGTTGCTTTGATATCCAGGAATATCATTGTGTATCTTTTTGGTACCTCTTATTAGCTTGTCCATGAGAGCTGTTATTAGTGCCTCCACTCCATGGTTGGGCCTGAAACAGTATAGGTGGAGGTCAAGCAGGGTATGTGAATCGACATGTTGTTGGAGCTGAAGTTATATGGCCTTTTCAATAATTTTAGAGAGGAATGGTAGGCTAGAGATGGGTCTGTATGAGTTGAGTTGTTTTGGATCTAAACCGATGTTTTTTCTTATGGGTCACAAGGAAGATTTCTTCAGCTCAAGGGGCATATGTTCTTGAGTAAGGGAGAGCTGTGTGATCTTATGTATGATGTACATCATTTTGGTTACTCTGATCCAGCTGACCAGGCATGGATCGAGTGGAGAAGTTGTGGTATTGAGGTTGCCGATAATGCATTCCACGTGCTCTGGTGATTCAGACGACTGTAGTGGAGTTGTAATTTTGATGTGTTGGAGGTTGTTAATTTTGGATTGTTTTGTAGGTTTGCCTGGTTTTGAAAGTAGTTGGCCAGAATCTTTGGGGAGGGCTTGTCATCTGCACTGTTGTGTGTGATTTATTAACCTTTATTTTATTTTTTTTCAGAAAATTGTTTTAAGCCCTGAATTTGGGTGAACTGCACCATTATGAAAAAAAGCAGAAAAACGAAAACCATATTCTCCATAATATTCGGAAGAATGTTTACTAAGTTCCATGCTAGTAATAGCCATGTGGGCATCGTTACCAGAGTGGTGCAGTTATATCCATCTCCCTGCATTTACCGCAGTGTGCCATAGTAAAATGGCTGTGGGAGTAACTATCACCACCTCAATGGCCTGAGGTGGCGTTAGTTGCACCCATGGTCCATGCACCAAGCACAGATAGACTAGAAATGTCTGCATCATAGTGGTAATGTTCCTGTCCTGCCCAGTCTCCTTCCTAACATGCACTACGAGGGCAGCGTGAGGTTTTTCAGCATAGTGCCCATGCCATGCACTATTTAATTATATTTAGCTCATGCCTTTCCAGTAGTAGGTCAAGGCAAGTTACATTCAGGTACAGTGGGCATTTCCCTGTCCCCAGAGGGCTTACAATCTAAGCTTGTACCTGAGGAAGTGGAGGGTTAAGTGATTTGCCCATGGCTACAAGATGAACCAGTGAGATTTGAATCCTGTTTTTTCTGGTCCCAGGCCGGTGCCTTAACCACTAGGCTACTCTCCACTAACATAGTAGCACGCTTTAGTAAACATGCCCCTCTGTTCCCAAATCACCCATGTCACACAAAATGACCTCCAAAGTTTATTCTGATCATGGATTTTTTTTCCTATTATTATTTTTAAACAAAAATGAATAGGAGTTAGAGGAGCAGATCCCAAATCTGAGAAACTAAGGTTGAAATCCCACTTCTCTCACTTTGGGCAAATCACTTCACCCTTTATGACATCATATACAAGTTAGACAATATTCCCGTGAAGCTGCGCGGGAGCCCTCTGCCCATGCAGCTGCTGCTGAAAGAAGAGGTGCTGTGATATTATGCTCTTACTTGTCAGGGGCAGGCAGTGTCTGCTCCTCGCAACTAAAATCATGGTCTCGCAGCAGCTCCCCCTACTGGCAGCAGTGCAGGCGGAGGATTCCCATGCAGCTTTGCAAGAACGTTGAACTTAGACCGTGAACCCATTTAGGCAGGGAAATAAGTCATGTGCTTGAATGTAACTCATCTGTATCTTGGATTTGGAAAGCAGAATAATAAATCATAAACTAAAATCCATAAAAACATGAATTCCCATTAAATTTAATTATGAATAGGAAAAAAAATCCCTCTGTTCTGTCAATAATTACATACAAAATGGCAGTTATAGCATGCGGCATTTATGAAATAGTGTATAGCCACAAGGTCAGGAATGCACAGCTTTCTCAAATATTTGAATAGCATACCATGTTTCAGCAGCACAGCTAGGTTGTGAGTCAGCCAGTGCTGGAAACCTTCAGAATAAATCCATACAGCTGGTTGGGGGGGAGGGGGGTGTTGGGTTTGGTGTTTTTTTTTGCTGGTTGAAAGTAATCTTCCAAAATTCTTATAGTGGAATCTTTGATATTTTTTCAAATAAGGCAAAAATTGCATCTCAAAGCCTAGTTACTATTTAAAGCTCCTCTGCTGCCTTCCCTACACACCAAAAATTAAAAAGAAAATAACAAAAAAACAGGGAGAACAGTGGAAGTAGTCACTACAGGATTGGGGGGGCATTAATAAAAAAACAAAATATAATTGTCATAACCTGACATTTACTATGACAAGCTTCCTATGGCTAAGACAATCAATTCTTTAAGTATCATTTTCACCTCGTTCTATATGTCTCCTTGCACATCTCAGGAAGTATAGAGCTTTCCTTCTGCGCACTGTGTAACGTATTCCAAAACAAGATTAGTAAAATAAAAACTGAATAAACAAACCCGAAAAATAATAAAACAAATCACAGAACAGCATTTGGAGAGTATTGATTATCCACTCTTTAGCGGGCATCACTATGCACATCTTTGGTAGACATGACAATTATAGGGCCCCTTTTACTAAACACTTAAGGGTATGTTTACTAAGCAGCGGTAGCGGCTTCCGTGCGATATCGCACGGAAGCCGCTACCGCTGCTTAGAAAACATACCCCTTAGTTCTAGCTGTCTGCTTATGGCCCATTATATTCTTATGTTCTTATGGGTTGTACAGCAGATAGCTCAAGCTAAATGTTAGTAAACGGGGCCCATACAGTCATAAACTGTAGCATCTTATAAAAAATAGTAAAGAAAAACCCTACAATGTTTATTATCAAAAATAAAGTATAAGAGTGTCCTTCCTTTTGATGTCGTAGCAATTAAGTAGAAAGGAACAACAAAAAAAAAAGCCCACCCATCTAATATAACTGAAGGTACACTGCTAACATTTCTAAGCAGGCTTTTTAATCTTAAAAGAAATTATACTATTCTTCTTCTCATCCTATGTGAATGGTAAGATACCAGGTACACCATATGTAATGAAAGGCTTCTAACTTGATTTCCCTACAGGTAATTTCCCTTATTTTTCTCTGGATCCCATGCACAGGATACACAGCTGGGACCTGCAGTGTATATAAAAAAATAAAGTACTGCACAGCCTCCGACCTCATACCACAATCCTATGGGTGTGAGTGAATTATTAGATCTGTGGCATGAGTTGGGGGGTTTTTAATATGTCATTGTTCCCACTTGTGCACATTAAACTTTCCATATCCAATTTTAAGCCAATCTTCCTTGTTTTCCTGTTACACTGTATGCAGGCACTCAGACTAGACTGGGCTTAAGAAGCAGTTACAAACCGGTCAAATGTAAAATGAGGTTGACAATCATATTTTATTTTTACCCACAGCAGTAAAATATAGATAGAAAATATAATAATACTCTAAGGGGAAAAGCTAGGCAGCACATTTTCTGGAACTATGGTATATAATATTTTTTTGTTCTGCTACCAGAACCCAGAAATCGTCATGCCTTTCAAATCAAAAGTGTTGGCATTCCTTGCTTTGCCCATGTGTTTGCCAATTATTTTTGCACTGGTACACAAACAGTGAGGACTGAAAATCCTAGGTCTGATATACACATTCCTCTACATAGTAAGTGTATATTCTATGAAGACTGATTCTTTTTCTGGAGAAATACGCAACAGCACAAGGGAAATCTTTGCACCAGCAGCATAACTGAAGTGGCAAGACACAATATTAGAAAAACAAAGCCGCTTTCATTACTGTGATGCCGTGTGTCCGAATGTCTCTTTTTAATGAACCTGTTTGCAATAAGACTCAGGGTGCAAAGAGGCTATTTAGAGAGTCTATTGTGTCTACAGTGAGTCCTTCAAATATCTTCCCACCATTAGACATGCCGCATTGACCAATTCTGTCCTGATTGCTGTTCTCTTTAGTGTCAAGGGACATCCTTGCCCAGACAGACCGATGGATCAGACATTGCAGTTCATAAAATGTTTACACTGCACACAGTTGATACAACACAGGCTCCAGATAGCACGCAGAGAGCTGGATATGGCCGTGTCATCTGAAGGCTTAGGACTTTCCAAGATCATTGAAAGGATTTTATGGTAAACTCTGCCTGTGCTGCCACACACAGCTTGCCGTTCTCTCCAAAATGCCATTCATCCCGTCCACTGCTGACATGGGGAAATGTTCCAAAACCTCTTCTAGGACACAATGCATTCTCGGTCAGTTGATGCTTTCTCTTCATGTCTGCCAAAAAGTCTGCACAGCATCTGTCATGTCATATTGTCAAAGAGAGAAAAAGAAAACTTACTCTGTATTTATAAAGAGAATGAAATGCCTTAGAGGGGGCCAATAATTACAAACCCTTCTTTACAATGCTGGCAGTAAAGGACAAAAGCCTTTGTAATAATTGCAAACATACTTGATTACTGTAGACAGTCCACGTAGCCAAGCCCCATTTTAAACAGAGAAGCCTCCGACTTATGATGCATTTCAATTTGTTTTGCTCTCACTGTTGTGATGCACAAGTCTGCTCTAGCCTAGCAATAGGGAAAATTATCCGTCACCATTTAGCCAAGGCTGTAACAAGGAGTGGGCAAGAGGACAGCTGTCCAGGCACAAAGCCCTTTGGGGTGAAAAAAGGACTGAAGTGCAAAGGTAGGCCAACAGCAGATAAAGAATGAAAAAAAAGAGGGCAACTCTTCTCCTACCATCTACTTCGGGATGGAAGAGAGGAAAGAGCAAAATAGGACATATGATCAGAGAGGAGGGAGAGAAGAGGGGGATCAGAGTGGGAGCAGAAATAAGCTTGCCTGTCCCAGACACTAAAGTGCCTAGTAAGAGTACTACCTAAAGAGGAGTCCCTTTTCCCCTTACCCTCCACTCAGCTTCTAAAGCAGACAAGAGCCACTAATGAGGCCCACTATGAAAATAAAATAAACATCTGACCACCCCTAGCTTAGCATCTTAAAAATTTTAAAGAAATGAAAGCAAGAAGTAAATCCCTCCTACATCAAATTAGTACATCTGAATTGTATTACACAACTGTCCTGCAATTCTCCTTGCTCCCCTAGTAGCAGCTAAGGTCAAAATGGTGTCTCGGTCATGGAAAGGAGGAACTGGAAGCAGAGAAGGCATAAAAGAGTTAAAATGAAATGGCATCTTATTGGACAATGATGTGACGCCACAAAAGGTTTGAACCAATCAGATTAAAGAGTGTCTGTGCGCTCATTTGAAACAATATTCTTAATTATAGCTCTTCCCAAGTACACAAAGGAGACATTTTAAAATATTTAAAAAGAAAAAAAATTCTAATTAAAATTTGTAAATGATCCAAGAAGGTGACTGCATGCCATATGAGTGTTTGAACTATTACATTAAATGTATTGGGTATACTCATCTTTCAAGAAATATTTAATTGAGAGCTTTTTAAAATGTGAAAAAAATTAAATGTTTCATTTCTCAATAAAATCATGATCTATCATCGCTTTTTGCTATTTGCACAAAATCTTTCACAAAAATGCAAAAAACTGGTAGACTACTGTGGAATCAATAGTGAACTGCTGCAAAAAGAAATCCTGCAAAAATCAAGAGATTAATGCTGCCTCAGTTCTGGAGACATGCAAAAAAATAACTCTGATATATGATATAAACGGCTTAGAAGTATGAGCTTCAGAGGTCCCGTTTTTTCATGGTTTTCTTCATTTTTGTCTAGTAGATGATTCCAGATTAGTTGGCATGACAATTTTTCTAGCTGGCAGAATGTGCTGTTTGGATGCCTCAGGGCTAGGCTCTTCCCCTGCTCTTTTTAATGTCTATAAGTGACTCTTGGGAAAAACGTCAGTTGACCATGGGATGTTTGACTTGGAAGAGACCGATGCTAATCTCATCAAGGGGTTGGATTTGATGACAGCTTTATTGCACCATGACAAAATGGTTTTGAAATCTAGGGAAGACTGAGATTTTAGGGATTGGTCATGTCTGCCCTTCTCTACCAGTCTCCTGGGTGGTACAGTAGGCAAATGGCCTGTGAATTCTTCCACTCATCATCAGTGGATCCAGTTAGACATTATCCTTTCATTAAGGGCCCAAGGGCGTATGGCGGCTCACTCAGCTTATTTTAAGCTGTCTATGGTACATAGGCTGTGCTGTTTTTTTATCATGGAATCAGCTGTGTACTTTGGTGCAGCCTCTGGTTTTATCAGGGCTTGACTATTGTAGCAGAGTTTACTAAGGTCTCCCACACGTTACATTACAAGTTCTCCGAATGTTTCAGGACTTGGCAGCTCAATTTACTGTTGGATGTAGTCTAGTTGAATGTATAACTCCTCACTTACAGGCCCTTCATTGATTACTAAGAAAAAGCCAAATTTAATTTAAGTGTTTTCTAATGATGCTTTGGGTAATTCACAGTGGTGCCCCTTCATATCTTAAGGATCTGATCTTCCACTATCGGCCTGGTCATAAGTTACACTCAGCAGGGATTTCCATGTTGCAATCCCCTCTTATACTAATGCTTGTCTGGTCTCTACGCAAGCAGAGCATGCTCTCTCTTTGGTGCTTAGGGAGGAATCAGATGTTTTAAGATTCTGAAAAGGGATGAAGACTTTGTTGTTTGTGGAAGCCTATGGGGGTGAATAGAGCTGGACTTGAGTTTTTAAATTCTGTCCTATCTTCTTTTATGTCAGTCATGGATTATATTGTTGTTATAAGTACTGAAGATATATGTTATTTTGTACACCGCCATGAGTGAGAAGCAACCTATAAGAACGTATAAATAAATAATTGATTTGCAAATATAAAAATGCTAGTTCTTAGTTTTCACTTTTGATGTGAAAGCTTTTTCCCTATCCCTAGTCTCAATATGACTATTCATCCTGTAAAGTGCCAACCTCGACAAAAGCAATTACCAGCTGTCTATTAACAGACAGCACTTCCAACATGGCAGCCTCGACTGCCAGGACAGAAAGGGGACTAAGGGGATGTTTACTGAAGTACATAAGGTTTTGCACTTCTTCTGTGTATAAGCGCAGACTGTGTGCTGTCAAGGCATGGTCAGCAAATGCCATACAGTTAGTGTACAGGGTACACACTTACCACAAGGGCCTGTATTAAATACACCGGCACATAGCATGAATACAGCCGTGCTATCTGCCAGTGCATTCAACTTGGGTTCCAATGCTGCCCAAAACAAAAAAAAACTCATGGCAAAGCACTCCAACCCTCCCTGATCGCAGCTCCAACTACTCTGAAGACATCACACCCCCTTGGACACAGCCCCAATCCCTCTGAAAGGACCACCACCACCTCCCAATTACAGAACCTCCCTCTTAGACCAACACCCACTGCCCTGATTAAAGAAAGGGAATTGGATTTAGCTCTTGTCTTTTCTCTCGTACAGTAGGTATTTTTCCTGTCTACAGAGAGGGCTTACAGTCTAGCTTTGTACCTGAGGCAATGGAGAGTTTAGTGACTTAGCCAAGATCACAAAGAGCAAAAGTGGGATTCAAATCTGATTTCTCTGGTTCTCAGCCCGCAGCTCTATTAGAGTAATCCTTCACTCTTTGGGCACCCCCTCATTGGACCAACGCCTGACCCCTCCTCAGCACTTACCCGGGGTTATCCCTGGTGGTATAGTGGCCACCGCCACATTGCTGCATGGGATCAAAATAGCAACTGTGATTCCTAGCAGTAGTATTGCAGCATTATCACTAAGTGTCTATCTGTCACATAAAGGCAATTGCTCTTGAGGAGCTATTAAGTGCACCTGCACTATTAGCAGCCTTGAAAGTTAGCGTAAAGTAACATGCTATGTGCTGTCTCTGCTGTCCACACCCATTCTCCATCAATACCATGCCCAGTTCCTGCCTCACAATGCATTAAGCAATTAATGTGCAATTTTTAATGCACTAATGTTTTTAGTGCCTTGTAGCCATTAGTGCAGGCCCATACTAATAGTTACCACACATTCAAATGTACATTAACTGCTTAACACACTTTAGTAAACAGGCCCTTTCATTTACACATGTGATAACTCATTAAGGAACCAAAGCACTCTGTGTTATAAGTTAAGACTTAATGCCACTCCTATTAAAAAGGTTCAGAATTCATGTCTTAACCCTAACTGCTGCTTGGACTACTCATTTGCAATTACAAGAGCAGGAGCAAGGTGGAAAAGCAACAACCTCACACCGTGAACTGTATATACTACAAAATGTATTTGTCTTCTTTAGTATATTCCACCCTACACGGTCGTGTTTCAGCGTGCACCTTCATCAGGGGTGTGAACTTCAAGCACAAAATATAAATAAATTCACATGTACATGAAATGAGCATATACATGAAAGTAAAGAATAAAACCTTCATACATTTGTTTAAACACTTGATGTTCATAAAAATGTATAAAGATGTTAATATATCTCATACATATGTAAAAAAATGAATATCATATACAAAAAACCCCATGTTGTTAAGACCATAAAGACTCTAACAGTATAAAAAATAGCAATATGAATAACTTAAAAAGATAAATAACACATATTAAACACATAAAATAAATATATTTTATGCCACAATATAATAAGAGAAAGGGGAGGGGAAGGGGAAAGGGGGATGGGGGAAAGAGGAGAGACAGGAAGATGATCCTGAATAAAAATAAAAATGCGTATAATAATGAAAGATCACCATGTTGGACTTACTGATGGTGAAAATCACAATGGATATTCATAAGTGCCTATTTGTGCATCCACACAGTGGAGTAAGGACAACAAATCTTACTGGAAGCTATGAACAACAGTAAGAGGAACATACCATCTCTTATATTGTGTGCATCACATAAATATTTTATTTTAATCACATTCCACGTGGAACATATAAATAATTAAATTGGTAAAAAAAATAAATTAACTGTAACCAACCGGAAATATAAAGAGAGATGGGAGATTAATAAAACAGTATAAAAGAATGTGTATAAAAATGTATATGTATTATTTAAAAACATGTATTGACTGCCAATCGCTATAGCATTCTAGGCGGTTTAGAAAAAGGCATAAAAATACATAAGAGTACCAATCTCCCCCCCAACCCCACCCCCAAATTCCCCTTCCCACCCCACCGAGCAACACATAATGCTACCATCTGCCATCACTGCTAGAATATCATGACTGCCTGTCATCTAAATGGGAAAGAGAAAAGGTTTTAGTGTCTATAAAAATTGTATATCAAGAGGAGTATACATAGGAGAGAACCTAAGTAGAAATGGGTATATGAAATAAAATCAGATCGAAATGTGCAACATTCCTTGTGCTTGTTGTATTGCCCAGAGGGTTAGAGGCACATTCCAATGAGTATGCACAGAGGCAGACCTGATTTTGATCCCGCTGGGGCTAGATGTGCCCTGCGGGATCAGAATCGGGTCTGGGTCTGAATGGAGCCATGATGCCATGGTGTCCCATTGCCATGGCACCCGGTTCCTGAATGCAGCCGCTATCCCCAGCTGCCGACCACAATCTTTGTTCCCCGCAGCCTGACCCCCAATCTAGTCTTCAATGACCAGGGTCGGGCTGCGGGGAACCCACTGCACCCCCTCACCTCTTTGCCGCTGCCTGGGCCTGACGTCCCCAGTCTAGATCCGAGGCCCGGACGTACAGGACAGACTTCAGAATCGGTCCTGTACGTCCAGGGCCTAGGACCGCCCACTGCCTGACCGTACTCCACCTCCACAACGCTCCCTCCCGCCCCCGTCTAAACATCCCCATACAAACTCCTTGTTCGTAAAGGGAGACTTTTGCCGGGGATGGAAGGGGCAAATAGCAGGGATGGACATCCCAACAGGACTTCCATCCCTGTTATTCATGGTACAGAATAGACCCCTTAGTGAGAGTCTTTATGGTCTTACAACATGTTCTTTTTTGTACATGGATATTAATTTTTTTACATATGTGTACTGACGTCTTCATACATTTTAATAGACCTCAATTGTTTAAACAAATGTATGACAGTTTTATTGTTCTTTACTTTCATACATATCTTCATTTTATGTACATGCTGATGTATTTATATTTTATGTCTGAGGTTCACACCCCTGATGAAGATGCATATCGAAACATGGCTATATATAATAGGATGGAATATAGTAAAAAGGACAAAAACATTTTCTACTATATACAATCCCCAGTAAGATTTAATGCAGCTGGCAGTCTTTGATCCATTTTGTTCACCAGAGGACTGCAACAGAGCCGGCAGAGAGATCGGAGCTAGTTTCTCTTCACTGGCGACGCACTCAGGAGAGGTCTATTATAGACCTATATCCTTATGTGTGTCAGGCCCTGGATCACAGAGACGTGAGTACTCCTGATGACTGCAAATATCACCAACTCAGTCAATATGTGTTTATAACTGGTGCCACCTAATCACTGGTGTCATGGTGAATTTTACAGTAACCCTCAGCTCGTAGACCCTCTAGATAGTACTGTATATTAAACTGACAGGGTAACTAAAGAAACAGTTCAGCTTCTGCTTGTAAACTTTATGAGTCACTAACATTACTGAAATCAGCACTGAAAGGATAAATCCTAGATAAGCACTGCTATTCTGCACGCTACTGGAACTATGATGGAGCCCATGGGAAATAAATTCTAGCGGAAATAAATCTATGGTTACCCAAAGTTGCATCCCATCTCATCTAATAAGAGCAAGGACAGTCTCTTGCGTGTGTTTGTGCAATGCTACTCACACCTTATTGTGCTGCACGATTGATCATTGTTAGCACTTATACTATTAATAATACTGTTAAGATAACTCCTCTACTAACTCTTCTGCTTTCCTTTCCATTTTTTTCTTCTTATGGTTCCATATCGCTTTTTCTTCCTATTATTGATATTCCCTAACCTTCTCCCCTTATATCAACATCCTCAAACCCCCTCTCCTTATCACCATCTCTCTACCTTTCTCATTTCTTTTCCCATCTTTTCTTCCTCCCTTTCCTCAGCTCTTGAACATCACCTTTTTCTTTCTCTCATTAACTCTCTCCAGTCTCTAACTTAGAACCCTTTCAAGGCCTACTTTAAATTTTTAATCCACATTCTGCAGCCGGGTTAATTTTTGCATATTTCAGGAAAATTGCACCCGTCTTATTCATTATGTTCTAATAGCGATTTTCCTTCTGCTATGGTCATGTATCATATACCATTTGATAGGAATATTTAGTCAGAATTTTGGATCCCAAGAGTTTTGGGCTCGGCCTGGAAAGGGGTTTACGTCATCCTCGTTTCTGCTGTTCCATCTCCTCTCCGCCTCGCACTCTTCTCCTTCTTTCACCTGGTGACATTAATCCTAACCCTGGCCCCCCTAGACTATTCTCTCACTCCCACTCCTCACTCAACCAGTCTAATCTCATCCCTATTCCTCTCCTTTCCCCCTCCTCTCTCCCTTTCTCTTGTGCCTTATGGAATGCTCATTCCATATCTAATACACTCCCCTTTACTCATGAACTCTTCATTTCTAACTCTTTCCATCTTCTAGCTCTTACTGAAACCTGCCTCCTCCCTGATGACACTGCTTTGGTTGCTGCCCTCTGTCACAGCAGTAACCAATTTTCCTACACTCCTCATGCCACTGACTGTGGCTGTGGTATGGGTTTCTGCTTTCTCCTTCCTGCCAATTCTAACTCCTCCTTCTGTCTAAGTCTCACTCCTTTTCATCCTTTGAAGTCCATTCCATCCACCTTTTAACCCCTTACCTCTCTGGATAGCTGCTATTCATAGACTCACTGATAAGTCCATCTCTACCTTTTGCACTGACTTTGACTCTTGGCTTTCCCTGATTCTGGATTCTTCTTTGCCCTCCCTTATTCTTGGTAACTTTAATATTCATGTTGATAGCCCTTCTGACCCCCTATGCTTCCAAACTCCTTTCCCTTACCCTCCTCATTCAACCTCCAACTTTGCTCTTCTGTTCCCACTCATCAGCACAATCACTGCCTTGACCTGGCTCTTTTCTCTTACTTTCCAATTTCCGTTCTTCCCTTATCTAATCACCACCTCCTAAGCTTCACCATTCATCACTTCCCACATCAATCTCGCCCAATCTCCTCCTATCCTTTTATGAATCTTTATGCTATCAATCCATTGGCTCTCTCCACAATTGTCTCATTACCTCTTTCTTCCACCTAGTCTTCTAAATCTATTGGTAAGGCTATAGTTTCCGATAATACTGCCCTCTCCTCTGCTCTAGATACTCTTGCTCCACCCACCACACGACCTGTGAGACGCACTATACCTCAGCCCTGGTTGTCTTCAACTATCTGCTATCTATGCTCCTGTGCCTGCTCAGCTGAGCGTATTTGGCTCAAATCCCACTCCTTTGCTGACTTTCTTCACTTCAAATTCATACTTATCTCGTTCCAGTCAGCCATAGCACTCACCAAGAAAAACTACTATGTCCATCTGACTAACTATCCTGCCACTGACCCCCTCCATCATTTCTCAACTCTTAACTCTCTCCTCAAGGCGTCTCTCCTGACCCCTCCATTCTTTTTCTGCCCAAACCCTAGCAGACTATTTCCATAACAAAATCCATAAGATAAATATCACTACAATGCAACCCAAGACTTCACGAGTCCATTACCAATATAAACATATATCTGTACAATCACTATAATATACTTAACCTCACAGAGTGCCAATATATTTAATTAAAAAACATTTTTCTTTAATAATATTAAGATGTAATTTACGTAATTAATATGAAATATTACAAAATTTCAAAAGTTATTACAATACTTATACATTCATCATATACTTTATAATCATAAATGGTATTATACATATACTATACATCTTTTGTCCCCTTCCCCATATAAAACAAGTCTATCATACAAGAAATACCCCACAGGCTCTATAGGAAGAAATATGGAAGCCTATTTCATACAGAATAATTTTAAACGACAACAAGACAAAACATGTTAATTAAATTTGCTTTGCTTTTATATAGTCACATAATCATAAAGTACTTATTACTCTCTGCCCCTAACCGAAAATGTGGCAGTCAATATTTAAATCAATCTTGTCATGTTAAAATGTCTCAGTGTATTAGCTGGTCAGTATCACCGTCCATATCCTATGTTGATGCAACTGCTTCAAACTTTCTTCCAGACATCAATTGTGTCTGTTCAAGCACATCGGGTTGAAATTCAAATCCACTATATCTTGTATGATAGCACGAGAATACACCAAGGACATTGATAATTCAACTCAAAGATCTCCAAATCTCCAAAAACTCCCTCGAGATTTCCAACCATGGACGACAGTTTCGCCAATCACCGGCTTCATCAGGGAAACTTCAAATACCTTTCCTCCACTCTACAAAAAACAAAAACACCACACAATTTAAAAATAATCTCTGAAAAATCACACATAAGCACTCCATTTCTATGCAAGAAACCCCACTGAGCTTCAGTCTTCCGTTTCTTTACATAAGTCTGATCTCATATGCCACCAGAGTGAAGAACAATGCAGGAAAAGGTACTAGCACACCCACACTTATATTCTAAATTCAAAATTACCCCCAGTCAATAAAACCACTGCCATGCAATCTGAGAATTTAACCCATTAGGCTCCACACTTTTCCAACGAAAAATGAACTATTGTTCTCTACGGCACAATAGCCGATGATAGTCACTGCCCTCTCCACCCCTTACTTGTTCCAAAACAAAACGACGAAGCTCTTCCAGTGTATGATTTTTTTAACTTCCAATGCGCCACTAAATGTGCAGATTCTACCCCACGCCGAATGGCTGACAGATGTTCAATAATCCGTGTCTTAAATTGATGGGTAGTCTGACCAATGTAGAGTAACTGACAGGGACATAAGATGACATAAATCACTCCACTGGACTGACATGTTGTATCACCATGTAACCGGTAAGTAAACCCCAAAGAGGGGTGCTTAAAAATCTCCACCTCAAGTGTTACTGCACAAACCATTCCCGATGTACATTAAATGCACGTTTACTAGCTCTATGAATAACATTTTATTTATTTATTTTCTTACATTTCTATACCACCCCTTCCAGAGATCAGGGGCAGTTTACAAGGAACAAAGAACATGATACATAGAATAAACGTTTTACACAGAACTTGATTTGAGGGTAGAAACAGTAGTTTGAGAGTTTAGGAAGGAACTAGGTAGGGTTTAACTATATACAGGAAGTCTTTATGTATATGCAGACAGGTTTTTCCTTGTACAACCCTTGTCCTAGTTGTGTTAGCTGATGGGCTGTCTTGATGTGTGTGTGTTCGGGTGTGGGGTGTTTGTTCCATAGTGCATGGTGAAAAGGTGGGTTTTGAGTTGCTTTCTATAACATGACTAGGGTAACCTCGCTCATAAAATCTGTTGGACATTTTTCGTGCCTGAACAGTATACTGTCATCGAGATGAGCATAGTTTTTGAAGGCGTAAAAACTGTCCCACAGGAAAGCTGCCATATTCCAATAAACTGTTCCGATCAGTGGGCGTAGAAAAAATAGATGTTTGAAAAACAAAATCTTCCAAGGTGATTTTGTTGTCCAAAAAATGAACCTCCTTTCTTGACACTTCTGGAGTAAACTGCAGATGTTTATCCTGACTATTCAGCCATTCCAAGAACTCCTGTAAATAATTCTCAGAACCTCACCAAATAAAGAAAAAATATCAATAAATCTAACCCACTTGACTACAAATGTCCAATATTGGGACACAGACACTATTTGTTCCTCAAAATAACTTGCGTACAGACCAGCAACAGAAGGAGCCACCGCAGTTCCCAAAACAGGTTTCTTTTTCAAACTACAGAGGTCATAGGAAATGCAATCAATGTGTGGTTTGTGCAGTAACACTTGAGGTGGAGATTTTTAAGCACTCCTCTTTGGGGTTTACTTACCGGTTACGTGGTGATACAACCTGTCAGTCCAGTGGAGTGATTTATGTCATCTTATGTCCCTGTCAGTTACTCTACATTGGTCAGACTTCCCGTCAATTTAAGACACGGATTATATTGAACATCTGTCAGCCATTCGGCGTGGGGTAGAATCTGCACCTTTAATGGCGCATTGGAAGATAAAAAAATCATATGTTGGAAGAGCTTCGTTGTTTTGTTTTGGAACAAGTAAGGGGTGGAGAAGACGGTGACTATCATCGACTATTGTGCTGTAGAGAACAACAGTTCATTTTTCGTTGGAAAAGTGTGGAGTCTAATGGGTTAAATTCTCAGATTGAATGGCATTGGTTCTACTGACTGTGTGTAATTTTGAATTTAGAATATAAGTGCGCGTGCCCTAGCGTCTTTTCCTGCATTGTTCTTCACTCTGGTGGCATATGAGATCAGACTTATGTAAAGAAACGGAAGACTGAAGCTCAGTGGGGTTTCTTGCATAGAAATGGAGTGCTTATATGTGATTTTTCAGAGATTATTTTTAAATTGTGTGGTGTTTTTGTTTTTTGTAGAGTGGAGGAAAGATATTTGAAGTTTCCCTGATGAAGCCAGTGATCGGTGAAACTGTGATCCATGGCTGGAAATCTGGAGGGAGATTTTGGAGAGTTGGAGATCTTTGAGTTGAATTATGTCCTTGGTGTATTCTCGTGCTATCATACAAGATATAGAGGATTTGATTTTCAACCCGACGTACTTGAAAAGACACGATTGATGTGTGGAAGAAAGTTTGAAGCAGTTGCATCAACATAGGATATGGACGGTGATACTGACCTGCTAATAAAGCGAGACATTTTAACATGACGAGATTGATTTAAATATTGACTGCCACATTTTCGGTTGACCTTTATGCTGCTTTTGATACTGTTGACCACCACCTTTTCCTTGATAGATTGTCCTCACTTGGTTTTAGGGGCTCTGTGCTGTCCTGGTTCTCTTCTTATCTCTTCCATTGCTCTTTCAATGTTTGTTCTGATGGTTCCTCCTCTACTGCTATCCCACTCTCAGGTGGTGTACCCCAAGGGTCTGTCCTGGGCCCTCTCCTTTTCTCTCTCTACACCCAATCTCTTTGTGCTCTCATCTCCTCCCATGGATTTCAGTATTATTTTTATGCTGATGATTCTCAGATCTATCTTTCTACACCTGATATTGCTCCGACACTCCAAGCCCCCATCTCTGCCTGCCTGTCTGACATTGCCATCTAGATGTATCACCGCCATCTGGAATTAAACATGGCCAAAACTGAACAACTTTTTCCCCCCTAAACCTTCCTCCCCCCTTCCTCCTTTCTCTATCTCTGTTGATAACACTTTTCTGCTTACTGTTTTCTCAGCCCGTACCCTTTGAGTCATCTTTGACTCCTCCCTTTCCTTCTCCTCACATACCAACAGATAGCAAAAACCTGTTGTTTCTTTCTCTATAACATTAACAAAATTTGCCCCTTCCTTTCTGAACACACTACTAAAACACTTGTCCACTCTCCAATTACTTCCCATCTCAATTATTATAACCTCCTTCTTGCTGGTCTCCCTCTGAGTCACCTCTCTCCCCTTCAATATGTTCAGAACTCTGCTGAGTGACTAATCTTTCGCCAGCCTCGATATACTCATATAATAGCCTCTTCTCAAATCACTTCATTGGCTTCCCTTCTGTTTCCATATCCAATTCGAATTTCCATCTTTTGACCTCACCTATACATGTATTCATTCTTCTGCTCCTCACTACCTTTCTTCTCTCCTCAATCCCTACACCCCTCCTCCTGAACGCCGTTTTTCTTCTGGCTTGTTTCTCTCTTTGCCCTTTTCTTCTACTGCCAACTCCAGACCGTTCCTTTCACCATGCTGCTCCTTATGCCTGAAACAAACTACCTGAGTCTTTGTGTCAGGCTTCATCTCTGCCCCTTTTCAAATCCATGCTAAAGGCTCACTTCATTGAGGCTGCTTTTGCAGGGGCGGCTCAAGGCAACCTGCTGCCTGAGGCGAGGGATGAAATGCCTCCGCCCCCCCACCGGAGCCGGGTGGGGGAGGCTTTCTCCAAACTACAGTCAGGGACTGAACCAAATCAAAAAAAGTTGATTACATAATGTGGAGAAAATAAAAAGATGTTCGCACACCACAGAACTAAAAGAAAGAGCGAGAACCACAGCACAGTTTATAACACCAAATTATAACTCATTTTTATTTTGTTGTTATAAACTGTTATGATTGTTGCCTTTTATTTTTCAACATATATTTTGCATTCACAAAACCCCTTCCCTCAACAATGGGTGCAGAGCAGAACTAGGATATCCACCCACAAAACTCAATATCTAATTTAAAAAAAAATCTGATTCTGGCCATCTCGCTAGCAAACATTCTCCTGTACCAGGCATATTGTGAACTAATAGGAGTGGAGGAATAGCCTAATGGCTAGTGTTCTGGCAGGAACCAAGGGCCTGATTTTTGAAAGGCATCTACACGGTTTTATAACCCAGTAAAACGTGTAGATGCCTTTGTTGGGGATATTCAACGGCACTTACATGGTTAGTGCCGCTGGATATCCCCTCCTAAGACCCCTACACGCCCCGATACTATCCGGTTAGCATTAGGGCATGTTGGGGGCATTCCGGGGTGGAAAATGGTACTGATCAAGCAACAGCGATATTGGATGCAGCCCAGTTAGCGACCGCTAACAGGGTAGCATCCAATATCGCTGCTGCCACCCAGTTAGCTTCAGCAGCTTCTGGCTTTTGCGGCGATCACCGGATATTCAGAGCCGTCACTGTGGTATTGAATATCCAGTTTAGGCATCAGTGGGGAAGGCTATGTGCTGAAGAGGCTCATAGCCCTTCCAAAATCGGCACAGTTGAATATCGGGCCCCAAGAGACCAGGGTTCAATTCCCACTATCATTCCTTGTGGCCATGGGCAAGTCACTTAACCCTCCATTGCCTCAGAAGAATCCAGTCTATCAATGTCCCTGTTTAATGTACATTACCAAGTTTAAGTTACAATGTAAACCGCTTTGACTAAAAATGATAAAAGCAGTATAAAAAAAACCTGTTAAATAAAATACAAAACCCTACAAAAGTCACTGAAGATCTATAGAGCAAATCTCCATAACATATCAGCACCAACTTCCAAAACTCACATAAGGAGCCTACCCAAAAAAAGCATCATTGTAAATACTGCAGCAGGCCCTGGAACACCCAACACATATTTGAAAAGCTAAACAATTCAGATTACTACAGTACAGATCCCTACATACAAATTCCAAAGCTGGCAAAGTCTGGAACAGCGTTGATGCAATTAGGCTACCCAACAAAATTAAACTGAGATGTTGTCTTAAAATTTGAAATTTTCTTGATTCTGAACTTACAAAATATTTTAAATTTCAATCTGGCAACATAAAGAATGCAATTCATATTCCAGTATCCCCCAACCAGCATCCTACAGTTGACTACACCAAGAACCCAGAATATAGGACCCATAGAACAAAACTACTATTCCATAACAGCACTACAACCAAAACTAAACAGCAAATAGACAAATGCACCACTTTTAAGCCAAGACTAGAGCACAGGTTCACACTCCTCAAGAATGTGTGAAGATATGTAGAGGGCTCACCAGGAAAAGAGCTTCCATGTTCTGATTCAGATCTCAGTTCATGTGGTGTGCTGGGGTTGTGGTCGGTGGAGGAGAATCCAGGGATTGTCCCTCAGAAGTAAGAGTGAATGAAGTTTAGGTGCAAGCTTCCTGTTGGGCATCAGTGGAAGTGAAATTGAGGGCTGAAGGTGGCGTTGGGAAATTAGTTGAGGGAACAGCTATCAGGAGTCAATGGAGATGTCAAAGAAAGGAATGGTCATCAGTTAAGGAGAACTCCCATTTAGGTAGTTTTTGGCAAGGAAAATACAAGTATTTCTGGTGAAGCACAGGGGTTGGGGTTAATGGAGGAGGACTCAGGGTTGCACAGAAGTTGGTAGGATTCAGGGAGGGGATGTCAGTGGATATTTCCCT
The DNA here is from genome assembly GCA_033557465.1 of Ichthyophis bannanicus. Lineage (NCBI taxonomy): Eukaryota > Metazoa > Chordata > Amphibia > Gymnophiona > Ichthyophiidae > Ichthyophis > Ichthyophis bannanicus. The sequence goes on from CM066032.1 coordinate 797,559,172, forward strand.
GGCAGAGAAGCAATGGTTCAGGGCTGCAAGGATTTTCCAGGCTTGCGAAAAGGGTGTCGGTAGAGCTGTCCCTAGCAAAGAAGCAGAGCACAAGGTTGCAGATGTTTGCTAGTCTCAGAGAAAGGCTATCAGTGCATTGTCCCTAGCAGAGAAGCAGGGGGTCAGGGGTTTGTTTACTGAACTCAGAAAGCGGGTGTCAGAGGATGTGTCCCTAACAAAGGCAGCGGTTAAGGTTGCAGGTACGCTAGTCTCACTGAGGGTCTCTTACCCTTGATGTCCTGAGCCAGCGCCTTCCACATGGGAGAGAAGTTAATATTGTGGCTGCACCAGGACGCATGGAGCGCGACAAACCAGGTACTGCTCGAATTAAGCAGGTGTGTGCGTACCAAAAATGGCCCCAGCTGCACCACAGCATCGGATGAGCTGTACAGGCCAGCGGTGGTGGCATATGCCAGCACGAGCACGAGGAACGCAGCGCCACAGTATGGCTTCGTCATCTCTCCTAGCTGTGCGACTTACCCAAGACTGGCTGGGAGAGATTCTGCTCCGCCCCGCTGCTCCTCCTCCTCCTCCCCCACCATTTCATTTTTATTCAAAAGAGCTGTAAGATGGAGATCTCTGCTAACAGCTCCAAACCCGTGTTAGAAAACTAGCAAAGGTATTTTCTATCTGTGTTTGAGAACTCTGTGCAATCATGCTGATTTGTCCTATGGTGGCACTCAGGCTCTGTTTTAATTTTAGATTTTGCCGCCTTTGGTCTGCCGGGCGGGAAGGCAGAGGCAGGCCAGAGGCGGAAAAATCTAAAATTAAAACAGAGCCTGAGTGCTGCTGCCATTGGAATGCCGCCCCCTGCAAACTGCTGCCTGAGGCAACTGCCTCAATTGGCCTCATGGTAGAGCCACCCCTGTGCTTTTGGATCCTGATCCCTTGCTTTCCTTGTGTCTCCTCACCCTTCCCTATTCTACCCTTAATCTTATTTTTTGTCTTGTCTGTCAATTAGATTGTAAGCTCTGATCATCTTTAAATGTGTCTGTACAGCACTGCGTATGCCTTGTAGCACTATATAAATGATTACTAGTAGTAGTAGTAGCTGTAAAACTAGAGGGCATAACATGAAGTTTCAAGGGGATAAACTGAAAGGCAACATCAGGAAATACTTTTTCACTGAAAGAGTGGTTGATGCCCCCCGATGGAAGTGGTGGGGGCAAATACATTGACAGAATTCAAAATGGCATGGGACAGACATAGTGGATCCCTTTATAGAAACAAGATAAAATCAAAATAAACATAACTATCTCTTATAGCTCAGCAAATAGGGTAGGGGTGATCTACATGGAGCGGTGGGTACACCCCTAAAAAAGGCATGGGGAGGGATGACCTGCATGGACCCTTCAGGTGCACCTACTCTTGACGCCTTGCTGGTGTTTATCTGCTGTCATATACCATGTTACTATGTTAATAGTAGTAGTAGTGGCAATAGCAGTGGTGGGTTGTTGCTTTTCCACCTCGCTCCTGCTCTTGTGATTTGATCCTTGTGAGTGTGACTGCTGCTTTTAGATGGTGTCTGTTTTTCCCTTATAATTTTTCTATATTCCATCATGTCCTTTAAAATTAATTTCAGTGTACTTTTTCAGTACTGAACCACTAAATTACTTGATTCCAGTTATACCGAACACATAGAAACATAGAAATATGATGACAGAAAAAGACTACATGGCCTATCTAGTCTGTCCTTCCATATCAACAACTACAACAGTCCCCTTTTTTCCTTTAGAGATCCTCTGTGTTTGTCCCATGCTTTTTTGAAGTCAGATACTGTCCTCCCACCTCCACTGGGAGACTATTCCACGGATTCACCACTCTTTCCATAAAGAAATATTTCCGCATATCACTCCTGAATCTATCCCCTTTCACCCTCATCCCATGTCCCCTCGTAGCAGAACTTGCTTTCAATCAAAAGAGGCTCTCCTCCTGTGTATTTATGCCATGGAGGTATTTAAACATCTCAATCATATCACCTCTATCCCTCCTTTCCTCTAAGGTGTACATATTAAGATCCTTAAGTCTGTCCTCATATGCTTTATAATGAAGACCACTAATCATTTTAGTAGCCACCCTCTGCACCGACTCCATCCTGTTCATATCCTTTTGAAGGAGCGGTCTCCAGAATTGCACACTATACTCCAAATGAGGTCGCACCAAAGACTTATACAGAGGCACTATCACCTCCTTTTTTCTGCTAGCCATTCCTCTCCCTATGCACCCAAGCATCCTTCTAGCTTTAGTTTATCTCCAAATTTTTTTTTACTGCTAATGAAACGGCCACATATGAATACAGACACTGTGCAAGCTTTACCTCAGATCTCTGCGCGGGCTCTTTGGTTCTGACTATAGCACTCCTACTCTTTCAGCCCTAGGACGACATTGACAGGGGTACTTAGTTTATTATTACCAAAATACCAACAGTTATAAAACGTTCTTCCCTTCTTCCACTGCTCATGCTATAGTAGTACTTCACACGTATAGTATGGATATTTTGCCTGCATGGGGTTGTGATAACGATCAGTTCAGCAGCGCTCTTGATTTACACTAGCTCATAATGGCAGAGAGTTGCCAAGTTACCCATCTCCAGGAGTGAGAATATTTGCCAGTTCTGTGTTTTACCCAATGGAATCACTGCTGCAGGTCCCATAATGCATCAGAATGAGAGTGACAGAAATCTAAGACTGGCTTAAATTCTCACTCCTGGAACTGGGTAGCTTGGCAACTCCGTAATGGTGGGACCGAATGAGTAGGAAGGGCACTTAATAAACGGAAATACTAATAGCTCTTCAAACATAAAATGGAAAACAGAATAAGTAAGGCAGATCTTAGGGGTCAATTCATTCAAATTCTGTATGGCATGTGAAGGATGAATACTGCAAAAAACCCCAAATGCAACAAAGAATTAAAGCAGGCATTTGGGAAATTTTCATTTAAGAAAACACTCATCATGGCCCTGAAAAAAGCCACCTGAGGCATACAGGAAGAGGAACAACCATAAGCATTCCAATAATGGTGCCACTCCCAGGCATGCCCACAAAGATAGGGAGGGCTGGCTCAACCATCAGTCAAACTAGGCAGCTGCCTAGAGTGACAATTTTGATGCCGGTGTGTGTGTGTGTGTAAAGCTTAAGGTCTGCCTAGGGCACTAACACCTTGAACTAACTCCGGAGTCAGCCCTGAAGATAGAGAGGATAATTTTAGAACTGGCTAAGCATATGCAGTTGGTATACATAGAATAAGTGGCAGTTTTATAAAGGGAAAGTAGGTGTGTATGTGCAACCAGCAGTAACAGGAAGTATTTGTGCTTGCTTCGGAGCAGGCAAAAATCTACATGGGTACGTCTTTGGGTTGTACATGCACACTTATGCAGTTTGTAAAGTTTACATGTAAAACTGAAAGTCAACCTAGCTCCCGCCCTCGGCATACCCACTTTAAATATATATGTATAAAAATGTGTGTAGGATACCTCCCCGTGTATACTTTTAAACATGTATGTGCTCTTTTTAAGTGTAAAATCCTCTTTTACATGTAGAAAACCTTTATAAAATTTCTCCCATAGTCAGCCACATACATGCACCCCTTCTGTTCACCTTCAAAAACCCTAATATAGTTACTGCTGCCCAGGGCTGACCCGTCCACTAGGAGAGCTAGGCATCCACTTAGGGCGACTGGCTCATGCGAGCGGCAGCAGCGGCACACATGGGTGGCCCTACTGCCCCCCCCCCCCCAGCTGCCATCAATTCCGTTGGGGGGGGGCGGCAAGGCCGGGGTTTCTGCCTAGGGTGGCAGAAACCCTTGGGTTGGCCCTGCTGCTCCCTAACAATAGGGTAAGCCCGGGTCAGAGCATGCCACAGCACCACAGCTTCTCTTATTTCTACAGGAACAGTTCTGAAACTTAGAACTTTTTTGTGCCTTTGGAAAAAGAGAATATCTACCAACAACGATGAAATTTCTAGCGCACATATAAAGGTGCATTTTATTTATCAGGTTTGTTAATACCGCTTTATCATTTCAGTCAAAGCAGTTTACATTGTAACTTAAACTTGGTAATGTACATTAAACAGGGACATTGATAACTTGGAGTTTTCTGAGACAATGGAGGGTTAAGTGACTTGCCCAAGGCCACAAGGAGTGCTAGTGGGACTTGAACCCTGGTCTCTTGGTTCCCAAGCCAGTGTTCAGATGCAGACATTGAAATACAGATGTTGAGGTTGCGACATTCACAATTCCAGCAGTATTTTAGGAAAGGCTCTGCTAATCATGGAGGCTTTTCTAAAATCCAGAATAAGGAGGTGAGAGTATATACGGGCATCTGCTGATATAAGGAGCCACTTGCAAATCCAGACACAGGAAAAATCAACAGGATAAACAGGCTGGATTTGCATTAGTGGCTGTTTTGCAAACCTATATGTATAAATGCCACCAATTAACAACAGACGTTGCTACCTCTGTCTAATATAACTTTTCAGAGGGAAATAAATAATGAGCATTATGGAGGATAACTCCCTTAATACCTCCTGTAAAGGGTTGGACGAACCAAGCACTTTTGTAAAACCTGAACATGACAGACAGCAGGTGTAAATACCAAAATGGACAACTGCAGTCTTACACATATAGTCCCTGTATGAACTGGGGAATACACATGTAGCTTTTTAATCTGACCAGGATACACCTCACCAAACCCCTTTGGAATTTCTCATAGTAAGGATATCTGTGTGGAAACTGAGTCCCTTCTTAAATTGCCATTTAAATGTAAATGCCTGATTTTCCATGTTGAAATCCCAAATAAGGCTTCTAAAATAACCCCCATAATGTATACCTGTGTCACTTGCTCTGGCTTCGTACTACATATTGTAGCTTAATGGTCTAGTAGTCATACTGGTCCCAAAGAAAACTGGAATCTTGCATGCTGTGATATCTTTTAAAGAACCAATAAATAATATGTTGCATGTAAACTATAGAGACCTTACAGTCCATCTGAATAAGAGACATCTGAGCAGAGCAACAACAGTTGAAAGATAATGGATTTTCAATCAACTGGAGTCATGGTATCGAGAGCAGGAGTGGTGGGATGGGGAGGGTTGTGTAGGAGATGAATGATGGAGGTGAAAAGAAAGCTGTTATGGTTGATGGTTTCCTTGGGGTTTTGAAACTAAAAAAGAAAAAAGGACATATTGACACAATTTTTGCAGAACAAATCGGTTATACCTAATGAGTTCTGTATTATAAGGCCTATGGCCTGGATTGCTATTCTGTTGCAACTGTTGAGATTACAATTGGGTGTGATTGGCATTGTAAATATATTTGTAAAAATAAATTTAAAAAAGAGAGACCTTTCAGGTCTCTAAAGGTTAGGTACTACAATATATATTTGGTTGATCTTTTAAAAGTTATTACAGGGAAAATGTCAAGATATGAGTGCGGGCTGTGCCATACTGGGAGCCACAGACTTGAAGGGAAGAACCATGTCATTCTCACTGTGGACTCCAGGCAGCGGCACGTACACCCCTGTCTGACATCAAGTATAAAATCCCAAGGATGCTTAAAAGCTGGCCGGGATGTCACCTCACAGCTCAGTGGCACGGCTGCGGGACGTGACCCAAAGGGATGTGCCCAACAGGGCAGGTCACACCCCTTTCGAGCCTCTGGAGCACTGCCGGAGGACCCCCTGGAGACTGGTCAGTGTGCATAACCCTCCATTGCCCATGTTCCCTGTAAATAGTTATCTCCAAGTTATAATGCCCTTGTCAATGTAATTTCAATTTGTTCAATGTAAACCGCCTTGATATCATAAAAGGCGGTATATAAGAAATGTTAAATAAATAAATAGAGAAGCTCTACTCTAGGTACTGTTTTGTGTTATTTCCATTTGAGCTTTGGGGTCATGACGGAAACATCAGTAATGGGAAAGAGGAAAGTAAAAGCTCAGTCTAAGGCAGAAGTCTCCAACTCCAGTCCTGGAGGGAAGCAAACCAGTCAGGTTTTCAGGCTGTGCCTAATGAATATGCATGAGATATATTTGCATGCACTCCCCCCATTGTATTCAAATTTATCTCATGCATATTCATTATAAAGCAAGAAAATGCACCAGGAGTGAATTAATATCAAACAACACAAATACACTCCCACACCTAATAACTTTCCAATAACTTTCCTAATAACTTTCACATATGTACTATACAGCTATACCTGCTCAAAAGTTCCGCAATACCCTTTTATAGAACAGGCCAGACAACCTTACGAAAGCGGCACCACTTAGAACAGGGAAGAAAAGGCCTTAGGGTGTTATTATATCCCTCTATGTGGCAGAACACAGCCGGAGGGGAGATATAGAGATGCACATCATCAGCCTAAAAAATGCCCCCTAAAATTACTTATAACTGAACATTAAAAAAATGAAGTTTTTTAGGCCAATGATGTGTATCTCCCCTACAGCTGTGTTCTGCCGCATAGAGGGATATAATAACGCCCTGAGGCTTTTTCTTCCCTGTTCTGTGGTGCCGCTTTCATAAGGTTGGCTGGCCTATTCTATAAAAAGGTATTGTGGAAAATTTGAGCTTTAGAGCCCGTATAGCTGTATAGTGCATAAGTGGAGATTATTATTGGAAAGTTATTAGATGTGGGAGTGTATTTGTAGTGTTTGATATGCATATTCATTAGGGATATCCTGAACATCTGACAGGTTTGCGGCCCTCCAGGACTAGAGTTGGAGATCCCTGGTCTAAGGCAATGCCTGTGAACCATCAATTGGGAAAAATGGTTGGTCCCATTAATAAACATCTTGTTGCTGGGGTGGCTCCATGGCTGTCTCCGGAGGGAGTGTCCATTAGCTTCGCAGAAAGGATTCCTCCGCCTCCCCCAAATCCGTTGCTTTCATTGACTGTTCTCCCAGACATTTCTGCTATTGAGCTAGTGGCTCTGCCTCTGACCCCTGGGCCATTGCCAAAGCCAGAAATTTTGTTACAACAGAATGGGGCACAATCTGTTTGTTTGCAATCTCAGGATGTTACTATAAAAGATTTACGATCTGCTATCTCTAATATTGATTCTAAATTGTCTAATGCTGTGATTTCTCTTTGTACTTTCTCTCAAGAAACAGTTCAGAAGCTATAGGAAGTAGATAACAGGTTTATAGAATTAGGTAGGTCTATGTCAAAATTAGCAAACGTTACAGTTGACCAGTGTTTCCTCAATTAAAGATTCCCTTTCGTTACATTACAAAACTGAAACCTTGAAGAATGGCTCTAGGGCTAGAAATCTTCATTTTCTTAATCTCCTGTAACTCATCTACTTTCAACGGAGATTCTGTTAAAGAAGTATTTTACTGAAATTGTGCTAGTGTCAGATGTTATTCCCATCCTGAAATGCCATTATTTATCTACTAAACTTTGCAAGATTGGCTCAGGGGAGGGAGGAATGGATGTTCTATTACCTTCAGAAAGTCAGGATTTGACTAAATGTCTTGAAGATTCTTCAAATATTATATTCAAGACAACCACCTTCCTTGTAACTTTTTCCTCTGACGTTGATGAGGTTAAGATTTCGAAACTCTTTTTCAAACACAAGGATGCAATCTTTTGTGGGCAGAAGATGAATGTGCTTCGGAGAAAGCAGTTTCTTGAACGAAGTCTTAGGTATTAGGGGTTGGTGCAACTCCCTTTCTACGCTTCCCCCGTAAGTGTGTGATTAATTGGCAGTACAATGCATATTTCTTTAATGATCCATCTCACTTGGAGAAATTTTTGTTAGATAAGAAAGGGTTATGATACTTAGGAGTTAAAGAATAATTAGCCCATTTGGTAGGTTGGCTGTTACCTTCCTAAGTATAATAAATTTTTGTTACCTTTTTATCTTTTTTTCTTGCTTTTTTCCCTTGACGTGGACTGCTGCTCAATTTCCTGATTTCTTTTGATGTGATTTCATTCTAATGTATACATGTTAATTTGTAAATTTTGCAAAACTTTATAAATAAAATTTTTAAAAAAGTTATTACAACCATCACACACAACAAACTCACAGTTCACTACTCACACCTTTTCTGCCATGCATATCATTTTGGAACTCATAGCAAAGGAAAAACGTTACAACACAAATAGAAGAAAGCGTAGTTGCTCACCTGTAACATTACAGGTGAGTAACTATGCTATCTCCAGGAACAAGCAGGAGTGCAGTCTTCACATATGGGACTCACTAGCTCCCAGGCACCAGATGGAAAGACATCTTTGAGGCTAAGGAATGGAGCCAAGAAGGTATGGACACAAATTGGTCACAACAGACTCGAGTACAGCAAGCAAGAACATGGAGCAAGGAGTCAAGTGCCAAAGATGTGTAAAGGTAGGAGTTATGATTAAGTCCCAAAAAGATGCTGAAGAACAGCCTGGCCAAAGACAGCGTCCCAACGGGAGATCCTGTCAAAGAAGTAGTGAGCAATGAAGGTGTGAACAGAGGACCAGGCAGCTGCCCGGCAGATCTCCTCTATGGAGACAGAATGGAGGTTGGCGACTGAGGTTGCCATGGCCCTCGCGTTATGAGCGGTAACGTGACCCTCGAGAGAAAGTTCCGCTTGAGCATAGGCAAACAAAATGCAGTTGGCAATCCAATTAGATAGGGTGTGTTTCAACATGGGAAGACCTAAGTGGCTTGGGTCAAAGGAAATAAATGAGAGGATTTCCTAAAATCCTTGGACCTGTCCAAGTAGTAAGCAACAGCAAGCTTGCAATCCAAGGTATGCAATGCTGCCTCAGCTCTTGAGACAAGCAGCTGTGGAAAAAAGACTGGCAGCATCACAGACTGGTTGAGATGAAAAGTTGAGACTACTTTTGGAAGGAAGTGCGGATGAGTATGGAGAACCACCTTGTCATGGTTGAATCGAGTGTAGGGGGGATTCACCATCAAATTGCAAACGGCACTGATTGCAATAAATACAGAATACTGCAGCCCGACTTACTGTATATCTCATGCTTCCTCCCGGGATCATATCATTCCTATTCTTCACCACCTCCACTGGCTTCCGTTGGACTTCTGGATTAGATTTAAGGTTCTCACGCTGGTACACCAGGCTATCTACACACGCAGACCCCAGTATCTAGCTGATCTTTTGGTGTTTCACACTCCCTCTTGTAGTCTCCGCTCAGTCCACGTTAACCGTCTCCATCTGCCTTCCCCAACCCATGTGCACCTACAATCTACCATACAATCAGCCTTCTTTTACCTTTGCCCTTCCATATGGAACTCACTTCCCACTGCTTTGCGCCTAGAGGAGTCCTACCCTAAGTTTCGCTCCCTCCTGAAAACTCACCTCTTTTCTTCTGCCTTTAATCTTCCCCCATGACTCCCCAACCCGCCGCATTGCTCACCTCTCTTTTAGTATATTTTGAAGGACGGTATGTTTCTTTTCCCCCTCTTTCCTATATATGAATTGTAGTTCCTCTTCTTTTCCATTTCCTTCTGTTTTTGTAACGTTGTAAACTGCCCCAATGTAAGGAGGGGCGGTATATCAAATAACCAAATAGACATAAACATAAAGCTTGTAGTTCGCTGATGCGACGAGCTGAGGTGAGGGCAATGAGGAATATGACCTTCCAAGATAAGAGTTTTAGAGACGTGGGAGCCAGAGGTTCAAACAGGGCTTTTAGAAGCTGTGCTAGGACCAAGTTGAGGTCCCAAGCCACCAGCAGTGATTTGATCAGTGGCTTGGAAAGCAGAAGACCCCGCATGAATCATTGCACCAAGGGGTGCGAGGCAATAAGATGTCTATCCAGTGGGCTGTGATAGAGTTCATCTCAGTGCCATTGCAACCTAACAGAGTTAGTCTTAAGTCCTGTGAAAAACAAGTGGAGAAGATATTGTAGAAGATGCTCCACTGGGCAATTAGAAGGGTTAATTTGCTGTGAGGTCACCAGAGGGTGAACCACCACCATTTGAAGGCATAAAATCTTCTGGAAGACAGCTTGCGAGAAGCAAGCAAGATGTCCCTGACTGGTGGAGGGAGGTCGAGGTAATCAAAAATCATGATTTCAGCAGCCACACCATAAGACGGAGGGCTTGTGGATTGGGGTGGAGGAGTTGCCCCTGATCCCGAGAGAGGAGGTTGGGGGCATGACCGAAATTTAGGGGTAGAGTCTGTGTTAGACAAAGCAGCAGAGGAAACCATGGCTGATGGGGACAATGAGGGGCTATTAGAATCATAAAGCAAGCCTGTGCCCCAATGAAGGAGAAAGGTATCCACTGCCAGACTGTGTCTGGAGGGAATCCTTGACAAAAAAGCGGAAGACACGCATTTTCTGGAGTGGCAAACAGATCTATTCTAGCGGTCCCCTGCATACTGAAGATCCAAGATGCCGTGTCCTGATGCACAGTCCACTCGTGTGGACATAGGATATGGCTGAGTCTGTCCATTAGGACATTGAGTTTGCCTGGGAAATACACCACTCAAAGGTGGATGTGGTGTGTAATGACAAAGAACCAGAGGCGAAGGCTTCTTGGCAGAGGGGATAAGAACCTGTTGCCCTGCTTGTTCACATAGAACATGGCTATTTGGTTGTCTGTCTGAACTAAGATGTGTTTGTCTGAAAGTTGGGGTTGAAAAACCTGAGGGGCATTGGAAAAAGCACAAAGCTCCTGGAGATTGATCTGCATTTGAAATTCCTGCACTGTCCACTGCCCCTGTGTAGTGAGACTGTCCAGATGTGCTCCCCAACCTAGCTTGGAAGCATCCATCATTAGAGTGCATTGACATAGAGGCATCTGAAAAGGTGACCCTTCTAGAAGATTTTGGGGGGAGCACTACCAGTGAAGGGAAATGACAAGAGGAGTGATGCAAATCTGGTCTTAGAGACACCCAGTCGCCTGAGTCCATTGGCATGATAGAGTCCATTGGGCTTGTCTCATGTGTAGGCAGACATATGGGACGGCATGGACCGTGGAGGCCATGTGTCTCAGAAGAATCAGCATGTCTCGAGCCATCACAGCACTTTGAATTTGTATGATGAGGGCCAGCTCAGTGAGACGAGATGAGCAGAGCGATCCTGAAGAAGAAAAGCTCAGTCCTGATGAGTGTCTAAAAATGCTCCGATGAACTCGAGTTACTAGGCTGGAACCAGGTGAGACTTCAGAAAGTTCAGCACAAAGTCTAGACTTTGGAGCACCATGATTGTGTGAGAAAGTGACTGTTTTATGACTTCTGAGGATTCTCCTCTTATCAGCCAGTCATCTAAGTTGAGGAAGACAAGGACACCCAAAGTACATAGGTATTCCAACCACTGCCATGCATTCTGTGAATACTCTGAGTGAGAATGCTAGCCCGAAAGAGAGCACCTGATACTGGTAGTGGATTTGAAGAACTCGAAGGTGCAGATACTGTCTGTAGTGAGGGTGGATCAGCAAAGAGGTGTAAGCCTCCTTGAGGTTTAGAGAACATAGCCAGTTGTATCTCTGAAGGTATGGCAGAAGGGTGCCGAGGGAAATCATTTTGAAATTTTCCTGAACGAGCAATTTGTTGAGATCCTTGGTCTGAACCCTCCTGTTTTCTTGGGGATAAGAGAGTAAGGTGAGTAGAAGCTGTTGCCTTCTTGGTTGGGGGGAACTCTTTCAATTGCCCCTTGGACTAGCAGGGTGGTCACCTCTGAGGACAAAGATTGGCCTGCAAAGGATTTGCAGGGTAATCTCTTGTGGAGGTAGATGGGGGTAAGCTCTGAAAGTGAAGCAGATAGCCCTCTTGGACAATGTTGAGAATCCATTTCTCTGATGTAATGAGATGCCACCTGTGGGCATAACCACAAAGCCTGCCTGCTATGTGCAGGGGTTGGGGTTCTCACAGAGGCAGAGTAGCTATGCTCTCTAGGAAGGAGTCAAATCCAGGTGTTGGCTGGGGCTGAGCAGCTGGTTGGGTTTGGAGCCGTTGGCCTTCTTAGGCTGACGTGGACCCCTGAGACTTTTACTGCTGCTACTGCTGAGGCTGATGAGTAGCAGAGGGATGGTATGAAGAGTAATATCTCTTCTTCCTGGTATAGAAAGACTTCTTGGAAGTAGCCTTCCGCCTAGAGGGGTCTGAAGTCTTTCTTGAGAGACATTTGAGGGTAAGATCATCTGCCTCAAGCTCTCCTGCTTTTTCTCTCCACCCCTTACCAAACAAGTTTTCTCCAGGAGTATTGGCTAATTTATCTTGAACCCACTGCTTGAGGTTCAGTGTCTGGAGCCAGGCCATCCTATGGGTTCCTATAAGACTGCAGAAGTTTTTCTGGTCGATTCAAAGGTCGAAGGCTGACCTGGTCAGGAGCTTGTAAGTATTTTGAGCTTGCTTGACTATAGTCATGTAAGCATCATGTTTGTCATCTGAAAGAATAGGAGCAAAGTTTGAGGAGATATCTTTGAGGTACATGCCCATGTAGAGGGTGTAGGATGTAATCCTAGAAGCAAGCATACATGCCTGGAAGCAGCGACGTTCAAAAGCATTGAGAGCTCTGGCATCTTTGCCAGGCGGCACCGAGGAATGAGTCTTAGAACTCCTGATTTGTCGCATTGCCGATTCTACTACCATTGAAAGGTGCGGTAATTGAGGTTTTTGAAACCCCGGGCATGGTGGGACTTGGTACATAGTATCGAGGCGTTTACTAATAGGCAGAACCATTAGCGGGGCCTCCCACATACGTAGCATTAGATCCTGTAAGATCTGATGCACAGGAAACTTTGGGGGTTGAGGGATATTGAAGGATTTCTAATTTCTCAGCCCTCAGTTCCATTTCCGATGCTACGGTATTCTGGAGACTCACTGCCATGTCCCTAATGAAGTCCTGAAAGGACATGTCCTCTGATGGGGACCAACGCCTAGCATGAGGAGAAGAGGGATCAGAAGGGATATCCTGGGTAGCCCTGGAATCCTCTGATGTCTCCTCAGAAGCCGATGAGTCCATTTCAGAAAGGAAATCAAAGTATTGACGATCTCGAGCCGATGGCGATGCTCGATGTTTACCAGCTGGGTACTGATGGCGGTTACCGGTTCCAAGAAAGGAATCGGAGGTAGGGGCCCCACCAATACAGATTCCAGTAGAGGAATCGGAGGGAGTCGAACTGCCGATACCTGTTCCAGGGCAGAGGCATCAGCGCCAAGATAGAAGCCGGTCCTGATTGCTGTAACTGTTGATGTCATTGGTACTGCAGCCGCCAGGAGTGCCACCAAAGTCCTCTCGATAGTTAAGAAATGCTGATCGATGGAAGACACCAATGCCTGGTTGGATTCAAGTGTGGGGCTGTGTGCCATCATTCCAGAGCACGGTACCAGCAACTCTCCGGAGGTTGATGCCTCGGGAGCATCCTGGAGTCTCTGTGTTGCTTTGGAAGATTGCTCCTCTCGCCGAGGCTGTTTGGCCAGCATCGGATGCCCCTTTCGGTGCATCTTGTGAATGCAGGAACTTACCTTGATGCTCAGTATCGGATTTCGATGCTGAGGACTTGACTTTAGTTTATGTTTGGACTTTTTGGAGACCTGGGAACCAGCTAAAGATGCCGATGTCTTTGCAATGCAGAAGCCACTAAAATCGAGTTCAGGGCAGTGAGTCATACTGTTTTAGCCCTTTTCTTTAGGCCTTGCTTAGTCATTTATTTACACAAATTGTCTGGTATATGGTCTGAGCCTAAACATTTTAGACACCAGTCATGAGAATCAGTGACTGACATAGTGCCGGAGCACTTGGAACATTTTTTAAAGCCACTGATGTCTTTGTCCACGGTGACAAACGGAAAATATTTAGGCCGAGGCCTAATGCCTCACAGAAAAAAAAAAGAAAAAACTGAAGAAAAATAAGAAAAGAAAAATTAATATCGGGTCCAGTATCAGCAAAGGTACCAGTGTCAACGGAAAGGCAGAGCACAGATACCAAAAAAGAAAATAAAAGTTTTTCGGCAGTGACAGGAAAGGTGCTTCCTGCTTGCTCTGCAGAAAACAAAGAACTGAGGAGAGCAGTTGGAAAGGCAGACACGCAGGTGCAGTGGAGTGCTCCCATACGCTTTCCTTTTGGATGCTCAGGAGCGTTCCCGCACAGGCTCTTGTCGGTACTGACTATACCCATATGTGAAGACAGTATTCCTACTTGTTCCTGATGATAGGCACATGGCTGTAAATTCTACTTTGGGATTACATTTTGTGGAGGTATATGTGTGTAGAAGTTGTCCAGTTTGTAATGTGCCTTTACTATTATTGTGTGCTTCATCGTAGTCTGTTGAAAGTGGAGGATGGTTGTGTTAGGCAGAAAGATGAGTATCCCTTTTTCCTATACTATTACTTAAATGATGGCAGATAAAGGCCATACGGCCTATCCAATCTGCCATAACGAATTCTGAAGCTTTACAATCTCTTCCTCTCACTTAGAGATCCTCTATGCTTGTCCCATGCTTTCTTGAATTCAGATGCAATCCTAGTCTCTGGCCCCTCCACTGAGAGGCTGGTTCCACGCATCCAACAACCTTCTTGTAAACATTTCTACAAGGTGTTTGCAGTGCTGTACAGACCCTTAAAAAAGACAGCCCCTGCTTTGGGGAGCTTACAGTCCAACAGACATTGAAGACATAAGAACATTAGATATGCCATACTGGGTCAGACCAAAGGTCCATCAAGCCCAGTATCATGTTTCAAAACAGCAGCCAATCCAGGTTACAAGTACACAATGTCAGGTTTCCAAAAGGTACACAGATTCCATGCTGCTTATCCCAGGGGTAAGCAGTGGATTTCCCTGCTCCACTTTAACAATGGTTTATGGACCTTTCCTCCAAGAACTTGTCCAAACCTTTTTTAAACCCAGCTACACTAACAGCTTTTACTACATCATCCGGTAACGAATTCCAGAGTTTGATTACGTGTTGAGTGAAAAAATATTTTCTCTGATTAGTCTTAAATATGCTGCATTGTAACTTTATTGCATGTTCCCCTTTTTCTACCTTTTGATGGCATAAAAAATAGATTTATTTTTACCCGTTCCACTCCATTCATTAATTTATAGACCTCAATCATATCTCCCCTCAGTCGTCTCTTTTCCAAGCTGAAGAGCCCTTGCCTTTTAGCCTTTCCTCAAAGGGATATCCTTCCATCCCCTTTATCATTTTGGTTACTCTTTATACTTTTTCTAATTCTGCAATATCCTTTTTAAAATATGGTGATCAGAATTGCACACAATGGTCGAGGTGCGGTTTCACCATGGAGTAATACAGAGGAATTATAATATCACATTCACACCGGGTATTGAACATGGTTCCTGAAGTGAATTCTTCCCTTTTCTCTTCCTTGATACACACCTAGCTTGGCAGATTTTCAGAATATCCACAATGAATATGCATGATATAGGTTTGCAGAAAACGGAGGCTGTGTATGCAAATATATCTCACGCATATTTATTGCGTTATTCTGACTAGCTCAGTACATCCAGGGGACTAGGTTGAGCACCCCAGTACTAGATTTCACAGACATTTTGGTCATTTGGACATTAAATGGTACCATATATCCTTTTGTTCATATTTTCTAGGAGAAGCAAGTTTACAAAAAAAAAGACATTTTGACAGCAAAACAATGGCAGTTGCTCTTTTGTGAAGATATCTGAATCATGCTACTACTACTTCTTATCATTTGTATAGCACTTTAAGGCATACTCAGCACTGTACATGTATAATAAGACAGTGTCTGCTCATCAGAGAGCGTAGTACTCACCTGTAGTAGGTGTTCTCCGTGAATAGCAGGAATAAGTCTTCACGTATGGGTGACGTCACTGACGGAGCCCCACACAGAACGCTCCAAGACCAGAAAGGCAGTGCCGTCGATGGACTCATCCGATGCAGTATCCATAGTCAACATTGACCAAGGGAATTTTGAGCAAGTAGCCTGACAGACAGAAGGGTCGGTGGGCAGGCATTCACCCTCAAGACCCAAAGAGATGCTGGAGTACAGCCTAGCCAAAATTGCTGTCCCGTTGGGAATCCCCATCCAGACTAAGGCTGCGAAGGTATAGACTGAAGAACATGTCGCAACCCTGCAGATCTCGTCTGCGGAGACAGAACAGAGGTTGGCTACCGATGTAACCATCGCATGGACACTGTGAGCCATGACATGACCCTCAAGGTTTGGACCAGCAAAGGAATATGCAAAAGAAGCAAGCCCTGCATGAATTGGTGTACCAGAGGCTGAGCCAAGATCAGCTTCCCATCACAGTCACAATAGCATGCTCATTTGTACTGAGGTGAACACGCACCAAGTTGGACTTGAGCCCAGAACTGGAGAGGTTTAAGAGATACTCCAACAGCTGGGCCACAGGGCAGACAAAGGGGTCCAACACCCGACCAATGCACCAGACTGCAAACCGCCACCATTGAGCAGAATCAGTGGGTAGGCATAAAGCAGGCCTCTCCCCCAGTGGATAAGGAAGACATCTGGACCCAGGCAATCACTAGCTGGCCTCCGGGAGCAGAACTGAGCTAGTTGGGCATCCTGCACTGTAGCAAAGATGTCCACGTCAGGGGTGCCCTACTCCCGAAAGATCTGTTTCTACCACCTCCCTCTTGAGGCTCATGTGGCTGAAGAACATGGCTGAGGCGATCTGTTAAGCCATTGCTCTCACCAGGCAAATACGTCATCCTGAGATCCATGCCATGGAGCAGGGCAAACTTCCAGAGGCAAACAGCCTCCCAACACAGGAGGTACAAGCCCATGCCCCCTTGATTATTTACATAGAACATGGCCACCTGGTTGTCCATCTGGATCAGGATCACCTGATTCGCCAGGTGTGCCCGAAAGACATGGAGAGAATTCACAATGGCCCGAAGCTCAAGGGAGTTGATCTGATGGAGACTCTTGCTCTTGGGCCATAGGCCCTGGGTGCGGAGACCGTCCAGATGCATGCCCCAGTCGAGTTTGGCAGCATCTGTCATGAACAGCCTGTGGGATGCTGCTGGTTGGAGTGGGAGGCCCTGATGCAAGTTTGCGGGCATGAGCCACCACATCAGGAACTGTGCAAGTGGAGCAGTGATCGCCACCATGTCCTGCAGATGGCCTGAGGCTTGCTGCCATTGCGTTCACAAAGGTTCACTGAGTCTGCTGCATGCAGAGGTGGGTCTGAGGGATGAAATGCACCATGGACACCAT
The DNA here is from genome assembly GCA_033557465.1 of Ichthyophis bannanicus. Classification (NCBI taxonomy): domain Eukaryota; kingdom Metazoa; phylum Chordata; class Amphibia; order Gymnophiona; family Ichthyophiidae; genus Ichthyophis; species Ichthyophis bannanicus. Next base: position 797,576,339 of record CM066032.1, read on the forward strand.
GTGACCAAGGGCTCTCAGCAGCCCATGAGTCATGGTGTAGCGTTGGCGCTGCAAAGCACCCACCACCTCTAATGAGGCGCTACAGGCAGTCTGCCAGCATGAAAGCCCTTGCCCAAGTGTTATCGAGAAAGGCCCCAATGAATTCCGTTGTACCAGCTGTGATAGAGCTGAAGCTAGTGAAGCTATGAACTTAGAAAAAAACGCTGGTTTTCATAAAGCAACTGACTTGCAGAGGGTGTAATTACATAGCAGGACAGCTAGAGGGGGCAGGCACGAGCCTGCAGATGCTGAACTGACACACCCAGGTACTGATGAAGCAGAAGCTAATCAGGTGCACCTGAGGAGAGAGTCAGAAAACTCAAGGGAAAAAGGGCTTTATAAGCAGAGCTCTGCAGGAAGGAAGCAGAGAGAGCCTATGCAAGAGAGAGAGCCTCGGCAAGAGAGAGAGCTCCGGCTAGAAGGAGAGCCACGGCTGCAGAGAGAGCCATGCCTAGAGAGAGAGCCATGCCTAGAGAAAGGCCTATGCATAGAGAGAAGCTCTGAGAAAGGATCTGGAAAGGAACCCAAGGATACTGGGAAGAAAGGACCCGATAGAGGAACCTCCTTTACTGCAAGGCAGAGGAGCTTGGAGTCCTTACGTGGCAGTGCTAAGCTCCAGGGAAGACAAGCCCAGCCCAGAGAACTCCAAGAAACAGTCTTCAGAGAAGACGGTATCAGAAGGAGGGTGCCTGGTAGAGGGAATACCAGTGGCACAGACTTCAAGGAGCCAAGGTACAGTGAAACTTTATTTCTCACAAAGAAGCCAGGTCCTAGAAAGACTTATAACTCAGATAGCAATACTGAGAGGAAAGAAAGCTGGCAGAAGTTTTGGAAACCACTACAAAGAGGCATAGGAACAAGACATACCACTTGTTTGCAAAACCCAGAACTGCCAGGCTGGAAACTAGGGAAGAGAACTTCTGAACTGCAAACTATTTCAGCCAAGGAAAGCTCAGGTGTAGAAGAAAGCAAGGCTGAGCTGGAACCCATGCAGATTGAGCTTGGGGAACCAGAGCCGTTGATGCCTGAAGAACAAATGGACTGTTCGATGTGTATTGCGGAAAGCCTAGAGTCTCTCCCGGAGCTGTAATTACCAGAACATGCTTTAACAATATCTTTTGCCTGTGTTGAGCTAAAGAAGAGCTTGTTTATTTGTTTTACTACAGTGTTGAAAACCCTGTGTATTTTTACAAGGAACTGTGAAGCTCTCATAACAGTTTTCTTGCTCTGTAATTACTTTGGCATAAACCTGAATATAAGGTAAATTCTACTTTTTGGTTTCTTAGTGAACCTTAGTGCTAAAGGGGAATAAAAGCCTTTTTGTTTGACCCTACACAAGGCGTACACAACTCATTTCTTTAAGAAGAAGGACTACAAGGACCATGATCCCTCTGGTCCAAAAAGGTTTCCTACTTCTACAAAATAATTAAAATGTCCACCTTGTCCCTTCAACAAGCTACCAGCAGGGGGCGTGGTGACATAATGGCGTAGTTTTTGGATTTTTGCTAAGAACCACAGAAGAGTCTACCCACTTAGAAAGAAGACTGCCAAGGTTCAAAGGAAAACACGGAGTGGAAGACGGAAGTGTTGCGGTCAGCATTGGTGCAGTGCTACAGGACAGAGCGACACATCTTTTGCTCAAAGCGTGACTCAACACCTGAAGCAGGTAAAATGTAAATAAGCATAACCTGTGCCGGATTCGGGTGTGAGGTTTTGGAAAAAAAAAAAAAAAGGAAAAAAAAGGGGGACTGACTTGTTGCCAGTGCCACACTTGGTTTTTCTCTTTCTATTTCCCTAGGAAGGCGTTCATCATGGACCCGAAGGAGATCTTCTCATGGATGGCCATACAATTTGATAAGCAAAGGGAGATGGCGTACCAAGCACAGCAGCAGGCAGTAACGGCCATGCAAGAACAGCAAAAGCCTGTACTTCAAATGATGGAGGCTTGGTTAACCCAGCAGAAGACATCACAGGAAGCAGCTTCTACGTCTCAAGGACAGAATGCTGGACTCAGTAGCAGCATGGTAGGACAATGGTCTTATGAGACATTGGCTTTTGGAAAGTTGTCAGCTACAGATGACAAATGACTTTTTAGATTCTTTTGATAGAATAGCTCATTCAGTAGGCTGGCCAAAAGAACAGTGGGCCATACGCTTGGCAACCACTCTCACAGGCGAAGCGTTGTCAGCCTATAGAGCTATGCCCACAGCCCTAGCAAACAATTACACAGAGGTGACCAAGGCCATAAGGGATCGCCTGGGCCTAACCCCTCTGGTGTATAATTGCATGCTACGAGCTACCCGGCTTAAACCCGGTGAAACAGCTAAGGCTTTGGGACATAGGCTTAAACGTTTAGCGTTAAAATGGTTAAGGCCTGAGGGAAGAACCATTGACTCTATAATAGATGTTATCGTGTTAGAGCAATTCATGTCTGCTGTACCCAAGGACGTGCAGAGTTTCCTTATACTGCAAAACTGCCGCACCACCGAGGAAGCAATTATATTAACAGAACGATATGTTGAGGCAGAATTGGCTACCCAAAAGAGTGGTGAAACTTCAAAGATGGCAGCTGAGGCAATGGTGCAGTCATCAGGAAATCTCTCACGGTATAAACCAAGGGGTTTGAGAAACGCTAGGCCTATATCAGAAAATCACTCTAAGAGATGTTTTCTATGTGGAAAAATAGGGCACGTACAGAGTGACTGTAAATCACGTACCACACTGATGAGCGAAAATACAAAAATGTTACGTGAAGGATTTTTGTTGGAGGTAACAGTGCAGGGCATAACTGTGAACGCTCTTCTCGACTCTGGTGCAGATCAGAGCATGATATCCCGGAAGCTCTGGCGCATAATTGTAGAGCGGGCTTTGTCTGCACCGAGCCGAGCAGAGGGTAAAATGAAGATTAAATGTATTCACGGTGCGTCTTCATTCTATCCTGTGTACAACCTGGTAGTAAGAGGTTTAGGGATAGAGAAAGATATGCTAGTTGCAGTAGTCCCAAAATTACCTCAAGAATTGGTGCTAGGCAGAGACTGGCCCCAATTTAGGAAGGGTTTGGAAAGAGGCTTATCTCCCTGCGAGGCCCTTGTCTCTAAAAAAAATCCAATCCAAAATACCAGAGGTTCCCAGTCCCCTCTTAGGGAAAGCTCCAAAGTCTGAGAGGCCCATAAAAGAAGAGCTCAGAGTCCCCGACGAGCTTCAGCTCAGGCCGCCGGATATGATTTGTATTGTTCGGTAAACCAAGTCATTCCCAAACGGGGAAGAGCTCTAATAGACATGGGTATCCAGATAGAATTACCCCAAGGATGCTACGGTCGCATTGTGCCACGGTCCGGCTTAGCCTTGAAACATTTTATAGATGTGGGCGCCGGGGTAGTAGACCCAGATTACAGAGGGGCCCCTTAAGGTCCTGCTCTTTAATTTTGCAGGAGAAGACTTTGAGGTCAAGATAGGAGACCGCATCGCGCAGCTCCTCTGCGAGAGAGTGGGTTTTCCGAGTTTGGAGGAAGTACCCATGCTAACCCCTACAAGCCGAGGAACCGGAGGGTTCGGCTCCACCGGTCGAACAGATTCGGAAGGGTTAGCCAGTACGTGCGTGGAATAGGTGGACGAAGATCTGAGCCCACTTTTAGATGACTGCAGAACCAAGCCTGAACCGCGGGTCAGTGAGGAACTTTCCATGACACAGAGGCAAGAGTTGGCCAGAGTGTTAGAAAGGTTTAAGGATGTACTGACTCCTATTCCTGGCGAAACAGACTTAGTCGCCCACGAAATAATTACGCCACCCGGAAAAGTAATAAGACAAAGGCCCTATCGCCTACCGGAGGCCAAGAGGCAGGAAGTGGTCGCCCAGGTGTATGAAATGCTAAGGATGGGCATTATGGAAGAATCGCGAAGTCCCTGGTGCAGCCCCATTGTCCTGGTACCCAAACCAGATGCTACAATGAGGTTTTGTATTGACTTTCGCCAGGTCAATACAGTGTCTACCTTTGATGCGTATCCAATGCCACGCATCGAAGAACTTCTGGATAGATTAGGGCAGGCAAAATTCCTCACCACCCTTGATATGACCAAAGGGTATTGGCAGATACCCCTAACGAAAGAGGCACGCCCGAAAACAGCTTTCAGCACTGGGCCTATTTCAGTTCAGAAGAATGCCCTTTGGGTTGCACAGGGCAGTGGCGACCTGCCAGCGCTTAATGGATTTAGTTTTACGTCCCCATCAGGACTATGCCACAGCATATATGGATGACATAGTCATCCACAGCTCTACCTGGGACCAGCATTTGCTCCGGGTGAAGGCAGTGCTACAAGCAATGAGACGAGAGGGCCTGACATTAAACCCAGAAAAATGCATGTTTGCGGGGCACAAAGTCAAATACTTAGGACACCTAGTAGGACGGGGTACGGTCCGACCCCTGTTAAACAAGGTAGAAAGTGTTAGGGATTTTCCAATGCCACAAAATAAAAAGCAACTAAGGAGTTTCCTAGGCCTTATAGGCTATTATAGACGTTTTATCCCTCATTTTGCAGAGGAAAGTGCGGTATTTACCGACATGTTGAGAAAAAAATGCCCCAAACCGGATACAGTGGTCCTTAGATGCCGAGGAGGCTTTCAAAACATTGAAAGGGAAGCTGTATAAAGCACCTGTATTGCGGGGGGTGGACTTCAGCCAACAATTCATAGTTCAAACCGATGCTTCTGAAACTGGCTTAGGAGCTGTCCTCTCGCAGATACATGAAGGGGCAGAACATCCAGTCATGTTCTTGAGCCGAAAATTATCCCAGGCAGAACAGAGATACTCCACAATCGAGAGAGAATGTTTAGCAATTAAATGGGCAGTCGAAGCCCTGAAATTTTATCTGACCGGGAGAAAATTTGTTCTCATCACTGACCAGGCCCCATTAAAATGGCTAAACCAAATGAAGAATAACAACAGTCACCTAACCCGATGGTATATGGCGTTACAACCCTATGAGTACAAGATCGAGCATAGAGCAGGAAAGCTGCACTACAATGCAGACGCCATGTCACGGATTACGTGCTGTGCAAATGATAAAAAGCCAGCCCGTAATATCTTAAGGGGGGGGGATATGTGATAGAGCTGAAGCTAGTGAAGCTATGAACTTAGAAAAAACACTGTTTTTCATAAAGCAACTGACTTGCAGAGGGTGCAATTACATAGCAGGACAGCTAGAGGGGACAGGCACGAGCCTGATGATGCTGAACTGACACACCCAGGTACTGATGAAGCAGAAGCTAATCAGGTGCACCTGAGGAGAGGGTCAGAAAACTCAAGGGAAAGAGTAGTTACTCACCTGTAACAGGTGTTCTCCAGGAGCAGCAGGAATCAGTCCTCACTGATGGGTGACGTTGGCGCCGACGGAGCCCTCGCGGAGCAATTTCCCCAGCTTTCGAAGAAAGCCTTTGGGAATTGCAGCGCGCATGCGCGGTCCCCTTCCCGCCCAAGGGTGCCATCTTGCTCAGTCTGATGACATAGTGAAAAGACAACAAAAAAGTTAGCAAAAACAATGGATAAGAATGACTGCAACTCCGAGGGGAGGAGGGAGGGTTGTGAGGACTGATTCCTGCTGCTCCTGGAGAACACCTGTTACAGGTGAGTAACTACTCTTTCTCCAGGACCAAGCAGGAAGTCAGTCCTCACTGATGGGACTACCAAGCTTAAGGCTACCGGAGACCTCAAGCCGAAAAATGAGCTCCCTCTAGCTCAGCAGAACAGAAGGAAGGAATCTTCTCTGAATACGCTCCCGGCCGGTAGCCCAACACCAGGCCGGAGGGTAGGAGTTGCCTAAACCTCATAGAGATTGTGGAGAACTGCCTGTCCGAAAGCACTGTCCCTGCGGGACTCCCTCTCCAGGCAGTAATGAGCCGCAAAAGTCTGGCTTGAAGACCAAGTAGCGGCCCGGCAGATGTCTGCCAACGGAACAGAGCAGAGATGAGCCACTGACGCAACCTTCGCCCTGACACGGTGAGCCGTGACTCGACTCTCTAAGGAGAGGCCGGCTGCCCCATAAGCCCAGGCGATACAGTCAGCCACCCAGATGGACAAAGTACACTTGGAGACAGGCACCCCCAACCTATTGGGGTCAAAAGAAACGAAAAGCTGAACAGCCTTTCTGTGCTCCCACGTACGGTCAAGGTAGAAGGATAAGGCCCTCCTACAGTCCAGGGTATGCAGAACTGTTTCAGCCCAGCTGGTATGCGGCCTGGGAAAGAAGGTTGGAAGAACCACCTCTTGGTTGAGATGAAAAGGGGAAACCACTTTTGGAAGAAACTTAGGGTGAGTCCTTAAGACCACCCTATTCTGGTAGAACCTAGTGTAAGGAGGCTCAGACACTAGGGCTTGCAGTTCACTTACGCGCCTAGCGGAGGTAAGGGCTACCAAGAAGAGAGTTTTCCAGGAAAGGAAACGAAGAGGGCAGGTAGCCATGGGTTCAAAAGGCGGACAGGTAATCCGCTGCAAGACCACATTGAGATCCCAGTCAGGGGCTGATGGGCGCAAAGGAGGCTTAAGCAGAAGGAGGCCTCTGAGAAATCGCACCACCAAGGGGTGTGCGGAAAGAGGTCTGCAGTCCACTGGCGAGTGATGTGCAGAGAGAGCACTGAGGTGGACCCTTACAGAGTTGGACTTGAGGCCTAGATTGGAAAGGTGAAGCAAGTATTGCAGTACCACCGATGCCACGCAGGAGAAGGGGTTCTCAGACGGCTGAGAACACCACACAGAGAAGCGACGCCATTTAAGGGCGTAAGACTTCTGGGTGGATGGTCACCTAGACGCTATGACGACATCTTCCACCTCCGGAGGTAGTAGTAGCGGAGCTAGGACTACTCTTTCAGCAGCCAGGCCATCAGGTGAAGGGCCCGGAGGTTGGGGTGCAGGAGAGTGCCTTGATCCTGAGTCAGGAGATCGGGCTGAAACCCCAGAGGAAGAGGAGTGTCCACCGCCAGTTGTAGCAGGAGCGGGAACCAGGGCTGTCTCGGCCACCTGGGCGCTACTAGGATTACCGAGGCCCTGTCCCGGAGAACTTTGAAAAGCGTCCGGGACACGAGTGGTGTGGGAGGAAAGGCATACAGTAGGCCCGTGGACCACGGGATGAGGAAAGCATCCGCCGCTACTCTGAGCGGATGCGGGTGCCTGGAGCAGAACCTGGGAAGTTGCCGGTTCAGAGGACTGGCAAAAAGATCCATGGTGGGGAGGCCCCACCGGAAGAAGATCCGCTGAACCACCAATGGGTCTAGCCTCCACTCGTGTGGCTGCAGAATCCTGCTCAGTTTGTCGGGCAGGTAATTTTCCTGTCCTGGCAGGTAAACCGCTTTGAGGAGGATGCCATGGTCGACTGCCCAAGAGCACAGTCTCCGAGCCTCTTGACATAGAAGGAGGGAGCCGGTGCCCCCCTGTTTGTTCACATAGAACATGGCAACCTGATTGTCCGTCTGGACCAGTACAGACTGATGAGAGGTGAGGTGAGAGAAGGTCCGTAGAGCTAGGCGTATCGCCCTGAGCTCCAGGAAGTTTATCTGCTGAGCAGCCTCCCAAGGGGTCCAAAGGCCTTGAGTACATGTCCCCTGGCAATGTGCTCCCAATCCCAGGAGAGAGGCATCTGACGTCAGCACTTGGGAAGGCGGAGAAGACTGAAAAGTCATGCCGAGTACCAGATTGGGCAGATGAAGCCACCATTGCAGAGAGGAGACCAGGCGGTCGGAGATCTGTACTAAGTCCGCAAGGCTTCCTGTGGCTTGATGACATTGAGTGCGAAGGCTCCACTGAGCAGGCCTCATATGTAGATGGGCATTCGGAGTGACATGGACCGTGGAAGCCATATGGCCGAGCAGCTGCAGGAATTGCCTGGCCGAGACCAGGGAAGTGCTGTGAAACCTGCTGGCCAGAGCTCTGAGCCGGTTGGCCCGTTCCAGAGGCAAGAAGGCACGAGCTTGCAGAGTGTCCAACCGTGCTCCTATGAATTCGAGACCCTGAGATGGGAGCAAAGTGGACTTTGCGAAGTTTATGACAAACCCCAAGTGCTGAAGCAGAGCCACAGTGCAATGAGTGGCTTGAGTGACCTCCAGGGAAGACTGTGCCCGGATGAGCCAGTCGTCTAGGTAGGGAAACACAAAGAGGCCCTGAAGCCTCAGGAAGGCTGCCACCACTGCCAGGCATTTGGTGAACACCCTGGGAGCGGAGGACAGGCCAAAGGGCAGTACCCTGTACTAATAATGATTTCCTGCCACAACAAATCGTAGATATTGTCTGTGGTCCGGATGGATAAGGATGTGAGTATAAGCATCCTTTAGATCCAAGGAGCATAGCCAATCGCCCTGCTGGAGGTAGGGCAGCAGGATTCCAAGGGTAAGCATCTTGAACTTTTCCCTTTGCAGGAACTTGTTGAGGTTGCGCAAGTCTAGGATGGGTCTGAGGCCTCCTGTTCTTTTTGGTATCAGAAAGTACCTGGAATAAAAGCCGTGACCCCGCAGGTGGTGGGGCACCGGTTCCACAGCCTGTTCCTGAAGAAGACTTGCTAACTCCTGAAGGAGTAAGTCCCTTCAGAGGGGGTCTTGGAGGCTCCCCTGGAAAGTAGGAGGGAGGTACCTGGTGAAAATGCAAAAGGTAGCCCTTTTGAACTACCTGAAGCACCCAGGTATCTGATGTTATGGCTGACCACCTGTGGGCAAAGTGGGCCAGCCGGCCTCCCGTGCTGAGAGAAGCCAGCGGGGGGGAAGAGGCTGTGCTGACGGAGTCAAAAACCCCCACCCTGCTGAGCAGGGGCTGGTGTAGTGGGCTTAGGGGCCTTCTGCCTACGGGACCCATTACCCTGTCCCTTAGCCTGCTGACCCTGATGGGGAGCTGCTGAGGCTTGATATTGTGGGTGGTGGTGTTTATAGGCAGACACCTTCCTCGGGTAAAAGGGCTTTTTCCCCGAGCCCTTCCTCTTCTATTTATTTATTTATTTATTTTATTATTTATTATTTATTACAATTTTTTATATACCGCGCTATTTACAATCAGCGCGGTTTACAAATAACCAAAGACCAGAACAACAGGCTGCTCGGTTTTACATAAAACAGAAAGATGAACTTGGATTCGATAAACTTGGATAATATGGGGTAAAACTATATACATAGAATGTTGGTTTGTTAATTTGATAACATGAAAGAGGTATTTATATGATGTTGACTGTGGGGGTTGTGAAAGGAGGCAAAGTGGTTAAGATTGTAGTGAATATTTTTGAATTTATGTAGGGTAATATTTGTTGATTAGGTTATGCTTGAGAGGGGAAGCTTTATGTAGGGTAGTATTTGATGAATAGGTTATGCTTGAGGGCCTTTCTGAATTGGCCTATGTTAGGGGGCAGAGGTCTTCCTGGACAGGCAAGTCCTGGTCAGAGTCTCGGTCTCGAGTTGTGCAGCCTTTTCAGCCATGGGCTTGCCAAAGAGGTTTTCACCTCTGCAGGTGACATCGACCAACTTGTCCTGCACCCATGGCTCGAGGTCGGATGACTGAAGCCAAGCCTGTTGGCGGGCACCGATGCCGGCCCCGGCTACTCGAGCCGATGCTTCGAAGCCATCGTAGGCTGCTCGAGAAATAAACTTCGAGCACTCTCGAATACCAGTGGACAAGGCCTGGAACCTCTGCAAAGGTTCCTCGGAGAGACCAGCAGAGAACCCGGCAATTTCCTTTGCCAGGTCTCGGAGATACATGCCCATGTAGAGCTGGTATGTCTGGACTCGACAAGCAAGCATAGAGCCCTGGAAGCACTTCCTACCAAGGGCATCCAGGTTCCGGGCCTCCTTGCCGGGAGGCACCGAGGAGTGCATCTTTTGACTCTTGAGTCGATGCATGGCCGATTCCACCACCATGGAATGGTGCGGTAGTTGTGCCTTCTGGAACCCGGGGCTCTTGCGGACTCGATACATGGAATTGACCCGCTTGCTTAACACCGGCGTCGATGCCGGGCTCTCCCACATGCGGAAGAGAAGTCTTTCCAGCATCGGAGGAACCGGCACAGTAAAGGCCTCCTTCGGGGGAGAGTCCTACTGGAGGGCCTCGAGCTCTTCGGCTCGAGGCTCCTCCTCGGGATCCGCGGGGAAGGCCAAAGCCTTGGCCATATCCCTCACGAAGTCCGAGAACCGGGTATCCTCCGGGGGGGGGGACCGTCTCCGAGGCTCTGACTCGGGCGAGTCGGAGGGGACGCACCGAGTCTGAAAAGAACCGGGTGACTTGTCCTCCTCCGTGTCCCAGCCCGACTCCTCCGTGGAGGAATCGAGCGGCTCCTTGCGGGCGGGCGCCGAGGACCTCCGCCCGAACGCCGAGGCCGGCGTCGACGACCTCGGTCCCAAACGGGAGGCCGAGGGAGACCGTGGCTGAGGATCGACTCGAGCCCGCATGGACTCGAGGATCGGCTCGGCCTCCGGGGTCGACTTGGACGTCGACGACCCGGTGGTCGGGGCAGATGCACCGGCGAGGCCAGCGATCAATGCCCGCTGCTGGTCCATGAAGGCAGCAAAACTGCTCTCCAAGGCCGTCAACCTGAGTCCAAGCTCAGGAGACCCAGCAGCCCCCGACGTCGGCTCCTTCGGAGGCGAGTCCACGAGGACTACAGTACTCACGTGTCCAGGAGACTCCACTTCGAGACGAGGATGCTTCGAAGGCCTCTCCGACTCCGAGGACCCGGGGCGGCTATCAGGGCTATGCGACCTGGCCCTCGAGGGACCAGGAGCGTCCTCCGACGACGCCCTCTCGGGTTTCTTCTTCCGACGATGTTCCCGGGTGGGAGACCCCCGCTCAGAGGAACTCCGATGACGCTCGGGGCCGGAGTCACGAGACGTCGAAGCCTCTGACGAGGTCCGGGCCCGGCCGGACGCGGAGTCAGAGAAGACTCGCTCCTTTTGAGACTGCCGGCTCCTCAACGCCTTCGAGGACATTTTGGTACACGGACCACAAATCATCGAGTCATGATTGGGTCCGAGGCAGCGGAGGCAGCAGTCATGTGTGTCGGTAAGAGACATAAGCCTCGTACACCGATCACACTTTTTAAACCCGCTGGCAGCCATTGGGGGAAAAAGGGCCCCTGCGAGGTCAAAAGATCGTACTGCCAGAGAAAAAGAAAAAAGTGGCGGGAACGCCAGTCACGAAGGACAAAAACCGAAAAATAGTGAACGGAGTCGACACCGGAGTATCGAGGCCGGGCGGGAAAAGAACACGCGTCGAACCGAGAAAAACAGAACGAAAAAATCAACTTTTTCAGCGGCGATCACAAACTACGTATGTAGGGCTCCGCGGAAAAAAGAAGACAGAGCAAGATGGCACCCTTGGGCGGGAAGGGGACCGCGCATGCGCGCTGCAATTCCCAAAGGCTTTCTTCGAAAGCTGGGGAAATTGCTCCGCGAGGGCTCTGTCGGCGCCGACGTCACCCATCAGTGAGGACTGACTTCCTGCTTGGTCCTGGAGAAAAAGGGCTTTATAAGCAGGGCTCTGCAGGAAGGAAGCAGAGAAAGCCTAGGCAAGAGAGAGAGAGCCTCAGCAAGAGAGAGAGATCGGCTAGAAGGAGAGCCACGGCTGCAGAGAGAGCCATGCCTAGAGAAAGGCCTACACATAGAGAGAAGCTCTGAGAAAGGATCTGGAAAGGAACCCAAGGATACTGGGAAGAAAGGACCCGATAGAAGAACCTCCTTTACTGCAAGGCAGAGGAGCTTGGAATCCTTACGTGGCAGTGCTAAGCTCCAGGGAAGACAAGCCCAGCCCAGAGAATTCCAAGAAACGGTCTTCAGAAAAGACGGTATCAGAAGGAGGGTGCCTGGGTAGGGGGAATACCAGTGGCACAGACTTCAAGGAGCCAAGGTACAGTGATACTTTATTTCTCACAAAGAAGCCAGGTCCTAGAAAGACTTATAACTCAGATAGCAATACTGAGAGGAAAGAAAGCTGGCAGAAGTTTTGGAAACCACTACAAAGAGGCATAGGAACAAGACATACCACTTGTTTGCAAAACTCAGAACTGCCAGGCTAGAAACTAGGGAAGAGAACTTCTGAACTGCAAACTATCTCAGCCAGGGAAAGCTCAGGTGTAGAAGAAAGCACGGCTGAGCTGGAACCCATGCAGATTGAGCTTGGGGAACCAGAGCCGTTGATGCCTGAAGAACAAATGGACTGTTCGATGTGTATTGTGGAAAGCCTAGAGTCTCTCCCAGAGCTGTAATTACCAGAACATGCTTTAACAATATCTTTTGCCTGTGTTGAGCTAAAGAAGAGCTTGTTTATTTGTTTTACTACAGTGTTGAAAACCCTGTGTATTTTTACAAGGAACTGTGACGCCTTCATAACAGTTTTCTTGCTCTGTAATTACTTTGGCATAAACCTGAAAATAAGGTAAATTCTGCTTTTTGGTTTCTTAGCGAACCTTAGTGCTAAAGGGGAATAAAAGCCTTTTTGTTTGACCCTACAAGGCGTACACAACTCATTTCTTTAAGAAGAAGGACTACATGGACCATGATCCCTCTGGTCCAAAAAGGTTTCCTACTTCTACAAAATAATTAAAATGTCCACCTTGTTCCTTCAATAAGCTACCAGCAGGGGGTGTGGTGACACAGCTGGAGGTGAGACTTTAGATAGTTGATCATGAAGCACCTGAATGGTGAGTTCGGTGGACTGGCATATGCTGGCCGGCGTGGGACCTTTTATGAACCAGTCGTCCAGGTATGGGAAGACAAAAAAAAACCCAGGGCCAAAGGAAGGTGGCCATGACTGCCAGGCACTTTGAGAAGACTCTGGGGGCTACGGCCAGCCTGAATGGAAGCACCTGGTACTGATAGTGCTGGCTGCCCAGCACGAACAGAAGGTACTTTCTGTGATGCAGCTTGATCGGAATATGCGCATATGCATCCTTCAGATCCAAGGAGCATAGCCAGTCATTTTGTAGTGGGAATGGGAGCAGCGTCCCAAAAGCAGTCTTTAAAGCCTTGCAAGTTTAGGCATTCCTAACAGAGGCTCTGCATTTCAAGCAAAGGTAATAGTGTGTAACCTTTAATTACTAGCTGTCTGCCTGAGAGATCTTAAAAGGATTTTGGTACATTTTTAAAACAAAGTTATATTCTTTTTGGTGCTTAATTTCAAGAGGGGAAATATTTTCTTTAGTGGTTTGGGTTTAAAACTCTGCTCTTAGTCTCTCTTTCCCAGCTCTTTGAAGCTACTGAATTCTCATTGGTGTTAGTTCCTTCTCTACCCACCCCAAGTCAGCATTCTTGCTTTATAGGGCAACTCCCGAATTAGCTACACATGGGGACTTAAAAGAGATTAACTGCTTTTTCTCTGAAAGGACAGCTGAGAAACAGGCTAGTACTTTGGTAGATCACTCTCTCTTTTGCTTTAACAGGTACCAAAGCTCTAACGACTGAACAATGGCTGTGAAAAATCGTATCGCCAAAGCTGTTGTTCCTATTACAGCTTCGATCTCTGTCCAGACAGAGATCCTAATGCCAGTTGAAGGACTGGTTCCATGTGCAGGATGCCTGCATGCTGAAGCTCTCAGGAAACAAGTGGAGGAGCTCTGAGAAGAGGTGGCGAGTGTGAGGAGCATTCAAGACAGTGAGAAGTACATTGATAAGATGCTTCTTGAAACATCCAAACTCTCCAGCAGAGGTGAAGATGAGAGTTTACAGAATGATGAAGGTTGGACATGAGTCACCAGGGCCTGCAGAATTACCAATCTAACTCTTCCAGCCTTTAAATTGAGGAACCATGATGAAACCCTAGAAGTGGAGGAGGTGAAAGCATCCCAGGAAAGGGAAGAACCAGAGCTCAAGCACCACAAAGTTGTAGAATCAGTGACCACAACGAAGCAAAGAGTAGTGGTGGTTGGTGACTCTCTTCTGAGGGGTGATGAGGCATCCATCTGCCGACTAGACTTGATGTCCAGAGAGGAATGCTGTTTGCCAAATGCCAAAATCCAAGATATTACGGAGAGTTTACTGAGACTCATTAAGCCCATTGACTATTACCCGATGTTGCTCATCCATGACGGCTAAAATGATATTGCCAGGTATCCCCTCTGAGTGTATCAAAAGTGACTTCATGGCTCTGGAACAGAGGGTGAAGCAAACAGATGCACGGGTGGTGTTCTCTTCAATCCTCCCTGTTGAGGGTAAAGGCCAAGGCAGAGAAGCTTGCATCCTGGAGATAAATGCATGGCTGCAAGGATTGTGTCGAGAACGTTTTGGTTTCTTGGATTATGGAATGCTGTTCTAAGGGTTGCAGAGCATAGATGGCGTCCATCTGTCCAAGAAGGGTTGACATGTCTTCAGTAGCAGACTGGCTAACCTACTGAAGAAGGCTTTAAAATAGATTTGTTGGGGATGGGTGAAGAAAGCCCCCCAGGAAAATGAAACATTAAATACCTTTATGGAAATGGATAAAAGGAACAACCTATGGAAAGCAGTGTGTATAAATGCCTGTAGCATGGGAAAATACGATCCCAGATGTTGAAGTTTTAATGGGAGAGGTTGACTTGGATTTAGTGGCAGTAACAGAGACATGGTTAACGGATAATCATGACTGGGATGTAACTATACCAGGCTATACTTTATATAGAAAGGACAGGCTAGGAAGAAGGGGAGAAGGAGTGGCACTGTATGTAAAAAATAATATTAAAGCTATGGAAATACAGGGCTTAAAATGGAGAGAGGAGGTACTGTGGGTTAAACTAGAAAGAGGGAACGAGAAATCCATTTGCATTGTATACAGACCTTCACAGGGAGAAGTGATGGATGGAGATTTAATAGAAGACATACGCAGCATTGCCAGGAAAGGGGAAGTACTAATGATAGGAGATTTCAATATGCCAGATGTTGATTGGCGCATCCCTGCTGCAGTATCATCTAGAAGTAAGCAGATCCTGCATTCTTTACAGGAAGAACTATTCAGGCAACTGGTAAGAGAAACCCACATGTGAAGGGGTCATACTGGACTTGGTGCTTACAAATGGTGAAAGTGTTTCTGATGTTATAGTGGGAGACTATCTCAGAATCAGCGATCACCAGATGGTGTGGTTCAGCATTAGGGCTAGGACTGATAAAGTCCATTCAAAAGTGAGGGTCTTAGACTTTAGGAAAGCTAACTTTGCCAAGATGGGCCAATACCTCAAGGAGTCGTTAGCGGGTTGGGGACAGCTGGGGATATAGAAAAACAGTGGGTAGAACGGAAAGGCGATATTTTAAGGGCAATCAACCTTTTTGTTAGAATGGTAAATAAAGGTAAAAGAAAAAGAAGGCTGCTGTGGTTCTCAAAAGAAGTAGCTGAAAAGGTGAAGAAAAAGAGGGAGGCCTTCATGAAATACAAGAGATCACAGAGAGAGGAAGACAGGCATCTATATTTGGAAAAACTTAGAGAGGTTGGCAAAGTAGTCAAGAAAGCAAAGATTCAAAAATAAGAGGAAATAGTCAATGCAATAAAATGGGGGGATAAGACTTTTTTCAGACATGTTAGTGAGAGGAGGAAGGGAAAAAGTGGTATTGTCAGATTCAAGGGTGAAGGGAAGGGATATGTAGAAGCTGATGAGGATAAAGCGGAATTGCTTAACAAATATTTCTGTTCTGTGTTCACAGATAAAGGACCAGGAGCAGGACCTCAGAAAAAACCCACAAACAGGAACAGAAGGGAGGGACCATATTGGGTTTGAGGAGCATCACAACCATATGCTGGTAGCCAAGAGTAGGTTGTCTCCAATCACCTGTGCCACATATATTCAGTTTTAGATTGCCAAATAATGATTCTGTCATTAAGATCATATGAACCTGTGAACAACAAAAGGAAGCTCTTTTTAGCAGGAGATGAGTACCACGGTGAGTGTTAGAAGTAAATTAATAACCTGGCTTAGGAGTGAGGTTCATTACTTTCATGGTATGCACAAAACCCATTTGGAGACTGCCTCCCAGCCAACTCCAAGTCCAAACTAGCAATTTCTAGGTTTAGGACAAGATATAATGAAACCAACATACACACTGCTAATAGATACCACTGTTCCACAAGGCTGGATCCTTATCTCACCACACATGGGCATAGAGTCCATAGTGCACAGTGCTACACTTGCCCCACCAGCCTAAGGAGAAGCATTTGAAAATTTTCAGCTATATGGCAGCAGGAAATCTGTTGCTGAACCACCAACTTAAGCAGACACCTTATGCCTCTGCACCTAGAGGACTGTTATAACAGGGCACCAAGGGCTGGAGGTAGAGAAGGTGCCTATTTTATACAAGCACCTACATGTCATTTAAAAAATTCTAATTAATCCTGCAGAAATAGCACCTAGATTGTATGGTCTGACATTTACACCTGCTCAAGAACAGGCATATATATTAGTGCATAATGGAGCATGCTTACTAAAATGGACTAAATTAGCAAGTGGTAATCCCCAAAATTAGCACAGGTGGTGGTGTAGACCTGCGTTGTTGGGGGCATGCCCAGTATGTCCCGCTGCAGTTACTACGGGGAGATGGTGCCCTGTTATAACTGGCCAGCACATCTAATGTGGGTGCACTTACTGCTAGCCACCAAGGAAGCAGTATGTGCACCTGCACTAATGGCAGCTATTGACAATGGCAGCCAAGCTAACAGCGCTCACACTCTACCCCTAACTTACGCAGTCGTCACCCCTTGCCTTGCTGTTTAGCATGTGACCTTTACCATGCTACTCTGTGCTATCAGTGCTTATAATAAACCTCATGCTAACCAATTTCATGGCTTAGTAAACGTGCTCCAAAGTACTTATGTATTTAATCATGACTCTGCACATGTTCCTCCCAAATTCCTCTCAAAGACATTACTTAATTTTATAAGAGGCCTTGTATACACTTAAATCAATGCTTTCCATGTGAAAAGGGTTTATAAAATTACCTCCATAATTTTATTTATTTATTTATTTATTTAACATTTCTTATATACTGCACTATTTCTCATCAGTGCGGTTTACATCGAACAATAAAACACTTGGACATACAGATTTTGTCCTACGTTTACATAAAACAGGGTTTTAATATGGAATTAACTGGGGAAACTATATACATATGAAAATATGCTACAAGAGCTTAACAGATTGAACTCTTAACGGGTTTTACAGTGAGAGTTTGATTACTGCGTGTTTGCACTCTCTTGGTCATGAAGAGTTAAAGTTCTGTAATAACATATGGTGTACATTCATAATGCAGTTTTAGTGTGCACTCTCTTGGTCATGAAGAGTTAAAGTTCTGTAATAACATATAATGTCTGGAAGATCATCAAGGTTTTTTTCCACTAGTTACATAGTCAGTGGCTCTTTGTTCCCGAAGAGGTAGATTCCATATAGGCCAGTTATCTCCCACGGGCACATTTAAATAGGACACAGGTGCGATTCCATGCTAATTCTGCAACCATGGGCATAGACGCGTCCACATGTCTGGAATCAGTTCGTAGACAAGCCTGGAATGGCATGGGCAAAATGCTGTTCAGCCGGTCCGTGCAAATATCCACAGCAAGAACCGTGCACAGGTGCAGGCACGGGCCATGCAGTGAAGCGGAGAAATACGTACTTGCTAATATTACAGGATACACGGAAATGCTGAAATGGTTTTGGATGTCTCCGTGCTCATCGTATTCTGCAAAGTTGCCTGTTTCCGATTTTGCCCGTCTCTGTGATATACCCATGGATGCCTCTGATGGCCATGTCTCCTTGGTTAAAATGTGTATCTCTTAAGCTGCTGTTCTCACTGACAGTATTTTGCTGATGCAAACTAGACATAAAAACTAATGATAAATAAATGCTGATGCAAACTAGACTAATACTAGTCTTTTTCATGCCCCAAATAATGCTAAATAATCTCTGTGCACTCTAATATATTAGAAGATAAAGTAAATATTAACATGTTTGTCATGACATACTTTGCATCAAAAATTACTTGGCAGCACAAAAATGCTTTAGTTATTCTTGCTTTGGTCATCTCTAAAAACACTCTAAAATGCTATGTAGGGATCATTACCAGGTTAGTATGCTTTTTTAATGACTACAGCTTTCTGGCTATGGCCTGTTTCCCACATATCTGGGTACTGGCATTTCTCACAGCAGCTTCCTATATGCGACTACATCTGTCCCATACAATGTCCACTCTCTTTCTTGGCTTATTTCAGTCTGCAAACATATGTTATCTGAGGAGCAACCCTGCCTGTCTTCCCACAGTCTGCTTTGTGGCAATGCTCCCCTGGTCAGGCCTGTATGAGCATAGGAGGGGGGATCCCTGTATCATCATATCAGGTAGCCAGCCTGCAGATATATCACCACTCTCACAGCTTGCATAGATCCTGGACTGGGTAAGGACGTAGGCCTCAAAGCACAATCTGAAGAATGTTGGCACAACATCAGTCATGTCTCCCAGTGCCTGGCACAGTTGATATATGGCTGCCGTATCACAGTGGAACGTAGTTACACTGCGGTCATCCGTAAGGTTCAGGTACTGGCCAGGCCATCATGTCCTCCCTGAACTGCAGATTAACACACCAGATCCTCCTGTGCAACCTTCAAACCATACACACACACACACACTCTTGCTTGCAGGGACGAATTGTAGGACACAGAAGAATTTTTTTAAAGTCCTGGACTTGTTTCATGTCTCCAGCAGGAATAACGGGCATGTCTCCGGGAAAAGCTGCAAATGTACACAGAGCATTTGTGAAAATGCACGTCTCTGCGGCTGGCCATGCCTCTGTTTCGTCACTTTGGGGATGCTTGCAGACATCCCCGTGCAAGCAAGATAAACATGCGTGGGCACCTTGTACCGGAATACATTCATAGACATTTTTGACACAAACGTCCGTGGTGCAAATCTAAAGAGAAATTAGACTTACCTGCTAATTGTTGTTCCTTGAGGAACTCCAGTTCAGTCCCTCACCTCTGGGTTGTGCACCTCTTCCTGCAGCATGGAGACTGGGCATGTCAGAACTGTGACACCACTGTAGATACCCTGCTGGCACCTCCCACCAGCTTCCAGTGATCTAATGACAAAGCAGACTCAAAGGAGCAACAAATAATTAGCTATAATATTAAATACCATTTAACTCTAACACTGAACTAAAACCCCATAAAAGAGAGGATAACTCTCCCTCTCCCGTTTGCAAAAATAGGACAGAATGGAGAGAGAAGAAAGAATACAAGGTATACTTTGCCTGAATACAGACCACATTTGCTGAACTTCTACTACTTGATTGTAGTCACCGCGCATCACAAAGCAGGCTTTGCGGAAACTGACCAAAAGACCCCCGAGCGGGATTCGGGACTGAACTGGAGTTCCTCAAAGAACAACAATTAGCAGGTAAGTCTAATTTCTCTTTCCTTATCGTCCCTCCAGTTCAGTCCCTCACCTCAGGGATGTAACAGAGCAGTACACTATTGAGAGGGACCTGTCCACCTGGACCGCAAAACTGCCGACCCAAAATAGGCATCTCCCGCAGCTTGAATATCCAGGCGGTAATGTTTACTAAAAGTATGCAAGGAAAACCAAGTGGCTGCTCTGCAAATCTCAACTGGCGGAACTAAGCTATGCTCTGCCCACGAAGCCGCTTGCACTCTAGTAGAATGAGCCCGCAGCCCCAAGGGCACCTGATGATCTTGCAAGATATAAGCTGACGCTATTGCTTCACGAACCCATCTGGAAATTGAAGATTTGGCCGCTGCTTCACCTTTATGTGGCCCACCAAAGAGAACGAACAAACAGTCAGACTTGCAGAAGGACTCCGAGACCTTCAAGTATCGCCGAAGTACCCTCTTAATGTCTAACAAACGCAAATTATGGTTTGATGCAGTCTCCCCCAAAACGGGCAAAGAGACCGACTGATTCACATGAAATGGCAAAACTACCTTTGGTAGGAAAGACGGTTACGGGATGCAACACCACTTTTTCCCTAGAAAAAGTCAGAAACAGTTCCCAACAGGACAAAGCCTGCAAACTCAGAGATTCAACTTGCAGAGCAAATGGCTATCAAAAATACTGTCTTCAAAGTCAAATCCTTTAGGGAAGCCTGATGCAAAGGCTCAAAAAGCTCCCTTGTCAAGGCTCCTAAAACCAGGATGAGATCCCACGGAGGAGAAAACACCCTGTGCAAAGGACGTAGATGGGATACCGCTCTCAAGAAACGGACAACATTGGCATGGACCCCCAAAGGAACTCCTTGCACCTTTCCTTGATAACAAGAAATAGCTGCCAACTGCACCCTTAACGAACTGGCAGCCAATCCCTTATTGAACCCGTCTTGCAAGAAACTCAACACTGTTGGTACAGATACTGAGGCCGGGCGAAACTGACGATGAGCACACCAGTCCGCAAAAACATGCCAGATGCGCACATATGCTAAGGAAGTGGACCTCTTTCTGGCCCGAAGTAAGGTGTAAATCATCGCCTTGGAATAACCCTTCTTCCTTAACCGAGTCCTTTCAATGGCCAAGCCGTGAGAACCGATGTACCTGAGGCATTCATAGAGGACCCTGAAGCCGCAGGTCCTCCCTTAGCGGCATCCGCCATGGTTCCCCGTCGAGCAGACGCACCAGATCAGCATACCACGGATGACAAGGCCAATCTGGAGCTACTAGAGCCACTCTTCCCCAATGAGCCTTGATGCGCTGCACCACTCGTCCCATGAGCGCCCAAGGGGGAAAAACGTAGATGAGACCGTGAGTGGGCCATTTTTGGAGTAAGGCATCTAGACCTTCTGACATTCGTTCTTGTTGTCTGCTGTAAAAGCGACTGGCTCTGGCCGACCGAAAGATCGCCATGAGATCCATAACCAGAGATCCCCACTTGAGGACAATCTGAGAAAACACCTCCAAATGAAGCTCCCATTCTCCGGGATCCCCTGGAACCCGGCTGAGAAAGTCCACCGTCACATTGTCCATTCCCGCAATGTGCACTGCTGACAGAACCTGAAGCCGAGGCTCTACCCAATTGAAGAGACTTTCCGCCTCCATTTCCAGAGCCGCGCTTCCCGTGCCCCCTTGACGATTGAGGTATGCAACCGTTGCGGCATTGTCCGAGAGCACTTGAACCGCTTGACCCCCATAAGGTGGATTCAAAGGGCCGAAGCACTAGAGCTACCGCTCGCAACTCCAGCCGATTGATGGACCATTTGGCTTCCTGCTTGGTCTAGCGGCCTTGCACTAAGAGCTCTCCGCAATGAGCTCCCCAACCTGCGAGACTGGCATCCGTTAACACTGGCATCCACTGCGGTTGTTCGAGAGGCATGCCCGCCATGAGATTCTGCGGATGAAGCCACCATTGAAGAGACTTCCTGACCCGCAATGGACAGGGGAGGCGCTTGGACAGAGAGTCGTTCTGGTGAGACCATCGACGGAGCAGCAACCTCTGTAAGGAACGCATGTGAGCTCTGGCCCACAGCACCACTTCCAGAGTTGCTGCCATTATCCCTAACACGCAGAGATAGTGCCAGGCCGATGGTGCAGGAGTCCTCAAAAAATCGTGCACCAGAAGCCGCAGGCCCTGGACTCAGAGATCCGGCAGGAAAACGGATCCCACACGAGTGTTGAAGCGAACTCCCAAATACTCTAGAATTTGCATCGGAACCAATCGGCTCTTGGCCGTATTGACCACCCAACCGAGACTCTGCAGGAGCTCTACCACTCTGTCTGTCACTCGCACACTCTCGGCCCTGGACTGAACTAATACTCCCTCCTTTCGAAGAGCCGCCGCCACCACCACCATAACCTTGGTGAAGGTGTATGGAGCCGTCGCCAGACCGAAGGGCAATGCCTGAAACTGAAAATGCCCCCACGGTAGCACAAATCCTAGAAACCTCTGATGATCTGGCCTGATCGGAATGTGTAAATATGCTTCGGTGAGATCGAGAGACGTCAAGAACTCCCCTTGATGAACCGCCACTATAACCAAACGTAAAGTCTCCATTTGGAAATGAGGTACCCGCAAACAGTGGTTTACCCCCTTGAGATCCAGAATGGGGCAGAAGGTCCCATCTTTCTTTGGCACCATGAAATAAAGTGAGTATCGACCGATACCATAGTGCTCTCACGGAACCAGGACCACTGCTCCCAGCTGCAAAAGACGAGCCAGAGTCTCCTGTACCGCAATTGTCCTTTCTCGCCCCCTGCATGGCGACATGACAAAAGAGTCGACCACCGTTCGGGCAAACTCGAGAGAATAAGCCTCGCGAATGACCTCCAACACCCACTGATTGGATGTTATCTGGACTCCCTGGGTCCACCTCGCTTAATTGTGCTTTCCGAAAAACCAAGGAAGAGGGACTAGCAAATCCTCTGCCCGCTCCCTGGAATCCTCTGGAATGGTAGTCTTCTTCGTGACTGCTGAAACTGCTGCATCTATACGCGGAGAATGAAACACTTCCCGTTCTTGATCCGCCAAGGGATAGAGACGATTCATGGACCTCACACCACGCAAGCCTGTCTCCGGCACATCCCATTCATCTTGAATTATCTGCTTAACCACATGGTGAACAGGAAAAAACGCCTGTGACTTTCATACCGCCTGAATAAGAGGATACTCCAAACCCTCATCCTCTGCTGGTACCACCGACGAAAGGTTGAGAGCCTGAAGGGACTCTGTAATGAGCGCTGTCAGCTCCTCCCTTCGAAAGACCTGGATAATCCTTGCTTGATCTTCAGGTTCCTGAATCTGACCTTCCTCTAAATCCTCCATCCCGGCTTCTGGCTCCAGCTCAAAGTCCTCTGCATCCAGCCAGTCCGAACCAAGAGGCTGATCTTCCACTGACTGGGCCCTCTTAACTGGTCTACCATCACTACCATCGAACCTTTCGGTGGCTGCTTGGCCTCCTGCCGTTCCAAGAAGCGAGGCATCCATGACTGCCCCCTGCTGCCGTAACAGTAAGCCTGATGAAGCAGCAGCACAAAATCTGGGGAGAAACCCTCGACAACTGCCCCAGACACCATGGGAGTGGCGGAATTACTGGGGAAAGCCAAATTTGAAGTAGGAAGAGCGGACGGAGACTCCCGCAGAGACTCCCACAGGGACTCCCCTTCTGCAGAAGCGGCAGCACTCTGCGCCACCAGAGCAGTGCCTTCTTTAGACTGATCCTGCATTTCTTGCTCCATAGTAAGCACCTCAGATGCGCAGCCACGACACACCCCCTCGTCCGAGACCGAGCCCCTACGGGTGCCAGAAACCAGGCATTGTGGCCGCGTAGGCGTTAGCGCTACGGGATCCGAGAGACTGGATAGTAAAGGAAATGGCTCCCTCAGACCACCAAAAAGGGCAACAAAAACAACAACTTACAGAATCTTCTCTTCTTTTTTTTTTTTTACTTTTCTGTACTGGCCCTTTAAGAGCTCCAAAACATTGAAAATCAAAAGTAATCAAAATTAATTCCAAGTAACCAGAAAACTACAACGATTAATTAAAGAAAGCTGTCAGCAAAGAAAAAGAGCACTGAAGAAAAACGGTGGGAAAAAGGCCCGCCAAGATCCTGAGCTCTGCTAACCCACAGAACATGCTTCACACATGGCAGCAGGCCTCAAAAGCTCTCACAGGACACTAGCAGCAAAGATTTAAACACTCACCTCCTCCTCCGAGACCTTCGGATCCTCTCTGCGCCCCGATAAAAATAATGGGCTTCCTGTGAGCAGCACAGCTGAGAATGTCTGTCAGCCAGCAGCAGCAGAGAAACAAGGTCCGATGACAGTTTCTGACTGGAAATCTGCAGCACAGAAAACTGAGCCGGTAAGGAGATGAAAAGCCTACTAAAGACCTACCCTCCATGCCAACAAGGAAGGGAGCGCAGCCAAAGGGGACAGAAATAAACGGGAGGGAGAAAAGAGACTCCTCTAAATCCCTTCCGATCCCCTCTCAGCTCTTGCTTTCTTCTTTTTTTTTAACAAGCTTTAATGAGCTTTAAAGCTACAGATCAAAAGAAAAAATGTTATAGGGAGAAAAGAAAAGCTAAAAACCCTAGCTAAGCTGCCTAAAGCTCCTTATCTGCTCCTCTAGTGAGCCCAGCACCTAGGCTCACTACCCCCAGCTGCATGGAGACTGGACACACTGGAAGCTGATGGGAGGTGCCAGCAGGATATCTACAGTGGTGTCACAGTTCTGACATGCCCAGTCTCCATGCTGCAGGAAGAGGTGCACAACAACCCAGAGGTGAAGGACTGAACTGGAGGGACGATAAGGAAATGCTTATTTGGCTTCTGGAATTACCCTATAAGTCTTCTGAGCCACACATCCATCTCTGACTGTTCCAGCTCTGCCTAATCCGTACCCTGGCCCTGGGGCTGGCGCGCTCACCTATTGCTATTTGTAAACCATAAACAAGCCTAAGCCCCAACTGACAAATGCGACCTGCCTGCACCATCAATATTTACATTCCTCTCGGCTCCCCTTGTCCAGGCTGCTGCTTCTGCCACTGCCGCCAAGAGGAAAACATCACTCAGAGCCTTGAATAGGGGTGGACTGTGAACAAAAATTAGCCTGGGCATAAGGATCCTATCCCCCGTCCTCCCTCTCTCCTCAGTCTCTTTCTCCCTTCTCCTAACTTTGATGCTGCAATCTCTGCTGCTTCAGTCTCCAGCTGCTATTGCTGTACACTCCTGCCTTAACTGATGTAAGTGAACTGCAGCCGCAGTATGGCCTCTCTGAGATCGCCAGAAACATGGGGGTTGATGAGCTGGCAGCTATCCCTATAGTACTGGCCTGCAAACTCTTGTGTCTTTAAGAGGACAGACTCTGAGGGAGCCTACTATTTGTTTGCATCAGTGACCCACCGGGAGATACCCAATCCCTCAATAGGGCAATCCATCCCTGGCTTCCAGTGAGCATTAGAGCGTTCCTTTCAGCAGCCGTGGGACAGACAGTGGAGGGCCAGAGGGAATATAAAAACTGGTGATGTGGAGTGGGCCAGAATTTAGATGCCCCTGGGCCGGATTTGGCATGCTGGTCGTAGGAAATATACAGCAAAACAGCTAGTTTGCCATGTATACTCAGATCTGCGCTGTAAAGTCAGCCTTTCCTAGGCGTGGTGGAGACCAATGCTTCAGAATGAAGGGAAAGGGAATCAGATTTAGCTCATGCCTTTTCTTATATAAGTCGAAGGTGAGTTACATTCAGCTACAGTAGGTATTTTCCTGTCCTCAAAGGGCTTATGATCTACAGTACATCTGTACCTGAGTCAATGGAGGGTTAAGTGACTTGCCCAAGATCACAAGGATCAGCAGTGGGTATCAAAGCCTAGCTTCCCGGTTCTAGCCTGCCGCTCTAACCATTAGGCTGCTCCTCCATACTGCACTAAAGCAGATAATGTACAAAAAGGACAATTTCAAAACTTTTCACATCAGGAAGCATCTCTTTACCCACCTAAAAAGCCTTGCTATATATTACCCCCCTTCCCCAACTACAGGTAAAACTATCTGTGCTCTTTACAGTCTGGGTACTTTTACCTTCATCAACAGCAAGGCAGAGTTGGGGGAGGGAAAGAAGACTTCTGAAGTTAAAATAATCAGATACTTTGAAACTAACAAGAAAACACATAAAGATCCTCTGGGTATCCTATCACATTATAAACCGTACAGTTCTTCTGCTTTGTCACATTCTGATCACCATACACCTCCCCCCCTGCTTCTAAAGCCTCTTCCACTCTACTTTTCCCCTTGACATCATCATTAGGACACTTTTCTGAATCACTTACATATACTAGTGTTATCTTATTTGCTCATACTGTCCTGACCCCAGGAAGGAGGTTTTAACTTCAAAAAGCTAATTAAAAAATGTATTAAAATAAGTCCAATAAAAAGGTGTCACCTTATATTCTTTCTTTTTTGTTTTAGTTTTAATTATTAACCTCTAAGATGGACTAAAAGAGCAACCACACTACTCTAACTGTGTTTAATTTAAAAATTTCCACTCCTACTTCTCAAGCAGGGACCAGCTCAAAAACCCACATAAGTGGGGTATATCTGATTTCATAAGAAGCATGGGACAAGCCATATTTCTTTCATTAATAAGTATGATTTTTTTTAAATTCGTATTTCCAGGTCCCAAATTTGGGTGACTCGAATCCTTAATGATTTTGTTATAACTGACAGCTGAATAAACATTTTGCCAGTATAGCTGCTTTAAGCCACACTTTGTTGTTTCCATTCTGCAAATACAAAACACACAACCCAAATCCCCATCCATAATTAAGGGTGAATCATGAACATATGATGGGGGAGTGATCTGTTATACCACCACAAATGTGAGTTGGGCCAAATGCTGCAGCAACTGACAACTGGTGACATGGCCAGTAAATAAACACACGTTAAGGTGCAATTAAGAGGGACAACTTAACTGGTATTAAATTATGCCATGTTTCCTGTAGTCCTCGGTTACCAAAGATCAAATTCAGATGTTGCATTCACTCATAAACATTTGCAGGGTAAATAAAACATTCTGCGCATTGCACTCTGTAAATCTTATACTTAACTTACCATGTAAATTAAATCCAAGCACAAACATAAGCCTGGAACCTCATCCTTTCCCACAAAGTAGACATACGCCAAGCCAATCAAAGACGGATTTTTAAGGGCTACAGTATCCCGTAACGCTGAATCTGACAGTATATATCAGGCAACAAAGGCAAAAGTACCAAAGCAGACAAGCTTAATATTAGACTACATCAGACTTCTTTTTTTACGTTCTTCAATTTTAAAGGTTAAGGCAAATTCTAAAAGTGCACTGTAACTTTTGTTTGGACAATAATCTAATTTGAGTTAAATGAAAAGGAAGATCTCATGACAGCCCAGCGAACAAGCATGCGCTCTTTGTGCCAAATGCCATTTTGTTGACATTTGTCCAGTTACATGTAAGAATAAATAAATAGAATCCCCACAAGCCAAGCAATTTTAAATAAGAAGCATTAATGCACAATCAAAATCGAATTCATATCTTGCTCGGGACTACTTGGCGCACCAACAAAACATTTGTTGCATTGGCCACAAATGCTCGACAGCAGCCAAAACAGAATGGATGCTTTCAAAATATTTGGAAGAAAATCTGCTATTTGAATGGAATCTTGCCTATATTTGAATCTGCAGAGTCTGCCTGCTTGCCTAATTTCAGAAGCATGTTTAATGTACAACTGCCCACCCCACAGAGCAGGAAGAAGAAGGGCAGCAACAGTATTGTGGTATTTGCTCCCCCGACCCCTCCTCCCAGGCCCTTCTCAGAGTTTCTTTTCCATGCAGGTCTAAAGAGTTCTGTATATCAGAGTGACAGTACAGCATAGCAGCATTGTGGTTTCTCTATGCGAAACATTTATTTATTACTTTGATTTTCCATGCTACTTGATTTTTGGCAACATTTAGGCTTTTTCTCTTATTTTTATCAGGATTTTTACAAACTTTCCAACTACTACTGCTTCTCTTTATTTTACCGTTTCTTCTCAGCTTTTTTTTTTTTATTCAGCTACATTTTTGATCATCTGAAAATCATTTATTGCTTTTCTGCAGATTTGTGGACGCTATTGTTTAAAATCTACTCTAGCATATGTTTAAATGCCCACGTTTAAAAATGCACTGGGATGAATAGCGGTGTGGTTAATTCAGCATGAATGTGGAAGAGTTGAAGTTCATTATTTTCGGAAAGGCTGCCTGATTGTTTTATGTGTTATGATAAGCTTCTCGCATCCTAAGATGCAGTGGTTGGTGCCAGAAGAGATGTGAGAAGAAATTGTAAAACTCGGTACTTGGTTGTCTCCTGAAGCTAAACCTTGAAGTGAATCGGGACAGTCTTCTTATGGCCTAGCAGGTTTTTAGAATGGAGCTGGGCTCAGGTCAGTTGGGATCACTGAACTGGTAGTCATAGGAGCAAGTAGAGATTGTTCCTACTCTGTTAAAATGACAGAAATGGGGTGAGCGGCTGGGAGAAATCTTGAGGAGGTGTAAGAGAGCGCTTCGGAGTTGTTGTTTTTTTTAATTAGCAATGGGTTGAACCCAATATTTTTTTTTAAAAGTGTATATTATTTTAAACATTGGAAAAATAGAGCTCCTTTGGATGTGGAAAGTTCTACTCACAGAGCAGAAAGGAAGACAATTATAAGTGATTCATAAGTAAAGTGAAGACTTTGTTCTTCAAAAAAAGAATTTGCTGATATATAAAATAACACATTTATATTTTGACTGTAATAAGTTAAACTTAAAGGAAGGATGGTGGGCTTGTGCTTTTTAATGCGGATTAATTAACACATAATCAGCTCATGATAAAATCTCCATATAAGCTGATTATATAAAGGACCATAATATAAATATAATGTGCATAACAATCTTTGTTCACTGAATCAGACAACGTACTCATAAGTCAACTCACCACATCATATACCTTTCAAAACTGCCCAAGAACAAGTAGGAGGAGCAGAGGAGTCTTCATATTAGCCAAAGACCACTTAGAATTCAACACCAGTATTGCCCACCACAAACAACCTTGATATACTCATTGAAAACAAGCATTGGATAATATGCCTGACCTACAGACACCCGCATAAGGACTTATGAACTATCAACTTTCCTGGAAGCAACATGCACCCACACCACCAAAAACAAGCCTTTCATACTACTTGGCAACTTAGATTTATCATTAGCTCCCATTAAGCAAGCCAATTCATTTTTCAAAGGCATGGAAGCACTACACTACAAAGAAATCATTAAAGACTGCACCTACCAGAAGGAAGGTGCACTGGATTTCATCTTAACCCCCTGTGAAACCCTCCCACAAGACTTCCAAATATCCCCCCAAGTGTCCCCAGTTCCCTGATTCGACCACAGCATGATATTCTTCACATTATCTCAATGTTCCACTACATAAAAAATAAATCCCGTCCATAACATGACTCGCAGATTCATAAACTTCGACAAACAATCCTTAATATCACACATTATCCCAAAACTAGATACAACTTCAACCGACCTGGATGCAATTAACAATTGGAGCACCACTATAGCCTCCTTCGTCAGAGCGCCACAAAGCAGAAAATCCCCAAGAAAACACCACGCCCCATGGTACTCCATGAAAATTAGAGAATTAAAATGCACCCTCAGAAGGACAGAACATAAATGGAGATTCATCAAGGATCCACTCCATCATGATGAATACTCAACAAAGAAAATATCGCACCTTAATTAACAAATGCAAATAAGTTCATACTGGCCAATTTCAAGCTTGCCATTCCTAGCCAAAATTATAGAAAAGGTAATACAGCTACAACCCAATCCATTGAGACACATTGCGCATACAACTCATACCTGGCAATACACAGGGAGAAGATAACAGAGAAAAGGAAGCAGCATCACACGGACATACTAAAGTGCTCATTAAATAAACTGCACGACTTATTCAATATTGTAAAATCCTTAACAGGTGACCCAGCACTAGCACAACCACCCATGCCCCAACCCCAGGACTACTCAGACTACCTTCAATCGAAGATGATCCAGACCGGGATGATCTCAACCAACTTAACCTACACCACCATCCACAATGCGCCACAGCCAACACCACTGCTCAAATTCTGTGAAACATCCAGCAAAGAAATCGAAGACACCATCACCTCTTTCAACCTCACCACAGCACCTAATGATCCCTGTCCCGCCAGTTGGATAAAAGAGCTACGCTGCAATTTAAATCACACTCTGAGCAAGATACTGAACCAATCCTTATCAACTGGATACTTCCCACAGAGCCTTAAACACATCTCAATCAGGCCACTACTAAAAAATAGTAGACTCGACCCGTCCAAAGTCAAATCATACAGACCAATTTCGAGCATCCCCTTGATTGCTAAAATCATCGAGAAGGTAGTCCAACGTCAGATCCAACAACACGTGGACGCCGAGGCACCTCTGGACCCATCTCAACATGGCTTCAGGGAAACTCATGGTGTCGATACCATCCTAACGACTCTATTCAACGAGTTAGTCACAGGCCTTGATAACATACACCAAGGATTCGTTCTCATCTTCATGGACATTGCAGCCGCATTTGACTCAGTGAACCATGAGATACTACTACAACGCCTCCAAGAAAAAGGTATACAAGGCACTGCTCTAGAATGTGCAAATCATACTTGCTCAACAGATGGCAACAAGTCAAGACAGGTACTGCAACTTCTGAACCATTCCTACAGAAGCAGGGGGTACCTCAAGGATCCTCCTTGTCTGCATTGATGTTCAACATCTATATGCAGCCCATCTGCACCTTGATCTGTTCTCTAAACGTTCAATGCCTCGCCTATGCAGATGACATCCTGCTATACATTCCGTTCACGATTGACCAGCCTGATTTCTCCCCTATTATAAGATGCTTTGATGCAGTGGCAGACTGGCTCCTCACACAAAACCTGCGAATTAACCATAGCAAAACGGATGTCCTCTTTGTCACGAGGAACCAGAAATTTACTCCGCCTCCCTCCCTACAAGTCAAAAATGCCGAGCTCAAAAGCAAAGCCACAATCCATTACCTGGGCATCACACTGGACCAGCGGCTTGATATGATAACTCATGTGAAAAATGTCACAAAAGCAATTTACCACAAAATACGTACATTACGCTATCTTCGACCATTGCTGGACTTCACTGACTTCCAGACAATTTTCCAAGCCTTAGTGATACCGCACCTGGACTTTGCTAACATCATCCTCCATGGCCTCCCACAGTCCACCTTAAGTCCGCTCCGGCTTGCCATGAGCTTGGCGGCTAGAGTACTTGTAGGTATAACAAGGTCAGACCACATAACGCCAGTGATGATGAAACTCCACTGGCTACCATTACCGGCCCGAATCCACTACAAGGCCCTAGTCCTTACATTCAAGGCTCTGAAGAACCAGCCCTCCACACCCATTAGTAAGTTGATCCACAAATTGCCTGACAACAGAAACTGGAGATCTGCAATGTTGAACGCAGTAAAGATCCCTAAGATATTGACAAAATGCACAAAGGCAACAGCCAGTAGAGCCTTTTCGATTTATGCACCCATAGCCTGGAATGCCCTCCCTTCCGAAATTAGAGCCTTCACGAGCCTTACCCCATTCAGAAAAGCGCTCAAACACTACCTGTTTTTAAAATACTATCCAGAAACTAAAACAGGAAATATCACGACGGGCCCCCCGTCTCCCCTCCCTAGCAGCTCCATCACCCTGACTCGAAAAGAGAACGGATAGTCAGCTTACACCTTCTGGTACACCTCTCCTTGTACCACCAACTTCTGTCCAACTGTAAATACTCTGTTGTGTCCAACTGTAAATACACTGTTGTTATTTCAATATTTTACTATTTTACCAGTTCCTGTTGCCAGTATTCTGCAAATACTTTTTACAAATTACTGCACTCCCTTATACTGTTGTCAGTATTCTGCAGTTAACTCATTGATTGCTAATAACCAGTATCTTCTTGTACTGTTGTCAGTATTTCAGAAGTTAACCCCTTCATTACTAGCAACCTGCTTATACCTATACTGTTGTCAGTAACTGACTGTACTGCTGCCAATCTAGAATGTACAAATTCCTAATATTACTCATCACCCTCCTTACCCTCGGGTTCCCCAACAGCTCAATCGCGTTTAACCATGGTACCAACTACATACCAATTCTATACAACCATGGAAGAAGGTGGTCTGAAATTCCCCGCCACACCACAGCAAAAACTAACCACGCAACTCACTCCCATTTACTTCACATCCCTCTCCAAATCATCAAAAAGGCACAAACGGAGACGCAACATCATCAATGCCTACTTAAGTGTGCGCTCATAAATGCCAGATCAGTACGTTCAAAGTGGCCTGCAGTTATTGACCTGATTCCCCTATATAACCTCAATATCTTGATGATCACGGAGACATGGCTGTCTGATTGTGACAATGCTCTCATGAATCAGATGCTGCCATCTGGATTTTCTCTATATACAT
This sequence comes from Ichthyophis bannanicus, assembly GCA_033557465.1. Classification (NCBI taxonomy): domain Eukaryota; kingdom Metazoa; phylum Chordata; class Amphibia; order Gymnophiona; family Ichthyophiidae; genus Ichthyophis; species Ichthyophis bannanicus. Next base: position 797,608,341 of record CM066032.1, read on the forward strand.
GCCACAGGACCAATCAGAAAGGAGGCGGAACACTCATCCTTGCCAAAACTGATCTACATTTCAAGCTACACTGTACCTCCAGCTCAACCCACCTTGACTCTCTCACTATATCTAATGAGCTCTGCACAATCAACCTACTATTCGGGGCTCCTACACCTTCACCAGAGGACCTATCGACAATACTTGAACTTGCATGTACCACATCCACCCCCTGCTCCCCAAATTGGTTAATTGGTGACTTCAACTTACCATCTCTTCAAGACAGCCAGATAGCAGCATTCCTAGATGCCCTAGAAGAACTAGGTTACGAACAATATGTTGACTCTCCCACCCACATCAAGGGAGGAAAGCTTGACCTCATCTTTGCACCCCAGACCAACACCACTACACCCCAAGTCCTCGCACTATCCATAACACCAGTGCCCTGGTCCGATCACAATTTACTCAGATTTCACATAACCATAAGTACCTCCAACAAGAGTCAAAAGATGACCAATACTACCAGAACCCCAACAGCCCGCTTCAGACCACTCAACCAGAGTATAGTCCTAGAGAATCTCCGACCCCTTATGACTGACACAACCCTCAACTTAGACGATCTCATATCCAAATGGGACGAGAGTCTTAGAGCTGCCTCACGACCATCATACAACGAAAAGAAAATAAGACAACGGGAACATGCACCATGGTTCTCCAATGATCTGCGAACATCACTCCACCACCTACGCAAACTTGAGAGGTGATGGCGCCGAACCCACTCCCCCGAGACACATGCTTCATACAACTCATATTTAATTACGCACCGTGAGAAGATAATGCAGAGAAGGAAACTTTACCACACAGATATATTAAAACGTTCCATCAATAAACCACATGCCCTGTTCAATATTGTAAAGTTTATAACAGGGGAACCGGTGTCTGCTCAACCGTCAATGCCTCAACCACAGGACTACTCAAACTATTTACAAGCAAAGATGATTAAGACCAACACAAACATAGGGGTCAGCGACCTCTTTGCATCGACTGAAGCATTCCAGGCAACACCATTATGTAACTTCACCAAGGTATCTAATAAAGAGGTTGAGGACATCATAGCCTCGATCAACCCCAGCACTGCACCCAATGACCCCTGCCCGGCAAGCTGGATCAGGGAACTTCGACACGACCTAAGCCAAATCCTGAGCAAAATTCTGAACCAGTCCTTTTTAACGGGTTCGTTCCCGCAGAGCCTAAAACACACCTCAATCAAGCCGCTACTAAAAAACAGCAGATTAGATCCATCCAAAGTGGAATCATTTAGACCAATCTCGGGCATCCCCCTGCTTGCCAAGATCATCGAAAAAGCTGCCCAACAACAAATCCAACATCATATCGATACTGAGGCACCGCTAGATCCTTCCCAACACGGCTTCAGGGAAGCACACGGAGTTGACACCGTCCTTACAACCCTCTTTAACGACTTGGTCACAGGAATAAATAACTCCCGACAAGGATTCGTACTCATATTTCTGGACATCTCTGCCGCCTTTGATTCTGTGAACCATGATATACTCTTACAACCAGGGCCGGCCCGTCCATTGAGCAAGAATGTTTTTTGCACAGGGCCCCGCGTTTCAGGGGGCCCCGCGCAAAGAACATTCTGCTTTTTTCAAAATTAAATTTGAAAAAAAACGCTGGTTGCTACCGCTGCCGCTGCTGCCGCAGCAGAATGGACTGTCCAGCGGGGCCCCCTCTGCCCGGCTGAATCCCTCCCTCCATGACGACTGAGCCCCTCCGTGCCGGCTTTGAGAGTCGCGAAGGGAGAGTGTCTCCCTCGCGTCTCTATTAAGCCTGCAGGGGCAGATGGGAAATTTCCCATCAGCCCCTGCGGGCTTAACAGAGGCGTGAGGGCGACACTCTCCCTTCGAGACTCTCAAAGCCGGCACGGTGAGGCTCAGCCGTCGAGGAGGGAGGGAGGGATTCAGCCGGGCAGAGGGGGCCCCGCGGGACAGTCCATTCTGCCGCCGCGGCAGCGGTAGCAGCCAGCGTTTTTTTTTTTTAATTTAATTTTACTTGAGCCGATTGGGGGGGGGCTAGGACTGGAAATGGGCTGGGGGGGTTAAGACTGGAGGTGGGCTGATGGGGTTAGGACTGGTAATGGGCTGTGGGCTGTTGGTGGGGATGTAAATGGTAGTGGGCTGTTGTGGGGGGGTAAATAATGGTAATGGGCTGTGGGCGGCTGGGGGCGGTCTGGCAATGGGCTATGGGGCGGCTAGGACTGGAAATGGGCTGGGGGCTTAAGACTGGAGGTGGGCTGATGGGGTTAGGACTGGTAATGGGCTGTGGGCTGATGGGGGGTTAGGACTGGTAATGGGCTAGGGGGGGGTTAGGACTGATAATGGGCTATGGGGGGGCTAGGACAGGAAATGGGCTGATGGGGGGGGCTAGGACAGGAAATGGGCTGATGGGGAGGGGTTAGGACTTGAGGTGGGCTGATGGGGTTAGGACTGGTAATGGGCTGTGGGCTGTGGGGGGGGTTAGAACTGGTAATGGGCTATGGGGGGGTTAAGACTGGTAATGGGCTGTGGGCTGATGGGGGCTGTCTGGTAATGGGCTATGGGGGGTTAGGACTGATAATGGGCTATGGGGGGGCTAGGACAGGAAATGGGCTGATGGGGAGGGGTTAGGACTTGAGGTGGGCTGATGGGGTTAGGACTGGTAATAGTCTGTGGGCTGATGGGGAGGGGGGTTAGGACTGGCAATGGGCTATGGGGGGCTGACTGGAAATGGGTTGATGGGGTTAGGACTGGAAGTGGGCTGATGGGGGGTTAGGACTGGTAATGGGTTATAGGGGGGGCTTAAACTGAAAATGGGGTGATAGGGGGTTAGGACTGGAAGTGGGTTGATGGGGGGGCTAGGAGTGGTATTGGGTTGGGGGATTGCTAGGACTGGAAATGGGCTGATGGGTGGCTAGGACTGGAAATGGGCTGATGCAAGGACTAGAAGGGAATGGATGCTGGGTGAGGCTGGAACTAGAAGGGAGCTGATGTTGGGGGAGGATTAGAATGGGATGGGGCTGGAAGAGTAAAATGGAGAAGGGAAAAATATTTTGTGTGGGAGGGATAAAAAATCTACAATTGGCCGGGTATTGGGAGAGTAAGTGGGGATTGAGGATGGAGGGGTAAAATTTGAGTGGATGAAATAGGAATGAGGAAAGAGCAAAAGGAGAAAGATTAGTATGTTAAAGCAGATGTAGAGAGAGAATGGAAAAAAAAACTAGAAGAGAGAAGAAAGGACAAATGGACAGCAGACGATGGAGAGTTAGCAGAAGACACGAAGAAACCAGAAGAAAGTGGCTGGAGCAATTGCAGCTGAAAAAAAATGCACAAAAGGTAGAAAAATATCTCTTTATTTTGAATTTATTAATTGGAATATGTCAGCTCTGGTAAATGTGCATCATTAACGTCTGCGCTTTGTTTAGTACAAGAGCAAATTAATGTATAGTTTTATTTCTACAGTGTTGTACATTCCAAGTTTGGCTTTTGGGATTCCCAGTTTAATTATTGTCTTCCTGTTTCTAAATTGTGATTACTTGTTTGGTGATGGTCTATGTTCTGCATGTGTAACTGAGCTGAGGTGTTCTGTTTATATAATTCCTATTTGACATTGCCACTTGTTCTCTTTCCCCAGTAGGTCATGTATTCTTGTTCTCTGAAATGTATTGTTTTAATATTTGCAGTGTTGCCTTTTGATTGGTAGAGTATGGTGCTTTGTGAGTCCTGCTAGTGCTGTTAGGATACGGCGGGTTTGCTATGGGTTCTAAATGCCTCTTAAACTACTTGATTTCCTAAAAACCACCTGTGTAGTGCTTCAATAATGTTATTTTTTGTCGGATAACTCACCGATGAGCAGAAACCATCCTACTCTCGAAGTGAGCCCTCCATTTTATTCAAAAGTTTTTTGTTTGTTTGTTTTTTTTATTTTAAAATGACCCACTACAGGTCACTATATCAGGTGCTACAGCACTAACAAGCAACACTAATCAGTGTTTCAAGCCGCTCAGCTTTGCAGCTCTTCTTCAGGCGAATGAATCATACAAGCAAACAATGCCTACTTAAAGGCCGCATAAGTGACATCAAAGTAACCAGCCAATAAATTGCCTTTTCAGTCCAAATCCATCAGTCATAGGTGAAGATTCCACCAATCAATATCCATATTCATACCAGCTGGAGTAATAGAGCATAAGCGGAAAATCCACTGTTGTTCTTTAAAATGAAGCTTGTTTTGGCGATCCCCCCCCATCGCTAGAGGGGTGACCACATCCAAAACCCTCCATCGAAGATCTTCAAATTGATGCCCATATTGTTGGCAATGAGGAACCAACGGAGCTGACGCTTGGCGGGCATTAATACGAGAACGATGCTCAAGTAATCTCTGTCTTACTGGACGTGTGGTTTTTCCCACATATTTCAAATTACAGGGACAGATTAGCAGATAAACCACAAAAGCTGTATAACAATCAGAAAAAAACTGTGATGTATATTGCTCTTTAGTAATGGGATATATCCATTTATCCCCCTGCAAGGAGGTAGTACAAAAATCACAATGGCCACAGGAGAAATGGCCTTTAAGAGGTACTGGAGATGTCCCAGCCCCCCGTGTTTGAACAACGAATTCTCCTATAGTCCGAGATCTCTTATAAGCTATCATTAAAGGTTTCTGAAAACATTGATGAAGCGTCAACACTGGCCAATAGCGTCTAAGGAGAGAGGCTACTTGAGTGGAGTTGGGCAGAAATGGTAATACCCCAATAATTTGGCCTGTATTATCCCGTTGTCGGGGAACACAGCCCTCCCACCACCCAGGATGATTATATAAGGCTCGTTTAAAAGCCTTTTGAATAATTTTTACCGGATAACCTCGTGCTTTCAAGCGTTGACTTAAATCCTGAGCATGTTGTCGATATTCTCCCACCGTCAAACACAGGCCATAATAACACCACATGTCGACTACTGTAACTTGGTTTATCAAGGAGTGCCTAAACACGTACTATACCCACTCCAGATGGCCCAAAACACAGCAGCTCAAATAATCACAGGAACATCAAGACATGACCACATCCCACCAATACTAAAGCAACTACACTGGCTCCCAATAGTTCCCCACAATAGATACAAAACAATACTCAAAGCATTGTATAGCTTGTCAGTCGATCACCTACACACCCTAATCCTGAAAGTTACCGATTAAGAAGACAGTCTAATCAAAACTTGCTCACTACTCCAACCCTGAAAGCGAAGAGCACACAAGCATCATGCAACCTTCTTACTATATGCCCCATCAATCTGGAATTCTGTCCCAGACAACTTAAGATCAATCAACAAAATATTTGAATTCTGCAAAAGACTCAAAACACATCTATTGTTGAAATACGTCAGAGCCAACACCTAAAGCAACTCTAAAGATGATCAGATAAATATGGTCAGACAAATAATCTCCCTAGGCAAAGCTAATGTACATCCCTTTCTCAACCGACCACCCCCACCCCCACATCTAATTAAAGCACAACAGCAAGTCAACTTCCACAGGAAAACCTCAAATCACACTCAATCACTTCACCCCAAATACTTCCCAACTCATTCAAACCCTGCAATTCAACCAAAAAGAATAAGTTTTGTACCATAGGTCATTGCTATATATTTATACCTTATGACCTGTAACACAAGTTCAACCGCTTTGACCATAAGATAAAGTGGTATAGAAAAGATGTTAAATAAATACTTATATTAAATTATTGGGATATGTAACTATTGTTCATGACATCGGTTTTAATGTAAGCCACCTTGATTTTTTAGGGCTAAGCAGGCTAAAAGTAACCAGATTGAGGGGCCCTTTTACTAAAGCTCACTAGATGATTAACAAATGTTTTATCATGCACTCATTGTCCGCAGTGACACCTAATGTGTAGGATTAACAATGAGCAATTGCTAAAACACATGCTAATTGGCCATTATGCACTAGGCTGCCTTGGCTCTTTGTGTCTATGACCAGAAAGGGGAGAAGAGGCAGTTTAAAAGGAGCAACTCCCTAAGTTTTATTTCAGTGTATCAGCGTTTTTATGCTACAAGCACTGGAAAAAACTGCTTCTCACATACAGTGCACTGGGCCATCTGGAGGCAAGGGTCTTTATTTCTAAAGAAGTCCTGGTCCAATCTGGCCAACTTTAGAATTCAAAGTTTGTTTCTTCAGATTTTATCCCTGAGCCAAATTTGGTCCCATTCTATTACATTTTCAGTGAGTTATTTTGCCCCCCAGACAGGCAGGCAAGGCAGGCTCTTTCAACTCAGTATTACAAACAGTATTACAACTCCTATTGGGAAAGGTCTGTTACCTGCTTTCTCAGTATTACAATCAGTATTACAACTTCTATTGGGAAAGGTCTGTTACCTAAATCTGCAACAGAGTGGACATTCTGGAAGTTGTGGAAAACATGAAGAGGGATCTAGAAAAGCCCGAAGAATGGTCTAGAATATGGTAACTAAAATTTAATGCCAAAAAAATCAGGGTCATGCCTTTAAATTGAAAAAAAACCCCAAGGAAGTAGTACAATGTAGGGGGCAAAAGTTCTTCTTTGTATTTAAGACGAATGGGATTTGAGCAGGATTGTATCTAATGAGCTTAATGTGGCCAAATGGAAACCGTGATGAACGTGTGGAACAGTGGAGGTGGTGGGAGCAAGAATTATATCTGAATTCAAGAAAGCATGGGACAAGTACAGAGGATTTTCAGGGAGAAGAGGGAAGGGATTAGGCTCCATCTGTGGCTCAGTTCATATACAGGCTAAAAACCCACTTCTGTGAGACTGATCCCCCTAGTTTCCTGTTCACCTTCTATCTGTTTCCTTACCATTCCCCTAAATCAGTGGTTCCCAACCCAGTCCTTGAATACCTCCAGGCCAGTCAGGTTTTCAGGGTGTCCACAATGAATACGATTGAGATAGATCTGCATGCAATGAAAGCAGTGCATGAAGATCTGTCTTATGCATATTCACTGTGGTTATCCTGAAAACCTGACTAGCCTGGGGGATACCCGAGGACTGGGTTGGGAACCACTGCACTAGATATATCCTAGTCCCCAGCTGTGTTGTCTTTCTTGACTAGATTGTAAGCTCTTATGAACAGGGACTGTCTCTTACATGTCTCTATACAGTGCTGCATACACCTTGTAGCACTATACAAATGATCAATAGTAGTAGTCAAGTTTAATAGTTGGTATGGATAGGCAGATTAGATAGGAAAAACCCCACAAAACAAAAATTATGTGCACACCCCTAGCAGTGACATGGATAGCAATAACCAAGAAGAATCTATCAAAGACTTAGTGTGAATCTTCAGAACCCTCTGCATAGTTTGGACATATTTCAATTAAAACAAGAGGTGAGTTCTTATAAATGAGTTTCAGTGCTGAGGATTTCCCTGGGTTCTTGGTATCCATCATATTTTGCTTCCTACTCGAGGTCACACATTGCATTGCACTGCATTACCACTTCAGAGCAGGTTACAGTTCCAGAGTTCCCAAGTTTCCCACTTCCAAGAGTGAGAATTTTTGCCATTTCTGGTTTTACATTTGCATTGCAATGCAGTATAGTATTTGTATGAGCAGTCTTTGATTTTACCCATTGAAGATAAATCTGAAGTCAAATATCTGGGGATAACTCTAGGCCTTTATTTCATTGGGATGAGATTGTCAGAAATCCAGGACCATCTTAAAATCTGTGTCCTGAAGTGGGTAATTTAGCATCTCTGCAGTTCTGCATTAAAAAAAACCCTTTTGTTTGAATTTACACTGGCTGTAGTAAATAAACAGTTTTCTTCTGCGTTACTAGTTCCACAGGTCATAGGGTTTCAAGTTTCTTCCTTTTGCTTTAACATGTTACTGTACACTTTTTTGCTCAGCAAACACGTATCTATTCAATGTTTAATTTAGATATTCTCAGAATAATTAGATATAAATAACTAAACTACAGTTTTTTGAGTGAGCAGTTCCCTCCTGCTCCTTTGTCATCCAACTCTTCATAACCAGGACTGATACCATTAACCTTCTTCCATAATTACGCAAGATTTATTCCTCGTGTTTTTAAAACTCCCGGTGTACATAGCAGGAGTTCTCTGCTGGGAGGGGGCGAGAGGCTGCAAATCAAACCACTAGGGGTCACCCTTGAGCGATGACCACAACTCTCTTCTCAAGGCTGGATAGGCACCACAGCATGGTGGAAAACAGTTCTCCAAACAGAATCAAAACGCTGGAATGACATTGTTAGGAAAAATGAGAACTAGCAATCTAAGCAGAAAAATATTGACATAAGAATTAACATAATGGGTCAGACCAAAAGGTCTATCAAGTCCAGTATCCTGTTTAGAACAGTGGCCAATCCAGGTCACAAGTACCTGTCATCAGGGCGGCCTGTCCATTGTGTAAGAATGTTCTTTGCACAGGGCCCCGCGCCAAAGATACACTTGCTGTGTGACCTTGCCTGAATGCCTGTAAAGAGACAAGACAGTGCATCCGTGATGCGTCCCGCTGCCGACACCGATCTTGTTCCGCTTTAATCTGCCGGCCCCGCTCTTGCTCTGACAATTGATTTGGTACTCCGTCCTCGTGCCGGCCGCATAGCGATCCAACTCCGTTGTTTTTTTGTTTTTTTGGTTGTTTCTATCATGACGAATGCCCCACATGCTGGTGCGCTGTGCTGCCTGACGTGCTGCCATTCACTACTGTTAGAGAGGCAACCACGTAGATCCCAAACTCCTCCCACTCAGCACGCCTGCACGTGGCACTGGTGAGGTGATTTTCTCTGCAATTGCTGCAGCGAGTGAAGGCACAGAGCAGTGCGTGGTCAGGTCACACCAGCTCCTTCCTTGTTGGAGAATTCGAGTCGGAGAACGGAGAACAGCGTCAAAGATTGCTTTGGCCAGCCAGGCCAGGCTGAAAGGATTGGAAGTGTAAGCATGGGGATTGGGGACCTGTATGAAGGGGGGCGGGCACACGGGGGCATGCCACACCACAACAATGGTGGACCCTCAACACAATGTTGCTTGGGGGGGGCCCCTCATTGTAACTTGGGCTGCAAGCTCCTCTTCCATCAAGGTCCTAATTCCTTCTTTTCTTTCTCTTAATGGTTTAAGTTTTTTCTTTTTTCCTTAAGTTAACTCAATTGGTTTAGAAGACAAAGTTTGTTCTATAGATAGATGATGGGTTTATTTCTTGGTCTCACTCCCTTGTCAGTACTTTATTGGCATCTCTGTTTATTTTTAATGTAATCTAAAAATTGCCTATGTGGTGCGGTGCTTGGCAACTAAAATCGTGCCAATAGGGGTTGTAACACTTGCTGCGACTGTGGGGTGTCCAAAGATAATATTATGGTGCAATTCTTTAGATAGTATTTATTTATTTTATTTAACAAGTCTTCTATACCGCCTTATTTATTTATTTATTTAAAGTCTTTTCTATACCGCGCTTTTTCAAATTCAGCTCGGTTTACAAGAAACATTAACTTTGTCCAGTCGTGGAGGCACGTACTGGACTTACAGAGAACGGGGGTGGTAACTTGGATTTAACTGGGTAAACTATGTACAGGGATATGCTGGGTATTTACATTCTAGGATATCATACATTCAAGGCAGTTAACTAGAACAGTTACAGCAACAAGCTTTACATAGAACAGGGATCTAAACTTGGAAGTTAGTTGAGGTATAACAAGCAATTAACAATTGCTTTCTATATACAAAGAACTGCTGCGGTGTTAGTCTTCTGGGGTAGGTCCAAAGTATTCTAGGAAGAGGTGAGTTTTTAAGGTTTTCCTAAAGTCCACTAGGTCTTTGATTGCACGTGTTGAGGTGGGGAGATCATTCCACAACTGGGGTGCATACTGTTTTGGGACAGCATTGGTTTTGAAAGAAGTGATTATATCGTTTTTTTTACATGTTCTAAAAAGCAGAAGCCTGTAGAATTAGCAGTCCATAATATAATTTCAACCTTAGTTGCCCTGGCAGTAATCTTTTCCTCACTGACTCTATTTGTCATCCATAACACAAAAAATGTATGTTGACTCAAATGGCTCCTGTTTTATGCATGAGCATAGTGTTTGGTAATAACAACACATGGGTTTAATTCTGTAATTTTATTTTCCTTCGGTGGTATGTGCCTCCTTCCTTAGATACATTGATTTAGTATTTAGTGGGTTATGTTTAAGTCACAATATGTTTTAATCTTTTATTTGTTTGCAGTCGATTCCTTTTCCTCAGTCTTTCCTTCCCCTTTTCTCCCTTCCCCTCCCTCCCCCTCTCCCTCTATCCCTCCCTCCTCCTCTTCCCTTCCCTTCCCCTCCTCCCCATCCCCTTCCCCTTTCCCCCCTTTCTCCCCCTTCCCCCTCCTTCCCCTCCTCCTCCCTTTATGTTTTCTATGTAGTTCTAATACCTATTATTCATCAAATATATATATATATATTTCTTTAAATCACTTTTTTTAAAAAAGTTATAGTTCTCTTTTTAGGTGGAATATATATAAAGGTTGGTTTTCTCCTTTATTCACTGGTCTGAGATTGATTCATTGATCCATTTTCCTCCTATTGCCTTCCATCCTTTTCTCCCCCCTCTGGCCCCAAGGAGCCATGGAAAAACTTGCCTAGCTCATTTCCTCCCCTGCCTGGCCACAAGGACTTAAGAAAGGTCCACCTCCCTCCCTATCTGCCACACCCTAGCTAGGAACCCAGGCAGCCAATGAGTTACAGTGAATCATTTTGAATATATGCACATACATTTAGTCAGATGTAATTTCTCACATTATTATTTACAGTCATCAAAATCACGTCTCTCCTGCCTCCACTGGGAGACTATTCCACGCATATACCACTTTTTCCATATATTACTCCTGAGTCTATCCCCTTTCACCCTCATCGTATGTCCCCTCGTAGGAGAGCTTGCTTTCAATCGAAAGAGGCTTTCCTCTTGTGCATTTATGCTACTGAGGTATTTAAATGTCTCTATCATATCTCCTCTATCCCGCCTTTCCTTTAACATCCCCATATTGTCCCCATATTTTAGATGTGAATCTAAACAATATGACTAAATAATAGATATTTTGATTTCAAGCATTTTGATTAAATAAAAAAGGAGCTGCTACAGCCACTAGCGATTCTCAGTGAGGCTCCAGGATGAAGAAATCTGCTTAGAAATGACTCAGAACATTTGCTACTTAAATCCAGAAAATGGGTATTTTTATTAAATGAAACTTTAAAAATATATTAGGACAAGGGCTTCCGGTGGCATGGTGGACTAGGGAAGACATGTGCTCTCTAGCTCTGGAGACCCTATCCCTTCCCGGGCATAAATACCTACCTAATATATAATTATTTTTGAGGAACGGTGGAAGATAACTTGAGGAAGATAACGAAGAGGCAAAGCGCCTTGAATATACGAGCCTACGAGTTTGCGGCTAATGACAACGAAAGCCACGAGGCGTGAAAAGACGCGAGTGGCGGAGGGTAAAATGGCAGGCAATGGAGTAGAGAGCCCGAGTGTCGGCGTGACGGGAGTAATGGTGGCTGAAGTGTCCTGTGCGGTGGTGCAAGCCTTGGACTGGCCACTCAAATGTCGGAGGTAGCACAAGCTGTATCTGACTTTACAGGACGGGTCGAGCAGGCGGAACAACGTATACACTCCTTGGAAGACGTGCAGGCCCGGGTTTCAACAAGGCTCCAGAACATGGAGGAAACTATTAAACAACAAGCGGAGAAGTTGGAAGACTTAGGGGTATGTTTACTAAACCGGGCTAACGGTTAACCCGGGCTATCTACAACTAGGTCCCATTGAATAATATGGGACCTAGTGACAGATAGCCCGGGTTAACCGTTAACCCAGTTTAGTAAACATACCCCTTAGAGAATTGTGGAAGGAGGAAGAATTTTCAGTTCATCGGAATTGATGAATCGGTGACGGATCGAGAATTGAAAAATTTTCTGGAGACATGGATCCCAGCTAATTTGAAGCTGGAGGAAGGGGCAGGCAAAATAACATTGGAGAGAATCCATAGAATCAGCCAACGCAGAATGGCGGACAAAAAATCCCGAGTAGTGATAGCCAGGCTCCTGAATGCTTATCAGAAAAAATGCATTTTGAGAGCGGAACGCAAGCAGCGTAGGGGAGATGGAGATGGAAATGCAACAAAAATTCTCATTTTCCAAGACTATTCGGCAGGAGTGTCCATGAGACGAAGGGCCTATAAAGATGTTGGCAGCATTTTGATAGAACATGGAACAAGGTTCACATTGGCATACCCGGCGAAGTTGAGAGTGGAATATGAAAGGATACAGCATGTCTTTTCCACCCTAGCGGAGGCTATGATATTTTGCAAGAAATGCTGGTAAGGGGGGCCCACAGGAGTGGAACCAATGTGGTGACAAATATAGAAGTGGAATCTAGTATTGGCGATTGTGCATGTGCTGAACATCTGCGATAAAGGAACCCATTGTTAAGGAAAATTGGACAAGGCCCGGGAGATGGCGTATTGAAGGCCATGAGAAGCTATTGGAGTTGTTGGACTATGGAAAGGGTCATAATGGAGATCACAATGGAGAACTGATAAATGATGGCGTCTACATGGGAATTTAGTAGTTGTAAGGATAATGTGACTAATTGAGTGTGACACGGTGTGTGTTTAATCTTGATGCTTGTTCAAACATGTTTTTAGTTGATGGAATGTTTGGGTGAAGGGTAATAAAGGGGATGTATGTTAAATTTTGCTAAGCTTATGCAACGGTAAGGGGAATATAGCGGGGTGGGAAGGTAATGTTCTGAGTTTTTTTTTCTGTGCCTTTCCCCCTCTGTCTTACTATATCTCCCATATCTATCTGGTTTTTGCAATATTATGTATTAGATCATCTTATGGGTTAAAAACATTTTGATTTTGCATTTTGGAAAATCTGAATTTGTAAGCTGAGGATTAAGGTGGGACATAAGATAATTAAGGGTATGTGCTTGGGCAGGGAGGATAGGATTGGCAGGTGTGATAGGGAGGGGGGAAAGGGATATTTGACTGGGGTAGAGAGGCTAAATGACAGTGTTGAATAAGGGAAGGGAGGTGCTCTACATGACACGGAAGCAATGGAGAGGCCCGAAGGGTGGGGTAAGAGTAATAGGCAGGAAGGGGGAGGAAGGAAGAGGGGGGGGGGAAGGGGAGGGGGGGGTCAGGGATGGTTGGGTAAATGGATTATAAGGGTGGGGAGGGGGGAAGGGAGTATAGGAATAAGAAGAAAAGACAGGAAAAGGAGTTTTGGTTTTATGAGCTGGAGAATCTGGATTTAATGATGGAGTGGGCTCATAGCCAAAGATATGCATGGATGAAGGTGCGGGCCCTAGGCTGGCGGGGTTCACACCAAAATGTGGATGCAATTTTTCATATTATGAAGCAGAGGAGGTGGATTGATAATGGGTAAACATACGAAGATAGCGTCGTGGAATGTTTGTGGACTAGGCTCCCCTATAAAGAGATGTAAGGTGTTGCAACAGTTAAAACGAAAGCGGATAGAAGTTGCAATGTTACAAGAAACACAACAAACGTCAGTAGAGCATGATAAACTATGCAGAGGATGGTTTAGCAAAATTTATGGGGCACCGGCAGTTGGGAAAAAAAGAGGGGTGGCTATATTGGTAGCTAAACAGACTGGATGGTTGGAGGAGAGGGTGGAAATACACTCAGAGGGTCGGTATGTCTTTGCATGGGGGGCCTTAAATGGAATACAGGTGGTACTGGGTTTGGTTTATGCGCCTAATGTATACGAGGCCCATTTCTATCAACAAGTATCAAGGTTGGTGTTGAATATAGAGGACTACTACTTGATCCTAGGAGGAGACTTTAACTCAGTGTTGGATGAGAGCATGGATAGGTCGGGAGCAGTAGGCATTAGGGATCGGAGGAATGCACGTCAGATTTTGGGAATCTGTGAAGGGAACGGTCTGTTGGACGCGTGGAGGGTCTTACATCCCAGGGACATAGAATACACTCATATGTCAAGGGTCCATGGAACTTGGTCCAGAATTGATTATTTTCTTATTTCAGGTGACCTGTTTAGTTGGGTCTCTAAGGTGGAAATTGTTCCCTCAATTATTTCAGACCATGCGATAGTGACGATGGAGGTACGGCAGAGAGATCAGGGTAGACGAAAGATATGGAGATTCCCGTTAGAGTTAGTTGGAGACTTGGCATTTGAGAAACAAATACGAAGGCAGTGGGAGGAGTATGCTGTAAATAATGTCCAGCATGAGGACAATTCGGTCCTTTTTTGGGAGGCTGGAAAGGCCGTGATACGAGGAGAAATTATAAGTTACCATAGTCAAAAATGTAAAAGGATGAACAGGAGAATTATGCAGTTAAGAGAAAGAATTGACAAAAGCAAGGCGGAGGCATGCCTTGGAAAGAAGTGTGGTAAACAGGGTTAAACTGCAGGAGTTGCAAAATGAGCTGGAGGCGCTGATACATCAAAGAGCTAAAAAATCGCTGATGTATTATAGGTACCAGCTATATCAACATGGGAATCGGGCTGGCAGGTTATTGTCCTCTTTGGTGAGACCCGATGGGGGACCTCGACATGTAGGGATAATTAGGCATAGGGATGGTACATTACGGTCGGAGGAGGTGGAAATTGAACAGGTAATTCTGTGACTACTTCCAACAGCTCTATGGAGTGGAAGGGGAAGAAGCAGGGGGGGAGGGACTTTCTACAGGGTGTACATTACTGATGGTAGCCGCGGAACATCTGCAGGTTCTAAACGAACCCATATCTCTGCAAGAGGTACAAAATGGGATTAAAAATTTAAAAGGGCGGGCCCCTGGAATGGATGGACTGCGGGGGGAATTTTATAAAATAATGAGGGATAAAATGGTGATTCCTTTAGTGAAGTATTTTGGAGGTTTGATATCTAAAGGACAGTTTCTGTATGAAGCGAACAAAGCGTTAGTCACGGTTTTACCTAAGCCAGGTAGAGATCCACTCCTCCCAAGTTCCTATAGACCAATTTCCCTCTTGAACGAAGATATTAAGATCTTGGCGAAGATAATGGCGGATCGGCTGGCTGAGTTTTTACCGGCCTTGATACATAGTGACCAGGTAGGATTTGTAAGAGGGAGACATGCGGTTCATAGTCTACATTGAATTTTGGCTTCTATGTGTGCTAGCCGGATGGAAAATAGGTCATCCATGTTAATAAGTTTTGACGCTGAGAAGGCGTTCGATCGAGTGGACTGGGTGTTCATGTACCAAGTGCTGGATGTAATGGGGTTCAAAGGATTTTTTGTGGATGTGGTACGGTTGTTATATGCGGACCCCAGAGGAGCTATTATGGTGAATGGTAATATGTCCTCAGAGTTTAAGATTCAAAAAGGTACTCGACAGAGATGCCCCCTATCCCCATTATTATTTGTGTTGACGTTGGAACCTTTATTATGTAAGATTAGATTTTCAACAGAATTTCTGGGTATTCCAGTGGGGAGGAATGAATTCTGAGTGGCCGCCTTTGCTGATGATTTTCTAATCTATATAGAGGATCCATGAGAGGGGCTACCATCCCTGTTGAAGCTTTTCCAGGAATATGGTAAGCCATTGGGTTTAAGATTAAACCTAGATAAGTCTGAGGCGCTCCTGCTGGACCCACAATTAGCTCATTTGTGGCAGGGCGTCTTCCCATTAAAGTGGGCTGGGGAAAAGTTCAAATATTTGGGGATATACTTACCAGCTAATCTGATGGAACTTTATCAAATTAATGTAACAAAATTAATAAATGATTTGTCGGACAAAGTGCAGAAATGGAGAGACCTACCATTGTCTCTTGGAGGTCGGATTGCTCTATTTAAAATGACTCTGTTCCCAAAGTGGCTATATATGCTTCAGATGCTCCCATTAATGCTAAAGCGCAAAGACATTGTCAAGGTGGAGAAGCTGATAAACCATTTGCTTTGGAGAGGCCGGCAACCTAGGGTTCGCCTGGCTGTCCTGGGGAGGCCCTGGCCTCGTGGGGGAATGGGTCTTCCGGACATTCAAAATTATAATATAGCATGTCTTCTAAGACATATCCGAGATTGGATCTGGGAGATGAGGAACCATACCCCGACAGATATGATTGGGGCCTTGGTTAAACCTTTGCACCTACGGTATATATTGCACATGAGGTCGGTGAAAGGAATAGACTGGGTGACCAGGGAAGTGTTATTGGTCCTGGTGAGGAGAGCATGGAGGTACCTATGTGATAAGATAGGTGTCTTAGTCTTGTGCTCGCCCTGCCTCCCAGTGCGGGGAAATAAAGATTTTTTGCCAGAAATGATGGGATCAGATGGGTAAAACTAACTTAGAACATTTGATAACGGGAGAGGGGACATTAGAGTCCTTTACTAAATTGAGTGAGCAATATCCTTTGGTAGGGGTGGATGTGTTCCCCTATGCCCAGATCCGGAGCTATATTAGTAGCTTACCAGTGAATTCTTTATGAGTGGAAGTTTGTTCACAACTGGAAGAATTGATGATGGGAGGGGAGCAGGTGGTAAGAGTGTCCCAACTACATAAAGCATTGTGTGAACTTGAGCCACAGGGGCTGAGAATGAACTAGCGGGTGTCTGGATGAGAGATCTTGGGGAACAAATAGATGGAGAAGGGGTAATGCAGGGCATAGCTAATATCTCAAAGTTAAGTGGGGCAGTGGACCATAGAGATATGCAATATAAGTTGATTGGACGGCTTTACTATGCTCCAAATAGGGCATGGCAGGCTGGAATAGCAAGCTCCAACTGTTGTCCGAGATGTGAGACTCAGGAAGCTACATTGGGACACATGTTTTGGCACTGCCCAAAAATTTTGACATTCTGGGGGAAAGTACAAGGTTATCTAGAGAGGTGTATGGGGGCACAGCTGGCATTAACATCGATGAATATGGTGCTGGATATTTGGAGTGAGGAATTAAAGGCGAATATGGGACATGTAGAATGGGAGTGGATGCGTTTGGTGCTGGTGACTGCTCGAAAGACCATACTGCATAAATGGATGGAGATGAAGGGGCCAACATATGGACAATGGAGGATTGGGTTACACAATGTGCTATTGATGGAAAGATATAGGGCAAGGGGTCACGAGAAGAGATGGGAAAATTTATTGAGAGGCTGGGGCCCGCATCTCCAGTTTCTGCCGGCTCAGGTACGGAGTAGGATATTAAGTGGGGATACCTAGAAGAAAGGTAATTATGAAAATAGGTAACACATCTGGTAAATGGTTTGGGCTTGGAGGGTGGGGTGGGTGGGATAGGGGGAATAGTGTACGAGAAATTTGCTTCGGACTGGATTGGACAGGGCATTTGATGGTGGGCTGGAGAGAAGAGATCACCCCTAGTCCAGTGGTTAATTGACAAAAAAAAAAAAAAAAAGGGGAAAAAAAGGGGGAAATGAGGGGGGGGGATAAGGAAGGGGGGGGTTCTTTCTTTGGGGGGGATGACAAATAAAAATACTCAGCATATTAAGTAATTTAGTCAGGACTTAGAAAAATGCTTTGGCTGTTGTTATCAAAATTATTATTATTACTACTATTATGGCATGTCATAGAAAATGTTAAAATGATTCTGAGTGTAAATTAATGAAGGGTGCCATGGATAAGGGGACAAAAACTGTATAGGCTGCTGTTAATACCTAAGGGTGAAATATGTAATAGGACTAATATTGGTGTGTTGAATAAACAACTTTAACCCTGGGAGTACCAATGGGGTCAAAAGTGACCCCATTGCAAGTTTCACAACGCGTATCTCGGAAACTAGTTGTTCAAGAATGCAATCTTTTTATGACTTTTCACATGTCAATATTCTCTTTATATTGCGCCATGAGAGGAATCATTTTCATCCGCTAGGTGACGCTAGTGATGAATTGCAGCACAGAGTACCAGTGGGGTCATTTTTGACCCCAGTTACTTACGTCCGGTTTGGATCGTGATACAATTTGCAGTTTTGTGAATTTTTTGATCTGACAAAGGTATTTATCATTAATTATGTATCATTTATTTTTTGTACTCTTATTTTATGAAAATTACACATTTTCTGTAATTGATATCATACGTTCTCTCATTATTTCCGATGAAATCTAAAGGCTTTCAGCTCGTTCATCACGATTATTGTAAACCTATAGTAAAACTGCTTTGCGTTTTATTCAACTTTATCTTTGTTTATTTATTTTAGGTTATTGTTTATGATGTCAAAACGAAAGTATTCAGCTGCCCAAGTAAGAGAAATATTGCAACGAGATGCTGACAGTGTCGGCTCTGAGTCGTCTGATGATGCAGCATATTCAGCAAGCGAAGAAGCATATCAGCCAAGTTCGGGCGATAAATCTGATGATGACAGTCATGATTCAGATGGCGACAGCAGTTGGTTGCCAAGTGAATGTGAGACTGATGTTGAGCCGGTAACATCGCCTACAGCAAAGAGTCAAGTTACAGGTCGAGGCAAAGGTCGAGGCTGTGCTGGACGGGGAAGAAGGCAGGAGTCCTCGGTGTCAGTATCATCTGTGAGGAAAGCACAGTTACTTACCTGTAACAGGTGATCTCTGGGAACAGCAGGAATAAGTCTTCACATATGGGTACGTTGGTACCGACGGAGTCTGCGCGGGAACGCTCCCCAGCGTCCAATCAGAACGCTTTTGGAAGCATCCCAACACGCCTGCGTGCTGCCTTCCCGCCTTTCCCAACTGCCTCTCCTCAGTTAAGTTTTAAAGCTGAGGCAAAGAGAGAGAGAGAGCAAGGAAGGAAAAGATAGAGATAGAGAAAATGCAACTCCTAGGGGAGGTGGGTGGGTTGTGAAGACTTATTCCTGCTGTTCCCAGAGATCACCTGTTACAGGTAAGTAACTGTGCTATCTCCAGGAACAAGCAGGAATGAGTCTTCGCATATGAGGACTCCCAAGCTGAGATGCCCAGAGGGAGTCCTAGCATGTTGCGAATCTAGAAAGAGCCATGCTACTCCTCAGAACCTCAGGCATCCTGGGGATGAAGGGTAGGAGTTGAATTACAGAAAAGGTGCTGTGGAACAGCTGGACTAGAACATGACTTCTATAGAGAAAGACCCTGTATAGAGGGCATTTAGTAGTAAAATATTGAGTGCAATATTCTAATATGGGCCTCCCTTGGTGACATTATAAAAAGTCTATTGAGGTTCATATGGATCTGTTAGAAGAGCCAGTAGAAGATCCTCAAGGAGTACCTCACTGAGAAGTAGAGGTAATAACTGTAGAAAAAACAAGTGGAGGCCAGAACCCCTCAGGGTGAGAAATAGCCCCAGGGGAAACTGGGGAAGTATAAAGGTGTAGGGCTTCAGCGGAAAACGCAGAAGGTACTATTAGACAAAGCTTAAGCTCTTTTGACCCAAGAACAGTACAATCCTAGGACCAAAAGGAAAATGAGTCTGACCCCTCTGGACTGGCACTGGAATTAGTCCATGTAGGAGAGAAAGGGTATGGAGACCCCTGTATCTGATAAGAAAGTAAGGACAGACTTAGGAAGCGTTAAGCTTTAGATTAACTCAAGTTCCGCAATGTCTTTCCTAAATGGGGCCAATTAGGAAAGAAAAAAGGTACATGGAGAGCTTCAGAGGTACCTAACCCTGAAAGGTTATGGTAAGAAAAAAGTTTGCTAATTACCACAGGGAGTGGTTGTATGTGTAGAACCCTAAGCATGCTGGCACAGCATGGATTGGATATCTGAACCTAAACAGACAGATAGATAAGTATGTGGATACATATCTACCTAAAAGATATATGTCAACAGATATATATATATATATATATATATATATATATATATGTGTATATGTAGATATATATATATTCCTAAATATATACGCATATAGGGTATACATGCATATATATAGAGAGAGATATACATGGGTAGAAGATAAACAGATTTTATATATAGATATAGATATATAGATATAGATAGATATATATAGATATAGATATATATAAATATGTAGGAATATAGACACATGTCTCCAGGAATGTGGATGGAGAGATGCCTATATAACTAGATCCCCCTAGGAATATGGGGAGAGAGAAAGATTCATCTAATAGCAAGAAGGGTGATACCTGCTTGAATAGATGGATAGAGAATCTTCTTTTCCTGGTTATGACTGACAGAGTCAGAGGAATCGTCTCCCTGACAAGAAGGAGTCTAGATTCCTTTCAGAATTCGAGCTCTTGAATAACCAGGATGGCCTACGTGAAAAATGCAGAGGATAACTTCAGTCTGCAGGCAGCAAGTCCAGATCTCTCCAGAACTGGAGTATGGTGAATGGATAGAGGGCGCCAGTGGAATAAGATACCATAGTGACCCGCCTATAAGGGCAAGATGGATATCAGGCGTCCTTGAGCTGCCACTGAAAGAAAACTATCTCTGGCGAGAAGTCCAAAGGAGATATGGGCCAAGCCAGGGAATTGGCCATTCTTTAGGTTTTCACGTGATGAAAGGCCTGTGTCTTATGTCTCAAAAGAGATTTTAGATGAGATGGTAAGGGTAGGGAACACCTACCAGTCCTGAGAACATGACTGGGGGAACCCCTCCTAACCATCTGGGGTTATCTGCTAGGCAAGATATTAATGCTCTCTAGCAAGGGCCCATAGTGCAAAGCTACTCTGTAGAGTTGCAGAGAGCATGCTGCAGGTTGGTTAGAAGAAAAAACTGGCTGTTTAAAGCCAGTGGGTAACAAACTATTCTGCCAAGGACAAGGGGGCGAAGAATAGAAGTTAACCAACCAGTCTGTGATAATAGGGTTTCCAAACAAGGTTGATAACCTGTTTGGGGTTTAGCACTGAGGCTAGAAGGATTGCTAGTGGAGGAGAAACCCTGGTTGTGTGGTGAACAGAACCAGTGGCTTAACCACTAGGAATTGCTGCATCTGCAGCAACTACCATGGCAGCGGAAAAAAAATTATTTCCCCCCTTTTTTTTTTTTTTTTTAGATTGGGAAAAAGAAACAACAGACATAATAGGAGTGGGAAGACTTCCCATTGTCTGATGAGCTGCCCTAAGGTAATACCAGGGGGAGACAACTCTGGAAGGGAGAATCCCATGTGGAATAGGTAGAGGACCATAGGGGCTTACCAGTGTAATAGAGCCACTCTTACAAACCGAATGTTGTAGTAAGAGGGAGGTAAGACAGAGTTGAAGGAGACTGACTATGCAGTAAGTCTTTGAAAGGTAAGATGATGCATGCTAGTACAGGGAAAAACTGTCTTATTGATAGTTGTCATTTCTCTTTTTCACAAGAGGAAGAGAAACCTGTTAACTATGGGCATGATCATCATAAAGACTCTTAGAGTAAAAGAAAAGATGTCTCATGAAGAGAGATCCAGGAAAAGTTAGGAAGAAATTAGTGCAGATGCTTCAAGTGAAAAGAAGCAGACTGCAACTCTAACCACCAACCAGGAGAGGTAATGATGATCTATCTGAAACCCTGCGACTGCTGGGTTTGCTGAACCTATTGAGGTTGTGGTTTCTTTAGACCAGGGCGATGTTTCCCCTGTTTGGGAACACCTGTATGATGGGCAGAAGATGGATAAAACTTTTTCCCCCTAGAGGAAGAAAGTTTGGTAGGACATTTCCTACCAACTGGGAAAGAGGAAGGCGTAGAACAGCCTCTGGAAACAGGAATGTCAGTGGTTAACTGAGCAACTTGGAGTAAAAACTCCTTGTTAAAGAGATTTTCTCCAGTGCAAGGAGTATTTCCCAGTCTTTCTTGTGCCCATTTGTCAAAGTCTGAAACTTGGAGCCAGGCTTTACGTTGTGCCCCTATAGCTATAGCAGAAGTTCTGCTAACAGACTCAAAGGAGTCTAGGGAAGCACGAGTAAGGAACCTAGAGATATTTTGAGCATGACTAACTAGTAAGGAATAGTCTGCTCTTTTGGGCTCTTGAAGAAATGGAGTCAAAAACAGTAATTTCTTTGTGACCTCTTCAAGAGATAATCCCATATAGAAAATATATGAGAGAATTCTTGCTGAAAGCATGGATGCCTGGAAGGTTTGGCATCCAAAGGCATCTAAAGTCTTAGACTCACGACCTGGCGGATAAGAAGAGTGATTTTTAGTACTCTTAATACGCCTCATTGCTGATTCTACAACAATGGAATGATGAGGAAGTTGAGTCCTTTGAAAACCTGGAGAGGGGGGCACCTGATATAGAAGATCAGTTGCCCTAGAAGGTGGGGGTACCGTTAAAGGAGCTTCCCACATTCGTAAGAGGAGATCCTGCAAGGACTGATGCAAAGGAAGCATGATGTTCTCCTTTGCACTCCCAGGAATATACAGGGATTCTGTATTCCCTTGTGTAGGATCCTGTCCAGGTATAGAAATGGCAAGTGATTTTGCCATATCCAGCAGAAAAGCTTGAAAAGAAAAAACTCCAGAGGGAAATCCTCTTGGAAGAGGAGGACAGGCTAGATCTATTGAAGAACTAGCATTGGCACCCAGGGATCTATCCAATTTTAGAGGAGTAGAAGAACCTAAAGGGTGGTGTATGGGATCCTTAGAGGATGGTTGCCGGTACCGTAGGAGGTCGGGGCCAGCCACAGTCGGTAGCGCATCGTCCATGCCAGGGATCGATTCCAGACTCGGTACCGAGGGAAGCGAGCCTGATGAAAGAAGCATGGAAGGTACCGACAGCGATGGTAAAATGGATACCGGTACTGACTCTGGTACCGTATCCAATACCAGTGGAAGAAGGCCAGCCGGTGACGGCTCTAATGGTATCGAAAGAACCGAGAGTGCCGAACATGGATCATCGGAACCGTGCCTTCGGTACCGTCCGGTGTCGGTACCAAGGCGAGTCGGTACCCAGTCCTCCAGACTGGAGATCGATTCCAGACTCGGCATCGAAGGAAGCTAGTCTATCGATGCACATCTGGAGGGTACCGACGTCGGTACCAGTACCGGTACCGGGATCGATACCGATACTGGAAGATCGGTCTGCAGTGTATCCAACGGCCCCGTAGGTACCGAGGACGCCAGACTACGATCCTTGGTGAGGAATGTTTCATCCAACACCATTGCCAATGCCGAAGTATCGGTACCGCTCGAAGCGGATGCCACCACCGAGCATGGCTCAGGTATGTTCGGAGAGGGGTGAACCTCAGGAACAACCTGAAACCCCACACAGGATTTGGAGGCCAAAGATACCCAAGTCTTCACATTATCACATTTACTCTTTACACTAATAATTCTAGTGAACTACAATACATTTTTCATTGCTCAGATAAGATTTTTGAAATTTGTAAATATTTAAATCTGTATATATGTTTAAACTATTTATATACCTAATCAGCATTTACTCAGCATTGTAACCCTCAAATTACCATTTTTATTATACAGAATTTAATGTTCACTGTAATTTCAATTGTTTGAATAAGTTTCAATGTAATGTTCAAGTTTTGTTCTATGTAAACCGCTTTGATTTTTCTGAAAGGCGGTATATAAAACCGTTCAATAAATAAATAAATAAATAGACTCTCACCAGGGTTTTGAAGCCAGTGTGTTCTCGAGGGCAAGGCCAGAGGCATCTCTATGCTGTGCATGAGATCTACCACTCGAGGACTGGCTAGTCTTAACAGACTGTTTTTGGGTTACCTGATCCTGTGAAGAAGAAGGGGTGGTCGGTGCCCTGAAGTTGAATGGGGACCGCGTATCGAGGGGAACTCGATGCTGAAGACTTCTTCCCACTATACTGTTACAGGAGGGACACTCCAGAGGAAAATGGTCAGGACTCAAGCAGGGTAGACACCAATTATGAGTGTCTAAAATAAATTTTGTACCGCCACAGTTTGAACATTTCTTAGGAATAGTGGCTGGCGGTTCCATGAGGGAAAAAGGGGTAGGCCTAGCAGGCTGGGAAAAAACCCGTCAGGCACTAAGAGGGAAAAATATTCCCTAACAGGAATAAGTTGAAGAAAAAAGAAAAGAAACACCGGTGGTACCGGTGGTGTCGGGGAAGGCAGCTGCGACCACAAGAAAACTAAAAAATAAAAGAAGAATTTTCTGCAGTGACAGAAGGACGTCCTGTCGGCTCCACGGAAAAACGAAAACTGAGGAGAGGCAGTTGGGAAAGGCGGGAAGGCAGCACGTAGGCGTGTTGGGATGCTTCCAAAAGCGTTCTGATTGGACGCTGGGGAGCGTTCCCATGCAGACTCCGTCGGTACCGACGTACCCATATGTGAAGACTCATTCCTGCTTGTTCCTGGAGATTCTTAGTTGTGGTCGTAGAGGAGCTAAGAGGTCATCAACTATAAGCACAAATGTTGCCATTGAAGCCTATGTATCTAAGGATGCCACATCATGGAACAGGAAACCTATAAAGCAAGCTGCTGGAAGATATGCCAGAGCTAATGTCATGCCCGTACAACAAGGTTCTACAAGGAATGCTGTACGAAATGTTGATGGCCCTCTCGCAGCATTCCACTTGTTCATGAGGAAGAACTTATTGAATGAAATCATGATGTGGACGAGCAAACAAGGAAGACACATTTATGACGACACCTGGAAAGATTTGACAGATGGAGAATTTCAACGTTTTCTTGGACTTCTGATCTTCTCAGGCATGTACAAGTCACAAAATGAATCCATAGTTCAGTTGTGGAACCTTGAAGATGGTCGTTCTGTTTTCGGCAAAAATATGGCCCGTAACCGTTTTCAGCAAATTTCTTGTGCTCTCAGATTTGATGATGCAACCAACAGACGTGAACAACGAGGCGTGGATAAGCTTGCTCCAATCAGACACGTTTTTGATACCTGGGAAGCAACTCTAAGTGACGCCTTTGTTCCTGGTGAAAATGTTACCGTGGATGAGCAACTGCTTACATTTCGTGGCCGTGTTCCGTTCAGACAATATATTCCCAGCCAACCTGGGAAATATGGCATAAAGCTATGGATGTTGTGTGACAGTGCAATGTCATATGTTCTGCATCTTCAAGTATATACAGGAAGGGAACTCAGACAAAACAGGGAACAGAATCAGGGTGAAAGGGTTGTGCTGCAACTCACTGAAGGATTGACGCGATCTGGCAGAAATGTTACTGTTGACAATTTCTTCTGCAGTTTATCCCTGTCACGGAAATTGCTAGAAAAACAAATGACACTTTTGGGGACAATTCGAAAGAACAGAAAAGAATTACCTGCAGAATTTGTAACAGCAAAGGGCCGAGAGGTATTCACTTCACTGTTTGCCTTTCGCGATGACGTCACTCTGGTTTCCTATTGCTCGAAGAAAGGAAAAGTGGTTGTTCTTCTGAGCAATTTACATGATCAAGAAGAAGTAGATAACACACGTCCAGACAAAAAAACCACACATGATCTTGGACTATAATTCTAGTAAAGGTGGAGTAGATACGGCAGATCAAATGTTGCGCACGTATACCACAAAACGAATGACAAGACGCTGGCCAGTGACAATCTTCTACAACATGTTGGACATCAGTGCTGTGAACGCCTTCATTGTTTGGATGTCACTAAATCCAGAATGGCAGTCCAAGTCAAAGCACAGATGTCGTCTATTCCTCTTGGAATTAGGAAAGCAGCTGCTTTAGAGTAATTGCAGCGAGACTTCTTCCAGCATAGAAGAAGCCACTGATGCTGTTTGCAATGTCGGGATCCCAAAGAAAAGGGCAAGGTGTCACTGCTGTTCCAGAGAAAAAGACAAGAAAAGCAACATAGTTTGCACCTCCTGCGAGCGCAATGTTTGCAAAGAACATTCAGAAATTGTCTGTGTCTCATGCAAATGACTGTAGTACTTTACTGTGTTCATCAAGTGCATGCAAAAACTGCTTTCATGGCAACTCTTTTTCATATAATTTTATGATAAAGTATTAAATTTCAAAACATTTAACCTTCATATAATAAATAATTAATTTGGAATAATATTTTGTCTGTTTAGTTTAAATTTTTCATGGTTAACAATTAAAATTAGTCGTGGGGTCATTTATGACCCCAACGGTATTCAGTGTCTGCAAAAAATCTCGGTAATTTCAGGATTAAACATAAAAATATATTAGGACAAGAAAGGGACCAGTCCAGCAGCAATCCCAGTCAGAGGCAAAGACTCTGGCACTGGTCTGGACTCAGTTGAACGTTGGAGAAGAGATTCTATCAAGCTGAAATCAGGTGATGTTTTTTTTTAGTTTTCTTTCTCGCTCTTGTCTCTCATCTCCTTACTAATTTAAATTACAAAACAGTTTTGGGATCAAATAAAATATAAACTTGCCATAGCTTAAATTTAGAGCAAAAGCATTTCCTTTTCTAGGGAAGAGGTTTGGTTAACTATTAGGTCATTTTTTGAACTGTTTTTCTGATTTTCAGTCAGGCATTTGGATTTATCACATTGTTGATTGGAATTTGTGTAATGCATGTCTGAACTTTATGGATTCATTCAGTGGTGCATGTTTACTAAGGGGTGCTATGCTAAGTGGCTTGTGTGAGGCCACTGGCCGCACTGTTACCGTGCAAACATAATAATTACTTCATGCTATTTCCCACATGCAGTGGGTTACAGAATGGGTGGGTTGTGGGTTAGGATAGAGAATGGATATGGAACGCACATTGCAGTTAGTGTGGGGGTACCTATCCTGCACCAATGCTCAATGCTGCAGTTTCTGCCTTTTCATATCAACTACTATAGTCCCTTTTTTCCTTTAGAGATCTTCTGTGTTCTGTTGGTTCCATGATTTTTTGAATTCAGATACTGTCCTGGTCTCTACTACCTCCACTGGGAGACTATTCCATGCATCTACCACTCTTTCTTTTTTTTTGTATTTAACTTTTTATTAGAGGTTTCATTAAATAGTACATACATCCTCTAAAATCAAACATTGTATACATTCCACAACGTCAAACACACATCCTAACTTTTATCCCCAGTTAACTTTTATCCTACTAGGCGTACTCCGCCCCCCCCTCCCCTCCCCCAGCAGAGTCCATCATAAGGTCACAGTCTAACAAACCACCATGCTAGAAACCCAACCCACCACCCCCGCCCTTCCCTCCCAACAAGCCCAACACCCCCCACAATCAGATCCCCTTGCCCCCCTACTGGACCAAGAACACCCCCCACTCTAATCCATATATCCCCCCTACCCCTCCCCCCCTTCTCCGACCTGCTGCCACACCTCCCCCCAAAGTACCTCAAATTTATCTACCCTGCCACGCCTTGCCGCAGTCAACTTTTCCATCAGGAAAATATGCCGCAACCGTTGCACAAAGCAATCCTCCGATGGCGCCTCCCTCTGCTTCCAGGCCGGTGCTACCGCACATCGTGCAGCACAGAGACACGCCATCACCACCCGCCCACCCTGTTGCTTCTCCGCCCCCACCACAATAGGAGAAATATACCAGGCGTCAACCCCACTTCCACCCCTACCACCCATAGTATCCACTGCTATACCCCTCTCCAAAATTCCAGTATTTTACTACAACCCCACCAAATATGCCAGAAGGTGCCCTCCTCCCCACAATCCCTCCAGCAGGCCGCCGACACCCCCGGAAACATCTTATGCAGCTGCACGGGCGTATAATACCAGCGAACCAGTATCTTAATACCATTCTCCCGGATACTGCTAGCTAGGGGCGCTTTCTTACCCTGGGCCCACACCACCCTCCAATCTTTCAACTCCATAGGCACTCCCAGATCCTCCTCCCAGTCCCTCATATATTTGAACCTCCCTCCCTCCGCTTCCCTTACCCCCCTATACAGCCCGGAAATCAAACCCCTACCCCCCCTGTTCCCTAACCAACAGACCTCCACCAACGACAGCCCCTCTTTCAACCCCCCCCCCCTTCTCTGCACCTGCCTCATATATTGACTGACTTGCATATACGCAAATCTATCAATCTCCTCTATACCATATAATTCCTGTAACTTCTCAAAACTCTGAAGGTCCTCCCCCTCCCATAATTGAAAAAAGCACTCCAACCCTTTGGCCGACCACCGGTCAAATCTCCCCCCTCCCACCCAGGACGAAAAAGTTTCCATCCCCTCCACGGAGTCACCAGCGACATCTCCAACCCCAGCTCCCTCCGCCTCCTAGCCCAGACCCCATCCCAAATCCCCGCCACAACTCTCATCCCCGGAGTACCAACCCCCAATTCCCTCCGAGTGCTCGGAGATGCCCACAGCCATGCATCCAAGCGCCTCCCCTTCACATAAGACCTTTCCAACTGCACCCCTAGCTTCTCCCCCGACCCCCTCCTCCAATCCAAACCATGACTCAACTGAGCCGCTCTATAGTAATCCAGGAAATTCGGAACCCCCAACCCCCCCTCCCCTACCTTGGCATACATAACTGCCCTGGCTATCCTCGGCGGCTTCTGCTTCCAAATGTACTGGAAGATCTTCCTTTGCAAGCCCCTCAATACTGCCCCAGGAACCTTAACCAATAACGCTTGAAACAAATATAACAACTTCGGGAGCACCACCATTTTAACCACCGCCACCCTCCCTAACCAGGAGGTCTCATATCCCATCCACCCCTCTAAATCCCTCCCAATCCCCTTCAGGACTTTCAGGTAATTGGCTTCATAGGCATCCTCATACCGTGCCATTATCTGTACCCCCAAATAGCCTAGTGATTTATCTACCCATCTCACCGGGTAGGCCCGTTTTAACTGCTCCACCCCCTCCGGAGCAAGCAAGATATTTAACACCTCGGTCTTGTCTATATTCATACGAAAGCCCGATACCCTCCCATAGCTTTCTAATTCCCTCATAACCTCGGGCAACACCGCTTGCGGCTCACAAATATATAACAAAATGTCATCAGCATACAATGAGATCTTATGTTGCACCCCCCCCCCCCCCTTACCAACCCCACTATCTTTTCATTGGCCTGTATCCGCTGCGCAAACGGCTCGACTACCATTGCAAAAAGCAACGGCAACATGGGGCACCCCTGCCGCGTCCCCCGTCCCAGATCAAAGGCCCTCGAGTAACCCCCATTAACTTTCACTCTTGCCCTCGGGCCCGTATATTTATTTATTTATTTATTTTATTTATTTAACTGCATTTATATACAGCTTTTCACCGGGTCAAAGCGGTGTAACATAAAAGGGGGGGGGGACAGAAATCAGTGTGGGGGGGGCCTTCACCAGGGGGCCAACATTGATGATTCAAACAGGTGGAGAAGTCTTAGGGAATAGACATGGGTCTCTTAGAGGGTAGATTGGGATTTCAGTTGCGGGGTTGTGAGATGTCAGTGGAGGTTGCTTGGATCTGGTCCAAGATATTCCAGGAAGAGGATGGTTTTTAGCTGTCTTCGGAACGTAGTTGGATCAGCGGTGTTTCTGATTTGGCTTGGTAGTGAGTTCCAGAGGGAGGGTGCATATAGTTCGAAGGCTCTGTTGCAGGTCCGTTGGTTATATAACCCCCCCCCCCCCACCCATTTCACAAAGTTTGGCCCACACCCCATCTTACCTAAGATCTTCATCAAAAAACTCCAGTGCACCCTATCAAACGCTTTTTCAGCGTCTATCGACATTAAGATACAGTCTTCCTTTCCCTGCCTAGCCTCCCAGACCACCCCCATCGCCCTCTTAATATTATCCCCCGCCTGCCTCCCCGAGATAAACCCCGTTTGGTCTACCCTTATCAACGCGGGGAGTAACGGAACTAGTCTATCGGCTAACACTTTCGCCATCAATTTAACATCAACATTTAATAAAGATATGGGCCTATACGAACTGCAACACCGAAGATCCTTCCCTTTCTTCGGCAAAACGGTAATCCCCGCCGTTAACATCTCCCTCGTCAACTCCCCACTGTCCTCGAGCATCCCATTAAACACCCTTCCCAAAAGATCCCCAAAATCCTCAAAGAAAACCTTATAGAAACCCCCAGAAAATCCATCAATCCCTTCACCGCTCTCCCCAGTTCTGCTACTGAAATAGCCGCTTCCAACCCCCCCCCCCCGAGCCTCCTCCGTCATCCGAGGCAGTTGAATCTCCTCCAAGTACCGCTTTATAGAATCTTCTTCAATCCCACTATCCTTCCTGTAAAGAGCCTGATAGTACTGCGCAAAGCTTTCCCGAATGCCAGCTTCTTCACAGCACAGATCCCCAGTCTCCTGTTTGATTTGACAAATTGTAGCATTCACCCTCCGTTGCTTCAACTTCCTAGCCAACAACCTACCCGCCTTATCTCCAAACTCATAAAACACCTGGTTCACCTGAAACGCAATACTGTCAACCTGCAACTTCCGTAACTCCCCTCTCAACCGCTCTACCTCCTTCCTGTCCTTTACCCTCCCAGCACCCTGAAATGCCCGCTCCACTTGCTGCAACTGCACCCGCAACCCCTCCTCCTTCACTCCCCTCTCTCTTTTAAACTTCGCCCCCACATTATAAACCTACCTCGAAGCACAGCCTTCAACCCCTCCCACACCACCACTGTCCGCACCTCCCCCGTATTGTTCCTCTCTAAATACTCCTTGATCACCCCTTTGATATCGGCCACCACTTCTGTTCTTTTCAGTAAACTCTCATTTAAGCGCCAAAATTTCACCCCCTCATCCCGCCTCCCGCTCACTACCAGCTCCACCGCACTATGATCCGTCCAAACCACCTGCTCAATCCCCACCTCCTTCGCCCTCCCCATCCACTCCGCCTCCAGCAACACCATGTCAATCCGACTCCAGCTACCATGAGGTGCTGAGTAAAAACTATATTCCCTCCTCCCAGGATTCTTCACCCTCCAGGCATCCAATAAATGAAAGCGCTTCATCATCTGTTTCAACCCCGCCCTATCTTTCCTCCCTCCATCTGCCCCCCTCGGGTGCCTATCTAACCCCGGTTGCAGCACAACATTAAAATCCCCCCCCCCCCCCCCACAATTAACCGCCCTTTCACATTCTGGTCCAGCACCTTACCCAGATCCTTCCAAAAGGCCCCTTGACTCCCGTTAGGCCCATATATGGAAACACAGGTAAATTCTTCCCTCCCCATAACTCCCCTCACACCCACGACCCTCCCCTCCCTATCCAGAAAGCTTCCCTGCACCTGAACCCCACAACCCGTCTTGAGCAGGATAGCCACCCCCCCTTTTTTGCTCCCTGCCTTATGGCAAGAGAAGAATTGTTCCTGAAATCTCCCATGCTGAAGTCGTCCAACATCCCCCCACCTCAGGTGCGTCTCTTGAAGCAACACCACCTCACAATCCCACCGCAATAGCTCCCTAAATAAACACCTCCACTTAAAGGGTGTATTCAACCCCTTAACATTCAAAGTCCCGACCTTCACCATAAGGTACATGCCCATCCGTACCGCCCCCAGGTCTTGGAGATACCCCGCCTCCCCCCAGCCCCTCCACCCCTCCCCCCACCCTCCCCCCACCCCCACTCCCCACCAGAACCCCTCCCCATCCAGCAACCCTTCCATGTGAGTCATATACTTATCCCATCTCCCACTCCGGTGCCCCCCACACATAAAAAACCAGAAGGCACTGCCCCCCCTACCAGCCCCCACCCCCACAAATCACAACAATATAACTTTACAACAAAAAATCATACATCTTCAATTCTCCCCCTTCCACCTCCCAACTCCCTGCACAACCCAGAGAGTACTGTCCGATCAAACCACTGAGCTCGCACCGAGCCCGCTTTTCCAGAGGACCTGCAGCCGCTCTCTATCACCCTTCCTCCTCCACATTCTGGCACGGGTTGCCGTTCGAGAGCCACTTCAGGCACTTTCCCTTCTCAGTCACTCTCTGCCACTTGGATCCGGACCGTTCTTTACTGTCCAAGTCTTTCCCAGGCCGGTCCCGGACTCCCTCCACTCGCTTCGGCACGTGCTCGCAGCCCAACTCCACAAGAGCAGTCCACGCCTCATCCGCAGTCTTCACCTTCCTCGACGCTCCACCGACCATCAGCAACATCCCGAAGGGAAACATCCACCTATAGTGCAAGTTCTTCTCCCGAAGAAAGGCCGTCACTTCCAGCATGCTTCTACGACGGTCCAGGGTGCCCCGGGAAAGATCGTTGTAAATCTCTATTTCACTGTTCTCCCAGGCAATCCGCCCGTACTTACGAGCAACTGCCAGCACCTTCTCCTTGAGGGGGAAGCAACTCATGCAGGCAATGATATCCCGACTTTGCGTCTCCCGCCGAGGGCCCAAGCTATGATGCGCTCTCTCCACTCCAGGCCCCTCCGGCCCTGCCTCTGTACCTCCATCCAGTTTCAAAATATGCTCACACAGTCTCTGAACCACTTGGCTACAATTCTTAAACTTCTCCAACTCCGGGACTCCCCTTATCCGTAAATTATTGCGCCTGGCCCGATCCTCTATTTCCTCAAGTTTCTCTTGCAGCTCCTCCTGCTGCTTCACCAACTTACTCTGGGCCTCCGATAATTGCTGGAGTTCCCCGGCCTGGCCCTCCACATGCTCCTCAACGTCCTCAATCCGCTGTCCCATACCGGCCATGTCCTGCCGCAGTGAAGTCAGAGTCTCTTTCAGATCTCCCGGTATAGCCAAAAGCTCCTCCTTTATCTCGCGCTGGAACTCCCATAACCAGTCTTTTAGATCAGCGCCATCGGACAACCATCCCCCTCTCTCTGTCTCCTCGTCCGCACTCTCCGGCCCTCCAGGCTCCTCCATTTCACCCGAGTCTCTCCGGTCCCGGCCCTCCGGCTTTGCGTATTGAAAACTCGCCAACTTTTTCCGGACAGACATCTCCGCTCCGGATGCCACTCTCCAGACCACTATTTCACCGGGAACACGCTGTATTTTAGCAAATTCGATGGGATTAGTACGGAGCTAGGCTAAACTGCAGCCATTTGCTCCCCGACGTCACCGGACGTCCCATCTACCGCTCTTTCTGTAAAGAAATATTTCCACATACATCTCCTTTCACCTTCATCCTATGCCCCCTTGTTGCAGAGTTTTCTTTTAATTGAAAGAGACTCATCCTGTGCTTTTATGCCATGGAGGTATTTAAATGTCTCTATCATATCTCCCCTCTCCCATCTTTCTTCCAAAGTATACGTATTGAGATCTTTAAGTCTGCCCCCATATGCCTTAAAATGAAGTCCACTGACCATTTTGGTAGCCACCCTCTGCACAGACTCCAACCTGTTTATATCCTTTTGAATATGTGGTCTACAGAATTGCACACAATTACTGTAGGTCTCATCAAAGACTTATTCAGAGGCATTATTCTCTCCTCCTTTCTGTTGGCCGTTCCTCTCCATATGCACCCAAGTAGCCTTC
This sequence comes from Ichthyophis bannanicus, assembly GCA_033557465.1. Classification (NCBI taxonomy): domain Eukaryota; kingdom Metazoa; phylum Chordata; class Amphibia; order Gymnophiona; family Ichthyophiidae; genus Ichthyophis; species Ichthyophis bannanicus. The sequence continues at coordinate 797,641,624 of CM066032.1, forward strand.
CGGCTTTCGCTACGGCCTTATCTACCCATTTAGCCACCTTATGATCATCAGGAACAGTGAGACCTGGCCCAGGTCCCACTCTTCTTTTGTGGACAGAAGCACTTCGCCCTCCCCCCCCCCCATACTGTAACACTCCCTTACATTTTTGTAGCCCAAATGCATGATCCTGCATTCTTAAGCATTAAATCTCAACTGCCAAATTCTCAACCATTCCTCAAGCTTTGCTAGAACCTTCCTGATGTTATCTACGGCTTCCCAAGTGTCTACTCTTATCTATTGCAGATTTTTGTATCATCCACAAACAGGCGAACCTTACCCGATAGCCCTTCTGTAATATCGAAACAAATCGGACCAAGGACAGATCCATCATCCCAGCAGCACACTACAAGGATATTGCAGCTTTGAGTATTGATACATGTTTTTTGGTACCACTATATATCTCAAAGATACATTTTTAATTTTAAACAATCAATTTATTTAGTGGTAATCTGTAAAAATTGTGTATGTTGTTTTTTTAAAGTATAGTCCATTCTGTCTATAATATGATCTAGTAAGAGGGGCCAGGGCCAGTAAAGCATAGTTACTCACCTGTAACAGATGATCTCCGGGAACAGCAGGAATTTAGTCCTCACATATGGGTATCGTCGGTACCGACGGAGCCTGCACGGGAACGCTCCCCAGCATCCAATTAGAAAGCTTTTGGGAGCATCCCACAGCGCCTGCTTGCTGCCTTCCCGCCTTTCCCAACTGCCTCTCTCCAGTTGAGTTTTAAAGCTGAGACAAAGAGAGAGAGAGGGAAAGGGAAAGAGATAGAGAGATACAACTCCTAGGGGAGGTGGGTGGGTTGTGAGGACTAAATTCCTGCTGTTCCCAGAGATCACCTGTTACAGGTGAGTAACTATGCTATCTCCAGGAACAAGCAGGAATGTAGTCATCACATATGGGGACTCCCTAGCTTTAGATGCCAGGGAGAGACCCCAGAAGTTGTGTGTCCCTGAACCAGGGCTCCACTTCCCCCCATGGATCTCTGGCATCCTACCAGGGATGGTGGGTAGGAGTTGATTAGGTATGGAAGAGGTGTTGGAGAACAGCCTGACCAAACAAGGCATCCTGGCGGGAGTCCTTGTCCAAGCAGTAATGGGCTGTGAAGGTATGAACCAAGGCCCAGGTGGCTGCTCGACAGATGTCGTCGATAGACATAGAGTGCAGATGAGCCATTGAAGCTGCCATGGCTCTCACATTGTGAGCTGTGACATGGCCCTCCAGAGGAAGATTCTTACTCTGATAGGCAAAGGAAATACACTGAGCAATCCAGTTAGTGTTCTCTTGGAGACTGGAAGTCCCAAATGAGAAGGATCAAAAGCAACAAAGAGTTGAGAGGACTTTCTATTTTGCTGTGTTCTTTGTAAGTAAAAAGCTGAAGCTCTTTACAGTCCAAAGTATGAAGGCTCCTTTCTGCATTTGATGCATGAGGCCTTGGAAAGAACACAGGTAGGTAGACCGTTTGGTTTAGATGAAAAGGCGAGACCACCTTTGGCATAAAGTGTGGATGAGTCCTAAGGACTACCTTGTCATGATGGAACCTTGTATAAGGAGGATCAGTCACTAACGCTTGCAACTCACTGATGCAATGTGCTGATGTGATTGCAATGAGAAAGATAACTTTCCAAGAAAGGAATTTCAAGGAGGTAGTAGCTAAGGGTTCGAAAGGTGGCTTCATGAGCTGACCAAGAAATAAATTTAAGTCCCATGCCACAGGAGGTGGCTTAATGGGAGGCTTAATTAGCAGAAGGCCTCTCATAAATCTTGCTATAAGAGGATGGGAGGAAATAGGTTGTCCACTTAGGGGCTTGAAGGAAGCTGCAATAGCACTCAAATGGACCCTCACTGAGTTAGTCTTAAGTCCTGCATTGGATAAATGAAGGAGATACTCCAGTAATGATTCCAGAGGGATGGCAATGGGGTTAAGACCCTTCTGCCCAAAATGGCACGTGCACCCAGAAAAAATGGAAAAGTAATAAGAATTTTTTTTTTTTTAAAGAAAAGAAAGAAAGAAAAACTGGCGGAACCGGTAAAGCGTTGAGGAAGACAGACGAGACCACAAAAAAGAAGGAAAATTTTCTGCGGTGACAAGAACACGACCTGCTGGCTCCGCGGAAAACGAGGAACTGGAGAGAGGCAGTTGGGAAAGGTGGGAAGGCAGCACGCAGGCGCTGTGGGATGCTCCCAAAAGCTTTCTAATTGGACGCTGGGGAGCGTTCCCGCGCAGGCTCCGTCAGTACCGACGATACCCATATGTGATGACTACATTCCTGCTTGTTCCTGGAGATTATTTATCTATCCACGTGGAATAATTGTAACTTGATATGGGCTGTGAGTGTGATAGTATATAATAATGTAGTGATTGTATGATTCATTTATTTTTCTAGATAACATGAGACTAGCTGTTTCTCTCTTGAGATTCCACATATAGGCATATGTGGAGATCTATTTTGAAAACGTTACTAATTCAGTAAGTTCTTCAATGGAACCTATATTTTGGATATGGATCCTGTGACATTTGCATACAGCACACAAATACCCTTGCATTTATACCTTCCACAGAACAGGGGTAATGTGTACATCAGCATTTGTGTGCTGGAAGCCTATTTTATAATGGCACATAGGCCCTGCTGTAATGTTCACTTCATAAAAGTGGTTTTAAATAAGTACCTGGAATGAAGGAGTAGCATGTTGGCTTACAGCATCGGAGAGTCTGACTTCTGGGTTAGAGTAGTAGGAGTAAACCCTGCACTAGAACTTTAGTGTCGGGCTCTACCACAGTTTCTGCACTGAACATATAGCATCCTCCAAAGGGTTCCTATTGCTAAACAGCCACAATGAATATTTCAGTGTGATTTCTGTGGGTTTTTGATTGCTGCCACATTTGTGTACTGTGTTCTTGTGAGACTCAGTAATTTTATAATTCCTTATTTAAAGGTAGTTTTACATATCTTATTTTATTTCACATTATTTTACTGTAGACTTATTCTGCGGAAGAAAGGCCTGACAATCTACGTCTGGTTGCACCCTGCTAAGAGAACGTAGGGGCATGGTCACCAGGAGTCAGCACTGACTCAACGGCATACACTACAATACAAATACTAAATTAACCCACAGTAAGGGGAAAACCAATTCACACTTCTGGGTTCACTTCTAGATTTAATAAAAGCTTTGTTGACACTTGAGGTCAGTGCTAGCATGTAGTTTGTAGCAGTCCAACTTGTTCTGTTCTCCGGACCAGTAGATGATGTATAGTTGATATAGAGCCTGGTGTAATATTTACACTACTGCCTTTTCATAGCTGGGATTATTGCTGTGAGACGTTTTAGAATAGCAGGGTTCCTACATAGGTGCTAAGCATCTGTGTGATATGCATAAGACTTAGTTGATTGGTTGATTTGTCCATTTCTTCCAAATAAAAGGGCATTTCACTGCCCTTTGTATATGACAGGCAGTTTCCTTTATTCCTGAGGTTTGAGATCGCTGTCTAAATGACTGTCAAATAATAATTAAAGGAGATTATTTTAAAAGCCCTGGTCATGACTGGACGTCTGAAAACTTCCATGAAGATGTCCAAATCATGGAGACATCACTGGAGACATTTTACATTGAAAAAAGTGAATTAGGACAACTCTATTCCGTTTACTATATTTGATTAATCTTTATTGGTTACAGATTGTTGGGGCTTACTCTTTACAAGAGAGAAAGCAAACAAGACACATAATGAGCGACAGAGACAGAGACAGATTTTGAAAATATCCCTCTGGTGCAGAGAAGGCAAGAAAAAGAAAACGTGAGTAAGAGTTCCTAGAAACACAGAAAGGAGCTTTGGAAAAATACATGAAAAAAGATCAAAATGTAGAAGAATGTGAAACAACAGATATCGTACAGCAGAGTGAATTGGAAGTGCTACCAGAATTGCTAACTGAGCAAACACACAGTGAGAAAAGTACACTGGAGATGACTGAGCCAAGCACAAGTTCTGCACTTGAGTAACACTTGAGAAGTGTAATCCACAAAAGCACTGCTCCAGTCAACGACTACGATGATCCAGGATGTTGGCCTCAATTTATTGATTCAAAATTACAAGACTTTCTTGTGGTATGCCTATGTGGTAAGAGGCCCCACTCAGATCAAGGATTATTCCTTTCCAAAGGACCAGTATGTATAACCGTAGTTTCAAGCCAGCATATTATGTTCATATAATGTCAAATGGTGAATCCATAAATCGCTGTTGGCTTGTATATTCTAAAAAACTCAACACCGTGTTTTGCTTCTTTTGTACATTATTCCATTCTGATGATTCTAACTCCACACAACTCACAAAGGGTGGATGTTCAGATTGAGTCCGTGTAGCTTCACTCTTGAAACAACATGAACGTGCTGTGACATATTTTGACTGCCTGTAACAGTGGACTGAACTGGAACAGAAACTAGCAAGTAATACAGCTATTGACAGTGTTAATCAATCTGCCATTAACACTGAAAGACAAAGATGGCAGAATGTTCTTGAGCATCTGTTTGCTATTACTTATCACGGCTTCTCAAAATAATGCTTTTCGTGGCCATAATGATACATTGTACACTCCAAACAATGGAAAATTTCTGAGTTTGGTAGAGCTATTGGCACGTTTTGATCCTGTGATGCAGGAACATATTAAAGACAAGACTGTCCATAACCATTATTTAGGCCACATAATTCAGAATGAAATTATAGATGTAATGTCTCAAAAAATTAAAGATGTTATAATTGAAGATGTGAAACAAGCTAAATACTTTTCAGTAATTTTGGACTGTACTCCTGATATAAGTCATCAAGAAGAGTTATAGGTTATTCTGAGAACTGTTAAGGCTGCAGCAACTGATCAGGATATTGAGATCAAAGAATACTTTGCTGACTTTACTGTAGTTGATGATACCACTGGAGAAGGATTGGCAGATGTTTTAATAAAAGAACTTGACTCACTAGGACTGAATTTGCTGGATTGTCATGGCCAGGGTTATGATAATGGGTCCAATATGAAAGGGCATAAACAAGGAGTCCAGGCTTGTATCCTGAAAACAAACCCAAGAGCATTCTTTTCACTATGTGGTAGTCATAGCTTGAACTTGGTGCTTGGAGATACTGCAACGTCATCTAACAGAGCAAAAACATTCTTTGTTGTGCTGCAGCGCATTTATACAATATTTAGTGCCTCTCCAAGCAGATGGAAAATTTTGAAGGACAATATTACGTCACTGACTGTCAAACCTCTATCAGAAACCCGGTGGGAGTGCAGAATTAATAGCGTAAAAGCAATTTGGTTTCAAGCATCTAATATCAAAGAAGCCTTGTTGGAGGTCGCAGATGAAACAAACGATTCTGTAGTTCAAAGTGAAGCCCAGTCGCTAGCTAACAACGAGCTTAGCTCTTTCGAGTTCTTGGTCAGTTTAGTTCTGTGGTATGATCTGTTAACTGAAGTGAATGTAGTTAGCAAAATTATGCAAGACTCAGAGATTCAGATTGATGTGGTTCTGAAACATATACAGCATTTATGTACATTTCTTAAGAAATATAGGGAAACTGGTAACATTTTAGCAATTATTAAAGCCAAAGAAATTACAGCAGAGATGGATGTGGAACCTATATTCAGACGGAAGCGTGTTATAAGGAGGAAGAGAGCTTTTTACTATGAGGCATGTGACCAACCTATTGAGGATGCAGAACAATCTTTCAAAACAGAGTATTTCATGGTAGTCATTGAGAATGCTCTAATTTCAATTGAGGAAAGATTTGAACTTTATATACAGCACAGTACAAATTTTGGTTTTCTCTACAACATTGGACAACTAAAGGAAAAAGCTGCAGATGAATTCCTGCAATGCTGCAAAAATGTACAGTCCCTTCTGAGTGATGCTGGAGCTCACACTTCTGATATAGATGGAGAAGATCTGTTTTTGGAACTACAGCGATTATCATTCTTTGTTCAGGTACACAGCTCTGCTCTAGAAGTCCTCGAATATCTTCATAAAAGCCGTCTGTTGGATGCATATCCTAACACATCCATTGTACTGAGGATTTTATTAACCATGCCAGTCACGGTGGCATCAGCAGAGTGCAGCTTTTCAAAGCTAAAACTGATCAAGACCTATCTGAGATCTACAATGAGTCAAGAGCGGCTTGTTGGCCTTGCGCGCATTTCACTTGAGAACACTGTTGCTCAGGCACTGGATTTTACTGATCTAATTGATACTTTTGCAGCAAAAAAGGCTAGGAAGGTTCAACTTTAAGCAAAATCATGAGGCTATAGATAAGGTAGGCTCTTTCAAAACAGAGTATTTCTTTATTCTTGGTAGTTATTGATAGTGCAGGCTGCATATAGTGGTTTGCCGTGTTTTCCAGTTGGAAGATTATTCCTTGTTGCATGTGAAGTGTATAATGGACTATAGCATTCAAGGACAGCACCTAAAGAAGAGTATTTACTATAACCTATGGAAGTTCAACATCTGATTGTTAGTCTTGAATGTTACCATTTTTATTAAACATGTTTGGGCTGTCATGGTTGGTTACATAAATATGTATCTGTTCAATAATGAAAAAAACAACTTCTATTCTATTATGTTCTTTAAAGAATTATGGTGCTATGGCTTCTTAACAAATAAGAAGCATTGTAAACAATAAAAGTGAAACTGATTGCTCTTGGATACTACCCTCTAGTTTTTCTTGCATTGTATAATGCTAAAGCTCTCTTATTGTTAAATATTACTTTTAAGAGGCACAAACCTCCTGTAGTCCTATTTTATTACACAAATCTAATATCGGTCCACTTTTTCATCTTGAAAGCTAAGCACTGTCTTTTTTTGATTAACAAAATTTTGAAAACCTTTATACCACTGATATGGTTGCTTGAAATAAGGTCGTTGATGCAAACAAGGGCAAATTTCAGTTGAGGTTGCCCAAGTCTGAGACCTTTGCAGCCAATATAAAAGTAAAGCTGTTTGAGAAAGAAAATTCCTAGTTAACTTATAAGATACTAATTACTTTCAAGTTTCAATACAGAGTTGGATTTCTTTATTTGACAAAGTCCTATTTTATTAGGCAAATAATTAATACATTTGAGAGAATAGACTGAATAGGATCATTAGTACAAGGTCCCATGGTTATGCAAATATTTAGGCAAATGAGGCCCTTTATGTAAATGAGGCCCTGCAATGAGTCTCCGCACATGGCCCTGCACTCTCCTTGGGCCACCCTTGCCTGTCATAATCCCAAAAGTAGCCGGATTTCATGCTTATTCCCAGGGATAAACAGTGGCTTTCCCCAGGTCTACCTTAATAACAGTTTGCGTACTTTCTTCCACAAATTTATCCAAAGCTTTTTAAATTAATTAATTAATTTTATTTAGCTGTATTTATATCCCGCTTTTCACCGGGTCAAAGCGGTCAATTGGAGGATACATTTAACATGAGGGGATATGACACACATACGCTAATACTTACAGGGAACATGGGCAGTGGAGGGTTAAGTGTCTTGCCTTTTAAACCTGATAAAGACATAATTAAAGAGATACCATCCATGTTTGTAAGACAGTAATGGTAGACATTTCTTTAGGTAGGGTGCAGTTGGAAGGATCTACATACGGAAGCTACATAGACACTCAGCTGCATCTGATCAAGAATGACTAAGCAGAAGCTGGCCAATGGCAAGTTGAAATGTGGGAGATCTGGTTTTAATTGCTAAATCTTAGGTTCTCTTCCTCAAGCTTGCCATGCGCGGATGCTGAAGAATTGGTGTTCACAGTCTTCCAGGAGAAGAGGAAGTTGCAGACACTGCACAAGGGTGATGCCTAGTGGCCTGACTCTGCTTTCACATGTACCAAGCTCCAAAGAGAGCTACAGTTCATGATTCTTGGCCAAGGACTCTCAATGTGATAGCTGGACTGGATAGAATAGGGATGGATAAAAAATGGGAAATAACCCAGGTAGTTGCAAATAAAGAACCATGATGGTATAGCTGAGTACAGACTGGTTCCAAGTCAGCTGGCAACCCAAGGAACAGATAGAAACTGCTGGTTCAGAATTTAAAAGAAGGACTCAGCACGTTGAATTAAGTCTCTTGAATCAGTCTGACTACCTATGCTGCCAATCCAGAGAGGAAAATGAATGTGAAAGAGGTGACTGAATTAAAAGCACAGGTAGAAAGGTGGGTTTTTTAGGTCAAATCATACACGGAAATTTGGTTAAGCTGAACAGTTATAGTTACCTTTCTGCTAACCTCTCCCTCCCAAAAGATATGTAAGTATAGTCAGGTATGGCCCTAGAGTTGGTCCAAATTTTTGTTGGAGTCCTAGGCGAACCTCAAGCTTTACACCCCCTCTGGCTGTCAAAATCTATTATTTAGCTTTGAATGGCCTGCTTTTGCTGCCCTCCAGAAGTTGCTGCCCTAGACGACCGCCTAGTATGCCTAGTGGTTGGCCCGGCACTGAGTATAGTTCATCAACTCCCTTATTTGTAGAGTCAGAACAGTAATGTCCATCGACTTATCTGCAATGAACACATTCATGAGATCAGAAGGAACAGCTCTCCTCAGTAGTGCTGCCTATAAAACCTGGAATGACAAGTCCATAGATGCAATGGGAGAAAATCCATGTCTAGCTAATTTTCTACCTACTGATGTGGAGGAACCATCTGATAAAACAGGGGGGGGGGGCAAACTTTGGTTCAAAAAGGCTACAAACCAACAGGTTTTTAGGATATCCTTAATGAATATACATGAGACACATATTCATGCCCAGTGGAATGCATATCCATCTCTTGCATATTCATTAGGGATATCTTGAAAACCCAGCTGGTTCGTGCCTCTCGATACTAGAGTTTGAGACTCGTGGATTAACCTTCTCAAAGAAGGGAGGAGGTGCACAATTTTTCTCTAGCTGGCATGGAAATAAAAACTCAAGTAAAGCGATATAAACTAGTGAAATCACTTCTCCCAAATGTGCAGGGTAATTTTATAAGGGTCGCTTAGATTTACGCATGTTTTCACGTGTGTATTTCAAGCCTATTTTATAAAGGAAGGCATTCCTGCACTTTATAAAACAGGGGCTTAAGTGTTTAAGTATACACATTATACTGGGTGTGAATGCTTAACATCTGCCCTAAGGCAGGTGTAAATGCTTGTGCTTAGATTTTTCAAAAACACATGTAAGTTACAGTATTTTATAACTTATGCACATAAATGTACAAGGCATACAGGCCCACAGTGAAAGCATGCACCATCAGTCTGACATGCATACTTCCAGAATAGTGACCAACTACATCATACATGTAAGTGGCTATTTACATGCAGAAACCACTAAAATACTGTACTTTCCATGAGTAAAAATGTGCGTTTACTTAGATGACCCTTATAAAATTACCCTCTAAAGGTGCAAGTTGAAATGGAATTCCTTAGCTGGAAAGATGAATGGAGTTATGAAGCAATGAGAGAAGCCTAGAAAAGGGGTAGTCAATGAGAGTAAATGCTATGGAACTATGTGCATATTGAGAAAAAGAAGCTGTACTAGGTGTGTCTGGTGTTGCCACGCACATTAGCATAGAGATTCTCCATGCAAGGTCTTTACATTTTTTAAATTAGTAGCATGCATGGTCTCAGAGTTTCACATAAGAACCAAGCTGGGCAGAAATCTTTTGCCCTTATTAACTGTTTGCAAAAAAAATGCAATTTTTTATTATCTCAAGTTCATAAAATGACAATAAGAAATAGGTACTAATTTCACTTCCATTTTGTAAGAATCGACCACATTCTGCTCATTTCTCCAAAATATCTTGTCAAGTTTGGACTGTGTAAAAGAAGTGGCATTAAATCCTGTGACAAAAGGAAAGTGATAAATTCTCTGGAGATTATTCGTAAAATGAAAATTGTATTTTTTGCACACACCTGCATGCGTAGATGGTGAAATGCCAAATGCATCTGTACGCCTGTGTCTACCAATAGACTAGGTCAGGGGTTCTCAACCCAGTTCTTGGGACACACTTAGCTAATCAAGTTTTCAAGATAACCACAATGAATATGCATGTGAAAGATTTGCATTCAATGGAGAGAGTGCATGTAAATTTCTCTCATGTATATTCACTGTGGTTATCCTGAAAACTGGGCTGACTAGGTGTGTCCCGAGGACTGGGCTGAGAACCCCTGTTCTAGGGACAAGGAAAAGCAACACAAAGAAGCATGGGCAGCCTATGCAAATTAAGAATCCTGACAAGTGCCACAGAAATAACATTTTTGCTGCCTAGGTCTAGGAAAGGAAGGTCTAATCTTTATGTTTGCTTACAGGATGTAGAAATGGACTGCCTTTCTTCTTGTTCTAGAGAAATACGGGGCACAAAAAAAAGAGAAGGATAATTGGATTTGGAAAACCCTAAGCCTGAAAATTTGGACCACAAGCTATAATGGGCATGTGTTTTAGGAGAAGAAAAGGAAGCATGCAAAACACCACTAAAGGTGGTATTAAAACAATAATATAACAATATGTGGATACCAAGATCTATTTTCCCAATCTCTGCTTCTCATTACAGCTGCCATAATGGCAATGCCTTTTGAGTCTGAAAAGAACTGTTTATCCTATTTTCCTGAAGAACTATTTGCATAACTTTAATCTAGGTGCAGATTCATTCTATTTTTAACCTTTATTTATAAGAGTGAGATAATAAACAAATACAAGTCTACATTACAATCAAGAATATACAGTGTTCTACAGTGTCAAAACTACATTTCAGCTTCTTCTATTCCCACTAGGGAACCATAAAGCAATCTCAGAGAGATTAAGCTCCATCCGGCAATACAACCATCCACATACCCAATCATACTAACCCCAATCAGAAATGAATACAATCATTTTAAAATAATAATTAAAAAAAACAAACAAACAGAAGCCATAGAATTTTGCATGTCTCCAGACAAGGTGGGTATAAATTTTTCTTAGGATTAGATTCTAGTTTCAGACACTTGAGTCTTATTCCGCCCAAGTGAATAGAAAATGAAGAACTGAATTTATATTTTCTAGACAAGTGCTGTCAGCTTGGAAAGTTCTCATATTTTCCACTGATTCAACAGAATAGATAAAAAATAATTTGTTCAGAAAGATGTCTTGCGCTTAAGCAGCGGTTTAAGGACACATAAAAACACAAACACACATCTTCTTATTAAGGACTGGACCCCAATGTCCAATGAACAGATTTCATGCTGTATCCAGTAAGTATCTTCAAAATATAAAGCCACGTCAAGAATAAAAAATCTACAGCATGGCTAACAGATTATTTTGTAGAGGTTGTCTGTCTATTGACAGAATCCCATTTATCAAAAGGCTTTTCAGGTCAGCTAAGTCTCCCCTGATCGTCAATTTTCTTTTCCATCAGCTCTGTAGCCATAAGAAGCTGGACACGATCAAAACTTGTGCCTATTTTTTTCCTCAAGCCGCTGATCTTACAGAGTAGTACAGGATACATCACAAGAAACAGTCTCAACAACTTTCAACATTACTAATTCAGAGGGACAGAGCACTTTACGAAGACTTTAACAGGATTGCCAGTTTCAGTGCTTCTAACAGTATGAGGCTAGCAATCAGGACCCCTCCCTTTCTTAACCCGTAGAGAAGAAACTGAAGTATTCACTACGTTTATTTCTCATCCTACTGATATCTGTCTATAATGGCTCAGTCCACTTGATTCCATGGTCTGTATAGCAGTCTGCACAGGGCCATACTAAGGGTTGGGCAAGCGGTGCGGCTGCAAAGGGCACAAGTATGAAAGGGGTGCTGCTGTCATCACTAGAGCTTCCTGGAAGTCTGGCAAGAACACGTTTCTGTACACCCCTGCATGGGGGAGGGAGTGCCGGGTTCAGAAGTTGCACAAGATACATTTCTAGCTTGGTCTGGTCCTGAGTCAGGGTTCCTACTGCGTCATGTGGCATGCCCAAACTCAAAGAGATATTTAGAGAAATCTTCTGAAAGAGAAGTGGAAAAATCCATTCTGCAGGGGGCATTTGTGTTGCGAACAAAACAGAGATTGGATTCTATATTTGTTTATTCATTCAAAAAATGTATTATTTATAGAGAAGACTTGAATCTATGTGGATTCATCTAAAACTACATCAAGAGTAAAACATTTCTTTTGTACCAGATAACTTCTGTTATGGGCACTGAGAGGTTTATCCAATTTCCTTGCCAATATCTACTGAATTTTGAGAATGTTAAGTGCATTTTCCATAGACCCTCAAAACTGCAACTCTTCCTTAACTCTAAAAAAAAATTCTTTAGAACCAAAGCAAGGAACATCTAGTCCTTGTGGTATAATTCTGTATCTCTTATGTTGATTGTATCAGGGTATGTGTCGAAAGGCTAGTTTAATCTTTTTCCTACTTTGTGATTTTTTCTTTCTTGGATCTCTTTAGGGTGTAGACTAAACAAAAATGTGCATTGACTTTTTTTAACTTTATTAATGTGTGGCCCAATTTTCGAAAGGAATTACATGGTTTACAGCCCAGTAAACCGTGTAAATGCCTTAAATCAGGATATACTGTATATGCAAGGTTAGCATAGTGGTTAGAGCACTGTGGGAGCTGGTTCAATTCCCACAAGTTCTTTCAGACTAGATAGGCCATGTGATCTTCTTCTGTCGTCATTTTTCTATGTTTCTATATTCAACGGCATTTACAAGGTTAGTGCCATTGAATATCCCCATCTAATTCCCTTATGCGCTCTGATGCTATCCGGTTAGCATCGGGGCATGTCGGGGGCATTCCAGAGTGGAGCCGATGCGACAACAAGCAATGTTGCTTGTAGCCCAGTTAGTGATCTGCACCTTAAAGATTGGCGAGGAAAACCCTTGTTTATCTTTAAGGCTCAGGAGCTAATCGGGCAACATACAATATTGCTGTTGCCCTGTTAAATTCAGCAGCTTCCAGTATGTGCGGTGATCCCCGGATATTCAACGCCATCACCACGGAACTAAATATCTGGGTTACAGGTTGATAAGCCAACGAGGTGCATAGCCTTTGAAAATGCCTTAAATCAGGCTGCCTTAAATCAGGCTTAAAGCACTGAAGAAATTATTGCCTCCATTAACACCACCACCGCACCAAATGACCCATGCCCTGCATACTGGATCAGATCAATGCGATCTGAACTCAGCCCAATCATAGCTGCGATAGCAGATCTGTCCTTCTCAACAGGAATATTCCCACCCGCTCTAAAGCAGACATCCATTCGACCACTGTTAAAGAACAACCAGATGGACCCAAAGAAGGAGGAATCTTACAGGCCGATCTCCAGCATCCCACTGCTAGCCAAAATTCTCGAGAAGGTGACTCAGAGACAGATCCAACAACATATAGACACCTCATCCCCCCAGACCCTTGCCAACATGGTTTTAGGGAAGCTCACGGAGTGGAAACCCTCCTGACCTCCCTAATCAACACACTCATCAGTGAGATAGACAACACCAAAAAAAGCGTCGCTCTAATCTTCCTTGACATTGCCGCCGCGTTTGATTCAGTCGACCATGACCAACTCTTAGCTCGACTCCACGACAAGGGAATCCAGGGTCTTGCATGGGATTGGTGAAAGTCCTACTTAGAAGACCGGTGGCAACAAGTTCGGATCGGCCCCAACACATCTGAACCTTTCCGGCAAAAGCAAGAAGTACCCCAAGGCTCCTCCCTATCTGCGCTGCCTTTAATATATACATGCAACCAATTTGTGAAATCACTCACTCATTTGGCATGTCCTACCTCCTCTATGCAGATGATGTGCTGATATTCACACCTATCAACATCACCCTTCCCGATTATACAGCCTTAGTCGATTGCTTCAACGCAATAACAGACTGGCTTCTTGATCAGAACCTACGAATAAATTAAAAAAAAAAACGAGGTCCTAATCGCCACAAAAAACAAAAACTTATCTCCCCCTCCGACCCTAAAAGTAAGAGACGCAGAACTTCCAATCAAACCAACCATACGTTACCTTGGTGTGACATTAGATCAGCAACTGAACTTCACAACGCACATAAGTCGCACTGTAAAGACCATTTACTACAAGATCAAGACCCTACGGCACCTGAGACGCATGTTGGATACAGAGAATTTCCGCACAATATTCCAAGCGTTAGTTACACCCCACTTCGACTACGCAAATATCATACTCCACGGACTTCCCAAGAATACCTTAAACCCGCTACAATTAGCCATGAATGCTGCTGCTCGCGTCCTGTGCGGAGCCTCAAGGATGGATCACATAACTCCCATCCTTAGGGAATTACACTGGCTGCCGATAAGTAGCAGGATCTCATACAAAGCCCTCCTCATCACATTCAAATCCATTAATAAGATATCTCCCCCCTCAATCGCAGACTTACTCACTCTCACCCCTAACAATAGATCTAGGAGAACATTAGCCGCCAATGCCCTAATTATCCCAAGAGAAACCATAAAATGCACACAATCAACTAATAACAGAGCATTCGCATTCTATGCCCCCAGATGCTGGAACAACCTACCCCCCAGCATCAGATTGATCAGTGACCTCAGGCAATTCAGGAAAGCCCTCAAGCACCATTTATTTCTGGAGCACTTCTCACAACAAAACGACTCACCTACTCCCTCCTCACAACCCAACTACCTAATATGAATTGCAAAAAAGATTAAGTCACATAACATGTAATACATACCAGACAGTTTTGTAATCCGGCAGTTGTACTGCCTCTGTTGTACATTATTGTAAATAATACCAAGCTATTTAAATGTACATAGTTACCCCAGTTCAACTCCTTGTTACTTCCCTTGTTTTATGTAAACTCAGGTCAGATATGTTACTGTCCTAGAGTCAAATTGTTAACTGTAAACTGCACTGATAATAAAGAGCGCGGTATAGAAGAGCTGTTAAATAAATAAATAAATAAAATGAGCCTAGCTCAATATCGGGCCCGTGATGTTTATTTATCTATTTAAAATCATTAAGAGTAGTTACTCATCTGTAACAGGTGTTCTCCAGGAGCAGCAGGAATCAGTCCTCACATATGGGTGACGTCGGCGCCGACGGAGCTCTCGTGCGGAGCATTTCCCCAGCTTTCAAAGAAAGCCTTTGGGAATTGCAGCGCGCATGCACGGTCCCCTTCCCACCCAAGGGTGCCATCTTGCTCAGTCTGATGACATAGCTAAAAGACAGCAAAAAATTAGCAAAAATAAATCATATGACTGCAACTCCAAGGGGAGGAAGGAGGGTTGTGAGGACTGATTCCTGCTGCTCCTGGAGAACACCTGTTACAGGTGAGTAACTACTCTTTCTCCAGGACCAAGCAGGAAGTCAGTCCTCACATAGGGGACTCCCCAGCTTAAGGCTACCGGAGACCTCAAGCGGAAAAATGAGCTCCCTCTAGCTCGTCAGTACGTAAGGAAGGAATCTTCTCTGAGAACGCCCCCGACCCGTAGCCCAACACCAGGGCCGGAGGGTAGGAGTTGCCTAAACCCCAAAGAGATTATGAAGTACTGCCTGTCCGAAAGCACTGTCCCTGCGGGACTCCCTCTCAAGGCAGTAATGGACCGCAAAAGTCTGGCTTGAAGACCAAGTAGCGGCCCGGCAGATGTCTGCCAACGGAACAGAGTGGAGATGAGCCACTGACGCAGCCTTCGCCCTGACACGATGAGCCGTGACTCGACCCTCCAACGAGAGGCCGGCTGCCCCATAAGCCCAGGCAATACAGTCAGCGACCCATATGGACAAAGTACGCTTGGAGACAGGTAGCCCCAACTTATTGGGGTCAAAAGAAACGAAGAGCTGAACAGCCCTCCGGTGCTCCCGCGTATGGTCGAGGTAGAAGGATAACACCCTCCTACAGTCCAGGGTATGCAGGACCATCTCAGCCCGGTTGGCATGCGGCCTGGGAAAGAAGGTCGGAAGAACCACCTCCTGATTGAGGTGAAAAGGGGAGACAACCTTAGGAAGAAACTTCGGGTGAGTCCGTAAGACTACCCTATTCCTGTAGAACCTAGTGTAAGGGGGATCAGACACTAGTGCCTGAAGTTCACTCACTCGCCTAGCAGAGGTAAGAGCTACCAGAAACAAGGTTTTCCAGGAGAGAAAACGGAGAGGGCAGGTAGCCATAGGTTCAAATGGCGGACAAGTAATCCGCTGTAAGACCACATTCAGATCCCACTCAGGGGCTGGTGGACGCAAAGGAGGCTTAAGCAGGAGGAGGCCTCTGAGAAAACGAGCCACCAAAGGGTGGTTGGAAAGAGGCCTCCCGTCCACTGGCGAGTGGTGCGCTGAGAGAGCACTGAGGTGAACCTTGACAGAGTTGGACTTAAGGCCTAGATTGGAGAGGTAAAGCAAATATTGCAATACTACTGCTACCAAGCACGAGAAGGGATTCTCGCTGTGCTGAGCACACCACATGGAGAATCTACGCCACTTAAGAGAGTAGGATTTCCTGGTGGATTGCCGCCTAGAGGCTAAGACTACGTCTTCCACCTCTCTAGGCAGGAGTAGGGGAGCCAGGACTACCCTTTCAGCAGCCAGGCCATCAGATGAAGGGACTGGAGGTTGGGGTCTGAGAGAGACCCCTGGTCCTGAGACAGGAGATCGTGTTGAATTCCCAGAGGCAGAGGAGTGTCCACGGCCAGTTGCAGCAGGAGGGGGAACCACAGCTGCCTCGGCCACCTGGGGGCTATCAGAATCATTGAGGCCCTGTCCTTGAGGACCTTGAACAGTGTCCGAGACACTAGTGGCGTGGGAGGAAACGCATATAGTAGGCCTTGGGACCACGGAATCAGAAAGGCATCCGCTGCTACTCTGAGAGGATGCGGTTCTCTGGAACAGAATCTCGGGAGTTGCCGGTTCAGAGGACTGGCGAAGAGATCCATGGTGGGGAGGCCCCACCTGAGAAAGATCTGCTGAACCACCAATGGATTCAATCTCCATTTGTGTGGTTGCAGGATCCTGCTCAGTCTGTCCGCCAGGTAATTTTCTTGACCGGGAAGGTAGACAGCCTTGAGGAGGATTCCGTGATTGACGGCCCAAGAGCACAGCCGTTGTGCTTCCTGACAGAGAAGGAAGGGGCCTGTGCCTCCTTGTTTGTCACGTAGAACATGGCAACTTGATTGTCCGTCTGGACCAGTACAGACTGGTGAGATGTGAGGTGGGAGAAGGCTCTCAGAGCTAGGCGTATTGCCCGTAGCTCCAGGAAGTTTATCTGCTGAGCAGCCTCCCAAGGAGTCCAGAGACCCTGAGTACATGCCCCTTGGCAATGTGCTCCCCAACCTAGAAGAGAAGCATCTGTCGTCAGCACTTGAGAATGCGGAGGGGACTGAAAAGCCACTCCGAGTACCAGATTCGGAAGATGAAGCCACCATTGCAGAGAGGAGACGAGCAGGGTGGATATTCTCACCGAGTCTGCAAGGCTCTCTGTGGCCTGATGCCACTGAGTTCGAAGACTCCACTGAGCAGGCCACATGTGCAGGCGGGCATTGGGGGTTACATGAACCGTGGAAGCCATATGGCCGAGAAGTCTCAGGAATTACCTGGCAGAGACCAGGGAATTGCTGTGAAACTGCCTGGCTAGATCCATCAGCCTGTGGGCTCTGTCCATTGGCAGAAAAGCCCTCGCCTGAAGAGTGTCTAGCCTTGCTCCTATGAATTCCAAGTTCTGGGACGGGAGCAAAGTGGACTTTGCGAAGTTTATGACAAACCCCAAGTGCTGAAGCAGAGCCACAGTGCGAAGGGTGGCTTGACTGGCCTCCTGGGAAGACTGGTCCCTTATGAGCCAGTCATCCAGGTATGGAAACACAAAAAGACCTTGAAGCCTCAGGTAGGCCGCCACCACCGCCAGGCACTTGGTGAACACCCTGGGAGCGGAGGTTAGGCCAAAGGGAAGTACTCTGTACTGGTAGTGGTTTCCCCCCACAACAAATCTGAGATATTGTCTGTGGTCTGGATGAATAAGGATGTGAGTATAAGCATCCTTTAGATCTAAGGAGCATAGCCAATCTCCCTGCTGGAGGTAGGGCAGCAGGATTCCAAGGGTAAGCATCTTGAACTTTTCCCTCTCCAGGAACTTGTTGAGGTTGCGCAAGTCTAGGATGGGTCTGAGGCCTCCTGTTCTTTTTGGTACCAGAAAGTACCTGGAATAAAAGCCGTGACCTCTCAGGTGGTGGGGCACCGGTTCCACAGCCTGGTCCTTTAGCAGACTTGCTAACTCCTGAATGAGTAGGTCCCTGTGCAGAGGTAGTCTTGGAGGCTCCCCTGGAAAATAGGAGGGAGGTACCTGGTGAAAATGGAGAAGATAGCCCTTTTGGACTATATGGAGAACCCAGGTATCTGATGTGACGGCTGACCACCTGTGGGCAAAGTGGGCCAGCCGGCCTCCTGTGCTGATGTGAGCCAGCTGAGGAAAAGAGGCTATGCTTGCTGAGTCAAAAAACCCCACCCTGCTGAGCAGGGGCCGGTGTTGGTGGCTTGGGGGCCTTCTGCCTACGGGGCCCATGACCCTGCCCCTTGACCTGCTGACCCTGTTGGGGAGCTGCAGAGGCCTGCTAATGAGGGTATGGTTTATAGGCAGAGGACTTCCTCGGGTAAAAGGTATTTTTTCCCGAGCCCTTCTTCTTCTGAGAAGGGGCAGAGGTTTTTCTGGACAGCCTAGTCCTGGTCAGAGTCTCGGTCTCGGGTTCTGCAGCCTTTTCAGCCATGGGCTTGCCAAAGAGGTTTTCACCTTGGCAGGGGACATCGACCAACTTGTCCTGCACCCATGGCTCGAGGTCGGATGACTGTAGCCAAGCCTGTCGGCGGGCACCGATGCCGGCCCCGGCTACTCGGGCCGAAGCCTCGAAGCCATAGTAAGCTGCTCGAGAGATAAACTCGAGCATTCTCGAACACCAGTGGACAAGGCTTGGAACCGCTGCAAAGGTTCCTCGGAGAGACCAGCAGAGAACCCGGCAATCTCCTTTGCCAGGTCTCGGAGATACATGCCCATGTAGAGCTGGTAAGTCTGGACACGGCAAGCAAGCATAGAGCCCTGGAAGCACTTCTTACCGAGGGCATCCAGGTTTCGGGCCTCCCGGCCGGGAGGCCCCGAGGAGTGCATCTTCTAACTTTTCAGTCGATGCATGGCCGATTCCACAACCATGGAGTGGTGCGGTAATTGCGCTTTTTGGAACCCGGGGCTCTTGCAGACTCGATAGATGGAATCGACCCGCTTGCTTAACACCGGCGTCGAGGCCGGGGTCTCCCACATGCGGAAGGGCAGCCGCTCCAGCATCGGAGGAACCAGTACAGTAAAGGCCTCCTTTGGGGGAGAGTCATACTGGAGGGCCTCGAGCTCCTCGGCTTGAGGCTCCTCCTCGGGATCTGCTGGGAAGGCCAAGGCCTTGGCCATATCCCGCACGAAGTCCGAGAACCGGGTATCCTCCGGTGGGGATCGTCTCCGAGGTTCGGACTCCGGCGAGTCCGATGGGACACACCGAGTCCGATAAGTGTCGGGTGACTCTTCGTCCTCCGTCTCCCAGCCCGACTCCTCGGAGGAGGAATCAAGCGGCTCTGGTCGGGCGGGCACCGATGCCATCCGCCCCAACGCCGAGGGTACCGGCGTCGACGACCTCGGTCCCGAACGGGAGGCCGAGGGAGACCGTGGCCAAGGATCAACTCGAGCCCGCATGGACTCGAGGATCGGCTCGGCCTCCGGGGTCGACTTGGACGTCGAGGTCCCGGTGGTCGGGGTAGATGCACTGGTGAGACCGGCGATCAATGCCCGCTGCTGTTCCATGAAGGCAGCGAGGCTGCTCTCCAAGGCCGTCAACCTGAGTCCGAGCTTAGGAGACCCAGCAGCTCCCGACTCGGTCCCCGATGGCGTCGGGCCCGACATCGGCTCCCCTGGAGGAGGGTCCACGAGGACTACAGCACTCACGTGTCCAGGAGACTCCATCTCAATACGAGGATGCTTGGCAGGCCTCTCCGACTCCGAAGACCCGGGACGGCTATCGGGGCTATGCGACCTGGCCCTCGAGGAACCAGGAGCGTCCACCGACGCTGCTCTCGCGGGTTTCTTCTTCCTGCGATGTTCCTGCGAAGGAGACCCCCGCTCAGAGGAACCCCGACGCTGCTTGGGGCCGGAGTCCCGAGACGTCGAGGCCTCTGACGAGGTCCGGGCCCGTCCGGACGCGGAGTCAGAGAAGATCCTATCCTTCTGGTGCTGTCGACTCCTCAACGCCTTCGAGGACATTTTGCCACATGGACCACAGATCATCGGGTCATGAACGAGTCCGAGGCAGCGGAGGCAGCAGTCGTGTGTGTCGGTAAGAGACATACGTTTCTTACACCGATCACACTTTTTAAACCCGCTGGTAGCCATCGGGGGAAAAAGGGCCCCTGCGAGGTCAAAAGACCGGGCTGCCAGTGAAAAAAGTAAAATGGCACGAACGCTAGTCACAAAGGACAAAAAACGAAAAAGAGAGAATGGACTCGATACCGGCGTATCAGGCCAAGGCGGGAAAAGGATCTGGCGTCGAACCGAAGGTAGAAAAAGAAAAAACAGGGAAATCAACTTTTTCCTCGGGGAAAAACGAACTACGTCCGTCGGGCTCCGCGGAAAAAAGAAGACTGAGCAAGATGGCACCCTTGGGCGGGAAGGGGACCGCGCATGCGTGCTGCAATTCCCAAAGGCTTTCTTTGAAAGCTGGGGAAATGCTCCGCACCAGGGCTCCGTCGGCGCCAATGTCACCCATATGTGAGGACTGACTTCCTGCTTGGTCCTGGAGAATAGATCTCTCATCATAACATCTGAATGATTTACAGCTAAAATATAAATAATACATACAATCACAATAAACAATACAAAACATAACAAGCGGCCTGCCTAATATTTTAAGATTTCTTTAGTGCCTATTGCATCTCTGTACTGAAATTATATACCGTATTTTGAAATTAAAAATACAAAGAGGTAGATATTAAAAAAAAAAGCTGAGCTTCTTAATTTAGGTTCCCAGGTTTGTCACAAATTTCAGTCAACGTTTCTTTAATGGTCTACTCAGAGTATATAACTTAGTTAAACTATACAAAAATACTCCACTATAACAAGAATGTCAATGAATAAATGGACACTCTGGTGATAGTTATAGCTAGAATCAACTGTAGTCTCAGACTCTGATGGCACTCAAAACCACAATCTCTTTTTATACTTTTTTTTGAAACAGTGAAAATATCTCACACCTCTATCACCTCGTGTTCTTAAAAATATTGTAAAACTCTTCAGCTTATCTTAGCTCCTTTGAACTGTCTTCTTGCTTTAAACCTGAATTAAAGCTGTTCTCAACACCTTCCTCTGGCGCCCGTTGTAGCGTTTCTCTCCACAAAAGGAGGTTCATCAGGAGAATCTATTCATGCTGCTGCTGCCCACGTCTCTCACTTGCTCAGTGATGTCCAAAAAACGCCACGCGGCGTTTTTTGGACATCACTGAGCAAGTGAGAGACGTGGGCAGCAGCAGCATGAATAGATTCTCCTGATGAACCTCCTTTTGTGGAGAGAAACGCTACAACGGGCGCCAGAGGAAGGTGTTGAGAACAGCTTTAATTCAGGTTTAAAGCAAGAAGACAGTTCAAAGGAGCTAAGATAAGCTGAAGAGTTTTACAATATTTTTAAGAACACAAGGTGATAGAGGTGTGAGATATTTTCACTGTTTCAAAAAAAAGTATAAAAAGAGGAAAATCCATTCACTAGTAGTCGTTGATGCAAATGGGGCACACCTGTTTATCCACAGAGATTGTGGTTTTGAGTGCCATCAGAGTCTGAGACTACAGTTGATTCTAGCTATAACTATCACCAGAGTGTCCATTTATTCATTGACATTCTTGTTATAGTGGAGTATTTTTGTATAGTTTAACAAATTTCAGTCAAACATAGCAACCTCAGAGGCATGTATACCCTATCAACTATAAGCCACCTGACTAAAGACCGAACACAGTTTAAGATAGCTATCCAGAGATTCACCATGAGTCTACACCAACTCGACGGCACTTAACAACAAAAATGAGGCATGTATACTAAAAGTTAGTGTGCATTAATGAACATTAACATCTGCTGAGTGTCACCGTGGCCCATTTATCTCTATGGGGCGTAGCAACACCTAGAACACGTTAATGTTTACTAACATGCATTATCTTTTAATAAACATGCCTCTAAGTTTTTTGCTGAAAATTCTCCTAACTTTACTGTAGGTGCTTAAAAACATGTGCTCCTAAATTTAGGCCTCTCCTTCCTCTGCTTAGATGTATGAGCCTAGTTTTAGGTGCCTAGAGCTAAAAGCAGTGCTAAACTTCTAACTTTTTTTCTCTTCCCTAAACCCACTCACTTTTTAGGTTCCTAAATTTAGGAGCTTAGTGAACGTCAGGTCTAGTAAACATTCAAAGAGGCAAATTTAGGAGCATAAATCTCAAAGTCAGGAGCTTTTTTGAATATCAGCCTCAAATTTTTTGAAACCCCCAATGTTGGTGAACTTACTGCATGACTGATAGGTCTCTGAAAGAATGAAAATTCCTGTTCTTATTTAGAGTTCAAGCAGCTGTCTGTTTCTGGAGAAAACTGGATTTTTTGTGAATTGTGAGATCTTTTAAAGGACTATTATAGGACATGATCTCTCCAGACCTCACAGACCTCTTCTTCAGATGAAACTGCGTTTGTTAGTTGTTAAAAAGATATTGCTGCCAAGGAAGGCGCTTCGTTTTGATTCAGAAGTCTCTCCTGTTTGGGCTTGGTAAGTATAATGAATGGTCTATAGGCCCTGCCCTGGTCAGAGGGGGCAAAACCAGCATAATTGTGCTTAAAGGCTCTGGATTGCAATTTCTTTGACACAGTTTTAATGAGATGCAGCCACCAAAGCAACAGAGCCATCTCTGATTCTGCTCCTTGGGGGTCCCTTGTAGCTGTGGGGCCTAGGGCAGCTGCCCTGTTTGCCCTTCCCTAACGCCGGCCCGTTCCTCGGGAACTCTGCTCCTCTGGCAGATCCCTTTTATCTGCATCCTTCTCTGCCACTGCCAACTCCAGACTTCGCTCATTCCCTCTAGCTGTTTCATATGCTTGGAACAAACTACCCGAGTTAGTATGCCAGCCTCCTTCTCTGGCACTATTCAAATCCAGGCTAAAACCCACCTCTTTGAGGCTGTGTTTGGATCTGATCCCCTTCTTCTCCTGCTTATCACCTATCTGCATCTTGCCATTCCCCTTGATTTACCCTAGTCCTAGTTGTGTGGTCTGTCTTGATTAGACTGTAAGCTCTAAAGAGCAGGGACTGTCTCTTACTTGCACATGTACAGTGCTGTGAACACCTTGTGGCATTATACAAATGATAACTAGTAGTAGTACAGGTTGAGCATCCCTTATCCGAACATCCAAAATGCTCCAAAATCTGGAACATTTTGAGCACCGACATGAGACAGTGACATCTTTGCTTTCTGATGATTCAACGTACACAAATTTTGTTTCATTCAAAAAATATTAAAAATATTGTATAAACAGGGGGTGTGGGTTAGTTAAGATGGCTGGTTGAGTGTTGGACATGTTATCTGTTATGCCTAAGAGGAAAGGTAAGGCAAGGGCTTACCTTGAAGAGGCCTTCCCTGCCATGCAGGGTCCTATGGATCATTTTGCCATCGTCACAGAGGTTGGTAGGAGGAAAATTTGTTCATGTGTGGCGGCAGAGATTGAGGTGGTTTCTCCGCACACTTTGGATCTTGACACCACCTTGTCTCCCAGGAGTGAATGGTGACCTCCACAGCCTGTAGGATAAACCTTTTTTGTTCATCATCTCAGACACCAAAAGCATCGGAAGTTGGCATTTCGGAGGTATTAGTACGGGGAGAGGCAGTGGCACTTGAAAGCGGTGGAGGAGTTTCTGCAAACTTTGGAAGTTCATATGGAGAGGAGGTGCTGGCAGAAATACCCCAGGCCAGCAGCACTGCCACGGGTAGGCTATTTAAGCCCCTTTGGCAGTCTTGTTGCCTGTCTTGTATCAGCTATCTTGCCCTCCTAGAATCGCTTTAGACATATGGGATATTGTTGTTAAGTGCCATTGAGTCGGTATCGACTCATAGCGACCCTCTTGATAGTTGTCTTAAACTGTGTTCGGTCTTCAGTCAAGTGTCTCATTGTTCACAGAGTGGCACCCACAGCTGCTGTAATTGTATCGATCCATCTCACTGCTGGTATTCCTCTTTTGTGTTGACCTTCTACCTTGCCAAGCATGATGTCTTTCTCTAATGATCTCTCTCTTTGCATGATGTGTCCAAAGTATGAAAGTCGAAGTCTTGTCATCTAAGTTTCTAAAGAAAGCTTAGATTTGATCTCCTCTAGTAACGAATGGTTTGTTCTTCGGGCAGTCCATGATATACACAGTATTCATTGCCAGTACCATAATTCAAAGGCATAAATTTTCTTCCTATCTATCTTTTTCATTCTCCAACTTTCGCATCCATATGACATTATTGAAAATACCATGGCTTGAATGAGTCAAATCTTTGTATGGAGAAAGACATCTCTGCTCTTGAGAATCTTGTCTAGGTCCTTCATAGCCATTCTGCCAAGAGCAATGCATCGTCTGATTTCTTGACTGCATGTTGTTTTTTATTGATAGTTGATCCAAGTAGGTTAAAGTTGTCCACAGTTTCAATTTCTTCTCTATCAACGGTGAACTTATTGATTTTGCCAGTTGTCAGGATCTTTGTCTTCTTTACATTAAGGTGCAGGCCAATTTTAAGACTATGTTCCTTGAGCTTGACAAGCAAATGTTTCAGATCATCTTCACTTTCAGCCAGTAATGTGGAATCATCAGCATAGCGAAGGTTGTTGATGACTCTCCCACCAATCTTTATACCTCTGTTGTCTTCATACAGTCCTGCTTCTCTGTTCTGCATATAAATTAAACAGGGGGAAAGTATGCAGCCTTGTTGTACACCTTTGCTGATTTTAAACCATTCTGTTTCTTCTTTTTCCATTCGAACTGTTGCTTCTTGATGAATGTAAAGGTTGTGCCAAAAAACAATCTGTTATACCCATACTTCTTAATGTGGTCAGAATTTCTCATGGTTTACAAAGTCAAAAGCCTTGCTGTAGTCAATAAAACATATATAGACATCCTTTTGGTATTCTTTAGTCTTTTCAATGATTCATCTCACATCCGCGATGATGTCTCTCGTTCCTTGCTATTTCCTGAACCCTGCATGCATTTCAGGCAGTTCCACAGTCAGTTGGATCACCTTTCTTTAGTACTGGAATAAACACAGATCTTTTCCAGTCAGTTGGCCATGATGTTGTCTTCCAAATTTTCTGGCAGAGCCTTGTAAGTATGGTAATAGCTGCATCAGATTGCTGTAATACTTCAATCGGAATGCCATCAATTCCTGGTGCTTTGTTCTTTGATAAGGCTTTCAATGCTGCTTCGACTTCTTCTTTCATCACCAATGGTTCCTGATTATAAGCTACAGGTTGAAAGGGCTGTTGGTCCACTTGATCTTTATCATATAATAACTCTGTATATTTTTTCCACCTTTTCAGCATCATTCAACATGGATTCTTGAGCATCTTGTAGCATTCCAATTCAAGGCTGGAATTTTTTCTTTAACTCTTATAGCTTTAGGAAAATTGATCTTGTTCTTCCTCTAATAGTTTCTGCTTCTATTTCCTTGCATGCGTCATTGTAGTACTTCTCCTTGTCTTGTCTTGCTGCACATTGGAAATCTCTGTTGAGTTCTGTGATTGCCTCTCTTTCTCCTCTGGCTTTAGCTTCTCTGTGTTTCTGGGTAATTTTCAGAGTTTCTTCAGTCATCCATTTTGGCTGTTTTTGCTTTTTCACCATTTGTAGAGATTTTTCACTTTCTTCCAACACAACTTTCTTGATGTCATCCCATAACTATTCTGGGGCACTGTCACTTGTATCTAAAGCAACAAATCCATTTTGCAGGCAGTCTTCAAATTCTTGTGATATATTCTCAAGATCATGTTTTCCTACAATGATGAGTGGCTTGCTCTTTTTCAACTTTAGCTTGAGTTTGCATACTAGTAGTTGTGTTGATGGGTATTCTTCATAGACGAATAGAAATTAAGCGTTTGCTGATTGCATTGTATTTCATTACAGATCTTGCAAGTTTCTTCTTAATTATAAATGCAACACCATTTCTTCTTTGTCTTTCACTTCCAGCATAATAGACCATGTGATCATCAGATGCAACATGCCCGATGTCACCTAACAGATCCAGTTGTACACGTTCAATTTCATTCTTGACTGCCTTCAACTTCCCTTGGTTTATGCTTCGTACGTTCCATGTCCCAATATGTAAGACATCTTTGCAGCTTCTGATTCTCATTTCATACACAGCTACATCAGCAGTCAGATATCCCGAGGGCTTTGATTCAACCATATCATAAATGCTGGCATAAAGTCTTCAGCTCCTCCCCAGTAGCCATTTGAGTGCCTTCCGACCTGGGAGTCTCATCTTCCAGCACTATAGCGCAATTTGTTTTGTTGTGACTATCCATTGAGTTTTTGCAGCAAAAGTAGATTGCCAGAGCTTTCTTCCAGACATGGGATGCAATAACTAATTTAGCCACTGCCATTTCTCAACAAACGGCAGTGATATCCTCTAAAGTGGAACAGAACGTCTTGAAATTGGATTCGTATGTAGCCTTGAAGACCAAAGTGGATGAGAATGCCCAACAGTTGGAATCTATTTCCGATTTAACTTTGGATCTATCTAAGGATAATGTGGCTCTTAGAGCGAAAATTGAAATGCTGGAGAATTCTGCCCATGCCTCAAATTTGAAGGTTTTGAACTTTCCTATAATTGCTGGGATATCTGTGATTGATATGTTTAAATGCTATATGATTGAAATTCTTTCTGTAACAGATGATTTGATTCCATCTATATCAAAGATGTTTTATTTGCCTCAGGGTAAAAAGAAGCCTGGTTCTGCCGGTTTAGATCCTAATATGGATGTACTTAATGTATCTGATTTATTGAGCTCACCTACTTTGGATTCTCCATTGCAGGTTTCTACATTACTAATATCTTGTGCTTTAGAGATTGGATTTTAAAATATACTTTAAAAAGCATTCTCTTCTTTTTTTGGATGTTAAGATTGCTATCTTCCCTGATGTTGCCCATGAGACTCAGAAGCGGCAAGGGCAATTTTTACTTTTAAAATCAGGTGTGACATAGTAGGGTGTTTCATTTTATTTATGTTTTCCATGCAAATGCTTATTGGTTTATAAAATGCAAAGATATATCTTTTTTCAGCCAAGTGACTTGTCAGCCTTTATCAATGCCAGGGTCTCAATTGTATCACTTCACTCTTTGAAAACTTCATAAGAGGTATAGATAATATAAAGAATGGATTCCTGCTGGTATTCATGGACATCTCGGCAGCCTTTGACACAGTGTCCCACGCCAGACTACTGCAGCGCCTGCAACAAATAGGACTACGCAAGAACACTCTGAAATGGTTCACCTGATACCT
The DNA here is from genome assembly GCA_033557465.1 of Ichthyophis bannanicus. Taxonomy (NCBI): domain Eukaryota; kingdom Metazoa; phylum Chordata; class Amphibia; order Gymnophiona; family Ichthyophiidae; genus Ichthyophis; species Ichthyophis bannanicus. Next base: position 797,669,191 of record CM066032.1, read on the forward strand.
GGAAGATCGAACACAACAAGTCAAATGCGCCCAAAAGAAATCATTGCAGTTCCCCGTCCCGCAGGGGAATACATCAGGGATCAGCCCTGTCATCAATGCTCTTCAATATTTACATACAACCCATATGCAACATCATCAAACGATACAAACTCCACTATCACATCTATGCTGACGACATCATGGTGTATGCTCCAATCAACCTACTAGCACCTAACACCACAACAATAACCAAATTAAATGTCTGGCTCACAGCCAATAACCTGACAGTCAGCTGCAATAAAACTGAGGCAATGTTCGTCACCAGGAACCCTACCTTCATTCCATCACAAAATATCAGCATTCTAAACAAACTAATAGTAGTCAAAGATGAAGTTAAGTACCTGGGCATCACAATGGACAGAGCTCTGAACCTGAAATCTCATATCGCCAAAACCGCAAACAAGGCCTATCAATGTTTGAGGACCATAAGAAAGATCAAACCACTACTCCGCCAGGACCACTTCCACACAGTGTGCCTTCAAGCACTCATCACACCTCTGCTTCATTACGGAAATTCGTTATATCAAGGCCTTCCCCAGCAGACCCTACACCTACTCCAAATGGTGCAAAACTCTACAGCACGCATCATAACTGACACTCCAAGATCTGAACACATCACCCCCATCTTACAGCAACTACACTGGCTCCCAGTGGTGGCCAGAGCAAAATTTAAAATAATCTTGATTATCTTCAAAATCATCCACCATCTCTTGGCAGATGCACTACAAGAAATCATACCAAGGAACATCAGTAATAGACCAAGAAGGAACAATAATGACAACATGATCGGCACACCTGCAGGATACCACAAGACTAAACAAAGTACATCAAGAAGAGCTCCATCACTACTGGCATCCACACTATGGAACTCCCTCTCAACGAGCCTAAGGGCATTAGAAGACATCACAGACTTCCACAAGGCCCTTAAAACCCTTCTCTTTACAGAAACCTATGAGCAGATAGACAACAGTCCCCACCCGAGCGGTATTGCAACTACCCCCGCCAACTCAAGAGCAGATAGACAACAGTCCCCACCCCCCGCCAACTCAAGAGCAGATAGGCAACAGTCCCCACCTGAGCAGTATTGCAACGTAACTACCCATGCAAACTCAATACCCAATTAACCCAACTAGACTCACGAAAGCACCCTCATCCTAAATGTAACCCTTCAATTGTGATGTCTTAATGTTGTTAAATACCCTCATGTTAAATGTTGTAAAGCACCCACATGTTAAATATAACCCCAACTGTGATGTGATGTAACCACTATGATTGTAGGATAAGGTGGTATACAAATCTCTCTAAATAAATAAATAAATCTTTGTCTGACCAGGAGGGAATTACTTGACTGCTTTGGATGTTGTCAGTCCATGCCCGCTACAGCCACTTCATTTCCTATTAATGATGGATATTTTGTATTGTTATACCTTGGGGTTTCCTCCTTCCCCACTATAGTCTCCTCGTTCCTCTATATTGTGGACTTTAGGGATTCCATTGGGTGCTTTTCTTGTATTATTATTGCTTTGTATTGTATTTCTTTTGGATTTTCCTTTTCTGTACAAGTATGCCTTGATAATATTTGTAAAATTGATAAATATTAAATTAAAAAAAACATGATGTATAAAATTATCTTCAGGCTATGTGTATAAGGTGAACTTTGATACAGCTTTGGAACTGTAGACAAGCCTCTTAACACTAGAAGCCCCAAAAAGGCATTTTACCTAGAAATCCCAAAGTGCGTCAATTGACACATTATCATGACGACTGCATTGAGCATGAAATGCAGATGTGAATTAATTTGAAGTTACTTATTTGTTTACTATGTGCAGTATGTGACATCATTACATAACTGACATGGTTCTAGCAGTGGCGCTGGTATAAACCTTCGAAGATGCATTTGCGTCAATTGACACACTTTGGGGCTTCAAAGATCTTGAAAACTGGATGTACAAACAAGAAAACTCCTCCATGCTCATGAAGTAATTTATAAGAAACAGTGTTTGCTGACACTGCACATCCTTAGAGCTGAAGGAAGACTGGGCCTCTAGAAAACAATTATATCTTTATCTTTATTTAATTTCTTTATATACCTCTCAGGCTGAAAGGCATTACAGCGGGTTACAAACACTACAAGCAGGTACTGGATATATTCCATTGTCCCCAAAGGGCTCAATCTACATGTGCACCTGAGGCAACGGAGGGTTAAGTGGCTTGCCCAAGGCCACAAGGAGCGCCTATAGAACTAGAGACCCCTGTCTTCATCATTAAACTTGGACGAGCAATCTGACACATAGAAGGGATGGGTGAGAATCCAGCAGCATACATAGAGAAAGCAGCAACAGAATTTGGAAACAAGAGAAAAAAACTTTAAAAATTAGACCTGCAAATGTGAAAAAACAAGGGGCAAATGCACAAATACAGTGGGAAATACAAAATGTTACTCCAGGAACCAGTTATTGATCAAAACCAGACACATGAATGGTTAAGGTGAGGTAAACTGAAACCAAAGGATGAGAGATTGATAGTTGCAGCCCAGGACTGTGGATTATGGACTTAAATTAACCATTATGTATATTTACTTTCACTATGATATAGTATTATAACATACTGTTTTGTTTTGTATTTATATTGTAATGTATCGTTTTTGTTTTCCTATACCCTCAATATGTAAGCCTTTGTTGTCTTGTCAACCACTTTGATTGAAGGATAAGGTGGTATACAAAACTGGTCAAATAAATAAATAAATAAGATGGTTCACAACAAGCATAGAGAGAACTGGTAAAACAGACATGTAAATTCTGTAAGAAAGAGATGAAAAATGTTACGCATCTCATAGCTGGCTGTGAATTTCTGATGGCAGAAAATTTCTATATAGAAAGGCACAACAAGATGGACTCTCTCATCCACTGGAAACGCTGAAGCATTACAACATTACTGTACCAGAACAGCACTATGATCATGACCCTAACAGAATTATGGAGAATGAAGAAGTTATGATCGCTTAGGGCATTCCCATTCTGATGGGTAAGAAGCAGGATGCAAGGAAATCCGACATAGTTGTAAAAGAGAAAAACATCAGAATGGCTTTGATAATAGAGGTATCGGTTCTGATTATCCTGTGAATTATGTGGAGAGGGAGAAGATCCTCAAATACCAAGAAAAGCAGTCAGAGAACAAGAAAATGTGGTAGAAAGATAAAGAAATATTTCCCATTGTATTGGGACCACAGGCCTGATTTAGAGGAATTTTCAATCACATTTTGACAAGTTGCCTATACATGTTACCTCTTATGAACTTCAGAAAGCAGCTCTCTCTGGCACAATGCAAGAACAACGGTGCACATCATCCAATTTGAGAGAATGAGATTATACTCCATATACCCTGGCTTACGAATGAAGTTGATTACTGTCATGGCTTCTGCAAAACTAACAAATGCTCTTAGTACACTCATTACATATGCGACACCTTAATGCATCTCCAATTAACCTTAAACAATAATAATTACCCTATATTGCAACAGGGGTTAAGAATGACCTCAGGATGGTTATACATCCTACATATGGCAAAATTAATCACCATAGGGATTAGCAGATGCTCACATCACAGGTCTCTAACCTCCCCTTGATTTATACTTCTCAATATTTTAAATAATTTAAACAAACCAACCCAACATTTATATCCAAAAAAGTACTTTTCAGGATTCCCAGTATTCTCACTATAAAACTACAAAGATACATATACAATCAATGTTGTTGTTGTTGTTAAGTGCAGTCGAGTCGGAGTCGACTCATGGCGACCCTCTGGATAGCTATCCTAAATTGTGTTCGGTCTTCAGTCAGGCGGCTCATTGTTGACAGATTGGTACCCATAGCTGCTGTTATTGTATCGATCCATCTCATTGCTGGCCTTCCTCTTTTGCGTTGACCTTCTATCTTGCCAAGCATGATGTCTTTCTCTAATGATCTCTCTCTTCGCATGATGTGTCCAAAGTATGAAAGTGGAAGTCTTGTCATCTGAGCTTCTAAAGAAAGCTTAGGTTTGATCTCCTCTAGTACTGACTGGTTTGTTCTTCGGGCAGTCCATGGTATACACAGTATTCGCCGCCAGCACCATAATTCAAAGGCATCAATTTTCTTCCTGTCTGTCTTTTTCACTGTCCAGCTTTCACATCCATATGATGTTATTGAAAATACCATGGCCTGAACAAGTTGAATCTTTGTATGGAGAGAGACATCTCTGCTCTTGAGAATCTTATCTAGGTCTTTCATAGCCATTCTGCCAAGAGCAATGCGTCGTCTGATTTCTTGACTGCTTGTTGCTTCTTTATTGATAGTTGATCCAAGTAGGTTAAAGTTGTTCACGATTTCAATTTCTTCTCCTTCAACGATGAACCTGTTGATTATGACAGTTGTCATGATCTTTGTCTTCTTTACATTAAGGTGCAGGCCCATTTTGAGACTATGTTCTTTGATTGTGAGAAGCAAATGTTTCAGATCATCTTCACTTTCAGCCAGTAATGTGGTATCATCAGCATAGCGAAGGTTGTTGATGAGTCTTCCACCAATCTTCACACCTCTGTTATCTTCATACAATCCTGCTTCTCTGATGATTTGTTCTGCATAGAAATTAAACAGGTAGGGGGAAAGTATGCAGCCTTGCCTTACACCTGTGCTTATTTTAAACCATTCTGTTTCTCCTTGTTCCGTTCGAACTGTTGCTTCTTGATCAATGTACAGATTTCGCAAGAGAACGATCAGGTGTTCAGGTATACCCATGCTTCTTAATGGGGCCCAGAGTTTCTCATGGTTTATACAGTCAAAAGCCTTGCTATAGTCGATAAAGCACAAATAGATATCCTTTTGGTATTCTTTAGTCTTTTCAAGGATCCATCTCACATCCGCAATGATGTCTCTCGTTCCTCGCCCTTTCCTGAACCCTGCTTGCACGTCAGGTAGTTCTTGTTCCAGGTATGGTTGTAGTCTCTTTTGAATAATCTTCAGTAGAATCTTGCTGGCATGTGGGATCAGAGCGATTGTGCGATAATTTCCACAGTCAGTTGGATCACCTTTCTTTATTATTGGTATAAACACAGATCTTTTCCAGTCAGTTGGCCATGATGTTGTCTTCCATATTTCTTGGCAGAGCCTTGTAAGTACGGTAACAGCTGCATCAGATTTCTGCAATACTTCTATGAGAATGCTATCAATGCCTGGTGCTTTGTTCTTTGATAAGGCTTTCAATGCTGCTTCAACTTCTTCTTTCATCACCAATGGTTCCCGATCATAAGGTACAGGTTGAAACGGCTGTTGGTCCACTTGATCTTTATCATATAAAAACTCTGTATATTCCTTCCACCTTTTCTTGATCTTCTCAGCATCATTCAACATAGAACCTTGAGCATCTTGTAACATTCCAATTCGAGGCTGGAACTTTTTCTTTAACTCTCGTAGCTTTAGGAAATCCGATCTTGTTCTTCTTCTAATAGTTTCTGCTTCTATTTCCTTGCAAGTGTCATTGTAGTACTTTTCTTTGTCCTGTCTTGCTGCACGTTGGAAATCTCTGTTGAGTTCTGCGATTGTCTTTCTTTCTCCTCTGGCTTTAGCTTCTCTGCGTTTCTGGGCAATTTTCAGAGTTTCTTCCGTCATCCATTTTGGCCGTTTTTGCTTTCTCACCTTTTGTAGAGACTTCTCGCTTTCTTCCAACACAACCTTCTTGATGTCATTCCATAACTCTTCCGGAGCTCTGTCATTTGTATCTAAAGCAGCAAATCGATTTTGCAGTCTTTAAATTCCAGTGGTATATTCTCAAGGTCATATTTTGCTGCATTCATGAGTGGTTTGCTCTTTTTCAACTTTAGCTTGAGTTTGCATACTAGTAGTTGATGATCTGTACCACAGTCAGCTCCAGGTTTTGTCTTTGTTGATGTTACAGAGCTTTTCCATCGTTGACGTCCACAGATGTAGTCAATTTGATTTTTATACAATCCATTGGGTGAGGTCCATGTGTAGAGTCGCCACTTGTGTTGCTGGAAGAAGGTGTTTGAGATGAATAGATCATTGGTCTTGCAGAATTCTATCAGTCTTTCTCCAGCTTCATTTCTGTTACCAAGTCCATATTTTCCAACTACTTTGCCTTCTTCTTTGTTGCCAACTTTTGCGTTCCAGTCACCCATGACTATCAGGATATCCTGTTTGCATGTTCTGTCAATTTCAGCTTGTACTTGTTCATAGAACTCTTCAATTTCATTCTCTTCTGCAGCTGTTGTTGGGGCATATACTTGAATTATAGTTGTGTTGATAGGCAATCCTCGTAGACAAATAGAGATTAAGCGTTCGCTGACTGCATTGTATTTCATTACAGTTCTTGCAAGTTTCTTCTTTATTATAAATGCAACACCATTTCTTCTTTGTCTTTCATTTCCAGCATAGTAGACCATGTGATCATCTGATGCAAAGTGCCCAATGCCAGTCCATTTCAGCTCACTGACACCCAACAGATCAAGTTGTACATGTTCCATTTCAATCTTGACCACCTCCAACTTTCCTTGGTTCATGTTTCGTACGTTCCATGTTCCAATGTGTAAGACATCTTTACAGCTTCTGACTCTCATTTCATGCGCAGCTACATCAGCAGTCAGACTTCCCGAGGGCTTTGATCCAACCACATCATAAATGCTGGCTTTACTCTGAAAAGTCTTCAGCTCTTCCCCAGTAGCTAGTTGAGTGCCTTCTGACCTGGGAGTCTCATCTTCCAGCACCATAGCACAATTTGTTTAGTTGTAACTATCCATTGGGTTTTCATGGCAAGATACAGAAGTAGATTGCCGGGCCTTTCTTCCGCGCAGTTTAAGTTTGGTGTTGTTGCCGTTGTCACAGAAATGTGATCCTCCGCCGTCAACACTATCCCATTCTGCTGCTGCCCAGATGGGTGGTTTGTCTTGGTCTGGCACCTCAGCTGAAACCTGTCCATCTTGGGAGACCCTACCAGTAGTTAACTACTGATAGTTTAGCTCTCAGCATCACTGATGCACGCAAGCCCTCACAGCACGACAAGCTGCAAACCAAGTGAAAGATACAATCACTATAGAAACAAAACAGTGTCTGAATTCTCACAAAGACTCCAAAACCCACCTATTCTAAGTCTTTGTCCTGTTTCCTGTAACAAAACAAAAAAATTAAATAAGCGTAATATCACCAACATGCTAAAAGCGAGATCACATTCACTTATCTTAGCAAACCTTGGGTTCTGCGTCGTTCTCAAAAGCCGGCAGCCATAACAGCCGCACACCAGCTTTTAAACTAGATAATAGGGGAAAACCGACAGTCGCCCAAGAGCGCATGGTTCAGAAGAATGTATCCTTGAAGGATACTACCAAAAGAAGAGGTTCCAAAAAAGAATAAAGTAGCCCAAATGCCCTTGAGTATGGAGCAGACAGAGCTTAAAGATTCCAAACTACCCATGCCTACCAATAGCCAGATTAATATGAATAAAATACAGTCTCTAAAGTGCTTGTATGTAAATGCTAGAAGTCTAAAAAATAAAATGGCAGAGTTAGAATATATAGCACTAAATGAGAGGTTAGATATGATTGGAATCTCAGAGACATGCTGGAAGGAGGACAACCAGTAGGACACTGTGATACCTGAGTACAAACTATATCATAATGATAGAGCTGATCAAATTTGTGGAGAGGTTGTGCTCTATGATAGAGAGGGCATTGAGTCAGAAAGGATTAAATTTTTGCAGGAAACAAAATTTGCTGTAGAATCTCTATGGATTGAAATTCCATGTAAAAAGGGGAAGGCGATGGCAGTGGGAGTGTACTATCGACTGCCTGGCCAGAATGAACAAATGGATGATGAAATGCTCAAAGAAATCAAGGAAGCTAACAAAAGTTACAGCACAGTAATAATAATGTGTGATTGCAATTACCCCGGTATCGACTGGGTCAGTGTCACGGCAGGACATGCTAGGGAGATAAAGTTCCTAGATGAAATAAATGACTGCTTCTTGGAGCAGCTGGTTCATGAACCGACCAGAGGGGAAGCCATATTGGACCTAGTCCTTAGTGGAACACCAGATCTGGTGCAAGAGATAAGGGTGTTGGGGCCACTTGGCAACAGTGATCATAGCATGATCGCGTTTGATTTAATTAGTGGAGGAGGGATGGTAAGGAAATCCACAGTACTACCTTTTAATTTTCGAAAGGGAGACTATGATAAAATGAGGAAAATAGTTAAGATAAAACTAAAAGGAGCAGTTTCAAAGATTAAAGACTTACATCAAGCTTGGGTGTTGTTGAAAAATGCTATCTTGGAAACCCAGACCAGCTGTATTCCACGCTTTAAGAAAAGTGGAAGGAAGTCCAAAAAACTGCCAACATGGTTTAAAGGTGAGGTCACAGAGGCTGCTGTTGCCAAAAAAGCATCTTTCAGGAAATGGAAAAAAGAGCCAAATGATAAAAACTGGAAACAGCACAAGCACTGGCAAGTTAAATGCAAGGCATTGATAAAGAAGGCAAAGGGAGAATTTGAGAAGAAGCTTGCTGCAGAAAAAAAACGTGTAATAAAGACTTTTTCAAGTACATTCGTAGCAAAAAACCTGTGAGAGAGTCAGTTGGTCCATTAGATGATAGAGGGGTTAAAGGGGCACTAAGAGGCGACAAGGCGATAGCAGAGAGACTGAATGAATTCTTTGTTTCGGTCTTTACTGAGTAAGATGTAGGAATGTTACCCATGATGACTGAAGTGGTATTTAAAGGTGTGGAAGAATTGAAGGAAATATCAATACATCGGGAAGATATATTACAACTATTTAATAAACTGAAGCATAGCAAATCACCTGGACCGGATGATATACATCCAAGACTGCTGAAAGAACTGAAATATGAGATTGCAGACCTGCTATTAGTAATCTGTGAACTATCATTAAAATCATCTCTAATACCTGAAGATTGGAGGATGGCCATCGTAACGCCAATTTTTAAAAAGGGTTCCAGGGGTGATCCGGGAAACTACAGACCAGTGAGCCTGACGTCAGTACCGGGAAAAATGGTAGAAACCATTATATAGAACAAAATTGCTGAACATGTACAAAGTCATGACTTAATGGGTGACAGCCAACATGGCTATAGACAAGGAAGATCTTGTCTTACTAATCTGTTATGTTTTTTGAAGGTGTAAATAAACAGGTAGACAAAGGTGAGTCGGTTGACATAGTGTATTTGGACTTTCAGAAAGCCTTTGACAAGGTCCCTCATCAGAGACTTTTGGCAAAACTAAAGAGTCATGGGATAGGAGGCAGTGTACTGTTGTGGATCAGGAACTGGTTAAAAGATAGAAAGCAGAGGGTAGGGCTAAATGGCCAATTTTCCCAATGGAGAAAGGTGGATAGTGGTGTACCCCAGGGATCTGAGATGGGTCCCCTGCTTTTTGACATATTCATAAATGACCTGGAAAAGGGAATTACGAGTGAGGTTATCAAATTTGCAGATGACACAAAACTATTTAAAGTTGTTAAAACCCATGAGGATTGTGGAAAAATGCAAGAGGATCTTGATGAATTGTAAGACTGGGCATAAAAATGGCAGATGAAATTTAATGCGAACAAGTGCAAAGTTATGCACCTAGGGAAGAACAACTCAAACTATGGTTACACGATGCAAGGTTCCACATTAGGAACCACCGCCCAGGAAAAAGATTTAGGCATCATTGTGGACAACATGTTAAAACCCTCCACCCAGTGTGCTGCAGCAGCCAAGAGAGCAAATAGAATGCTGGGTATCATAAGGAAAGGATTGGAAAATAAAACAAAGGATATTATAACGCCTCTGTATTGTTCCATGGTGCGACCGCACCTTGAATATTGTGTGCAATTCTGGTCGCTGTATCTTAAAAAGGATATAGCGTTATTAGAAAAGGTACAGAGAAGAGCCACCAAAATGGTAAAGGGGATGGAAGGATACCCCTATGAAGAAAGGCTAAAAAGGTTAGGGCTCTTTAACCTGGAAAAGAGACGACTGAGGGGAGATATGATAGAAGTCTATAAATTAATGAACGGAGTGGAATGGGTAAACGTAGAACAATTGCTTATGTTATCAGAATATAGGAAGACTAGGGGACATGCAATGAAGCTACAGGGTAAACTATTTAAGACAAATAAGAAAAAATATTTTTTCACTCAACGTGTAATCAAACTCTGGAATTTGTTACCGGAGGATGTAGTAAAGGCTGTTAGTGTAGCTGGGTTTGAAAAAGGTTTGGACAAGTTCCTGGAGGAAAGGTCCATAAACCATTATTAAAAAGGGACCCAGGATATCAATGCTTGACCTAATACAAGCATTGTGGAACTTGTGTCTTTTGGGGAAACTGCTAGGTACATATGACCTAGATTGGGCACTGTTGGAAAGAGGATACTGGGCTTGATGGACCTTGGTCTGACCCAGTATGGCATATCTTATGTTTACTCCATCCACATTTGTTCATATCGAAGCTCCTGTCTGTCACAATCACAGCTAAACACCCAACAAAAGACCTTTGTTTCGCCAAAAAGGCTTCTTCAGGGGTTTCTTGCCAGAAAGACTTCCTCAAAGATTTCAGGGACAAGGCATACGAAATGTCTACCGCTTTACACAGATGGCATCTAATGCAACTAACTTTTAAAGACCCAACTATCAATAAAAATGCTCACTCCATCTGATGCAACTTTTTAAAGAGATATTAGCCTTCACTACGTAAATCATACACAAAGACTAAAGCGGTTGGAACCAGCTGCATGTCACATAAACAATGTCCATTCTATTTTATCATTCAATCCACAAGGGTCCAATCAAAAGTTCTTGAAGCCCACTCCATAAAAGAAAGATGTCATCCACATATCTATGCCACCGTAAAACATAAGATGCAAAACTTGAAGAGTACACCCATTGCTCCTCAAAGAAATGCTTATATAGATTTGCTAAAGATGATGTGACATGCTGCTGAAGAAGCCTTTTTGGCGAAACAAAGGCCTTTGTTGGGTGTTTAGCTGTGATTGTGACAGACAGGAGCTTCGATATGAACAAATGTGGATGGAGTGCGGCTGTTATGGCTGCCGGCTTTTGAGAACGACGCAGAACCCACGGTTTGTTAAGATAAGTGAATGTGATCTCGCTTTGAGCAGTGTTGGTGATATTACACTTATTTAATTTTTTTGTTTTATTACAGGAAACAGGACAAAGACTTAGAATAAGTGGGTTTTGGAGTCTTTGCGAGAATTCAGACACTGTTTTGTTTCTATAGTGATTGTATATGTATCTTTGTAGTTTTATAGTGAGAATACTGGGAATCCTGAAAAGTACTTTTTTGGATATAAATGTTGGGTTAGTTTGTTTAAGTTATTTAAAATATATGAATTTAAAATACTGAGACCTGTGATGCAAGCATCTGCTAATCCGTATGGTGATTAATTTTGCCATATGTAGGATGTATAGCCATCCTGAGCTCATTCTTAACCCCTGTTGTAATATAGGGTAATTATTATTGTTTAAGGTTAATTGGAGATGCATTAAGGTGTCGCATATGTAATGAGTGTACTAAGAGCATTTGTTGGTTAGGTATAGTAAGCTCTTAGACAGTTGATTTTGGTGTGTTCTGCAAAACTAACCCATTTTGACAAATTGCCCCCAAAAGAGGAAATAGTGTTCACCTCTGGAGCAATGCAGATGAAGCACAGCTCCCCTCACTGTGGCCCTTTAGGTCTTCAGCTGCTTCTCCTCAGTTCAGAAAACAAAAAGGCCACAAAGGAGCTACGTAAACAGAAAAATACATACTGTATGCTTGTTCCCAGAAGAATGGCAGCAAGACTAATGCTGGGAAGGAAGTGACATTACCACACAGAATGAGGAAGGGACGAGCCAAAAACACTTCCTAAAGTGCTGCTCTTGGTCTCATTGAGCAACCGGCGCCTCACCATCCCTGTAGAATCCGGGCTGCAACATACAATATACACACTCTTATCAGAAGGAAAGTGTCCCTGATATGAAAAATCATTCTGAATGTAAGCCTTCATATACACCTACAGAATACTTGCTTGCTCGCCAGGAAACCTCAAGCCCCTGCAAAGCCTACGAGGCCCTCTACTTCACCAGAGGCCCTGCAAAGAGTCAAAGTGCTCGAAGAAACTCCAAATGTAATGAAGGACATATCTTTGAAAATGTAAAAATGTTATCTTGTAGAGGTAATAGGATATAATTTATAGTTTTCACCTGCAGGGATTCATTTTAACTGAATTCTGCTGTTTAAGGAGCTGCTTTAGAGTCACTGAAAAGGCTCAATGAATTTTATTCCGCTCTCATAAAAACTGTTCAGCTATGGAAAGCAAGGAAGTTTGACTATTAGCAAAAACCACAAATTGCGTAGCAGGGGAATCATGAAACACTTTGAAACATTATATTATACATATGGCATGAAAGGTATGACTCCTAAATCAAGTATTGAAGAGGGGTAGAAACCCTTTGCCACCCAGGGAGGTTAGCTTTGCCTTGACAGTAAAATGGATATTTAGGTCCATGCATTTAAAACACTCCTAGTAGTTTAGAAAATGCTCAGTGCCCACACAGTCTTTTCTAAATACATATAAAACTTCCAAAGCTGCATGGTATTTGTTGGCATGCATACTGAAAAAAGAGCAGCATCACTCAGGGCTTTGCACATGCAAGCAGTATGACTTACATACTGTATATAAATGACAATTTAGCTACTTACATGTGTCCGTAGCAGATTTTGTAAACCTGCAAGTTCACAGGGAACTGATTAAGAAGCCAAGCTCCGAAACTTAAAACTTTTGGCATTTGAAAGTGGTTTTGAATATCTGCAGGGCTTAATTTCTGGGGGGAACGACAGGGAACGCACAACACTTCTTTTCAGACTCCAGAGTAGTAGGGATGTTTTGCTCTAGCCCCTCTCTTCCATGCAGCCTGCAGAGAAGAGGAGGAAAGGGGATGAACCTGGAACAGAGCAGAGAATAGACATGCTATCCCCCCTTCCTGTCCAGCCTCTCTTCTCCTGTTGCTCCTGTCCCCCTCCTTCAGCTCCACAGTTCCACTTCCTTTTTTCTACAAATTAGGCCTTGATTATCTGAGAGGTAATCACAATTCCCCTCTCAACCTCTTTTCCCAATCCCAGGTCCAAATGAGAAGTTAGTCAAAGAGCTATGTGCAACACGCAACAAATATAAATGCTGATAGGGAACATTTCCTGGATATACGTGTATTGCCATTTTACAATGCAGAATATATATATACTTTGAACAATAAGAACATGTCTCCTTGATACTTTTGCGTTAGCTAGAAGAGAAACAGAAGCTTCCATTTGAAGTGAAGAACATTCCTGAAATCCTGAGTGTTAACTGAACAGTTTTGGATAAAGAGAAAAGAACTGTATCTGATTTAAAATTGAGGAAAGTAGCTGTGATTTTCTTACTGCTGAAGAATGGCTGTGAACAGCTACTGTGTGTGAAAAGGGTTTTACCAAGTTCTGATGTTCCAGACGTTTATGTTCCTCTTGAGTTTTCTTTTGGAGAACAATCCTTTACTGCCTTGTGTTTTGAATTTTGATGCGAAAGGGGAACCCAGATCAAAAATAAATTTTCTGTTTTGCCTTAAACAAAACCGAGTGGTTGCAACTACTTTGTCTACAAGTAACTGTGAGAAACTACAACTCCCAGAATCCCCTGGTGAGAGAAAAATCTAGTGACTCTTTACTTAAAGGCAAATGAGGCCACCCTTCTGCCTATTGGCTTGGCCAGCAGGGGGAGTGTGACAGATGGCGTAGTTGGCAGGACTTTCCTCGCTGTACGCATGTGCAAAAGGATTTCCATATCCAGGAGTTGCGCTGGAGACAAGCCGCTGCGGAGCCGTGCAGAGGAGCGCGTCAGAACTGAGGCTGAGTTCCAGGAAGGATTACAGAGACCATCTGGTGTAAAGCCTGAAGCTCCACTGGTATCAGGTAACCCGAACCTAACTGGGGGGGTTATTGAAGGATACTAGTGCAGGGGTAGTGCTTTGTCCTGAGGAGAAAGAGGAATATGGCATTGAATAGTGTGGTATCGCACTTGGGTGGTGTTTTCCTGTTGCTTTTGTCTTCACAGAGCAGGATGACCATGGAGACCCAGGAGATCCTTAAATGGATGGCGAACCAGTTCGAGAGGCAGAGAGAGCTGTCTCTAGAAGTTCAAGAGCGATCAGCAGCGTGTATCCAAGCCCAGCAGAAACCACTGTTAGAGCTGATGGAGGCGGTGATGACAAGCCTGAAGAAAGAGCCTAATCCAACCGCAACCCCCACCAGGTTCAACAGGACTGTTTCCTGCCGGTACACATGGTCCTCCACCTCTGGGATGTAACAGAGCAGTAATCATTGGGAGGGACCTATCCACCTGGCTCATCAGACCACCGACCTGAAATAGGCATCGTTTTCCACCTGAACATCCAGGCGATATTGCTTACCGAATGTATGGAGAGACGACCAAGAGGTCGCTCTGCCAATCTCCACTGGCGGACCCAAATTATGTTCTGCCCAAGAAGTCGCTTGCGCTCTAGTAGAGAGAGCCCATACCTCCCACAGGCACCCGAAGACCTTGCAAAATATATGCTGACTTACGCAAATTCTCTGAAACCTACGAGTATTGACGCTGAGCTCTCCTTATGTCCAACCGACACAGCCAACGGCCCGAGATGTTCTCCTCCGTTGGACCCAACACTGGCAGCGAGACCAAATAATCCATATGGAAAAAAGACACCATCTTGGGCAAAAAGGAAGCAGTACTGGCCGCAAACCCACCTTTTCTCATAGAAAAGGACAAGAAGGGCTCTCAACAGGCAAAGCCTGCCACTCTGAACTCGGTGTGCCGAACAGATAGCCACTAAAAGCACTGTTCCTAAAGCTAAATCATTAAGTGAAACTTGGTGTGAGGGCTCGAAAAATACCCTAAACAAAAGCCCCCAGGACCAACTTAAGATCCCATCGATGAACCTCATTCTGCGAGAAGGCCTTAATCGAGATACAGCTTTGACAACCGTATCCCGTCGACGTGAGCGCTCAAGGCTGGCCCCTGGACCTTTCCTCGATAGCAAAAAAGGGGCTGCCAACCGGACCCTTAAAGAGCTGGCTGCTAGGCCCTTATCAAAACCACCCTGCAAGAAATTTAATGCCATAGAAACTGAAACCGTGGAAGAGCGGATCTGCCGCTGAGAGCACCAGTCCTCAAAAAATACACCATATTCGTGCATACGCTAAGAATGTAGACCTCTTTCTGGCCTGAAGTAAGGTCGTAACCAACACTCCAGAATATCCTCTCTTCCTTAACCTCGCCCTTTCAATGGCGAAGCCATGCAATAGAACCGATCCACCTGAGGTATTTGAAGAAGACCCTGAGGCAAAATATTTGCTGTTGCCGGCAATCGCCAGGGCTCCCGTCGAGTATCTGAATTAGATCGGCATACCACGGATGCCTCGGCCCCTCTGGTGCCACTTACCCTGCTCTCCCCCGATGCGCCCCAATGCGTTGAACCACTCGTCCTATAAGCGCCCACGGGAGAAAGACATAGAGAAGACCGGGTGATGGCCACTGCTGCCTCAGAGCATCGAACCCCTCTGAATTCCTTCCTCGTCTTCTGCTGTAAAAGCTTTTCGCCTTGGATGGCTGAAAGGTTGCCATGAGATCCATAATTGGAGGACTCCACCTGATGACAATCTGTACAACCACTTCCGGATGAAGCTCTCATTTTCCAGCATCCACCCGGACTCTGCTGAGAAGTCCGCCATCACATCGTCCGTTCTCAAAGTGCTCTGCCGAGATCGCCTGTAGTTGCGGCTCCACCCAAGCACACAGAGCTCCTGCTTCCTCCTTCATGGCAGCACATCCTGTGCCCCCCTGTTGATTGAGGTAAGCCCCTGTTGCGGAGTTGTCCAACAACACCCGCACTGCTCGAACTCTCACCGTGGTTTTGAACGCTTGAAGTGCTAGTACTACCACCTACCGTTCCAGACAGATGATCGACCACTGGACCTCCTGCTCGTACCAAGTTCCTTGTGCGAAGAGATCCATGCAATGGGGTCCCCCATTGCGGTTTCTCCGGAGGTATTCCTATCCCAAGATTTCCTGGGCGAAGCCACCACTGAAGGTACTACCTGACCCGCAAGGGACAGGGAAGACACTTGTTCAGAGAATCGTTCCGTTGCGAATAACGCCGGAGTAGGGACCTCTGAAAAGGACGCATGTGAGCTCTGGCCCATGGTACCACCTTCAGGTCCACTGCCATTGTCCTTAGCACACGAAGGCAACTCCAAGCTGGTGGAGCCGGCGTAGATATGAACTCGCATACTAGATGCCAAAGAGCCTGAGCTCGCTGATCCTTCAGAAGACTGCTCCCAACAAGTGTCGAGCCGTACTTCTAAGCACTCTAGGACCTGAGACGGAACTAGACGGCAATTGGCCACATTGCCCCCCAGCCGAAACTCAGAAGGAACTACCCTACTCTGCTTGTAACCTGAACGCTCTCAGCCTAGGACGATGTCCGACCCAACCAATCGCCGAGGTACGGGAGAACTTAAAATTCCTACTTTTCGCAGCGTCGCCGCCACTCCCACCATACCCTAGGTGAAGGTGCATGGAGCCACTGCCAAACCGAAGGGCAATGCTTGAAACTAAAAATGCCTCTACGGGAGTGTAAACCCTAGAAATTTCTGATGAACTGGTCTGATAGGAATGTGCCATATGCCTCTGTACTCAGGATAGGATGGAGAGACCCGCCCTTCTTCGGTACTCCCAAATAACTAAAGAGTAGACCGCCGTCGTACAAATCCTGCGGCCCCATCACTACCGCTCCTAGCTGTAAGAGATGATCCAATGTTTTCCGAACTGCAAACGTTCTCTGCTGCCCCTTTGCAAGGAGACGAACGAACGAGTCTGGTACCAGATGAGCAAATTCAAAAGGATAACCGCCAATACTCATTCGTCAGGCGTTATCTGGACCCAGGCAGGAAATAAATTCCCAATGCCGCTCTACTGGCTGAATTCCTCCCTGGGTCCGCCTTGCCTCATTGAGGTTCTCGGGCAGCCATGGAGGAGGCAATTGACAACCCCCTCCCTGCTCCTCGAGAACCACGAAACCCTTGTGCTCTTGCAGCAAATCTTCCTGGGTGGAAACCCACCCAGTCAAGAGGTACGATATTGCCTAAAGTCTCGACACTGACCAATCGTAGGCGGCCGAGACTTTCCCTGCTTAGGCTTATCTTCCGGCAGCCTTCCGCCTTCGGCTTCTCCCAAGCTGCCACATCTGATTACCACCGTGTCACCTCCATTAAGTGCTCCCGCACCTGCCGTGATAGCAGCTGCATCGTTGCTCCCACCTGAGGGAAGCTCTCGTCACCCAAGCTCTGCAAATAGGAGCTTGCAATGAGAGAGCATTAACCTCCAAAAAGCTGCTTCCATAAGCCTACCTCCTTCCGGTCTTGCGCTTCCTTCAAGGTCGCAATGCCTTCTACCAGAATAACCGACTTTCTCGTGACTGTACCACTGCTGCATCTATACACGGAGAACGGGGTCTCTCCTTCTCCTCGTCCACTAAGGGGCAGAGCCTGCTCATAGCTCTTACGCCTGATAACCCCAGTTCTGGTACATCTCATGCATCTTGAATCATCCGGTCCACCACACGATGAACCAGCACCATCGCCTGAGTCTGTCGCACTGCCTGAATGAGAAGGTCTTCCTGGACTGAAGCAAGGTTACGCGCCTGAAGGAACTCTGTAATGAGCGCAGTAAAGTCTTCCTTGTGAAAAAACTCTCCTGCTCCTCGCTTGATCCTCAAGCTCCGGAATCTCAACTTCCGACTCTGGTTCCAATTCTATGTCTTCCGTAACTGGCCAAGCTGCATCCAAGGACTGATCATCAAGAGAGCAAGCCCTCGTAAGAGGCCTCACCAGACTACCGTCAACCATTTCTGAGCCTGATTGCTGCACCGGCGCTCCCAGCATCAACGGCTCTGTCACCGTACCCTGCATGCCGCACACAGTACGCCTGATGCATTATGGGGACCAAACCTGACCAGAAAACTTCCAAGGTCCACTCCAGGTCCTATTGGGGCACCCCTTAAAGGCAACTTACTAAGCCACGACCTAGAAGAACCGTCAACCAGAGGACCCTGCTTGACTTCCTAGAAGGGGTACAGCCAGAACTTCCAGCAGTGATTCACCATCTCCCCTTGTAGATGGGGTCTGAGTCTCTTCACATGCTTTCTCTTGAATCGCTCGCTGCATAGTAATTGAAGCCAACACGCAGGCCCTGTAGGCCCCTGCATCCGCAACTGCGCCTCTGCGTGCGCCACTGATCAAACACTGTGGGCGTGAAGGCATTAACCACAAATTAAAGCCAATAAGGTACCCCATCACTCGAGACTGCACCCCTTCGCGTGCCGCAGACCCAGCACTGCGGACACGACGGCATGAGCTAGAAATGTAAGCACACAGGGCATTTGGGGGTTTTTTTGTAATGAGAATGGAAAAGGTTTCCTTTTTCCCCTCTTTGATTCTTTCTTTTTTTTTTTATTGCTTTAGCATAAAACAAGACACCTGCCATAAAAGCAAGACTAAAATGTGAGAAAAACCCCAACAATACAGCGAATTAACTTCCATTCCCTTAAAATTACTAACTTTCAGTGTCCGGGAAAGAGGCGGGCAACCGCAACAACTATGCCGCCTGAGAAAGGGAAGGCGCAGGAACCCGGCTCACACCAATCAGTGGGCCTACTGATGCCGCCGCACTCCGAATCGGGCCCTGATCGCCCCTACCAACACGCGCTGCACCGGGGAAGCACCTCTTTCCGACTAGCCGTCCAAGCAACCCCCTGCTAATTACCTGCTGCACCGCTCTAAGCGGCTGCCCTGCAATTCACGATGCCACCCACAGCCAGAAGTGGGCCGCTTCAGCAGAGAGGGCCATCCCACAGCGAGGGAGTCGCCACGAGGTCCCCGCAGCGAGCGGTATTGCCTGACTCGCCGGTTTCTGTGCTGCCCACTTCGGTGGTTTCTGTGCTGCCCAGCTCCCCTTCAATCAATCCTGGAGGGGAGATCAGCGCAATCTTCTGGGCTGACCGGAGAGAGAGGGAAGAAGAGACTCTGTCTCAGCCGGTTCGAATCCCCCCAAGACCAACAATTATTTTTTTTTTTTTTTTACAAGAGAACCTAACTGATTTCAAAGAAATTAAATAAGAATAGGGAACCCAAAAAGAAACCCTTAATCCTAACTATGTACACACTGCTCCTTATCTGTTCCTCACTAGTGAGCCCAGCACCTAGGCTCACTACGTTATCCTGCTGCATGGAGACTGAACACACTGGGACTGATGGGAGAGTCCAGCAGGATACATCCAGTGATGTCACAATTCTGACATGCCCAATCTCCATGCTGCAGGAGGACGTACACTACCCAGAGGGAGGACTGAATTGGAGGAATGATAAGGAAAATATCTGTCTATCCTTCGGTAGATCCGAATATGAATATGTGTACCACTTTCTCTTCTTGCTATACTTCTTCCTTTGGTGATCCCATGATATTCTGTACCATCTTTATGTAGATGATTCCAGTATCTCTCCTGCATCACAACTTTCTCCCAGAATCCAGTCATAAATCTTATTTTGCATATCTGACATTGCAGCTTGCATGTTCTACCAACTCCTTACACTTAACATGGCAAAAATTAACTTATGAACTTTCTCTCTTTTCTCTCAAGCTCTCTTCCCCCTTTCCATTTTTCTATTTCTATGGATACTTCCGCCATTTTCCCAATTACATCAGCCCCCAGATGTAGGGTCATCTTCAACTCCCCTTCTCTGCAAGCCTCCTAAACATTGCTAAAACATACTAAAGTCAGGGTTGGTGCAAGGATATTGGCCACACAAGGAAAATCTTCAGCCTTATACTCTCCTCCCCAGAGATTTTGCTAATTAAACTCAATTATGATCAACCCAACCCCATCATTCTGACAACAATCCTGTAAAAATGCGTAACTAGATATCATACTTTTAAATGTTAACTTTGCTTTGTATGTATGTGTGTGCCCACTTCCCCTGAAGGTAAAAGAATGTGCCTGATGGTTCGTTGAGTTTATCTGGCTGCCTTGCTTTGACTGCTGCTGTTCCTGGTGACTACCTAGTCTTGCCGGCCCTGATCACGGTGGATATTGGAAAACCCTTATGTGGTCAGAGGTGATATTAGTCACAATACTGGGCAGACTAGATGGACCATACTGGTCTTTATCTGCCATCATTTACTATGTTACTATGTAATACTATATTTTTGAGAAAATGTAGGCACAATGGGATAACTTTGGCTGTTTGAGTCTGTTTTAATTTGGGATAAGCAGGAGGTGAGAGTAAAGCTTATCCAGTGAGAAGCAATATTCAGCCACTCAACTGAAAACTTATCTGTCCAAGTCAGACTGCACAAATATGTTTAACTAAACAAATATGCTATCCATTTAAAGTTATAAAGCGCGTGTGTATTTTCTGTGATCCTATTTGGTTATATAGGCATACTGAAAATATGCACAAAAAAATAAGCTATCCATTTAACCTTATGTGGTCGCCGCACCGCTGAACATCTGTCTCACTTCTTCTCTCTATAACACCACCAAAATCCATCTCTTCCCTTCTGATTTCACTGCCCAAACCCTTACTTACTCTCTTATCACCTCCTCTTAGAAAGATACTGTGGCAATTTTCACAATTATGCACTACAATGCAAATTCTTCAGGCACTTTTACCTATGTGCTTTTCAGCAGTTCTTAAAGAGAAAGTAAGGGAATTTTCCCCAGCAGACATTTGCACCTAATTTTTCTGTGAGCACTTTATTCAAGGAGGACAAAACAGGGCCAATGCAAGGATCTCGGGCATCTTAAGTGAACCTTCAACCTCATGCCTCCCTTGCCAAGATTTTGATAATTAAACTCAACAGTCATGATCACGCCAATACCACTGCTCCCACAAAAATCCTGTAAAAGCACATAATTAGGCAACATACCTTAAATATTAAATATTGCTTTGTATGCATGTGTGTGTGCCCCTGTTCCCCCTGCAAATAAAAGAATGCGTTGATGGCTTTGTATGTCTGTGTAATCGTCAGGATCTGTTCTGCTTTGGCTGCAACTGCTCCTTGCCTAATGGTTAGATCAGCCCTGGGACAATGTACATAGCTTTGCAAATGCAAAACCACGTGCATTGTTGCATTTTCTGCCCTAACCCTGTCCTGGAAACGCCTCTGTGCCCAGATAAATAGGGATTAATCCAGGCAAATTACGTTTGAAGATTGCCCCCTCTCAGGCTTCTCTTTACAGCTTCCCCAATGAATCATCTATCTCCATTACAGCCCTTTCAAAGCTCAGCTGTGTTATCGCTATGTGACCCCCCCCCCCCCACACTTCTGAAGTCACCACATTGATACCATGTCCACATTCACATACAGCTGAGGTTTCTCCTACTCTCTAATGACTGCCTTCACCCTTTAGCTCATTACCTTTCCTCACTCATCTCACCCTACATGCCTCTGTATTGCTCCCATGGTGCAACTAAGCCTTGAGTAGTGTGTGCAGTTCTGATCACATCTCAGAGAAGATACAGCAGAATTAGAAACAGTACAGAGAAAGACAACTAAAATTATAAAGGGGATGGAGCATCTGCCCTGTGAGGAAAGGCTAAAGAGGTTAAGGCTGTTCAGCTTGGAGAAAAGAAGGCTGAGAGAAGATATGACAGATGACTATAAAATCATGAGTGAGGTGAAACAGGTAAACAAAAATTACTTGTTTAATCTTTCAAAACATACAAAGAGTAAGGGAAATACCATGGAGTTCCTAACCAGTACACTTAAAACATATAGAAGAAAGTATTTTCTCATTCAATGCATAAATAAGCTCAAGAATTTGTTGCTGGAGGATATGGTAAAAGCAGTTAGTGTAGCTGGGTTTCAAAAAAGGTTTGGACAAGTTCCTGAACAGGATGCTGGGCTTGATGGATCTTTGATCTGACCCAATATGGCAGTTATGTTCTTACATACATATCTTCCTACAAAATCTATTGATCAGTAAGCTGCTCCCATCCATGTCCCTCTCCACTGCTAACTCCTGTTTACTGTGCCATTTATTATTTATTTATTTACATTCTCTTATATACCACGCTATTCTGCATCAGTGTGGTTTACATTGAACAAACTGAAATTACATTGAACAGGGCATTATAACTTGGAGATAACTATTTTACAGGGAACATGGGCTATGGAGGGTTAAGTGGCTTGCCCAAGACCACAAGGAGCACCTGTGGGACCAGAAACCCCAGTCCTTCTGGCCCAAGGTTGCTGTCCTCTAGTGGGATTTGAACCCCCGACCTTCCGGTCTGAAGTACCTTGCCCCAACCACTAGGCCACTCCTCCTCTCCATGTTTTTTCACAGGCCATATATTCAAGTCGCTCATGAAAAACACATTTTTACAATTGCTTTCAAATCGTAAACCTTCTTGGTTGTTTAGGCGAGAACAGCCTGGTAATTACTCTTTCTACATCTTCTTGCAGTTCAGTTGGAACTAGTGCTCGAATTTTGGCACCACAGGCCTTGATTGACAACTATCTGGATATATTTTTACCATATTTCAACATATCCTCGCATCTCTACTGCTCTTAATCTGATTACTGCAGGAGCTATTTTGAATGGGAGCCATGCATTAGCCCTCCATCTGAGCTCAGTATCACGAGCTCTAAATCTAAAACCATATAAAACATAAAAACAGACCATATTAAAAACAAACAACACAAAAACGCTGACATCAAACTTACAGATTACCAACCAAAACAGAAAAGTAGCAGCAGGAAAATCAGAAACCCTTACGGAGTAGAAGATCAGCTATCCATCTCTCCCAAAAAATTCCATACTTCCTCCCCAACCTTCCACTTCTGACCTTAAAATCAATGCAATAACCATGATTTCACACATTTTCTAAGAACGAGATAATCCTGGATATACCCTAATTCCTTAGGAAGTAAATCCTACTATCTAGGAAGATGGTAAGCAAAAGACTAATGTATACTTTGCTCCACAAGGATGAAAATTAAAATAAGAAAATACTACTTATTTATATTGCACTACTAGGTATACACAGTGCTGTACACATACACAGAAGAGAACGTCCCTTCTCAACAGAGCTTACATCTATTAAGACAAACAAAATAGATGGGAATGGGGCTGAATGAGGAGGTTAAGGCAAGAAGGATGAGGATCAGACAAATGATTACACACACATGGGTTTAAACAGGAGAATAAGGGGTCAGGATACAAAAGCAGAATGAAAGAGATAATGTAAGTTTTTAGGCAGGATCTGAATAGGCCCAGAGATGGAGCATGATGTATTGATTCAGGTAGTCTATTTTGAGCATATGGTGGAGTAAAGTAGAAAACAGTGTCTGGAGCTGGCAGTAGAAGATAAAGAAGCAATTTGAAGAGTGGAGTTGTTGAGGAGAGCCAATGAGGAGCTACAGAATGAATACACTTGCAGTTTAGTAGGAGAAGTCTGAACTCTATGAGGAAATGGAGAGGAAACCAATGAAGTGATCTGAGAAGAGGGGTTATGTGAGCATAGCAACATTGGCAGCCGAGTTTTGAACAGAATGAACGGGAGATGGATGATTCAATGGGAGACCAGTGAGAAGCAAATTGCAATAGTCTAGACGTAAGGTGAAGGGAGAGTGGATAAAAGTCTTAGTAGTGTGTTCTGAGAAAAATGGATGAATTTTGCTGATGTTACAGAGAAAGAAATGATATGTTTTGGCTTATCTGTTGGATATCTGCAGAGAAAGAAAGAAGTGTCAAAAATGACCCCAAGGTTGCAAGTTGATTAGACAGGAAGGATGACAGTATTATCCATAAAAACAGACAAGGGAGAAAGAAGGGAGGTAAGTTTAGGAGGAAAGATAAGAAGCTCCGTCTTAGCCATGTTCAGTTTCAGATAGCAGCAGGACATCCAGGAAGCAAAATCAGACAAGAAAGTAAAGATTCGGGCCTGGATTCCTTGAGAGATTTCCAGTATAGAATGGTAAAACAGAGTCAACAGCATAAAGATGGCACTGAAAACCATAGGAGAACAACAGGGTACCAAGAAAACGAGTGCAGAGACAGAAGAGAAGAGGTCCCAAGTTAGAACCCTGAGGTACACCGACTGAAAGCGGATAGCAGTGGAGCACTTTGAGAGTATACACTGAACCTGCAATGGGAAAGATAAGAAAACCAACAAAGAACAGAGCCCTGAAACCCAAGCAAGAATAGGCTATCAAAAATATAGTGGTGATCAACAGTGTCAAAAGCAAGAAATGACACAAGAAGGATGAGGATCAAGTAGAGGCCCTTGGATATGGCCAGAACGGGTCACTGGAAACTTTGGCAAGAGCAATGTCTGTTTTTTGAGGAGTAGGATAACCACAACATGTTTGAAGTCAGCAGGAACACTTGTAGTGAAAAGTGACAGGCGGAAGAGATGACAGATGGAAGGGACAACAATGGGGGAAAAAGAACTTAGTAGATGGGTGGAAATAGTGAATTTGGAGAAGGAGAGAAGATGTGCAGCGGAAATAGTGAATTTGGAGAAGGAGAGAAGATGTGCAGCTCGGTGACTTTTGTAAAGGAAGAAAGGTGATGGGGGTTGAGAGTGAAGAGGGGGGAGACTGAGGTGACCCAGTGGAGAACTCGACTGATCTTGTGAACTTTGTCATAGTAATAGTCAGCCAAAGTCTGGGCAGAAAGCGAAGGAGGGATGGGGGTGGAGGCACTTTGAGGAGAGAGTTGAGCATTGCAAAGAGACAGTGAGGGTCAGTAACAAAATAGTTTGCCAGATGGACATAGTACTCTTGCTATGACAGACTGGAAAGAGATAAGTAAAAGAACATAAAATATTGCTGCTACTGTTGTTGTTAAGTGCCGTCGAGTCGGAGTCGACTCATGGCGACCCTCTGGATAGCTATCCTAAATTGTGTTTAATCTTCAGTCAGGCGGCTCATTGTTGAAGACTGGTACCCGTAGCTGCTGTTATTGTATCGATCCATCTCATTGCTGACCTTCCTCTTTAGCGTTGACCTTCTATCTTGCCAAGCATGATGTCTTTCTCTAATGATCTCTCTCTTTGAATGATGTGTCCAAAGTATGAAAGTCGAAGTCTTGTCATCTGAGCTGCTAAAGAAAGCTTAGGTTTGATCTCCTCTAATACCGACTGGTTTGTTCTTCAGGCAGTCCATGGTATACACAGTATTCGCCGCCAGCACCATAACTCAAAGGCATCAATTTTCTTCCTGCCTATCTTTTTCACTGTCCAGCTTTCACATCCATATGATGTTATTGAAAATACCATGGCTTGAACAAGTCAAATCTTTGTATAGAGAGAAACATCTCTGCTCTTGAGAATCTTATCTAGGTCTTTCATAGCCATTCTGCCAAGAACAATACGTCATCTGATTTCTTGACTGCTTGTTGCTTCTTTATTGATAGTTGATCCAAGTAGGTTAAAGTTGTTCACGATTTCAATTTCTTCTCCTTCAACGATGAACCTGTTGATTATGCCAGTTGTCATGATCTTTGTCTTCTTTACATTAAGGTGCAGGCCCATTTTGAGACTATGTTCTTTGATTGTGAGACACAAATGTTTCAGATCATCCTCACTTTCAGCCAGTAATGTGGTATCATCAGCATAGCGAAGGTTGTTGATGAGTTGTGGCAAAGTCAGCTATCCTGAGAGTAGGGGAGGTGAGAAGCATAACGAATTCACCCTAGTTAAGGGTCCCCTTCTAGGAGTGCAGGGAGAGAAAGCCACAGCCAGGTTTCAAAGACAGAAAACCCCCAGCTGGAACAGGTTTCAGCCAATGACTGATAAAGTAAGAAAGAGGGATTGCAAGCATGAGGACCAAAGCCCTTACTTTAAATCAAATCATTTTTATTGGTTTTCCATCATCTTAGAACCTACAGTTATACAGTATAACAAAATGAGACTCCATACCAAAATACGATAACAGCAGATCACAAGTCATCACACGTCACCCCCATGCCAAAAAAAAAAAAAAAACATCACAGAATACAGTACAAAATGTCAAGACTGGGTGGTCAGTAAGAACTATAACAGCAATCAGAACAGCAAAGAGAATATAGTAATAAAATACTAGTAGTAACCGTTATCATCATCATAACAAGGCTCAGAACCAGAGCAAACGCCAGGAGGCTTCGGGGCAACACGGTTCCGATTAGAACAATCAGTAAGAACAAGAGATAACCCCAAAAGCACTCCCCAACCCTCTCCCCCCCCCCTCCCCTCCCCTCCACCTCCCCTCTGCCTGGTGCAACCCATGTTAAGAGCACTCCTCCAACACACACACATCGATAAAGCCGCTCTGTCCATAAACCCCCGTTTCACTCACTCACTTCTACACCGAGCAAGCCATAGAGCCCGTGATGCCATAATCACCTGGAATGTTAGATCATCAGGCAACCCCCTGCCAAATTTTTTCAAACTCTCGTTGTTTCTTGCTCCCCAAAATCTGGGCCGTGCGCCTCTCACAACTCTGCAAGTAGAGAAAACTATTCCTCCACTCCTCCATCCCCGGGGGCTTGTCCTCAAGCCAGTGTTTGAGAATGCAGTGCTTCGCTATCAAGAAACCCCTATCATAGAGCCTTAGATCATAAACAGAGAGATCCGTCCCCAGGCTCACCCCAGAAGCTCTGGGTTGCGGTCGATTACTGGTACCGGGGACTTCAAATAGGCACCATTCAGGCGAGAGCGCCCCTCCCGCAGGCCTCCAGACACGTAAGGCTCCCTGAACCGCACACCAGAAGGAGGCAATGCAAGTACACGTCCAGAGACGATGCAGCAGAGTCCCCGTGTGAGTCCGACAAAGCTGACAGACATCTGTCGAGAGCACCCCCATCCTAGCCGCCCAGACATTGGGTACATACGCTCGCCAAAGGATTCGATATTGAAGTTCCCGGAAGCGAACCGCTTCAGATAGGGAACCAAGTCGCTGAAAAGCATCCTGAAGGCCGTCTACATCGATCTGGACCTCACCAGCTCCATCTCGCTGCCATCGACGAAGTAAGAGCTCCAACGGGCCCCTATCTCCGCCTGGATGCCACTCTTCCCGCAAGGAGCGCAAAGTAACCCGCAAATCTTCCCGGGCTATGAAGGCCCACACCCCTTCATGATTAAGCCGTAAACCTGGACTCTGCTGCAGCGTCCGGACATAATGTCGCACCTGTAAGTAAAAATAGAACGTAGAGGGCATCAGTGAGTATCTGTCCCGCAGAGATTGAAAAGAGTCAAGCTCTCCCTGCGTTGGCAGGCATAATTGACCCAGAAAGTCTAAACCCCCCGCCTTCCAACTCAGGGGGCCCCCAAGTTTCCCCGGCTCAAAACCCCCGTTTCCACTCAAGGGCAGACAATCCGTAGCTGACCAGTTCACCCCCTTACGCTGACACAGAAATCTCCAGGCCTGCCTCAACGTGCCCAAGTACTGCGATTCTCTCCAGGGCCTGGGTAAGAGACTACTGCCGCAATGTAGCAAAAAGGCCGCGTGGGAGGGCTGCGACATCGAGTGAACTAGACTCCGTGGTAAAGTAATATCGCGTCCCAAAATCAGATCCCGTAAGGGGCCCAACAAGCTTAAAAAATTATAATCTTGAAGCGAAAAGAGTCCCAGCCCCCCTTCAGCTCTACTGCTCTGAAGTACGGAGAACGGTATCCGAGCCCTCCTCCCTTTCCATAGAAAACGTCTCACCTGACTCTGAAAAAACAGTACGTCACGACGCAAGAGCCAGAGAGGCACATGTCGCAGCAGATACATCCATCGGGGAGCCTCCATCATTTGAAAGAGAGCTACTCTACCCATGAGGGAGAGCGGCAGGTCTTTCCATCGCCTGAGCGTGTCCACGGTACGCAGTAGCATAGGTCGGATATTAACCTCATATAATTGGGAGATGCGGTCCGGGATCTGTATCCCCAGATATCGAAATTGACCCGCTGCCCAACTCAAGGGGAACGAACCGTGCCACCCCGATCGAGCAAGATTGCCTACATACAAAGCCACGGATTTGCCCACATTAATCCGCAATCCGGAGAAAGAACCAAACCGCTGGATCAACTCCATCGCGCATTCCAGTGAGGCCTGTGGGTTGGATAAACACAACAGCATATCGTCCGCAAAGGCACTGACCTTGATTCCTCCCCCGGGCCAGTCAATACCCCGAATTCTCTCGGACCTTATAAGTGAAAGCAGTAAGGGCTCCAACTGCAAGACAAAGAGCAAAGGCGACAAGGGGCATCCCTGCCTCGTACCCCTCTGCAAGTTAAAGGCCGAAGAGGAAACGCCTCCACTGGCTACGCAAGCTAAAGGATTCGTGTACAAGGCCCGGATCCAGGCCATAAAGGCCCCGTCAAACCCAAATCGGGCCAACACCTCGAACATATAGGGCCAGGACACTCTATCAAAGGCTTTTTCCGCGTCCAGGCTCACTAAGATCAGAGGCTCCAGATGGAGTGAGCAACGCTCCATCCCAAGTAACACTTTACTAATATTGGAGAAAGCACTTCTCCCCTTCACAAAACCAGATTGATGGGTGCCAATCAGTCTCGGCAAGAACTGTTGCAAGCGAGACGCCAATACCGAAGCCACCAATTTCATATCATAATTAATCAGGGAGATAGGACGATAAGAAGCCGGGTCCTCTGGGTCTCTACCCTCCTTAGGTATAATAGTAATCGCCGCCGTCCTCATATCTCGGGGATAGGTACCCAACTCTTGGGCCTCCTGATATAAGACCATCAGAGTAGGCGTCACCTGGTCCATCAAGATCTTATAGAATTCGGAGCCATAACCATCAGGTCCAGGGGCCTTGTGCGTCTTGCCAGCTTTGATGACCCGCTGGAGTTCCGCCTGGGCTATAGGCGCATTGAGCTCATGAAGCTCAGAGGCTGTCAACCGAGGAAGATCAACCGCATCAAGAAACTCCCGCTCCCAGGCTCTATTTTCCGGCGCAGGGGTATAAAGCTCCCGATAGTACTGACTGAAAACGTCCACAATCTTATCCAGTTTCGCATGCCTAACCCCCTGCGCATCCTTAATTCGAGCCACCCCATGGATACCACCCCGCCGGCTGACCAGACGCGCCAGTAAGCGTCCCGTACGGTCCCCAAACCTAAAAAGCTGGTGTTGATAATAACTCAGCGACTGGACCGCTCTATCATGCAGTACCTCATTGAGATCTCGCTGTAGCGCCAAGTACTCTGGTAACCTAGACGGCAACCGGAGCGCTACCCGTTTGGCCTCCTGCAACTGTCGCGCGAGATCCACAATCTGAGTATTTAGACGTTTCCTTTCTTTTGCCACGTACGCTATAATGTGGCCCCTAAGAACCACCTTTCCCGCCTCCCAGAGCGTCGCCACACTAACCTCGCCCATATCATTGTGAGAGATACTCCTCCCAATGTTGGATAAGGTAAGCTCGAAACTCTTCTTTCTGCCAGAGATACCCCGGAAAAGACCAACGGGCTCCGCCCACCGGCTTCACCCTCCAGTCCAAAACCACTTTAGCATGATCAGATACCACTAAGGGATCGATCTCCACCCGGACCACTTTCCCTAGACTCTCATGTGAGATCAAAATGTAATCAATCCTCGACCAAGTCTGGTGTACTCTCGATAGATGTGTGTAGTCCCTCTCCACCCCATGTAGAACTCTCCACGAGTCAAGCAAACCGCCCATGTTACAAAGATATCCCACGCCTTTGTTACGCCAGGCCTCCCAGGAGCCCCCAGCACCAGATTTGTCCAAAGTAAGGTCATGTGGGCAATTATAGTCACCTGCCAAGATCAGAGGAATTTTTGGTGCCCCCAGGATTTTCCGCAGTAGGCCCCGAAAAAATTGGTGATCATACACGTTAGGAGCATATATATTCCCTAAAAACAACTCCTCACCTTGAATTTTCACATGCAAAAAAAGAAAACGTCCCTGCGCATCCACGTCTTGGCCAAGGACCTCTACAGACAAGCCCCGTTGCACTAGAATGGCTACACCTCTCTTCTTGCTAATCGCCGAGGCCGCAAAAACCTGTCCCACCCAATCCCTTTTGAGTTTGGCATGTTCAAGCGCATTCAAATGGGTTTCTTGTAAGAAAGCAATTTGCGCCCGCCCCCTCTTAAGAGCCTGCAAAATCTTAGTCCTTTTAACCGGGCTGTTGACCCCCCCAACATTCCAAGAGACCATACGAAGCTCAGTACTCATGCATGCATTTCAATAGGGCCAAAAAGAAACGTATCCACCAACCACATCCACGTCTCAGGTCGCCCAGCCTCAACCTAAGACACCGTCCAGGCAGCGGCTTCATCCACAGGCATCTTCCCCTCTCCAAAACCAGAACATACCAGACATAGACATTCATAAACCATAAAAACAGCTCACTCTCAATACACATCACACCCAGGCCCCACCCCAATCCCACTCCCCCCTCCCCCCGTCCCCAATCCCCCCCTCCCCCTCCTAAACTCTCACCCAAACTATTAAACCCTCAGTTACTACACCGAGGTTAGGACTCCATAGCGATGCTGCAGGGCTGCCTCGAACCCCCCTTACGAATCCCCACACCCCCTGAATCTCAGGGAGATGCAAATACAAACACAAAGGTAAAAAGGTCACCAAACAATACTTAGTCATTTACTTTAAACAGTTCTCATGTTTTCATGTTTTCATGATTTCAGGGGAGCGACCAAGGAGGTCTTCACTGAACTAGAAATCCTAAGGTCTGCGAGGTTAATACCGAAGCAAAATAACCCACATAGGTCTCGCCACCTTGTTAATCTCCATATATATAGCCGCAGCGGCCCTGGTGAAGGGGCACGCATAGGCCACAATGGAACCACATACATCCCCTTAGTAAATAACATCAATAATCTTATGAGCTGAGTCCTTGCTTACCAAAGACGAAGCTCACAACAGATCCCTCGCATTGTGTCGCCCTATAGTGGAAGATCAATTTCGCAAACAATGACCCACGTTAATCCAGCTGGTCATGAGAATGGTAAGCTCATAGCCTGGAGCGAACCCTGAAGATCATTAGCGTGCCAATAGGCAACTATCACAGGTTCTGCGCCAGCATCGCTAAGCAAAGGGAGCTCTAGCGCCTAGGGACCTCGCGGTTCAGCTGTATCTCAGATATCCTAGGCAAGCCCAAGGATCCACTGGGGAGAAATGGAGGGCCACTGATTACCAGACCAGAAGGCTTAACGGATCCCTACAGTAGTTAAGCTTAAGGGGTCCCCCCCCCCCGTCCAGCCCAGACTTTAACCATGCACCTCACACCCCCAACGGGGCCCTAAGGCAATAGAAAGCAGGCGCATATGTTGGTCCCGGACCAGAGGCCCGCGGCCTAGCGAATACTTCCAGTGCATAACTCACAGGCCTATCCAAGGCCAGCCAGACTCCGTATCTAATCGCGGAGCACATAAGGGTCTTAACTATCTAATAGGCATTAGTTCAAGAATGTCCGTTAACAGCTCCACTGCGGACACAAGCTCATGATCCGTTCCCCACATCACTCAGGGAGGGGAGCCGCTCCAGAAATTGCTGCGCTGTCCGCACATTCTCAAAAGTATGATTCTGACCATTGAGGGAGACTCGCAGCACAGCAGGGTAGGCCAGGGTAAACCTCGCTCGTCGCTTGAACAGCTCTGTGCAGATGGGGGAGAATTCCCTACGCTTGGCGGCCACCGCCACTGAGTAATCTTGAAAGATGAGGATCTTTTTATTTTGGAGAGTGAGCTCGCCTTTTTTACGGTAAGCCTGGATAATCCGCCATTTGTGCTGAAAATTGAGCACTCGAATAATCACCACACGTGGCCGGTCAGCTGGATCTCTCCGGACTCCCAGGCGATGCGCTCGCTCAATCTGGAACAGACCCTGTAGGTCCGGCATCCCCAACGCTTCAGGGAGCCATGACTCCAGGAAGGCCAGCAGCTCTTGATCAGTGCGGTCCTCTCCGAGACCCACAAGCCTCAAGTTGTTCCGCCGGGACCGGTTTTCCAGGTCCTCTAGCTTCTGCTGCGCCTCCAAAAGGAGTTTCTTTTGTGTCTCGAGCTCCCCATCTCGGCGACTTTCACCTTCCTCCACCGCGGCCACGCGGTGCTCAACTTCCTCCACGCGACGGCCGAACTCGGTCATGGACTCCTCCATCCCCTCCAGTTTCTGCATGACACGATCAAACTTCGGTTCGAGGAGCCGCACTACCTCCCGCGCCAGCTCTTCCGACGTGGAGTCCGTGCTTTCCGCACCCGGTGAGGCAGGCTGGCGCGTGGCCGCAGCAGCAGGCCCCGTTTTCGGCATTTTCTCCCGCTCCTTCCGGGCCGGTAAAGGCATAGCAGGTCTGCGCTGGCAAGGTTATCAGGCTTAGAAAACAATGATACAGCTCTCTCAGGGAAAAAATAGGGATGAGGGTTCATAGAAAGCCGATTAAATCAGGATTTATTGCCGAGGCAGCCCCGGAGCGAAGGAGGCACGTCCTCTCTCACTCACGCATCACCGGAAGTCAAAGCCCTTACTTTAACAAGTGCACTGATTATTCTAATACCAGAAGGCAGGGGGATTACCAACACCTGGGAAAGAAAGAGGTGGGGTTAGAACCCTGGAGGTATAAGCCTGGGTTAGATTATGCAGAGGGGGGGGAGACGAGAAAGAGAGCAGCCGGGAGAGCAGCTGAGACAGAGGCAGAGAGAAGGAGCTGATTCTTGGAGAAGAGCTGAACTACCCAGAGCTGAGAGAGCTGAATTCCCTGCAACAGGCTGGCAACAGAGGTGGGGGCCAGGAAGTGGAGAAGCTTTCAGACCAACAGAGAGGTTGTCAGC
Organism: Ichthyophis bannanicus; assembly: GCA_033557465.1. Lineage (NCBI taxonomy): Eukaryota > Metazoa > Chordata > Amphibia > Gymnophiona > Ichthyophiidae > Ichthyophis > Ichthyophis bannanicus. The sequence goes on from CM066032.1 coordinate 797,702,167, forward strand.
TGTGCAGTCTGACCAGGTCGGTGAATCAGAACCCATGCAGTTGGGAGAACCAGTGTCAGAGTTGGGGGAAGAAGATTGCTTTATGGATTGCTCTTTATGCCAAGCTCTAGACAGGAGGTCTTGAGGAAAAGCTAGCCCTGAAAGAAGTAATTTTCCTTGGAAGTTAACCATATGGCACAAGCAGTGTGGAGGTAAATTCCTGGATGTTTTAAAAGGGAAATTTACTGCAACGTAAGCCTGATCAGGAAGCTCTGATTCATGCTTGTTTGTCACCTGTGTTTGAACTGTGCAATGGCAAGGAAAGCCAAGTTAGCTGCTATAAGAGTTTTTGCTTGCTCCTCTCCTATATGAAAAGCCTGCTAAGAGTTTTGGTAACAGCTTGGAATGTTTGTTTTGTTCTAAGTTTGGTTTCACATAGAAATGCAGCCTAGAGAGTTTTTTTTGAGGCTGGCAGAAACCAAACTCCTGTAGGAGAATTAAGCTTGAATTTTTCTTTATGCTCTGATTAACAAGGACTAAAAAGGAAAGTGGCAGCCTAGTTTCTAAAGGCAATACTTCTGCAAGTAAGGAGACTTTAAAAGCCATTTCTGAGTTCTTTTGGTTTGTTTGCCATTATTTGCTGTACCTTAAGCAAATCCTACAATTATAATCCTGTAAATGATACCTTGAACCTGCTGTGTTTTGTGTTATGGAAATAAACTTTCTGTTACAAGCCTTACCCTCGGTTACCTCAACTACAAACCTTCTACATAAAGCACCAACATATTTTAGCAGTACTACACTTCCCAGAAGCCAACATGAAGAAGTAGGCTGCTAAGAGCTGATAGAAGAAGGAATCCTCAACTACCACGCCCCTCGACCACTAGAGGCAAGTGGCTTCGGGCATTGTGCTTGTGACAGTGGCGTAGTTGGCAGGATTTTGCCTTCAGGATATACAAAGGATATACAGCAATAAGGTACACAGCACGGACGACTGCTGGAGCTTCAGGTGGATTCACTGGTGGAGTCAGCTGGAGGGTAGAGCAGACCAGCCGTGAAGCATCATAAAGACAACCCTTTGGAAGCAAGAGTCAACACCTGAGTCAGGCAAAGCGTACCCAGGTGGGGGTTGGCTCGGATAAAAAAAAAAAAAGAAAGAAAAAAAAATAGTGAATGTTTTTGAGGCAAAGGGGACAAGGAGGCTGTTGAGTGGTGCCGCCCTTGGTGTCTTGTGTTTTTCTTGCAGGTATCCCTGAAGATGGAGTCCAAGGAGTTGATTCAATGGATAGCAATGCAGTTCCAGTGCTAGCAAGAGTTGGCACAGCAAGATCAGGAGAGAGCAGTTGCAGCTATCAGGGACAACAGCAACCTGTCTTGGACTTAGTGGCTGCCCTGGTTGCATCCAAAAGGCAAGAAACTGGAGGAGAGCCGGTCTCAGCAGGATCATCAGTTCTTCAAATGGACAGGCTGGTAGTTCCACCCACAAGTGGGGCCTTTAATTTTGGCAAGCTTTCATCTGAGGATGATATAGATGACTTTTTAGAATCATTTGAAAGAGTAGCACAAGCTGTGGGATGGCCAGCTAGCCAATGGGCGGTGCGTTTAGCAACCTCTTTAACAGGGGAAGCACTGGCTGCATATGGGGCTATTCCAGCTGCCCAAGCCCTGGACTATGATACTGTAAAAATGGCTATTAGAGACCGTTTGCGGTTGACAAAAAATGTATATCACAGGATGTTCAGAGCCACAGCCCTTAAGGCTGGAGAAACTCCGAAGGCATTAAGCCAAAGGATTTGGGGCCTGGCATTAAAGTAGCTGACCCCGGATGAAAAAAATATGGATATGGTATTAGATGTGATAGTATTGGAGCAGTTTATGGCAGCAGTGCCAAGGGAAATACAATCATTTCTGATTCAATGAAACTGCCAGAGCACAAAGGAGGCAACTCTGTTAACTGAGTGCTACATGGAAGCTGAGTTAGCACATCAGCCAAAAGGGGGCGCTCCAAAAGTGAAGGCTGAAGCCAGTTTTGGTTCATCAGAAATGAAACAGGGAGATAAAACAAGCTTTGGGAAAACTTATGTGCATGCTCAGCAGGAAAAGTGGCCCAAAAAGAAGTGTTTTCATTGTGGGGAGATGGGACACTTACAAAGAGGATGCAAGGCTTGTACTGGGTTGGTTGGTACAGGTGTGAAGCCTCTTGGAGAGGGTTTTCTCCTAAGTGTGTTTATACAGGGGATCCCTACCAATGCTTTGCTTGACTCTGGGGCTGACCAAAGTATGGTATCCCAGAAGCTTTGGCAGGCCATTGAGGCAAAAGCAAAGTATGTCCGAGGAGACCAGAAGGTCATGTACAGATCCGTTGCATCCACGGGGCTGCATCTTGTTACCCCGTGTATACATTGGAGATAAAAGGGTTAGGGGTGCAAAAAAGTATTCCCGTGGCTGTGGTACCAAAGCTTCCCCATGACCTAGTGTTAGGAAGGGATTGGCCCCAGTTTAGGAAAGGGCTAGAGAAAGGCCTTGAGCAAAAGGCAGGGGGGATGGTAACAGTGGTCCCTGGCCCTTTGTTTGGGAATCCCAGAAAACCAACTGAAAAATCCCCGGGAGGAGATCTCCAGGTTAAACAGAAGTTCACATTAAAATATTGCAAAGTTTCCGAAAAGGCCATGAGTCCCAGGAGGGCGTCCCCGCAAGCCACGGGATATGATTTGTGTAGTGCTGTGAATGAGGTGGTGCCCAGTCATGGAAAGGCCCTTATTGATATCGGCCTACAATTGGAGATCCCTATTGGCTGCTATGGACGAATAGCTCCTCGCTCGGGCCTGGCAGTAAAACACTTCATGGATGTCGGTGCAGGTGTGATTGACCCTGACTATAGAGGTACTGTGAAGGTATTGTTGTTTAACTTTGGTAAGGAAGACTTTCCTGTTAAGGTTGGAGACCGGATTGCCCAGCTGCTGTGTGAAAGGGTGGGGTTTCCCCCACTGGAAGAGGTCCCCATGTTAACTCCCACAGAACGAGGAGCTTGCGGATTTAGATTCACCGGACGGGCCGGGCTGGAAGCCCTGACAGCCACCTCGGAAGAGAGAAGAGAGGAAGCTGAGAAGGAGGATTTGAGTCCACAAGTAACAGAGTGGAGGAAACATCAGGAACCCCAGATGGGTGAAGAATTGTCCTTGGTCCAAAGGCAGGAGTTGGCCAATCTATTACAGCGGTTTCCAGATGTCCTGATGCCGGTCCCTGGTGAAACCCGATTGGTTGCCCATGAGGTTATAACCACACCAGGGAGGGTGATTCGACAACGACCATACCGGTTACCGGAGGCTAAGAAAGAGGAAGTAATTGCACAGGTACGTGAAATGGTAGAGATGGGAGTCATCAAGGAGTCAAGAAGCCTGTGGTGCAGTCCAATAGTGCTTATTCCAAAGCCGGATGGCACTTTACGGTTTTTCATTGATTTCAGACAAGTAAATGCCATCTCGGTGTTTGACGCATACCCAATGCCCAGGATAGAAGAGCTACTGGATCGCTTGGGACAAGCCCAGTTTTTGACCACATTGGACATGACAAAAGGGTATTGGCAGATTCCCCTGACCAGGGAGTCTTGGCCAAAGACCGCCTTCAGCACCCCGATTGGGCTATTCCAATTTAAGAGGAGGCCCTTCGGACTCCACGGCGCCGCAGCGACTTGCCAGAGACTGGTAGATGAAGTCCTGCGCCCACACCAAGAATATGCTGCTGCATATATGGATGACATCATTATCTACAGACGCACCTGGGAAGAGCACTTTCCAAGGATTAAAGCCGTCCTCCAGTCTATGAGGCAGGCGGGCCTCACATTGAACCCGAGCAAGTGTGCCTTTGCCAGGTGGGAGGTAAAGTACCTGGGGCATATGATTGGATGCGGAAAGGTCAAGCCCTTGATCGACAAGGTTGAAAGTATCAGGAACTTCCCCAGGCCAATACCAAAGAAACACTTGAGAAGTTTTCTGGGCCTGGTAGGTTACTATAGGAGGTTCCTGCCTCGCTTTGCAGAGGAGAGTTCCATATTCACTGATATGTTGAAGAAAAACTATCCAAACCATCTTAATTGGACCCCGGAAGCTGAGAGGGCCTTCATCCTGTTAAAAGAGAGGCTTTGCATGGCTCCAGTATTGTGTGGTGTGGACTTCACACAACCTTTCATGTTGCAAACGGATGCCTCAGAAGCAGGTCTAGGTGCGGTCCTATCTCAGAAGTATAAAGGGGAGGAACACCCAGTAATGTTCCTTAGCAAAAAGTTATCCCCGGCAGAGCACAACTATTCCACCATAGAGAAAGAGTGTCTTGCTATTAAGTGGGCAGTAGACGTACTCCGATTCTACCTTACAGGCCGGAGGTTCTTACTCATCACAGACTATGCACCCTTGAAGTGGCTTCAGCAGATGAAAAACCACAATGCCAGGCTAACTAGGTGGTACATGGCCCTGCAAGCTTTCGACTTCACAGTGGAGCATCGGGCGAGAAGACTACACCAAAATGCAGATGCTTTATCCCAAATTACCGACTGTTTGCAGGAACCCCAATCACCTCCAACAGCCAGTAATAACTTAAGCAGGGGGGTATGTGGCAAAGTCAGCTATCCTGAGAGCAGGGGAGGTGAGAAGCATAACGAATTCACCCTAGTTAAGGGTCCCCTTCTAGGAGTGCAGGGAGAGAAAGCCACAGCCAGGTTTCAAAGACAGAAAACCCCCAGCTGGAACAGGTTTCAGCCAATGACTGATAAAGTAAGAAAGAGGGATTGCAAGCATGAGGACCAAAGCCCTTACTTTAACAAGTGCACTGATTATTCTAATACCAGAAGGCAGGGGGATTACCAACACCTGGGTTCGGGCGTTGTGCTTGTGACAGAGTCTTCCACCAATCTTCACACCTCTGTTGTCTTCATACAATCCTGCTTCTCTGATGATGTGTTCTGCATATAAATTAAATAGGTAGGGGGAAAGTATGCAGCCTTATCTTACACCTTTGCTTATTTTAAACCATTCTGTTTCTCCTTGTTCCGTTCGAACTGCTGCTTCTTGATCAATGTACAGATTGTGCAAGAGTACGATCAGGTGTTCTGGTATACCCATGCTACTTAATGTGGCCCAGAGTTTCTCATGGTTTACACAGTCAAAAGCCTTGCTATAGTCGATAAAGCACAAATAGATATACTTTTGGTATTCTTTAGTCTTTTCAAGGATCCATCTCACATCCGCAATGATGTCTTTCGTTCCTTGCCCTTTCCTGAACCCTGCTTGCACTTCAGGTAGTTCTTGTTCCAGGTATGGTTGTAGTCTCTTTTGAATAATCTTCAGTAGAATCTTGCTGGCATGTGGGATCAGAGCGATTGTGCGATAATTTCCACAGTCAGTTAGATCACCTTTCTTTAGTATTGGCATAAACACAGATCTTTTTCAGTCAGTTGGCCATGATGTTGTCTTCCATATTTCTTGGAAGAGCCTTGTAAGTAGGGTAACAGCTGCATCAGATTGATGTAATACTTCTATGGGAATGCTATCAATGCCTGGTGCTTTGTTCTTTGATAAGACTTTCAATGCTGCTTAAACTTCTTTCATCACCAATGGTTCCCGATCATAAGGTACAAGTTGAAACGGCTGTTGGTCCACTTCATCTTTATCAAATAAAAACTCTGTATATTCCTTCCACCTTTTCTTGATCTTCTCAGCATCATTCAACATAGAACCTTGAGCATCTTGTAACATTCCAATTTGAGGCTGGAACTTTTTCTTTAACTCTCGTAGCTTTAGGAAAGCCAATCTTGTTCTTCCTTTCTACTTTTATTTCCTTGCATGCATCGTTGTAGTACTTTTCCTTGTCCTGTCTTGCTGCACATTGGAAATCTATGTTGAGTTCTGTGATTGTCTTTCTTTCTCCTCTGGCTTTAGCTTCTCTGCGTTTCTGGGCAATTTTCAGAGTTTCTTCCGTCATCCATTTTGGCCATTTTTTCTTTTTCAACTTTAGTAGAGACTTCTCGCTTTCTTCCAACACAACCTTCTTGATGTAATTCCATAACTCTTCTGGAGCTCTGTCATTTGTATCTAAAGCAGAAAATCGATTTTGCATGCAGTCTTTAAATTCCACTGGTATATTCTCAAGGTCATATTTTGCTGCATTCATGAGTGGTTTGCTCTTTTTCAACTTTAGCTTGAGTTCGCATACTAGTAGTTGATGATCTGTACCACAGTCAGCTCAGGTTTTGTCTTTGTTGATGTTATAGAGCTTTTCCATCATTGACTTCCACAGATGTAGTCAATTAGATTTTTATACAATCCATTGGGTGAAGTTCATATGTACAGTCGCCGCTTGTGTTGCTGGAAGAAGGTGTTTGAGATGAATAGATCATTGGTCTTGCAGAATTCTATCAGTCTTTCTCCAGCTTCATTTCTGTTGCCAAGTCCATATTTTCCAACTACTTTGCCTTCTTCTTTGTTGCCAACTTTTGCGTTCCAGTCACCCATGACTATCAGGATATCCTGTTTGCATGTTCTGTCAATTTCAGCTTGTACTTGTTCATATAACTCTTCAATTTCATTCTCTTCTGCAGCTGTTGTTGGGGCATATACTTGAATTATAGTTGTGTTGATAGGCATTCCTCGTAGACAAATAGAGATTAAGCGTTCACTGACTGCATTGTATTTCATTACAGTTCTTGCAAGTTTCTTCTTTATTCTAAATGCAACACCATTTCTTCTTTGTCTTTCATTTCCAGCATAGTAGACCATGTGATCATCTGATGCAAAGTGCCTGATGCCAGTCCATTTCAGTTCGCTGACACCCAACAGATCAAGTTATACCTGTTCTATTTCATTCTTGACCACCTCCAACTTCCCTTGGTTCATGTTTCGTACGTTCCATGTTCCAGTGTGTAAGACATCTTTACAGCTTCTGACTCTCATTTCATGTGCAGCTACATCAGCAGTCAGACGTCCCGAAGGCTTTGATCCAACCACATCATAAATGCTGTCTTTACTCTGAAATGTTTTGTTGTATCTATTGGGTTTTCATGGCAAGATACAGAAGTAGATTGCCGGGCCTTTCTTCCGCGCAGTTTAAGTTTGGTGTTGTTGCCGTTGTCACAGAAATGTGATCCTCCGCCGTCAACACAGTCCCATTCTGCTGCTGCCCAGATGGGTGGCTTGTCTTGGTCTGGCACCTCAGCTGAGACCTGTCCATCTTGGGAGACCCTGCCAGTAGTTAAACTACCGATAGTTTAGCTCTCAGCATCACTGATGCACACAAGCCCTCAGAGCACGACAAGCTGCAAACCAAGTGAGAGTTGCTGCTACTACTACTAATCATTTGTATAGTGCTATAAGGTGTATGCAGCGCTGTACATATATGTAAGTCAAAGTCCCTGGTCAACAGAGCTTACAATCTAATCAAGACTTAAAAACATCATAAAATTGGGGACTAGAGTATGTCAAAATACACATAAGTAATGGACAACAGAATGAAGAGCATCAGGATCCAAAATATGCAATACTGGGTCAGACCAAAGATCCATCAAGCTCAGTATCCTGTTTCTAACAGTGGCCAATCCAGGCCACAAGTACCTGCCAGATAGACAGATTCCAAGTTGCTTATCCCAAGGGTAAGCAATGGATTTCTCCAGTCCATTTCATTAGTGGTTTATAGCCTTTTCCTCCAGGAATTTGTCCAAGCCTCTTTTAAACCCAGCTACACTAACAGCTTTACTACGTCCTCTGGCAATGAATTCCAGAGTTTGATTACGAAGTCAGCATGGGCACATAGCATTTACACCAAAGGCGCTCAGCAGGGAGGATACAGTAACACAGATAGCAGATTTCGGAGGCCAGCCAAGGCTGAAGTATTGTACACCTCACGGAGTGTGGAATGGGAGAAGCGAGAACATCAAAGACAGAAGAAAATATAGTGTTATAGGAAGAGACTGTCTCATCAACAGATTCGGATGTCAATGACTGAGAGAGATAAGACAGTAATGAAGAGAACTGAAAGTTCAATAGCCTGAAGATTCCTAAATATGTAAGTGAAGATTGGTCAAGATTGTGGCGGGGTGTCGATAAGAGTTAAAATTAGTAGATGATGGTCAGATAGGTGAAGAACTGAGGTGGAGAAGTTGGATGGTGAGCAGCTAGAGAAAAAGACAAGGTCAAGACAATGGCCATGCTGGTGAGTAGGGACCATAGAATACAGCTGGAGGTTGAAGAGGAGGTTAAGGCAAGGAGTTCTGAGGCATAAGAGTCAGAGGGGTCATCAGCATTAATGTTCGAATCCTCAAGAATATGGGAAGAGGAAGATGGGAAGCTAGGTATCAAGTCAGTGTGAAAGAAAGAAGTGGATTTGTCAGGATCAATAAATGACAGCTACCTAAATAGGTAGTGGAGTAAATAAGTAGATGACATGAACTTCAAAGGAAGAAAAGGAGTGAGACTGAGGGGGAAGAAGGGGTGAAAAGACAACATCAAAAGACTAGTCTTAAAAAACATGGGAGAGCTTTGCTTTTGCATCCGTTTTGAAAGGGTAGAAGAAACAAAACTGAGGGTACTAGGAAACAGCCATGTATGGGAAGGACTGTGTATGCTCAGAACTTACCATTAGTCCTGTGCTCTGGGAGAGTTGGTCCATCCCGATGCTATGCAATGACACAAACCATTTGCGTACCTCCACATAGTGGGGGAGTAGCCTAGTGGTTACGGCAACAGTTTAGAACAGAAAAGACCCAGGTTCAAATCCCACTGACGCTCCTTGTAGCCTTGGGCAAGTCACTTATCTGTCCATTGTCTCAGGTACAAACTTAGATTATAAGTCCTCCAGGGACAGGGAAATAACTACTGTACCTGAATGTAACTTGCCTTGAACAACTACTGGAAAGGCATGAGCTAAATACTAATAAATAAATAAATCCTGCTTGTCAACGGAGAATGGCAGCTATTTATTCATCCTGTCTCTGCGACTATGAAGACTGCCTTTGCAGCATCCCAATGTTAGGATTATGATAATTTTTGCAATTTTGACGGCGTACTACCACCTTAAAGACTTCAACAGCCTTGGTAGCTGCAACGACAATTCATGCCTTGTACTAGGAAGAACTCTGTGCATGAGAATCTCAAAATCTCTTTCCACAACACAAATTCTGAAGACAGGTAAAGTGAAATGAATTTTGCAACTCTCTAGAAAATAGCAAGCCCCAGAAACATATTTTTAACCAATATATTTTCTTTTATCTTGTTCTGCCTCAGAGTTTTGCAAGTCATGTGCTTCAGTTTGACTTTGCAGTCTATTACAAGCAGCGCATACCTGGTGGTGTAATTGGGCTGATCAGCAGTAAATTAAGTGCAATTAGCATTTCAATTAATGCTGCATGACAATAAGAGCAAATAGTTATGCTACTGAAAAACTATTAATTGGTATTATAAACCTAAACAGGCAAATTGGGCTTCCTGGTAGGGATGCTGCCATGGCTGTTAACTCATAGGCATAGGACCAGAACAGTACCTCGTATTAATTAAAATTAGTAGATCATGTACTGCATTGAGAAAACAATGATTTAAAAAAAAAAATCTTCAGAGGATTTACAACAGGAATAATCACCTCTAGACAAGAACATTAAACAAGCTTTCCAATGACTTTCTGCAAATATTGCAAATGCTTACTATGGGATTACTGAAATACTGCAAACCAGAGCTTAGTAAATATGATATGAAGCCACATTTCCCTAACTGCAGACAAAAGCACGCGACGACCAATGATCCTGCCAAGCTGCACAGGAGACCTCCATCTGTGCTGCTGTTTGTAAGGGGAAGTGCTGCAATATCGCACTTTAAGTGGGTATCACTGAACCTCCTCCTACCGGCAGCAGCACAGGCAGAGGACGCCCACCCAGCTTTGGGGGAACATTGGTGGCAATATTTTGTTCCATGCAATCTGCCTACAGGACAAACATGTCACCTTGGTAGGGTTCATCATCCTGGGAGTACTATCTTGACACGTAACTGTCCACTGAAAATCCAGGCTTCACTATAGTCCACACTTTTCCAGGCAGGCAAGTATTCTCAACAGGTCACATTGATATTTAATTTTTCTTCCTTTCAGTGGAAAAGATTCAGCAGTGCACATTGCAGGTAAGTAATCTTCTATGACGTTACCAGATAATGCATCGTCCAAAGCACGAGTTCTCTTCTATGATGCTGTCCGTGCATAGATGAAATAGGCCTTGTTTGTACTGGAGCTGGAGTCAGAGGATGCTAGAAGATCAAAATCAGAAGTATAATTCAAGGTCCTGGATGAAATCGGAACATGGAAGACAGAGGCAAGTAGGAATAGAGTGCCAGGGTCCAGACAAGCTAAGAACCAGAAGCAGAGCTTTGGGAAGGAAGTCCAGTGAAGGACAGTGGTAGCACAAGAACGGTGTCAAATGAGCAGAGATTCTAGGAAATGTCTCTCAAGATTCTGTTATGCCACTAGGGGCTGGTTCCCAGAGCTTTCTGTACCACCGAGGACTTGCCAGATTTTAAGTTATCTTCTGGCCTCTTCTCATGACTATGGTTTCTCTGAAGTTTCCCCATCTTTCCTGTCTAGCATAGATGGCTTAAGCCCAGTCAACCCTGAAAAATGCACAAACCCTGGAAGTCACTTGACTCGTAGGAAAGAAAGAACTTGCCCATCAAACTGTCAAGGTTTTCCCCACAATGACACATCCATTTTTGAGAGCTACGCAATAGCCAAGAAGCTATCAGCAGCATTCTGTGTACACAGTGAACAATCAGACACCTATCAAGCAAAATAACACGCATTATAAAGGAATAAATGTGGGCATGCAACCAGAACATGCCAACACATGTACACTGTAGTGATATCAGCTAAAGAACAACAGGCACATCTAACTGTAGACACAAGTGCCTGCAGTCATCCCCACAGTATTCACTGTAGCTTTCCACTACCATCCTAGCACACAGGTTTGCTTTATTTTAGTGACTCAGTCTAAAAGATAAACGGAACATTTTGTATTTTTCTTTGTTCTTGTTCTCACCCACAGATTATATGCAGTGTTCCTACTAGGTATATTAAGGTAATCCCTCAGAAGGTCCAAGAAATGGATAGCTTCTTTACCCGCAAGGACCAAGACCAAATCAAGATGTTCATGCAGCTGAACAGAAGCTAATGTATGCTCCTCACTATCATTACTGTCTTTTAGTAGGGGTTAGTCTTCAGAAAATGCAGAGTGCAGACACAGGAACAAGGGGTTCTCAACCCAATTCTGGGACACATCTAGCGAGTCAGGTTTTCAGGATAACAGCAATGAATATGCACGAGACAGATTTGCATACAATGGAGGCAATGCATGCAAATCTCTCAGGCATATTCACTGTTTGTTATCCTGAAAACCTGACTGACTAGGTGTGTCCCAGGAGTGGGTTAAGAACACCTGCCTGGAACTTAAAAAAAGATAAGAGGGCAAGTGAATTAATTCTACAGATGATCTGCCTTAAATCAACAGAAAGCCATGCTGGTTCTTTTTAAGAAACTTTTGAGAATTTTGCTGCATATTTGATCAAATAATATATTAAAGTCCCCCATTCCAAAATAATTCCAGCACTGAAGCCTAAATTTTGTTGGGGGGGGGGGGGGGAGGAATGAAATAATCATAAATGTAATTTCTTAAAATAAAGAAAATACAGTTCATAAGTTCTATATGAAGGAAATCTTACACCACAATCTGACTTCATGATAAAAAAGATTTAGAATGGAAACTGTCAGAGCTCTCCAGGTAGTCTTCTAGTATTCCTGGGTGTTATTTGCTACCGTACCAAATACTTAGGCAATTATTGTGTGAAAGAAAGACCTGTCAATCTACTTCCGGTTGCACCAATGCAAGAAACCCCAGGGACTGGGTCGCCAGGAGTCAAAATTGACTCGAAGTTACATACACACACACTTATGCCTTGCACTTCTTTTAGTCCTTTGGTTGTTTATTTTTTGAGGGGAGGGACAAGGGAAAACTATAATTTATTTTTTATTACAGCCAGGCATGTAATAACCAAATGGATGCAGTTTACCCACCATGTTGGTACAACAGCAGCACCAAAGGTGATAAATGGAAGCTGCCAAAACACGACGGCAGCTCTTTGAGAACTGGCTTACAGCTATAAAAAAAATAATGAAATAAAAGGTCAACAGTTTTCAGATTTTCATTCCTTAGCAAGAACAGTGGCTGCTTTTCATGTCGGAGCCCATAAGCCTCCCACGTTCACCAGTGATCACCCTCCCCTGGTTCCTAAATGCCTCTTTTCTTGGAACTTTTCAAGCAAAAGTCCTTTTCACGAGTAGATTCTATGCTTCAAATTCAAGACGGTCCTGTGCTATCACCACATTGAAAACCTCACTTCCCTTCCTCCTTTATTTATTTATTTAGACAGTTTTGTATACCACCTTATCCTTCACTCAAAGTGGTCACAACACAATTGGGGGATACATTTAACAAGAGGGGATATGATACACATACACTAATACTTACAGGGAACATGGGCAATGTAGGGTTAAGTGGCTTGCCCAAGACCACAAGGAGCACCTGTGGGACTAGAAATCCCAGTCCTTCTGGCCCGATCAGGTCGCCTCCATTTTCTTCTCAGATTTTTGTGTGCTCCTGCTCACAAATCTTCCTTAGGCAACTCTGAGGCAGGTTGCATGAAGTAATTATCTATTAAAATGTGATCATTTAGGATTTCTCTGCTTTCATTCATCAAAATGACATCCAGTTTAAAACTGTTGGACGATTCAGCCTAATTTCCATGTCAGCAAATGGGGGGGGGGGGTGTCTTAATATTATGGGGCCTACATTAATAAAGGAATTTTCTCAGTTTGACTGGTGATATTTTTCCGATGATTGTGCAAGGCCATGGAATACTTAGTACACATGAAAACAGTTTCATTTGTATAGAGAAATTACACTGCAACGCTATTCTGCGTAAAGATTCTTAGATCTACAGAGTCGCTAGGAATCGACATCGACTCAATGGCACCTAACAACAGCAGCAACTGTATCGGACATATATGCTCAGTCTGCCTGCAAAACAGTGAACCTATCCTAAAATCGGTACTTTGCTCCTCTCCATGCCGGGGTCCTAGTTACTGAGAGCAAAAATTCTGCTGTCATGAAAATGAGATGGCTCGTCTCTCTTCCTCCCATGTAAAACTACAAATAAAATGTTAACAACCTATATTTTTTTCATGGTGTCTATCAGCCTTCCCATAAATCTATGGGGGAGTCCTCTGCTTGCACTGCTGCTGCACTACCTGCTCTTAGCAACTAAAAATGCAATACCACAGCATCCCTTTCGGCAGCAGAATGAGTGGAGGACGCCCACAGCATTCCATGGGAATGTAGTGGGTTCCCCGCCCAGAACGCACCTAGTTAGTGTATGAGACATTCATTAAAACCAAGAGTCTAAGCCTGCCATACCCAGCAGTCATGCTTTCATATGTGGAACTACATTTCAGATTTGCCAGGGAGACAGACGCTGATAGGGCTCTAAAAAATAATGATCAGAGTAGAACAAGTAAACGTGAATCAGTTGTTTATTCCTTCAAAAAGCATAGGACTCGATATTACAAACTAGTTATACGGTTTACGGGTCTGCCTCTAAGCAAGATATTCAGCAGCACTAACACGTTTAGGACTGCTGAATATTCCTGGATGCTGCTGCTATATGCCTCGATGGTACATGGTCAGCATCAGGGCGTTCCAGAGGCAGTACCCGTGGATAATCATCAGTGGTGATATACAAACGCTGCCCGCTTATCCCTGAGCGGTGAATGTTAGGCGTAACAAAAGCTGTCTTAACTTTTGCTACTGAAGCTAACCACACAATGGCTGAATATCGCCGCTGCCCAGTTAGCTTCCACGCCATGCGGCAGATCCGGATATTCAATGCCGGTGGCTTGATATCGACCCGGCATTGAATATTCGGTTTAACTCTTCAGGCGTGATGGCGAGGCGCTGTACTGATGCTAGCTGCCACCACTGAATATCAGGCCCATAGCAATAAAGACTGAGGGACATGCAATGAAGTTACAAAGCAGTACATTTAAGACTAATCAGAGAAAATATTTTTTCACTCAACGTTTAACCAAAATCTAGAATTCATTGCTGGAGAATGTAGTAAAAGCTTTTAATGTAGCTGAGTTTAAAAAAAGATTTGGACAGGTTCTTGGAGGAAAAGTCCATAAACCATTAATAAAGTGGATTGGGGAAATTCGCTGCTTACCCTTGAGATAAGCAGCATGGAATATGTGCACATTTTGGGATATCCTAGATACTTGTGACCTGCACTGACACTATTGGAAACAGGATAGTGGGCTTGTGGACCACTGGTCTGACTCAGTGTGGCAAATCTTATGACCCCCAAGGTTTAGACAAGCACAAAGCAAACTGCTGAATCTCTTGGCACAGTATTGAAAAGAACACAGCACAGTATTAGTGGAATGGAGGAGTAGCCTAATAGAGCAGCAGTCAGGAACTAGAAAGACCAGGATTCAAGTCCTACTGGTACTCCTTGTGGCCTTGGGCAAGTCACTTATCCTACCACTGCCTCGGATACGAACTTAGATTGTAAGTCTTCTGGGGACAGGGAAATGCCTACTCTACCTGAATGTAACTACTGGAAAGATATGAGCTAAATACTACTAATATTACATGAGGTAATTGTATATCGTATCCTCCACTAATGATCCAACAAAGTTCAGCCTTCCTGAAACACAAATTTCTACCCTGAAGTCATTTATTGCATTTTATTTCTGGTTTGCTATATAACCATTTCTTTCCAAATATATTTATTGCCCAGCTATTTCTGCTGTGTTTCCAGCTTACTGTTGATTACCAAATTGGCTCTCAAATACCTCCAAATTTTGTTTCTTGAATTAAGAGCAGAAAACATCTCGTCCATCTGCACTAGACCAAAAAAGAAAATGTGCTAACAAGCTGAAACTTATGTTTTATCTCCTCCTTTTCAGGATGGGTGGAGGAAATTCCTCAGGCTCTACACCGGGGCCACTTTGCTTACCACTTCTTTATGAAGAAAGTGCCAAGTTTTGGAAAAGAAAAATGTTTTTAGTTTCTCCTCTCTCTCACATCCTATCCTCCCTACCACATCTCCAGCACTTCTTCTTGCTCTCCCCTCAGAGCATTTTTGCTCTTTCAAAACAGGAAGCACATGGGAGAACAGATGCAGCCATTGGCAGCTGGAAGCATGAGCCCTTCTCTGTTTCCCCCCTGCCAGCCTGCTGGTACTCAGGGTACGGTGGCACAGGGATGGTGCTGTGTGCTTTAACACAGAAAGATCTAGTTTTAATTCCAGACTCATGTCTTCCACTCCCAGATTGGCTAGTTCGGAGGATGTGGTAGACACAGCATTAGAGTTCCAGGGCAGGGGAATGGAGTGAGGAGCCATCATCTCACAACAGTATTACCTAGTGGTGGAATTTAGGCCCCATTATTACAGTTTCCCTGCTGATTGGCACAACCATAGACTGTGGCTACAATAACTGACCTATAGTTAACTGGAAGTAAATACAAAATAAAGGAAAAATTCTTCAGATAGCTGTGAATGAAGCTTCACGGCAACAATCTTAGCCTTGGTTCCAAGTCAGTCAAAGGCCCATAGGAACAAAGGAAAAGGTAAAAAAAAAATATATAAGTCTAAGTTCTACTTATCATTCCTTTAGAGCTACCAGATGTACACTGTTGCTTCTGTGTCTCTTATATGCCTCTGTTCAGCATTACATGCAGGCCTTAACAAATTTTGTGTGGCTTTAGGCACCAGGCCAAAATCTTAGGAGCCAGTGCTTATGACCTCCTTGTCCCTCCCTGTGTCAAGTTCTCTCGCGCTGGTCTCATATTCTCGTGAGATCAGTGTCAGAGTTCCACCATACATCATCTTTAGATAACAATAATTATAGCTGCAGATAGCAAGTGTCTCTGTGGGTGTGTGGTGTAACAGTAGTGTACCTGTCTATGTGTGGGATATAGGGGTGGGTGCTTGTGTGTGGGTGGGGTGCAGGGCTGCGATCCATGTGTGGGTGGGATACACAGCTGGCGAGTCTCTGTGTGTGGTGCAGAGGTGAGCTGTATGCCATGTGTGGTGTGGAGCTGAGGTGTATGTGTGTGGTGCCTTTGTATGTGTCTGTCATGCAAAGATTGGGTGCGTGTGTGTGTGTAGTGTGGGGGTGAGGTGCTTGTATGTATGTTCTGGAGGGAATGCACCCTTTTGCAGATATAAATTGTACTTTTTGCCCCCATGCATTCATCACTTTAACCTCCACCTTGCACTCTTCCCTCCCCATTCTCCTCTTCCAGACTCCCTTCTTCCTCTCCTCCAGCAATCCCACCCCCTGCCCTCTATTCCCCCATCCTCCTTACTTTTTATCTTCAAAGGGTACTGCCTCTTTACATTTTTGCTGCCTCTCTTCCATCTTACTTTTTTATTTTTTGAAGGTTCTGATCCCCAATAGAAGGGATCTTTTCCATGATCAGGGCTTAGATGCAGCAGACAGCCCATGGGAACAGATCCCTGCAGGCTGTCTACTGTATCTAAGCCACAGTCATGGCAAAGATTGCTCCTATTCTGCCCACAGGGATCTGATCTCCTGTAGCCAGAACAGGAGGGACTTTCTGCCACTGATGGTGGGGGGGAGGGGGGAGGGAGCAAGGTGACATTTTACTTACCAGATAATACCCTTTCCTTGAGTCCTGCTAGACCAGTCCAGACAAGTGGGTTGTGTTCCCTACCAGCAGATTGGTGGAGACAAAGAACCAATGAAAAGCCCAGGTTTCAATGGCATCCCTCCTATGTTTCTATTCACTTCAGCCACCACAGGTTTCTTCAGTATCCATCCCAAAGCATCTGAGAGAACATGGCAAGCCTCACAGAACCTCAATCGTGGGCAACAGTGAGTAAACAACAGTAGAGAACTACAGTATGTACAGGAAAACAGAAACATAAGGCTGTCAGAAAAAATGAACCTGCAGAGACAAGTATAAAAATCATAGCGAATCCAAGGGTATCACAGCAGAGAAACAGAGGAAGTACAGTTCCAGGGACAGGCTCTGGACTGGTCTAGCAGGAATCAAGGAAAGGACATTATCTGGTAAGTAAAATGTCACCTTCCATACTGTCATGCTAGACCAGTCCAGACAAATGGGATATACCAAAGCTACGACTGCACTGGGCGAGAAGAAGACATGGTAGCTTGCAAAACCCTTGAGCCAAAGTCCATGTCTGCCCATGTGTGGACATCCAAACGGTAATGCTTAACAAAGGTGGAAAGTGATGCCCACATCACTGCCCAACAAATGCCTGCAGGGGCTACTGAGCTTTGCTCCACCCATGAGAACACTTGTGCTAGGATAGAATGGGCACACAAACCCTCCAGAACCAGCCGGTTCCGCAAGAGATATGCTGAGGCAATGGTCTCCCTAATCCAGTGCACCAACGTAGACTTAGACACCGCATCACCTTTGCGTGGACCAGCAAACAGCACAAAAAGATGGTCAGACTTATGAAAAGATTTTGTAATCTCTAGGTACTGAAGAAGCACCCTCCGGACATCCACCAAGCGAAGATCCTTATCCTTCTCCCGACACTGCTCTCTAGAGAAGGAGGGCAGACAAATCACTTGGTTCACAAAAAAGGGAGAAATCACGTTAGGTAAGAAGGAAGGTACAGACCAAATGGAAATGGCCTCCACAGAAAAGGATAAGTAAGGATTCTGGCAAGACAGCCTGTAGCTCTGATATTCGTCTTGCGGAACAAATTGCAACCATGAAGACCGTCATAAGCATCAAATCCTTCAGAGTAGCACGCTTGAACGGTTCAAAGGGTGCCAACATCAGGGCCCTAAACACCTGACACAGATCCCAGTAAGGGACACAGACCAGAGGGGAGAATGCAGACACCAAACCCCCTGGAGAAAACAAGAAACATCCAGGTGCAAGGCTAGAGACATACCAATCACTGGACCTCAGAAACAGGCCAAAGCTGACACTTGAACCTTCAGGGAGCTAAGGGAAAGGCCCTTCTCCAGGCCATCCTGTAGAAAAGCCTACAGAGATGGCACCTAGGCCGTCTCAGCAGCCACCTGCCGAGCACCGCATCATCACTCAAAGAGGCACTAAACCCAAAGGCATGCTAGCTTGGTAGACCTACTTTGGGCTTCGAGCAGAGTAGAGATTACCACCAGAGAGTAGCCCTTACACGCTAGCTGTCTCCTTTCAAGAGCCAAGCCGTAAGCAAGAAGGGAACCGGGTTTTCCAGGACGATCAATCCCTGTTGCAACAGGCCCCAAGATGGAGGCAACTGAAGAGGAGATGCCTGCAGGAGCCGCATCTAGTCTCCGAACCATGCTCTCCTTGGCCAATTTGGCACCACCAGAATAATCCTGCCCGGGTGGCTTTCTATATGCCGAATCAGATGCCCCACCAGGGAACATGTACAGCAGTTGCTGACTTGGCAAAGGCTGGGCCAGAGCGTCGATGCCCTTGGATCCCATTTCTGAGCAGCAACTGAAGAAGTGTCAAACTTTGGCTTTGGAGTAGATCGCCATCAGATCCACCTCGGGGCAACTGCAGTGGTGCAGAATCAACTGAAACCCCTCCTGACTCAATTCCCATTCTTTAGGATCCAAAAAGTGCTGGCTGAGGAAATCCACTTCCACACTGTCTACCCTGGCAATGTGCTGAGCCAACAAGGCTAGGAGGTTCTTCTCCGCCCAGGCAAATGGAAGAGCCATCTCCAGAGCTACCATGCATACAGCAGTACACCCTTCCTCAGATAACAGGGCTCCTGCAACCACTGCAGGCTGGCCTTCACCATCATTGGGAGTGGGGGCCTGCACTCAAACTCCTAAGAACTCGGGGACCACCGAGTCAGCAAGAACCGCTGGAGAGTTTGCATGTGAATATGCGCCCATGGCACCATTTCTATGGTCGCTCTCATCAATCAGAGGAGCTGAAGATAATCCAAGACTCTGGGAGCCTGCTGCACAGAAAACAGCACCAGGCAATCCAACAGTCTTAACTTTCTCCTCTGGCAAGAAAACTCTGTCCAATCGAGTATCGAAACCTTCTCCCAGGAACTCTAGGGACTAGAAAGGCAACAGCTGGCTCTTTCCCCAATTGATCACCCAGCCGAGGCTTTCCAAAAAGGACACCACTCGGGACGTCACCTGAGATGCTTCTGAAATAGAACGAGTCCAGATTAGTCAGTCATCCAGATATGGATGCACACAGATCCCTCGGCACCGCAATCGCCACCACCATGACCTTGGAGAATGTCCTCAGAGTGGTGGATAGGCTGAAAGGGAGGGCAGCAAACTGATAGTGAGAGCCAAGCATGGCAAAACGCAGCTACGTTTGCTGATCTGCCCATATTGGGATAGGAAAGTACGCCTTGGCCAGATCCAGAGAAACCAAAAACTCCCCTCAGTGCACTGCTTCAATCACAGATAGCAAGGTTTCCAACCGGAAGTGGAGGATGTCCCCTTGATGTCCAGAATAGACTGGAAGGAACTATCCTTTTTTGGCACCATGAAATAGATGGAGTACCTGTCCTTGCCCTGTTTGTTTAGGGGGATAGGCATCACCACCTTTAGGAGCAGCAACTTGTCCAAGGTGGTCTGCACAGCAACACTTTTGATTGAATACCCACAAGGGGAAATGACAAAGGTATCCGGAATCGGCTCTTTGCATTCCAGGACATAGCCGGACTAGATGGTGTCTAGCACCCTGCGATTCTTGGTAACCCGGGCCTTTTCCTGAAAGAAAAGGCAAAGCCTGCCCTCCAACTGGAGGCTCCCAAACCTTCATTGCACAGCTTGGGAGGGTCTTCCTCTGGTGAAGACCAAGTCCATGGGCCAACAGACTCCACAAAAAGACTGACGAACCCAAAGCCCAGAAGAATAGAAGAAAGAAAGGCTTTCCAAGTTGGTAATGACGAGCATCCCGAGACCCCTGGGAGTCTGGCCAGTGCACCCTCAGTGGACTGGCAGAGGCTGACAAGAAGGGGGCACCGGCCCGCTTAACAGGTCACTGGTCCCGTCTTCCAAAAGATGGTAAGATATTTTCTCGCCCAGGTCCTTCACCAGTTTCTCTAAATTGGCTCCAAAAAGAGGCTTCTGTTTAAAAGGCCAGTTGGAGCAACCAAGCTTTGGAAGATCTGTCTGCCCCCAGTGCTAGAGCCAAATCCAATGTCATGACACTGGCCCTGGCCGCCAAATGCACCAGGTCATACATGGCATCAGAAAGGAAGGCTTTAGCCAACTCCAAAAGAGGGAAGTATCATCTGGTGGAAGAGACTTGAATCCACTGCAGCAAGACTCAATATATCAGGATGGCAGATACCGCCAGCTAAACAATAGCAGATGCCATGGTGAACTGGTTCTTCAACAACGGATCCACCTTTCGGTCCAGAAAATCCTTTAAGGCTGATCTGCCTTCCAAAGGAATGGTGGTCTATGTGGTAACCTCCATGACCTGTGCATCCACCTTAGGAATATCAAACCACCCAACACACTCCTTCTCCAATGGAGCATAGATCTTCTTACACACCCTTAGCCCCTTAGGCAAGGAGTTGGGAGAATCCACTCCAACCAGATCATATCTTTGATCATGTCCTAGAATGGGAAGACAGTAGTGGATTTCTGCACTCCTTGCAGGAACAGGTGCACCTTTGGCGCCTGCTCTGTACCTGCAGCATCCACTAAGTTCAAGGGGCAAACAACACTAGCTCCTTCTTCCAGAATACGTGGATCACACCAGCCTCTTCACAATCCTCTGAAGGCAAGAGCACTTCTTCACTCATGTCAGAGTCTAGTACCGAATCATCTGAATCCAAGTCACAGTCAAAATCTTGGACAGCTCCTAGCTGTTTCCCATCTCCAGAGGGTGCCCCTCACTGGGGATGCTTAGCTAAAGGCAATTGAACAGGCTTCCACTCTCAGCCTGCCCCACCACAAGACTACACCCTGGGGCACCCAGAGGCCACAGGATCTGAATATCTACGGCAGAAGGACCAGAACTGTTGCAAAAAGGAGCAGAATTCCTGGGAGGATGCTATCTTCAAGGAATGAGCCCCCAACACCAAGGAAGATGAGGAGCGGCTCACAGCATAGTTGCTGGACCCTCCAGCTAGCTGGATATTCTTATCCATAGTGTATCCGTTATCCCCTGCCCTGAGCCAGGCAAGGCTGGACTAACTGCATCCCCCAGCTGAGAGAGAGAAAGCAAGCCCACCAGGAATGACTCAGAAACTGCCATGCAAGAACAGCAGAGTCCAGAATCCAGAGATTGCCACAGGTTAAACAATGTTTCTTGGAAGAAGACAGAGAGAGTTAAGGCATGTATCACAACAGTGCACGTTAAAGCTGTGGCAGCCCAAAAGGCATGCGTTAACTGAGCTTTTACTGCCATGCACGTTACAGGCGCTAGCATAGGAAAGCACGTTGGAGCCACTTGGGTGGAATGCGTGCTAGGATCGTGTGACTGTCAGTAGCACAATAGGTAGAAATGCTACTAATACATGTGGAAAATGGCTGGAAACCCCCACACCATGCCAACAGTCGCCAGCGGTCCACCCCGAATTGCATCCCAGGCAGATGAATCGGGGGCCCCCAACAAGGACAATGATGAAGTCAAGCCTTGGTACTCACCCCCTGAGAGCCCCAGGCAGAGAATCCATGCCGGGCTCAGCTATACTCCCCTGAAACTGTTTTACTGGCTTTGCAGCACTGCATTTAAGATGGGGCTGGCAGGCAGATCCCTCAGAGGCTGCTGCTGTCTTATAGATCCTTCCAAATCCTTCGAATTTCTGACTGCTCAACATGGAGCTGAACTGATTTTCCCTCCTCCTATGGCTCCATAAGTCTAGTGGAGCCTCTCACGTCACACTCAAGTGAGAGTCACCCTCGAAATGGTTGTTAAAACAAGCGTTTAATCAATCGTTTCCTCTCAAATCTGATTTTTTTCAGAAATCTGCTGGAGACAAAGAAATACTGAAGAGACCTCTGGTGGCTGAGGCGAATAGAGGCACAGGAGTAATGTCACTGAAACCTGGACTTTTCATTGGCTCTTTGTCTCCATCAATCTGCTGGTAGAGTAGCACAATCCACTTATCTGGTCTAGCAGGACGATATGGAAATCCCATGCACCAGGTATACATTTCTGGTCATCTTGGCAACCTGGTGCCTATCGAGCCCTGACTGCATGCATCTAGTAGTGCCATTGAAACAATTAAGGGGGATATTTACTAAAGTGCACTAAGCAGTTAGTACGAGATTTAGTGTGCACTGATTGTTAGCACAATTCCAAAATAAAAAGCTGCATACCACAAGATGAAGACCCTGCAAAATCTCCATCCACTACTTGACCATAGTGACTTTAGAACAGTATGCCAGCCATTAATAACTCTGCACCTTGACTACTGCAACACAATCTATCAAGGAATCCCAAAACATTCACTACACCCATTTCAGATGATTCACAACACCGCCGCACACATAATAAGAGGCGCACCATGACAAGCTCATATTATACCAATATTAAAACAATTGCAATGGCTCCCAATAATACTCAGAATAAAGTACAAAACAATACTCAACATCTTTAAGATTCTCCACAACCTCTCAGCAGAAAATCTATAGGCTCTAATATAAAAGGTACCGGATAACAGAACAAGAAGACAAAACTCCCAGAATCTACTTATCATTCCCACCTTAAAGGTAAGCAGTAGATAAGCTACATGCAAGTGCATGTTTTAATTATATACACCCATATGGAATTCATTCCCAGAAGAGATAAGATCTTTAGAGCTAATACTCCAAATCCACAAAAAAGCTAAAAATCCACCTCTTCTTAGACTATTTTGGAGATAATACCTAACACAACTAATCAAGGAGTATTATGCAGACATCGCGTACTTCCTGGAAGTATGTAATCCAACTAGTCTGTTTGTTTTGGTTTCGTTTTGCTTATTATGCAAGTTTACCCCATCCCAACTGATTCTTTTTCACTACGTATTCCTTCAATATAAATGAATGGACTGAACTAGTTGTTTCTGTAACACCCCTAGCCTGTTCATTGTAATAGCCCACAAAGTTAAGCTAATTATACACCGCTTTGACTGCTAGATATAGCGGTATAGAAAAATTGTTAAATAATGGGTACCATATGCTGAAAATCCTGTGCTAACTGCTTAGTGTGGTATGGGGCAGAAACAAGGAAGGTTAGGAGTGGAAATAGGGCATGGACAGCACTGACAGCATGTGGTAAATTGTACCGCTGCAGATAGCATGGATGCACTTAATGCCTCTTGAAGAGGAAACATTAATTGTATCATGCTATCAGCATGCTATCGGCCACAATAAAAAAGATGAACAAACCTGATCTCCCCTAACAGCATCCCCTTTGAATATCAATATCATCCTCCAATCTTCCACCAATGTCCAGTATAACCCCACCCCTCCCCCACCCTCCAATCCCCCCTCAAGTAGCAAGATGCCTCGTACCCTCCAATCCTCCCCACTCAAGTTTCCAGTATGCCTTTATTTGGCAGCCTGACCTTAAATAGTAGTACTGTGAGACTACCACTAGAAGTCAGAGCTTCTAATTTGAATCTGGGAGGTGATGGGGCAGGAGCGTCCAGGGATCGCTCCTGGCCAGCCAGTATACCACCATGGAAACCCGATAGGCATTGGAGAACACGGAATGGGGGCTAGAGAGACACTAGATGGGGAGGTGACAGACAGGCGAGGATGGACAGGGAGGGGGAGAGAGAGAAGATGCTGGACATAAAGGGAGGAGAAAAAGGAGAAAGTGAAATACTAGGGAGTTAGGTATGGAAAGGAGAGAGAGATTGGGAATGGAAGGGCTGGGGTGAGGAAAATAGATGGCAAGCTGTAGGTAGATGAAGTAAAAAGAGGAAGATTGAATAGTAAGGAGGAGATGTGAAATCTGGATAGAGAAGCAGAAAAGTAAATGAAATAAAACTAAAAAAAAGATATCAATGTTAGAGATGGATATAAGGGAGGAAATGAATACAAGAGAATAGAGAAGAAATGTGACATGGAAGGAGGCCCTAGACAAGATAGAGAAAAGCAGAAACCGGAGCTTGGGACCAACACAATTAGGAAAATAAACGGCCATACAACAAAGATAAAAAAAAAATGTTTTCAGGTGAAAGATTGGAATATTCAGTTTTTGGAACCTACATCTGCCAGAACTAATGTTAGACATGACTGGGGCTCAGGGCAGAAATTTGCCAAAATAGCAGATTGTGCCTTCTTCAGTGTCAGGCAGGTTTGGGGCCTTCTCAGCAATCTTAGGCCGGAGGGACTGGGATTTCTAGTCCTATAGGCACTCCTTGTGGTCTTGGGCAAGCCACTTAACCCTCCATTGCCCATGTTCCCTGTAAGTATTAGCGTATGTGTGTCATATCCCCTCGTGTTAGATGTATCCCCCAATTGACCGCTTTGACCCGGTGAAAAGCGGTATATAAATACAGCTAAATAAAAATACAGCTAAATAAATTCTCTGGTCTGGGGGCACAGGGAAATTGCCTAGGTTGGATCCCCACCCCACCCTAAATTCCAAACATGACATCTGTTGTCTTTATATTTTGCACAGTTTAAGGAAAATGTCTCTCTTTCTAAGAACATAAGAAATGCCATAATGGGTCAGTCCAAGGTCCATCAAAGCCCAGTATCCGGTTTCCAACAGTGGCCAATCCAGGTCACAAGAACCTGGCAGGTACCCAATGTCCACAGCTTCCACAATGCTCATCCTGGAGTAAGCAGTAGATTTCCTGGGTTCTGTTTAATAATGGTTTATGGACCTTTCCTCCAGGAACTTGTCAAAACCTTTTATAAACCCAGTTACTCTAACAGCTTTTACTACATCCTCTGGTAATGAATTCCAGAGTTTGATTACGCGTTGAGTAAAAAATATTATCTCTTATTAGTCTTAAATGGATTACATTATAGCTTCATTGTGAGTCCTCTAGTCTTTCTACTTTTTGATGGCATAAATAACCGATCTACGTTAATCCGTTCCACTCCATTCATTAATTTATAGACTTCTATCATATCTGCCCTCAGTCTCCTGTTTTCCAAGTTGAAGAGCCCTAACCTTTTAAGCCTTTCCTCATAGGGGTATCCTTCCATCCCCATTTTGATATGTTCCTTTTCTAATTCCTTTTTAAGATACAGCGACCAGAACTGCACACAATATTCAAGGTGCAATCAAACCAAAGAATGATACATAGGCATTATATCATCCTTGGTATTATTCTCCATTCCTTTCCTTATGATTCCTAGCATTCTATTTGCTTTCTTGGCCGCTGCTGCACACTGGGCTGAGGGTTTCAAGGTATTATCCATGATAACGCCTTGTGATTTCTAAGGCAGTACCTTGCATTGTGTAACCAAAGTTTGGGTTGTTCTTTCCTAGGTGCATAACTTTGCACTTGTCCACATTAAATTTCATCTGCCATTTGGTCGCACAGTCTTCCAATTTATCAAGGTCCTCTTGCAATTTTTCACAATCCTCTTGGGTTTTAACAACTTTGAATAATTTTGTGTCATCTGCAAATTTGATCACCTCACTCATGATGCCCATTACTAGGTCCTTAATGAATATGTTAAAAAGGAGCGGGCCCAGCACAGATTCTTGGGTACTTCACTGTTTATTTTTCTCCATTGAGAAAATTGGCCATTTATCCCTACTGTCTGCCTTCTATCTTTTAACCAGTTTCTGATCCACAATACTACACTGCCTCCAATCCCATGACTTTTTAATTTCACCAAGAGACTCTCAGGAAGGACCTTGTCAAAGGGTTTCTGAAAATCCAGATACATGATATCAACTGGCTCACCTTTATCTACCTGTTTATTCACACCTTCAAAAAAATATAACAGATTAGTAAGACAAGACTTTCCTTGACCAAATCCATGTTGATTTTCTCCCATTAAACCATGGCTATCTACATGTTCAGTAATGTAATTCTTTATAATGGTTTCTACCATGTTGTCCGGTATTGATGTCAGACTCATAGATCTGTAGTTTCCCAGATCACCCTGGAACCCTTTTTAAATATCGGCGTTACATTGGTCATTCTCCACTACAGTTGATTTTAATGATAGTTCACAGATTACTAATAGTAGATCTGCAATCTCATATTTCAGTTCTTTCAACACCCTTGGATATATACCATCTGGTCCAGGTGATTTGCTACTTCTCAGTTTATCAAACAGTTGTAATACATCTTCCTGGTTTATCGATATTTCTTTCAATTCTTCTGATACATCATTTTTATATACCATTTCAGGCATGGGTAAATTCCCTATATCTTCTTCAGTAAAGACTGAGCAAAGAATTCATTCAGTCTCTCCGCTATGGCCTTGCCTTCACTTAGTGCCCCTTTTACACCTTTATCATCCAATGGTCCAACAGTCTCACATTTTTCAAATTCTCTTTACCTGCCTTATCAGTACCTTGCATCTAACTTGGCAATGCTTATGTTGTTTCCTGTTTTCATCATTTGGCTCTTTTTTCCATTTCCTGAAAGATGCTTTTTTGGCCGCAACAGCCTCTCTGACCGTGCCTTTAAACCATGCTGGCAATTTTTTGGCCTTCCTTCCACTTTTCTTAAAGTGTGGAATACATCTGCTCTGGACTTCCAAGATAGTATTTTTAAATAATGCCCATGCTTTATGCAAATCTTTAGCCTTTGCAGCTGCTCCTTTTAGTCTTTTGTTAACTATTTTCCTCATTTTATCATAGTCTCCCTTTTGAAAGTTAGATGGGAGTACTGTGGATGTTCTTGCCATCTTTCTTTCATTTATTAAATCAAATGTGATCATGTTATGATCATTATTGCCAAGTGGCCCCAACACCCTTATCTCTTGCACAAGATCCTGCATGCCACTAAGGACTAGGTCCAAATTAGCTTCCCGTCTGGTCGGATCATGAACTAGCTACTCCAAGAAGCAGTCATTTATTTCATCTAGAAACTTTATCTCCCTAGCATGTCCTGTTGTTACAATGACCCAGTCGATACCCAGGTAATTGAAATCACCCATTATTACTGTATGGTAACTTTTGTTAGCTTCCCTGATTTCTTTCAGCATTTCATTATCCATCTGTTCATTCTGGCCAGCCGGCCGATAGTACACCCCTACTGCCATTGCCTTCCCCTTTTTACATGGAATTTCTAATCATAGAGATTCTACTGCATATTTTATGTCCTGCAAAACTTTAATCCTATGTGACTCAAAGCCCTCTCTAACATAGAGCGCATCTCCTCCACCAAAGTGATCTAATCTATCATTGCGATATAATTTATACCCAGGTATCACACTGTCCCATTGGTTGTCCTCCTTCCACCAGGTCTCTGAGATACCAATCATATCTAACCTCTCATTTAGAGCTATATTTTCTCCCATCTTATTTTTTAGACTTCTAGCATTTGCATACAGGCATTTTAGAGATTGTATTTCAATCATATTATTCTGGTTATCAGTTGATAGGGGTAATTTGAAATCTTTCAGCTGTGTACTTAAGGGCATCTGGGTAACTTTTATCTTTATTGGAACCTCTCTGTTTGGATGTCCTAACTTCCCTCTTTTGTTAGTATCCTTCAAGGATACATTCTTCTGAACCATGCGCTCTTGGGCGACAGTCGGTTTTCCCCTATTATCTAGTTTAAAATTGCTCTCTTTCCTTTTTAAATGTTAATACCAGCAGCATGGCTCCATCCTGGTTAAGATAAAGCCCATCCCTTCAGAAGAGACCCTCCCTTCCCAGAAAGTTGCCCAGTTCCTAATAAATCCAAAACGCTCTTTGCACCATTATCTCATCCACACATTGAAACTCTGGAGCTCTGCCTGCCTTTTGGGCCCTGCGCATGGCACAAGAAGCATTTCAGAGGATGCTACCCTGGAGGTTCTGGATTTCAACTTCCTACCTAAAGGCCTAAATTTGGCCTCCAGAACCTCCCGCCCACATTTTCCTATGACATTGGTACCAACATGTACCAAGACAGCAGAGTCTCTGATGTTGCACTGCTTGCAGTATCTAGCTTCTTGGGGTTTCAGTTAAATTTTTGTCTACAAATTTCTGTTTTCACTTTGTGCTCATTTATTCTGTATTTGATGAGGGCCTATCTGTGTACTCTGTGTGTGACTGAGGCCAAGTATTCTATTAGCATTTATTTTCTACATAATGATCTGTAGTGATCGAGCTTGTTCGGTTTTCCGAATAGGTAGTATTGATGTTTTAGGTCCACTGCAATACTTACAGTGCTGTATTTTCCTAGGTAAGGCCCTTGTTATATAAGTTATTTAAGTTATTACTGGCCTGACAGATTTTCTCTAGAGCCTGAGTGGCATTTTGGAGAGTTTATAATACTTCCCAATAGGCTTGGTACTGAGAAGGTTTGTGTTGCTGTTACTATGATGGCACTAGAATAATAAATGTTTTTAATACGATAAGTAAGTTCTATGAGGAAATGTCCTAACTCTGGTTTGCAAACACTGCTGGGGGAGGGGTTGAGGGACTATAAATTTAACACCCATCTAGAGGAGTGTATGTGTGCTGTGGCTAAAGAGTGCAAATTCTTCTACTTCCCCCCTCTCGATGTGGCCTGCACTGCTGCCCTCACTGCAGCTATTTGTTGCGGGAAGGGCTGGAGCAGAGCATATGCAGTGGCAGGTCTCAAGTTTTGCTCTTTCAAAAAGTTGGCAACCTTATGTTAAATATGTTACATTTCTTTGATAGGAGGAGAGTGCTAGATATGGTGTACTCAGATTTCAGCAAGATGTTTGACTTGGTTCCATCTAGACAATGTACCAATAAACTGAGTGCCCTTGGTATGGACCCTAAAGTGAGTGGATTGAATGGAAGGCAACAAAGAGTAGTAGTAAATGGAGTTCACTCTGAGAAAAGGAGCACTTCAAGTGTGAGCCACAAGAATCAGTCCTCGAGACAGTTCTTTATTTGTAAGCGACATTGCAGAGGTCTGTGCTTCTTTGTAGATGATACCAAAATCTGCAATGGGATAGACTCTGTGGAAGATGTGGAAAAACATGAAGAGTGATCTAGTGAGGCTTGAGGTTTAGTGAGGTGTAGAATCTGAAAGTTAACATTTCATGATTAAAAACAAAACAAAACAGGGTCATACACGTGGACTGCAAAACCCCCCAAGAGAGTAGTATAATATAGGGAGTGAAGTACGTCTGTACAGGAAAGGCTAGAGAGATCTGGGAGTGAACTTATCTGATGATTTAAAAGTATCCAAACTTGTAGCTAAGGCAATGGCAACAGCCAGAAGGATGCTTGAGTGCAAAGGTAAAGGAATGACCCGCAAGAAAAAGAAGGTAATAATGCATCTGTACAAGTTGCAAGTCCTTGATGAAACCTCATTTGGAGTACTATGAGCAAGTCTTGAGAATAAACCTTCAAAAAGATATAAACCGGCCGGAGTCAGTTTATTGGGCAGCTAATAAAATGATCAGCCTTCTTTGTTAGAAAGCATACTGGGACAGAGTTAAAGATCTAAAATGTATATTTTGCATTAAAGACGTGATAGGGGAGATACGACAGAGCCATTTAAATATCTACAAAGTATAAGTGTACAAGAGGTGGGTCACCTTCAGTGGAAAAGGATTATAAGAAAAATGAAAGGGATAATCACGTAAGGAAATATTCTTAACAGAAAGGGTGGCAGATGCATGGACCTTGCTTGAGTTTTCCCCATATTGGCACCTGTAAAATTTGGTGCAGATCAACACTTTTAGGAAGAAAAAAATCCACCTGAAGAAAGTCCGATGAGCTTCTACTTTCACTTTTCTAAGCAACAACTGCAGAACCACACCTTCCAGGGGGTCTATCCTCTTGCAGATTATGGTCTCATCTACAAAGAAGCAAACCATTCCTGAGGGATCATCTGCAATGTCACAAAAACATTGTAAAGAAATGGATCAAGGACTGATCCTTGTAGCTCACACTGGTGAAAGAGATGTATGAGTCGCCCTTACAGAAAAAATGGAAACAAGTTTACATGATCAAAAATTGACCCAGGGGAGCCTAGTCCACAAGCGCGGCGTCTTTTTATAGAAAATACAACAGCCGGTACGGGGTGAGTCACATTTAATGATATATTGTTAGTAATTAAAAACATAAGATGAAATACAGGATAAATTCCAGTCTCGTTTCAATATTACAGATTTCAAATGAGGATTGGTGCCAAGTTTGAGCAGAGTTGATGAGTATCCCCTGAAGAAACGTTTGATTGTGAAACGCTACGGCGCCATTACTCAGGCGTTGGGAGAAAACTCACCAAGTTTCAGATAAGCACCCTCAGATAAATGTCTTATAATAATATTGAGTTCATAAATAAGATTGTCAAGACATCCTTTTAGCTTTAATGAAAAAGTAAGCAACTATAAAGGGTCATTGATGTGAGGTTTTGGGCGCTGTCCCCACATGTATATGTGTGTTCAGTAAGTCGCCCCATTCT
Organism: Ichthyophis bannanicus; assembly: GCA_033557465.1. Taxonomy (NCBI): domain Eukaryota; kingdom Metazoa; phylum Chordata; class Amphibia; order Gymnophiona; family Ichthyophiidae; genus Ichthyophis; species Ichthyophis bannanicus. Next base: position 797,732,736 of record CM066032.1, read on the forward strand.
GGTTCTGAGACCCAGTTGCATAAACAGAAAAAGCTATGGATGTGTAATATCATAAGGAATTACAGATCATAGATCATCTTAATGGTGAAGAGTAGAGCTGAATCATATATTTAACTGGGCAGTTTTATACAGCTCTGAGAAGTGACATTACGATATACTTGTATGGATACATGATCAAAAAGACTAAGGCCTATCACTGGTCTTGAGTGAGAGGAGTACAAGCAGTGCTCTGTTAGCATAGATACAGATCAATTGCAGAAAAATAAACTCCCCTTCTTTGTGAACAGTAAGGATGACTCTTCATCTACTATGAAATCATCACCTATTCTTTGAGTCTTGTCCAATAGGCATGACATTTTGCTTAGAAATAACTTGACTTAGCTCCTAAAGTGTCTGCTCCAAGTTATTTTAGTTTGCATGAACTTTATTGAATGTCCAAGGTATTCATTCCACGCACGAAGAGAAAGTCTGCTGCCTGGATTACATTCAGTTATTTACAAAGTTCTTAACTCATTGGGGAGAATATTCAAAGCAATTAATGTGGAGGCAAGTCACTTAAACCTCCATTGCCTCAAATAAATCCAAGTTATCAATGTCCCTGTTTAATGTACATTACCAAGTTTATGTTACAATGTAAACTGCTTTGACTGAAATGATAAAGTGGTATTAAAAAAACCCCCGTTAAATAAATAAATAATTGCACCGAGAGGGATATTCGGCAGCACATAGCCAGTTTGTACTGCTCAATATCCTCCTCTAACACTGATAGATGCCTTGATATTAACCATGTAGCATTGGGAAATTTCAGGGGTGGCGCCAAAGATAACTGATCAGCAGCAATGTTCAGCAACTACCCAGTTATCTTAAAGTGGCTAAAGCTAGGCTAAATAAAGACTATCCTAACTTTAGCTGCATTAGTTAACTGGGCAGCTGCTGAATATCACTTTTGCCCAGTTAGCTGCAGCGCTCACCGGCCAACCCAGATATTCAAAGCTGGTGGCCTGATATGACCTCAGCACTGAATATCCGGGTCTTAGTTAAAGTGGCGATGGCCAGTCGCTTTAACACCACTGGCCACCGCTGCTGAATATCGGCCCCGTCATATCTATGCTTTGAAATGTCAGCCTACATGAAAACCTAAATGTAGAAATATCTGGAATATAGAAACTCTGGAATTCGCTACCGGAGGATGTAGTAAAAGCTGTTAGTGTAGCTGGGTTTAAATAAAGGTTTGGACAAGTTCCTGAAGGAAAGTTCAGTAAACCATTATTAAAGAGGACCCAAGAAATCCCCTGCTTGTCCCAGGACAAGCAATGTAGAACCTGTGTGCCTTTTGGGAACCTGCTAGGTACTTATGACCTGGATTGGCCACTGTTTGAAACAGGATACTGGGCTTGATGGACTTTGATCTGACCCAGTATGGCATTTCTTATGTTCTTATCCATGTACCAATGTTTCTGCAATGCTGCATGGAAGTCCTCCCCCTTGTGATTTAAATGGCAAAATCACAGCATCTCTCACCACCGGTAGCAGCGTGGGCAGAGAACTCCTCCACAGTTTTACGAGAATGTTACAGTGTACCTAGAAAACAGTCTAATAAAACAAATTACCCTCATATATCCATGCCCTACTACAGTCCCAACTAGATTTTAAAGATAAGAATGAACACCTTTCATTTTAGAGGTGCCAAGAGTACCCTTTCGTCATGCAACCAATCACCTTCATGCCATGGGTGCCTAACGAAACGGGAACTAGGTAAAGGTGTTCTCCTGGTATGGTTCATCTCATTCAGCCTACAGTGCAACTTGTGTAGTTTTATGCACATTTAAAACACTCTAGGTGAAAAGAACAATAAAGGTGCTTATTATATCTAACAGGCGCAGCTATCCACTGGAACCGTCAGAAGACCAAGATTCTAGCTGCTCCCATCATTCCGCAGGTGAAAGGATTCAATAAGGCACATGTTCTAGATGGCGGTTCCTTTGCATAGCTTTCTAATTAGCCTTTCAGCTTTACGATCCATAGGCAGAATATCACGTTTTAATATGTAAATAATAGAAAACATATTCTTCAGAACTTTATCTTCTCTTTTATTAAGCTGAATACAGAATTTCTTATTAATCTTTCATAAAATCTCTCTTCCTTTGCCACAATGAGCACCTCATCGTATATATCATCGCTCGTACATGATCTAAACGGAGGAAGGGTGCAGGGAAAGCAAGGGAAGCAGCAGCTGCAGGCCTTGCTGAAGCACTAGCATGTATGACAGATAAACACTGGGAATATGTAGCTTTTCTCCCACAAGCACGCTTTGCTACCCACTGCTCGCTACCGGGTACTTGAGAAACAATGTCACCTGCATTAGCAAGCTCCCTCACCCCCAGGATAAAAAAAAAGTACGGCCATTTCTTGGCCAAACACACACAAGATGACTTAGCGCTGGAGCCATTAGAGTGCAGATATATGAGATGTGACTTCAGCAAGTGCCTGTCATGTTGAATAGCAGGAGAAAGAGAGAGTAATTATTGCCAAGAACCCATTAGAGAGCTCCACGGTAAAACAAGCTGCCGGAGCAATCTAATGGACTAACAGTCCACTGCCGTGTCTCTTCCTGTTCCATTTAGTTGCACGTCACTCCTATCAAGTCATCTGACACTTGCAAAGGCAGGCAGGCTCAGTACAATTAGCAGGGTCTATGACCCTCTGGGAACTCCTGGGGTGCATGCAATGAAACAACAGTGCTGTATGGCCAAGCAATGTCTCCTTAACTGTGACACACGGAGCAAACTCTGTGCACAAAGCTGAAAAGGGGCTGCTGGCCAGACTCCAGTAACAGAAGCCTCAAGCTCCCCCTCAGCTGGGAAGAATTAAGCCCCTTGCTTGGCCGTTTCTACCTTACACCAAGTGTCTTCTTGGGGAATAGTGCAAGTTGAATTTTATAGCTCTCCCCTAGAAGCCACAGAACACAAAGTGATTAGCTGCACCGTGTGCTTGGAATGGACTTCCTGAGCCGATGAATCATGCTCCCTCTCTAATTTTATTCAAATCATAATCAAATCTAGAACCCCACCTTTTTGAGGATAAATTTCAAATCTTAATTCCTGGTTTTCCACTCATGGCCTTGTAGGGTTTAACAATAAATGAAAGCCTCCCAAATCTCTTTTGTCCTGTAGGTATGTCTTGATTAGAATGTAAGCTCTATGGAGATGGGACAGTCTCATGTCTTTTTGTACAGCACTGTCTATACTGAGCAGTGCTGTAGAGTGCTAAGTAGTGGTAGCAGTAATAGAAGCAGCCGCAGTGTAAGCAACATGGAAGCCAAATGCTTACTTAACACAGAATTCAACAAGTCACGCGCTAGACAAGTGTAGCATTTTGCTGCCATCCTCACTTTCATTGGTGACAGCTTATTAAATGAGATCTGAATGTTTTAAAAGAAAGAAAAGAAAAAGCAAGCAATTCAAAATGAAGTTAGTAAACTCACAGAATGTTTTGAAGATGTTTGAAAATGTACTATAAGGCCTCAGGAAACTAAACTGCTGAGCCCTAAACCAAACAATTGACTAGTAAAGCTGTTACATTAGTCACCTGTTCAGCTTTTCTTGGCCACAGTATCTCTCTGTGCCTCGCTTTGGAACCTGGTAATTAGTTGCTAACACGCTGTGAGCAAGTGATACGGTGCCCACATGTCCTTGTTTACGACCAGAGTGGCAGGCCTCATGTAATACATTTCAAAAAGCAGCAAATAATTTCACGGTTTAACTTTTAAAACATCTGTCAGCCTTGTCCTTTACTATCAAAGCTAAATCAAAATTTAAAAAAAAAATGTTCGGGCTACGTTTTTACAGACTAAAGCCTTACGCCATCTCTGCTATCTGTTTGCAAACATTTCAGTTCTATGAATATTATTCATTCAAAAATAACTACATAATTGAATGAGACAACTTGAAAGAAACTTTGTTTCCGCAGGAAAAAATTTCAAAGACTTTTTTTTTTAAGCCTGGTAGTTTCCTCTTGCTCCTTTGCTATTCTGTCTTAAACAGAACTGGTTTCTATTGGTCTGTAATACCATAAGCTTTTATTGGCAACTACCTATCGGTTTTCTTCTTTTTGTAATTCTCCATTACTCCTCTCCAGCCCCTCACCTAGTCTACTCATGCTTTGATGGCCTTTGACCAGAGGCTACAGATCACAGATCTCTCGGGAATCCAGTGCATATGCCACTAGGCTTTGCCATTATGCGATGGCTGAGAGTCTCCTCTCCTCCCATCAGCTATGACCAATCCCTCTGCAGCACCCCAGCTCTGACTGTCTCAAGTATCAGAAGCCAGGCTCAGGAATCTAAGGACAGCTCAGTTATCAAGGTTGCATCAGAGAAAGGGGTTAATGCGTTTAAAATGAAGCGGACAATGAAACCCAGCATTCTGTTAAACTGTTGCGCAACATTCCAGCCATGACGCATGGGTGTCCTCCGGTTGCCCCGCTGCTGGCAGGGGAAGGTGCAGCACTTTGCAACTAAAAATGAGATATCGCAGCACCACCCTCTACTGGCAGCAATGCCGCTGAAGGATTCCCACACAGCTTGGGGGAGGAAGGGCATCGGCTTCAGTGCTGAGTACTGAGAATCTGCATGCAGGGAGGTGACGAGTTAACACAAAGCATTCTGACTATCTGGAAGACAACCTTTCTTTTAAATGAGACACTGCTGGTAGCAGTAATGGGGAATTTGCAATGAAGGAAAGGACATGCAATTATAATCTGGCTGGGCCCCACTGGACAAAAAAGTGATTTACTTGAAAGCTGCTTTCGCACTCAGTAAATGTTCCTCTTATGGGCTGCTCAACCTGTGACAGCTTTCCAGATGTCAATCAAATTACCAGCTATTTACAGTTGATTTGGTAGTGTCATTTGCAATATTCCCTACGTTTCTGATGAAATTGGAAGCAGAGAATTTTCTCCAGTTTGCCCTGGCACTCGGGTGGGCAAACTGCTCTTTGCAAATGTCATGTGTCCGCTTCTCAGTGCTCCGAAGGGAGAGAGCTTCCATGCAGCTGAGTGAACCGCTACCAGATGCAAATCTCCCAATTGTCAGGGGAAGAGCATGGCAAATTTTAATGTACTTTGAAAAACTCCGTTTACATCAGTGCTCAAGGTACGGCTTTACCCAGGCTAACAGTTTTTGTATAACAATGAGCTTAAATTAAGAACTGAAAAACAAGGAAATTATTTAACCTCTGCCTGCACTCACGAAAAAAATAAAATAAAGGCCAGGCTGAAAAAGCCAACACCACCAGTTAGACTTCCTTAAGGATTCTGTGCCAGGAATATACAATGTGATGTTCCATTCCACCACCTTTTGGCTTTTCTTGAACAGTCGGTGCACACAGATTTATTATCTAGTTGCCCAATAATTGAAAGGACTTATGGTCTGGCCCCCGGGAGGTCCACAAATAACCCCCTATTCTGTATATTTTTAAAAATACTGGCAGCCATTTTAGAAGTGCTGTTTGTAATTTGGATGCCTGAAAATGGGCATTCAGATGTTGAAATCGCAAAGTCATCTCCAGAGGCATTTTAGAAAGTCAGGTATATAGACATCCCTGGCATAAGTACGTCCATCTCGCATGGGGGTGTGGCCTGGGTGGTGCTACGGAGATGCACATCGCCAAGCAATTTCAGAAAAGCCCAAGCACGTCTGGCCCCTCCTGCTGACACATTCATACCTACACCTGCTCCTGACAACAAATAAGTTGCAAGAAAGTACACATTTCATGGCTGCAACACTTTCAAGGGAAAGAGCGAAATGTGTTCTCACCACCACAGTCACTTTTGCCGGGTCAAAAGAAAGCCTGCATGTTATTTAAGTCATTTTACTGCCCTGTCCCTGCATGTCTGCAAATCTAAAATGGCCAGCTGGGGTGTGTATGTATCATTATGTACACACCGACATTCTGAAATACCTTGAGGCCAGTACATCCCAGAACTACTACTGCTACTACTACTGATCATTTATAGAGCACCCAGTTGCGACATTTTAAAAGAGATGTCTAGGCAGAATCCGGGATGTCCAGATCAGCACTTTCAAAAGTTAGGCGAAGTGGCACATGAAGCAGGGAAGTGAGGCACATGAAGTGTGCTTTCAGAAACAGCTCTGTCTCCATCCTGAAAGATGCATGTCCCAGTAATTGGTTCTGGTGATGGTCATGTGCATATAGCAAGGCTGAATATGTACATGGTTGCTGGCGGTGAAAGCCAGAAGGATGCTTGAGCACACAGGGAGAGGAATGGCCAGTAGGAAGGAGGAGGTGACAGTGCCTCTGTATAGGTCAATTTAGAGTATCGTGCGCAATTCTGGAGACCAGACCTTTAAAAGGATATAAAAAGAATGGAGTCGGTGCAGAGGGAGGCTACCAAAATGGTCAGTGGACTTCGCCATAAGGCATATGGGGACAGACTTTAAGTTCTCAATATGTATATTTTGGAAGAAAGAGGGGAGAGGGAAGATATGAAAAATATGTTTAAATATCTCCATGGCATAAATGCAGAGGAGGAGAGCTTCTTTCAATTGAAAAACAACTCTGCAATGAGGGGGCATAGGATGAAGGTGAAAGGATAGACTCAGGATGGTGCAAAGAAGATGTTTTTGGATTTGTTAGGAACTGTGCAATATTCTGGGGAACGTAGGGGCTCTTCAGAAGCGATGGGCTCCACCTTAACTTGGATGGAACCATGCGGATGGCATTAAGCTTTAAAAAGGAGATAGTAGGGGAAAGCTGACAATCATCCAGGAACGCATGGTTTGGAAGGATATATCCTTGAACGATACTAGCAAAACGAGGAAACTAGGGCATCCCGACAGAGAGGTTCCAACAAACATAAAAGTAACCCAGATGTCCTTCAGTACAGAGCCGAAAGATTCCAAATTACACCTATCAACTGGTAAACAGATTCATATGAATAAAATACAACCTCTAAAAGGCCTGTATGCAAATGCTAGAAGTCTAAAAAATAAGATGGGAGAGCTAGAATATATAGCACTAAATGAAAGGTTAGATATGATTGGTATCTCAGAGACCTGGTGGAAGGAGGACAACCAATGGGACACTGTGATAACCTGGGTACAAACTATATCACAATGATAAGGTAGATCAAATTGGTGGAGGGGTTGCGCTCTATCTTAGAGAAGGCATTGAGTCACATAGGATTAAATTTTCGCAGGAAACAAAATGCACCTTAGAATCTCTATGGATAGAAGTTGCATGTAAAAAGCAGAAGGCAATGGCAGTGGGGGTGTACTACCGACTGCCTGGCCAGAATGAACAGATGGATGATGAAAGGTTAAAAGAAATTAGGGAAGCTAGCAAAGTTACAACACAGTAATAATGGGTGATTTCAATTACCCTGGTATCAACTGTCAATGTCACAGCAGGACATGCTAGAGAGATAACATTTCTAGATGAAATAAATTACTTCTTCTTGGAGCAGCTGGTTCATGAACTGACAAGAGGGGAAGCTATTCTGGACCTAGTCTTTAGTGGAACACAGGATCTGGTGCAATAGATAAGTGTTTTGGGGCCACTTGGCAATAGTGATCCATAGCATGATCGCATTTGACTTAATAAATGGAAGAAAGATAGCAAGGAAATCCATAGTTCTACCTTTTAACTTTCAAAAGGGATACTATGATAAACTGAGGAAAAGAGTAAAAAAAAAAACCCAACCTAAAAGCAGCAGTTGCAAAGGTTAAAGATTTACATCAAGCATGGGTGTTGTTTAAAAGGAAGCCCAGACTAGATGTATTCCACACATAATTTAAAAGCAAAGTCAGAGGGGCAGTTGCCAAAAAAGCATCTTTCAGGAAATGGAAAAAGAAGCCTAATGATGAACACCAGAAACAACATAAGCATTGGCAAGTTAGATGCAAAGCATTGATAAGGCAGGCAAAGAGAGAATTTGAAAAGAAGCTTACCATGGAAGCAAAAATGCATAATAAAAACGTTTTCATGCACAATCCTAGCAAAAAACCTGTGAGAGAGTCAGATGGACCACTGGATGACAGAGGGGTAAAAGGGGCTCTAAGGGAGGACAAGGCCATAGCAGAGAGACTGAATAAATTCTTTGCTTCGGTCTTCACTGAAGAAGATGTAGGGAAGTTACCTGTGCCTAAGATAGTATATAAAGGTGATGTAGCGGAAGAACTGAAAGAAATATCGATAAACCAGGAGGTTTGATAAAATGAAGAGTAGCAAATCATCTGGACTGGATGGCATACATCCAAGTGTGTTGAAAGAACTAAAATATGAGATTGCAGACCTATTAGTAATGTGTGAACTATCATTAAAAATCATCTATAGTACCTGAGGATTGGAGAGTGGCCAATGTAACTCCAATTTTTAAAAAGGGTTCCAGAGTAGTTTATCCAGTAAACTAAAGACCAGTGAGCCTGACATCAGTACTGGGCAAAATGGTAGAAACCATTATAAAGAATAAAATTACTGAACATGCAGATAGCCATGGTTTAATGGGAGTAAGCCAACATGGATTTAGCCAAGGAAGGTCTTGTCTTACTAGTTTGTTATAATTTTTTGAAGATGTGAATAAACAGGTAGACAAAGGTGAGCCAGTTGATAAAGTGTATCTAGATTTTCAGAAAGCCTTTGACAAGGTCCCTCATGAAAGACTCTTGGCGATATTAAAGTCATGGGATTGGAGGCAGTGTAGTATTGTAGATCAGGAACTGGTTAAAAGATAAAAAGTGGAGAGTAGGGCTAAATGGCCAATTTTCTCAATGGAGAAAGGTGAATAGTGGAGTATCCCAGGTATCTTTGTTGGGCCTGCTGCTTTTTAACATATTTATAAATGACCTGGAAATGGGAACAACAAGTGAGGTAATCAAATTTGCAGATGACACAAAATTATTCAAAGTTGTTAAAATGCAAGAGGATTGTGAAAAATTGCAAGAGGACCTTGAAAAATTGGAAGACTGGACGTCCAAATGACAGATGAAATTTATGCAAAGTTATTCACCTAGGAAAGAACAACCCAAACTATATTTACACAATGCAAGGTACCATCTTAGAAACCACCACCAAGGAAAACGATTTAGGCGTCATCATGGATAACATGTTGAAACTCTCTTCCCAGTGTGCAATGGTGCCCAAAAAGCAAATAGAATGCTAGGAATCATAAGGAAAGGAATGGAGAATAAAACCAAGGATATTATAATGTCTCTGTATCGTTCCGTGGTGTGACCTCACCTTGAATATTGTGTACAATTCTGGTCGCTGTATCTTAAAAAGGATATAGTAGAATTAAAAAAAGTACAGAGAAGAGCCACCAAAATGGCAAAAGGAATAGAAGGATACCCCTATGAAGAGAGACCGTCTCTTTTTCAAGCTGAAGAGGGGGGATATGATAGAGGTCTATAAATTAATGAATGGAGTGGAACGGGTAAATGTAAATCGGTTGTTTATGCCATCAAAAAGTAGTAAGACTAGAAGACATTCAATGAAGCTACAGGGCATCCCATTTAAGACTAATAAGAGAAAATATTTTTTCATTCAACATGTAATCAAACTCTGGAATTCATTACTGGTGGATGTAGTAAAAGCTGTTAGTGTAGCTGGGTTTAAAAAAGGTTTGGACAAGTTCCTAGAGGATTATTAATGACTAGGATCAAAAGCAACAAAAAGTTGAGAGGACTTCCTATGTTGCTGTGTCCTTTGTAAGTAAAAGGCCAGAGCCCTTTTACAATCCAAAGTATGAAGATTCCTTTCTGCATTTGAGGCATGAGGCCTTGGGAAGAATACAGGAAGGTAAACCGCTTGGTTTAAATGAAAAGGTGATACCCGCCTTTGGCATTAAGTGTGGATGAGTCCTAAGGACTATCTTATGATGGAACCTTGTATAAGGAGGATCAGCCACCAACATTTGCAATTCACTGATGCGACGTGCTGATGTGATTGCAATAAGAAAGATGACCTTCCAGGAAAGGAATCTCAAAGAGGTAGTAGCTAATAGTTCAAAAGGCCAGATTTAAGTCCTATGCCACCGGTGGTGGCTTAATGGGAGGTTTAGTCAAAAGAAGGCCTCTCATAAATCTCGCTATGAGAGGATGAGAGGAAATAGGTTGCCCATCTAGAGGCTTGAAAGAAGCTGCAATAGCACTCAAATGAGCTCTCACTGAATTGGTCATAAGCCCTGCATTAGATAAATGAAGGAGATACTCCAGTAATGATTCCAGACGTATCACAAGAGGGTTAAGACCCTTCTGCGAGCACTATATGGTAAACCTTTTCCACTTGAAAGCATAAGAGCATCTTGTGGAAGCCTTCCTGGAAGTACAAGTAAATGGAGTACAAGTAAATGGAGCTCACTCTGAGGAGAAGGATGTTACCAGTGGTGTGCCCCAGGGATCTGTCCTTGGTCCGATTCTTTTTAACATCTTTGTTAGTGATATAGCGGAAGGGCTGTCGGGTAAGGTTTGCCTCTTTGCAGATGATACCAAAATCTGCAATAGAGTAGACACCCAGGAAGGTGTAGATAACATGAGGAGGGATCTAGCTAAGCTTGAAGAATGGTCTAGAATTTGGCAGCTGGGATTTAATGTTAAAAAATGTAAGGTCATGCATTTGGGCTGCAGCAATCCAAGGGAGCAATACAGTATAGGAGGTGAAGTACTTTTGTCCACTAAAGAAGAGCGGGACCTAGGCGTGGTTGTGTCTGATGATCTTAAAGTAGCTAAACAGGTAAAAAAGGCGACGGCAAAAGCTAGAAGGATGCTTGGGTGCATACGGAGAGGAATGGCTAGCAGAAAAAAGGAGGTGATAATGCCTCTGTATAAGTCTTTGATGCGACCTCATTTGGAGTATAGTGTGCAATTCTGGAGACCGCACCTTCAAAAGGATGTGAACAGGATGGAGTCGGTGCAGAGGGTGGCTACTAAAATGATTAGTGGGCTTCATTATAAAGCATATGAGGACAGACTACAGGATCTTAATATGTACACCTTAGAGGAAAGGCAGGATAGAGGTGATATGATTGAGATGTTTAAATACCTCCGTGGCATAAATGTTCAGGGAGAGAGCCTCTTTCAATTGAAAGCAAGTTCTGCTATGAGGGGACATGGGGTGAGGGTGAAGGGAGATAGATTCAGGAGTGATATGCGGAAATATTTCTTTACGGAAAGAGTAGTGGATCCGTGGAATAGTCTCCCAGTGGAGGTGGTAGAGATGAGGACAGTAACTGAATTCAAAAAAGCATGGGACCAACACAGAGGATCTCTAAAGGTAAAAAGTGGACTGTTGTAGTTGTTGATATGGAAGGACAGACTAGATAGGCCATGTGGTCTTTTTCTGTCATCATGTTTCTATGTTTCATAAAGGATATCCTTTACCTGCTGAGAAAGGTTAAGACCGTGAAGTTCTAGGCTTTCAGCAACCAGGCCCTGAGATGCAGAGACTGGGGATTGGGATGCCTCAGCATCCCGTCCTCCTGAGAAAGGAGATCTGCAGCAGATCCTAACTCCAGAGGTGAGCTTGAGAGAGATGTAGGAGTAGAGGGTACCACATTTGCCGTGGCCAATGTGGAGCTATGAGAATCATATGACCTCTGTCTCTCTGAAGCTTGAACAGGGTTTTGGGAATTAGGGGAAAGGGTGGAAAGGCATACAGGAAGTCCTGGCCCCAATGGAGGAGGAAAGCATCCCTGGCCTGACAACCCTGAGCCAGAATTCTGGAACAGAACCGGGGAAGTTTGGCATTCAGTGGACTTGCGAAGAGGTCTATGTCCGGGGTTCCCCAAATTTGGAAAATTTTGGCCACCTGGTCTGCATGGAGAGACCATTCATGTGGAAGAAGAACTCGACTGAGTCTGTCTGCCCAAGAGTTTTGAATGCCTGGAAGATACACCGCAAGGAGATGAATCTGATGCTCTCTGGCGAGGGCCCATAGTCGCAAAGCTTCGTTGCATAGCGACAGAGAGCCTGTTCCGCCCTGCTTGTTCATATAGAACATGGCTAATTGATTGTCTGTTTGAACTAGGACTGTCTTGTAGCTGAGCTGGGTGTGGAATACTCGAAGAGCAAGGAAGATTGCTCTGAGTTCCAGGAGATTGATATGTAGATAGGTCTCCTGTGGAGTCCAGGTACCCTGCGTAGAGAGGCCTTGCAGGTGGGCTCCCCAACCCACCTGTGAGGCATCTGTTGTTAGAGTGGCTTGGGGTGGAGGTTGGTGAAAAGGGGACCCCACCAAAAGGTTTTGGGGCGATTGCCACCATTGGAGGGACAAAATAAGGCGATCTGAGTTTGCTATTTTGTCTGACAGGCAACCTGACACCTGAGTCCATTGAGTGGATAAAGTCCACTGGGCTACTCTCATATGGAGGCGAGCATAAAGAACCACATGCACTGTAGATGCCATGTGGCCTAGTAGTTGTAACATTTCTCGGGCAGTGAGATGAGGTTTTAGCACTGCTTGAGAAGCCAACTGCACTATGCGAAGGCAACGGGTCTGAGGAAGATAGGCCCTTGCTTTCCTTGTATCCAGCCAAGCTCCTATGAACTCTAAAGCCTGAGTGGGAGTTAGACTGGACTTTGGGACGTTTATGACTAGACCCAAATACTGAAGGATATGCATTGTGCAAGACAGAGAAATCCTGGCCTCTGACTCTGATGGGGCTCGAATGAGCCAATCGTCTAAGTAAGGGAAGACGAATATTCCTAGGGTGCGAAGAAATCCTGCCACCACAGCCATGCATTTTGTGAACACCCTTGGTGCCGAGGCCAGGCCAAAAGAAGAACCCTGTATTGGTAGTGCTTCCCTTGAAATAGAAAGCGAAGGAACTTTTGATGAGTTGGATGGATGAGAACATGAGTGTACGCATCCTTGAGATCTAGAGAACAAAGCCAATCGTGACTCTGAAGGTATGGCAGCAGAGTTCCTAGAGAAATCATTTTGAACTTCTCTTTGAACAGGAATTTGTTCAATTCTCTGAGGTCTAAAATGGGTCTGTGTCCTCCTGTTTTCTTTGGAATAAGGAAAAAGGGGGAGTAGAACCCTGTACCCTGTTGGAGAATGGGTACTTCTATTGCCCTTTGGGCAAGAAGCATAGTGACCTCTTGACCTAAATGGTTATTGAGAGAGGTTTGAAAATTGAACGGTCTTACCATTGTAGGAGGGGGCATGCTGAGGAAATGAAGCTTGTACCCCTCTCTTACAATAGACAGAGCCCAATTTTCTGCTATCTGCCCCCATCTGGGGGCAAAATGACATAACCTTCCTGGAATGGTGGAAGGCTCTGGGCCGTTCAGGGCCAGGAAGGCAAAGTTCTCTAGATAGGAGTCAAAGCCTCTGTGGAGGCTGAGTCTGCTGAGCCGGTTGAGGCTTAGCAGCTTTTGTTTTTCTTTGCCTAGGTTGTTGCTGCTGTCCCTTTTGGGCAGACTGACCTAAACGATGCCCCTGCTGAGTATAGGAGGGATAAAACCTCTTCTTCTTACTGAAGAATGGTTTCTTGTAGGATTTTTTTCCTTGCAGGATCAGCTGTAGATTTAGACAATCTATCCAAAGTGATATTGTCAGCATCTATCTCATTAGCTTTTTCCTGCCAATTCTTGCCAAAGAGATTCTCTCCTTTGCAAGGAATATTCCCTAGTTTATCCTATACCCAAAGTTCCAAGTCAGATGCCTGGAGCCAGGCAATCCTACGTGCACCTATGGCAATAGCAGAGGTTCTGCTTATGCACTCAAAGCAGTCAAAGGCTGCACGATTCACAAACTTGGAAACATCACGAGCATGTTTGACAAGGGCAAGGTAATCCTGCCTCTTATCATCAGGAAGGAGAGGGCTCATAAGCTCTAAATCTCCCGTGACCTCCTTAAGGAACATTCCCATATATAATATATAGGAACTGATCCTAGCAGAAAGCATGGAAGCCTGGAAGGTTCGACGTCCAAAGGCGTCAAGAGTCCTACACTCACGTCCTGGAGGATTAGATGCATGCCTTTTTGCACTCTTGATCCTTCTCATAGCTGATTCCACCATCATGGAATGGTGTGGTAGCTGAGTCTTCTGAAACCCAGGACAAGGAGGAACTCGATACATGGTATCGAGTGTTCGAGAGTGAGGAGATGTGGTTAGAGGTGTTTCCCACATCCTTAACATGAGATCATGCAAGATCTCATGAATAGGTAAGGTAGCTGCCTCCTTGGGAGCTTTAGGGTATTGTAGGATTTCTAATTCCTTTGCCCTAGGCTCTTTTTCAGGAGCCACTGTGATGGAAAGACCTCGAGCCACATCTCGAATAAAATCCTGAAAGGACATATCCTCTGGCGGAGACATCCTACGCTGAGGAGAAGAAGAATCCTCAGGAAGAAGTACTCTGGTATCAGCAGAGCTTTCAGAGTCTTCAGACTCATCCGAGGATTCAAAGTATCTCCGATCCGGATGATTGTGCAAGGCACGGTACCGGTACCGGTCGAAGTCAGCATCAGAGGGGTCCGGTACCGACTTGTCGATACCGGATGGATAAGCATGACTCGGTCCCACTAGAATACCTGCCGATGTCGATGCAGTCAGTACCAGTACTGGAGTCGGTGCCGGTTCTGGTTGAATTGTCTGAAGCGGTTTCAGGGGCATCGAGGCCATGAGAAGAGCCGCCAGACTGCGTTCAATAGCCAAGAATCTCTGGTCTATCGACACTGCTGATGCTTGGGTATCGGTACCGGATGAAGCAGCTGGTACCCCAGAGCATGGCACCAGTAGTTCTGCCGAGGTTGAGGCCTCGAGAACATCCTGGAGCCCCGTTAGTGCTTTGGAAGCCGAAGCCTCCCGCCGGGGCAATTTTGCCGGTGAAAGTCCCTCAAGGGCAATGCCAGTGCCATCTCGATGCTTAGAGGGAGATCTACCCTTTGAAGACCAGCTAGATTTATGTTTAGTTACCTGAGATCCATGGGAGGAAGATGAAGCCCTGGAAGACGTCGATGCCACAGAGGCTGCATCGGAGGGAAAAAGGGTGCTAAGTTTAGCAGCTCGGTTCTGCCAGCCCCTTTTCGACATCATCCCACAGGCAACACACTCCGAAATAGAGTGGTCAGGACCTAAACATTTGAGGAACCACTCATGGGTGTCGGTGACGGAGATGGTACTGCCACACTTGGAACACTTTTTAAAACCCGAAGCGGGTTTTTCCATTTTAAAGGAAAAAGTTGGGCCTAGTGCCCAAAATGGCGTGTGGCACCCAAGGAGAAAATAACTGGAAAAGACTCCAGAAGGTAGGGGGTTTTTTTTGTTGTTGTATTTTGGAAAAAACAAAAGACGAACCGGCGGTACCAGTGTAGCGTCGAAGGAAGGCAGACGCGACCACAAAAAAGAAGAATAGAAGGGAATTGTTTTCTGCAGTAACAGGATGTGCGACCTGTCGGCTCCGCGGAAAACGAAGAACTGGAGAGGGACAGTTGGGAAAGGTGGGAAGGCAGCACGCAGGCGCTGTGGGACGCTCCCAAAAGCTTTCCTATTGAACGCTGGGGAGCATTCCTGCGCAGGCTCCGTCGGTACCAACGATACCCATATGCGAAGACTACATTCCTGCTTGTTCCTGGAGATTGTTTATATTCAAGGTGATTAACGATATTGCTCCATCATACCTGTCAACACTAATAACCCAATCAACCAGCACTAGATCAGCAAGAACACACTCCCAGAACACCTTAGCGTTCCCACCCACTTACCACAAAACCAAGCAAGTTACGAGTAACAGAGCATTTTCACTAAATGCACCCAGGTTATAGAAAAACCTCCCAACAAATTTACGTGCAACCAAAGACATCAAAATGTTCAGAAAAGAACTAAAAACCTTGCTATTCACCCAACATTTCGGTGATCTTTCATAAAGAAGACGCTGGCTTGCACGACAAACCATCACAAATACCACCCGCTCAATGACACCCTCACCACACCAGCTGTAAACAATACTGACCGCTGTGATTGTACATAGTTTTGTAAGGTGATTTCTGTATTGTAAGATGATTGCTATAATTGCACATAGTTTTGTAAAATGATTTCCTTAAGTAACAATCCTATCTTGTACATAGTTAAAGCTGTTACAACCTAACCATGTTAAACCAAATCATGTTAAACCATCTTCGGTGTATAAAATGTTGTTCCTTTGTAAACCGCCCCTGATCCTGGGAAGGAACGGTATAAAAATAACAATAGATATATAAATGACCTGGAAATGGGAACAACAAGTGAGGTGATCAAATTTGCAGATGACACAAAATTACTCACAGTTAAAAACACAAGAGGATTGTGAAAAATTCCAAGAGGACTTTGAAAAACTTGGAGATTGGGCATCCAAATTGCAGATGAAATTTAATGTGGACATGTGCAAAGTTATACACTCAGGGGTTTATTCTGACCCACGTTTAGCAGGTCTAGATGTTCGATCCAGATGTCCAGACCTGCTAAACGCCACGAATGTGCTATTGGGGACAGAGCTCTCAGTACATATAGCATACTTGTACAGGGAGATCTGTTAGTGGATGGGAGGAGGTGGGCCGGGGAGGAACGAAGACAAACAGTGAGTGGCGCCTGACCCTGGATGTACAAGACTGATTCTGAGATCGGCCCTGTACATCTGGGATCAGCCTGGTAGACAGGGGACTTATTCCACCTTGGAGGTAGAATAGTCCCCCTGGACATGGGTGGACTGCTGAGCCCAGCAGAGACGAAGAGGTGAGGGTTTCAGGGGGTTCCCCGCAGCCTGACCCAGGCCATGGAAAGCCGGATCGGGGGTCAGGCTGCGGGGAAAGAAGTTTGTTGCTGGCAGCCTGTGATCGCGGATCCAGAATGGAGCCATGGCACTGCAGCTCCATTCTGATGCCTGGCTGAGTTAGCCGGGTAGGTGCAGGACATGCAGCCAATCGGAATTGGTGCCAGGGCTGCACATCCAGGCCAGTAGACCCAATTCTGATCCCACGGGCGCGTCTTTTCCCTAGGTGGTGGTTTCTAAGGTGGTACTTTGCATTGTGTAACCATAGTTTGGGTTGATCTTTCCTAGATGCATAACTTTGCACGTCCACATTAAATTTCATCTGCCATTTGGAAATCCAGTCTTCAAATTTTTCAAGGTCCTCTTGTAATTTTTCACAATCCTCTTGCATTTTAACAACTTTGAATAATTTTGTGTCATCTGCAAATTTGATTACCTCACTTGTTATTCCCATTTATCACATCTTGTAGCAACAAATTCCACAGGTTAACTGTACACTGAATGAAAAAAATACTTTCTCTGATCTGTTTTAAATGTGCTACAATACCTATTAGTTTCATGCAGTGTCCCCTCATCATGGTACTTCCTGAAAGGGTAAATAAACTTCCCATTGTAAGGGGACCCACAATGATTGTCCTGTTCAGAGAGGCAGATTCGGAGGTTGCATAAAGCATAGTTACTCACCTGTAACAGGTGGTGACCAAAAGAAATCACTACAATTCCCCATCACGCAGGGAATACCTCAAGGCTCAGCCCTATCATCAATGCTCTTTAACATCTACATACAGCCCATATGCAACATCATCAAGCACCACAAACTTCACTATCACAATTATGCTGACGATATTATGGTGTACACTCCAATCAACCTACTAGCATTAAATACCACAACAATAACCAAATGCCTCTAAGATATGAATGACTGGCTCACAGCCAACAACTTGACGGTCAACTACAATAAAACTGAGGCAATGTTCGTCACCAGGAACCCTACCTTCATACCTCCACAAACTATCAGCATCCTAGACAAACACATAGTAGTCAAAGAAGAAGTCAAGTATCTGGGCATCACACTAGACAGAGCTCTAAACCTCAAATCCCACATCACCAAAACTGTAAACAAGGCCTATCAACGATTGAAAATAGTCAGACAAATCAAACCAATGCTCTGTCAGGACCACTTCCATACAGTGTGCCAAGCACGCTTAGATACAGGCAGACCCAGGTGACTAGGGTCAAAGGAGATGAACAATTGCGAGGCTTTACGATGACCTTGAGTCCTTTGGAGATAAAAAACCAACGCACACTTGCAGTCAAGAGCGTACAGAGTTGCTTCCGCTCTACACGCAGGTGGATAGGAAAGAAAACTGGAAGGTAAACAGACTGGTTTAAATGAAAAGGAGACACCACCTTTGGCATAAAATTTAGGTGGGTCCAAAGGACGACTTTGTCGTGATAGAACCAGTTATAGGGGGGGTCCGCCAACCAGAGTCTGAAGCTCACTAATCCGTCTAGCTGAAGTGAGGGCAATGAGGAAGATTACCTTCCATGACAGTAAATTCAGGGAAGGCAGCTTGAGAAGCTGCGCTAGAACAACACTGAGGTCCCAAGCCACAGGAGATAGCTTAATGGGCTGCTTGGACAGCATGAGACTTCTCATGAAACGCACTACTAGCGGATGTGAGGAAATGGACTGTCCATCCAGTAGGCAGTGAGAGGCAGCAATGGCACTGAGATGGACTCTCACTGAGTTGGTCCTTAGACCTGTCGAGGACAGGTGGAGGAGATACTGGGGGAGTGACTCCACTGCAGCAGAAAAGGGATTGCGATCTTTCTGGGAACACCAGATGGAGTATCTACACCACTTGAAAGCATATGAACATCTGGTGGAGGGCTTTATGGAAGCTAGTAGGATCTCCTTGACCTCTTGTGGAAGGTCAATGTCCCACAATGCTATGCTCTCAGCAGCCAAGCCGTGAGGCGGAGAGACTGTGGATTGGGATGGAACAGTGAGCTGTTGTCCTGGGAGAGGTGATTGGGTGCAGATCCCAATTGGAGAGGCTGAATCCGAGTCAGAAGTAGAAGCAGTGTAAACCATGGTTGCCACGGCCAGTGAGGGGCTATGAAAATCATGGAGCCCTTGTTGGACTAAAGCTTAAAAAGCATCTTGGAAATGAGGGGTATGAGAGGGAAAGCATAGAGCAGACCCTGACCTCAGTGTAAGGGAAAGGCATCCACTTGTTGGTTGCTGGATGTCGGAGTCCTTGTGTAGAAGAGAGGAAGCTTGGCATTCTGCAGAGTGGCAAACAGATCTATGTCTGGAGTTCCCCAGGTCTGGAAAATGTAGGATGCTGTGCCCGAATGGAGAGACCATTCGTGGAGAAGAAGGATCTGACTCAGCTTTTCTGCCAAGACATTGAGCTCCCCCAGAAGGTACACCGCTCAGAGGTGTATTTGAGGAGAGATGGCTAAGGTGAAGAGTCTCCTCACAGAGGGGACATGAGCCTGTTCCTCCTTGTTTGTATTTGAGGAGAGATGGCTAAGGTGAAGAGTCTCCTCACAGAGGGGACATGAGCCTGTTCCTCCTTGTTTGTTCACATAGAACATGGCTACTTGATTGTCCATCCTGACTAGGACCTGTTGTGCCCTGAGGTAGTGTTGAAACACCCAGAAGATTGCTTTAGAGGTGTGACTTGTGCATTGTCCAGAGCCCCTGTGTAGACAGATTGCCAGGTGTGCTCCCCAACCCAGTTTGAAGATATCCATCATTAGGGTGCATTGAAGTGGATGCATCTTAAAAGGTGACCCTACGAGCAGATTTTCTGAAGAACCTCACCACTGAAGGGATGTGGTTAGAGGGTAGTGACTTGGATCCTGTTCCAGAGACGGCTCGAGGCCTGTGTCCATTGGGAGGCTAGAGTCCATTGGGCTGTGTGCATATGTAATCGGCCATAGGGAATGACATCTACTGTACAGGCCATGTGCCCGAGGAGCTGCAGCATTTCGCAGACAGTCAGATGGTCCTGTTGGAGCGTCTGGGACACTAGTTCGATTAGACGGGTACAGTGGGTCTGGGGCAGAAAAGCCCTGGACTGCTGTGTTTCCAGCAGGCTCCAATGAACTCTAGCTTTTGAGTTGGAGCGAGCTAGGATTTTGGGAAGTTTATGACAAATCCTAAGTGTTGCAGTACTGTGATGGTATGATGTATGGAAAACTGCACCTCCTGTGAGGTGTCTGCTCTTATGAGCCAGTCATCTATGTAAGGAAAGATGAATATCCCCAGAGATCTTAAATATGCGGCTACAACTGCCATACATTTTGTGAAGACTCTTCGGGCAGAGGCAAGTCCGAAAGGAAGTACTCTGTATTGATAATGTGTTCCTAAAGCGTAGATATTTCCTGTGTCTTGGATGGATGAGGGTATGTGCGTACGCTTTTTTTAGATCTAAAGAACAGGGCCTTCCTGTCTCTGGAGGTAGGGAAGATGAGTCCCGAGGGAGATCATCTTGAACTTTTCTTGGTCTAGAAACTTGTTGAGGTTTCTGAGGTCCAGAATGGGCCTGTATCCTCCGGTTTTCTTTGGAATGAGAAAGTACAGAGAGTAGAAACCCATTCCCTGCTGGGATGGCGGGACCTTCTCTATGGTGCCCTGGTTCAGAAGAGAAGACACCTCATCCTGTAGGAGAGCAGTGAGAGGGGACTGTATTTGAAATTCCCCCGTGAAAGTGGAGGGGGGCAGAGTTTGCAGATGAAGTCTGTACCCCTCCTGGACTTTGTTTAGTGTCCACTGTTCTGAAGTGATGAGGTGCCATCTGTGGACGTAGTGACACAGTCTGCCTGCTATACGGAGGGGGTGGGGGTCCTCCAGATGCAGGGTGGCAATGTTTTCTACAAAAGAATCAAAAACCAGGTGCAGACTGTGGCTGCGGTTTAGCCCCCTGTGGCTTCTTCTGCTGCTTAGGAATATGTTGCCTCTTGTGTGGTGCCTGGAACTGAGAGGCAGGAGGATAAGAAGAGTAAAATTTCTTATTATTATTGTAGAAAGATTTCCTTGCAGTTGCCTTTTTCCTAATAGGGTCAGCTGTTGTTCTAGAGAGTCTCTTTAGAGTAGTGTTTTCTGACTAATTGAGAGGCCTTATCTTGCCAGTCTTTGCCAAAAAGGTTTTCTCCTGTGAAAGGTATGCTGCCCAGCTTATCTTGAACCCACTGTTCAAGATTGGAGGCTTGAAGCCATGCAATTCTGCGAGCACTGATGCATATTACTGAGGCCCTGCTTTTGCATTCAAAAGCATTGAAGGTGGCTCCTGAGTTTGTTGCATATCTGCAAGCCAAGTGGCAAACTTCGATACGTTCTGGCTATGCTTGACTAGGGCAAGATAGTCTGAGCTCTTATCATCTGGAAGAAGAGAGGCAAAGGCTTCAAGATCTCTGACTACCTCTTTGAGGAACATTTCCATGTAGAGGATATAGGAATTAATCCTAGCAGAGAGCATGGAAGCATTGATGGCCAAAGGCATCAAGAGTTTTCGATTTCGACCTGGAGAATTAGAAGCATGAGTCTTCAAGCTTTTGATTCTGCGCATCGCTAAATCAACTACCATAGAATGGTGGGAGAGCTGCGGTTTTTGGAAGCCTGGGCACTCTGGTACCCCATACATGGTATCGAGGTGTTGACTGTGAGGGATCGTGAGAGGAGCCTCCCACATGCGGAGCATAAGATCATTAAGGATGCGGTGCACTGGCAGCATGGCTGCCTCTTTCAATGCTGTAGGGTATTGGAGGATCTCCAACTCCTCCGCCTGTGGCTCTTTCTTGAATGTTACAGTGATGGAGAGATCTTTGGCTAGGTCTTGAATGAATTCCTGGAAGGACATGTCCTCCGGAGGTATCATGCATCGCTGTTGTGGTGGAGAAGGCTGCGAAGGAAGGTCCCAGGGTCCGCGGGAATCGAGTGATTCCACATCTGAAATGCTGGAATCGGAATCAGAGGACTCAAAGTATAAACAAGTACAGTGTTCACCCGAAGTTCGATGTCGGTACTGGTGTTCCCAGGTATCTTCCTCGGTGAGCCATTTGGGTTGGGAACCAATATCAGTGATGGTTTCCAGGGAGGGAATGGGTGGCAGTGATGTCAACGCCATGTGTAACAGTCATGCTGGAAACTGTTGGCAATGTCAGTACCGATACCGGTACCGACGGACCGCTGCCTGGAGCCAAGGGCTTGATAGGTACCAAGGCTGCCAGGAGAACTGCTAAGCTCCACTTGATGGCCAGTATGTGCTGGTCCATCGAGGTTGCCAATGCTTGGGTCACAGGTACTTGCGTTACCATCCCGGAGTATGGCACTAGTAGCTCTCCAGAAGTCGAGGCCTCAGGAGCATCCTGGAGCCCCTCTGTGGCTTTGGAATACAGGGCCTCCTGCTGGGGCTGTTTGGCAGGCTGATTCACCTCTGATGTATGCCCGAAGGATCTCAATGCTTTGCGCGAGATTTATCCCTGGAGGTTTTGTCTTGCTTCAATGCAGACTTGGGCTTTTACTTTTAGGATACCTGGGATCCATAAGAGGAGGATGAGGTCCTCAATGAAGTGGATGCCAACAATACCGTGTCCGAGGTGAAGAGTGTCCCAAATTTAGAGGCCTGGTTCTGTAGGCGTCTCTGAGTCAATTTTTGACAGAGGGGACAGTCTTTTGGCTGGTGATCTGGGCAGGGGCATTTTAAACACAAGTCATGTGTGTCAGTTGCTGAGATGGTGCTGGCATACTTGGAACATTTCTTGAAACCACTAGCTGGTTTCTCCATGCCTTCAACGGGTGGGAAGACTATGGTAGGCTTAAGACCTAAAAGGGTGTCGAGACACCCAGGATTTTATTTTTAGGAAAATTAAAATAAAGAGAAGAAAAGAATGAGAGAATCAGCAATGTCTTCGACGGCGCCGGTTTCGACAGGAAAGCAGAGGCACTATCCACAAAAAGAGTTTTCTGCAGTGACAGGATTTGCTTCCTGCTGGCTCTTGGAAAACGAGGAACTGAAGAGAGGGAGTTGGGAAGTGACTCTGATCTGAACCCTGTCTTTGCTGGTGGTCTGTCAGGCCTACAAATGCAGCTTAACTCCACTCTCACAAACTTCTTCAATCTTCTCTAAGCAGAAGGTTAAGAAATAAGTCCACAGCACACAGTGAAGTAAACTCAAACTTTACTTTGCAACTTTGGGGCAATGTAACTTGATACAGTACCTTCTTGAAAGGTACTTTGGGCACAAATTCAGAACCCTCCTTTCTGCCCTAATTTACAAGCTATGTGGCCTTAGGAAGAATTCATTGGATAGTATTACGGTTATCTCTCACATTTTTAAAGTTTCAGGGGGGAGGAAGTTATGTTAGCCCAGCAAATGGCAGCCTAATCTGTGAGCTCTGCTAGCAACAGCAAGTGAAACCCCATAAAGTGCTTTTCCTACTCGCTGGTCCTCTATCTGACATACCAGGTGGTGTGTGAAACTATGCTCATTGCAAGATGGCGGCAAAATCTCAGATGTCTGACATTAAAACTCTTTTACAAATGAGCAGCAAATCGGCTGCAAAAGCGTCACGTACTGATGGCAACTGCAGCATAAGATTGGGAATGGATGTTGGCTTGGAGCCAGACAGTGATGTCGAGCAGCAGGAATATGAGGCGACATTGACCTCGGTAATGCTGGAGCATTTGTTGGGCAAGTTGCGCAACAAGTTAAAGGAGGACTTTGGTGGATTCGCTTCAGAGTTACTGCAGCTAAATAAGGATGTGAGGCGGGACGTGACAGACCTGGGCGACCGTGTGGAAGAGTTGGAGAAGTGTGCGGAACGTCATAAGGCAGAGGTTGCTGCTGTCTCTGTGAGACTTGATAAGTCTGTGGCGCATTGGGAAGTGCTGCAGGCTAAAGTTGAAGACCTGGAGACCTGGGGGCATAGATGTAATGTAGAGATCCAGCATGTGCCTGAAACCACTGAATATGCAAAGGCTACAGTGCGCCGATTCTTTGCTGTGGCACTGGTGGGGAAGAGTGATTCTTTGGATTCTATGGAAGTCTTCACTGAACACACACATCAAGTGCTTGGGATGCCCCACACAGACCCAGAGATACTGTGGTCTGTCTGCTGCATTATGCAGTGAAGGAGAGGATCTTAACTCTGGCAAGAAAGCAGCCTGATCTACAATTGGATGGACATAAAATGAAAATTTTGGGCCATCTTTCAAGAGGTGACTCTGGTTCTGAGAAAGGCAGAACTGTGGTATAGGCGGCTTCACCCTTTTGGGCTGATAACTTTTGTTGTGGGAGCCACATATCATGTGCATACTTTAAATCAGGGGTATCCAAACCTATCCTGGAGGGCAGCAATCCTGCCAGGTTTTCGGGATATCCCTAATGAACATGCAATGAATTATGAAATGTAACTTTGCTGTAGTTTATGTATAATTTAATGTAATGTACTGTAGTTTACTGTAATGTACTATCTTGTTGTCTCCCCCCCCCCTCGATGTAGTCCCTCTGTTGTCTTGTTGACCACTTTGATTGAAGGATAAGGTGGTATATAAAACTGATTAAATAAATAAATAAATATTTGCATGCACTGCCCCATTGTATCTGAATTGATCTCATGCATTTCTATTAGGGATATCCTGAAAACCTGACTGGTTTGTGGCCCTTCAGGACTGGATTTGGAGACCCCTGCCTTAGATAAAGCCTGGCAGGCAATGGTGAAGGTGGGCTGTCTAAAAGGTGGTCTCTGGACACTCCTGTCTCAACACATTCTTCTGTTTTGACCCCGAGATGCCAACAGATGGTGGGAGCTAGCCAAAGACTTAAGCGACAGTCGTCTGAGCAGGGGATGATTGTTGGGAGTCTGTGGATGCTTTTCTTTGGATTAAATCTCTCTTTTGAGTGAGGACTTGTTGCAGTCACCTGAGCACGAACTGTGCCTACCATTCCAGTTAAGACTGCAGACTGTGTTCAATCTAAGGGTTTGCTTGTTTTCTGCTGTTTTTATGGTTTGAGGGGGGGTAAGGCGTGAACACTTAGGAATACTAATGGGCTATAGGGGGGAACTGTTCAAGCTGTTTCATTCTGTTGTGATATTCTCTGCTGTGGGTAATGACAGTGTTAATGTGGGTTTGAGGGACTTATTGTATTACTGAGGAAAGGGGGCTTGTTGGAGGGATGGATTGTGGTTGGGCTGTTGCTGGGCTGATCTTTCCTGTGTGTCATGGATGGGGTCATGTGGCCCTGGGAGGATGATGCGAGTGGGGTAAAGGTGGGGTGGGTTAAGGAGGGGTAGGATCGAGTGTTGGGAATGGAGGGGGGTTTTGGAGAGGAGGTGGATACAAGTGAGGTACAGTTGGTGGTTGCGATGTGGGTGGTATTGCAGGGTTGCTTATGTTGCCGCTGTGAGGGGTTATGAGAGTGCGTGTGTGGTGGTGGAGGGAAGCAAGGCTGATAAGGTTTTGGTTACTTGGAATGTGGGAGGTGGTGTAGGCTCGCATGTGAAGAGGAAAAAGATTTAACTGTGTTGTGATATTAGAAGGCTATATTGGCCTGCTTGCAGGAAACACATCTTAGTGAGAGCGAGCTTACTAAATTGAAGCGAGAATGGGTGGGTCACTGTTATAATGTGTCAGCTCCCATGTCCCACAGGACTGGAGTAGCAATTTTAATTCACCGGGTGGTCCCTTTTGAGGAAAAGCGAGTGGTGCAGGACCCTAATGGATGATATGTGGCTTATTCTAGGGACCTTTTGGGATGAGCTGTTATGGATAGTGTTGGTATATTTTCCCACTGATAAAAGTGGTCCCTATCTTTGCAAAGTGTAGAATAAGTTAGCAGGCTTAGACAAGGCACTAAAGTTAATTATGGGGGATTTTAATGAGATAGTCGACGCATAGTTGTATAGGAGTTCTGTGGGGTGGAAACAAAATGGGATTCGTAAGGCCTTTAATTGGTTTTGTTCTGGGGGGGTTGGATGTATGGCAAGTTTTCTATCCTGGGGTAAATGGGTCTACCCATAAATCTCAGTCACATGAAACGCAGAGTCGTACTGATTATGTACTGGTCTCCGAGATGCTCTTGGTGCAGGTGGCAGATGTGGAAATTGGTGGCAATGCAATATCTGATCATGCTCCAGTGCTAGTTAGATTTGTATTTCAGAATGTGAATGCCAGGAGGCTGTGGAGCATTTCTCTAGGCTTGGATGTGGATCCTGAGTTTGTTGCATATCTGCAAGCCAAATAGCAGGAGTATGAATTGTTCAATAGGGCACATAAGAGTGATCCCCATTTATTTTGGGAGGCCAGTAATGCTGTAACGAAGGGGGCCGTTATTGCTTATATTAATGAAAGGTGCAAGAAGCTCAACGGTAGGTTGGTGGAACTGGGGGTTGAGTTGCACCATGTTCAGAGGGACCTGGCTTGAAAACCTACATCAGAGAGGTGGAAGCAGTTTTCTCAAGCACAGGTGGAAATGCAGATGCTCATACAGCAGCGCATGGAGTGGTCACTTTTGATAGAAACATAGAAAAATGGCAACATAAAAAGACCACATGGCCTATCTAGTCTGTCCTTCCATATCAACAACTACAACAGTCCCCTTTTTTCCCTTTAAAGATGTATTGGCATAAATTGTTTCATTATGGTAACATGGCAGGGCAGTGTCTTGTCCACTTGGTCACAACTATAGATGGACCCCGTTTGTTCCACTTTCATAGGACCGTACTGGAAGAGTGAGTTCTAATACTACGGAGATTGGGGATATCTTTTCTCGGTTGTATCAGGAGTTATATGTTGGGGCGACAGATTGTAAGGAACAGGTGACAGCTTTTTCAAGAGTTGGAGCATCCACAGATGACAGAGGCACAGAGAGCACTGTTTAATGCACCAATTGGTGGAGAGAAGATCTTGTGAGTTATTAGTAGGTTGAAGTTGGCTAAGGCTCCTGGGCCTGATTGCTTGCAGGTGGAGTATTACAACGTTTTGGGGGAAGTGGTGGTGCTGGCGCTCGAGGCGTGTTTTGATAGTGCTGTGGAGTATAGTGGGTTCCCTCAATTGACTAACAGGGCTCTCATCACGATACTTCCAAAAGGGGGAAGAGATCTCACCATGCTGGGAACATACCAACCTATTTCTCTTCTTAATGTGGATCTTAAGCTCTATGCAATTGTCAGGTCGGGTTTTCCTGGGCGGTATGGGGTTACCAGTATACAAAGGATTTTGGTGGGATTTAAGGCGGTGCAACAGAAATACTCGTAATGTGTGGTTGTCAGCCTTGACATTGAAAAGGCTTTTGATAGAGTGATATGGCAGTATTTGTGGATGGTG
Organism: Ichthyophis bannanicus; assembly: GCA_033557465.1. Lineage (NCBI taxonomy): Eukaryota > Metazoa > Chordata > Amphibia > Gymnophiona > Ichthyophiidae > Ichthyophis > Ichthyophis bannanicus. The sequence goes on from CM066032.1 coordinate 797,759,846, forward strand.
CTGGGCAAGTTTGGTTTTGATGAGGTGTCTCTTCATGCTTTGCATGTGTTATATGAAAATCTGATGGCCCAAGTGTTGGTAAATGGGGAAGTTTTTTCTAAATTCCAGTTGCAGTGGGGCAGACATCAGGGGTGCTCTCTTTTGCCTGTGTTATTTGCTTTATGTATGGAGCCACTGGCCCACAAGATCTTACAGGCTCCATATCTGTTTAGTATTATGTGTGAGCTGAAGGTTGTGTTGTTTGTGGACGATATGATGTTGCTGTTGAGTCATCTGAAGTGGTCGATTCAGGAAGTGCAAGTTATTTTGGGGATTTCGAGGTGGTGTCTGGTTTTAAGATTAATATGGAGGTTGCAGATTTGGTGGGTGATACTTGGAAAGGCCCCTTTTCATGGGAGTGGGCTGGGGGAGCCTTGTGCTATTCAGCTGCCTGTTAGATTAGATGAGTTGTATCAGTTGAATACATCACTGTTGCTTCATGAAACAGAAACTCTGCTGGCCCACCAGAAGGGGTTGCCCCTTTTGCTGTGGGGATGGGTGCATCTTATTAAAATGGTTATCGTACCCTTCTAGTTGTATACAATTGTGGTCAACATTATTGGCACCCTTGCATTCTAGGTATGTTGTGTACAATATCTTGAGAAATAATTGGAAATATTCCAGCTATATTTCATCATTATAATGTAATAGTATGTTCAAAGATATACAACAAAAAAAAGATGTCTGTGCAGTATAGACATAGTAGTTTCTGAGAAAAAAAAAAGATGACTTGGACAGGATTAATGGCACCCTTCACTAATATTTGGTTGCACCACCCATAGCAGTGATGACTGCCTCCAAACATTTCTTGTAGCCATCTATAAGTTTCACACATCTATCTCACACTCTTCAATTGTGATTTCTTCCAGCTTATGAATGTTTCCAAAATTCCTTTTACCAATGGCAGATTTCAGCTCTTTCCAAAGGTTCTTGATTGGATTGAGATGAGGATTCATTGCTGGCCAGTTTAAAACAGTCCATTTGTTCCTTTTTAACCATTCTTTTGTACTTTTGGATGTATGGTTTGGGTCATTGTCCTGCTGGAAGACCCATGACCTTGGACCCAGACCTAGATTTCTGACATTAGGTGGCACATCTGTCACGTAGGTTATTTATTTATTTAGTGTACACTTGTATCCCGCTACTTCCAGCGATCAGCAGCGGTTTTCTATACATAAGGGAGAGGCTGTACAGGCCAGTATTATAACATACAGTACGATTGCAGGGATGGGTAATAGACACATCAAACGGTTACAGATTTACATTTGATTGTTTGCGAGGAGACTTTACATATATACATTTGATTGCTTGCGGAGCGGCTTTACATATATACATACTTTACATAATTACAGGACGCATTTCTTGCTGTTATGATTAATTTAAGTGGGCATGTTGCTCAAATAGTAAAGGACACTCTGAATAGGTTAGGTTGTAATGGGTCTGCAAGAGGTGAGTCTTAAGTTTTTTCCTGAAGTCCTTCAAGTCCTTGTTTGCTCTCAGTTCATAGGGCAGTTGGTTCCAGAGTATTGGAGCAGTAAAGGAGAACGCTCTGTTGGTGGTGTTCACGTTGCAATTTCTCAGGCTATTCGGGACATGAAGGGTGTTGCTATTTATTGTTCTTCTGCTTCTGATGGTTGGTTGTGTGGAGATTAAGGTGTTGAGGTATGAGGGTGCTACGTTATGAACGAGCTTGAATGTGGTTACTAAGAGCTTATATTGGATGCGGGCCATGATAGGGAGCCAATGAAGCTCAATAAGCACTGGAGTGATGTGTTCAGTTAGACCTCTTTTCATGATGATTCTGGCTGCTACGTTTTGTGCTAGCTGAAGTATGTTAAGGGGTTTTTTAGGCAGACCTTGTAATATAGCATTGCAGTAGTCTAGGTGGGGAATGATGAGGGCTTGTGCCACTGTCCTGAAGTCGGAGTGATCAATAATATTCCGTAGCGGTTGCAGGACTCTTAATTTGTGGAAGATGGCCCGATTGGTAATTCGGAGGTGCTTTTCCATATTTAGGTTGCTGTCCAGCATTACACCTAGGTATTTTATTTCAGGCTTTGTGGTTATACATTATGCAGTCCCAGGATGGACTTGGACTATATACATTATGCACACACATTTGACACATAAAAGAATCAAATACAACAAGACCAATTAAAATGGAAATAGTATAAAAGCTGGGACATTGCCAGGACATGATTATTTCAAACAAATGGATCTCCATTCGGGATATTCAATTCCACAAACAGTGAGACACAACAATCCTGATATTGTCTATTATCCCAAAGTATCTTTCATTCACCATCTTTAAAGTTTTCCATTAATAGTTCATAAATTTTTTGTCGGACCTTAAATCTGAAAGCCGCTATAGATCATCTGCTATCATTTTACTGCATAATGTATAACCTACGTGACAGATTGCCTGAGTAAGAATCACATTATTAGAGGAGCGGTTGAATTTTGAGTAGAAGAACTGGAAGATTGAATGAATGCTACCCTCAAGGAAAGAGCATCTATATGCCAGTTAAGTGAATATTTTGAAGGTAAAAGTTTGAGCATAACACTATTGCCCTGATGCAGAAGATTTTGCTTCGAAACCCAACAGTGTGGCCCATATAATGAATGGTGTTGGCAGGAAGATAGTGTAAATGTTTATGGGAATAATGGATATTTTTAAATAATTCCAGAAGGGGTTGTAATAGAAACAAGAAACTAAAGCTCTTCAGTTTTTACAGCTTTCATAATAAAAGGACTGTAGTAAAATGATAGCAGCTGATCAATAGCAGCTTTAGGATTTAAGGTCCGATAACAAATTTATGAAATATTAATGGAAAAATGTAAAGATGGTGAATGAAAAATACTTTGGGATAATAGACAATATCAGGATTGTTGTGTCTCACAGTCTGTGGAATTGAATATCCTGATTGGCGATCCATTTGTTTGAAATAATCATGTCCTGGCAATGTCCCAGTTTTTATACTATTTCCATTTTTAATTGGTCTTGTTTTATTTGATTTTTTTGTGTGTCAAATGTGTGTGCATAGTGTATACTGTCCAAAGTCATTTCACTGGCCACTTTTTTTTGGAGATTTTGGATATTAAGGGGTTGAACTGCAAGGGTGCCAATAATGTTGACCACAACAGTACTTTGCAATGTTTGCGAGGGGTTCTGCTTCGAAAAAATGTGCTTCGTTGGGAATGGGCAGTGCGCTCCTTTTTGTGGAAGGGACGGAGGCCCCAGTTAAAGTTGCGAATGTTGTAGCAAGCAGTAATATATGGTGGGCTGGATCTCCCGAATATCCATCTATATAATGTTTGTGTTTTGTTTCGATATGTAGGGATTGGATAGGGGTCTCAATGAATGTAATGGATTTTGTATTAGAGAGTCAATTGGTGCTTCCCTTTTCCTTGTTATATACTTTACATTGCTTGGTGATGGAATTGGCAGGAGGCTGAGCCATAAGTATTTTGATTTGTCCTGTTAGATGGACCTGGAAATGGTTCTGGAAAAAGACGTGGCTGTCTTGTATCTTTACTGGGCATTTGTCCATTTGTAGGAATGGGGGTTTTTCCCCGGGTATGGAGAATGCTTTACTTTTGAAATGGGGGTGGGGAAAGAGCCTTTGAAGTGTGAAGAGTTTGTTGCAAGAGGAAGGGAGGGTGGGTTGTGAAGAGTTTTGAGGCACTTGTTATGGAATATGGGTTGAATAATAATCATTTTTATGGGTTTTTGCAAATTAGACACTACATACAGCAATGTTTGCGTGAAGATGAAATGCTATGGGGAAATTCATTATTTGACCAGCTGTTATTGCTAGGGCCCTTAAAGACAGGGGTGATTTCTTGGCTGTATCGCCAATTGGTTCATGATATCTCAGGAAGGGATTTAGAGCAGGTAGTCAGCCTTTGGATGCTGGAGCTGAGCATAAATATGGATGTAGATGATTTTAGTGCGAGTATGTTTGGGGTGCGTGACTTGGTAGGTAATTTGCTCTGGAGGGAAATGCATTTTAAGTTGCTATTTTGATTGGGTCTATCGGGTTGGGTGCTGGATACTAGGGCCTATCTTCTGTGGTGATGAGAGATGGACTTACCTCCATAGCGTGATGCGGTGTTCATTAGTGGAGTGTTTTTGGAAGAGTGTGCATCAATTTTTATCATCTGTATTGGGGGAGCACTTGGAAGTAATTGAGGGAGTATGTCTTTTGGACTTGCATGATCATCTGCTTTTAATCAAGTGGAAATTTTGCCTGTGCAGAAGACACGTTTGGTGATCCAACGCTGTATTTTTCTTAAATGGATGGGTGCAGAGCCTCCTACATTGACATTGTGGTGAGTGCAAATGAATGTACTGGTATAAATGGAATCTTTGCCTATGAATGAGGCTAGTTTGAGGAAGCATAAACACTTCTTGGCACTGTGGCTTCCTTTCTTGAGGATGTTATCTTTACACCGCCATCAGGTGTTGACAAAGAGGATTAAGGTGATGTAGAGGGGGGTGGGGAGGGTAATGTTCTGGTTGATTGTTTTGATGCGACTTATCTGCAGCTATACTTCTTGGTGTTATATACCAATAATAATAATAATATACACTAAAATTTCAGGTTTCCACAATAGGTCCTCCAGCTACTTGTAAGGTCCTTTGTGGATGCTGTCCTTTTATTACACTCTGTGCTTCTACCGGGATTCCTCTTTCATATTTATAATTAATCCCAATTCATTGCAATAAGTCTCCATGGCTTCCATTACCGGTTCAAGAGATTCAATCTATGATTTCTCTAGGCCTCTGAAAAACATGAGGGATCATTTTAGAAGCTCTGTTTGTGAGCATTCTGACATGACCCATTTTTATTATTGGACCCATTTTAGAAAACGCAATATATAAACATCCCTGGCATGAGCACGTCCATGTAGAACAGGGGTGTGGTGGAGTTTGACATGGGAGGGAAAACAGAGATGTACATTACAGTGCAATTTTAGGACAGCACAAGTATGAATAAGGTGAAAAAAGTGATCACTTCATAGCTGCAATACTTTCAGGGGAAACAGCAAAATGTGCTTTCATCACCAGAGTTAATATTTCCTGGACAAAAAAAAGTGCATGCACTGTAAATACATACTCCAAACATATTACAGGCCCACCACTGCAAGTCCAATTATCTGAAATGTCCAACCGGATATGCAAATCTCACAACATTGTTGTCATCCCTTCTGAAATAACCCTGCTCGCATGTCGAAGTACCCAGTTCTGCGGTTGTGCAATCTGGGGACATCCATATTTGGCCTACTCTGGTGTACTTACCTGGCCTTACTATCTGAATGAAGCCCGTCACCAGAACCTGTTACTGGGAGTTCTTCTTTCAGAGCAGATATGGAGAGATTTCAAAAGGCACTAATATGTGTCTCCCTTCATTGCTGCCACTCCCCCAAATTTTTGGATGTTGTAGTGGTAGCGCTCCAGATGTCCCAGATTCTTCCTAGATGCACTTTCTAAAATTCCACTTCACATCTATTTGTAATAAATACCATCTGGTGCTGTATCTTATTTCTGAATTTTTGCAAAGTATATATGCCCTCACTGAAACCTGCATTTGGGTGAGAAGGAATATCTAACGGAGGCAGCTTCCCCTGATTACTCCTCCTTTAATTTTTCATGGACGGGGTGGTGTCTTCATTGTTTGTACTACATAAGCTCCAAAGGAACTTTCTCTGCCCCAGACTTTCCTTTGAAGATTCTCTGATTCAGCTGATTGTTGGTTCCTCAATTATTTTATTTCTTGCATATTTGCCCCATTCCCACAGTCACCAATACCAAAATTACAGTTGATCAACTCCCAGAGCAATCATGAACTTATCTGTAATGCACCCCAATTTAATAATTATGAAGGATTTCAATCTCCATATTGATGATTCTCATGATAAAATAGCTCAGGAATTTCTATCATGACAGATCTAAATTTTCAACAGTGGGGCTCAACACCAACTCATCAAGCAGGTCACTGCTTAGATCTAGTTTTTATTTCTCAAGCTTTCTATGTCCCCCAAGTCTCTAACAAGATGCAGATTCTTTCATGGTCTGATCACAAAGAGGAAATGCTGAAAATTCTCTCTTTCAGCTGACCTGGAGTTTTGCAAAGCCAGGGCCCAGATTTATAGATGTCAATTTCACTGTACAAAAGACAATAGCTCTCAAAACATAATATAGTTTGGTATCATGTTAAAACTTTAAGGTCCTTTCAAGAATAGCTCCAGTAACCTCCCTTTGATCCTTAATTTATAAATATCTCACCAAAGAGCTTTTCATCTTTTTCACTCAAGAACTTCCAAACAAATGGAATACTACTGTTGACCCCACCACCACCATCACCACGTCTATTTCAGGATCCAAACAAATGGAATACTACTGTTGACCCCACCACCACCATCACCACGTCTATTTCAGGATCTCAGGGTCTTTCCTTTACTGAATGCAGATATGACAAGAGAAGAACCATCATTGCCTTCCTTAAATCTTTCTGAAGAATTATTTGCTCAGTCACAATGGAGCTCCACCAATCCTATTTCTCTACTAATCCTATAGAGATTATTTCTTCTATTGTGAACTATGATATTAAATCTGGACCTGATTCCTTCACATGCATTTAAATCCATTACACCTGTTTTACTTTCACACATATTAGAAATGCTCCATCAGCATTTGTCTCTGGGGGCTTGTGCCTACCATCTAGAAAAAGACAGTGATTCATCATATGTTGAAAAAAAGACTCCTGTGATCCAATACACATAGATTATTTCCAGACAGTTTCATATCAACTATTTCTTTCCAAAATTCTGAAAAAGATTATGGTATTTCTTGAGAAGGTTTGGGTATTACACCCAAGACAATCGGGTTTCTGCCAAAAAAGCATAGTACAGAAACACTTGCAGGTTTGACAAGTGAAATCTGTTTACATCTTGACGCTTGTAAAGCGATCTTACATTTCTTGACCTTTCAGCATCGTTCAATTTAATTGATCATACGCTACTGCTGCTACATCTATGTGAAGTGGGGATTATAGAAAAAGTTCACATGTGGTTTAAATCTTGTTTAATCATTCCGCCATGGTTATGACACATGAAGGAATTTACAAACCATATCATTTATCTTACAGGGTTCCTCAAGATTTGCTATTATCCCTCACACTTTTTAATGCATTCTTGTAACCACTAATTACTTGAGTCCATATATATATATATATATATATATATATATATATATATATATATATATATATATATATATATATACATATATATACACATACATATCTGCAGACCATGTGCCGATATTGGTTACATTTGATTCACCCCCTTCTACGCTAACCTCTGAGATCCTAAAGCTCATGAGATCCTAAAGCTCATGATATAAATAGCGCACACTAATCAACACACCCACACCCACGCACAATTCACTATACATTATATGCACACCTTGAACCCAATTACAATTCAATTGATTGTTTGCTGTGTAACCGCCTTGATTAAAGGAAAAGGTGGGATAGAAATACCATTAAATAAATAAATAAAACCTCATTGGTTCTCCTCACTTAAACTGGCCCTTAACCCTGGAAAATGTGAAGTCATTTGGTTTACAAAACACGTGATACTTTTGCTTTCCCCATCCATTTGGAATGTACCAAATTACTCAAAAACAATTGATCTGAACACTTGGCTGTTTTTATAGATTCCTCACTCTTATTAGTAACGCAGATTTCAGCAGTAACACAAACTTCTTTTCATACTTTACGCATGATTCATTTAATAGAACATTAACTTAACAAAAAAGATCTTAAAATTTTGATTCATGCTTGAATTACATCAAGGATAGACTATTGCAATGTCCTCTATAATGGCCCCCTGAACTCATCACTCAGACATATAGAGTTAATCCAAATATGGATGTGAAATTAATTTCAGGTGCTCACAGATTTGATCGAGTTACTCCCTTGCTTCGGGACTCAGAGCATCATTGGCTCCCAGTTAGTAATCACATCAGATTTTAAATTTTCATACTAACCCATTGGACACTCCACACAGACTCTCCCTGTCATTGAGTCAACGGCTTAGTCCCTTACGTCCCTGCATTCTTCACAGACGAACCTCCTTATTGTTTTCTTTTCCCACTCACATTCATTATGAGTCTACACGACACTCATCCTTTACAGTTCTGACTCTATTATGTAATTCCCATCCATCTTTCTTCAAAATATTAATCTTCTAAATTCAAATTGGGTCTAAAAACCTGGGTGTTTCAGCTCACCTTTCAAATAGATAACTAGAGGAAGAGGACTGGGAAAAATAAGAAGACTCTTATGTTATTTACATTGCTTTTGTTTCTTTCATTTTATTTTCCTAAATCATAATGTAAATTTCAGGCATTATAGTACATTCCAGAACACGAATAAGGGGTTTGTACGTGCAGCAGGGACGTTTATGTGCCACAAACATCCCCATCCATATTCTGAAACACTGCTGGCATGCACATCCATGGCACTAGCACAGGAATCTCAGAATGCGGGTGGGAGAGGGCAAAACGGGGGTGTTGTCAGCCGCAGAGATGTAGAAAGCATATTCAAGGAAGGCCTGTGTACATATTAAGTTTTTCCCAGACACGTTCATGTTATTATTCCTGCTGAAACGTGATATAATCCAAAAGAAAACCTCTGGAGGCAAATCACAAAAATATAAAATATAGAAAAGATCATCCCTTAGAATACAGATAATTCATACATAAAAGTTTTATCGGATAAATAGTCAGGAGAGGAAAAATCCCTCTCAAATGACTAAAACATCCTTTTATTCAATTTTGATTCTAAAGAAATACCAATAAACTTACTGATGATGGCCCATAATCCACATGTCTGGCATCAGCGAAAAAGTCCCTTATGGAAACCCCTGCTCAATGTGCACGTTTCAAGCTGCCACTCAGCTCTGCTTTAGGTATAACGGGACAATATTACTCCTTTTAAGTGAGTTGCTGAATCAGACGCCATAGACCCCAAAGAAACCGCCAAACATCACCATTTGAGTATCTGCTCTTCTTACTTTTGGCTGACAGAACTGTCAATCAGGCAAAATGGAGATCCCCATATAACCAGGGATGCCCTCCTCCCATTGGCTTGAACTAAAACAAGCTCGACTAATCGTTCTCCAAGTTTAACCCGTGAGCGCTTACAGTGTTTAAATGGAATATCCAGTGCTGCTCAAGCCATTGTAATCTATAAATCCTATCATCACCCTGAGGGTCATAGGAAGTATAATTGATCCTCCACCGTAAATAATCAAAACTGTGATGCATGGACAGGAGATGCTGGAGAGGTCCTCTACTTGAGCCCCAGTCAGGATAGACAACACAGCAGCTGTGAACAGGATACATCCAGGGGGAATGGTCAGGAAAGACAAGGGAGCTTAGGCTGATCTGATCCAACAGCAGTACCGATGGGGCGAGCGCTCAGCCTGGATTTAAGAGAGGCCAGGGATGAAGATCAAGGGTTCAATTCCACTGGCACGCCTTGTGACCTTGGGCAAGTCACTTTACCCTCCATTGCCTCAGAAGAAAAGCCTGGCAATCTACTTCTGGTGATACATTGCCAAGAAAACCCAGAAGCAGCTGGGTCACCAGGAGTCAGCACATTGACTTGACGGCACTAAAAAAAAAAGGGGGGTGTGGACGAAGCATGACGTACAGACTCAGGTAGTTTGCTCTAGGAATATGGAGCAGCAAGGTGAAGGGAGTGACGTCCAGATTTGGCAGTAGAAGGGAAGGGCACAGATAGAAGCAATCTGACATTTGAGTGGTATTCACTGGGAAGGGTATAGGAAGAGATAAGAGGAGAATGGTAGTGCAGAGCAGCAGAATGAGCACTTATAGACCAGAGGCACGGAAAGGGCATATATTTGTTGCTTAGCACTATTATGCATCCTTTGGGGACCTGCATGGTTAGTTCAGGGTTTTGTGGACTTGGTGAGGGACCATCCCTAGCAGTTTAAGGCATGTTTGTAGAGATGACCAGGGTAGGATTCACTGGGGCCGGTTCCCAATGCCACATATCATTTGCTGCAAGGTATGTCCTGCCATACATGCTATTATTTACATTTGTGTATACCATATAGGGGTGCACTGCGCTTACCTAGCACTTTTCAGGGCATGAGGGGGACTGGTATACGGTCTAGGTTGCAGCAGCTGTCATTTCTCTGGTATTTATGTCTAGTGTGCATCAGCACACTACTGTCTGTGGAGGGCAGCTTAGGAGATGCAAGTTTTTCCTGAGGGGCGTGGAGTCCGTGGGTACATTACGGGGATGGTCAGGATCGAAAACATGTAACATTTCAGAATACGGTGGGCAAGGGAACATTAAACCTTTTTACCCACGTCCGAGGCATGGGGCTGGCTGGATTGCGCTTGCATGTGCCTGCCGAACGTGTCTGTCTCTCCATTTCCAACCCCACAGACATGTCCAGACTCGTGGATGCAGAATTAGGTTCAAAAGTGGCCCGTTTTTGATTTAGAACTGTCCGTGGGCCCGACGTGCACATTATGGAATTGGGCTCCACTTGTTTTATTTTTTGGACATCTCCTTGACGCTGAATTGTTACAAAGGTGGTTAAGTAAATTTTGTATTACAGATTAAACATTAAACTTTTTACAGGTTCTTTACACATACTTAAATATACAGTTCCATTCCATCAATCCATCTCCATTTCAGTCATCACAGCTTCTACTCAGGATACTGAGATTCAGCTCCCTAGTCCAGTTCTCCTGGCGTCTCTGTTTACCACCGTATTTCCCCTCCACCTGGGAGTCTTTCTGAAAATATCACTCTTCCATGGTGGTTCCTTTCTCTTCCTTATTCCATATTCCTCTGTGCTGCTCACAGGGCACATTCCACCCCTGCAAAGGCATGGGAGAGAACCTGTACCACTAGCTTCAGAGTTGTTACTGACACCCGGGTCACACCATATTTACACACTGCACTCCACTTATGTTTTTATAGACTTCTCAGTCATTTCTTCTCCAAGCTGAAGAACCATAATCTATTTAACCTTTCTTCACAGGGAAGCTACTCCATCCCCTTTATTATTTTGGTTGCCCTTTTCTGTATGTAGGACCAATGTCACAGGGGTGTAATGAGAGAAACTGCCTGGGCCAAATAGGATCTCAAGCCTGCAGGAAGCTGAAGGAGATAGAGCCCGATGGCGGGCTTTAGGTCCCCCTTCCAAATGTCTGCCCTGACCCCAGCATGTCTAATACGAGCCCTGTGTCTCCGCACCTTTTCTAGTTCTACTATATTTTGTTTGAGATGAGGTGATCAGAATTGCAAATAATTCTCAAAGTGCTGTCACACACCATGGATCAATACAGAGGAATTATAACGTTCTCCATTTTATTCTCTATACATAAATTCTAAATAATTCCTAACATACTACTTGATTTTTTAGCTGTCACCACACACTGAGCTGAGACTTTTCATGTATTATCAGCAGTGACTCCAAGATTCTTATCCTGGGTTTGGACCCCCAATATGAACCCAGTATGCTTTTGTCTATAGGTAGGATTATATTTCCCTACCTTTATCACTTTGCACTTGCTCTCATTAAACTTCATCTACCATCTGGAAGTCCAATCTCCCAAAATTCTCCTGCAATTTCTCACAATTCGCTTGTGATTTAACAACTTTGAATAATTTTGTGTCATCTGCAGATTTGATCACCTTACATGTCATTTCCTTTTCCAGATCATATTTAATCTGTTAAAAAGCACTGGCCCTAAAACAGATCCCTAGAGCTCTCCATTATTTATCTACTCCACTGAGAAATTTTAACATTTATCCCCACTCTATTTTCTATCCTTTAACCAGCTACCAGCCCACAGTAAGACATTGCCTCTCGCCTCATGGCTTTTAATTTCCTCAGGAGTCTCTCATGACAGACTTTCTTAAACGCCTTTTGAATATCTAGATTCACTGTATCAACTGGCTCACCCTTACCTACATGTTTATTAACATCTTCAAAAACACCAACCTTTTTTTAATCAAACTTATCTACTTCCGGTGACACTGCCAAGAAAACCCAGGAGCTTCTGGGTCGCCAGGAGTCAGGACTGACTCGAAGACACACATTGCATTTTTTACTATCCTCTTATCTCTTATTAGTCTAATCCTAACTGCTCAATACCAGCACAGTCTCTTCCCAGTCCCCACCTCTGCTTCAGGGCAAGGGCAGTAGGAATGGATTTCAAAAAGAGGTTTTGCAGGTTTTATCCGATTCCCTTTCTCCTGATTCTGAAAGAACAGTGCCTGTAGGATCTGAAATTAAACCTCTTTTTTCAGTTCCTCTGAAAGAGTCTGTAACTAAAGAATTGTGACACGAGATTTCTCTTACTCTGACAGCTCTTTCACGACCTTATCCAGATGTGAGCCAAATAAATGTTTATCGTCAAAGGGTAATCCCATCAAGTCTATCTTAGAAAGAAAGTCAAACAATTCTGCTTTAACAAGAGGCCCCTCCTGCCAGAAGCCCACATGCCAAGATCCAAACTCATACTGCTATGGCATGAATGTAAATATGGAGTTCACTGAGTCTATGGTAATACAAAAAGGGAGAGCAGGCAGACTGTATGAGCCCTATAGTCTTTACTTGTCGTCATATTTTTGAGTGCAACATTTTGAAAGAGAAAAACCCACCACCTGCCACCGCTCATGCGCCTCTCCTCCCCTTGATTCACCTCCTGCTCTGCCCCCAACAAATAACTGCAGCAACAGCAGAGCAATCTTCATCCCCCTGCAGGTCATATCAAGGGAGGTGCAAGAGGTTGAACTCTTCAGCCTCCACTGAGCCACAGTCCCCTTCTCAGTCTCAAAACATATATGCTCACCCATACACATGATTCAAATCCAAGATCTCCCCATACATAACGACATAAGAAATGCCATATTGAGTCAGACTAAGGTCCATCAAGCCCAGTATCCTGTTTCCAATCCAAGTCGCAAGAACCTGTCAGGTTCCCACAAAGGTATACAGATTACACAATGCTTATCCTGGAGTAAGAAGTGGATTACCCTTGTCCTCTTTAATAATGGTTTATAGACTTTTCCTCCAGGAACCTGTCCAAACCTTTTTTGAAGCCAGTTACACTAATCACTTCCTCTGGTAACGAATTCCAGAGTTTGATTACACGTTTAGTGAAAAAATATTTTCTCTTATTAGTCTTAAATGTAGCTTAAATGTAAATTGTAGCTTCATTGCGAGTCCTCTAGTCTTTCTACTTTTTTGATGGAGTAAATAACCGATCTATGCTTACCCATTCCACTCCATTAATTTATAGACCTCTATTATATCTCCCCTCAGCCGACTTTTTATAAGTTGAAGAGCTCTAACCTTTTAAGCCTTTCCTTATAGGAATATCCTTTCATCCCCTTTACCATTTTTAAGACTCTGCTCTGTACTTTTTCTAATTCTGCTATATCCTTTTTAAGATATGGTGACCAGAACTGCACACAATATTCAAGGTGTAGTCTCACCATGGAATAATACAGAGGCATTATAATATCCCTGATTTAATTCTCCATTCCTTTCCTTATGATTCCTAGCATTCTATTTGCTTTCTTGGACGCCGCTGCACACTGGGTAGAGGATTTTAACAAATTGTCTACAATGATGCCTAGATCCTTTTCCTAGGTGGTGGTTCCTAATGTGGAACCTTTAATTCTGTAATCGTAGTTTGGGCTGTTCTTCCCTAAGTGCTAACTTTGCACTTGTCCACATTAAATTTTATCTGCCATTTGAATGGCCAGTCTTCCAATTTATCAAGGTCCTCTCACAATTTTTCACAATCGTCTTGTGTTTTAACAACTTTGAGTAATTTTTTTATCATCTGTAAATTTGATCACCTCACTTGTTATTCCCATTTCCAGATCATTTATGAATATGTTAAAAAGCAGCTGGCCCAGCACATATCCCTGGGGTACTCCACTATTCACTATTGAGAAAACTGGCCATTTAGCCCTACTCTTTGCTTTCTATCTTTTAACCAGTTCCTGATCCACAATGGGACACTGCCTCATATTCCAAGATTTTTGAATTTTGCCAAGAGTCTCCCATGAGGGACTTTACCAAAGGCTTTCAGAAAATCCAGATATCAACCGGCTCACCTTTATCTACCTGTTTATTCACACCTTAAAAAAAATATAACAGATTAGTAAGACACAACCTTCCTAGGCTAAGTCCATGTTGGCTTTCTCCCATTAAACCATGACTACCTACATAGTAACATAGTATATGACAGCAGATAAGACCAGTATGGTCCATCTAGTCTGCCCAGCAAGGCGGCAAGAGTAGGTGCACTTGCCGCTCCATGCAGGTCACCCTTCCCCATGCCTTTGTTTAGGGGTGTACCCACTGCTCCATGTAGGTCACTCCTATTTGTTCAGATATAAGAAATAGTTATGCTTATTTTGATTTTATCCTGTTGCTATAAAGGGATCCATTGTGTCTGTCCCATGCCATTTTGAATTCTGTCACTGTGTTTGCCCCCACCACTTCCATCGGAAGGGCATTCCAAGCATCCACCACCATTTCATTGATAAAAGTATTTCCTGATATTGCCTTTCAGTTTACCCCCTTATAGCTTCATGTTATGCTCTCTAATTTTACAGCTTCTCCGTCTTTGGAAGAGGTTTCTTTGTCCATTAAAACTCTTTAAGTATTTGAAGCTCTGAATCATATCTCCCCTGTCCCTCCTCTCCTCCAGAGTGTACATAGTTAGGTCTTCAAGTCTCTTCTCATAAGTCTTCTGACGCAGGCTCCAAATCATTTTGGTTGCCTTCTTATGAACCGCTTCCAGCCTTTTTATATCCTTTGCGAGATACGGTCTCCAAAACTGAAGTCAATATTCCAAGTGAGGCCTCACCAGCGACTTGTACATCTACATGTTCAGTAATTTTATTCTTTATAATGCTTTCTACCATTTTGTCCGGTATTGACATTAAGGTCACTGGCAGGGCCGACCCGTTCACTAAGCAGGCTAGGAGGCCGCCTAGGGTGGCAGACCTCTGTGGGCGGCAGGCCATGTGCTTCAGCACACATGGGTTGCCGCCGGGCAACCTACACCACAGGCTGAGCTGCCCCTCTGCCCCCCCAACCCCGCTGCCTCTGATTTCGGTTAGCGATCTGCAGCGAAAGAATAGGGAAGTGCTATGTGCCAACGAGGTGCATAGCCCTTTGAAAATGAGCCTAGCTCAGTATCAGGCCCAGTAAGTCTGCAATCTCATATTTCAGTTCTTTCAGCACCCTCAGATGTATACTGTCTGTTCCAGGTGATCTGCTGCTCTTTAATTATCAAAGAGTTGTAATACATCTTCCCAGTTTATGGATATTTGTTTCAATTCTTCTGATACATCATTTTTAAATACCATTTCAGGCACGGGTAACTTCCCTACATCTTCTTCAGTAAAGACTGAAGCAAAGAATTAATTCGGTATCTCCACTATGGCCTTGTCCTCCCTTAGTGCCCCTTATACTCCTCTATTTAATGGTTGAAAATATTTTTATTGTGTGTTTTTGCTTCCACGGCAAGGTTTTTTTTTTTTTTAATTCTCTCTTTGCCTGACTTATCAATGCCTTCCATCTATCTTGCCAGTGTTTATGTTTTTGCCATTTTCGTCATTTGGCTCCTTCTTCCATTTCCTGAAAGATGCTTTTTTTTGGCTACAATAGCCTCTCTGACCTCATCTTTAAACCATACTACCAGTTTTTTGGCCTTCATTCTACCTTTCTTAAAGCACTGAATATATCTGACCTGGGCTTTCAAGATATTATTTTTAAACAATGCCCATGCTTGATGTAAATCTTTAACCTTTGCAGTTGCTCCTTTTAATTTTTTCTTAACTATTTTCCTCATTTTATCACAGTCTCCCATTTGACAGTTAAAAGGTAGTACTGTGGATTTCCTTGCTGCCCTCTCTCCATTGATTAAATCAAAACTGATTATTCTGATTTGATAGTCTGGCAAGCGGTGCTGCCGCCGGCAAAGTGTACAGACTCCTAATAGATAACCACGAGATACAAGACCTTGTGGTCTAATGTTCTTTAACAGAGCATTTGCCAGACAAACCCCTGACGAAGGATAGCGAAACACGGCCTATGTCGGGTTGTCAATTGGTCAATAAAGGCTCTGTCTTTCCACATATTATCACATTTTGGACAGGCAGTCAGTAGTATACCCCCACTGCCATTGCCTTCCCCTTTTTACATGAAATTTCTATCCATACAGATTCTATAGTGCAACACTTTTATCCTGTGTGACTCAATGCCCTCTCTAACATAGAGTGCAACCCCTCCACCAATTTGATCTACCCTGTCATTGTGATACAGTTTGCACCCATGTATCACAATATCCCATTGGTTGTCATCCTACCACCAGATATCTAACCTTTCATTTAGTGCTATATATTCTAGCTCATACTAACAATATTGTTATCAATTGACACGGCTAATTTGTAACCTTTCAGCTCTATCTGCTCTGCACTTAAAGGCATCTGGGTTACTTTTATCTTTATTGGAACCTCCCTATCAGGATGCCCTAACTCCCCTCTTTTGCTATTATCTTTCAGAGATACATCCTTCTGAACCGTGCGCTCTTGGGCGACTCAACTTTTCCTTATTACCTAGTTTAAAAGCTGTTTTATCTCCTTTTTAAAGGTTACGCCTAGCAGCCCATTTCCACCCCATTTAAGGTGGAGCCCATCCTTTCGGAATAGCCCTCCCTCTCTTCCCCAGAATGTTGCCCATTTCCTAACAAATCTCAAACCCTCTTCCTTGCACCATCATCTCATCCATGCATTGACATTCTGGAGCTCTGTCTGCTTTTGGGTCCTGCGCATGGAATGGGAAGCATTTCTGAGAATGCCAACCTGAAGGTTCTGGATTTAAATTTCCTACCTAAAAGTCTAAATCTGGCCTCCAGAACCCCCTCCCACACTTTCCTATGTCATTGGTACCAACATGTACAAAGACAGCAGGCACCTCCCCAGCACTATCTAAAACCCTATCTAGTTGGCGTGTGAGGTCTGCTACCTTTGCACCAGGCAGGCATTTTAAGAGGTGATCCTCATGTCCACCAGCCATGCAGATAGCTACATGCCTAATGATTGTATTTCCAACTATAATGGCCGTCCTAAACCCTTTCCTCGTGGGCACATGGCACTGGAGACACATCCTCGGTGTGAGAGAGTTTTATATCACCTGGAGGACAGGCCTAGCTACAGGATCACTTCCTGCCACATCAAGGTGATGCTCTCCTTTCACATGACCTCTCTCCTCTATGGCAACTGAAAGGTTGCCAGATTGGAGGTGGGGCTTCAGTACTACATCTCTGTGGGTCTCATCTATATACCTGTCTGTCTTCCTTATCTTTTTCAAGTTTGCTACTCTAGCCTCCAGAGATCAGACTCATTCCTTGAAAGCAAAGAGTTCCTTGCACCTAGTGCACACTAAGACCTCTCACCAACTGGGAGAAAATTGTTCATGTGATATTCAGTGCAAAAGTCTGGATATCCCCCATCTCGCTGCTGGACTGCTGTCTGCATCTTAGTTTTAAGGATTCTTTTTAAATATTTGAGTTGTTTGTTTACTTAAAATTTCTAGGGATACTTGTACCAATATAGCCATACCTAATAGATTTAAGAGACTTTGTACACCTCAAGATTAATTTCAGGGCCTTAATTAATTAATCTATTCCGTCAAATGCAGTATTTCCTCAACACATGCACATATACAGTTTTGTTTTGCCACATGGATTTCTAGCTCCGAGTAAGAGAAATGAAGGGGAATAATTAGAGCTACAACTCCATGCATACAATAGGAGAAAACCACTTGCTTGGTTGAGTTAGCAATCCTACATTATAAATTCCCTCCAGTGGTTAGTCACTATTCAAAACAACTCTAGCACAGAATTACAAGCCAGCTGTAGTAACCTTCCAGCAATTCTCCTTCTAACCTCATGGTCTGTTATAGCCTCCTAGGGACAGCAGGTCCAAGGGAAGGGGCCCAAGCCTGCTGACTGTCCTCCTTCTGGAACCTGTGGTCTAATCAGTCTTCAGCTAGCTTCTGCTGCCTCAGTTCTCTGGACCCGGCCAGATTATCCTGCCCTATGTTCCTTCACCTTCACATATAAATCTCTCTCTCAGACTCTGCTCACCTCCCTCTTTGACAACCTACTGAAGGGAATAGACAACATAAGGTACGGTTTCTTACTAATTTTTATCGATATCTCAGCTGCCTTTGACACGGTATCACACCCCATATTCCTACAGCGCCTCCAAGAAATGGGATTACACAACAACACCCTGAAATGGTTCATCTCCTATCTAAACCGCACACAGCAAGTTAAATGCGGGGAAAAGAAATCAGCTCAATTTACCACCACGCAAGGAATACCACAGGGATCGGCCCTGTCATCAATACTATTCAACATCTATATCCAGCCCATATACAGCATCATCAGACAACACAACATACAATATCACCTGTACACAGACGATATAATGGTGTACACCCCAATCGACCTGAGCACCCCTGACTTAACCTCAATGACCGAGTGCCTCGAACATATGAACACCTAGCTCGCTGACAATAACCTCAAGGTAAACTTTGATAAGATTGAAGCAATGTTTATTTCCAGGAGCACAACATTCAACCCACCCAAAGAAATCAACATACCACACAGAATAATCACAAGAAAGGACGAAGTAATATATCTCGGTGTCATCATAGACAAAAACCTGAATCTCCATTCCCACATTAACAAGACTGCAGCAAAAGCGTACCACCATTTAAAGATCATCAGACGACTCAAGTCAATCCTCAGCCAGGAGCATTTCCGCACCGTATGCCAGGCAGTCATCACCCCCATACTGGACTACAGAAATTCACTATATCAGGGGTTACCCAAACACTCTGTACACCCACTTCAATTGGTTCAAAACACTACAGTGCATAATCACAGGCACGTCCAAATACGAACACATAACACCAGTACTCCGACAACTGCACTGGCTACCCATAAGAGCACAAAAGGACCTCAAGGACTTCCGCAAATCCCTCAAAACCCACCTGTTCATGGCCTCATATGAACAAGTACCTTAACTCCCAATCCACGCAGCCTTGCCAATACAGCCACCAAACGCCAACATCTCAGACCTGGGACCCAACCCCAGAAATATATGTATGTCTTGTCACCTATGTTGAATGTAGACCCCTAGTTATATCCCTAACCACTTTGATTGAAGGATAAGGTGGTATACAAAACTGGCTAAATAAATAAATAAATGGCTCCATCATGTCCAGAAACTCCCATCTGTATACCTATTTCCCCCACCCTAGGTAGTTCCACATTTCCCTGATCTCTGTCCCTACTCCTCTTCTTTGGCTCCACAGTGTTCAGAATCTCCCATCTGTGTCTCTATTCCCGTCCCTTCCCCACAGCCCTATCATATCCAGCAAGTCCCCTCCAACTTCTCCACTCCCCCAAGTCCACCATTTTCTTTCTCTTCCCACAGCAGCACCTCATGTATGAACCTGCAGCATTCGTGTTAAAACTGAAAGGACGCAAGAGGCCTGCCAAGAGCATGTGTGTGCTGAAAACAATGATGCCTGAATACTACTACTACTTATCATTTGCATAGCGCTACAAGTCATATGCAGTGCTGTACAGAGACATATGAGGCAGTGCCTGCTCATAAGATCATACAGTCTAGTCAGCTCTGCAAATGGCACAAAATACAGCTGCCAGATTGATTACAGGATCAAGAAACACGAGCACATCACCCCCGCCTTAAAAGACCTCCATTGGCTACCCATCAGATCCAGAATTGAATATAAGGCCTTAATGATGACAAGATATTAAATAATCAGTCCGCCGACTGTTTAAATGAGATAATCAGAAAAGTACCAAACATATGCTCTAGGAGGAAGCTCCACCAAAACACCCTATCAATAACGTCCATACCACCTAACTCCTCATAAAGAGTACTTCACAGAGCATTTGAATACTATTCACCACCACTATGGAACTCACTCCCACCCAACCTAAGAGAGACTAGACATCACCGACTTCAGAAAATATCTAAAAGCATAGCTCTTCAACAAACACTACAACAGCATATGAAATACACAACCACAGGACTGAATTCACCACACAACTGTCTCCCTCAACTAAAAGCTTGTACCATACATTGTACATAGTTATAGAGTTGTAAACTGTTTAATGTAAATATTTCTACTACCGTTCCTTGTAATAATGTCAATGTGGTCCAACGTCAAATACAGAACCACATTGACTCTACAGCTCCCCTTGACCCATGCCAACATGGCTTTAGGGAATCACATGGCGTTGAAACTCTCCTTGCCACACTCATCAACACATTGATCATGGGGATCGACATCATCAAACAAGGATATGCTTTAATTTTCCTGGACATTGCTGCTGTGTTTGACTCCATAAACCATGAACAACTCTTGATACGGCTCCAGGATAAGGGAATTAACGGCTCAGCATGGAGTTGGTGTAAATCCTATCTAACGGACAGATGGCAGCAGGTACAGACAGGATCCACAACCTCTGAGCCTTTCCAACAAAAACATGGTGTACCTCAGGGCTCCTCACCCTCCGCCCTCTTATTCAATATATACATGCAACCCATATGTGAAATAATCCGCTCATTTAACATATCATGCCTGATCTACGCAGATGACGTACTACTCTTCACTCCATTCACGATCGACCATCCTGATTTCTCCCAACTAGGAAAATGCTTCGAGGCCGTAACCGACTGGCTCCACTCACAGAGCCTCAAGAGAAACTTCAGCAAGACGGATGTACTGTTCATCACAAGAAATCAATCCTTCTCACCACCACTGACATTAAAGACAAGAGATGCTGAACTCCCAAGTAGACCCAGCATCCGCTACCTAGGCATTACGTTAGACCAGCAGTTCGAATTTAAAACGCACATCAGCAACACCATCAAGCAAATTTACCACAAGATACAAACATTGCAACATCTCCGACCCCTGCTGCAACCAGATTACTTCAGAACAGTTTTTCAGGCACTGGTGACCCCCCACTTTGACTACGCCAATGTGATCCTGCATGGCCTACCCAAAAACACGCTAAACCCATTACAGTTGGCAATGAACACAGCTGCACACTTCCTACACGGAGCCTCTAGAAGAGATCACATCACCCCAATCCTAAAGGACTTACACTGGCTACCAATCAACTGCCGACTCACCTATAAAGTAGTCCTGATGACCTTCAAGGCCATCAACAAAATATCCTCCGCCTCCCTAACAGACCTTCTCTACTCCACTTCAGCAAACAGAGCAAGGAGAACATTCGCCACCAATACCCTACAGACCCCTAATGAAATAACAAAATGCACCCAGGCAACAAAGAACCGAACCTTCAAGTTCTATGCTCCCAGCTGCTGGAATGCATGCCCAACCACCGTCCGAGTGATCACAGATCTTGCCCAATTCAGAAAGGCTCTAAAGCACCACCTCTTTCTCCTACACTACTCAACCCAGTAACTCAACTTCACCCACCATACATCCTGCCAGGCAATTGTAAGTTACAGACAACTCATGTTTATATTGTAGATATAGTTGTAGATAGCTGTAGATAGTTTCCCCAGTTGAAATCCAAGTTGTATCACCCGTTCAATGTAAGTGCATAACAGTTCTCCTGTTCTGCACAAAACTGTTATCTGTAAACCGCACTGATTTTAAAGAGCATGGTATATAAAAGCAATAAAATAAATAATGTTCTCTTCTCTGTAAACCGCTTTGATAAATTGAAAAGCGGTATATAAAAAATTGTTAAATATATAAAATAAACACAACAGTCAGGACAGACAACACAACAAGTGGGATATATCTAGGGGAATGGTAAGGAAACACATAGGAGGTGAACAAAAAACTAGGGGGATCAGGATCCAAACGCAGTCTCAAAGAAGTGAATTTTTAGCCTGGATTTGATATGGGTCACAGATGTTCTAGACATTAGGAGCAGCAATGCAAAAAGATCAAAGTCTGAAGTTGGCAGTGGACAAGAAGGGCACAAAACGGAATTCCCGAGGAGGGGTATAGGGAGAGATAAGAGAACAAAGGTAGTGAGAAGCAACCGAATGAAGACACTGTTTTAAGCACATGTTCCTTAAGGCAAGCCTCAAGCATCTTTCAGTTTTATTATGGCTGCCACAGGTTCTGGCCCCAGGTGCTGCAGAGAGGTTAGGTGGAAAAGGAGATGGAGTTGCAGTGGCAGAGATTGAGCCGGATGGATGTTGCAATCGTTCAGGGTCACAGAGCTGCCCCCAAGTTCAGCAGCTGGCAGAAAACCAGACCTTACATTGGCCAGTTTTCTGTGCTGCCAACCGCAGGCTTTCCATTTAACAAACTGGCCAGACCAGCCAAATACTGACCGGCTGGCAAGCCTAGTGTCCACAAAGAACTTGGATGCCAGTGTTAGAGCCATGGAAGATCTCAACCTATGCTTTTCCTAGAGCTGATCACCTTTTGAAAGTGAAAAATCTGTCACCCGCTGCTGCCTGTGTTCCTCCCCTGCCCCATGTCCGGCATTATCTCCTGTACCACCCCTAAAAAATAACTGTGGTGACAACAGAATAGGCTTCAGCCCCTGGAAACCACATTGAGGGGGGTACAAAATGTTGGAATTTTCAGTCTCACACACACATGCTTTCCCATAGACATGATCCATCTCCCAGATTCCCCCATACATGTACCCTGCAGGGTGCAAAGTGAGCACAGATGCACCATCCACAGTCCTCCACACCCCAAACCCCCAAGGCTGCCAATCCCCAAGGTCTGGTCAACTGAACAGATGGATTCAGTTCTCGCTTTGCTACATGGATTTCTAGCTCTGATAAGGAAAATGAATGGCACAATTAGAAATACAACTCCATGAATGTAATAGGACAAAACCACCTGCTTGGTTGAGCTTGGCTGAGTTGCTAATCTTATATCCCTACATAATACAATCTCTCCAATGGTCCTTGAGACCCCTTATCCCATTGGTCAGCAATTCAAAGCTTCTCTGACACAGAATTACAATCCTGAAACTCTCCTTCTAGACTCTCTGACTTGTTCCAGTCTTCTAGAGATAGGGGGCAAGAGAAATGGGCCACAAGCCTGCTGACTCCTCCTCCAGGGCCTGACACCCAATCAGTTTGCAGCTGTCTTCTGCTGCCTCAGTTCTCTGGATCCAGCTAGATTATCCTACCCTGTGCTCTTCTCCTCCTCACATATTATCCCTTTCTCCCAGCATTCATCCCTCTGCACCATTCACATATTCTAATCCTTGTTCCATCACACATACCTTACCTATCCCTCATCTGTCTTTGCCTCTACCCCTTCTGTTCTCTCCTTAACACCTTCTTCCTCTTCCACAGTCCAGTCTCTCTCTCGCTCTTCCTCCCTTCCCTCATCAAATGTCTTCACATCATCCATGCTCATCATCTCCTATTTGTTTCTTATTTCTCCAGTGTTCAGTATACTTCTCTGTCACACTATTTCCTTCTTAATGTCCAGTACCTGTCCTCTTTTTCCCTACTACTGGTGCTTAGAATCTCTTGTTTCTGCCTCCCAAGTAATCATTTTCCAGGTTCTTCCATCTGTGTCCCTATTTCCCTCTGCCAGGGTGGTTCAGCATCTCCTAGCCATGTCCCTATTTTCCCCTCCCCTGATCGTTCCAATTGAACCAGATGAAAACAGAGAAAGGAGGAGCTACTAGACTAAGAAACAGAGAACCACCCTTCTTTGAACGTATCCTTAAGTGATCCTCCATTCTTCCCCAAGCTAATATTTGTAATAACATGAAAATGATCTCCAAAATAAATGTGATGGTATGAAGAGAAAATAAGGTATTGACAACTCACATTTTCTACACCAATGAATACCACTTTAAAAGGAAACCATGCTCTGCATCTGGCAATCTATCTAACCAAACACATACCACCAAAATAAATATTTTCCCGACATTAATTAAAGTTGTTATTATTTTAAGTAATTAATTGTATGCAGCTTTTTAATGTAGGCTGGTCTGCTATTCATCTGTGAAGCATGTCATTCTTGACAGCATTAGAAAATATAAACCTGTGCAATCCAATCTGCATGATGCAGTTTGTGACTGTTCTCCAAAGATGTACTGCTCTCAGGAATGTAACGACACAAGGAGGATAAATGCTCTACAATTTTACAAAATGTTGAAATATTGCACAAAACAGAAAGGAAACAAGATTTTTTTTAAAATATAAACTTTTATTCACTATCACGCAATCCCCTTTTATCACTGCCCACTTTTGAAACACCATGTGTTCTAATCAAAGCAGGTTACTTCTGAAATAACTAAAAACATTAGGGAACATGAGGATTTGGAAAAAATTAATAAGTGAAATAGTGAAGAATGGAATTCCAATCGGCAGCACATGCAAAGGAGTGATGAGTTTCCTTCCTATAGTAGCAAATGCTTTCAAATTCCTGAGGGATAGTTTCATGTGGTTTGAAAGTGGTGTCTTGCTATCTGGTGCACAGCGAAGGCGGATCAATACTGAAACTACCTGAAATCTTCAAATGTGCATTAGTGAATAATCCATAGTCTTAAACGGCCCAGCAGAGCACAAGCCATCTGCAAAGACAGAGCGTGCAGCAGGACTATACGGAGACAGCCTATTTTGGCACATGGTTTAAAGAGGCCAGGTGAGAGAGATTAATACCTGATCAGTTTGCTAATAATTCTCCTCATTCAAAACGGTCATGCTGTACTTCAGATTATACAGCCAGACATCCAATCACTAAGAGCAAAGAAAGGAATAATGGATTCTGAGGGTTTGAGCCCATCTTCGACCAGTTCAAGAGTGTGCATGATATATTACATATGAGACAGAGCACTATGGAACTACCGCAATTAATGGACAGCATGGTGTTGTGGTCAAACAGAATGCATTCCTTAAGTGTATACTGCTAGATTCCAGCATTCATTTGAAAAATTAACTTTAAGAATTAATACTCACCCATACACACTATAGATTTTTCTTTTCAATTCCATTTTAAAACACTAAGGAGGTCTATATACTAATCCCACATTTGTTTCGGTAGGATGATGATGGGTAGTACATCTGATTTTAATGACCAATGTATCAAGATAACAATAAACAGAATGTGGTGGCATTCGAAAAGGCCACAATAAATTGAACACAACCTCTGTGACATCACTGCCTTCTACCTTGTTCCCTGCAGTCTGTATTGCTCAGCCCTGAGAAACAGAGCTAGTGACCATGGGTTTCAGGGGACAGCAGGACTTGAGAAAAGGGAACCTCTCTTTCTCCCTATCCCCAAAAAGAACAGAGCTCTGTGTACTCATACCCCATTTTTCATGACAAAAAGATAGACAGCTGGGTCCTTACTTTCACGTACCAATGCCCCAAAAAAATAGGCCTCCAGGCCTTTAGTAATCACCATCCTGACAAAAGAGGCCATCAGGGTCCTGAAACTCCTCCCCCCCACCAACCTTGAAATCAGAAGAGGTCCTGTGGGCTTGATCCAGTCTCTTTCCCAAGGAAAATAACCTGTTTGTGAGGTTGATGTGCTTCCACTGTTATCTCCACTGGCACACTCCTCCCTTCTGCAATGGAGCAATGTTTTTTCACCAGGAGGGAGCTGATTTCCCTCCTGCTGGTAGGACACAAAATTCAAAATAGTGTTGGTCAATTTGATGGACTATTATGATGCAAACATTAAGGCACAACATAAGGGGGAATTGGGTATTCAAAGCCTAGTGAGCGTTTTGTTTTCAGAGTTGCGAGGCCTATTTTTTTTGTTAAAGGAGTAGAAATACACTTAATTTTCTCACACTAGGAGGCCCACGTTCGGCCTCACTGGATAGTAAATTCAACATTAACATGTAAACCGATTATCTATATACATTTTTGTGCATTTTAAAATTAGCATG
Organism: Ichthyophis bannanicus; assembly: GCA_033557465.1. Lineage (NCBI taxonomy): Eukaryota > Metazoa > Chordata > Amphibia > Gymnophiona > Ichthyophiidae > Ichthyophis > Ichthyophis bannanicus. The sequence goes on from CM066032.1 coordinate 797,785,947, forward strand.
TACATTAGCATTATTGACAAAGTTCCTGATAATAGAGCTAACGTATATGCAAGTTATCCAGATTACCAGCCTGAGGACATGGGTATTGTTAGCTAATAGTATGAGGAGGGATGATAAGTCTCTGGCCTTGTAATGAAGCAGAAAACTACAGACACACTTCAGTTCTGGTGGTCCGAGTGATCTCTCTGCAGTTTCATTTTATGTATTAATGTTGGCTGAACATGGGTCTCCTGGTGTGAGAAAATTAAGTGTATTGCCACTCCCTTAACAAAACAAAAAATAGGCCTCGCAACTCTGCAGAGAGATCATTTGGACCACGGGAACTGAAGTGTGCCCATAGCTTTTTGTTTCATTACAAGGCTAGAGACTTATCACCCCCTCCTTGTACATGTGCTAGCACACTCATTCACTGTGTCCATATAAATGTAATGAGGGTAGTTTTATAAAGTCCCGTGTTGTGAACTTGCATTTTTTGACTGTATTTCATGCCTATTTTTTAAAGTGCGTAAGTACTTTACTTCATACAATAGGGGTGTAAGTGGTCAAAAGCCTGCGCCTAGATTTATCAAGAATGCATGTAAATTATAACATTTTATAATTTATGTGCATACTCGTGTGCTTTACCCACATTCTGCCTATTAAACTGAAGATATGCACCTCTGGACTTGCGTATGTCCTTAAAGAAGAGCGACTGATTAAATCCATTAACATGCATTAATCACTAAAGTACTACGATTTATGTGCATAGATAGCATATAACTCGACCTAGCTCCCAGTATCCCCAAGTCCCAACTGCAAAGACTACAGCGAATACAGAACACGTCTGCACGTATTATCTCTCACTCCACACGCTGGCAACACTTAACCCCTCTTCTTACAAATCTTCATTGGCTCCCCACGGTTTCCACCAAGTCATATATACTCACACCCCTCAGTATTTGTCAGATCTCCTACAATTTCACACTCCCAGTCGCTCTCTTCGGTCCATGCATACCAATCGCCTTCACCTTCCTTCCCCTGCTCGTGCCCACCTGCAATCCACCTGTAACTCTGCTTTTTTCTTTGTTGGTCCTGCCCTATGGAATTCCCTACCTCAGACTTGAACAAAATTACAATACATTTAAAACCCAGCTGAAAACTCATCTTTTTTGCACTGCATTTGACCTACCTAACACCCTTCTTTAGTCCTGTGTCCTCCTCTCTTTCAGTCTCGTATCTATCTGTATGTTTGTATGCTTGACTGTACTCTCCACTATCCTGTCTAATATTGTAACTTCTTTTCCCTTTCGAGGCCATTGTAAACCGCCTTGATGTCTTGTATTGAAAGGCAGTATATCAAATTAAATAAATAAATAAACAAACATAACATTACTCCCAATGTGTGCACAAAGCATCTATAATCATTTTGAAAAGTTGGATCCTATGGCTAGTACCCTTTAGCCCATAGGCTCCTAACACAAAAGTAAGTCAAGGTTGTCTTTAAGAAGCTGGATTGTTTCCTTACACCTATTTGCACACACAAAAGGTCATTTTCAAAGCCATTTCCATGAGTTAAACAGTGCCTTATCCATGGAAACAGGCTTTTACAAATCTGCCCATCTTATAGGCAGGTAAAGTACGCATAAAGTGTCGTTTTGTACCGTGCACATTTACCTGCTGTGTTGGAGTGGGGAGTTCCTGGGAGCACAGCTGCGGCAGGGTTTAGAACTATGCATGCTCTTGTACACTTTCAAAAGCATGTTCACATTTTTAATCAAAAATATACAAATTTACAGTTGTGTGTTATGCATAGTGCTCCTAGGATGGTTTTCAACATGAAAATATATGTAAAGTCTATTTAGAAAATCCTGCAAGTTCACTGAGTGAAAAGTTGACAGGTAGGTATAAAATCAGCCCCACATATGGGGTCATTTAGGATGAGCTGTGTGGAAAGATATGCCCCACGTATGCCCATAAATCATGGTGGTTTAGGCACATAAATGGCCACCTATGCACTATTCGGCAAATATGTGCACGGGCTGATTGCACATACTTGCTCTGTGGGCATCTACAAGGCAGAGTTTCGATGAAACATGGGGGGGGAGAGTGCTAATTTATATGTGTAAATAATAAAATACTATAATTTATACATATTCTTATGAAATCTAGGTACATAAGAACATAAGAACATAAACATAAGATATGCCATACTGGGTCAGACCAAGGTCCATCAAGCCCAGTATTCTGTTTCCAACAGTGGCCAATCTAGGTCATACGTACCTAGCAGTTTCCCCAAGGGACACAGGTTCCACAATGCTTGTATTGGTTCAAGCATTGATATCCTGGGTCCCTTCTTAATAATGGTTTATGGACCTTTCCTCCAGGAACTTGTCCAAACCTTTTTTAAACCCAGCTACACTAACAGCCTTTACTACATCCTCCGGTAACAAATTCCAGAGTTTGATTACACGTTGAGTGAAAAAATATTTTCTTTTATTAGTCTTAAATAGTTTACCCTGTAGCTTCATTGCATGTCCCAATCATAGGGCTTTATACCAATCATAGGGCTGGTATAAGTGCTCACACCTAGGGATAAGTTTATTAATGTGCATCAGGCTTTTAGCAGCTAACCCCAGGCAATAGCGGCAAAAAGCTGGCATTAGCGGCAAATTTCCCGTGAAAGCTGCAGGGGGCGTGCCCAGAATTTCCCCTACAGATACCACAGAAAAAAACACAGGGATCGTGGGGTGGCAGTTTCGCAGATGCAGCTTACTCCACCCACTGAGGTGGTTAGTTGTTCCCGCAGTGTCTGCAACTTTGGAGATTACCATGCAATGTTTACATCTGCGGTAATGACACATTGCCTGCACGTCCACTCTTTCCCATAATCTCGCCCAGGCCTGCAGCTACCATGCGAAATGCAGACATTGCAGAAAATTGCTGCAATGTCTGCATTTGTCCCACATTAGCTACTACCACCATGTGATCGTCCTGAGTTATCGTCATGGTAGCAACTAACGTGCTTTAATAAACATATCCCCTTGATTTAACATGCTTTTTCAACCACTTATGTCCGTATTTTATAAAGTAAAAGGCGCTTGTCCTTTATAAAATAAGAAAACTGTGTGCAGAAACACACACAGTAACTACACAGGACTTTAGAAAATTACCTTTGAAGTGTGCAAAATGCAGCATTTTGAAATGCCCAACTGGTTTACAGTAATGCTAGCATTATATAACCTATGAGCCCAAGAGTCCTTAAAGCACACTCCTCCTGTGACAAAATAGTACCCACAGTGTCCCACTCCCCCACTGAATGTTTCCCCTTCTCAAGCAATTAAAGTTTAAACTTTTATTTTTTTATCTGTTGTAAATACCTTTGCTCGCTTCTTTGCTTTTGATGCCTTGCCCCACTGAGCAAACTCCTTATTCCTCTTCGTAAGCACAAATACTGCTTGTCTTGTGACTTAATGTTTTAATAAAAAAAACTGGGAGCAGAAACAAAGCAGCCTTATCAGTATAGGACCCACTGCTCTCTCACCTCAGAGAACTTTTGAGTTTTCTTTAATTGGCAGGAAAAAACTTCATTTTGGAGAAGTTTTATGATGTTCTGTCTGGAGCAGTCCTTCTGGTTGCATATTTAATTTTTTGCATTTTTGCCCCAGCTGATGCTGTGTGTCCAGAGTTAAACGTCACCGACAAATAATACTGCAACTATGGGGACTGCTGTTGAAGCAGAGGACTTATTTAAAATCTTTCTTGACATGTTTAATAAGGATACTTTCAGAAAGCAAAGGACAACAGAGAAATGTATTTCTTTTAATGGAGAATTCCCCTTTGCTGCAAGCTGTAATCAATGTTTCGGAAGAGACATCAATGAAGCAGCTCTGTCAGAACATTACAGTTATTTTCCATTTTCAATATTTCGTTTTTGAGCAACACACTCCAACTGGCATGTAGGGAGCCATTTTGTCAACTTGTGATATCATCATCAGCGTCCATTAAGTGAAACCGAAGAAAGAGTGCATAGAAATAGCTGCATCCTTTGCTTTTTACATTTAACTTCTTTACCATATAATCTTTGCTCTGAAACTGAAATGCAAAGACAGCATGATCCAAGGGGAAAAGTAAGTTTGACAAGCATATCCTGAACCACAATTTAACTGAGGGTATGAGCTGTTAACAAAATGGCTCCCTGTGAATTATATGAAAATAAAAATCTGTATAAAATCAAAGACTTCTCAATTGGGGGTGCTGATGGAACAATAAGGATATGTCATGCCCTATTATAAAAGCTAATCCTATCACATAATCTCTCAACCTTTAAATAAAAACTTATAAATACTGGACCATCGAAAAAATGGGAAGGCACTTTAAATAAGGGGTTCTCAACCGGGTCCTTGGGACACACCTAACCACTCAGGTTTTCAGGATAACTACAATGAATATACATGAGAGAGATTTGCGTGCACTGCCTCTATCGTATTCAGATCTTGCTCATGTATACTCGTTGTTGTATTCCTGAAAACCTGATTGGCTAGGTGTGTCCCACGGACTGGATTGAGAACTTTTGCTTTAAATGGACACATCCAAATCAGCGTAACTTCACCATAAATCTTATCGTTGCTCCTTCTGAATTTAAAAAAAATTAGTTTTTATATCTTTTTATCGCCTATGAATTTTCAATATACATATCACTTAGTGTCCATTTAATTTCTTGCATCCAAAAAAATGTCTAATTTAATCTAACACATGCTTATTATTCCACCATACTTCCAGACCCAGTGGTTCAGTGCGGTTAACAAAAAACATGAAAAATTTCATAAAAGACATAAATTACAACCTACAAGAAATATCAGCAATTCCTCCTACCCAAGACAGGATCGATTAATTGTTGAACTTTTACGAAAACATAAAAAGGACAGGGAGGATTTAATCTCTGTGGGTAGCTGTGACCATAATTCTGCAGCCATATATGGAATCGTCTGTTTAAATCTAGATTTTAATCTAATACCTTTACATGGAGAAAACAAAACACTAGAAGACTGTAATTGTTTAGATTTGGTTACTAAGTTTGGAATCAAAAGTGAAGAAAATTCTTCAGGTACGAATTCATTAAAAAATTTGTAGAGAATCGTATAAACGTTAAATTTAACTCGATTCAGAACCCTTAGCCAGTGTAATTTATGAAACAATAGATTCAATGGGATGTATCTAGATATACCATATAAGTCATGCCACAGTATTTTGACAGAGCTGCCTCTGTGAACAGCTCAAAAACACAACATTTCTATATTATAAATAAGCAAGAATGGTACTTTGAATTAAGAGCTGAAAGTGAACTACAGAGAAAAACGTTTTAATTCTACATAATTGACGCAATCTAAAAAAGGACCTCGCTATAACAGAACTAATGTGAGCCTCAAATGACAAATTTTCATCCAAGAGAACTCTAAGAACATGGAACAATGGATCAAAGCGTAGATTTAATCATTTGGAGGCCTTAACCAAAGAACTTGGAAGTGGTTTAACATTGTTAAAACAAAGGGCCTTCGTTTTAAACATGTTTAAACTGTAATTCACAAAATCTTCCCCCACCTGTGAAGTAGCTGTAAAGTATCATCAATTTTTGAATAAAAATCACTTGACGGCGATGTGAACAAAATGGAAATATCATCTGCAGAGGTGTATAATTTAAGATTATTTTGAGAGAGAAACCAACCTAATGTTATCATAAGAACATTGAAGAGGGCTGGGGAGAGCAGCGAGCCCCGAGGAACACCACAACAGGCTCGCCACCTTCTCAAGCAGTCTTAGCAATCTACTCCAGTCCTAACCCGATATGTCGTCTTCTTTAAGAAACCCGAAAACCACTTATACACTAATCTCAATATCCCCAAATGATCCAGAACAGCCAACAGAATATCATGGTCAACCAAATTAAAGGCTGCAGTAAGATCACACTGTAATAAAACCATGGTCTTTGGATAAAGCAGTATTTATGTCTGAGGTCAGAGTCCCTAAAAACAGCTCAGTATTATGCACCTTCCGAAAGCTTCCAAGCAATCAAATTCATTTAAGTATTGATCCAGCTGTCCTGCTACTACTACTTCTAAGATTTTGATCATCAGCGGGATATTTGCAATCAATGTTTCCGCTAAGCAGGTTGCAGCCATTACACTTTCTCAAGAGCACATGTAAATGTCAGTGCGTAACTTGGGTTTGGGCCGCTTTTTAAAGACGCTTAATAAAATTTGTGTGGACTCCCTGCCCACTTCTCGTGGACTGGTTTTTCAGTGCGTAACTTGCATGCATACTTGTGACTCCATCATATTCCACATTTAAAAGTTGCTATACGAATAAAAATGCAGAATTTAGCCATCATTGTTTTGTTTTTGGGCTTTCAGAAATGAATCTAAAACTTTACATTAAAGGAGATTATTCTTCACATTCTTTCCTCTAATTTATTTTTTTTTACGCGCCTTCAAGTCATTGCTGACTCTCGGCAACTCAGCTGCCTCAGGGTTTTCTTGGCAAGGTATGACTAGAAGTAGATTGCCAGGCCTTTTCTTCCAAGGCAATGAAGGGTAAAGTGACTTGCCCAAGGCCACAAGGAGTGCCAGTGGGAATCAAACCCAGATCTCCTGGCTGTTGCTCTAACCACTAGGCTACTCCTCCAGTCATGCTTGCTAATATTGTGCCTTGTTTTAGTCAGTCCTTCTGGTCTCTCATTTCTGCTGCCTTCCATAGCACTAATTCACTGGGGAACTCTGTGAAAGCTTGAAAATTCTACTTATATTGAATAGAATGGGTAGAGCTATGACCATTTCCGAGGGGAAGAATTAGCAGTTTTACAAATGAGGCAGAAGAAAAGAAAGTGAGATAACACAACACAGAAAAAGTGGATAAGAAATACATCTCAAAACAGAACATGCTTCAGAAACCACTTTAATCTTGTCCCATACTGCTTGGACATAACAACTTATTCTTTTTACCCAGACCAGCAGAGGGAACAACATAGGGATGGATTTTCAGCCACCACAGTGAGCAGATTAAGTTAAGCACTGTTGCTTAACTTAATCCTTAAATTCAGTGCCACTATCTAAATAATCAGTGGCACTAAATATAAAACACTGAGGGCCCGATTCTGTCCTGGACGTAGATCTCCCCTGTGCGTCCGGTCTGAACTGGATGCACAGAGGGGATCACAATTCTGATCCTGCGGGGCATGTCTAGCCCCACAGGATCAGAATCACAAACAGTCCTGCACATGCAGTCCGGGACAGAGATTCTGTCCGGCCTGTATGTGCAGGACTGTACCCGGCTATCTCAGTCAGGGCATTTAAATAGAGCCGTAGCACCATGGCGTCATATTGCCATGGTACTGTGGTTCCATTTAAAAGCCATGATGCCGGCTGCCGACCAAAACGGTACATTCTCCGCAGTCCAACCCCCGATCCGACCTCTGAAGGCCAGGGTTGGGCTGCGGGGATGTTCCCTGGCCCCCTCCCCCTCCCAGCCCCTTCCACGCCCCGAATATAAAAAAACAAAACGTCCAGGGGAGTTATTCCACCTCAGAGGTGGAATAACTTCCCCGGCCATTTCGCTGGCCCTGGATGTATAGGGCCAGCATTAGAATCCACTGCCCGCCCACTCTCCGCCCCTGGACCACCCATTCCCTGCCCCCGACTAACCTCCCCACACAACCAGCGGAGAAGTTAGTCAGGGCTACAGCCGGCAGGATTAGCACTGTTTGTGGTTCAGAATGACCCCCTGAGTGTTGAGAATGCAAATTACTACAATTAGATTTTTTTTGAATATATCAACCTATTTAAATATTATCACATTCAGCAAAGGTTTTAGAGGTAGCAGTGCAGTATCCATTACAGGGGGTTCGATATATATAATATTTTACACAGGCATCAACATGGATTTAGACGAAGGAATAGTCTTGGATATTACAGTAGCTTTTGACACTCTAATATACCAGATTTTGCTCTGCAGATTAGTTGAAGTGTGGACTGGAGAACAGGTTATTACATGGTTTGCCTCTTTTTTATAAGATTGCTCTTTTGGGGTTAAATTGGATATGGATGTTTCCAACTGGATCATTGGGGTGCTGCAGCGATTTGCTCTGTCTTCACTTTTGTTTTATATGATTCCACCATGCATGCTTCTGTCTGTAATGGATACAGAATTAGGATAATCTGTAATTAGTCTTCTTATCATACTGGGACCGATGTTAATTCTACGATGCTGTTTTCTTTTTTTTTTAGATTCATGATTGGTTTTCCACTAATGGTTGAGTCTTAAACTTAAGGAAGACCGAAGCTATGTTTGTATCCCAGAAGAGTGATTTTATTTCACCATCACGAGTTGTGATTGATGGGATAGGAGTATCGAGCAATCTGAAGTAAACTCGTTGAAAATTTTGCTCGGTTTTAGGCTTACAGTATGCGTGCAGCTATTGAAGATGGCCCATTTGGCTTTTCTAAAATTGTGTTGTTTGTGCCAGTTAAAACCTATGCTTATGCTATCTGATTTTAGGTCAGTGGTACAGGCTATTAGAGCTTAAAGTGGAACGTGATTATTTAGCTTTTCATAGGCAACTTAAGACTTTACAGCTTCCTTCAGTTTGTAATTAATATGTTTTGAAATGTTGTTTCAGCATCACCTTTACTGATATTTATACCTTTTGAAACACGATGAGAAATATAATGATCAGAGGGATATAAACAGTATCAAATAAATAAATGTGGAAAAGCACCAGGTTTTGTTAGACCTTTTCTTCTCCCATGACAGCATCTGGCAGAGAAAAGAGAAGAGACAGCAGTCCACAGGGGGGAAAAAACCTCTTAACTATGCCATGTGCTCCCTTACCAGAGGGAACTTAACTTCACTGACTGAGTCTTAGGAAATGTAGAGCTGGAAGTTAGCAGCTCAGGGTCCTATAAGAAATGCAGATCCACAGCAAATTCCAGATTGTTTATTTGTAGAAATGCTAAATGGAAAGTGAATACTGCTGCTTCAGTTTCTTTGTGTGGCTGTCAGGAACTGTCATGCTCTTTATTACAAATGTTATAGAGCTGCTGTTCTGGGAGGAAGGGGAGAGAGGAGAAGAATACAGGCAAACAGAGGAAAGGTGAACAGAAAGACCAAAATGGAGAAAAGAGTGAGGAGAAAGGGGGAAGAGGAGGGAGGCAGGGAAAAGAATGAAGAAGTCACAAAAGAAAAAAAGACAAAGAAGAAACAGAAATGACATGGAAAATAAATAGGAGTTTGAACAGAGACACCACCGAGGAAGAAAACAAGACTGGCAAGGTATACATGAGGTAAACAACATTTCCACAGGTGGCAAGGTATACATGAGGTAAACAACAATTCCACAGGTGTTTATTTATTGTTTTCTTTGTGTGTGTGTGTGTGTGTGTGTGTGTGTGTGTGTGTGTGTGTGTGTGTGTGTGAGAGAGAGAGAAAGAGAGACATTGGGAGGCACTGTTTGTATAAGTGAGCTAGAGTAGACTATGAGGTCGATATACTATCCTGTGGGATTTCTCATGAGTTAGTAGCATCTTTCATGTGAAATGTTGATACTGGCACCAAAGGAAAAAATAGCTACACTTCTGGGAGACGTACTCATCTTTTTCGTGAAAACCATCATGTGAAGACACTATTGCATGCCAGTTTCCCAAAATTCAAAATTAATGAGCTGCTTTGCATATGTTAGAAAATAACCTTGTGCGCGTTGTACTGGTGCTTATCTGCATTTAATGTTTGCTTTTTATGTTGATTTTCATCATGAGCTTAGATAGGATACACAGGCCATTATTTTAGGAGCATCTACATGTCTAACTAGCAATATCTGCAAGTGTAGATGATGTATGTACGCAAAGAGCAAGTTTGGAAAGTTGCTATTTGCCCATGAAGAATCCTTGAAATGCAGAGATTTCAAAAGGGTGTAGTGGGAGGATAGTTTGGGCATGCCTAACAAATAGATGTGAACTTCCCATTTAACAATGGGAAAGCATGTTTAAAGAACAAGGGGTTCTCAAACCAGTCCTCAGGTCATGCCTAGTCAGTCAGGTTTTCAAGACAACCACAATGAATATGCATGAGAAAAATATGCATGCACTCCTTCCATTGAATGCAAATCCCTCTCATGCATATTGATTGTGGTTATCCCAAAAATCTGACTGGCTATGTGTGTCCTGAGGACGGGGTTAAGAACCCCTGCTATAGAAAAATAATCCCTGTTGGCTTCTGCACCTTCCTCAAAGCAGGCGCAAGTGCCAGCTTGAAGGGGCAGTTGCAAAGACCAATGAAACCCTCACTCCAACACCACCATCAGAAGCCCAATGGTTACACAATGCATCATTCCACATTAGGAACCGCCACCCAGGAAAAAGACTTAGGTGTTATCATGGATGATACATTGGAACCCTCCACTCAGTGTTCAGTGGCGGCCAAGGAAGCAAATAGAATGCAAGGAATAAAGAAAGGAATGGAGAATAAAACAAAGGATATTATAATGCCTCTGTATTGTTCCATGGTGCAACTGCACCTTGAATATTGTGTACAATTCTGGTCGCCGTATCTTAAAAAGGATATAGCGAAATTAGAAAAGGTACAGAGAAGAGCCACAAAAATGGTAAAGGGGATGGAATGATACCCCTATAAGGAGAGGCTTAAAAGGTTAGAGCTTTTCAACTTGGAAAAGAGACGGCTGAGGGGAGATATGATAGAGGTCTATAAATTAATGAACAGAATGGAACGGGTAAACGTAGATCAGTTGTTTACGCCATCAAAAAGTAGAAAGACTAGGAGACATGCAATGAAGCTACAATGTAACCCTTTTTAGACTAATCAGAGAAAATATTTTTTCACTCAGCGCATAATCAAACTCTGGAATTCGTTACTGGAGAATGTGAAAAAAGCTGTTAGTGTAGCTGGGTTTAAAAAGGGTTGGACAAGTTCCTGGAGGAAAGGTCCATAAACCATTATTAAAGAGGAGCCGGGAAATCCACTGCTTGCCCCTGGACAAGGATTGTGGAACCTGTGTGCCTTTTTGGGAACCTGCCAGGTACTTGTGACCTGGATTGGCCACTGTTGGAAACAGGACACTGGGCTTGATGGACCTTGCTCTGACCCAGTATGGCATATCTTATGCTCTTATGCGCATCTCCTGACCTGAACATTTCAATTCTTTTCTCCACGACATATCTAAAATGAGCCTTTACTAGTTTTAGTCAGGTTGCATAATATAATTTTGTTATCTGTAAGTCACTTTGATGCTAATTGGGATTAGGAGTATATCAAAGACTCAAACTGGAATTTGTTTTGAATATAAATACACTTTCTGTTGCATTTTGTTCATACCTTTTTTCACTGGTAGCTGAAGGTGAGTCATATTTAGGTACAGTAGATATTTCTCTTTCTCGCAGAGTTTACAATATAAGGGTTGGATTTACCAGAAGGTACTAACATGCATGATTTACCATAGGTCCCATTGTATGCAATAAGGAAGCATTAAGTGCACCTGTGCTAACTGCAAATGAACTTAATGAGCCATAAGGAACTTTTCTGTGAGGTAACTGCAGGCAGCATGTTGGCCATGCCCCCAAACGTGTACAGCCTTTGCGGGAGGGAGGAGTGGCCTAGTGGATGGGGCAAGGTACCTCAGGCCAGAAAGTCAGGGGTTCAAATCCCACTAGAGGACAGCAACCTTGGGCCAGAAGGACTGGGGTTTCTAGTCCCATAGGCATTCCTTGTGGTCTTGGGCAAGCCACTTACCCCTCCATTGCCCATGTTCCCTGTAAAATAGTTATCTCAAAGCTATAATGCCCTGTTCAATGTAATTTCAGTTTGTTCAATGTAAACTGCCTTGATATCATGAAAGGCAGTATATAAGAAATGTTAAATAAATAAATAAATAAAATGTAAAAAGCAAAAATTAATGAGTGGTAAGTGCAAGAACTTACTGCACTTTAGTAAACAAACCCCTTGTATATATACTGTGTGAATGCAATAAAGTATGTCTGTGTATCATGAGTGAGGGTGTATGCTGTGTGTGTATACATGCCTTCCCAATGTGCATGTAAACTTATGTAGCCAAGTTTACCCACCGATAGGGTTGGTAATTCTCAAATGCCTCATTTCTACACATAAAACAGGGTTTAAGGATTATTCTCCTCTCGACTATTTTCTTTTTTCACGCATATGCTGCCTCTAATTCTAAAACAGTGTTATAGATTATGTTCATGTGCCTCATATGAAACTGGCTTTTGTGTTTGTTCATGTATCACAGATACATGCAGCTTCAACAGTGCTTTTAGAAAAGGTATGACACTCTTCAAGCCCTTTATAAAAGACTGCCTACTTCTGCACCGGAGAACTTACACATCTGTTTCCCCACTTGAACAACCTACATAAACTTACTTCAGATTGTTTCTTTTTTCATTATCACCATCTTGAAGATGTAATAAACCAATAAAAAGTAAAAAACAAAAATAAACCCTCAACTGTGTATTCGCATTCTTAAAAAGTCGTATCATTGTTGAATTAAACTAAGCCACTAACATTACATTGTCCTTTCTGTTATGAAAACAAAGAATGTTTCAGAACACTGAATATGTTTAAACTAGGATTGTAAAACTTTTCATAAGAACATAAGAAATGCCATACTAGGTCAGAGCAAAGTCCATCAAGCCCAGTATCTTGTTTCCAAAAGTGGCCAATCTAGGTTACAAGTATCTGGAAGGTTTCTAAAGAGGTACATAGATTCCACAATGCTTGTCCCTGGATAAGCAGTAGATTTCGGGTCCACTTTAATAAGCATGGCCTTTCCTTGATCTCTTCTTAAGTACTTGCTCACTGCGCTCAGTACTAGTGCCACAGAAAGCCCTATATCAGATTTGAATGCCAAAAATCTGGTAGCCTGATGGCAGGAGAAGAAGTTCCAAGTGTGGTGCGAAGAGCTGTCTCACATGAGCTGGCCACTAGAAGAGAGGGAAAGTGCAAAATGCATGTGTGTTAAATGACCCTGTGGTGGTCCTTTCCCTTCTTCTACTACTACTGAACATTTGTATAGCGCTACAAGGTGTACGCAGCGCTGCACAGACACACGTAAAAGATGGTCCCTGCTCATCGGAGCTTACAATCTAATAGAGACAGACAACACAGTAACTGTAGACATGGGATACTGCTAGGGGGAATGGTAAAGAAACATAAAGGACATTAGGTGAGTCAAGATCTGAAAGCAGCAGCGACGAGGTGAGTTTTCAGCCTGGATTTGAAAAGGGTCAGAGAAGGTGCCTGATGACAGACTCCGGTAGTTTGTTCCAGGCATATGGAGCAGCTAGGTGAAAGGAGCAAAGTCTGGAGTTGGCAGTAGAAGAGAAGGGCACAGATAGAAGCAATTTACCACAAGAGAAAAGTTCCCGAGGAAGGGCACCTACGTAGATCACTTATTTATTTATTTTTTATTATTTTAGATTTATATCAATTTAACAAAATCACAAATATACACTTACATAAATAACAAGAGTGCAACAGAAATAAAATAATGTAACAAAAAAGAAGGGAACATAGAAAATTAAATATGCACCCTAAAATTAGACCTCCTCACTTGGTTTGCAGCTTGTCGTGCTATGAGGGCTTGTGTGCATCAGTGATGCTGAGGGCTAAGCTGTCAGTAGCTTAACCACTGGCAGGGTCTTCCAAGATGGACAGGTCTTAGCTGAGGTGCTAGACCAAGACAAACCACTAATCTGGTGTCACCCACCTACATACCCCCGAAGGCAACGGACCTGGGGGTTTCAGTGAGGCCTCTTCTTACTTAGCAGGGACAAGTAATGCCCCCTGGGAGTTGAAGTCCCACTAGCTATTCAAAAGAGTGTAGTCGTGGACAAGTAGCTAGGCTGTTTTTAAAGAGGTATTTTATTTCCCTTCCCGGGAGAACTTCTGCCGTCAGGAATCACAAAGGAAAATAAACCATGCTTCTGGTATAACACAAAATGGAACTACAAAAATTACAAAGGAATGCTTCTTTTCAGCTTAAGGAAAACAAAAGTGCAAAACACAGTCCTTGTATCTTACAACAGCTGTGAATTGAAATCTGTTCTTCTAAACAGATTTCTCTTCTGCACACTTCAGCAGAGAGAGGTCACACTATCAGCAAATACAAGTGTACAATCCATTTGGAAATCCTCTGAGTTTTCCACACAGTAATCACAGTCCATGGCCTCATGAGCTTCCCTGCAATTCTCTTCTGTGGGATTGGAACTTACACCAGTATTCAAGAATCTCTCCTCTCTCTGGCAAGGGCTTCTCTCTTCCTCACTAGTAAAGTGGAATGGAAAGCTACCATGCAGTGTAGACTTTCCCTCTAGAGGGCCATACACTTCAGGAAAAGCGCATGTAAAATCCTGCTTTTCAAGTGCCCCTCTACTCAAAGGAATTGGCCTTTCTTCAGGCTGGCCTCTGCCGGAACGTTTGGAGCTGGGAAGCTGAAAACAGCCTTTCTCCCTCGAAAGCTTTTCACTTCCCCTTACAGGACGTGCTTCTTTGGGCCTGGAAATCTCCCTTGGACAAGAGCTTCTATTCCCCAGGTACCTGCTCTCTTGGAAATTCCCTCTCACAGCTTCTCTCCGTTTGCTGATAGGAATCCCTCTGTGTCCCCAACGACCAAACTCTGGTTTAGTGCAGCCCAACTCTCTGGCACTAACCTCAGGTATTCCCTCTCGGGCAAACTCCTCTGAGATGCTGCTGGAATCTTCATCTGAAGTTCTCAGGTATGTGTCCTGGTTAGCTTTCCTGTTAGCTCTCTGAATAGCTCTATCCTTAGCTCTCCTGTTAGAACTGCTGTTAGCTCCGCTGTTACCTCTGCCTCTGCTCAAGACTGACTCAATTTTAAGTGCGTCATTCTCGGAGTCTCTCATCAGCTCAAGTCTCTGCAGCTGTTCCTGATCCTCTAATGAGCTATGAGGTAATCCTTTGCTGGGGCGTTTTCCTACACCCGGTGCTAGTGTTTTTGTTGGTTACCTATAGCAACCCTCAGCCATGTGCTTTGAGCTGCCCATTTTAAAACTGCTCTGCACATTTTCTTCTGTTTCCCTAGGCACTATTTGCCTTACGCCATGACACTGGGCAGCAACGGAATGGGACGGTATTGGCAACGGAGGATCACATATCTGTGACAATGGCAACACCACTAGAATTATCTGTGCGGAAGAAAGGCCTGGCAATCTACTTCCGTATCTTTCCAAGAACACCCAACGGATAGTCACGACAATATAAACTGCACTATAATGCTGGAAGATGAGAACCCCAGGTCATAAGGCATTCAACTGGCTAGTGGGGAGGA
Organism: Ichthyophis bannanicus; assembly: GCA_033557465.1. Classification (NCBI taxonomy): domain Eukaryota; kingdom Metazoa; phylum Chordata; class Amphibia; order Gymnophiona; family Ichthyophiidae; genus Ichthyophis; species Ichthyophis bannanicus. Next base: position 797,801,287 of record CM066032.1, read on the forward strand.
GCTGAAGACTTTTCAGAGTAAAGCCAGCATTTATGATGTGGTTGGATCAAAGCCTTTGGGATGTCTGACTACTGATGTAGCTGCGCATGAAATGAGAGTCAGATGCTGTAAAGATGTCTTACATATTGGGAACATGGAACGTATGAAGCATGAAACAAAAGAAGTTGGAGGCTGTCAAAAATGAAATGGAACATGTACAACTTGATCCATTGGGTGTCAGCAAACTGAAATGGACTGGCATCAGGCATCTTGCATCTGTTGATCACATGGTCTACTATGCTGAAAATGAAAGCCAAAGAAGAAATGGTTATGGTTATGGTTATGGCACTTGATATACCGCCCTTTTTATGCTGTGCATCAGAGCGGTTTACAACTTATGCTAACAGGCACTTTTTATTCCCTTGTCCCTGTAGGGCTCACAATCTAAGCGTACCTGAGGCAATGGAGGGTTAAGTGGCTTGCCCAAGGCCACAAGGAGTAGCTGTGGTGTTGCTTTTATAATTAAGAAGAAACTTGCAAGAACTGGAATGAAATACAATGAAATCAGTGAACGCTTAATTTTTATTTGTCTACGATGACTGACAGTCAACACAACTATAATTCAAGTGCGAGTGCCCCAACAACACCTTCAGAAAAGGATGAAGTTGATGAATTCTATGAACAAGTAAAAGCTGAAATTGACAGAACATGCAACCAGGATATCCTGATAGTCATGGGTGACTGGAATAAAAAAGTTGGCAACAAAGAAGAAGGCAAAGTAGTTGGAAAATATGGACTTGGCAACAGAAATGAAGTTGGAGAAAGACTGACAGAATTCTGCAAGACCAACGATCTATTCATCTCAAACACCTTCTTCCAGCAACACAAGCAGCAACTGTACACATGGACTTCACCCAATGGATTGTACAAAAATCAAATTGACTACATCTGTGGAAGTCAACAATGGAAAAGCTCTATAACATCAACAAAGACAAAACCTGGAGCTGACTGTGGTACACATCACCAAGTACTAGTATGCAAACTCAAGCTAAAGTTGAAAAAGAGCAAGCCACTCATGAATGTAGCAAAATATGACATTGATAATATGCCACTGGAATTAAAGACTGCCTGCAAAATCAATTTCCTGCTTTAGATACAAATGAAAGAGCTCCAGAAGAGTTATGGATGACATCAAGAAGGTTGTGTTGGAAGAAAGTGAGAAGTTTCTACAAAAGGTGAAAATGCAAAAACAACCAAAATGGATGACTGAAGAAACTCTGAAAATTGCCCAGAAACATAGAGAAGCTAAAGCAGAGGAGAAAGAAAGGCAATTGCAGAACTCAACAGAGATTTCCAACATGCAGCAAGACAATATAAGGAGAAGTACTACAATGATGTATGCAAGGAAATAGAATCAAATACTATTAGAAAAGAATGAGATTGGCTTTCCTAAAGCTACGAGAGTTAAAGAAAAAATTCCAGCATTGAATTACAATACTACAAGATGCTCAAGGATCCATGCTGAATGATGCTGAGAACATCAAGAAAAGGTGGAAAGAATATACAGTGTCATTATATGATAAACATCAAGTGGACCAATAGCTGTTTCAACCTGTACCTTATGATTAGGAACCATTGATGATGAAAGAAGAAGTCGAAGAGCATTGAAAGCTTTATCAAAGAACAAAGCACCAAGCATTGATGGCATTCCCATTGACGTATTACAGCAATCTGATGCAGCTTTTACCATACTTACAAGGCTCTGCCAGGAAATTTGGAAGACAAAATCATGCCCAACAGACTGGAAAAGATCTGTGTTTATACCAATACTAAAGAAAGGTGATCCAACTGACTGTGGAAATTATCACACAATCGCTCTGATCCCACAAGCCAGAAAGATTCTACTCAAGATTATTCAGCCGAGACTACAACCATACCTGTAACGAGAACTGTCTGTACTGCAAGCAGGGATGAGGAAAGGGCGAGTAATGAGAGACATAATCAAGAATGTGAAATGGATCCTTGAAAAGGCAAAAGAATACCAAAAGGATATCTATGTGTTTTATCAACTACAGTAAGACATTTGACTGTGTAAACCATGAGAAACTCTGTGCCACATTAAGAAGCATGGGTATACCAGAATACCTGATCATTCTCTTGCACAACCTTTACATTGATCAAGAAGCAAGAGTTCGTACAGAACAAGGAGAAACCGAATGGTTTAAAATCAGCAAAGGTGTACAACAAGGCTGCATACTTTCTCCCTACTTGTTTAATATATATGAAGAACAAATCATAAGAGAAGCAGGACTGTATGAAGACAACCGAGGTGTGAAGATTGGGGGAAGACTCATCAACAACCTTTGCTATACTGATGATACCACACTACTGGCTGAAAGTGAAGATGATCTGAAACATCTACTTCTCAAGATCAAGGAATATAGTCTTAAAATGTGCTTGCAACTTAATGTAAAGAAGACAAAGATCCTGACAACTGGCAAAATCAATAAGTTTGGCATTGATGGAGAAGAAATTGAAATAGTGGACAACTTTAACCTACTTGGATCAACTATCAATAAAGAAGCAACAAACAGTCAAGAAATCAGACGACGCATTGCTCTTGGCAAAATGGCTATGAAGGACCTAGACAAGATCCTCAGGATCAAAGATGTCTCTCTCCATACAAAGATTCGACTTGTTCAAACCATGGTATTTTCAATAATGTCATATGGATGTGAAAGTTGGACAGTGAAAAAGATAGACAGGAAGAAAATTGATGTCTTTGAATTATGGTGCTGGCGACAAATACTGTGTATACCATGGACTGCCTGAAGAACACACCAGTCACTACTAGAGGAGATCAAACCTAAGCTTTCTTTAGAAGCTCAGATGACAAGACTTTGACTTTCATATTTTGGACACATCATGCAAAGAGAGATTTTTAGAAAAAGACATAATGCTTGGCAAGATAGAAGGTCAATGTAAAAGAGGAAGGCCAGAAATGAGATGGATCGATATAATAACAGCAGCTATGGATGCCACTCTGTCAACAATGAGCCGCCTGACTGAATAGCAAACACAGTTTAGGACAACTATCCCGAAGGTCGCTATTTGTCAACACAGACACGACAGCACTTAACAACATTAGACCATAATATCAGGAGGGTGGAATATGTACATATAAGGCAATAAAAATAAGGTTACATAAAAGTAAACAGGTATAGGCAAAAACCTTGGACAAAACTACTACAGCATCAACCACATCAAACCACTGCCCGCACCCAGGCTCACTGAACCAGGGTCATCTTCAAGTTTAAGAAAGCACAGAGCTGTTTGGGAGAAAAGAAAATATACTTAACATTGGTATCGGTAACAAAGCATTTAGAGGAATATCACAGACAAAAGCGTTCTCCCAACAATAATGTTTTCTTTCTCATTAATAAAAGCTGACGCCTCTGCTCCTGAGTAGAACGGTTCACATCAGGCTACATTCTAATAATTTGATGCAAAAATGGTACATCAATTTTCTTAAAAAAGAGGGAGAGTAGTCTAGCTAGGTCAGACTCATATACAAAATAACTTGTAGAGTTGCCCTTACAGAAACATTACTTAACGAATTTTCCAAAAAGTCCCTTAGAGTTTGTTCACCACGGGATTCACCACATTTGCTTGTGATGGCTTTCCATGAAGTAGAAAATAAGACTTATTAATCAGTGGTAAAGCGGCCTCCAGAATCTGGAGCACCTTACATAGATACATATTACATAGATACATATTACCTTACATAGATACATATGGAGTGGAGGAGTGGCCTAGTGGTTGGGGCAAGGTACTTCAGGCCAAAAGGTCGGGGGTTCAAATCCCACTAGAGGACTGCAATCTTGGGCCAGAAGGACTGGGGTTTCTAGTCCCACAGGTGCTCCTTGTGGTCTTGGGCAAGCCACGTAATCCTCCATAACCCATGTTCCCTGTAAAATAGTTATCTCCAAGTTATAATGCCCTGTTCAATGTAATTTCAGTTTGTTCAGTGTAAACCGCACTGATGCAGAATAGCACAGTATATAAGAGAATGTAAATAAATAAATAAAATAAATATTGCCTAAACATCTCTAACAGAGAAATATTTGGTGGATCACTTATTTATTATTTATTTATTTATTTGCTTTTACATACCGCACTATTTAATATCAGCGTGGTTTACAATGCTGAACCTGCCACTCTGGCAGAATCAGGCTTGGCTGGATACAGGAGGTGAGTGGAAGTGAGTGATAAAAAGAGAAGAGAGAGGGGACCAAGTATCAAGATAAAGAATGGAAAAGAGGATCACATTAGAAGTTGGTGAGAGAAAGGACCTGTTAAAGGATCAAGCTGATTGGATGGAACTAAAGAAAGCAAAAGGATGGTCAAGGGATCAAGTTGGAGGAGGAAGAAAGGACCAGTCTAAAGATTAAACAAGAGGGTGGGAAAGAGACAAGACTGTGATTGCATTAGGCCTCCCCTCCAGTAAGTGGATGCCCTCCATATAGTATTTATGCTGCACCTAACCTTGCTGCAACACTGATTTTAATGCACAGAACATCCTCTTGCATTGCTGACATTCATGAAAAGGCTAAGAGAAAAGTAATCCACTATGGGGGTCATGCAGAGATGCGAATAGTGGGGATGGATGTCCAGCTTGGACATCCAACCCCTGCTATTCACAGGGAGCGGATTCCAAGCCCCAGGCTCTCGGCACACACAAAGGGCTGGATGGGGGCGGGAGGGGAGGGCTGCAGGCAGAGAGAGAGCGGTGCGGAGGTGGACCCACAACCCCAGACGCACAGGGCCTATTTTGGTCACGGCCCTGTACGTCCGGTGAGGTCACGATAGAAGGGAGACTTATTCCACCTCAGAGGTGGAATAAGTCCCATCGCCAGAAGGAATTGGCATGGGCGGCCCCACCGAAACGGAGGAGCAGCTGAAGGAGGAGCCCCGCCACCTGATCCTGGCTGTGACTGCCCCTGCCGAGGGCTGGGAACGAAGAGCAGCAGCGGTGGCGAGATGCCTGTGTTCCTGCTGGGCGTCCCAGTGCCATGGCATGGGCGCTCTAGCAGAAGCATAGGCAGGACTGTACGGGGATGTATTTTGACATCCCGCGCAGCAGAATCAGAGCACGTCCAGCCCGTCTATGTGCCCAATATTGCACCCACGGGAACATCTAGCACCCATGAGTGAAGAATCAGGTACACATTCGGCCCATCCCGTGTTTGGATGGGCCACCTGCCTGGATGAGCCCCGCTTGCAATGGGGCTCCACATGTATCTGAGATCCTGGAGAACTCATTAAAATCAAAAGAGGAAGAAGATATATATTTTTTTTAAGTACCTTCACGTTAATGCTGACTCCTGGCGACCCAGCAATCCCTAGGTTTTCTTGGCAAGGTATAACTGGAAGTAGATTTCCAGGCCTTTTCTTCCAAGGCAATGGAGGGTAAAGTGACTTGCCCCAGGTCACAAGTAGTGCCAGTGGGAATCAAACGCAGATCTCCTGGATAGTAATCTGGTGCTCTAAGCATTAGGCTACTCCTCCACTGAAGATATGTTAGAGACATTTAAATATCTCCATGGGATAAATGTACAAAAAGTGCTCCTTTTCAGTTGAAAGGAAACTGGAACAAGGGGATATAGGATAAAGGTGAAAGGGGATAGACTTGAGAGTAATCTGAGGAAATATTTCTTTACAGAAAGGGTGATGGATGCATAGAACAGCCTCCTAGTGGAGATGGTGGAGACCAGAACTGTATGTTTATTCAAGAAGGCATACGACAAATACAGGGGATCTCTGAGGGAGAGAAAAAGATTATAGAATTTAATAGGTCTTATAAATGGGCACACTAGATAAGCCGTATGATCTTTATCTGCCAACACTTTCAACGTTTGTCTCTTTCCACACATGCTTTAACATAATTCTCCAACTAGTAGGTAATAGGCTGCTGAGAGAATGTCAGTACAAATGTGTGACTGGGCCTATGTATCACAACTTCAAGCCAATAAAGCTCAAGGTATCTATTGGATATAGGTCAAGTGTGCGACCAGTTTGGGTACCCTGCGTCGTGCATTATGGGTCTGCTCTCAGATTTAGGAATCCTGGGAAAAAGTGAGGCACTATTTGCTCTCCATTACTGGACAAAATGCATAATTTTCTGTAATGGGTATGATTTTTGATGAGCCCTCACTGTTTGGAGTTAAAGGCAGAGAATATGTATTGCTTCTTAGGAAGTGCTGCCCGCTGGGAGATGCACCCTCCATCTTTCTGGCATGGGAGAAATACGTTGCATAATGTTATGCTAACATAAAGCAAATAATTCATAGTTTTGGCAGGTGAGACGCAACTTCTTTTAGTCACATGGGACAGCTCATACTAGGACTCTCAACAGGGTTAGAAAAGAGGTGCTTAACCCTTTTCAGGCCGAGCCCAAAACTCTTGGGATCCAAAATTCTTACTAAATATTCCTATCAAATGGTATATAATACATGACCATAGCAGAAGGAAAATCACTACTAGAACATATTGAATAAGACGGGTACAATTTTCCTGAAATATGCAAAAATTAACCCGGCTGCAGAATGTGGATTAAAAATTTAAAGTAGGCCTTGAAAGGGTTAACTTCCCACGCAGCAATGTTCCCATGAAGCCGCACAGCAGTACTCTGCCCACGCTGCTGCCAGGAGGGAAGCACCGCGATAGGATGTTTTTAACTGCAAGGTGCAAGAGGAAGGTGCCCGCTTCACATGACTAAAAAGACAATATCGGAGCGCCTGCCCTCCACTGGCAACTACATGGGCAGAGGACTCCCACAGATCAAAACAGATAAAACTAGAAATTAGCATGGCTGCTGTAATGCACTCCTTGATTTGTGCTATACGTGCATTTATGAGTCAGATGCGTACTCTTGAGTTCTCAATAAACAGTTTAAACACAAAAAGCAAAGGTGACATCCAGACTTTCACAAGCACAGAGATCAAAAGAAGCAGTGAAGATTTAATAAACCGTTTTCAGACACAATGTAATCCTCTGGGGATTAACCCATGGCCAATTTGTCAGGTGATGTAGCTATTAGCATACAGAGGCAGAGCACATGGTGGGATTTTTCTTTGTCACCTTCATATTCCTGCAGTTGTGTCTGAGGTCAAGCTTTGAGAACCTGCTGGTGTGTGACAGAGGGAATCACAGATGTGGCATTCTCACACACTCAGAGACGACGTTCTCCCGAAGCTGTGTGGGAGTCCTCTGCCCGCACTAAGGTGGGAGGAGGTGCTGCGATATCATGCATGGAGCTGAGTGATGACGTCAAGGGGCAAACATTCCTCTTGGTAGGCCTTACTGCTATACAGTCATAGTTTGCTGAACATAGCAAAGCAGTGACTAAGGTGGTCATTTTAGAAGCTCTATTCATGACTTCGATGTCTGAAAACAGGATTTAGAAATGAAAATCACAAAGACATACATAGAGCATTTTAGAAATTTGATCGTATAACACCCTTGCTATTCGAGCACAATTGGTTCCTGGTTCAAGTCCGTATCCAGTTCAAGATCCTAACTCTCACATATAAAGCACTCCACGACACACTCCTTGAGTGTCTCTCCCCTCTCATCTCGTCATGCTCCCGCCAGTGTGCTTTGCTCAGTTCATGGCAAACATCTTTCCATTCCACCTCCTAAAGCCCACTATGAAACAACTAGGCATTTAGCATTTTTCTTTGTTGCTCCATCGTTTTGGAACAGTCTTCCTCCCCATCTTCATCTTGCTCCCACATAGAAATCATTCAAGGCAGATCTCAAGATAATTTTGGGTGCTCCTTTGGCATTCTGGTTCATAGGGGGCATGTGCAGCGGCCCAAGCCTGAAACTCCCCTCCTGTTTGATTTTCTCACCCACTTTCCTATCTCAAATGTCGTCCCCTTCTGTTTCCCTCCCTAGTGTTTATTAGTCATTCTGTGTCTTAGTCTATAGTTCATACTCACCCTTACATTTTTAATCGTTATTTTGTAAACCGATTTGTTTTCAACTATAAAGCGTAGTTACTCACCTGTAACAGGTGATCTCCGGGAACAGCAGGAATTTAGTCTTCACATATGGGTATCGTCGGTACCAACGGAGCCTGTGCGGGAACGCTCCCCAGCGTCCAATAGGAACGCTTTTGGGAGCATCCCTCAGCACATGCGCGCTGCCTTCCCGCTTTTCCAACTGTCCTTCTTCAGTTAAGTTTGTAGCTGAGTGAAAGGATAGAGGGAGAGAGGAAAGAGGAAAGAGACAGAGATAGAGAGACAACTCCTAGGGGAGGTGGGTGGGTTGTGAAGACTAAATTCCTGCTGTTCCCGGAGATCACCTGTTACAGGTGAGTAACTACGCTATCTCCAGGAAAAAGCAGAAATGTAGTCTTCATATATGGGTACTCCCTAGCTGAAGATGCCGGGGAGATGGCCCCAGGAAGCTGCCACCTATAGTGAGGTGGGCCATGCTTCCTCCCATGGATTCTGGCATCTTATCAGCGTTGGTGGGTAGGAGTCGAATTAAGTCTGAAAGAGATGTTGAAGAACAGCCTGGTCAAAGAAGGCATCCCGACGGGAGGCTTTATCTAGGCAGTAGTGGGCTGTGAAGGTGTGCACCGAAGTCCAGGTGGCTGCTCGGCAGATGTCATCGATAGACACAGAGTGAAGGTTTGCCATAGAGGCTGCCATAGCTCTCACATTATGTGCTGTGACATGGCCTTGAAGAGGAAGACCCTTACTCTCATAAGTAAAGGATATGCATTGTGCAATCTATTTAGATAGAGTTCTTTGGAAGACTGGAAGTCCCAAATGAATCGAATCAAAAGCAACAAAAAGTTGAGAAGACTTTCTATGTTGCTGTGTTCGTTTTAGGTAAAAAGCCAAGGCTCTTTTACAGTCCAAAGTATGAAGGTTCCTTTCTGCATTAGAGGCATGAGGCCTCGGAAAGAATACAGGTAGGTAAATTGATTGATTTAGATGAAAAGGCGAAACCACCTTTGGCATAAAATGTGGATGAGTTCTGAGGACAACTTTATCATGGTGAAACCTTGTATAAGGGGGATCAGCCACTAAAGCTTGCAATTCACTAATGTGACGTGTGGAGGTGATTGCAATTAGGAAGATGACCTTCCAAGATAAAACCTTTAGGGTTGTTGTGGCTAAAGGTTCAAAGGGCGGATTCATGAGCTGTCTGAGAACTAGATTTAAATCCCATGCCACCGGTGGTGGCCTGATGGGAGGCTTTGTTAAGAGAAGACCTCTCATAAATCTTGCTATGAGTGGATGAGAGAAAATTGGCTGTCCATTTAGAGGCTTATAAGAAGCTGCAATTGCACTAAGATGGACTCTTACTGAATTGGTCTTTAACCCAGAATTTGATAAATGAAGTAGGTACTCTAGTACCGATTCCAAAGGTATCATAAGGGGGTTTAAGCCCTTTTGAGAACGCCATATAGTAAAACATTTCCACTTAAAGGCATAAGAGCGTCTTGTGGAAGGTTTTCTAGAAGCCTGAAGGATATCCTTTATCTGTTGGGAAAGGTTAAGATCCTGCAAGTCTAGGCTTTCAGCAACCAGGCCCTGAGATGCAGGGACTGGGGATTCGGGTGCCATAGCATCCCGTTCTCTTGGGAGAGAAGGTCTGGAGCACACCCTAACTCCAGAGGGGCAGCTTGAGAGAGATGCAGAAGCAGGGGATACCACGTTTGTCGTGGCCACTGTGGCGTTATGAGGATCATACGACCTCTGTCTTTCTGAAGCTTGAAGAGTGTTTTGGGAATGAGGGGAATGGGTGGGAAGGTATAGAGGAAGTCCTGACCCCAGTGAAGGAGGAAGGCGTCCCTTGCCTGGAAATTGTGAGCCGGAATTCTGGAACAGAACCGGGGAAGTTTGGCATTCAGTGAACTTGCAAAGAGGTCTATGTCTGGGGTTCCCCAGATCTGAAATATCCTTGTCACCTGGTCTAGGTGTAGAGACCATTTGTGAGGCAGCAGTACTCGGCTGAGTTTGTCTGCCCAAAGGTTTTGAATGCCTGGAAGATATACCACGAGAAGGTGAATTTGATGCTCTCTGGCGAGGGCCCAAAGTCGTAAAGCTTCGTTGCATAACGACAGAGAGCCTGTTCCGCCCTGCTTGTTCATGTAGAACATGGCTACTTGATTGTCTGTTTGGACTAGGACTGTCTTGTAGCTGAGCTTGGCATGGAATACTCGAAGAGCTAGATAGATTGCTATGAGTTCCAGGAGGTTTATGTGAAGACAAGCCTCCTGTGGAGTCCAGGTACCCTGGGTGGAGAGATGGTGCAGGTGTGCTCCCCATCCCATCTGTGATGCATCTGTTGTTAGGGTGGCTTGGAATAGGGGTTGTTGAAAAGGAGACCCCACTAACAGATTCTCCAGTGATCGCCACCATTGTAGGGACAAGATCAGTTGTTGTGAGTTTGATATCTTGTCCGACAGATGTCCTGTGGCCTGTGTCCATTGTGTGGATAGGGTCCACTGGGCTGCTCGCATGTGGAGGCGAGCAAAGAAACTACATGAACTGTGGATGCCATATGTCCCAGCAATTGCAGGAGCTCTCGAGCAGTTAGGGAGGACTTTCCCGCTGTTTGAGAAGCTAGTTGCACTATTCTAAGACAACGGGGCTGTGGAAGGAAAGCTCTTGACTGTCTGGTGTCTAAACAAGCTCCTATGAACTCTAGGATCTGAGAAGGAGCAAGTTGGGATTTTGTGAAGTTTATGACCAATCCCAAGTATTGGAGGATTCGTATTATATGAGACAGTGCAGAGCTAGCTTCTGGAATCGTGGGGGCTCGAATGAACCAGTCGTCCAAGTAAGGGAAGACGAATACCCCTAGGGTTCGCAGGAATGCAGTTACTACTGCCATGCATTTCGTGAATACTCTTGGTGCCGAAGCCAGACCAAAAGGAAGAACCCTGTATTGGAAGTGTTTTCCCTTGAAAAAGAATCATAAGAATTTCCTGTGATCTGGATGGATCAGAATGTGAGTATATGCATCTTTTAGATCTAGAGAGCAAAGCCAATTCTGACTTTGAAGGTATGGCAGCAGAGTTCCCAGAGAAATCATTTTGAACTTTTCTCGGAAAAGATATTTGTTCAATTCTCTGAGGTCTAGAATGGGTCTGTGTCCTCCTGTTTTCTTTGGAATAAGAAAATAGGGGGAGTAGAACCCTGTATCCTGTTGGGGAATGGGTACTTCCTCTATTTCTTCTTGAGCAAGGAGTGTTGAGACCTCTTGATCCAGTAGATTGTCTGGAGAGATTTGGGAATTGAACTGTCTTAGGATTGTAGGAGGGGGCATGCTGTGAAAATGAAGCTTGTACCCCTCCCCTACAATGGACAGAGTCCAATTTTCTGCTGTTATTTGGTGCCATCTGTTGACAAAATGACACAACCTGCCTGGAATGTTTAGGGGTTCTGGACCCTTCAGAGGCAGGAAAAGTAAGTTCTCTAGGAAGGCGTCAAAGCCCTTGAGGGGGTTGAGCCTGTGGAGCTGTATTACTAATTAAAGATTTATTTGGATCAGCAAGGAATATTGAACTTTGCAAGGAAATTGAACCTTTGAGCCATTCTGCATGTGAGAAATCAACTGAGGAATCATGCTGAGCCAGCTTGCTAGCCCAGAGACCAAAGCTATATTTACAGTCTGGTGAGAAACTGTTTACACATCTAGCCTGAGGAATACTGAAAGACCAGGGAGGAGTTCTTCTCCTAACAAATGCAAATGTCCTAGGGATGCTGGAAGATCAAAGAGGGAGACAGAATTCTTCTCCTGGCCTTTGAACAGTTCTCTTAGCAGATGTAGATCAATTGACCTAGCAAATGTAAACAAGATATGCATCAATTGTAATTGTGGAGTTCTGAACTTCTAAACCATGGATGGTGAGCACTGTCAGATGCATGCCCGGAAACCAAAAGCTGGGAGCAAACAAAGGCTGGAGAAGGACTGGTCAAATTACTATTAGCAAAGGTGTATGGGGTGGAGAATAACTGTAGAGATAAGCTCATGTGAGGAATCATGTGATGGCCGGCTGCAACACACTTACAGCCTATATATATATATAGAGAAAACCCAGAACAGAGAGAGCGTAAATCTGCTTGGCCAGGCGCATGCCAAGCATGAAGAATCCCAGACTTCTCTCCAGCCTCCGCTGAGCTCTCCCAGCTGATGTTTTAAAGGGGCTGCCATGATGCAGTTTGGTGAAGTATTATTCTCTGTAAATAGCTGTACTATCTCATAACTCTTTCAGTGAAGTATTATTCTCCTGTAAATAACTTTCTAGTTATCATTTTCTTCTGTAATTAAGTGCTTTTAGTTATATTGTAAATAATTGCTTTCTATTTATCTTTTCTAACTACTCATGTGTAACTAAGAGAATTACTTGCCTTTCTGAATAAGTATCCTTGCTTTGTTTGTAAATAAACTGCACGTCTTCATTACAAGGTGTCAGCCTTTGTGGTAGCAAGACATTTTGGAACCAGGAGTGGGGTACGAAAAAAGGCTTAGACAATGTTGAAAAGAAGAGGAAATAGTGTAAATACTGTAAAGGGGGGTAAAGATGTGAATATTGTAAATATTCCTGGCTGGAATCAGGCATCTTATGAAATGTTAGCTATAGAATGGTCCTGCGGGTCAAGACTAAGTGAGAATTGGGATTATGCTGATCCTGTGAATGTTTTTACATGCTTGCAAAAAATACCTGTTGAAAAAGGGACAGAATTGAGTACGTTAGGGAGAAGGAGATGGCTTTTTTTGCCTGCATATTATAATATGCATCAGACAAATTCTAGCAAATTCTAGCTCCGTGGGAGCCGCTGTATACCGCGAACCCTCCAGCCACCCCCGGTGAAGCTCCTGCCCTATCCGGGCAGTGGGAGACAGACCAGCAAGCACTCCTGCCCTATCCGGGCAGTGGGAGACAGACCTGCAAGCACTCCTGCCCTATCCGGTGTGATAAGGAAGCTTATCATAGCTCAGGTAGGAGCTATAGAAAAGATGATGTGACTCTGAACAAGCAACCTGTCAGTTCTGGTAGAAGCAAGAAAACAGAGTTTTCACATAAAAGACTACCAGTCCCAGAATGCACCAGGTTTCCAGCAGCCATGAGGGAGGCTGAAGTGAGAGAATGTGTGTGCAATCAAGAGAGCTATGAGGTAATCCCTAAGCACTCATCTCAAAGGGCAGGGCCTGATTCAACACAGCTGCGCTGTGTTAGGGAGCAGCACACATTAGGACAGAATAAGAATAGAGCTTATTCTTCAGATAACAGCTTCAGGGAGAGCTTCAGCAAGGGCTACAAGCTCCAGCCCAGCTTCAGAAAGAGATACAGAGACAGCAACGGCTACAAGCACCAGTATCACCTGGAGAAGCAGAAGCCAAGCCAAGCAGATAGAGAGAGAAGGAAACTCTCTGGAAGGAAGAGAAGAAAGGCCATTGGAAGGTCTGGGAGATTCCAAGGCAGTACTCATACTGGGAGGTATTCCAAAAGCCAGCAGAGTCCATTGGACTGGATTCAGCCAGAGGAATGGAGTGACAGAGATAGGAATCACCAGTGGCTACCTGGAAGAGAGAAGACTGCATGTGGAAGGGACTTTCAGACCAAGGCCAGAAGGTATGTGAGAGGAGATCCAGTGTCCAGGGATCAAGATTGGAAGGCCGGACATCAGAATTGGATTACATATTGGCCAGGCTATACAGAGAGGAATAATGATAGCAGGAGAGGCTCAGGTATGAACACTGATCCAGACCCTATCTATAATAGAGAATGGCAGCAAGGGAATAAGCATTCTCATGATAGTGCCTTAATGAAAGACTCATCTGTGCCAATGTATGATATTGACCCTATGATTGTTGATGCAGGGGGAAATACAGCAGATGAAACTATTTACATGGACTGTTCTTTATCTAAATGCTATTTATTTTATTTATTTTATTTATTTAACATTTCTTATATACCACTTTTCATGATATCAAGGCGGTTTACATTGAACATTTTCTATGAGCAAACACATCAGCCATCACAAAGAAACCTAACTTTGTTCTTTATTTCCACTGCAAACAGCTCTTAAAGCAGGATTTGGGTTCACACAGTAGCAGCCAGCCAGCTAAAGGCTTTCAGCTGGTCCATTGATAGTAATTAGGGCTGCACCTGATTGTGTGTGTGAGCAAGGGAGAATCACTGCTGAGATCGGCGTGGAAAAATAAGCAGAAGTTAACCTAACCAGCAAAGTTTATTCTTTACTTTGTGCCTTTGTATTTGGTAATTATTTGCTAAGAAAACATTAGCTAATTGCCTGACAAGCTGAAGGTTGTTTTCTGGTTTACTTTGTGACTTTTTGTTATCCATTTTAAACACTGCAAGCAAGTAACCTCATTTATATGGCTATCAAGCATACTTGTGCTGGGTGAATTAAACCCCATCAATAAAAGAAGTATTTTATTGATCTTACCACTTGGTTTCACAACTCAAATTATTGTCATCAGCTGTGTTTGGGAGTGAATGAACTACAATACCCACAATACCTTGCAAGAATCATATGAATATATGCATCGTCAAGATTGTGTAAGTTCTCACCCTAGGCAGCCGTCTGACACCGGGCAGTGGGAGACAGACCTGCAAGCACTCCTGCCCTATCCAGGCAGTGGGAGGCTCACAAGCACACAAACAGCAGCACATAAAAGCGGCGTCCCTTCTCCGTGGGAGCCGCTGTATACCGCGAACCCTCCAGCCACCCCCGGTGAAGCTCCTGCCCTATCCGGGCAGTGGGAGACAGACCAGCAAGCACTCCTGCCCTATCCGGGCAGTGGGAGACAGACCAGCAAGCACTCCTGCCCTATCCGGGCAGTGGGAGACAGACCTGCAAGCACTCCTGCCCTATCCGGGCAGTGGGAGGCTCACAAGCACACAAACAGCAGCACATAAAAGCGGCGTCCCTTCTCCGTGGGAGCCGCTGTATACCGCGAACCCTCCAGCCACCCCCGGTGAAGCTCCTGCCCTATCCGGGCAGTGGGAGACAGACCAGCAAGCACTCCTGCCCTATCCGGGCAGTGGGAGACAGACCTGCAAGCACTCCTGCCCTATCCGGGCAGTGGGAGACAGACCTGCAAGCACTCCTGCCCTATCCGGGCAGTGGGAGACAGACCTGCAAGCACTCCTGCCCTATCCGGGCAGTGGGAGGCTCACAAGCACACAAACAGCAGCACATAAAAGCGGCGTCCCTTCTCCGTGGGAGCCGCTGTATACCGCGAACCCTCCAGCCACCCCCGGTGAAGCTCCTGCCCTATCCGGGCAGTGGGAGACAGACGAGCAAGCACTCCTGCCCTATCCGGGCAGTGGGAGACAGACCTGCAAGCACTCCTGCCCTATCCGGGCAGTGGGAGACAGACCTGCAAGCACTCCTCCTGCCCTATCCGGGCAGTGGGAGACAGACCTGCAAGCACTCCTGCCCTATCCGGGCAGTGGGAGACAGACCTGCAAGCACTCCTGCCCTATCCGGGCAGTGGGAGGCTCACAAGCACACAAACAGCAGCACATAAAAGCGGCGTCCCTTCTCCGTGGGAGCCGCTGTATACCGCGAACCCTCCAGCCACCCCCGGTGAAGCTCCTGCCCTATCTGGGCAGTGGGAGACAGACCAGCAAGCACTCCTGCCCTATCCGGGCAGTGGGAGACAGACCAGCAAGCACTCCTGCCCTATCCGGGCAGTGGGAGACAGACCTGCAAGCACTCCTGCCCTATCCGGGCAGTGGGAGGCTCACAAGCACACAAACAGCAGCACGTAAAAGCGGCGTCCCTTCTCCGTGGGAGCCGCTGTATACCGCGAACCCTCCAGCCACCCACGGTGAAGCTCCTGCCCTATCCGGGCAGTGGGAGACAGACCAGCAAGCACTCCTGCCCTATCCGGGCAGTGGGAGACAGACCTGCAAGCACTCCTGCCCTATCCGGGCAGTGGGAGACAGACCTGCAAGCACTCCTGCCCTATCCGGGCAGTGGGAGACAGACCTGCAAGCACTCCTGCCCTATCCGGGCAGTGGGAGACAGACCTGCAAGCACTCCTGCCCTATCCGGGCAGTGGGAGGCTCACAAGCACACAAACAGCAGCACATAAAAGCGGCGTCCCTTCTCCGTGGGAGCCGCTGTATACCGCGAACCCTCCAGCCACCCCCGGTGAAGCTCCTGCCCTATCCGGGCAGTGGGAGACAGACCAGCAAGCACTCCTGCCCTATCCGGGCAGTGGGAGACAGACCAGCAAGCACTCCTGCCCTATCCGGGCAGTGGGAGACAGACCTGCAAGCACTCCTGCCCTATCCGGGCAGTGGGAGGCTCACAAGCACACAAACAGCAGCACATAAAAGCGGCGTCCCTTCTCCGTGGGAGCCGCTGTATACCGCAAACCCTCCAGCCACCCCCGGTGAAGCTCCTGCCCTATCCGGGCAGTGGGAGACAGACCAGCAAGCACTCCTGCCCTATCCGGGCAGTGGGAGACAGACCTGCAAGCACTCCTGCCCTATCCGGGCAGTGGGAGACAGACCTGCAAGCACTCCTGCCCTATCCGGGCAGTGGGAGACAGACCTGCAAGCACTCCTGCCCTATCCGGGCAGTGGGAGGCTCACAAGCACACAAACAGCAGCACATAAAAGCGGCGTCCCTTCTCCGTGGGAGCCGCTGTATACCGCGAACCCTCCAGCCACCCCCGGTGAAGCTCCTGCCCTATCCGGGCAGTGGGAGACAGACCAGCAAGCACTCCTGCCCTATCCGGGCAGTGGGAGACAGACCTGCAAGCACTCCTGCCCTATCCGGGCAGTGGGAGACAGACCTGCAAGCACTCCTGCCCTATCCGGGCAGTGGGAGGCTCACAAGCACACAAACAGCAGCACATAAAAGCGGCGTCCCTTCTCCGTGGGAGCCGCTGTATACCGCGAACCCTCCAGCCACCCCCGGTGAAGCTCCTGCCCTATCCGGGCAGTGGGAGACAGACCAGCAAGCACTCCTGCCCTATCCGGGCAGTGGGAGACAGACCAGCAAGCACTCCTGCCCTTTCCGGGCAGTGGGAGACAGACCTGCAAGCACTCCTGCCCTATCCGGGCAGTGGGAGGCTCACAAGCACACAAACAGCAGCACATAAAAGCGGCGTCCCTTCTCCGTGGGAGCCGCTGTATACTGCGAACCCTCCAGCCACCCCCGGTGAAGCTCCTGCCCTATCCGGGCAGTGGGAGACAGACCAGCAAGCACTCCTGCCCTATCCGGGCAGTGGGAGACAGACCTGCAAGCACTCCTGCCCTATCCGGGCAGTGGGAGACAGACCTGCAAGCACTCCTGCCCTATCCGGGCAGTGGGAGACAGACCTGCAGGCACTCCTGCCCTATCCGGGCAGTGGGAGGCTCACAAGCACACAAACAGCAGCACATAAAAGCGGCGTCCCTTCTCCGTGGGAGCCGCTGTATACCGCGAACCCTCCAGCCACCCCCGGTGAAGCTCCTGCCCTATCCGGGCAGTGGGAGACAGACCAGCAAGCACTCCTGCCCTATCCGGGCAGTGGGAGACAGACCTGCAAGCACTCCTGCCCTATCCGGGCAGTGGGAGACAGACCTGCAAGCACTCCTGCCCTATCCGGGCAGTGGGAGACAGACCTGCAAGCACTCCTGCCCTATCCGGGCATTGGGAGGCTCACAAGCACACAAACAGCAGCACATAAAAGCGGCGTCCCTTCTCCGTGGGAGCCGCTGTATACCGCGAACCCTCCAGCCACCCCCGGTGAAGCTCCTGCCCTATCCGGGCAGTGGGAGACAGACCAGCAAGCACTCCTGCCATATCCGGGCAGTGGGAGACAGACCTGCAAGCACTCCTGCCCTATCCGGGCAGTGGGAGACAGACCTGCAAGCACTCCTGCCCTATCCGGGCAGTGGGAGACAGACCTGCAAGCACTCCTGCCCTATCCGGGCAGTGGGAGGCTCACAAGCACACAAACAGCAGCACATAAAAGCGGCGTCCCTTCTCCGTGGGAGCTGCTGTATACCGCGAACCCTCCAGCCACCCCCGGTGAAGCTCCTGCCCTATCCGGGCAGTGGGAGACAGACCAGCAAGCACTCCTGCCCTATCCGGGCAGTGGGAGACAGACCTGCAAGCACTCCTGCCCTATCCGGGCAGTGGGAGACAGACCTGCAAGCACTCCTGCCCTATCCAGGCAGTGGGAGACAGACCTGCAAGCACTCCTGCCCTATCCGGGCAGTGGGAGGCTCACAAGCACACAAACAGCAGCACATAAAAGCGGCGTCCTTTCAGGGCGCGCCCGCGCCTGAGGGCCTCGCCAGAGGGCCCTTTGGCGTTGGCCCTTAGGCGGTGGAGCGTAGGCGCGGCAGATGAAAAACAAAAACAAAACCATCCAATCGACTCGACAAGACGACAGGTATCAGAAAGACTGACTCACACGACCAAGACTCCGCTAACGATCAAAAGGATAAAGCGCAACAAACAAATGACTGTTGGCTTGAGCTCCCCAGGCCGGGTCTGAGCTCGCCGAACCTGCCGAATTCGCCGAACCCGACCACAAAGCACCATGAGTTTCCCATAGCTGGAGCAAGTTTGACACCGTGAGCTTTCAACCTCAACCGGCATCACCCAGGTAAACAACTACTGGACATTTCTAACTCCTAACTCATAAGCACCCCATCCAACCTTAAAGGTTACTACTGTTTCATTTAGAACTATGTGAAGCAATGTATCTTTAACCCAGCAACCCAATAATCTTTCTCGCAATAACTGTATCTCACAACTTTGCATCGGTTGAATTAGAGTGATAAGTAACATTAAGACTGTATCCCTGTATTGTTTAGTGCAATAAGGAAACACTGTACCCCTGTAGCAGTTTATCTAGAGCGATAAGTAACGTATCTCTGTATTGTTTAGAGCAACAAGGAAACACTCTACCCCAAGCCATCCTTCCCTGCTAAACCATTGGTACACAACAAACTATTCTGCAGGTCTACCCTAACTTACCTTCTAGTCCTGTTTTCACCCTACACTGCACCACACGAATCCAAAGACCCAAAAATTTCTGGCATAAAATGGAACCTGCTTAGGCCTTCCTGATACTGTGCATATGTATGCTGACATCTTCTTACAGAACCATCCCACACACTCAATACTTCATTCCCCTGCCATATGCACCAATCTACCTCCTCCACCCCCCCCTCTACTACCCATCCTGCATCAATACAACTTAAGTACTATCACCACCATTCAAACATCAAACAAACTACCCCAGCAGCACACCCATAGCAAAGGAAATAAGCCACATAAACACACTAAAACCAAAACAAAGAACACTAGTAAACCACAAGCACAACCCACACAAACAGCACACCCAGAACATCACACATGTAACATTATCCTTATCAATGCTAGGTCTATAAGGAATAAAACACATATCATCCACAACATTTTAACTGACGAACAACCAGATATCCTATGCATAACAGAAACATGGCTCACTGACTCAGACCATGCAACATTGAACCAAATACAAAAGCCCGGATACCAACTATACAACTGCCCACGCATCAACCGAAGGGGAGGCGGAGTCCTTATAGCAGCCAAAACCAGCCTCCAACTCACAACCACATCCACGGTCACAAATCCCGATCTCGACCTGCTTAAAGTCGAAAGCATGGCACTATCCATCTGCCTAATCTATAGACCTCCCTCACCGCAGCATGAAGCGCTAGCCGCAGCACTTGAAACCATCACATCCACCCAAAGAAAGAAATTCCAAATCATCCTTGGTGATTTAAACCTAGCATCAATCCCTCCGTCCCACACAGACACCTTCTATGAAGCCATGGACCAACTGTGTTTCCAACAAATAATAAACAACCCCACACACGATAGAGGAAACACACTAGACATGATCTTCATACCCAGAAATTCACGACAAACCGTTGAACCACCTACAATAAACATAGCCCAAGTACCATGGTCAGACCACCACCAAATCAACTGCAAATTTAAACTAAAGTGCCTACCCAAAAACACAAAAGAGATGAGAATGACTAACCCCATCAGGAAATTCGGGAAACTCAACGAAGAACACCTCATAAACGCCATCGCATCCCACATAACCCTTGATTCCACAGACCTCGTCGAACTAACAAACAGATGGAACACACACATCCAAAACACTTCTAACCCAACACTGAAACACTCAACAAACCTACGTAAGAACAACTCGGAACCCTGGTACACAGGAACTCTAACAAAAGCGAAAAGGGAGCTCCGTAAAATAGAGAGAAAATGGAGACAAACCAAATCCTCCGATCTCAAAGTCAAATACATGGCCCATCTTGCAAAATACAAAAACGACGTGAACAATGCAAAAAAAAACACATCACACAAACATTCTAAACAAGGCGATCAATCGCCCAAGAGAGTTATTCGAATTAGTCAAATCACTAACCAAAACCGACCAGATTGCCAATCACAACAACTCCATCAAAGCCCAAACCCTGGCAAACCATTACGCGAACAAACTGACGGCCCCTAACCCCCCCCCCCAAGCCCCACCAACACCACAAATTAAGAGTGAGAACAACATAACGCAAACCCAGTCCTGGAAGCACTTCCACAAAATTGGAACCAAGCAAATCACAACCATTGTCTCAAGCCTGAAAAGCACCACCTCCCCTCTAGACCCCTGCCCTGCAACCTGGATCAAGACAGTGAAACAAGACATAGCACCCCACATCACACACATAGTTAACCTATCCCTGCAACAGGGACTCATGCCCTCAGAACTAAAGAGATCAGTCATTAGACCAATACTAAAAAACAATACACTCAACAAGGAAGACCCAGCCTCATACCGTCCCATATCAAGCATCTCCTTCCTGGCAAAGATCATAGAAAAAACAGTCCTTCTACAACTCCAAGACCATCTGACAGACGGTGCCCCTCTAGATGACCAGCAATATGGCTTCAGGCAACATCATGGAGTGGAAACCCTATTACTAGTCCTACTTAACAACCTCCTAAAGGGCCTTGAAAACAAAAAGAAAATGTACATTCTTGTATTCATCGACATCTCAGCTGCCTTTGATACAGTTAACCATGAAACACTCATAAATAGGATAAAATCAATAGGAATAACTGGAACCCCCCTAAAGTGGTTCACCTCCTACATATCCAATCGAACACAACAGGTTCAATTCAACGGAGAACAAGCAGAACCTTTCACCCAAACCCAGGGAATCCCCCAGGGCTCTGCTCTCTCAGCGCTTCTATTTAACATATATATGCAGCCACTATGCAAAATTTTCACACGGCACAAAATTTAATTATCACATCTATGCCGATGATATCATGCTATACTCGCAACTAGACACTGAGAACCCAAACTACAGCCCACTGGAGACATGCATTGAAGAGATGCAAGACTGGTTACAAAAAAGCAGTATGTCGATAAATCACAAAAAAACCGAAGTAATGTATCTCTCCAAAGAACCGAACTTTGTCCCACCCCCATCAATCACACTATGTGACAACACTTACCAAACGAAAAAAGAAATAAAGTATCTAGGAGTCACTTTTGACTGTGACCTAAAGATGGAGAAACACCTCCGAAAGACCAACAGAGCAGTTTTCCACAAGCTTAGAGTCCTCCAACCCATCCGGAGTATTATTGATCCCCAAGATTTTAGAACCGTGGCCCAAGCACTCATCATGCCACATTTTGACTACTGCAACGCCATCCTACAAGGTCTACCTAAAAAAACCCTAAACATATTACAAATGGCACAAAATGTAGCTGCCAGGGTCATAATGAAGAAAAAACTAAACGACCACATCACACCAGTACTAATTCAACTACACTGGCTACCCATAACAGCTCGCACAAAATATAAAATACTAACAACTACATTCAAACTCATCCACAACGTAGCACCTTCCTTCCTCAACAACCTAGTCAGAATGCAACCTCCTACCCGAAGCAGAAGAACCCACAACGCCAACATCCTCCACACTCCAACAGACATAAGATCTACCAAAATTAACACCAGCCACAGAGCTTTTTCATATGTGGCACCAACGCTTTGGAACCAACTACCAACAGAGCTACGAGCTAGCAATGACCTGCTAGACTTCAGAAAGAAACTCAAGACGCACATTTTCCAAACCCACTTCAACCTGAATTAAACCCTCAGTGGGGGCAGCCCCCTGTCCACATTGAACAAGAAACCTATCCTGTGTATATGTATCTATGTATATATGTAAATATTCTTCCCCATAGCTACGTTTTGTTAGCTCTGTGTGACGTGTTGTTCTGATAATCTGAAACTCTGTGTGACGTGCTTTTCTGATAATCTGTATGTAAACAAAATTTGTACCTGCTTTGATCTGTCAGTTTCGCAATAATAATCTTACCGCTTCTGATCGCTGGAAGGAGCGGGATACAAATACTCTCTAAATAAATAAATAAATAAATTAGATTTGATTGCTATTACAATGTTACAATGCCAACCCCGTTTGTGGACAGATAAAATAGACATTTATCAGCAAGTTGCTGAGAGGGTGGCTCACTATAAATACCGTAAGAGACGGGGAAAAAGAAAGAAAAAGAAAATGCACATGTCTATTGCTAACCAATTTATAGGGGGAAAGTACAGAGTACTCCCCAAAATCCTGGAGGAGTTAATATAGAAGATACTGTGGAGGATTTTAATCAACAAGAGATTAATGATAGATCATGGTGATGCTAAGAAATTCTGTTTGATTAGTTCCGACCTTGTGATACAAGAGCAGTTTCATCATGTTATTATGGCTTTACAGCTGAGGAAAAAACTGTTTAGGAAAATACCTTGTGATGCAAAGATGTTTAGTTCAGTGCTTTAAACAAAATGACTCTATCCTATAGAACTAGTATTAATTGTTATGGAAAATCCTTATAAGATTATGAAGAAGCGAAGACTTTATTACTTGTTTTAGCTGTTGTTAAGGCATGTTGCTTTTCAGAACTATCCAGGGGGGAGGGTCTAGTTCAGTGTTCAGTATGCAGGGTGAAATTTCTTAAGAGAAACACCTTATTCTGATCAGATAGGCTGTTCGGCATAAAGCACTTGGTAAGCTTTGATTTGTCTTGTGTTTAAAGCCGAACAAAACAAACAAAAAGATAGAAAATTAAGGAAACTGCTTCTGTTTTCCTTTGACCTTCAAAGTAGAGGTTAAGAGCCCTGACAGGACAATGGGGCATCCTGAGCCAGTAGTTACCAGATTGCAACTTGAAAATGATTTAAATCCTGAGTGAATACGAAGGTAATCCTGGTTAATCTTTATCATTGATATGTTATGCATCTATTCTTTGTCTTTGACTGTGTATGCTATCAAACAAACTTAAAAGTCAAAAGGGGATTTTATATACTGTGGCAAGCACCTCATAGAGGACATAATTATTGTTCATATATTACAGAAATATCCAATATGGCTGCATTGTTTTCAGATCAGTTTGATACCAGTCTCAGGTATTATGTATAAGGTTTAAATTTAAATGTAATTTCGGTCCTTTATGCAGAGTTATGTTTTAACAATGTGATTTAATTTAAATGTGACAAAGCATGATTTTGAATTCACCTCTTTGCAGTTTCATGTCATTTGAATGCCTGTTTCCTGAACTGTTTTAGTTATTTTGCATTGTTAAGCTCAGTGCGGATGACTGATGAACAGGACAGTAACACCATAGGTACTAACTATACTGATCTTTCGAGTTTAATTTATTATAATATTGGATTTTAGGATAAATTCACCTGTTTTTCTGTATTTGAATTTTATGTGTTGGTGTCAGAGAAAAAGTGTATTTTGTTTTGAAAGTTTTTTTTAAATTTCGGTTTCAGGAGTTTAGTTTATACACTTGCACTTGTATGTTATCAAATACACTTGTTGTAGTAGTACATTATGCAGAGGTCCAGTACACACTGTCACTCACCTACTTAACCCCTGAGGCGGAAGGCCTGGGGTTTCAGTGAGGCTCCTCTTATGTAGCAAGGACTTAGTGGTGCCCTCTGGGATTTGAAGTCCCAATAGCTAATCAAATAAGAAGGTAGTTGTGGTCGAGTAGCTATGCTTAAAGAGGTATTTATTTTCCCTTCCCGGGAGAATTCTTGCAACAAGGGTCAAAAGAAATTAAACCATAATACTGGCATAACATAAGTGGGGACTACAAATTACAACAAAAATGCTTCTTGTCAGCATTAACTAAACAAAAAGGGAAAAACAGGCTTTTTCAATCACCAAAAGCTGAACTGTGAAATCTGTGTTCCTCCACAGATTTCTCTTAGGCAGGCTTTACTTAGGCTTTAACAAAAAGAGGTCACACTATCGTAAAACACCAATGTACAGTCCATTTTGCAAATATCTGAGCTCTCTTCACAGAAGTCACATTCCATGTCCTCGTGTACTTCTTGGCTATTATATTTTGCAGGGCTGTAATGTGTATCAGTGTTTATTAGTCTCCTCTCTTCTTGGCCAGAGCTTCTCTCCCCTCTATCACTGCAGAAAGGCTGGTTACCATGCACTATGGATTCTCCCCTTAGAGAGCCATACACTTCAGGACCATTGGGAGTAAAATTCAGTGCCCCTCTATTCCAGGTACTATGCCTTTCTTCAGGCTGAGCTCTGCCTGGCCGTTTTGCAACCGGGAAGTTGAAACTTCTCTCCCTTTCACTTCCCCTCACAGGACGTCTTCCTCTTAGGTGGGAAATCTCTTTTGTATAAGAGCTTTTGCTCCCCAGGTACCTGCTCCCGTGGTTATTCCCTCTCCCAGCTCCTCGTGGTTTGCAGCTTGGAATCTCTCTCTGTCCCCAACCGGACTTTGGCTTAGTGCAGCCCAACTTTCCAGCACTAACCTCTGAGAATTCCTCCTGGGCAAACTCCTCTGAGGTGCAGATGGACTCCACGTCAGAAGCTTTCAGGTATGACTCCTGGCTCTCATGAGCTCTGCTCTTTCCTTTCCCGTGAGTCCTCTCAGTGTCTCTTTCTCTCTCTGTATCTGAGACTGAGTCTGACTCCCTGCTTGCGTCTCTGTCGGTATCTCTGCTCCTGTCTCTGCGTGCTTCTGCTTTGCTCAAGACTGACCTTTTTTAAGTGCGTCATTCTTTGAGACTCTTGTTAGCTCAAACCCCTGCAGCTGTTTCTGCTTCTCTGATGAGCTATGACGTAATGCTATTCCTGGGCGTTTACCTACAGCCGGTGCTCTTGTTTTGCTTGGTTGCCCATAGCAACCCCTAGCCATGTGCTTTGCACTGCCGGTTTTAAAACTGCCCTGCATATTTTCCTCTACTTCCATAGGCACTATCTGCCTTCCGCCATGACAGATCCCCCCCCTTAAAATATTACGGGCTGCAGATTTTACCTGACAGCCCGGAATCTCCTTATGGGACCTCTCTCGGGGTAATACTGTCTGAGACCTATCTCGGTATATAACAGTAACTAGGCTGGCAGTGGCAGACCTGTCCTTCCACAGCTTGAGTACATTTACGTGATATGTCTGTTGGCGGCCCTTCTCGTTTTCCACCCGGTAGGATACTAGGCCAACCTTCCCTATCACTGTACCCGGGCCCTTCCACCTGGACTCGAATTTCGGTCTGGGGTCGGATACTTGGATAAGCACCTTGTCGCCTATACTTAGCTGCCTTGGTCTGGTGCCCCTGTCATAATACCGTTTTTGCTTATTTTTACTGGCCTTTAAATTCTCTATAGAGGCCCTGGATGTCCTCTCTAGGCGTTGTCTTAACTCCTTAAGGAATTGGGGTACCCCGACCTCTTGCATGTTCGGCTCTACCCATTGCTCCTGCAGGATGTCCAAGATGCCTCTTGGAGCGCGGCCGAACAGCAACTCGTATGGAGATGCCCCCAGGGACGCCTGTATGCGCTCCCTGCATGCGTATAGTGTGAATGGGAGCAATGTATCCCATTCATTCATTTCCCCCGCCTTCAAACCTCTGCGTAGTAGTTGTTTAATGGACTGATTCATACGCTCCACGAGCCCGTTAGACTGTGGATGGTATGCTGATGTCCATATATGGCGGATGCTGAAGGCTTCCCAGACCATAGCCAGATGTTTTGACAGGAAGTTACTCCCCTGATCAGTCAGGACTTCCCTGGGAAAACCTACCTCACAGAAAAGTTTGATTAACTCTAAGGCTATTAATTTGGCGGATGTGTTTCTCAAGGGAATGGCCCAAGGAAACCGCGTGGCATGGTCAACTATGACCAAGATATACTTGAAACCCCTTGGTGTCTTCACCATAGGTCCTATTATATCTACGCCCATTCAGTTTATAGGAGTCGCTATGGTGGGAGTTGGCACCATGGGTACTGCCTTAGGCTTTATGACTGTCACTCTTTGACAGCTAGGGCATGCCTCGCAATATTGTCGTGTCTCCTTGAACACCCCGGGCCAATAAAATCTAGCTAAGATTTGGTCCAGCGTCCCCTGGATCCCCTTGTGACACCCCACTGGGTGGTCATGTGCTAATCTTAATACGCTAGCTTTAAAGGTCACGGGTACAACTAGCTGTTTGCGTATGGCATCGTTATGGGGGTTTACACACTCTCGGTATAGGAGATCATTCTCCAAGAAAAACCTTGGTAGGGTTTGTCTAATTTCCTCCGCCCACTCAAACACCCTTTTAAGCGCTGGGTCAGCTCTCTGCTCCATGGGAAATGAAGGAAATTTTCTTACTACCTCTCCTGGTACCCAGGGCAACCCTACAGCATCTTCTAGCTCGGCCCTCCCCCGGGTCCTAGAGTATCTCTCCCTACGCTTCCTGGGTTTATCTTTCTTCCCTACTTTATCAGGGGGATGTACTAAGTCATCATGGTTAGGGAGGATAGCTAGCCCTTCCTCATCTGGGTCTTCCCTTTTGGCATTTTCCTCCCCTTCGGGTTCCTCAGTATTTTCCACTGACTCCTCTCCCTTCCCAGAGGGTCCCGCTTGAGAGCGAGTGGATACCAGACCTAGTTTAATACCCCAGTCTTTTCCCAATTCATTATGAAAGGGATGCCAATCCTTCCCCAGTATAACATCCTCTAGTAGTTCGGGAACTACGGCCACCCTCATCTCTCTGATGGTGCCCCACCCTTGTACCACAACATTGTGTAGGGGATAAGGGACAAATGCGCCATGCACGCACTTGACCCGGACTTGGCCTTCTGCTTGACTCGGGGGCGACTGGCGGTGCCCCTCAATGGTTTCCCAGAGCCTCTTTGAAATCATGCTCTGGTCAGCCCCCGAGTCAAGTAGAGCCAGTGTGTAAATACCTTCTATTTGGACCTGTATACGGAATTCATCCTGTTCTGTTTCCTCTGTCCCTGTCAGCAGGACTGTTCGTTCTGTGCAGGATCTCTGATAATGTCCAGTTTTTCCACACCTAAAACATTTTCCTTTGGGTACAGAATAGACATTACCATCAGAGACATTGACATTCAACACTTCAGGTTTATACATCTTATCAGGCCCATATTTTTCTTTTCTGCAACTTTTCCTCCTACCAGCTGCCAACCAGATACCTTGGCCTGAGGTGTCAGTCCTCTCGGCAGCGAAATACCGCTCCGCAAGAGTGGCTGCATCCTCCCAGGTTTGGCAGTGCTGGAGCGTCAGAAAAGTTGTAAGACCTCTGGGAACAGCCTGCATAAATTGTTCTAGCACAATTTTGTCTAGGACTGTTTCCACTGTACCTCCCTCTGCCAGCAACCATTTTTTTGCTACACTTTTTAAACGTTGCGCTAGGGCCTTGGGGGTCTCTTGAGGCCTAATTACTGCCTCCCTAAACATTCTTTGATAGTGAAGTGGGGTGAGCCCCAATCTATCTTTTACCGCTTTCTTCACTTCAATATAATTGGAAGCTAATTCTGCTGGCATAGCCTTATACGCTGAAAGGGCCTCGCCTGTGAGCGATAGGGCAAACCGGGTGGCCCACTGCTCCTCTGGCCGTTTCAGGATGGTAGCTATCCGCTCAAAAGCGTCCAAGTAATCGTCCAAATTGTCCTGCGGTTGTAACTGTCCTAATGAAAAGGCGCCATACGACCTCAGACCTGCGGCTTGGAGTGCCATGGGGACGTCCGCAGTAGCGTCCAGCGGCTTCTTTAAAAGCGCATCCATGGTTTATATCAAGGGCCGCTGCTGCTCCTGTATGGTCCTTGTAGTCTGCTGCTGAAGGTAATGGATAAGTTCCACTTGCTTATCCCACTGCGCCTTCATCCATTGGGCTACATCCTGTGGCTCCATCCTTAGCCTTGATGTACCTAGAGAGATAGAAACAAAAACAAAAACCAAGTGCGATACCGCAACTTTTTTTTTTCCACCGCCCTTTCTCTGCCCACCAGCGCCCCCTTTCTCACTTTATCCCACGTCTGACTAGGTACTTTTTACCTGAGCCTTCATGCAGGGGTCAGCTTGTGAGAAAGTTTTCCTCCGGGTCCAACACCTGGCAGCAGAAATCTTCCTGACGGTTCTCTCCTTCTGGATGACTGCTTTCCTTTTCCAGCAGACTGTAGTCCTTTTGTGCTTGTCCTTTTGAATCTTGCGCAAAAATCCTGCCAACTACGCCACTTGTCACTCACCTACTTACCCCTGAGGCAGAAGGCCTGGGGTTTCAGTGAGGCTCCTCTTATGTAGCAAGGACTTAGTGGTGCCCTCTGGGATTTGAAGTCCCAATAGCTAATCAAATAAGAAGGTAGTTGTGGTCGAGTAGCTATGCTTAAAGAGGTATTTATTTTCCCTTCCCGGGAGAATTCTTGCAACAAGGGTCAAAAGAAATTAAACCATAATACTGGCATAACACAAGTGGGGACTACAAATTACAACAAAAATGCTTCTTGTCAGCGTTAACTAAACAAAAAGGGAAAAACAGGCTTTTTCAATCACCAAAAGCTGAACTGTGAAATCTGTGTTCCTCCACAGATTTCTCTTAGGCAGGCTTTACTTAGGCTTTAACAAAAAGAGGTCACACTATCGGAAAACACCAATGTACAGTCCATTTTGCAAATATCTGAGCTCTCTTCACAGAAGTCACATTCCATGTCCTCGTGTACTTCTTGGCTATTATATTTTGCAGGGCTGTAATGTGTATCAGTGTTTATTAGTCTCCTCTCTTCTTGGCCAGAGCTTCTCTCCCCTCTATCACTGCAGAAAGGCTGGTTACCATGCACTATGGATTCTCCCCTTAGAGGGCCATACACTTCAGTGCCCCTCTATTCCAGGTACTATGCCTTTCTTCAGGCTGAGCTCTGCCTGGCCGTTTTGCAACCGGGAAGTTGAAACTTCTCTCCCTTTCACTTCCCCTCACAGGACGTCTTCCTCTTAAGTGGGAAATCTCTTTTGTATAAGAGCTTTTGCTCCCCAGGTACCTGCTCCCGTGGTTATTCACTCTCCCAGCTCCTCGTGGTTTGCAGCTTGGAATCTCTCTCTGTCCCCAACCGGACTTTGGCTTAGTGCAGCCCAACTTTCCAGCACTAACCTCTGAGAATTCCTCCTGGGCAAACTCCTCTGAGGTGCAGATGGACTCCACGTCAGAAGCTTTCAGGTATGACTCCTGGCTCTCATGAGCTCTGCTCTTTCCTTTCCCGTGAGTCCTCTCAGTGTCTCTTTCTCTCTCTGTATCTGAGACTGAGTCTGACTCCCTGCTTGCGTCTCTGTCGGTATCTCTGCTCCTGTCTCTGCGTGCATCTGCTTTGCTCAAGACTGACCTTTTTTTAAGTGCGTCATTCTTTGAGACTCTTATTAGCTCAAACCCCTGCAGCTGTTTCTGCTTCTTTGATGAGCTATGACGTAATGCTATTCCTGGGTGTTTACCTATAGCCGGTGCTCTTGTTTTGCTTGGTTGCCCATAGCAACCCCTAGCCATGTGCTTTGCACTACCGGTTTTAAAACTGCCCTGCATATTTTCCTCTACTTCCATAGGCACTATCTGCCTTCCGCCATGACAACACTCAGCAATTACAAGATGAGTAAATATTAATAAGTTTGGTGACATTTTGGACAGAGGCTGATCTGAAATTGCTTTGTTCCCAAGCATATAGAGAAAATTTAGTGGAAAGATGGAACTGAGTTCCCAGAAAATATGAGAATATTTGTAAAATTATTTACAAATAAAATGATAACATTAACTTGAGTTGATTGGACAAACCAAAATCTTGCTTGTCAGCAACGATCCAGGAGAGGTTTGAGAAAAAGAATGAAAGAGAGAGAGAGAGAGGTAGAAAGGTGAGGCCACAGCCTAGGAAAAGGCAATAAACGTGCTGCTTCCAGTATGATGATCTGGGCTACCAGAATTCTGACTGCTCTAAAACTCCTCAATGACCCACAAGGCCTAAAGAACATGAACCTTGTATATTTATGCCTCTGAAGAGACATGAATAGGCAGGGGAGAGTAGGCCAAGAAGAACCCGAGGAAGCATCGCCATGAGGCCCAGCCACAAATGCCTTGCAGGCCAAGAAGAACCTGAAGAAGTATCGCCATGAGGCCCAACCTCCAATGCCTTGTACCCTCTTAGGTCTCTCACCTCAAAAGGATCTCTTTTGACACCATAATTAATGAGTAGCTTACACAAATCCTTGTGGACACTGCAGTTTCAAGATCAGTCCAAATATTTTTAAGTTTCCTACAGCACTCTCACTGGGAACTGGGTATACGATAAACTCTAGTCATACTTGAGAGATATGTGGCTGTCATGTTAGAAGCCATACTTTGTCCTATTGGGATTGGTGTTATAAAATGTTGCAAAATAATAGTTTTATATTGTAAGGACTTTACCTATATTGTTTAGACAGTTGCTATTTAGAATGAGCACATATGTCCATTCAGAACTACACCAATTAAGTTAGTAGGGAAGGGACACTGTTTACTCATACTGTGATTTTTTATTGAGAAGAATCTAAATTTATATTTTCTACCTACCATTTGTTTACAACAATATTAAGTTATTAACAATTGTTTGATGTTCTTAGCAGCCTTGCCAAATAAGGATACATTAGTATGGTATAAAAAAAACATGAAAAGGACCTATGTATGTAGTTGGTGGAATGATGCAAGTGATGAAAAAAGTGTTGTGAGGGATGAAGTGGGATATTAAGAGGAAGGACTCTGATGGACATTAAACTGATGAAGGTAATTTAAAGTGAGATATCTGCCCAATGAATATTGTCACGTCCACTCCTTGGTATAGGCAGATGCCTAGTAGAAATGGACGGACCACATTTATATATCCTTATAAGTGCTGCGGGTCTTATGTTCCATGTAGTTGTGGTCAAGACGGAAACAGCCAAGGATTTTTGGGGTAACAATAAGTTTTATTGTTGCACAGGTATTTTTCTACTACCCCTATTGAACAGAAATAAAGGATTCTTCTCCAAACCAAAATAAAGTTAACTGATACAGCAAAGTCCATGTTTTATACATGCAGGCATGTCTGTTTCAAAAGACTTTCTTAAACCTTCTTTCAGTTGTCAAACATTAACTGCTTTTTCTTCCAGCAACGATGCCTTCATATAACTATCAATAAAACAATAGCGTTCTCTTCTTTCACAGTTGCCAAACTGGCTAGGCTTTACACTTCTGGCAGCTCACTGCCTTCCCCAGTGTAAATCCCACCAGCACAGATTCAGGCTTCTTCCAGCACTTATATCATCAGCATAAACGTTTAACAGCTTTACTCTCTTTGGCAATAAGCACAGTCTGTCTCCATATCAGAACATTCACTTTCTACAGGGGCTTCCTCAGTTTGCATGGCTTCACCCTCTGAGTCTGATATAACCTGCCTATTTACAGGGTTCTCCACAGAAGGCTTCCATTGCTCTAACAAGGCTTTAAGCTGTCTCCATCAGGACTCTTCCTTACTCTGAGGTATGGGGGAGGAACCAAGGATACCAGTCTCCTTTAACACTGATTTAAGGTTTCAAAAGGGCTCACCTTTTTCCTAGCACATCTTGCCTTCTCTGGTAGTGCTAACGGCAACCACTTGTCCCCAGACTGCTTCACCTGGTCTCCTGCAGCATGCTTCTCAGCAGGGTCTGGCTCTGACTCCTGTCTCCCAAGCTTCCGGTCAGCTAATTACTTTCTATCAGCTGTGCTTCACTCAGAACTGGAGCTACAGACACGCTGCCTGCAATAAGAGTGTTTAGGCAGCTTTTCAAAAGGAGCTTTGTTTCTGCCTATTCTCCCACCTTCCAGAACAGCTTCAACAGAAGACTCCTGAGAAGAACTCCTCTGCCTCCTGGACAAACTTTCCAGCCTTTCCTCTCGAGGATTATTTCTTCTTCTCTCTTCCTTCTCTCTGCTGCTTGTCCCGTGGTATTTTCTCTCTCTCTCCACACGCCCCTCACTAACTGTTTCTCCCTGCTTAAGTGTTTGGGCTGTCCTATAGGCTTTGACCCCACCCACCTGCCTCTCACGTCAGCTCCCCTGGTCACCATGGAGCTGAGGTGTGGCTCCCTCTCTAGCTTTTGGTGCATAGAGTTTTTTTCATTTGTTGGAGGTTTAACCCTTTCCCTTCCTGCACTGCTGTTTGCTTCAGGGGAAAAAGACTGGTTTCTCCTCCTTTCTCTAGGGTTTAACCCAGCTGCGCCATCACAATATGTAAACAAAAAAAATGATGAGCACTTTATTCAACTATGCCGTCTCCAGAAGCTTCAATTCAGGAAGTCATACTCAGCAATTTGAAATAGATACTTGGAGACAGGCTAGGTGCACCTTGCACCCTGATGAGCTTTGGAAAACCCACACTGGCCATGTGGTACTTCCAGATGCTTTTTTACCTCTCTTTTCCTCAGTATGTCCTGGCCAGACATGCAGAGGCAAAGGGGGATGATTTGATGACAAATTCTCACAAAATTGGTATAATTCTAAAACTTGCCAAAATTGCAGAACACGTGTGTGCAACTTGTCTAATATGTAAACATGTAAAGATCCGTCAAGAGCATAATGGAATATTTCCTACCAGCAAATGAATCTCCAGTGACAGAGAGACAAGGAGTTAATCAAACTGCGAGACAAGGTTGACACCATACGAGATAGTTACTGGTAGACCATTGAAAGTTTATAAAGCAATATTTATAGGATATGATCTTAGTAAATATGGATGAAATTAAGTTTGTCTCATTGTGAAATCTAATCTAGAATATTTATTTATTTATTTATTTACATTCTCTTATATACCGCGCTATTTGGCATCAGTGCGGTTTACATTGAACAAACTGAAATTACATTGAACAGGGCATTATAACTTGGAGATAACTATTTTATAGGGAACATGGGCAATGGAGGGTTAAGTGGCTTGCCCAAGACCACAAGGAGCACCTGTGGGACTAGAAACCCCAGTCCTTCCGGCCCAAGGTTGCTGTCCTCTAGTGGGATTTGAACCCCCGACCTTCCGGCCTGAAGTACCTTGCCCCAACCACTAGGCCACTCCTCCACTCTTTTCATTTAATATTGGTGCTGCTCTTCTGAATGAGGCCTGGAGCCATGTCACCAATTGCAATCCAGAGATTCCAGCAGAAGAAATTGGTCATAATCCAGATGGAACAGACCATCCCAAGAAGTCCGAACTACACACTGCAGAAATGTGTGAAGGCGTCCCTACCTGGATCAGTGTGTCACATTGAAAGAGGGACCAAAATATCCGCCCATGAGAATGAGAGGTTCAACTTTTGAGGGAAACCAAACTTAAACTTCAGAGAAAGGTGAAGCACACTACGAAGTCCTGAAGAACTGCTGAGAAGCAGGACCAAATTATCTGAAAATAGGAAGAGAACTATTGGACTGATTGGGGGCTTTTGTGAATGATTTTTTTGTTTTATGTATTGTTATCCTTTTATTATTGTTTCCTTGGAAAGTAACTGTAATTCTAGTATCTCAGATTTTTTTCTGCTGAACATCATGTGCCCAATTGCTTATTTCGCCTGTTCCCCAGATCTTAGTTATTGCTGTGGTTTCTCTTTCTCCTGCTCATACTACTTTTTGAATCCACAGGTGGTCAATAGTGTAAACGTTTGGGTAAAATATGAAAGACCAGATTCATAGCTGGTGGAGGGAGAAGTAGTTGTAATATGATTGAGGTTGTTAGTCCCTCACCACTTGCTCCACTACCCTCAATATATAACTAGTAGATTGAAATCCATGGGGCAGATATACAGTAGAAAAAGTCCTGAATATGCAGGTGAAATGAGTCCCCCACTGCATGGGGAACTGATAAAAGTAACTGGGATCTACAAGCCATTTGGCTTTGGCAATTGTAATGCCGGTGGGAATAGTATATTAGATATCTTGGAAAAATGTCACCTAATTTATACCGTGACTTCTTGTCCCCTCGAGCATTTCCCTTAATGTTATCCACTATGTTTTATCCCATGTTATTATTGTATCTAAATGAATTACAAAGGCAATTCAGCCACTGCTTACGTACAATATCCTTACTGAGCCACGGGTGGAATGTATTACTAATTAAAGATTTATTTGGATCAGCTAGGAATATTGAACTTTGCAAGGAAATTGAACCTTTGAGCCATTCTGCATGTGAGAAATCAACTGAGGAATGAATCATGCTGAGCCAGCTTGCTAGCCCAGAGACCAAAGCTATATTTACAGTCTGGTGAGAAACTGTTTACACATCTAGCCTGAGGAATACTGAAAGACCAGGGAGGAGTTCTTCTCCTAACAAATGCAAATGTCCTAGGGATGCTGGAAGATCAAAGAGGGAGACAGAATTCTTCTCCTGGCCTTTGAACAGTTCTCTTAGCAGATGTAGATCAATTGACCTAGCAAATGTAAACAAGATATGCATCAATTGTAATTGTGGAGTTCTGAACTTCTAAAACCATGGAGGGTGAGCATTGTCAGACGCCTGCCTGGAAACCAAAAGCTGGGAGCAAACAAAGGCTGGAGAAGGACTGGTAAAATTACTATTAGCAAAGGTGTATGGGGTGGAGAATAACTGTAGAGATAAGCTCATGTGAGGAATCATGTGATGGCCGGCTGCAACACACTTACAGCCTATATATATAGAGAGAAAACCCAGAACAGAGAGAGCATAGATCTGCTTGGCCAGGTGCATGCCAAGCATGAAGAATCCCAGACTTCTCTCCAGCCTCCGCTGAGCTCTCCCAGCTGATGTTTTAAAGGGGCTGCCATGATGCAGTTTGGTGAAGTATTATTCTCTGTAAATAGCTTGTCGTGGGGAGCCCCGTCTATGCCATTAGAAATATGGGATTGCTCCACAGCAAAGATTTTATTTTAGGTAGCCAAAGGGAATGTAAGGTTCATCTGACGTAGTAAAGATGTTCTTACTTATTCCAGCTTCCTAAGAGCACTCATTAACGAAACCAAGTGTAGAGAAATTAAGGTTTTTATTCCCCGTCAGTGCAAGGATTCAAAATAAGACATTTAGAATCAAAAGAAAGTCCTTTGTTTCAAAAGGTACCAGCATTCAAATCATATGCTTAATTGTTAAACTTCACAATTAATGCAAGGCTTGATTAAATGAATTCAGCTCATTCAAATAGCATAGGAATTCTACAAACTTCTTCTAGGTTACATGGTGGCTACAGACTCCTGGCACGAGGCTATGCACAACTCACATTCCATCTGTTCAGGTTGAGACATGGGAACAGTATTTATGCATTCTATCTCCATGGATTCTTCATCAGGGAAATAATCACTGTCCCTGTCTGACACAGGTCTGTATGCAATGTCTCTAGGGTCTTGTCTCCAGTACCACTGTGTTCTAAGTGCTTTAGGGATTTTATGAAACCAATCTTGCTTCTCCTTCTTTACAGAGTGAGCACGTGTTTCAACAGGGCCTTTAGGACTCAAGCGTTTTATATCATTAATAAATCTTTCATACCTGGAGTCTGGCTCATTTGAATCCACGGAGTTTTCCCTTTCAGAAACTTTCCTCCTGTAACAGGTTCTCTGCCTGTAAGCTTTAGGCAACGCTCTGCTTTCTGGCAGCCTGGTAAAACCTGACGTGGATTCCCTTTTCTCCTTTGGTAAGAACTCAGCCTTTTCACAAAGTGCTTTTCCTTTCTTGCCTGTTAACACTTGGTTAGCATTTCTCAGAGATTGCAAGCTTTTCTCTAAACCATTCTCTCTGGTTCTTTGCTTCTGTCTCTCTGCTCTTGAGTCAGGAACGCTATGAGAACAGGGCGTGGCACACACTCTAACTTCAGAACTGGCTCTAACAAACTTCCCTTGAACAGCAGCACGCTTAGCCTGGCCCTTCTGAACTTCACCCTTGTGAACTCTGTTCCTTTGGGCTTGCTCACATAGGATTCTTTCACTTACTCCTTCTCTTGGAGCTGATCCTCTTAATAGAGCTGTTCCTCCTTGTGAAGACGTTCCTCCTTTCTCTGCTCCTTTCTCTGCTTGCTCTCTCTCCTTGCTCCTCCTCTGCCTTGCTGGCATTCAGCTCTGACTTAAAAAGGAATCTTTCCTTCAAGACTTCCGGGGTCATTCCCAGGTGCAAATCATTAGCCCTCTTAGGCTCATTAGCTCCTGTATGGTCATTCCTGCTCCCTCTAGCTGTGCCTGGAGGTAACTGCACATCTAGATTCCTAAAAGAAACAGGGTTTCTTTTCAAGTTCTCATCTTTATTGATACCCACATCATGACAAGCTGCACTATCTCATAACTCTTTCAGTGAAGTATTATTCTCCTGTAAATAACTTTCTAGTTATCATTTTCTTCTGTAATTAAGTGCTTTTAGTTATCATTGTAAATAATTGCTTTCTAGTTATCTTTTCTAACTACTCATGTGTAACTAAGAGAATTACTTGCCTTTCTGAATAAGTATCCTTGCTTTGTTTGTAAATAAACTGCACGTCTTCATTACAAGGTGTTAGCCTTTGTTGTAGCAAGACAGGAGCTGGTTGAGCTCTCGGGCCTTTTGGCTTCTTCTGCTGTCTGAATTGTTGCTGTTGTCCCTTTTGGGCAACTTGACCCTGACTTTGCCCTTGCGGGGTATAAGACGGATAAAACTTCCTATTTTTACTGAAAAAGGGTTTTTTTATAGGGTTTCTTTTTGGCTGGAGTGGCTGTAGATTTTGACAATCTGTCTAAAGTGATATTGTCAGCATCTACCTCATTAGCCTTTTCCTGCCAGTTCTTGCCAAAGAGGTTTTCTCCTGTGCAAGGGATGTTTCCTAATTTGTCTTGTACCCAAATTTCCAAATCTGATGCCTGAAGCCAGGCAATACGACATGCACCAATGGCAATAGCAGAAGTTCTGCTGATGCATTCAAAGCAGTCAAAGGCTGCATGATTTACAAACCTGGAAACGTCTTGAGAATGCTTGACAAGAGTAAGAAAGTCTTGTCGTTTGTCATCATGGAGAAGGGGCTTATAAGCTCCAAGTCTTCTGTGACCTCTTTGAGGAACATTCCCATATATTGTGGTAAGGAGGGTGCAGCACAGCCCTGGGAAACAAAGAAAAAAGAAACTTTTTCTTCCATAAGGGGGATGGGCTCACCTAAGCACAGGTTCCAAAATGAAAGCAGTGGAAAAACCCACACTTGTAAAGCTAGGCTGAGGCCACACCCAGACTCCAGGGCAACTATAGGAAGTGATAGGAGATACCTGTGGGTGGGGCCAGGAGAGAGAGCACGCTTGCAAACATTTAAGCACAGGCAAACAGAGAGAGCAGGAAGTGTCAGCAAGACCGGCAGGAGAGAAGCAAGACACGGGAACAGCTTGAAAGACGACAGTCGGGAAAGAGCCAGAATCCAGGCTAATTGCACTCCTTCCAGGAGAGAGGAAGCGAGAAGGCTAGCTGTGAGGAAGCTGTAGCAGGAGGCCTCTGCTCCATCTGAAGAGGAACAAGTCTTCAGGCTTGGAGAGCCTAGAAGGGCTAGAGACAAACACTGCAGTGATCCCCCAGGCAGCTCTGATTCAGAGGACGCTACTCCTAGGAGATGCCCTTGCTGTAAAAGGTCTACAGTCAAGCTCAGAGGTAGGAGGGGAAAGTTTGAGGGAGTTAATGTGTGTGACTCTGACTCAGAAATAAGTATACCCGATTCTGAGGAAGAAGCTGTACCTTATGGGACGCATGCCAGGAAGAATGCTTTTACAGATAAGGTAAAGCAAACAAAGCCTTTAAATGTTTTACTAAAGGGAAAGAAGTCTGAGAACACTAATATAATCCCGGGAGAAGAAGGGAAGTTCAGTGGGAAAGACTGTTCAAGCTTCTAAAGGAAGTAAAACCTGAAATCCCTGAACCTGTCCAAGCCCCACAGTCATGTAATGCAGAGGAAGACATGGAGGTGGAATTCTGTGGAGAGGAACCTGACTCCAAAGACTCCCAAATGGAATGTTCTTTGTGCATAATCTCTGACTGAGAAAAGCTAAGGGTTTAATAGGAAGGAAACCCAGGAAACAGTTATCCTGATTATTGTAGCTAAGAAGCTTTAGAAAGAGAAGGAAATCTCATGGCTAAAGCTACAAGAACACTTGTGCTGAGTGAAAGTTTAAACACAGCAGTTTTAGTTTCTGTGCTGACAAGCAGATAAGTGTTTTAAAGTTAAAACCTGAAGCAGCTAAGGGAAGCTAAAAGGTTTGCTGGACTCTACTGTTAAATACCAGTTCAATTATGTTTGTTTCTGGAAGAAGAAATTCTTTTGTTAAAGAGCTGGAAGAAACTGCTCATTGATAACACTGCTGAAATACACTTTTTGTAAAGAAAGTTTATTTGGAGAAAACATCCTTTTTCTGTTGTTGTGGTTGGAGCCTTCTACAAAGGTCTGTTTGCAAAGCTGAAATTTAAAACAAAAAATTTAATAAATTTTCCTGTGTTGGCCAAAAATACCACTTGGACTGCTTTTTGCACGCAACTACACATTCAGAGGTCTTAGCCCTGAAGCTTAGGCAACATACAAGATACAAGATGGCCCGCCGCTTTCATTAGGCAACCGCCACAATATAAAATATATGAGCTGATCCTAGCTGAAAGAATGGAAGCCTAAAATATTAGACACCCAAAGGCGTCAAGAATCCTGCATTCACAACCTGGAGGATTGGATGCATGTCTTTTTTCACTTTTCATCCTACGCATGGCTGATTCCACTACCATTGAATGATGTGGCAGCTGAGTCTTTTGAAACCCAGGACATGGTGAAACTCGATACATGGTATCGAGTCTCCTAGAATGAGGAGATGCGGTCAAAGGTGCTTCCCACATTCTGAGTATCAAATCATGAAGAATTTCATGAATGGGCAGAGTAGCTGCCTCTTTGGGAGCCTTAGGGTTTTGGCGGATTTCCAATTCCTTTGCTCTAGGTTATTTTTCAGGAGCTACCGTGATTGATAGGCCTTGGGCCACATCACGAATAAAATCCTGAAAAGACATGTCCTCCGGAGGAGACATTCTGCGTTGAGGAGAAGAGGAGTCTTCCGGAAGCAGTACTCTGGTACCGGCAGAGTTATCCAAATCATCGGAATCGGAAGATTCGAAGTATCTCTGATCCCGATGTTCATGCAAAGCACAGTATCGATATCGATCGAAGTCGGCACCAAGTTGGTCCAGTACCGATCTGTCGATGCCTGAAAAAGTCAGCATGGGTAGAATTCCCACCGGGGCCGGTACCGTCGGTGCTGGTACCGGTACCGGTATCAGTGCTGGTACCGGCATCGGTATCGGTTCCGGTGCCCGTTGAACCATTGGTAGAGGTGTCAGCGGTACCGCAGCTGTAAGGAGAGCTGCAAGACTGCGTTCGATAGCGTGGAATCTCTGGTCTATCGACGCTGACGATGCCTGGTTGTCGGTACCGGTAGAACTGGCCGGAACCCCTGAGCATGGCATCAGTAGTTCTGCTGAGGTTGAGGCCTCGAGAACATCCTGAAGCCCCATTAGTGCTTTGGAGGCCAAAGCCTCCCGCCGGGGCTGTTTTGCCGGTGTAGTTTCCTCAAGGGCAATGCCAATGGCTACTTGATGCTTAGAAGGAGATCTACCCTTTGAGGACCGGCTCTTATGTTTAGTTACCTGAGATCCATGGGAGGAAGATGAGGCTCTGGAAGACGTCGATGCAATGGACATCGCATCTGAAGAAAAGAGGGTACCGAGCTTTGCAGGCCGGTTCTGTCTTCCTCTTTTAGTCATCCCCATACAAGAGGAACACTCCGAAGGAGAATGGTCAGGGCCTAAACATTTGAGACACCAGTCGTGGGTGTCGGTGAAGGAAATTTACCGCCACACTTAGTACAATTTTTAAAACCACTAGCTGGTTTTTCCATTTTGCAGGAAAATGGGGCCTAATGCCCAAAATGGCGCCTAGCACCAAAAAGAAAAAGTTTCTGAAGAGAAACACTTCAGAAGTATATAAATTTTTTTTTTTTTTTAAAAGAATAAAAGAGAACCGGCGGTACAGCGTAGTTACTCACCTGTAACAGGTGTTCTCCAGGAGCAGCAGGAATCAATCCTCACTTATGGGTGACGTCGGCGCCGACGGAGCCCTCGCGGAGCAATTTTCCCCAGCTTTCAAAGAAAGCCTTTGGGAATTGCAGCGCGCATGCGCGGTCCCCTTCCCGCCCAAGGGTGCCATCTTAGCCAGTCAGATGACATAGCTAAAAAAGACAGCATAAAAATTTGCAAAAAACTAAAGCAGATGATTGCAACTCCACGGGGAGGAGGGAGGGTTGTGAGGACTGATTCCTGCTGCTCCTGGAGAACACCTGTTACAGGTGAGTAACTACGCTTTCTCCAGGACCAAGCAGGAAGTCAGTCCTCACTTATGGGACTCCCAAGCTCAAGGCTACCGGAGACCCTAAGCACAAAAATGAGCTCCCTCTAGCTCAGCAGCACAGAAGGAAAGAATCTTCGCTGAATTATTACCCACCGGTAGCCCACATCCGGGATGGAGGGTAGGAGTTGCTCAGACCTCGAAGAGATTACGGAGGACTGCCTGTCCGAAAGCACTGTCCCTGCGGGACTCCCTCTCGAGGCAGTAATGGACCGCAAAAGTCTGGCTCGAAGACCAAGTAGCGGCCCGGCAGATGTCTGCCAGCGGAACAGAGCGGAGGTAAGCCACTGACGTAGCCTTTGCCCGAACGCAATGAGCCGTGACTCGACCTTCCAAGGAGAGTCCGGCTGCCCCATAAGCCCAAGAGATACAGTCCGCAACCCAGATGGACAGAGTACGCTTGGAGACCGGGAGCCCCAATTTATTGGGGTCAAAAGACACAAAAAGCTGAGCAGCTTTACGGTGCTCCCGCGTACGGTCAAGGTAGAAGTTCAAAGCCCTTCTACAGTCCAGGCTATGGAGGACCGTTTCAGCTCGGCTGGAGTGTGGTCTGGGAAAGAAGGTTGGAAGTACCACCTCCTGATTGATGTGAAAGGGGGAGACCACTTTTGGAAGAAATTTTGGGTGAGTCCGTAGGACTACCCTATTTTTGTAGAACCGAGTGTAAGGGGGATCAGACACGAGGACCTGCAATTCACTTACGCGTCTAGCGGAAGTGAGGGCTATCAAGAACAGTGTTTTCCAAGAAAGAAAACGGAGAGAGCAGGTAGCCATAGGTTCAAAAGGCGGACAGGTGATCCGCTGTAAAACCACATTCAGGTCCCAGTCAGGCGCTGGCGGGCGCAGAGGTGGTTTAAGTAGAAGGAGACCTCGGAGAAACCTCGCTACGAGAGGGTCGTTGGAGAGAGGTCTGCCGTCCACCGGCACATGATGTGCGGAAAGAGCACTGAGGTGAACTTTGACGGAGTTGGACTTAAGTCCCAGATTAGAGAGGTAAAGCAAGTACTGCAAGACCACCGACACCGGGCAGGAGAAGGGATCCTGAGACTGTCAGGTACACCAAACGGAAAAGCGACGCCATTTAAGGGCGTAGCATTTTCGAGTAGAAGGTCGCCGAGAAGCTAGGACGACCTCTTCCACCTCTGCCGGCAGGAGGAGGGGAGCAAGGACTACCCTCTCAGCAGCCAGGCCATTAGATTGAGAGACCTGAGGTTGGGGTGTAGCAGAGACCCCTGATCCTGAGTGAGGAGATCCGGTTGAAACCCCAGAGGGAACGGATCCTCCACCGCTAATTGCAGCAGGAGTGGAAACCACGGCTGTCTGGGCCAGCGAGGAGCCACCAGGATCATGAAGGCTTTGTCTCGGAGAACCTTGAAGAGAGTCCGAGAGACTAGCGGGATGGAGGGAAAGCATACAGAAGGCTCCCCGACCATGAGAGTAGAAAAGCGTCCGCCGCAACCCGAAGGGGGTGTGGCTGACGAGAGCAGAAGCGAGGAAGTTGCCGGTTGTGAGGACTGGCAAAGAGATCCACCGTGGGGAGGCCCCACTTTAGAAAGAGCTTCTGAACTACCAAGGGATCCAGACGCCACTCGTGCGGCTGGAGGATCCTGCTGAGTTTGTCCGCCAGGCAATTCTCTTG
This sequence comes from Ichthyophis bannanicus, assembly GCA_033557465.1. Classification (NCBI taxonomy): domain Eukaryota; kingdom Metazoa; phylum Chordata; class Amphibia; order Gymnophiona; family Ichthyophiidae; genus Ichthyophis; species Ichthyophis bannanicus. Next base: position 797,843,723 of record CM066032.1, read on the forward strand.
GCCTGGGAGATAAACTGCCTTGAGGAGAACGCCGTGACTGACGGCCCAAGAGCAGAGCTTCTGTGCCTCCCGACAGAGGAGGAAGGAGCCTGTGCCCCCCTGCTTGTTCACGTAGAACATGGCAACTTGATTGTCCGTCTGGACAAGGACGGACTGGTGAGAAGTCAGGTGGGAGAAGGCCTTGAGAGCCAGGCGGATCGCCCTGAGCTCCAGGAAGTTGATCTGCTGAGCAGACTCCCACGTGGTCCAGAGGCCCTGAGTACGTGCCCCTTGGCAATGCGCTCCCCAGCCCAGGAGGGATGCATCTGTTGTCAGCACCCGGGCCGGCTGAGGTGACTGGAAAGGCATGCCGAATATCAGGTTCGGCCGCTGAAGCCACCACCGGAGAGACGAGATCAGCGGCTCGGAGACGCGCACTAGGTCTGCAAGGCCGCCTGTGGCTTGTCGCCACTGCCGGCGGAGACACCATTGAGCAGGTCGCATATTCAGGCGGGCATTGGGGGTCACATGGACGGTGGAAGCCATATGGCCGAGTAGTCTCAGGAAGCGCCTGGCGGAGACCAGGGGCTGGCTGCGAAAACGGTCGGCTAGGTCCATGAGCCGTTGAGCCCTGTCGAGCGGTAGGTACGCTCATGCCTGAGGAGTGTGCAGCCTTGCGCCGATGAACTCGAGATCCTGTGAGGGGAGCAAAGTGGACTTTGCGAAGTTTATAACAAAGCCCAAGTACTGCAGAAGAGTCACTGTGCGGCGCGTGGCGTTGGTGACCTCCAGAGCGGACGCTGCTCTGATGAGCCAGTCGTCGAGGTACGGAAAGACATAGAGGCCGTGAAGCCGGAGATGGGCCGCCACCACCGCGAGACATTTTGTGAAGACTCGCGGAGCGGAGGACAGGCCAAAGGGCAGTACTCTGTACTGGTAATGATTTCCTGCCACCACAAACCTTAGGTATTGGCGGTTGCTTGGGTGGATGAGGATGTGCGTGTAGGCATCCTTTAGATCCAAGGAGCATAGCCAATCTCCCTGCTGGAGGTAGGGCAGAAGGATTCCAAGGGTAAGCATCTTGAACTTCTCCCGCACGAGGAACTTGTTGAGGTTGCGCAAGTCCAGGATGGGTCTGAGGCCTCCTGTTCTTTTTGGTATTAGAAAATACCGGGAATAAAAGCCTTGACCCTTCAGGTGGTGGGGCACCGGTTCCACCGCCTGATCCTGTAGAAGACCTGCTAACTCCTGAAGGAGTAAGTCCCTGTGCAGAGGGGGTCGTGGAGGTTCTCCCGGAAAATAGGAGGGAGGGACCTGGTGGAAGTGGAGAAGATAGCCTTCTCGCACGACTTGAAGCACCCAGGCATCTGAGGTGATGCTGGACCACCTGTGGGCGAAGTGAACCAGCCGGCCTCCGGTGCTGGGAGGAGCCAGCGGGGGGGGAGAGGCTATGCTTAAGGAGTCAAAAGCCCCCACCCTGCGGAACAGGGGCTGGTGGTGCAGGCTTGGGGGCTTGCTGCCTACGGGACCCGTTACCCCGTCCCTTGGCCTGCTGGCCCTGTTGGGGAGCTGCAGGGGCCTGATAGTGGGGGTATTGTTTGTAGGCAGTCGCCTTCCTCGGGTAAAAGGACTTTTTTTCCCGAGCCCTTCTTTTTCTGGGAAGGGGCGGAGGTCTTCCTAGAAAGCCTAGTCCTGGTGAGAGTCTCTGTCTCAATTTGTGCAGCCTTATCAGCCATGGGCTTGCCAAAGAGGTTTTCGCCTCGGCAAGGGACATCGACCAACTTGTCCTGCACCCAGGGCTCAAGGTCAGACGACTGAAGCCAAGCCTGTCGGCGGGCACCGATGCCGGCTGCAGCCACTCGAGCCGATGCTTCAAAGCCATCATAGGCTGCTCGGGACATGAATTTTGAGCATTCCCGAATGCCAGTGGACAAGGCCAGGAACCTCCGCAAGGGTTCCTCGGATAAACTAGCGGAGAAGCCGGCTAGCTCTTTAGCCAGGTCTCGGAGATACATGCCCATGTATAGCTGGTAGGTCTGGACACGACAGGCGAGCATAGAGCCCTGGAAACACTTCTTACCAAGGCCATCCAGGTTACGGGCCTCCCTGCCAGGAGGCACCGAGGAGTGCATCTTCTGGCTCTTAAGACGATGCATGGCCGATTCCACTACCATGGAATGGTGTGGTAGCTGTGCTTTCTGGAAGCCAGGGCTCTTGCGGACTCGATAGATAGAATCGACCCGCTTGCTCAGGACCGGCGAGGTGGCCGGACTCTACCACATGCGGAAGAGTAGTCGTTCCAGCATGGGAGGAACCGGTACAGTAAAGTGTTCCCTGGCGGGAGAGTCATACTGGAGGGCGTCGAGCTCTTCGGCTCGAGGCTCCTCCTCGGGATCCGCAGGGAAGGCCAAAGCCTTGGCCATATCCCTGACGAAGTCCGAGAACCGGGCATCCTCCGGGGGGGACTGCTTCCGAGGTTCGGACTCAGGTGAGTCCGAAGGGACACACCGAGTCCGAAAAGAATCAGGCGACTCTTCCTCTTCAGACTCCCAGACCGACTCCGACGAGGACTCAGTGGGGTCGGCCCGGGCAGGGCGCGGCGCCTGCCGCCCCGACGCCGAGGGAGTCGGCGTCGGCGACCTCGGTCCCGAACGGGAGGCCGAGGGCAACCTCGACCGAGGATCGACTCGAGTTCGCATCGACTCGAGGATCGGCTCGGTCTCCGGGGTCGACTTCGACGTCGACGTCCCGGCGGTCGGGGCAGCGGCGCCAGCGAAGCCAGCGAGCAGTGCCCGCTGCTGGTCCATGAAGGCAGACAGTCTGCTCTCCAAGGCCGTCAACCTGAGTCCGAGCTCAGGTGACCCAGCAGCCCCCGACTCGGGCCCCGACGGCGTCGGGCCCGACGTCGGCTGTCGTGGAGGCGAGTCCAGAAGGACCACAGGACTTACCCGAGCAGGCAGCTCCGACTCCAGGCGAGGTCGCTTCATGAGGTGCTCCTTCTCCAAGGACCCGGGGCGGCTATCGGGGCTATGCGACCTGGCCCTCGCGGAGCCAGGAGCGTCCACCGACGCCGCCCTCGCGGGTTTCACCTTCCGTCGATGGTCCCCGGAGGGAGAACCCCTGTCGGAGGAACTCCGGCGATGGTCCGAGCTGGAACCCCTGGACGCGGAGGCCTCCGGCGAGGTCCGGGTACGGCTGGGGTCAGCGAAGATTCTATCCCGCTGATGCCGCCGACTTCTCAACGCTTTGGAGGATAGTTTGCCACAAGGCCCACAGATCATTTCATCATGATCCGGGCCCAGGCAGCGGAGGCAATTGTCGTGTGTGTCAGTTAGTGACATATTTCGGTCACACTGACCACACCACTTGAAACCACTGGCAGCCATCGGGGGAAAAAGGGCCCCGGCGAGGTCAAAGGACCGGGCTGCCAGGGAAAAACCGAAACGAAAACTGACTAAGTCAGAAAAACCGAAAAATAAGAAGAGGACTCGTGACCGGCGTCGCGAGTCCGGCGGGAAAAAGACCGGCGTCGAACCGAATGGAAAAAACAGAGTAATTCTAAAGAAAATCAACTTTTTCGCGGGGACACGACGGGTACGTCTGTAGGGCTCCGCGGAAAAAAGAAGACTGGCTAAGATGGCACCCTTGGGCGGGAAGGGGACCGCGCATGCGCGCTGCAATTCCCAAAGGCTTTCTTTGAAAGCTGGGGAAAATTGCTCCGCGAGGGCTCCGTCGGCGCCGATGTCACCCATAAGTGAGGACTGACTTCCTGCTTGGTCCTGGAGAACTGTAGCGTCGAGCGGAGGCAGGTGTGACCACAAGAAAATAAGTTTAAAGAAGAAATTTTCTGCGGTGACAGGGTATGTGACCTGTCGGCTCCGCGGAAAACGAAGAACTGAAGAGGGACACAGTTGGAAAGGTGGGAAGGCAACGTGCATGTGCTGAGGGATGCTCCCAAAAGCATTCCTATTGGACGCTGGGGAGCGTTCCTGCGCAGGCTCCGTCGGTACCGACGATACCCATATGCGAAGACTACATTCCTGCTTGTTCCTTGGGATAGGTGGTATATAAAATTTGATAAAACCATAAAGCATAAACCAACAAAATTTCACGTCTTTATGACAAGAAAACACAATTATTTTACAAATGAGACGAGCTGTCTAAACAAAGTTATGCAGGAATGTAGGCTAAAAGAAGAGCAAAGGTTCATTAGGCTAGTCTTTTCCGAAGTGCAGGTGGTACAGTTTCTAAAGGTATTGAACCCTAGAGTAAATGATATATTGCCACAGGTAAATGACACACAGCTGACATTTAATTTCTTTGTGAATGAGTTTGAAATGCATGTGTTTTAATAGAATGTATTTTAATCTAATTTGCAGGAAGTTTAAACAAGATATATTTAAACAATGTAATGTTTGCTGCTGATTTTAGGGGCATATTATTTGCCTGTAAGATACAGAAGTATAAATCAGTCTATGAATATATTACGCAAAAAAAAAAAATCTAAAATCCAGAGCCAGAACTAAATATAACTCAAGCATGAGAGAACTTTGTGTTTAACGTCTGAAAAGACATCGATTTCTTATTTGTTAAAACTTGACAGAGAGTGGGAGTAAGATTCTGGGAGGTCAATATTCAGCTGCCTGGAGAGTATATAATTTGAAACGTCTAACTTAGACGGTTTCAAATCATTTACTAGCACCACTGAATATCCAGATATGTTTATGTTCATAGCAGAATTTATATACCGCCATTCACAGAATATCACAGCAGTTTACACTTAAAGGATTTAAATAATATTGAAATGATATAATAACAAATAGACTAGAAAAAAGAAGGCAAAGGAAACAGAGAGTTGGAAAGTCCCAATGGGGTCACACTCCTGAGGCCCCTTCACTCTATCAATCAAAAGCATGTTCAAAGAAAAATGATCCATCATACAGTGCAACATCTACAGCCATAAACACTATAAGGCATCTTATGAAAGGATCAACAATATCACTCTATCAAGGCGATATAGCATCTTTACAGAATATCAGACGCGTGGAGCCTGATTCCGGTAGGGGCATGTCCAGGCCCTCCAGACAGCCCTAAGCAAGATGGGCCCATTTGGAAATGATTCTGAACCACGGGAACAAACATTCCCACAGTGGCCAGAATCGGGCCCGAGGATGACCTGGCTTACCCCTACTGCCTGCGGGGAGGATGTCCTTCCCACAGGCGCCCTCGACTCCTGTGGCTCTGGCCCCCCTTTTCCCCGCTGCCTGACACAAGGCTGGCCTGCCATGGCCTGGATTGGGCACCCGGCCCCGATCGTGCAAAAAATGCTGCTTATTCCACATTTGAGTGGAACAACAGCACATCCCCACGGGGCTGGCAGCACTACAGAGCCGTGATCTGAATTGGCCCTGTACATGCCGCCGGGCTGCCCTGCCCCTGCTCCACCCCTGTCCCATCCCCTCCTGCCAGCTCTCCCTGTCTTGAGCATCGGGATGTATGGGCCCAGATGGAAACCACGTTTCTGCATGAGGACCAAAGCCTCTGTCTCCTTTATAAAGGATTTCCTGCCTTGGTCTAGGCTGGTTCATTGCTCTCAAAAAATGTACTATGCAAGAGTGAGAAAATTCATTCTATCCTCAAGTATGCTTTATATGTCATGTTTTAAAGCGTATTTAACTTCCTTCCAAAGCATCAGTGAGGTGTAAAGTCCAACTGAAATAAACAAATAACTAAATAAAATACAGGCATGGTAGATAACTTTATTTAATAGCTTCTGCCACAATTCTTGTGTTGAAACTGCAACCATTTTGCAAAGGTGCCACAAACCTGCAACAATCACATCAAGGGGCGCTACCCCCCATGTTGCTTAACCATCACCACAGAATAATAGTCAACCATTTCTGAATATATTAGGCGGTAATCCATTCCAGCAACATTCTTGTTCATGAAATTATTCCGCCTGGTACTGCACCACTTACCTGTACATCAGCCACCACAGTAAACTGCATACCTGCTTCAATATGCAACCCTTATAATATTGTGCCCACTTTTACCCAAATCCCTACCAATAAATATAACCAATTTTTGGTCAGACTTATTGTTACTGAATCCTCAATAAGGAATTAAATTTCATAATTTAGTCCATTTTCCCAAGATGGCGGCTGATTGAGGCAGCGAGTGGTGAGCTCCACTCTGTCTCTGAAAAACTGCCCATTGAATTTTTCTTTTCTGCTGAGAACATGCAGAAAAGAAAGGGGGAAAACCGAGCTTACCCATCAGGACCTGGAGTTTCAATCAAGAAGGGACAGCTTACACTTGAACAGGTTGGTGTGCACCCTGATCAAAATATGCCATTGACTTTGGATGCTCTGTGGCGGTGTCTGCAGAACAGAACACTGAAGAGGTTTCATAAGCCAAAAAGAATGAGTAGTTCCTTCTGACCCGGAAGCGGAACTGCCAGCAAGCTAGAACGCCATGCTTGCTGTAGGAGTACTTCAGTGAAATAGTTGATTGCTGATGGGTTCCTCCTCCCCCCCCCCCCCCACCCCACCACCCCCCTCACTGGCTGCCTCTTCTCCCTCAGGAAGTGGAGACAATGTAAAGGGTTGGAAAGTTGAAGATGTGAAATATACTTCAAAGGAAGATTGCATATCTTGAAAATCAAAGTAGGAAAAATAATTTAAGACTGCTGAATTTTCCAAGGTCACCTTTATTAGTTCCAGTTGAGATGGTTAAGAAATACCCAGGGAGATTTTAAAAATGCCATCTATAGTACTGGCCTATTATCACTGGTAAACAAAATTCAAAACATTTTCTGTCACAGAAATGAAAATGGCCGATTCTAGTACTGTTTTTGGTCACGAACTCAGATATGTACTTAGAAATTCTCCATCACGTAACATTTTTGAGTGACATGCAGTTTAAATTTAGACTATGTTGCTCATATTTACATTAGATGTATATAGATGTATATTGTAACGTAATGTCTCCTAAAAGGTAGTTGTATATGATTTTCTGCTGTATTGCGCCACAAGAACATCCCTCTTAAGGGTCCAACAAGTCTGCAAGCATACTGGAGCTCCACTTGCCCTGGTACCTATTTTCCATTACCGAAGTGTCCTGATGAAACCTTTCCCCATGTTCATCGCTGACTGCTCCTAGATTTGCAGGAAAAAAATCCAGGTGGAATGCAAGAAGTGCATTTTCAAAGATATGTTACATCCCAGTTTCTGGTAAGATTTCAGTAGAGTATCCACTGATTCTGCCTAGTTGTCTGCCTTGTTATTTCCCAAGAAGTCACGGCAAACAGTCTTAAAGGACTCCCATACAGCTCTTTCAGTTTCATTCAACTGACCATCAAAGTTTTCATCTTTCATCAGTTTTCTAATGTCAGGTCCTACAAAGATCCCTTTTTGATCTTCGCCTCACTGATTCGTGGAAATGTCTTTCTTAGATATGCAAATCTAAGTCCACTTCTATCCATGGCTTTTACAAAGTTCTTCATAAGACCCAACTTTATATGGAGTGGAGGTAGGTATACTTTATTCGGCTCCACAAGTGGGTCATGTGCAACATTTTTCTGGCCTGGGACTAGTGATATTCTCTTTGGCCACTGTTTCCGGATGTAATGATTTTTCCTGTCCCTGCTGTCCCACTCACAAAGAAAGCAACAATACTTTGTCCAACCAAGCTGTTGTCCAAGCAAGAGGGCAATTACTTTTAAATCGCCACAAAGTTCTTCATACTTGACATTTGTTAGCAGGAGATGCATACTGCTGTAAGTTTCTTTCATATTGGCGGCATGAGCTACTGGAACTGATGGTAAAATATTTCCATTTTGGATAAGCACAGCTTTTAGGCTATATTTAGAAGAATCAATAAATAGTCGCCCAATCCTCTGTTCTATAATCCGCACAAAGTGTTTCCATCAGGGATTTAACTTCATAACAAAAAGCAATTCCATCTTCAAAGGCAAAGTAATCCACAAACTCGGTATGCCTATTTCTAAAAGTGCACACTTTGGTTTCTTTCTGAAGAAGATTCCAGCCTTTCAATCGTGACCCTAACAGTTCTGCTTGTCACTTTGAAAGATTCAAATCTCTGACGAGATCATTCAAATCGCCTTTGTCCAGTAAATGTGGTTCAAAAGAGGAAACAGATGCCTCAGATCTTGGATCCTGCATTACAGCATCGCCATCATTGTCAATATCATCAGCATTCATTGGTTCTTCTTCATCTTCATCCTCATTCACTGTAAGATTTTCTGGAGGTTTTGGCACTGGCAATTCTTGACAGTGAGGCTCAGGCCTCATGGCAGATGGTAAATTTGGGTAATTTACAGTGTGTTTTGATTTTGAAGTAATGCCTGCAATGTTTGTAAGGCAAAAGTAGCAATCTGTCAAGTGATCTCTTGGTTCCCTCCAGATCATTGGAACAGCAAAATTCATGTGTCAAACACCCTTTACCCAACCTGTTAGGAGTCTGACACAGGTAATACAGCAGACGTGAGGCGCCCAATTTTTGTCCTGGTCACCGACTTGACATCCAAAGTACAGCTTATAAGAAGTAATTAGACCTTACCTGCTAATTAGTATTCCTGAAGGATCTCCAGTCCGGTCCCTTCATTCTGGGTTGTGCTCCTATTCCTGCAGCTTGGAGACTGAGTAAATCATTTTCTTGATGACATCAGGATATATATAGTACTGGCACCACCCACTAGCCTCAGTATCCTGTTGACAAAGCAAAACTAACGGAGAGACAACTAACCAATGATAAAACAACTATAACACTAAAAACGATTATACTACCCCTCACGAGCCCTGAGGACAACCCCAACGCCCCCCAAGGGAAGAGAAGGAGGCTTACCTGGCACAGCACCCTGTCAATTACCTAACAAGATGTGCAGTACTACTGATAACAGGGCTCTGCCTCGGTCCAATCTGCCCCGACACCGGAACTTCCAGAGAAGCCTGGCACAAACAGACCTCTGTCACAACCACTTCCCATAAACTGCTTCGAACCAGCAGCCACACCGGGTGGGACCAGGGACTGGACTGGAGATCCTTCAGGAATACTAATTAGCAGGTAAGGTCTAATTACTTCTTCCTAGTCGCCTCTCCAGTCCAGTCCCTTCATTCTGGGATGTAACAGAGCAGTTCAAGTTTGGGAGGGTCCTGCCAAACCGACCCGAAGCACCGCTCTCCCAAAACCTGCATCCGCCGCTGCCTGCACATCCAACCTATAGTGCTTGGCAAAGGTATGCAGAGAAGACCAAGTTGCCGTTCTGCAAATATCCAACGGAGGAACCAAACTAACCTCCGCCCAAGAAGAGGCCTGAGCTCGAGTGGAATGCGCTCGCAATCCCACCGGGACCTGTCTCCCCCTTAGGATATACGCGGAAGCAATGGCCTCCCTGATCCACCGGGAAATTGTGGCCTTGGCCACCGCCTCTCCCTTGCGCGGCCCTCCGAACAACACAAATAAATGCTCCGACTTGCGGAAGGCCTTAGTATGCTTCAGATACCGCCTCAAAACTCTACGCATGTCCAGAAGGCGCAGCCGCGCATCTCCCTCTCCCTGCTCTAAACCGGCAAAGAACGGAAGTGACACCGGCTGATTGACATGAAAGGGAGAAACTATCTTGGGCAAAAAGGACGGAACCGTTCTCAACACCACCTTCTCTGCGGAAAAAATGAGGAAGGCCGGGCGACAAGACAATGCCTGCAACTCAGAGACTCACCTGGCAGAACAGATGGCCAGCAAAAACACCACTTTGAGAGTTCAGTCCTTAAGAGAAGACTGCTCGAGGGGTTCGAACGGTGCCCCGACCAGAGAATCCAATACCAAATTGAGATCCCAAGGAGGTAACACCAGACTCTGATGCGGCCGCACCCGCCTGACCGCTTTAAGAAATCGAACCACATCGGGGTGTTGGCCTAACTCTTTACCCTTAATCTTGCCCCTGTAGCAAGCGATAGCCGCTAGCTGTACCCGCAAGGAACTGGCTGCCAGCCCCTTCTCCAGGCCAGCCTGCAAGAAATCCAACACTTCTGATACCGCCACTGACAAGGGCTTCTTGCATCATTCCTCACACCAGTTCTCAAAGATGCGCCAAACCCTCACATACGCTAAACAGGTAGACCGCTTGCGGACCTTCAGCAAAGTTGAAATCACTGCTCCCGAATAACCTCTTTTAAGCAGCCTTGCCCTCTCAATAGCCATGCCATAAGCCAGAACTGATCCACCTGCGGCATCCTTACCGTACCCTGCCTGAGAAGATCCTTTCTTACCGGGAGCCTCCATGGTCAATCTGCCAGTAGCCGAACGAGATCGGCATACCACGGCCGCCTGGGCCAGTCTGGAGCAATCAGGATCACCAACCCCTGATGAGCTTCTATTCTCTGAACTCTGCCGATGAGCGCCCAAGGAGGGAACACATACAGCAACCCCTCCAAGGTCCACCGTTGAACTAGGGCGTCCAGCCCTTCCAACATTCTTTCTCTTCTCCTGCTGAAGAATCTGCTCGTCTAGGCCGACTACCAGAGCAACATCAAATCCATCACTAGTGGCCCCCATCGGAGGACCACCTGTTCGTAGACGTCCTGGCTGAGCTCCCACTTGCCAGGATCTATCTTGTGCCTGCTGAGGAAGTTGGCCGTGACGTTCTCCACTCCGGCGACATGCTGGGCTGAAATGGCTATGAGATGATCCTCCGCACATCTCATGAGACCTTCCGCCTCCTCCTCCAATAGAAGGCTGCTCATACCGCCTTGCCGATTGATGTAGGCCACTGCCGTAACATTGTCCAAAAGAATTCCGACCGCTCTCCCGAGAACCCAACTCCAGAACGCTCCGAGGGCCATCATCACTGCCCGCAACTCCAATCTGTTGATGGGCCATTGCGACTCCTGGGCACTCCAGCTTCCCTGGGCAAAGGGTCCCTCGCCATGCGCCCCCCAGCCTGACAGACACGCGTCCGTCGTCACTTACATCCTGGGGGGTGTCAAGAGGCATTCCCTTCTCCAGACTCCCAGGCGAGAGCCACCACTGTAGAGATGCCTTGGCTGCTGCTGTACAGGGTAGGACCGTCGACAGAGGCTGCTTCTGATGTGACCAGCAGCGCAACAAAGCCCGCTGGAGTGGACGCATATGCGCTCTGGCCCAAGGCACTAGGTATAACGTCGCCACCATCATCCCCAGTACCTGCAGGTAATGCCACGCTGACGGATTCTTCCGAGCCATAAACTCTCTCGCCAAACAGCACAGGCTCTCTGCCCTCTGAGCTGGCAAGAAAACGTTGCCCAACAGACGTTGCCCCGAAATACTCGATCTCCTGAGTGGGCACTAACTTGCTCTTTGCTTGGTTGATCACCCATCCCAAACTCTGAAGGAGAGCTACTACCCTGGCCGTTGCCTTCAAACTTTCCTCCCTGGACTTGGCCCTGATCAACCAATCATCCAGGTAAGGATGCACGAGAATGCCTTCTTCGCGCAGAGCTGCTGCCACCACCACCATCACCTTGGTGAAAGTGCGAGGAGCCGTCACCAGGCCAAACGGCAGCGCTCGAAACTGAAAGTGACTCTGCGGCACCGCGAAGCGCAGGAACTGCTGGTGAGCTTCTCTGATGGGAATGTGAAGATATGCCTCGGTGAGGTCGAGAGAAGTTAGAAATTCCCCGTCTCACCGCCTCTATCCCCGACTTCAGAGTTTCCATCCGAAAGTGCGGAACCCGAAGACATCGATTGACATGCTTGAGATCTAGAATGGGTCGCCAAGGGCCTTCCTTCTTTGGGACCACAAAATAGATTGAGTACCGACTGCAGCCATATTGATCCCTTGGCACCGGGACCACCACCCCCAACGCTCGCAGCTTTGCCAGGGTTTCTTCTACCGCTGCGCACTTGGCTACCGTCCTACAAGGCGACTGGACGAACGAGGGAAGGACTGGTTTTGATGCTGAGGCTGGTGGGTGGTGCCAGTACTATACCCTTTACAGCTGCTATTGTCTCCTGTTGCTGTATGCTGCCTGCTGTCATTCTCTCTTCCCTGCAGATCTCCCGGTACCTGCCTTCCCATACAGTACCCAGTTGCTGCCCGAGGTCCCGCCTCCCGGACGTGACGTGGACGCGTGCAACGCGTCCACGTCATTCTCCAGGTATTCACCGGCATTTAAGGACTCCTAGCGCGGCGTTCAGCGCCGCGGCGGAGCGCGCCCAAGGAGCAGGACCTGCTCCTTGGGCGAGCTCCTTGGGGCGACGACCGGGGTGACCAGCACCGTCGGCCTCTCCGTACCCCCTCCTATTGGCTGTACTCTCTTGCCCTGACTGTAGCATTACCCCTGTTGTTTGTTCTGAGCACCTCTTCACGTGTGGACCCGTGTTCTACCCCAGCTCCTGCTAGTCTGAGTCCTACCCTGGTGAGTATGGCCGCTATTCCCGTTATCTGGAGTCTCCGGTCACTGCCGGCTGTTTTTCCCCCAGGTTTTTCAACGCGTAACCCCACTAATCTTCTCCACTGTCGCTCTCTTCCCATCCCTCTGAGTCCTACCCTCCCTCCCTCTGTGTCTCCCTCCTCTGTGTCTCCCTCCGTCACTTCCCTTCTCACATTTTCCTTGGCTCTCCTGAATTGTCGGTCTATCCGCTCCAAAACTCACCTTGTCTATGATCTTTTGACCCAGCACTCCTTGGACGCGCTCTTCCTCACGGAGACCTGGCTTCATGAGGGGGAGGACGCTCTTCTCAATCAATGCCTTCCCCCCGGTTATTCAGCGTTCCATACCCCCCGCCTTCGTCGTTCAGGAGGTGGGGTGGCTTTAATCTATCGGTCCACCCTCTCTTTCTCTTTAGTCTCACCCTCCCCCGCCTATCCCGAATCCCTGCTGGTCCGTTCTAACTCACTTCTCCCAGTTTATTTTCTTCTTCTCTATGTTCCCCCGTTATTGCGTCCAGATCTTTGGGACTCCCTTCAGCTTACCCTATCCGACTCTGTTCTCCTGTCCCCAAATCTGGTTATCTTAGGAGACTTCAACGTTCACCTGGCCCCTCCACTCCGTTCTCGTGATAAGACCCTTATCTCTCTGTTTTCTGATCTGTCCCTTACACAACATGTAGACTGTCCTACCCATGCTTCTGGTCGGACATTGGACCTCGTTCTTACTCTGGACCCATCCACACGCACCCCATCTGCTATTCATTCTGTGCCGGTCCCCTGGTCTGATCACCATTGTCTTTTCTTCTCCTTTCCTTTCTCAGTTGCTACCCCACTGCCTTCTCTTCCGGACCCTACAATCTCGATTGTTCGGCGACGCCTGACTCCCCATACCTTACGCTCTTTCCCTCCGGCCCACACACTGTTTCCTCCTGATTTTTGTACTTTATCTGTTGATCATCAGGCTCGCACCTGGTCTTCTACGCTTTCGGCTGCCCTTGATGATCTTGCCCCCCTTCGCACCACCTCACTTCGTCCCTCTACGCGGCATCCCTGGTACCACTCTGGACTCTTCCTTCTCCGCTCTCACGTCCGCCGAGCAGAACGCCTATGGCAGAAACGGCGTACTCCTGATTCTTTGTCTGCTTTTCGGCATGCCCATCTTTCTTATCGTTCCCAGATTACCTCTGCTAAACAATCTTATTTTTCTCAGCTTATCTCCACTTCTTCTAATTCCTCCCGCCGTCTCTTTCTTATTCTCAAGTCCCTTTCCTCTACCTCCTCCCTCCCCCCCCACTCCCCTCCTTCAGCCCCTAGTCCATCTACCCTTGCCTCCTTTTTCACGAACAAGGTCCTTTCCCTTCGTTCCTCTTTCCCAGTCTGCCCCTCCCCGCTCTCTCCTCCCCCTGCCTCCCCCTCTGCCCTCCTCGCCGTTAGCTCCCCACCCCCTTCTCTCACCTTTACCCACACTTGGCAGGTTTTTTCACCCGTTTCTGCTCCAGAAATACTCAAGCTCATTTCCTCTGCTCATCAGACCACTTGCCCCCTTGACCCGTTACCGTCCTCTTGGCTGTTGATCCCAGACCTTGCTCTCATGCCTTTTATACTTTCCATCCTTAACTAGTTTGTCCTCCGGTCTTTTCCCTTCTAATTGGAAACACGCCATAGTCCGCCCCATATTGAAGAAGCCCACCCTCGATCCCGCCACCCCTGCAAACTGGCGACCTGTCACTAACCTTCCTTTCCTCTCAAAGATCCTTGAAAAGGTGGTGTTTTCCCAACTTGCCTCTCACCTAGATTCCACACTCGCCCTTCACCCCCGTCAATCCGGCTTTCGTGCGGGTCACAGCACCGAGACTATCCTCACAGCTCTCCTTTCTGAACTGCACTCAGCCCACGACCGCGGTGATTTCTCTATGGTGGTGTCTCTAGACCTTTCCTCTGCTTTCGACATGGTTGACCACCGCACTCTTTTGGCTCGCTTATCTGATTGTGGGATTAGTGGGATTGTTCTGCAATGGTTTCGTTCCTTTCTGTCGTCACGTTCTTTTGCCGTCCACTCCTCTCACTCAGCCTCCCCGCCATCCCTTTCCATCTGTGGTGTTCCCCAGGGCTCTATTCTCGCCCCCCTTCTTTTTAACGTTTTTCTCGCCCCACTTGCCTTATTAATCCAACAGTCTGGCATCTCTTTCTATGTTTATGCAGACGATATCTTGCTGGTTCACCATACTTCCTCCTCTGTCCCCGATCTTGCCCCACTCAATCACTGTCTGTCCTCGGTGTCCTCATGGTTTGCCTCTAATTTCCTCCATGCCAACCCCTCTAAATCTTACGCCATCTGGTTTTCTTTTGGTCTCCCTTCTCCTAGCCTGGCTCCAGTTATGTCTTCCTGCTCTATACCGTTGGTTTCTTCCTTGCGGTATTTGGGTATCACTCTGGATTCTTCCCTCTCCTTTCACCAACATATTTCAGCTGTCATCCGTACTTCCTTTTACATCTACGTAGGATTAGGGCTGTTCAATCTTCACTTCCCCCTTCTTCAATTATCACACTCGTCCTTTCTTTAGTTATGTCTCGGTTGGATTACTGCAATATCATTTATGCAGGTCTTCCCGCTTCTCAGTTACGCCGTCTTCAAATCGTACAGAATGCTGCCGCCCGCCTTATCACTGGCTCCCCGATCCGTTCCCATGTGTCTCCATGTCTTCTCGCTCTGCACTGGCTCCCAGTCAAGTTTCGCTTCATCTTCAAGATTCTTATTCTCACGCATAAGGCCCTCCATTCCAACACCCCTCAATATTTATCAGACGCCATCCTTCTTCAGCCTTCTCCACGTCTTCTTCGCTCCGCTTTCGGTAACCGCCTCTTTCTCCCTTCTCCCTCACAGGCTCGCTTAGAATCTACCCGTCACTCCGCTTTCTTTTTCCTGAGTCCTGCTCTTTGGAATTCACTCCCCCAGTTTCTGCGCTTAGAACTCTCCTACCCTCATTTCAAAAATCTTCTTAAGACTCACCTCTTTTGCCAAGCCTTCGATCTTTCCCCTCCTGTCGATGGTGCTTCGTCCTCTGGTCGTGCCCTCCCCCCATAAGCATCCCCAGCAATCCGTCCCCTTTCCTTCCCCTTTCTGCCCTCCCTTTACCTTGCCCACTTTGCCCTATCGGGCTATTCTCTCTTTCAGTCTTTCCTTATTACCTCTCTTTCCTGTCAGTTTTTTGGCGTTCCTTTCTAACTTTATTTTCGGTAGCCTATAATTTGTATTGTACACCGCCCTGACGCTCCGGCCTGGGCGGTTAATCAAGTTGTATAATAAAGATAAAGATAAAGATAAAGATATATATCCTGACGTCATCAAGAAAATGATTTACTCAGTCTCCAAGCTGCAGGAATAGGAGCACAACCCAGAATGAAGAGACTGGACTGGAGAGACAACTAGGAACATGTCTTAACAAGAGGAGTAAAACGTCTTCTCTGCTTTTTAAATGTAACCTCACTGCAAATGTAGCAAAATGAATCCGGTCGATTAACACACTTTCGAGGCATTGTTAAACAACTACAAGCGATAACCGTAATATTTATTAACCAACTGCTGTTTATGAAATAGATTAACGCAAACTCACATCCATTCAGATTCTGTTTTTGTCAAACAATACAAACCACAATCGCTGATGGCGACAGAAAGCATATCAATACATGACTCAGTGTTTTCTGCTTGTATCAGCCAGACCAGTAGGGAAAGGGGTCCGGTTAATTATAACTACATGACTCAGCATTTTTGGTTGTGGCTGACAACATATAATAATAATTATGATGAAATTTTTCGTATTCAACCTTTGTTTACTGAAACAAAACTTTAACGGCTAATTTACAGTAATGTACACACTTTACTAGATGATAACTCCTGAAGTATGGGTGATAGAAAAATTCTGATACCATATTTGTAAACAATGGGAAATTACATAAGAAAGGTCAGAGCAGGTCTGTGATAAAAATTGCGTTCACCAGTGTTATCGGTCTCTTCTGACAGAGCAGAAACTATCATGCAAGGTTTGGGGGAAGATAGAGAGCTGAATTAAATTTGATTGGCTTCCTAGAGAGCTTCATGGAACTGGTTACAAGCTGGTCAACCCTGCTAGTGTACTTTGCACTGGAGCCCAACCGCAATGCCGATTTTCTGCGATGCCTGCATTTCAAGTGGTAGCTGCTGGCTTGGGCAGGAATTGGGTGGGATTAGGGAGGAGAGTAGGTGTACCTAAAACAGCTGATTACCGCAGAGGTAAACATCACATGGTAAATTGCCAAAGTGGCAGACGCTGCAGGTGCACCTAACGCCACTTCAATGGGTGGAGACAGCTACATCTGCAGTGCAGGCCAACCATGATCCCTGAATTTTCACTGTAATATCTGCTGGGGAAATGTTGTGCATGTCCCCAACAGATACCATGAGGTTTTTACAGCTAACGCAGTGCTATCTACACTAACAACCAGTGTTAGCCGCAAAAGCCTATCGTGCTTTAGTAGATATACCCCTGTGCTGTCTTGATTATTTTACATTTTATTTTCTAATACATACTTTTTCCTTTTCTTAGCCCTTAATATTGTGGTCAAAATTGAATCTAACTTTTCCTTTTTGGTATCTCTATATTGTCTTTCATTCAAGTACTTTCTTGAATGTATATAATAATAATCCATAAATAAAAATGTTAAAAAACCAATTCAGCCCATTTTATAGCCCATATGCAGAGAGCTTACATTTTGGCCTCAGGGCAAATTCAGAGAAATAACTCTCCCACAGGCACAGTTGGATGACTGAATATGATTCATTCTCCTTGCTATGTTACATTCAATACCAGCTGAGATACATGCAGAGGAGAGGGCCATGTGCTCTCTATTTCCCCATATCGGCTAACCACATGTACAAATCTCATTGTCTTTCTGGCCCCCTGCATACGTACTAAAGAAAGGTAAAAATAGAAAAATTGCCCAGAATAATCGCAAATACTGAACAAACTTTCTTGCGTATCAAAATTGCAATTGAAATTAATAATTTTCAAGAAAAAATATTCAAGAAAAATATATCGATTTTTGAAGGATAAGGGTCTCAGAATGAATGGGGAAGGGTAACTACAGGCCACAGCAGGTGAAAAGCCTGAGAAATCCCTAACCCCTTCCTTACATCAAGGACCCAGGCATGCGCGGCGTTTTTATGCTCTTTTCACAACTTTGTAAGACGACACTACAAGCAATCTGCCATGCATCAAATTGAAAATCTATGACATGCTGTGAGTGAAACACTTCCCCCGATGAAACCGCGAAGGCGGTGAAACGCACCAGCGCTGCGAATTTGCGTCGGGTGCAGAGAGACTGATCTGACTTTTTGAAGCTTCAACAGATAAGTTGATTTGGATTTTTCATTTTCAAGTCAGCAGTCTCTTCTTTGATATTTTGAAGTTATTGAAGTTTGATAATTTCTACAATCACAAGTTATCGTCATTTTTTCAGATAAGAGATAGCAGAGCTCTTGACAGTTTAAATCTGCATTGTTTCAATCGTTTTTGTATAAAAAAACTCTTAGAAAAATAGGATTGCCTGGGTCCTTGATGTAAGGAAGGGGTTAGGGATTTCTCAGGCTTTTCACCTGCTGTGGCCTGTAGTTACCCTTCCCCATTTATTCTGAGACCCTTATCCTTCAAAAATCGATATATTTTTTCTTGAATATTTTTTCTTGAAAATTATTAGTTTCAATTGCAATTTTGATACGCAAGAAAGTTTGTTCAGTATTTGCGATTATTTTGGGCAATTTTTCTATTTTTACTAGTTATATTGCTCAATAAACCCCGTAAAGGTTGATTTGTTTACGTACTAAAGAAAAACAGGCATAGAGGTAGACACATGGTCCAATGTAGTCCAAACAGACGTCTTTATTCCAAGGTGTAAAAAAGACCTGATTCAGCTGAGTTTCGGCGAACAAGTATGCATCAGGGGTCCAAAAACACAAACATACATATAAATAAATTTTACAGTTATTTTTGTCCTTGATATTAAGTGCAATCCTCTTTTATTCAAAGAAATCCCCTTCTCAGTTGCCATGTCCCTTTCAATATGGTCTTAGTGTTTTTGTTTAGCCATTGATCATTTTGTTTATTCACTTGCACATTTATTCAATTTTAGATGTTTCCTCTGAGCGATCTTTCACTATATTGCTAGGACTTTTACGTTGTCCACATTATCTCATATTTGTACCTTTGTCTGTGCCTTCTCTACATGTATGTTTTTATACTTTTATCGCATGTTTGTATTATTTTCCAATTAATCAATGTATGTGTACTATTTTTGTGACGTCATATGTACATTTTTATTCTTATATTTCTATTCTTTTACCAGATGCATGTATTCATATTTTTTTAATTATTTTTTATAAATTTATTGATATGTATATTTGTGTTTTTAGACCCCTGATGCTAGTTCACTGAAACTCAGCTAAGTTGGGTCTTTATTAATATCTTGGAACAAAGACATCAGTTTGGACTACACTGGGCCGTGTGTCTACCTCAATTCCTGTTTTATTTTGGTTTCTATCATCTTTTGTGGGACCTTTCTCCTTGATTTGGCCCCCTGCATATGTGCCAGGGACAGTAGATACATGACCTATCAAGAGAGAGATTATTTCAGGAAAGTAGCTTTCCCAGCAAAGTAAATGCTACCTATATCCCATCCTGACACTGTGTTTGGTTCTAGACTGAATACGATACATCTTAAGAACATGTCTTATGCCCAGATTTATGCTGGAATTCCCAGAGTCCTGAATATTAAAATGAATTCCAGTCTGTATATTCTCCTAGGGATGAGACCACATATACACTAAAAAATCCATTTTAGACATTTCAAGTTACACCTGATATTTGTGCAGCTCATCTAAACATTTAGGGGGGTAATACCTAGCCTACCATGGTTAGAATTTTTTTTTAATGCTGGCCATCATGGGTAACCCATTAACCATTTAATCGCCACAGATAGACTAACTGTTGGATATACCTGGTCCACTATATGCCATCAGATTAACAACCGAGAGCTAGAAAATACTTTTAAAATACCAGTGTGTCCTCCTGAAGTGTATTTAATGGTTTAATGCAGGGTGGCCAACTCCAGTCCTAGTGTACCACGATCCAGCCTAGTCTTCAAGATGTCTCTAATGAATATTGTGGTGATGCGCAGGCAGCACAGCCCTTTAAAAGTGAAAAAAAAGAGGGTTTTTTTCATAAATGGGGGATGGGCTCACCAAAGCATAGCTCCCGGGGAGAAAGAGAAACTAACACACACACTAGCAGAGCTAGCCTGAAGCCACACCCAGCCTCCAGAGCAGCTGCAGGGAGAGAGAGGGTGGGGCCAGAGAAGGAAACAAGCTACAGAGCATTTAAACTGCGTCACTCAGAAAGTGAGGCAGAGCAGGAAGGACTGCAGAGAGAGACGGCCAGAGTGCAGGAAGGAAGTCATAAGGAAAGGTTGGAGAAGCAGAGAGTCCAGAGAGACCAGGAGAAGAGACAGCATTACAGGGCTGTAGGACCTGGTGATTCTGAAGGGACCTGCAATATCTGCCAAGGCAAGTCTCTGGGCCAGAGGGAAGAAAGGAGCTAGGGGAAAGATTCAGAACTGCACGTTTGAATCTGAAGATAGCAGCTCAAGCTCTGAGCCCATAAGCAAAACAATTGGGGTTTTGCACAATTAATGTTTAAAGCTTTTATTGAAGGCTGTGTGAGACAGTGTAAGAAGATAAGGAGTGCTGGTGCCAATTAATGCCAAAGGAGAAAGGCAGACAAGAAGGTAGAAACCTCATGTTTTAAAAACAGCCATTTTTTACCAGTGCTGGAGCCACGTGAAGAATGCTGTTTGTTTTTAAACTAAGAGGCAGCACATGATTTATACACTGGTCTGTAGCAGCTGAGAATAGCAGTGTTCAAAACTGTTTGCTGAAGTTTAAGTTTTGCTGAACTGTGCAGTTAACAGAGTTAAGCTGCTTTGTTAAACTGAAGAATTCAAAGTTAACCAAAGAGTGAAGAAACTGCTTTGAAAGTGTTTTGCCAAGAAGTTTTGTTGGAGAAATTATCCTACTTTCAGTTTGTTATTTTTGATAACTTTTATCAAGGTCATTTGCCAAGTTGACACTGCAATGAAAAATAAAAACCAATTTATTTAACAAATTGTCCTGTGTAAGCCTCATCTACTCGGACTGCTTGCCTAGCAAGCCCACAACTACATTAAAAGGGCCTCAGCTAACACGTTGAGGTATTAAAAGAAGAGTGATGACCGGCGCGCCCCACTAGGCAGCCGCCTAGACGGGCACCGCGCCGCCACAATATTAATGAGGTATTATTGGCATCCACTGCCTACCTCGTGGTGCATTAGAACCGGAGTTGGCCACCCCTGTTTTAATGGGTTACTCGTGAAAACATTTATGATATCCAGACCCTTGATGCAGATGTGTTTGCTGAAACTTGGCAGGGTCGGGCCTATTAATAAATTCCAGCTGAAGAACATCTGTGTGCTAGAGCTGTGGTCAATCTCCATTTTTTTGCCTTGTATTCACATAGATGCCAATTCTGGACATTAATGTAAAAATCTGTAGAATCCTGAAAAGGCCAGATGGTTGAGATATATTTTAATTTTCTTTGCTCTTATTTCTACTGTTAACCTACTGAGTGAACTGTATTGCTTTCTTATTGATTGCTATACATACTACTATCTAATATCAAAGCTAAATTTATTTGATTAACCTCTATCAAATACCTAAGCAGGGCTCAACAAATTTCAGGTGCCAGGTTGCCATGGCAACCAGAAATTTGCACCTGGGATTTTCTCCCCCCCCCCCCCCCCAAATAAAGAAAATGTGATTACGGCCCCAAAGGTAGCAGGCTGCCCATGGGGATCCCATCCCCTGTGGACAGAAGAAGGAAGTAAGCCGGCAAAGGCCTCTTCTCTCTGCTGCGGGAGATCAGATTTCTGCAGGTAGACCAGGAGAAGGCTGCCCATGGGGATTGGATCTCCCATGGTCAGACAGAAGGGACCTTTGCCAGCCTACTTTTCTTCTTCTGCCCGCTGGGAATGTGATCCTCGCAGGCAGTCTACTGCCTTCATGATAGTGGGCAGATGACAACTGAATCAGGGCCCACAGAAAAAAACAACAAAAAAGCTTAGACAGGAGGGGGGGGGGAATGAGGCAGCAAAATTTAAAGGGCCAATAGCCTTAAAACAAAACAAAGAAAAGACGACAGGAGGAATGGTGGGCATGGGCTTGGGGGGGATGAGGAGGCAGCATTTCTGTCCCCCCCAAAGAGTTGCCCCTATGGCCGCAACCCCTTGTCTGCCCACAGATATCTATGCAACAGACACGCACGCACACAGGCACCCCACCTTCGCACCATACACACACAGGCACACCACTTCCATGCAACAGATATGCACAAACACAGGCACCCCATCTCTGCATCACATACACACAGGCACCTCACCTCCACACCATACACAGACACACACAGGCACCCCACTTCCACGTAACAGACATACACACACACATATACATGGCCACCACACCTCTGCAGCACCTGAAGACTAGCTTCCCTAACTCTGCAGTACACACGCACATGCACTGCAGCTGCACATGTCACTCACACAAAGACATCCACCACCACATCCCAAGCAGAGACAGGGACAGCACCATCACACCACACATGTACAGACACTTAATATCTGAAGCTATAACTGTTTTCTGTGTTTCTGTCTAAAGATGTCACACGGTATAGGAATTTGGCGCTGGTCTTGTGAGGCTTGAGAACATGAGACCAGAATGTGAGACAATGGGGGGGGGACACAGACAGACGTAAGAGGTCACAAGTGCTAGCTCCTAAGATTTTGGCCTGGTTCCTATATCCGCACAAAATTTGTCTAGACCTGACCTAAACTAATTACAATAGAAATATAATTAAAATTTAAAGAATAAAAAATATATAGAATAGAATGACAAAATTTTAAAAAAGCATCAGCAAGGGGAGGAGAAAGAGTACGCTGAGTTTGTTTTCTGGCTAATGCAGGGCCCTCCTGCTCCAGCTAGCCACAGTCATAGAAGCCCTAGGGACTCAATGCCACAGAGTAATAGTACATTTTTGGGGCTGCTTTGAATTTGGTATAAGAGGACTCCAAGCAGATGTTCGGAAGTAGATGATTCCATAAGGAAGTTGCTCCTTGTCACGTCAAATCTCACTTTCTGATAAGAAGGCACCACTAAAGGATTCTGCTGAGTAGACTGTAACGTCTGTCTTGAAATATAAGGAAAAAGAGAAGTAGCTAAGAAGTATGGAAGACTTGAGTAATAGATCTGATGAGTCGAAATGAGCAACTTGAAAGGAATTCTGTGCATGCCTGAAAGCCAGTACTCAGATCTGAGTAATACAGTAACTTGATTATAGTGATATTTGCCTATTATATTATATTTTCTAAAGGTTCACCTCTTTAAGGCTGCCTTTGGTCCCTGATCCCCATTCCTTGTGTCTCCTTTTCATTTTGTTTCCCTTCCCTACTCTATCCTCTTTCCTTCCTTGTCCTGTTTGTCTAAATTAGACCGTAAGCTCTAAGGAGCATGGTCTGTCTTTTCTGTGTTTGTACAGCACTGCATATGCCGTGTAGCGCTCTATAAATCTTTAATAATAATAATAATAATAATATTACCAATTTGATTGTAATGTTTTGGATTGTAAGCAATGGCATGAGGAAGCATCAGAGCCGGCCCCAGGGTTTCTGCCGCCCTAGGCAGAAACCACGGCCTTGCTGCCTCCCCGACCCCCTGCTAATGCCACTGCCCCCCCCCCCCCCCCCCCCCCAGCTGATGACTCTGTTATAAAATGAGTTTTTGGAAGTGCTCTCGTCTTCTTTGTGTTTTACAAAATCCGAATTGGTTTGCACAGAGGAGACAGGAAATTCTGATTTTGATCGAAACCTAAAATTGTTTAGGACTTTATCAAAGTAGCTCAGAAAGGTAAAGCTGTTTGAAGTTTGTACGTACAACCTTAAGTGATTTATGTTTTTGGGAGGGTTTTTTATCCTAGGAGTAGTGAGCACGGTTCCTGCATGATGACACCATCTCGGTGCTGTTATCACATTCTGAGTCTGAAATTTCTCTTATGTCAGATTTCCTGTCCTCTATGTTTTTGGATAGGTTCAGGGCCGGAAGTGAGCATCGCTTTCCCAGTCTCAAACAGAACGATTATTTTTTAAATTTCTGGGAAACCATACCGAAAAAAACCCTCGGTAACTCTATTTAAATAAAGAACATTTAAAAGCATGAAGCCGGGGAACCCAGTGAAATATTTCAGGACTGCAGACATAATTATTGTGGGTGGGTTCTGGTGTTCAGCTTGGCAATTGTAGACCTCAGTGACCATACATTATAAATAAATTAATTTGAACATGATATTTGCACTGACACATTAAAATCTTGCTCATGAAATGTATTATTTTTGAGATTGCTAAGCTCTAACCCTACTGCTGATGAAAATAAAGCAGAGTCCACATATGCCCTTTTTCTGCATGTTCATTTACACATGTGGTATTGATCCAGAGTTGGCCAAGAGCTTTTGGGTTCAGACTGGTGCCGTGGCCATTTCTAATCAGGATACCAGGCTGTAGGGACATGGACAGAGGAGGGCCCTTTAAGATTGGAAACCAGGAAAGCTTCAATGGCTAAGACCGTCTATGATAAAAAGTCACAGCATCCAATCCAAATATTAGGGCTCAAGCCCCTCATCTAGAAATTATTGAACCGAAAAAGTGAGTGTTTAGAACTAAGTGATTTTTTGCCA
The DNA here is from genome assembly GCA_033557465.1 of Ichthyophis bannanicus. Lineage (NCBI taxonomy): Eukaryota > Metazoa > Chordata > Amphibia > Gymnophiona > Ichthyophiidae > Ichthyophis > Ichthyophis bannanicus. The sequence continues at coordinate 797,867,975 of CM066032.1, forward strand.
GTAGGGCTACAGGTAAAATGAGTGGTAATGTTCCTGGTCTAGCTGTGGCGAGGTGAGAGGTGAAACGCTTCTGGAGCTGGGACGATGTACTGGAATTTCTAGGGACCGACTTGGAAAAATAGCAGCTTTTTTTTGGGGGGGGGGTGGATATTTTCTTGTGGATGAATACATCTACTACCCCTGCACAATGTGCATGTTTCGAGAGAACGGCTTTGTGCTGATCCACTTAAAAGGAGAGATCCCCTCAAAAGAGGTCTCTGGCTTAGTCCGGTGAAAGCAAACGGACATTGCCCATCTTAAGTTTGGCTCCTAAGCCCCAGAGACACCTGCTGACTTTGTTACAGAAAAAAAAACACACAGTTGATATCTCTAGTTTTGCCTGTTCTCTTGTTCAGGTTGTAATTTGCATGGCTGATGAGATAATGGCTAAAATAAGGGGTGATTCACACATCCCCAATCCCAAGAAGGAATCGGTGGCAGCTGGAGGGGGTTGCACAGCTGCCCATGTGTGCCGCTGCCACCTAGCTCGCCTAGTGGACGGGCCGTCCTGGGAAGCATTTAGACCGTGGAACAGAGAATTACAAAAATCAAGATGTCTTATTACTAAGGCATGCACTAGGGTTCTGATATCCCTTGTTTCTAATAGGTCTAGTGGGACAAATCAGTCTGAGTGCAAAAGAACAAGTTTTCATAGTGTTGTCATAGATGATGAATTGAGCTTTCAACAGCATATTTTTGAGTCCTAGAATCCTGAAGAGGGAACAAAAAGAATCTGTTGATTAACCAAATTAATAACTGTGGGACAGGAAATTTTGTCACATTTAGAGAAAAGCACTGCTTTAGTTTTTTCAATAAGCATTAATCAATTGTCTTTAAGCCATTTGGAAATGAGCTTGTTTAGTAGAGACATCTTGTAGAAAATTGGCATCACATAAGTTGGCAGCTTCCAATAATTGAATATCATTGGTGTACAAAAATGATGAAAAACAGAGATCTTGAGCAAATGCTGCCTAAAAAGTGTGGAACTAGAACAGACCCTTGGGGAACACCACAGATTTGCTGCTGAAGGGTCAGAGAGGTTTTTCATAGTATACCGTGAAGAATCTATTTGAAAGCCAAGAGGAGAACCAGTCCAGAATATTATCACCAAGATGTTGAAGCTAGCTAAGAAGAAGAGCATGATTGACTAAATCAAAAGCTGCAGTCCAGTGTAATTAACAATACTGTATTTCCTTTCCTTCATCCAGGTGAGTTCTAATCAAATGAGTTAATCCAAGAAGTACAGTTTCAACAATGTGATGAGAACGATAGCCGGTCTGATGTGGATGGAGAGCATTAAACTTTCAATGAAAATGGACAACTGCAATAATACAATATCTGTATCCATAAGGCAGAGCTGGATTGGCAAGTTTAGGAATGTATACTTTGGGTCCAAGTTTAAGGAAGCCGTGTCATATGTGCTCAGGACTCAAAACATTAGGATTGACAACCATCTGGCTTTTTCAGGATTCTACAGATTTTTACAGTATTGTCCAGAATCTAGAAAGATGGCTAACATCTCTACACATTTTTCAAAGTTTAAAAACTATCTGCAGAACTGCAGTACTCCCCGGTTGAGTGAACCTGCCTGCCTGCTTCCAGTTTAACCAGCAGAAGAGACTATGAATAGGGCCAATGGGAGGGCTGTGGGGGCGGAACACTGGAAGGCTGTTCTGGTCACAGAAAGGGAGGTGGTGAGGTGGGGAAAACGTCTGCATGGAAAATGGAAGAGAAATGAAGCCATCTCCCTAAAAATACCCCAATGTATTTCTATGTGAAAAGCCGTTTCAAAAGCTGCAGCATACAAATACTGATTTGACAGTAACATCGCAATTATGATATACAGTCCTCTCCCAATCACAGACACACAGAGAAACAACACAGATATAAATACACACACATACTAACATACCCATGCATGGATAGACGCATGTATAAACACCCATGTAAGCATTCAAGCACACACATACAAGCATGTAGACACAAAAATAGCGTAGTTACACTCGTGTAGCAGGTGTTTTCCGTGAATAGCAAGAATAAGTCCTCACGTATGTGTGACGTCACCGATGGAGCCCCACACAGAACACTCCACAACTTCCAAAGGAAGTTTTTGGAAGGTACACCGCTTAGGCGCACCTGCCTTCCTGCTCACCGCGGCGTCATATTCTCTAGTAGGATCACATAACAGGAGCCAAAAAGGCAACTCCCCTGGAGGTGGGAGGGTTGTGAGGACCTGTTCCTGCTATTCATAAAGAAAACCTGCTACAGGTGAGTTAACTATGCTTTCTCCGTGAACAAGCAGGAAATAAGTCCTCACACATGGGACTCCCAACCTTCAGGCTACCGGAATCTGAGGAGAAAGAATAGCCCAGCCAGGCACTGAGAAATGGAGAAGTCAGGAAGACCAGAGAGATAGTCCCATCGAGGGACTCATCTGATGTAGTCTCCAGTCGACATCAACCATGGGAATTTGAGCAGGTAATCTGGACGGACAGAAGAGCAAATGGGCAGCAGTTCACCCTCAAGACCCAAAGAAATGCTGGAGCATGGCCTGACTAAAATTGTTGTCCAGTCAGGAATCGCTATCCAGACAGTAATAGGCTGCAAAGGAATGGACCGAAAACCATGTCACAGCCCTGCAGATCTCCCCTGTGGAGACAGAACAGAGGTTGGCTACTGATGTAGCCAAGGCATGGACATTGTGAACCATGACATGATGCAATCAACAAGCCAGAGGGATAGCGTACACTTCAAAACAGTGACACCCAGCCTACTGGGGTCGAAGGAGATGAATAGCTGAGAGAATTGATGGTGCGCCTTCGTGCACTACAGGTAGAAGGCCAATGCATGCTTCTGATCCAGCATATGCAACGCTGCCTCACCACAAATGGCATGAAGCCAGGGAAAGAATGTTGGAAGGACAATGGACTGGTTGAGGTAAAAAGTCAAGACCACCTTCGGCAGAAAACGGGGGTGCGTGCAGAGCACCACCTGATTCTGGTGGACCTGGTGTATGGAGAGTGTGTGACCAGAGCCTGGAGCTCACTAACACATCGGGCCAATGTGATGCCTACCAGGAAGAGTACCCACCAGATCAGGAACTTCAGAGGGCATGCATCCAGTGGCTCAAAAGGAGCACACATGACTTGGCCGAGGACCACGTTCAGATCCCAAGTGACCATACAGGGCTTGACTGGTGGCTTAGAAAGAAGCAAACCCTGCATGAATCGACTTACCAGAGGTTGAGCCAACACAGGCTTCCCCTCGTAGCCATGATGGAACGCTCCTATCACGCTGATGGTGAACACGCACAGAGTTGGACTTCAGCACGGAATTGCAGAGGTGCAAGAGATACTCCAACAGAAAAGACAAAGGGGTCCAGTGCCCAACCAGTGCACCAGAGGGCAATCCACCACCATTTGAACACATAGGCCTTACATGCAGGATGTCAGCAGGATCTCGTGACGCCCTCAGGGAGGGTGAGCTCCTCGAGGGTTACCTGCTCAGCCTCCATGTCATCTAGGAAGCAGATGTTGGGATGCAACCAAGGAGCCACTGTGAGATGAGATCTGGGTTGGAGCCCAAACGAAGAGGTTCCCTCTGCAAGAGCTGCATCAGTAGCGGGAACCACGATTGTCAAGACCAGTAAGGGGCAATGAGAATCATGAATCCCCTCTCGGCTTGGAGTTTCATGAGCATGAGCATGTACGCAATGAGCAGAATCGGGGGAGGGGAGGTAGGCTTAGAACAATTTTGAGCAATCCTTGCCATTTGCTACAAGGTCTCGAAAAAACTCATGGCAGTCTTCAGGAATGAAGGAAGCGAAGTCCTCGATGTCCAGCATGACATCCTTGAGGAATACAGCCATATAAGACTGGTTGGCCAGGATCCAGGCTGCCAGCATGGAACCCGGGAAGCACCTCCTTCTAAAGGAGTCCAGGGTCCTCGCCTCCTGCATGGGCGGCACCGAGGAGTACATTTTGGCACTCTTTGCACACTTCAAGACATACTCGTCCACAATGGAACTGTGGGGCAATTGACACTTCTCAAACCCCGGAGCTTTCTGAACCTGGTACAGGGAGTCAAGCCAGCAGCTGATGACCGGAAGCGTAAGCAGCACCTCCCACAACTGCAGTAGCAGCCTCTGCAGACATGGTGGACAGGAACCGTCACCGCCTCAAGGGTAGCAGAGGGGTACTGGAGGAGTAACTGTTCCTCCATCCTTGGTTCCTCTTCTGATTCTAGAGAAAAAGGGATGGCCAGATCCAGAACAAAATCCTCAAAGGACATGTCTTCTGGGGGCGACTTCTGCCGATCCAGAGGGGGGATTGGTCAGATGAAAGATCTTGGGCCCGAAGTTTCAACACCATAGATTCTGCTTCGGACTCCGAGAGGAAGTCTAAGTAGTGCCGAATCTCCTCCGAACACTGATTGCGCGGCTCAGGAGAGGGTGGACGTCGATGGTCCCTCTTCTGTCTGGCATGCTGATGGTGATACCCCTGGGCCTCAGACTCTGACACACTGGAGAGGGAGATGGTGCCAGTTACTGGAGTCAATACCAATCTCCCACCTGATGTCCAGCTGCGACAGGCAGGGAATGGATCTCCAGGATAGTCTGTAAGGAGTGTGGTGATGACACACTCTGCACCGCGAAGCCTGCATTCCACAGGGCTTCCACCACCATCAAGTGAGCTTCCAAACCTTGTAGGCGTTCCTCCAGAACCAGCACCAACAAGGACATCTACACTGCAGCCATGGACATTGCCAGTGATCTCAGGTGGGGACTCCACGATGGCTGGAGCATCGGGAGACATCCAGCTGCCTTTCTTGGCAGTGGGAGTACATGTCAATATCTGGATTGGGTTCTCCTGGCGTGGAAACTTGGTCGACCGTTCCTGGCCCTCACTAACAGCCTCGTGCTGAGAGGGGCTGTGGTGGCACTACAAATGGATCTTCTCTTTGTGCTCCCCTTTTGACATAGACGAGGTCTCTGCAGCAGTTTGCCCCTCTCTGCTCAAACCCTTCTGCTCTGACTGAGCCCTCTGCTCTTTTCCCTTGGCCACTTCAGGCGTGGACGAGGGGATCGGGGCTGAGGATGCTGAATCAGATGAGCCAAAAAAGGACTCCTTCTACTTTTCCTGACCCTTCAGCCCTCAATGCATCATCTGTAAGCAGAGCTCATAGGAAGCCGGCTGGTGATCGGGTCCAAGGTATTGCAAGCACCAATTATGGCAGTCAGGGGGAGAAATGGTCTTTCCACTTTGGTGTATTTCTTAAAGCTGTTAACCAGCTTAGACATGCCAAAAAATACCATCTCGGTGAAATCAAATTGAAAAACGGCCGTGGTTGAGAAAAAGCCCCCAAAGGGGAAAAACACCCAAAAGGCACTAAAAACTATAGGAAAAAAACACCCAAAGCGTAAGAAAAAGGCTAGAGGATAAAAGATGGATGAAAAAAAAAATGAGCAAAAGCTCAGCCACAAGGGCAAAAAATTAAAACTTTTTTCCACACTGCAAGAACACGTCCTAGGGACTCTGCAGTAAAAAGAAGACTGGATAATATGGCGCAGTGGCAGGCAGGAAGTCAGGCGCACATGCATGGTGTACCTCCTAAAAGCTTCCTTTGGAAGCTGGGGAACATTCTGTGCGGAGCTCCGTCAGTGACATCACCCATACGGACTTATTGCCTGCTTGTTCATAGAGAAACATACATACAGTACATGCACTAACACACAAATACAAACATACAAATATAGACAGGCACACGCTGTGATAAGGAAGCTTATCATAGCTCAGGAAGGAGCTATAGAAAAGGTGAAGTGACTCTGAACAAGCAACCTGTCAGTTCTGGTAGAAATAAGAAAACAGAATTTTCCCATAAAAGACTACCAGTCCCAGAATGCACCAGGTTTCCAACAGCCATTAGAGGAGCTGAAGTGGGGAAACGTGTGTTCAATCAGGAGGGCTATGAGGTAATCCCTAAGCACTCATCTCAAAGGGCAGGGCCTGATTCAGCACAGCTGCACTGTATTAGGGGGGAGCACTCATCTAGGCAGAATAAAGGTAGAGTTTATTCTACAGAGAATTATCCTCATTATCCTGAGAATCAGCTTGAGCTTGATCATCAGTTTCATCTGAAGGATCATCAGAAGCAGAAGCCAAACCGGACGGACAGAGAGGGAAAGAAACCCTTTGGAAGAAGGAAGAGAAAAGCCTTTGAGAGGTCTAGAAGAGTCCAGAGCAGTATGTATACTGGGAGGCATTTCAAGGGCCAGCATACACCATTGGACTGGGGAAAGCCAGAAGAATGGTGCTGCAGAGCTAGGAATCTCCAGACGCTACCTGTGAGGGAGACGGCTGCACGTGGAAGGGACCCTAAGACCCATGCCAGAAGGTATGTGAAGAGAGAACCAGTGTCCAGGGATCTGGATTGGAAGGCTGGACATAAGAACTGGACTACATACTGGCCAGGCTATATAGAGAGGAACTCTAACAGCAATGGAAGCTCAGGTATGAACACTGATCTATGCCCTAGCTATAACTTTGAAAGACAGCAGGGAAACAAGTATTCTCCTGAAAGTGCTCCATTGAGAGATTCATCTGTGCCAATCCATGATATTGAACCCATGCTTGTTGAAGAAGGGGGAATGATTGCAGATGAAGAATGTGTTTATATGGACTGCTCTCTGTCCAAACTCCTTTGGTGATTTTCTGTTATAAAGTACAGCAAGCATCACAAAGAAATACAAACTTGTTCTTTAATCTACTCAGAAAAGCTCCTGAAGCAGGATTTGACCCACACAGTAGAAAGCAAGCCAGCTAAAGGGGTTTCAGCTGGATAACTGCTAGCAATTGAGCCTTACCTAATTGCTTGTGAGCTAGGAGAGAATCACTTCTGAATCTATGTGGGAAGTTATCAGAAGTTAACCTGAAAAGAACAGTTTTTTTCTTTCTTTGTGGCTTTTCGTTTGTTGTTTGATATATGCTAAGAAAACATTAGCTAATGCCTGACAAGTTTGAATGTTGTTTTCCTGATTTTGACTTTGTTTTTCCAAGTTAAACACTGGAAGCAAGTAACCTGATTTATGTGCTACCAAGCATATCTGTGTTGGGAGAAATAACCCCATAAATAAATATCTTATTGGCTTTACCCAAGAGCACAACTAAATTATTGTCAGCAGCTGTGTCTGGTGTGAATGAACTACATTGCCCACAATCCCTTGCAAATCATATAGATATATGCACTTGCCAAGACTGTGAAGATTCTCACCCAGGCAGCCGTCTGACAACGCATCAGCCCACAAAGATATGCACGCACACACAAACAAAATAGAGCTTATAAACACACAGAAAAATGCATGCACACACTAACAAAATAGAGATTATACACACACAGAAAACAGATGAATATATAAAACAAACATATATACACAGAGACATACACAAAACAGACTCAAGACATGAACACATACATATATGCACACACAAATGTAGAAAGAATTCCTTGAGCCATGCTCTGCATGCTTTTCCCACTTGTTTGGATTTAGCAGATACATTAACCCGATCCCAGTATCCCAGCAAGCCCAGCTCTGGGACAGAATCAACCAGGATATCCACTAGTTTAATTATTACATAAAACATTTTTATCCAGAAGATCACCCTTGCAACAAGCAGTGGCGGGATTCAGCCAGTTTGGCCAGGTTCGTGCAAACCAGTTCCTGCCACTGGCTGTGTTCGCTTTACCAAGTCAAAAACGGCATCCTGATGCCGATGCTGCACTGGTGGGAATCCCACCACCCGCCAGTGGTTTGATGGCGTCGGGGGACTGTGCATTGGGGAGGTCAAATCACTGGCGGGTGGAGGGGATCGAGCCACCGGGCCACCAGGAAGTAGCTGCCCTGCAGAGGCTACCAGCGGCCCAAGCATGCGGCGCCGGCAATGAAAACGCATGCTCTGCTGCCACCAGCTTGGTTCCGTCAGTGGCGGGATCGATCCAAACTGGTTTCTGTTCAGATCGAATCCTGCCACTGGGTACAAGTCTGCCATATACGGATGTGTGATCCTCCGAGCCCGCATCTACTCCAATAGCAGGAACACGACTGAGGACTGAACTTAAGATAGAAATGTGGGCAGTCTATATATTATGTGAAACATAAAATATGACTATGAACAACTGCAAAGACTTCACTGTCCTATAACACTGCTCACCAAGAGATCCAGTTAACATTGTTGGAAACAGAAATATTCGATGTTCAAATTTGCAAATACTGTCATATTCCCAGGAATAAAAACAACAACAGAATAACCTATCTTAAAAGAGGCAAGAAAATCCTCAAAGAATAATTTTTGGAAGCCAAATACTTCCATCTTCCTATTTTTGAAGCGTTTTGACATGTTTTTGGAAGCAAAATTCATCCACTGTTTCTTACCATAACAAAGTGATTAGAATGCCAGTTTAATAAGAATATAAAGGTCTTAATAAAAGAGTGGAGAAGTAGTCTACTGGTTAGAGCAACTGCCTAGTACCCAGAAGATCAAGGGTTTGATTCCCACTGGCACTCCTTGTGATCTTGAGCAAGTCATTTTACCCTCTACTTCCAGTGATACATTGCCAAGAAAAACCAGAGGCAGCTGGGTTACTAGCAGTCAACACTGACTTGATGTCACAAAAAAAAAATGAAAGAGTGGTTCTGTTCAATGACAAATATCAGGAGAATTTGCTATAACAGAGTCCACTTTCTCAGGGTTTGGCTATATTCATCACACAGTTGTTATTGATTATTACCTATTATCAATTATTAATACCAGTTGCAGAATGAGAGTTGAGTGAATAACTGTTTCTTCAGAGCTTGTTTAAAGCTGGCAAGAGATCCCGATGCACCCAATTTGGTTATCAGTAAAAGTGGGATTAAAAACCACTTTAATTTGTATTTTACCTTTCATCTTTCACCTTGGAAAATGTGTTCCTCCTGCTCGCTTGTTCTAGTTATAATGTTTTTACGTGTTAAACTTTAAAACTTTTACTTTAGGCGGATACTTCTTTTTGTCTTTAATTACCTGACAAACTGTAGTATAGATGCATTAGTTTTAGCCCGAGGTTAAAGCTGGAGCTGGGCCTAATCACTAACTTGAGACATTCTTCTGGCTAACTTAAGCAGAACACATTTGTATGCCTTAACAATGGTAAAGCACAAGAGCTAAATATTCCATTACAAGTTCTTGATGTTAATTAACCCTTTTTGGGCTTCATCAGAGAAGATGGGGGGGGGGGGGGGGAGGTTTCCACCAGCACCACACTTGATTTTTCACAGACTTCTTCCCCTGCCTTCTGTGCACCATTAATTCAAAAACTCATGCGACGTCATATTGCTACATTACCTCAGTTTCATGTCAAAAAGGTGGTGTGTCAAGGAGCAGCAAAGAAGAATTATCAGCTGCAATGCCCTCAGATCAGGTCACTCAGGCAGTCATAAGACTGTTCTTTGACTGGTAAGACCATTCCTGGCAGAATTAAAACCTGAAATGTAGCTTTCATTTAAAATTCAAACACAGAGGATGGTGCAACATTTTTTTCAAAGAGGATAGCACTTTATAAGAACATAAGATATGCTATACTGGGTCAGACCAAGGGTCCATCAAGCATAGTATACGGTTTCCAACAGTGCCCATTCCAGTCACCATTACCTGCTGGGTTCCCAAGGGTATACACATTCCATGCTGCTTGTCCCAGGGGTAAGCAGTGGATTTCCCCATTCCTCTTTAATAATGGTTTATGGATTTTTCCTCCAGGAACTCATCCAAACCTGTTTTGAACTCAGCTACACTAACAGCTTTTATTACATCCTCGGGTAACGAATTCCAGAGTTTGATTATTGCTGAGTGAAAAAATATTTTCTCCAATTGGTTTTAAACGTGTCACATTGTATCTTCATTGCGTGTCCCCTAGTCTTTCTACTTTCTGATGGAATACACAACTGATCTACGTTCACCCGTTCCACTCCATTCATTATTTTATAGACCTCTATCATATCTCCCCTCAGCAGTGTCTTTTCCAAGTTGAAGAGCCCTAACCTTTTAAGACTTTTCTTATAGGGATATCTTTCCATTCCCTTTACCATTTTGGTCACTCTTCTCTGTACCTTTTCTAATTCTGCTATATCCTTTTTAAGAAATGACAACCAGAATTGCACACAATATTCAAGGTGCAATTGCACCATGGAGCAATAGATATTTTGAAGCATATAAATATAGTTTAAGTGGCAGTTTAGAAAAGCCGTTTAGGTACCATCTGGGATGTCCAAGTCAAAACATCTGAAATTCTATGGAAGGGGCAGCAGAGAAGGTGGGCATGTATGAATGCATTCTAAAACAGTCCTATCTCAACCCCAAATGAAAATGTCCTCACCAACATACAAAGAAATGGCGGACGTGCAGCATCAACCCCTGAGACCTGCAAGGAAACATCTGATTTTAGAAACGTGTGAAATATTAATCTGCAAAACCGGCAACATAGTTGTGTCCATGACAGAATTTCAAAATGCGAACATATATCTGTCATCATATATATGTCTTGGCCTGCCATTTTGCAAGCAGAGATGTGCAGAGGTGTGACATCTCACTAAAAGGCCTCCGTCTTTACACATATGCTTTTTTGAGAGGGTGAAGATTATTGGTGGAGTAAGAGGACATCTCCTCTTGTCCATAGTTGCTTGCTGGCTAAAACAAGCATTCTTCAGGAGCAGATAAAGACATAGGCATGTCCACTGGCAGTCATAAATATCCATGTCCATTCTAAAATTGGACGTACATGTCGATCTTTTACAGAACAGCCCAGACATGCCTCTGCTATGCCCCTGTGTGACAAAGACATGATCGCGCATGATAGATGTAAATTGAGGCCTTTCTGAAATAACTCTTGGGATGTGGATGTAATTGGTATGTCTGAATGGGCATTTTCAGACATGCAAATCATGAATAGACCTTCTAAAATGACAAGGCATGTTTCACCAAGTGGGTCAGTGGGGTGTGTATGTATGAGTGTAGGATTATGTAAGTAGTAAATGGATGGTGATTGGTGCATGAATGGGGGTGGGCTATACGTATGTGTGATTACATTGCAGGAGAGTAAAGCAGTGTGATGGGTTGGCATGCATCTGTTTGTGGTACATGACTGTGATTGAATGCAAGGAGAACATCTATGTGAAGGTGGTGCACACTTGCACTTTTGATGACCTCTGGTTCCTCCTTCCCCCCCAGTCTTTTCTTAACACCATCTCTCTCCCTGTGCACGCACAGTCCCCCTGCTGTCTCCCATACATTCACTTCCCCATTGCCTTCCTCCTACAATCACTTCTCTATTGCCTCCCCTCCTCCTCCTCTCCCCCCAGTCATTCTCTCACCCCTTGAAGCCATGCCTCCTCCCTCCTTCCCTTTCCAGGCCCGATCACCATTTTTCCCATTTGCCCTGTCCTAAGAGGATCCAGGCCAACCTGCCCTGTCCCTAAGGCTGCCTTCTTCAACTCCCACTAGCCTGATGAGTTTTTACAGGCTGCTTCTTAAACCAGTGGTGGTAGGATTCCCGCCAGCCCAATGAGTTTTATGTCTGCCAGGGTGCTCTGTTTTTTTAGTTTTCTGTTTATTTTTTTATTTTATATTTTAATCATTTACATTTTTTTACAAAATTACTCTTGCTACAAAAATGACAATGTCACCAAAACAATATTTTATTTATTTAATGTTTTTTGGGCCATTTTATCATTTGGTCAAAACGGTTTACATTCTAACGTAAAACTGTTAATGTACATGAAACAGGGACATTGGTAACTTGGATTCTTCTTGGATATTCATCTTGTATATTCAAGGAAAACAAGAAAAACACCCCAAATAACAGCATTATTATAGTCAGAGTCCACAATAAAAGGGGGGCAAAGCAAGTTGAATTTAATGAAAAGAGAAAGAGAAAAAATACAATTTCTCATATAAAAGAAAAATATGGTGTTTGAGAAAACTATTCATTTTGGAGGATCTCAGAGTTACGTCTTTTCACTGGAGTAGATGTAGAGCACAAGTCCAGCCAACCAATTCCTGACAAAATCTGGGTCAACTGTGCTGGTTTCAAAAAACATATTTAACACTATGATATTTAACTACACATTTAGAAGGATAATTTAGCCAGATGAGTGCCCCAATTTGCAGTACTCTTGGCCACATTAGGCAAAACCTCTTCCTTCTAGCTTGCGCAGCCTTGGCTACATCTGGAAACAAACAAACCTTAAGCCCATAGAATTTTCATTGAGTCCAAAACCAATGCAGGAACAGCCTTCTCTTCTATAGACATTTGAAGAAAAGCGGCCTAATCCTAAAGCACTAATATTGAATCCTGAGTTGGTGCAGATACTTTACTTCTTTCCGACATGGGATTATTTCCATGACAAAATCCACAAGATTGCACTCCAATTCCCCTCTAGATCAGCTTCATCTCCTCTTCGTCCTCCTCAATACCAAATTTTCCCTTCAAATCTGTTACCCTTTCATCCTTTTCTAAGATCGCAGATGAGAAAACCTCTCATCGTCTTTCCTCCTCTAAACTTACTACTTGCTCTTCTGATCCTATCCCACCCGTCTCCTTAACTCCATTTCCTCCTCTGTCATAACTTCCATCTCACATATTCTCAATCTCTCGCTCTCCACTGCTATTGTTCCTGCAGCCTTCAAGCCTGCTGTGGTCACACCTCTCCTCAAGAAACCTTCACTTGGCCCTAGCTGTCCTTCTACTTATTGATCCATTTCCCTTCCCATAATTTCTAAACTTCTTGAGCATGCAGTCCTCCTCCATTGTCTTGAATTTCTTTCCTCTCAAGCCCTGCTGGATCCATGTCAATCTGGCTTTCATCCCTTACATTCTACTGAGATGGCACTTGCCAAAGTCTCCAGCAACTTATTCCTGGCTAAATCCAAGGGCCTTTACTCTATCCTCATCCTCTAGACCTTGCTGCTTTTGACACGGTTGATAACCACCTTCTCCTTGATAGATTGTCCTCACTTGGTTTTAGAGGTTCTGTACTGTCCTGATTCTCTTCTTATCTTTCCCATCACTCATTCAGTATTTGTTCTGGTGGTTCCTCTTCTACTGCTATCCCTCTCTCAGTTAGCGTACCCCAAGAGTTTGTTCTGGGCCCTTTCCTTTTCTCTCTCTCCTTGGTGCTCTCATCTCCTTCCATGTAGTTCAGTATCATTTTTATGCTGACGATTCTCAGATCTATCTTTCTACACCTGATATTTCTCTGTCACTCCAGGCCTGCATCTCTGCCTGCCTGTCTGACATCACCACCTGGATGTCTCACCGCCATTTGAAATTAAACATTGCCAAAACCGAACTTCTTATTTTTCCCCCTAAACCTTCCTCTCCCCTTCTTCCTTTCTCTATCTCTGTAGATAACACTCTTCTACTTCCTGTTTCCTCAGCCCTTTGACGCCTCCCTTTCCTTCTCCTCACATATTCAACAGATCGCTAAAACCTGTTGCTTCTTTCTCTATAACATTAGCAACATTAGCAAAATTAATGATGTGTTCCTTTCTGAACACATCACTAAAACTCTTGTCCACTCTCTAATTACTTCCCACCTCAACTATTGCAACCTTCTTGCTGGTCTCCCTCTGAGTCACCTCTCTCCCCTTCAATCTGTTCAGAATTCTGCTGCACGACTAATCTTTCAGCAGTCTCGATATACTCATATAACCCCTCTTCTCAAATCACTTCATTGGCTTCCTTTCCATTTCAAATTCAAAATTCTCCTTCTGACCTTTAAATGTATTCATTCTTCTGCCCCTCACTGCCTTTCCTCGTTCCTCTTTCCCTACACCCTTCCTCGTGAACTCAGCTCTTCTTCTGGCCTTCTGCTCTCTTTGCCCTTTTCTTCCACTGCCAACTCCAGACTTTGATCCTTTCACCTTGCTGCTCCTTATGCCTGGAACAAACTACCTGAATCTGTATGTCAAGCTTCATCTTTGCCCCTTTTCAAATCCATGCTAAAGGCTCTCACCTCTTTGAGGCTGCCTTTGTTTCCTGATCCCTTATTTTTTTGGTGTCTCCTCACCCTTCCCTATTCTGCCCTTAATCTTATCTTTTGTCTTGTCTATCTTAATTAGACTGAAAGTTCTGATGAGCAGGGACCGTCTTTATATGTGTCTGTACAGCGGTGTGTACGCCGTGTAGCACTTTATAAATGATTAATCATAGTAGTAGTAGAAAGGTACATAAAAAGCTTTAGTGACCATTGGACAGGCCTTTTTTGGTATTTTAAAATGTCTATTAGATATTTTTCACCATCTCAAGAGGCAAAATACATTTTAGTTCAGGAAAGTTAATCAGACTTATATTCTGCCAACGGACAACATTACTAAAGCCTCAATCTTATTCTAAAGTAATAAATTTCCTTTGACCAATGAAAGAACTGTTTCAAGATCTTGCTTTGTTGAGGAATCCAGAATTTCTAATTTTTCAGACAATATTTTAATCTCCTTCTGCTGTTTCTTAAGGACCTCTGATAACATGCACAATTGAGCAGAGATAGTGGCAAATATCTTCCAAATTGTCTCCAAACAAATTACTTAAGGCTTATGCAGGAGTCATTGATTCACAGTGCGCACATGCACACACTGTAATAGAATGACTCACCAATGGTCCCTCTTTACGTGCATTACAAATGCATTTGCGGTGTTCGATGACATAAGTATGGAGTATTTGTGTGTACACACACACATATTCTTCAATTTATATCATGTATAAGTAAGAAGCAGATAGTGATACTAGATATAAGATCATGACAGACGTTACAGATATACATTGCAATACTACCTCTGCCATTGTTTAATACAGCTATTTTTATTGGTAGAAAATGTTTAATTTGCTTGAAAGATATAGAACGTCAGATGGAATTTCCGTATCCTGGTGCACTATTGTGTTTTAGTTTTTAAACAATATCTGGAAAAAGGGGAAGTGATACGACTATTATCTGTCTATATAAGAAGTGAAAATGTACTCTGCCAGCAAGATGCTTGTGATAGCTCTGCAGTCGTTTGCAATCTGACAAACACACCCATACTAGCTGAAACCCACAACTATACATTTATGAATACAGAATTTCTAGTTAATTTCTAGTTAACAAAATTGAAACCATAGGAGAGAATTCAGATTGGGAAGGGAAGAAAATATATCAAACCAACTCTAGAAAATCCAATCCTAAATTACTGGGAGTTTTAGAAAAGTATAGAGCCAGCTCCAGCTATATAATAGACTTACATAAGTCAGAGGTATTTTCTGTGGGCTCCACATTCAAGGAGTATTAATGAACAAACAAACCTCTTCCAAAGACGGGGAAGCTGTAAAACTAGAGGGCATAACATGAAGCTGCAAGGGGGTAAACTGAAAGGCAATGTCAGGCAATACTGTTTCACTTAAAGGGTGGTGGATGCTTGGAATGCCCTCCCGATGGAAGTGGTGGGGGAAAACACAGTGACAGAAGCCAAAATAACATGAGACAGACACAGTGGATCCCTTTATAGCAACAGGATAAAATGAAAATAAACATAACTATCTTTTATATCTGAGCAAATAGGGGTGACCTACACAAAGCGGTGGGTATACCCCTAAACAAAGGCATGGGGAAAGGTGATCTTGCCGCTTGTGATGGAGCGGCAAGTGCACTTAACTCTTGCCGCCTTGCTGGGCAGACTAAATGTACCATACTGGTCTTTGTCTATCGTCATATACGATATTACTATTTTACTATGTAACTTTGTTGGCTCAAATCTGTTTTTTGAACCTGGATATTGGTATCTGGGTGCCTGTGAATGTGGGTCTGTTTATTCTCTGAATAAAGCAGGAATTAAAGGGACTGATCTGATTTTCACATATCCTGCATAGCTATTACATATCTTTCAACATGTATCTTGACATATTCCAAATAAGGTTGTTAATAAGGTTAATGGTTATGTATCTAGCTTAGTATGGGACAGAAAAAGTAGCTAGTGCTAATCTGCAAACTTTGTGCCTGCCTAAATATTGTGGTGGTATGGTTCTCCCAGACCTGAAGATATTAATGGGCTGCCACTGCAAGATCAGCATGCATTAGAGATTGGTTAGAAATGAAACCAAAAGAAGTGCATTAGGCCGATGGTACTAGTTTAGAATGAGAGGGGACAAAGTATGAGGGTGAAAGGGGATAGACTGCGGAAATTTCTTTATGGAAAGAGTGGTACATGTGTGGAATAGTCTCCCAGCAGAGATAGCACAGTTACTTACCTGTAACAGGTGATCTCTGGGAACAGCAGGAATAAGTCTTCACATATGGGGTACGTCGGTACCGACGGAGTCTGCGCGGGAACGCTTCCCAGCGTCCAATCAAAGAGCTTTTGGAAGCATCCCACCACGCCTGCGTGCTGCCTTCCCGCCTTTCCCAACTGCCTCTCCTCAGTTAAGTTTTAAAGCTGAGACAAAGAGAGAGAGAGAGGAAAGGAAAGATAGATAGAGATACAACTCCTGGGGAGGTGGGTGGGTTGTGAAGACTTATTCCTGCTGTTCCCAGAGATCACCTGTTACAGGTAAGTAACTGTGCTATCTCCAGGAACAAGCAGGAATGAGTCTTCACATATGGGGACTCCCAAGCTGAGATGCCTAGAGTCCGAGCATGGCATAGGTTGGAACATGCTATCCCCCACAACACCAGGCATCCTGAGGATGGAGGGTAGGAGTTGAAGAAGGAAGATGCTGTGGAACAGCTAACCTAGCACAGGACTGCAGGAAAGGAGTCCATGTGTGGATAATGATTGTTATCAATGATATTGCAAAGAATATTGCAATATGGACCTCCGCCAACAGGATTTCATAGAAGTATGGAGGTTCATGGATCTACTGGGAAGAGTGCTTTTTCTTACTCTTTATCCGCCTCATTGCTGTTTCCACTACTATGGAATGATGAGGAAGTTGAGTCTTTTGGAACCCTGGAGAGGGGGGCACCTGATATAAGAGATCAGTTGCTCTGGGAGGTGGGGGTACCCTTAAAGGTGTTTCCCACATTCCTAGAAGGAGATCCTGCAAGGAATGATGCAAAGGAAGCATTATGTTGTCCTTTGCTTTGGTGGAAACAGAGCCTGGTGCAGGATCATGTCCTGGAATAGGAATGGCAAGGGATCTTGCTATATCCAGGAGGAAACTCTGAAAAGAGGGATCCCCAACAGGAATCTCCCTTGGACAGGTTAGATCTAAAGAACTAGCCTGAGCACCCACAGAGTTATCCAGAAATATAGAAATAGAAGATCCTGCAGGGTGCAGTGTGGAATGTTTAAGGGATGGTTGCTTGGACTGGTTGTCAGGAACAGCAACCGTCCTTACCACATTGTCCATGCCAGGTATCGACTCCAAGCTTGGTATAGAATGGAGCGATGCTGTTGTAAAAAGCATGGTAGGAGTTTGCCACGATGCTACTGTGGATACCGGTACTGAAGTCAATACCGGTACCGATGTCGGAGTCGGGCTCGACAAAGACATCGGAGTAGTCATCAGCGATACTTCAATCGGTACCGAGGGAACCGAAAACCTCTGGCTGCTATCCTCGGTACCGAGCCACCAGTATCGATCGGTGTCAGTACCAAAATCTATTGGTACCCAGTCTTCCAGACTAGAAATGGATTCCAAACTCGGCATCGAGGGTAAGGAGCCTGAGAAGCGAAGCATGGAAGGCACCGACTGTGAGGGTAATGAAGACATCGGTACCGACTTCGGTACCGTGTCCGATACTGGTGAATGAAGGTCTACCAGTGGCAACTCAAGCGGCCTCAGGGGAACCGAGAGTTGCGGATCCGAGTCATCGGAACCGAGCCTTCGGTACCGCCGCGAGACGGTACCAAGGCGAGTCGGTACCCAGTCCTCCAAACTGGAGATCGATTCCAGACTCGGCATCGAAGGAAGCGAGGCTGTCGATGCACATCTGGAGGGTACCGACGTTGGTGGCAGTATCGGTGTTGGAACCGATAAAGGAAAGACAATCTGGGGCGTATCCATCGGTCCCGAAGGCACCGAGGAGGCCAGATGACGATCCCTGGTGAGGAGTGTTTCATCCAACACCAGTGCCGATGCAGGGGGTATCGGTACCGCTCGAAGCGGATGCCACCACCGTGCACAGCTCAGGTATGTTCTGTGGGGGGTGAACCCCAGGAACAACCTGAAACCCCTTATGCGCTTTGGAGACCGAAGACTCCCGCCGGGGTTTTGAAGCCAGGAGGCCATCGAGGGCAAAGCCGGAGCTGTCTACATGCTGTGCATGAGACGTACCACTCGAGGACTGGCTAGTCTTAACAGACTGTTTGTGGGTTACCTGATTCAAAGTGGAAGAAGAAGGGGACGGTGCCCCGAAGTTGGAGGGCAACCGTGTATCGAGGGATTCTCGATGTTGAAGATGTCTTCTCACCAAACTGTTGTCAGGACCCAAACAGGTTAGACACCGACTTCGAGGGTCTAAACAAAGTTGTACCGCCACAAACTGAACATTTCGTGGCCATGAAGGAAAAATAGGGGAGGCCTGAAAGGCCTAAGACCCCGTGACACTATGAAGAAAAAATATTCCGTAGAAAAGGAAAATCTTACAAGAAAGAAAAGAAAAACACCGGCGGTACCAGTGGCGTCGAGAAGACAGCCGCGACCACAAGAAAACTAAAACTAAAAAATAAGAATTTTCTGCGGTGACAGGAGGACGTCCTGCCGGCTCCGCGGAAAAACGAAAACTGAGGAGAGGCAGTTGGGAAAGGCGGAAAGGCAGCACGCAGGCGTGGTGGGATGCTTCCAAAAGCTCTTTGATTGGACGCTGGGAAGCGTTCCCGCGCAGATTCCGTCGGTACCGACGTACCCCATATGTGAAGACTCATTCCTGCTTGTTCCTGGAGATAGTACAGACAAGGTCAGTATCTGAATCCAAGAAAGCATGGGACAAAGACAGAAGGAAAAAAGGGACTCTTGTAGTTGATATGGAAGGGCAGACTAGATAGGGCATATGATCTTTTTCTGCCATCATATTTCTCAGTTTCTAATTGTAGGGAAGCTTGCAGGGTGGAAGGAGGTATCCCTTCTCAGGTTCAAGTGCTGATCTCCCTCACATCCCCATCTGCTTTCACCCTCTTATCTTTTTTTCTTTTTGTTCCTACTCCTATGCCTTGTGTCCTCTCTTATCCCTACTTCCCAATCCCTGGCACTCTCTCACAACACCCACTCCTGGCGCCAATCCTATATTTCACACACACCTGTGTTGCTAATTCACACACACACACACACACTGAAACAGTTGCCCTCATCCTTTCCCCAGCCAATCTCCCTCCTCCATCTCTCTCTATACTCCACCTTCCAAGTCTCCCAGCTGATTGCTTCTTTCACACTTTCCCAACAACCACTGATCCCCTCTCCCACCCCTTTTGACGACTGCTCTTGCTACCCAGCACGCATACTCTGTGCAGCTCCCAGGGACACTGGCCCCATCTCCAAGGCACAGCAGCCATAGTCTCACAATGCCTCCATACCATGCAGTCAATGCTGCAGTCCCCATCCATTATTACCACAATTCCAAGACCCTCATTGCAGCTACACCAGTGTGACTGTCTCCCCTGTGATATGACTCATCTTGAAAACACTCATTTTCCCTATCATTTTACTAATACACCATATGGCCCCCTCTAGAAACAATACCCTGCAGCCCAACTTGCCCAAAGCTGCAACCTGGAAAGACCACTACAGCTGCACATAATTGCTACAGTACACAGAATCTGTGTAAAGATTGAGATGCAAAGGCTTGACATGAGTACAGATATAGGACCAATTTGGGCCAAATTTAATTTTCTTTATGATTCGTATTCCCATATTTTCTTTACATGGGCACAGTCCCATTCATGCTCCAGGATCAAGGACAAATATTGGGCTTAATGTCGATTTTCTGAATGTCAGGAAGATTCTCACCGCTTAAACATGTACAGAATTGAAGGTACATACCTCATCTTCCTGCAGGAAACACATTTGACTGAAGCTTGAACATCTCCAACTGTGCAAGGCATGAGTAGGTCTCACATATTTTGCATCTTATATCTTCTATTCTACTACTTACCATTTATATAGCACTACAAGGCATACGCAGCACTGTGCAGACATACATGAGACAGTCCCTGATCATAGAGCTTACAATCTATGCAAGACAAGTACAACAGAGGACAAGAGATAGTTTTAACACACATTGGTGATACACAGGAGAATAAGGATCAGGATCCAAAAGCAGCCTCAAAAGAGGTGGGTTTTTAACCTGGATTTGAAGAGGGCCAGAGATGGAGCTGGACACACTGACTCAAGTAATCGGTTCCAGGCATACAGGGCAACAAAGTGGAACGAACGAAGCCTCGAGATGGCAATGGAAGAGAAGGGCACAGATAGAAAGATTTACACGAAGAGCGGAGTTTCCAAGGAGGAGTGTAGGGAGAGATAAGAGATGGGAACGAATGCACATGTATGTCAGTAGAAGTTTGAATTGGATGCAGAAACGGATAGGAATCCAATGAACTGATTTGAGAAGAGGGGTTATGTTAGTATAGCGACACTGGCTGAAGATTAGCCATGCGGCCGAGTTCGGGATGGACCGAAGAAGAGAGAGATGATTCAGGGTGATACCAGCAAACAGAGGGTATTCTAATACATAAGTCTCTGCCTGTAGCTCTAAATTCAGTCTGAGCAGATCGTGAGGGGAGATATCTAATCTTACAAGGTGTTCTGGCTGAGAAAGAGATTCTAATGATAAACATTTATGCACCCTACCAATAATGGATGAGGGCTGTTTTTTTCAGCATCTACTTTTACCAGGAGGACACTGGACTATATGCTTAAATTTGGAACTGGTCAGATCTCAAGTATGAAAATCTCCAAATGTTATCGTGTCTGAGCTGTCGTAACTAATCAAGCTTTACAACTTTATAGATATCTGGAGGTATAAATGCCATCGGCAAGGGATTACACATGTTATTTGGGAAGATATTAGTCTTCAAGCTGGATCAACTTTTTCCTGTATTCAGATGATCTAGCCACAGATGTGCAAGCTTGTGATATTTCAACTAGCTATATTTCAGACCACAACCTGATTTTCATCAGCTTACATTTATTGGATAAATCTCTCAGGTGGAGTGTTTGCCAATTGAATTTTCCTTGTTGAGGGATAAACTCAATTGGGAAAGCTGTGGAAGATTAAATCATAATCCGTTAGTAGAACATGCTATAGTCTCCTGATGGAAACTACGAAAAGTAGTACTTAATGGAAAATTAATATTGTAAGTTAGCTTTGTAAAAGGAAACAGCTGAACAACACCCAGGAAGGTGTAGATAACATGAGGAGGGATCTAGCTAAGCTTGAAGAATGGTCTAGAATTTGGCAGCTGGGATTTAATGTTAAAAAATGTAAGGTCATGCATTTCGGCTGCAGCAATCCAAGGGAGCAATACAGTATAGGAGGTGAAGTACTTTTGTCCACTAAAGAAGAGCGGGACCTAGGCGTGGTTGTGTCTGATGATCTTAAAGTAGCTAAACAGGTAGAAAAGGCGATGGCAAAAGCTAGAAGGATGCTTGGGTGCATACGGAGAGGAATGGCTAGCAGAAAAAAGGAGGTGATAATGCCTCTGTATAAGTCTTTGGTGCGACCTCATTTGGAGTATGGTGTGCAATTCTGGAGACCGCACCTTCAAAAGGATGTGAACAGGATGGAGTCGGTGCAGAGGGTGGCTACTAAAATGATTAGTGGGCTTCATTATAAAGCATATGAGGACAGACTTAAGGATCTTAATATGTACACCTTAGAGGAAAGGCGGGATAGAGGTGATATGATTGAGATGTTTAAATACCTCCGTGGCATAAATGTTCAGGGAGAGAGCCTCTTTCAATTGAAAGCAAGTTCTGCTACAAGGGGACATGGGATGAGGGTGAAGGGAGATAGATTCAGGAGTGATTGCGGAAATATTTCTTTACGGAAAGAGTAGTGGATCCATGGAATAGTCTCCCAGTGGAGGTGGTAGAGATGAGGACAGTAACTGGATTCAAAAAAGCATGGGACCAACACAGAGGATCTCTAAAGGTAAAAAGTGGATTGTTGTAGTTGTTGTTATGGAAGGACAGACTAGATAGGCCATGTGGTCTTTTTCTGTCATCATGTTTCTATGTTTCTAACAACGGCATGGACAGAGGAAGTTGCTCTAGCTCAATGATTCATAAAAAGGCAAGCATGTTCATTAATTGGCAGTATTAGAAATACTTTGGGAGAGATCAAAATACATTCACAGGAGATCATGAAAACTTTCCAGAAGTTCTTCAGCTCATTGTACCCTTTTGGAAACCAATGCATGAGAAGATGTTTAGCAATATTTTTGATTAGATAAAGCTCCCTAAACTATAGAAAAATCTAGTTAATTTTCTGCCAACCTGATAAAACATCAGCCAAGTTTGTATTGGCTTTCAAATCACTTGCCTAGGAAAATGTCCAGGCCCTGATGGTACCAACTGTTTCTTTTACAGAAAATTATCTGATATTTTTATACCTATCTTGGAAAAAGATTTTAGCCAGTTTTTAGTCTAAGGGTAACACCAGCTGAATTATTTGTTGGATGTACGAATCACTTTTATTAATAAAAAAAACTTAGTTGTGAATCTTATGGGGCTATTACCTTGCTTTATACCTATCTAAAAATATATGCAAACTTTAGAAAGTGTCCCACTGCATGAGATGACTATTTTGCTTTCTCTTGCAAATTAAGAGAATTCTGGGATTCATTTTGGCATACCATTTTGACATAATCAGTTAGTGATCCTTATTTTATATACTAAAATGCTTAATTTTCTACCAGAAATATATAATATGTATATTCATTTCTTGTATTCATGCCTAAGGGGGTCAAACATTGATTAATAGTTGCCTTTAAGAACTCTTCCAAATCAGAAGGGGAAGTGGAAATAAAAAGGAGTATTCCTCATTATTGTCAAATCTCACTTTTAGAGGGAAATTTTAGAAGATTTGTCCAAGTGCAATCTGGAACTTCTAAACCAGAACATCTGAAAAAAATGTAGGCATGTCCAGGTGCCGACATGATTTCACAAACTTGGACATGCCTAATAGGAATGTCTACAAAGGCATCTACTTAGACATCCCCAGAACCGTATTTCAGAACCCAGATATCTAGGATAGCATGATGGTGATGGTTAGACCAATGTGTTAAGAACAGGACAGCTAGGGTTCAAATCCCACTACTGCTATAGTTGAAATTGTGCTGGATATTGGGGATGATAGAGAGTTTTCCTCTCTACACACTCTGGATGTTTTTCAGCTAAAAATGAGCACTTTTAGATGCTTGTTAGTATGCGTGCCGGAGCTGGTCTAAAGTTAGATGTGATGCCGGATGTCCATGGCATTTCTGTAATCAGGTGAAGATGTCCTGGTCCCTGGGAACATCCTAATCATGCCTCCAGGGTCCTGGGAATGCCCCAGTCACGTCTCCTCTACACCCCCTTTCAGATTCAGACGTCCTCAGGCTGGGAATATTCCCAGAGTCATAAAATGGCTCTGGAGATGTCTCTATGCCCATTTTCAGACATCCACAGCATGAATAGGGATTCTAAACTTGTTGTTAAGTGCCGTTGAGTTGGTGTCGACTCATGGAGAAGCCACTGGATAGTTGTCCTAAACTGTGTTCAGTCTTCAATCAGGCGGCTCATTATTGACAGAGTGGCACCCATAGCTGCTGTTATTGTATCAATCCATCTCATTGCTGGCCTTCCTCTTTTGAGTTGACCTTCTACCTTGCCAAACATCATGTCTTTCTCTCTCTTCGCATGATGTGTCTACACCCTTAATTTAATTCTTGCATTTATTACGCTCTTCTCTAAAGCAGCTCAAAATAGTAAACAAATGAAATATGAACCACTATCTAAAATAATACGGCAAATAAAACATTTAATTTCATTTATTTATTTATAGATCACCTATCAAGGTAATATACAATCTACACACATAATAATATCAATGAAAACAAACACACAGACAATAACTTAGAATTAATAACTTTCAGTAAACAAGGCAGCTTTCAATTGTTTGTGAAAAAGGAGAAAGGCCAACAACTGTCTGACCCTCACAGGCAAATCATTCCATGTAGTTTTGGTGTAGCATAAGAAAGCAAATGGTCACAAAACAGATGTCTTTTAAATAAAGCTGCAAGTTGAAGAGTTGGCAAGACCTGTCCACCAGAGTGCAATGTCCTAACAGGGACATATTCTAGTAAAAGAAATTGTCCTTGCAAAGTCAACATTCCTCAAAGAATTCTAAAAACAATATATAATCATTTAAATTGAATCTGCTGCTCAATCCGTAACCAATGAAGTGTCACCAAACTAGGAGTGATATGTTCAGTTTGCCACCACTCCAGCAATCAGTTTGGCTGTAGCATTCTCTATGATCTATGATTGTATTATGTAACCAGGAAGACCAATGTAAATCACATTACAATAGTCAAAATGGGCCAACATGAACATTTGCACCAACATCTGAAAGTCCTGTGCTTACAAAATATCATAAAGTTTCTGAAACAATCATAACTTACAAAAACAGTATGGACTACTTTACGTACCTGAGCTTTAACATTCAAACTCCTATGAAGAATGACCCCTAAATACTGAATTTTGTCATGCACTGAAATGGAATAACCAGCAAGAGGTAATGTACCAGGAAATCAGGAGTGGCCCAAGGGTGATGTGGGGCCATGTGCGGAGACTCATTGCAGGGTCTCATTTGCATAGCCACTGGACCTCATTTGCATAAATTTAATTTACTTTATTTTAAAATGTATATCTTGCCCATCTAAAATTTTAAGCAGCTTTCAAAGGAGCTCTTCACAAGCCACTTTATTCTCCTGTCAATGACTAGGGGCATGTTTACTAAATATTAATGTGCGTTAAGTGCCACAGCGCCAATAGAAATAAATGGATGTTCTTGCACTTAACACACATTAACATTTATGAATGCGCATTAACTTTTAGTAAACATGCTTCTTAATGAGTGTCTGAATACTATTTGCATGGGCAGTGAGGATAAGGAAAGGCTACCAGATTTCCATATTACCATACTGTAGTGCCAACTGCCAGGAACATTAAGAAGTACTATAAACCCTGACCATTTAGAACCCATAGCAAACCCTCTGTATCATAACAGCACTATTAGGACTCATAAATAACCAAACCCTACCTATCAAAAGGCAATTCTGCAAATATTAAACCAATACATCTCCTACTAGGGAAAGAGAACAAGTGGCATTGTCAATTAAAAACTACATAAACAGAATACCTCAGCTTGATTACACATCCAGAACATGGACCATCACCAAACAAAGAACAAGAGATCACAATTTAGAAATATGAAGACAATAATTAAACTGGGAACCTCAAAAGCCAAACTTGGAATGTACAACAGCACTGGAGAAATAAAACTATAAATTAATTTCTTCTTGTACTAAACAAAATGCAAAGATGTTAGCGATGCATATTTCCCAGAGCTGACATATTCCAGTTAATAAATGCAAAATAAAAAAAGTATTTTTCTACCTTTTGTTGTTTGGGCATTTTATTTTTCAGTTGTAATTGCTCCAGTCACTTTCTTCTGCTCCCTCTCCATTGTCTGCTGACTTTCTTCATGTCCTCTGCTTACTCTCCATTATCTGCTGTCCATTTGTTCTTTCTTCTCTCTTCTAGTTTTTTTCCAATCTCCCTCTACATCTGCTTTAACATATTGATCTCGCCCCTTTTCCTCTTTCCTCTATTTCTCTTTATTCCTTTTTCATCCACTCAAATTTCACCCTTCCATCCTCAATCTCCACTTACTCTCCCTATACCCGATCAATCATAGATTTTTCTTCCCTCCCACACAAAATCTTTTCCCCTCTCCATCCTCACTCTCCCAGCCCCGACCCCTTCTAGTCCTCCCCCAACATCAGCTGTCTTCTAGTTCCAACCCCACCCAGCATCGACTCCCTTCCAGTCCCATTCTCCCATCCCCCCCGCATCAGCCCATTTCCATTCCTAGTCACCCCCAACAGCCATTTCTAGTCCTATCCTAGACCCCCCATCAGCCTATTTCCATTCCTAGCAT
This sequence comes from Ichthyophis bannanicus, assembly GCA_033557465.1. Taxonomy (NCBI): domain Eukaryota; kingdom Metazoa; phylum Chordata; class Amphibia; order Gymnophiona; family Ichthyophiidae; genus Ichthyophis; species Ichthyophis bannanicus. The sequence goes on from CM066032.1 coordinate 797,894,211, forward strand.
CCCCATCAGCCCATTTCCAATCCTAGCCCACCAACAGCCCTTTCCAGACCTATCCTAGCCCCTCCGTTAGCCCATTTCCAGACCAAGCCCCCCCAATCAGCCCATTTCCAGTCCTAGTCCCCCCCTTCTCCGAAGAGCCCCACACCTGTCTGACCAGCTTCAGAGGGAACCGAGGAGGACCAAAGCCCCATCTCACCACTGCACAGTCGCTGGAGTGAAGAACGGGGTTTTCCTTCACTGAGTCTGGCGGCTGTCTTCTCGTGGAGCCCGCTGGGGCACTGAGTGCTGGGAAACAGGAAATGCCCTTTAATCTCCGGCATGCCAGCGGACTTCATGAGAACACAGCCACCAGACTCGGTGAAGGAAAACCCCGCTCTTCAGTCCGGTGGCTATGCTGAGGTGAGCCAGGGCCTTGATCCTCCCTGACTACCTCTGAAGCTGGCCCTGCAAACAAACACCATGTACGACATGTTGGTGAGGGGCCTCCTGAAGCACCGGGCCCTCTGTGAACAACATTCTTGTACAATGGACGGGCCAGCCCTGCAGTATATATCCGGGATCCAACATAACAATCAATGCCTCTATTTTACTAGAATTAATTGATAAACCAATAGCTGCACACCATTTAATAAACCATTCAAATTTTCGAACTAAGCACAACAAAGAAATGTCATCTCCAATGGTAAAAGGACACAATCTGCCTGATCTCAGAAATGTCCTGGACATCCAGAGTCACGTCCAAGATGATACCTGCTCCATGCACAAATAGGCATCAAGAAAGTTCTTGTTTTGGCCATAAGGCATCTCCAAAGGGTATAGAGAAGATGGCACTCCCCCATCCCCAATTCTCTGCACAATCACAATAATATCAGCAATGGGATTTGAACCCTGGCTTCTCTGGTCTTTAGCCTATTACTCTAACCATTAGGTTATTCCTAGATATCCGCAATCAGAAATGCTATTCCAGAGATGTCTATGTAGATGCCCCCGCAGACATCTAAATTGGGCACGTCAGTGTTTGTGAAATCATACCTAATATTCATCAGCATACATTTGATGAAGTATCTGATAAAATATCGCTTTATAAAGTTGACACATTGATATATCTAACCAACGCTAGGGAATCCAGGCTTAAGTTACTGGAAACCTTTAAAAAAGTATGACATCATTACCAGCTATACAATTAATCTAGATAACTCAGAGGGACCCACATTCAGAAGTCCTTCTTGTCTGTCTAAGTTGGCTTGGAATGGCTTTGTGAAACTGGGTATTAATATACCATCTGAGATGTCTGATCTTTTTGCTGGTCTGCTCAAGTCTCTGAATCAAGCAGAAACTCAGGGACTGGTTGGTTCTTGACATATCCTGCATAGGGAGGATAAACCTCTTAAAGATGTGTACATTATCAAAACTATTATACATCATTCAACATGTGCTTTGACATATTCCACATAAGGTTGTTAATGAAGCTAATGGTTGTATTGTATGTTTAGATCTGTATGGGTCAAAAAAGGAACCTACACATCTGCCTAAATATTGAAGAAGCATGGCTTTCCCAGACCTGAAGGAATATTACTGGGCTTTGAGATCATCATCCATTAAGGAGCAGTTACAGATGAAACCGAAGGAAGCATGGATTAAATTAGAAGAGAATCAGGCTGACTATATTACTATAGGAAATCTGACAAGCGCAAAGCTTGATATGCATAAGCAAGAGAGGTTGGCAGATGTTCCACCACTGTATGTGCACTAAGGGGTCATTCTGAACCACGAATAGCAGGGATGTACATCCAGGTTGGATGTACAACCCCTGCTATTTGCAGGGGACGTATTCTGCTCTGGTGGCTCCCCGCACATACATTGCCTTTATGAGGGGAGCTCTGGATGAGGGCGGGAGGGGGTGATGACTCGGCGGAGCGAGAGTGGAGTGAGGGCGGGTCCAGGTGGAATAAGTCCATTGACAGAGAGAGCTCAGGCCAGGTGGCCCCACCAAAATGGCAGAGCAGCTGCAGGTAGGCCCCCGCCGCCCAATCCCGGCCCGGGCTGACCCCGCCGAGGGTCGGGTGGCAGGGAAAGGAGGCTTTGAATGGTGTCGGGCTGTCAGTGCTCCTGCTGGGCGTCTTGGTGCCATGGCGATGGGATGTCATGGCACCAGCACACCAGCAGGAGCATAGGGTGGGATGGCCAGGTAGGAGGGTGGTCATCCCGCGCTGTGGAATCGGGGCCGGTCTGGGCCATCTAAGTGCCCGATTCTGCAACTGCAGGAACGTCTTGCTCCCACAGATGCAGAATCGGGTACACTTTGGGCCCGCCCATTTTTTGGATGTCCGGACGTGCCCCGATTAGAATTGGCCTTTAAGTGTATAGAAGCAATGTCTGACAGCCATTCTTCATGGAACCCCACAAATTTAGGCCCATATATTTGCCCCAGACATGGAAGTCTGGAGGAACACAGGTTAACAAATGTGGCATGGATACAACTTTGTGTCCTTTGATGATTTAATAACTAAATATGAGTATAGTATAAAACAGTATAGAAATAGAATAAAATCTGGTACATTGCCAGGACATGATTATTCCTAACTATGAACTCCCGTGACATAACGGACAGAATCTCCCTATTCACTATATTTATGTTTTTGCATCCTCATAACAGACGATCCAACAAAAATAACATAAATATAGTGAATAGGGAGATTCTGTCCATTATGTCACGGGAGTTCGTAGTTGGTAATTTTAGTGATTAATTAATGTGTACCTTCTTTAAGAATATATTTTAGTGGTGACACTATTAGGGTTTTTGCATTTATAGGACATGATTATTGGCACCCTTATAAACAATTCAAATCCGTTTTAACAGAAGAACCACATTCCCATTGCAGAAAAATTAGACGCACCTGTGATGAATTGTCAGTACTCACATGACTTGAATCAACCAATGAATGATGGCTCTAATGTTTAAAATGGCCACATTCACTCCATGTTCCATTTTCACAATGGTGAAGACAAGAGAGCTATCTGAGACAGTCAGAAAAAACATCACCAAACATCAAGCTTCAAAGGGGTACAAGGCAACTCCAAAGATATTGTGATGTCTGTGTCTACAGTTTGCAATGTTATTAAGAAGTTTTCTGCTCATAGAACTGTCAAGAACCTCCCACGATGTTGTGGGAAGAGGAAAATTAATCCAAGAAATTAATGAAGGTTAGTGCGAACTGTTGAAAAAAACAACATATACAACATCCAAAAAGCTTAAGGCTGACCTGGAGCAATCTGCAGTGGTGGTTTCAACCTGCAGCATACACCGCACACTAAACAAAGAAGGACTTCATGGGCGAAGGCCAAGGGACCCCACTGTTCAAAGACAGACATAAAAAAGCATGCCTGATTTTTGCCCAAACCTACCTTGTGAAACCACAATCCTTCTGGGAAAATGTTTTGTGGACAGGTGAAACCAAACTTGTGCTTCTGGGCAATGCAGACCAGAGATACATTTGCATACAAAGAAATGAAGCTTATAAGGAAAAAACACCCTTCCTACAGTTAAACATGCTCCATAATGTTGTAGGGCTGTTTTGCTGCCTCAGAAACTGGAGGCCAGGAACATATTAAAGGAATCATAAAGTCAGAGGACTACCAAAGTATTTTGGAGGGAAATGTGTTACCTAGTGTGAGAAAGTTAGATCTGGGTCAAAGGTCATGGGTCTTCCAGCAGGACAATGACCCAAAATATACATTCAAAAGTACAAAAGAATGATTAAAAAGGAACAAATGGACTGTTTTAAACTGGCCAGCAAGGAGTCCTGATCTCAGTCCAATCAAGAACCACTGGAAAGAGATGAAATATGCCCTTGGTAAAAGGAATCCTGAAAACAATCATGAGCTGGAAAAAATCGCAGTTGAAGAGTGGGAGAAACTACCAGCAGACAGAGGTACAAAACTTACAGATGGCTACAAGAAACGTTTGGAGACTGTCATCACTGCCAAGGGTTGTGCAACCAAATATTAGTGAAAGGTGCTATTAATCCTGTCCAGGTCAGATTTAGGTTTTTTTTTCTCAGAAATTATTACGTCTAAGTTGCAGAGACATCTTTTTCTTTGTTATATACCTCTGATCATGCTATTAAAATATTATGATGACATACAGTTGGTATATGCCAATTATTTCACAAGATATTGTACACAACATACCTAAAATGCAAGGGTGCCAATAATCTTGATCACAACTGCATGTAGTGGATTTTGTATACCTGCATGTCTAAGGGTAGCTAATTAAGAGCTGTGCTCCGACAATTGATGTCCTCTCCTAGTGCTACTATGCAAAAAGAAAAAAAGAAAGCTGGCATGAGTTATAACCAAGAAGTGACTTCATACATGTCTGTGTAATGCTAAGATGATCAAGCCTCTGGACGCATTAGAGCACACTTTATACCTGCTTGAAAAATCTTGTACAGAGCAATCAATGTTAACCCCTTTTGTTGGGCCAATTTGCGATCTGAGAAGTGTAGTCAGTACTGTGGTGTTAGAAATACTATTTTTTTTGCTTAACAAATGAAATAGTCATGTGTAGGGTTTCATCTGACAACTAGAAAACAACTCAAAGAAGTCCCGTCTGTAGCAATTTCTTGATCTTCAGCGTGTTCCTAATCAGGCACCAATGTTCATTATCCACTCCCACAAGGCCCTAACAAAAGCAGTAATCATAATTCAATGCCTCAAACAGATCAATGAACGTTTTCTCTCTTCTAATTTTTTTTGCCTGTTTTGGTAGGTCTCATTTGCATCTAGTTTCCTACTTATAGAGCACCTGAAAGAATTTTATTCTATATAAGCTGCTCTGACATTTATCTATGGAGCGGGATATCAAGTAACTAATAAACAATAAACAAAGAGCTCCAAGACAAAACGGGGAAGTTTTTTGGTCAGTGCACCAAATGATGATTCAGAAAAGGTCACTTTTTTATCTCCCTGTGCATCCCGAGCTCAGCTCCTGGTCAACACTAGAGTTGCACAGGCTGCCAGGAAATACAAACATTATGTTCCCTGATATCTGAAATCATCTGCGTGTTTATAGCTTCTCTTATTTAACCTAGGCGGGTGCCTGTGTCTTTGTTTGCCAAACTCCTTCCAGGAGACAGTGATTACTGATCTGTACATTTTCTGAGGTAGCGGCAAAATTTTGCTTTCTTTGCAATGGTGAACATTTTGTGCAAAATGTCTGCTTCCTGACATTTTTCCCCCATAAGACTGAACGTGAATATTTATTTTAACAAAAGGCCGAAAGGCAGTGCTTCTGCAGAATGCTTTAGGTTTTTTTTTTCCGGCAGCTTTGTCCTGTTCCTCTGTTCTTCGGCCTCGATCAGAGCCAGGTCAGGGATATGGCAGCATGAGTCTTCCATTCATAACTGCCTGAAGATTTTTCTCTTATATCACCTTCCTTCCACCACACCTAGACTAGAGCTTCTAGACTTCTGTAACTCTGAACTTAACCACCAGGTGACACACCTATTTAAGTATTTAAGGAACTATAAAGTTTAGTAGATGGAATGGAAGGGCAGACTGGATGGTCATAATCTGCTGTCATTTTTTCTCTTTTTCTTATTAAGGCATAGGGGCATGTTTACTAAAACCCCGGTAAAGTGCGGGCCGCGGTAGTGAGCGGATGCCATATAAGGAGTGGGCGTTCCGTCCTGAAAAAGAAAAGCCGTGATTGACATATGCGCTAAGGTGCGCGGCGCCCTTGTGCACCCCGCACATTAGCGCATCAGATAGCTGCGCGGGAGGCATAAGTGGCGCGCTGATGTATACACAGAAGAGCAGAGCCACAGCACAATGGTTTAGGCACTTGCCAATGGTGCAGGGATCAGGGGTTCGATCCCCCACAGTGCCCAATGAAGACAGCTGGCTGAGGTGTTAATTTATGAGGCACATAAATACTGGGCGGCATAAGGTGGCACGCTAATGTTCTTGGCGGCATATTAATACTGGGCGGCATAAGGCGGCGCGCTGATGTTTATGGAGGCATTATAATATTGGGCGGTATAAGTGGCGCGCTGATGTGGACACAGAAGAGCAGAGCCACAGCACAATGGTTAAAGCACCTACCAATGGTGCAGGGATCAGGGGTTCAATCCCCCATAGTGCCCAATGAAGATGGATGGCTGAGGCATTACTTTAGGAGCCAGGTTACTATTGGGCGGCATAAGGCAGTGCGCTATTGTTTTAGGAGGAAGATCAATATTGGGCGGAACAAGGCGGCGTGCTGATGTGCAATCACAGGAGCAGAGCCGCAGCACAATGGTTAAGACACTGACCAATGGTGCAGGGAACAGGGGTTCAATTCCCCAAAGTGCCCACTGAACAAGGCTGGCTGAAGCATTACATATTATGGGGATGAGTGGTTTAGGAGGCATTTTATTTTGTTTTTAATTATCACTACTAGCAAACGCACTCTCAAAGCGTGTTAACATAAGGCGCCCTATAAGGCACATTTTAAAGTGCACTGTCAGCCAAGGCACCCGAGAATGTTGCGTATAGGGCGCTTTAGAGGGTGCCGTATGAGGTACCGCAAGGTCAGTGTACTGTTTGTTATGGCAGCACTGTGCAGTTTAAGGAACGAAAAGCATAAGTAGGTGTGCTGACAAGCAAGGAGGAGCACCAGTGGAGCACAATGGATAAGGCACTGACTGCTGATACAGGGGTCATGAGTTTGCTCCCCAGTGTGCCTAATACGTAAGGCTGGCTGTGGCATCAGCTTTGCATTGTACATATTTGTTCCTGCAGCACTTATTTTTATTTTATTAATTGCTGCCAGCAAACACGCCCTCACGTGCCGTAAATGAGGGTGCCGTATAAGGCACCCTAAAAGGCACTCCATAGGGCACAATATAAATTGCACTGTCCGCCACAGCACCCTAAAATGTCCCCTATAGGGCACCCTATACGTTGCGCCACAGGATAATGTATAGTGTAACTTATATGGACGGGAACCATAAGGTGCCCTATAGGGCGCCCTATAAAGCTCCCTCAGTAGCTGGGTACAGTACGCTGAGGGTGTTTTTGCTGGCATCAAAATATGTACATTAAAAAAAGATAATGTGTTGGACAACCCTATCAAATAACCCCACTGTGGGTTTGAACCCATGACCTCTGGCTTCACAGGCAGTGAAGTAACCATTGGGCTACAGCTCTATAGCTGCTAGCAAGCCCCTGGCTGGCTACAGAGAGCCTGCACGTCACCACACAGACAGTCTGCTGTGGTCACCAGGATAGGGTTAGCCCACCCATACCCATGATGCACTGCACATGCAAATCAGCTGTCCACAGATAAACACAAGATGGGCAATGCACCCCCACAGCACCTCGGCCTGGTAGGGGGAAGTGACCATGTGCACCCCACACAGCACCTCGGCCTGGTAGGGGGTACTGACCGTGTGGTTTACTGGCACAGAGTAGCTACACACCGTCACATTGTGCGGGTACTGTGCTCACCCTGAGGGTGCAATGAGGCACCCAGGACCAGGTCCACAACACCTTCCATGGCTGAAAGAGGCTATGCCGGAGGTCCAAAGCAGTGTTAATGTGTGAGATAGGTAGTTTTTGCACAGACACTTTGGATGTCTCTGTCTGTTTCATTCAGGTGTAGCCCCTATGGACCCCTAGGTGGGCTATATACCACCACCACCCTCCTCCAGGGCTGAGGGTGGCAAACAGGGTCTCCCATCAATAGATCCACATTCTACCTCCCTGCAAAGGTGGCAGTAGAGGGGACCATCAACCCTGGTCCTGCTGAGGAACAGACATCCCACAGGGCAGTCACTGTAGCTCTATACCCATCCATAACACAATAGCAGACAGACATTAGGCCTGGATATGGTAAGCTTCACCCCACCACTATCTGATAATGTCCTGCAGCAAGTCATCAGCCGCTGCACCCTGCAAGCCGCTCCATCAAGACACATACCAGCTGCAAACAGTCTGCTAGTTAGTCCATAGTGCATGTTCCCAGTGGAGATGCATGCACCCAGAACTGGGATGTCAGCATACATAGCAAGCAGATAAATCAGTGACTGGGCCCCAAAAGGAAACCCATATCTATCACATAAGAGAAATACTATATAGCACTATGGGGGTGCCTAGCCATGCTGTGGTCACTGCACAGTCAGAGTGAGAGTGAGAGTGATCTCTCAGCAGGACATACTGAGGTCACCCTGTCTGTGTAGGTGGTGGCCGGGCACTAAAATGTCCCAGTCAGTGCCCTATGCCCTGTGCAGATGCACTCTGGCCAGGCCACCCTGTCCGGCCTATACCCATGGTACCTTGCTCCTCATTATGCACATTGGCAGCCCAATACTGGCAACATTGCTGGCAGTGTGGGCTGTGGAAGGTGTTTGCAGCCACCACACACTGGATAGACAGACAGCCACCCCCACACCTATGCCAGCATTGTGCTACTATAGAGTCCAGCAGCCATACCCACCACACCAGTCCTAGGCACAGTACAGGCATGGATATGGTACGCAATACTGTTGGGGGTCACTCCCCAGGGTGGTAAACACTGTCAGAGACCAGACCTGCAGCGCACACCGCAGACATCACAATGATTGTTATGGTGGAGATCAATGAGCAAAATGTGCTTAACGTAGGAATTGTTATCTGCCAGTTATCATGGGCAACGTTTGATAGCTGTGTACCATATACCCAGGTGTAGGGTGGCATTGCTAAGGTATGCAACTGCTAGTATTGGGAGATACAGGCAGGGCCCAATGTCCTGCCTCTCCAGGAGGCATTGGCCAATGGTGTCTGTGGGTGTGTGTGTGGGTGTGTCTGGCCCTGTTGGCTGCTGCTTTACGGCAGAGTGTCCCAACTCCAGTCCTGGTGTTCAAACCACTGTTCGGGTTTTCATGCTGTCCCTCATAAATATGCATGAGCTACATCAGCATACCATGGGGGTGGTGCATAGATATGCAGCACAGGCATCTTTATTAGAGGCAGCATGGATCCTGAATGGTGTGGGGCCCTCCAGGACTGCATTTGGGAGACTCTGCTCTAGGTAATGCGGCTGTTTATGGTGTCTGTGTTTGGTGTGGTAAAATATAGGCGTATGAACCATGCGTATGTTCTCAGCAATAAAGGTTTGTCCTTACTATCACGGTTTAGTTGTAGGAAAAATATGTGGACTGGATTGGCAGTAGCCCCAGCTGGGCTTTGAACCTGTGACCTTCTGTTCCTGCACACACTGTCTGTGTGCACTGCACCACCGTGTTGCCACAGATATGCTGTGTTCCCTGGGGAGTCCATGACTGTACATCCGACAGAGCCTGTCTGTTGCGGTGGACGGTGCCAGCCTGCACAGGCCTAGGCCACTGTCTGCTGTGGTTTGCAGCCACTGCCCCCTCCACCACCTGTACCCTTCCGCCAACATGCAGACATGTCCCTATCTGGGAAAAAGCATATGACCTGATTGAGTTGTGGCACTCCAGGACTGAATTTGGGGGACTCGGCTGTAGGTAATGCCCATTGTTATGGTTTGTGTGTGGTGTAGGGTAAAATATAGGTGTTGGAGCCATGCTTATGTTCTCTGCAATAAAGGAGTGTCTGTACTATCACTGTTTAGTGGTGGGTAAACCTATGGGGACTGGGTTGGCAGGAGCCCCAGCTGGGATTTAAACCTGTGACCCTCTGGTCCTACATGCACTGGCTGTGTCCGCTGCACCACACTGTGGCCACAGAGACAGTGCAGTCTCTGGAGATAGGAAACCTGGCCGCACGAGTCAGACACCCTGCTCTGCACAGTTTTACTGTGGGCTCGTTTACCTTAAAGCTCCAATAAAATGCAGTGATTTTTGAAAGAGTCTACGGAGCGTAGACCCTTCCAAAAATCATTTCTTTTTTTTGGAGCTTTCCTGGGAGTGTTTTTTAATGTTGCCCATTGATATCACTATTGTCCAGCTGGATTATAATTTTTTAGACGTTTGTTGTGGTCATTTTCATGTTTTATTTGCTATTTTGTTCTGTGCACATGTATCACACTGCTCACGTTTTGCTGGTTTCCCCGGTTTTGCTGTACATTGCTGACGGAAATGGTTTCTCTTCCCTTTAAATCAGCTCTAACGCGAGGTTTTCACTCGCGGTAGTTTTTGGACCGAAATTCAGCCCCGCTCCTGTGCGGGGAGCCTCTCCCCTCCCACTCTCCACCCATTGACCCCGTCCCCCCGCCCCTCGGGAGCCTTCCTCCACCCTCGAAATGCCTTTCCACGCCTCTATCGCACATCAGCGCGCCGCGCACTTTTGCGGGCGGCGCGCACGTGTGCGGGCGACACGCATGTGTGCGGAGGCACCAAAATGCACTATTAGCGTGCGCTAAGGTACCTTAGCGCACGCTAAAGTGCGCCCCCGCACAGTTGCGCGGTTTAGTAAACATACCCCATAGTCTGCCAATACACCACTTTGGATTTTTAATCAATGAAGGTGACTTTCTTTCCCCCAGGGGCTGTGACCACTACCTCCAAATCATCCCTGAGCCCCAGATGACTAAGGAAGTAGAAGGCCTGGGGACTGAACCAAGAACTTTATGCATGGCAGTTCACTGCACTTACTACCTGAACCACTGGGCCAGCCTTGCAAAATGGTTTAAAGAAAGTTAAGAGAATGCTGCAAACAAATATTTGACTTTAGAAACATCTTGAAGGCTGGGGAGGTGGTGTTACTGAAGGATAAGCTTCTCTCTGTCAGCCCCTTCATGTGTGGAGCTGTCTGTAGGCTTGTGCATTCTATACTAGCGATGCAACTCAGGCTGTGTCCAAAGAGAAGGGAACATAGAAGTCTTATATCTGCAGAGGTCTAAACCAGTCTCAGGTTCTTTTTTTTGTTTAACGACAGTTCACATGCTGCCTCTAAAGTTCTGTAACAAAGCAACCTCATGCAAATATCAACCACCAAATCCTTGCTTAGCAGTCCTCATCATATATGTTTCAATTTCCTTACTCCAATAAAAACAATCCATTATAAGGAATGACTCAAGCTTCTTAGGAGAGCATTCTTGCCAATAAAATTCATATATACTACCAATATGTGTGTAACACCATAAAATTTAGCACATATCAGGTTTTTTTACACAATAAATCACATATTCAAGAGCTGGCCCCATGGCTCAGGCAGGCCATAGTGCTATGCAGAACACATGTGATCTGGACATACATTTCCCCCTTCCTCCTTCCCGATACCACTAGGATTGTCTGTCCTAGCTGAATTTCAAAGGCCATGGGAGGAAAGGAAGACAGCCAAGGGTATGTCTTAGGTGGCTAACCTTCAGTCCTCAGACTGATTAGCATTCCACTGAGTCTGCTGAGTCTACAGAAGTTGGGCAGGGGAGTGGAGGCCAAGGCAGCAAGAAGGGAAGAGGAATGTTGGTTTCTGTTAAATCCTACTAACAACTTTTCCTCCTACTTCAGGGGCCTCTGTGGTCCTCCAAGACGTGCCGCTTAGTGCTCCCAGCTCTATGGCCCACACTTCCTGCTAGTGGATATCTTGTTTCCTGTGCAGCGCATATATATGTATTCATACACACACACATACATACATAACATACTTCCAGGTGTCCTGATTCTAAGTTTCCAGAACATGGTTTTTCCTTTGCCTTGAATGTGGGACTTTGTCCATCAAGAAATTCTTCATTGTTTAATTCCAGCTTTCTTCCTTTCATTTTATTTTGGTTTCATCTATTTGGGTTTCAGCTTCTCCTGCCCAGCTTTGCTTGTTTTCTTCTGCCTAGGTCCTGCTGGCTGCCAGCACCTGGTCCAACTGGAGCCTCCTAGATTCAACTTGGCATAGAATCAGTTCTCCTTTGACTGATTTTGCCATGACAGCAAATTTTAACCATGGACCCAGCTAAGCTTGCTGTGGACATTTGGACCATCAGTTTTAGTAGGTGAGCTCACTTACCTCAGTCTCCTCCCTTGCAATCATGGAGGCCCGTCCAAAGGAGATGCCTTTAGCAGTTCCTGTGCCTCCCACATCTTCTGGGCAACAACCATAAGGCGTCTCCGGCTGAGACTCTTCTGTGATTTTCAGTGAATCTGAAGGCCTGTGAGATTTGTGAAGCAATGTTCAATTCTTCGCACTCCTCAAGCCATTTGTTTTGCAGATCACAAGTCCAAAGTTTCCTATATTATTTCATTGTTAACTGAAATAGATTTGCATGCACTGCCTCCCACTGCATGCAAATCTGTTTCATGCATATTCATTGTGAATATCCTAAAAAACAGTCCAAACAAAGAAGGGCATGAACCACTCGCAAAAGTAGCACAGAAAACAGGTTCAAAGTGTGTAGTACTCAAAGAGCTTTATTGTAGACACGGCGGTCAACACCTAGGAAACAAAACCCAACACGGCCATGTTTCGGTGCGGCCTTTGTCAGGGGCTACAAATAGGCAGAGTCATTTAAAAGACAAATTATACTGTCTGCAGTCCTGAAGTAAAGGAAATCTGATATGCAGCATTCCTATCATTGAACTTCACTTGCAGCATCAAGAGACTGTAAAGGAAGAACAGTGCACCGGCTCAGCATTTAAGGGAACACGTTTCATGCCAAATGCAGTAACCAAGGCAACGCGTAAACAAATGGTGGAGAGTATGTGTTGGAGGCGAGGCTGTCTGGTTCCAATTTATTATTTCTTACCATCCTGGTCCAAAGAAAGTCAAAGCCGATGCCATTTGTGACAGTTTTCTACAGAAACAGCCCCTATGCCTCAGGACAAGGGCCCATTATTTCAGCTTCCAGGATAATTGGCAGCATAGTGAGTAACCTCATAGACAGGATATACCAAGAAGGCAATAGTCAAGTATCACCTGCAATCAAGCCCAGTTGGCCATACAGATAGTTGCCGATCAGAATTTCTCAAATGAAAACATGACTCTAAGATCATAAGGTAGCTCAGAGTGAAGAAAACCATGCAACCAATTTCCAGAATCTTTTGGTAGATACTGTTATATACAAATTATAGGACTTATGTTTTGGCCAATAAACTGGTTCCCCATAAAAGGCTTTCTGGTGGATTACAACCACTCCTGGATTTCCTCTATACTTTGGGTCCAACCACTAGGCAAAATAGGAGGTTGCCTAGGGTGGCAGCTTCTGGGGGGAGGGAGTGGCAAAGAGCAAGCCATTCAAAACTAAACAATAGATTCTGACATCCAGGGGGGAATATGGCTTAAGGTTTGCCTAGGGTACCAACACTTTGAACTAACTCTGGGTCTGGCCCTGTTTCTGTGGACTTCATTACACATCTTCCAAACTCATCCAGATGTACACCCTGATGATAGTAGATTGTTTCTCACAGATTGCACATTTCATTCCCATTTGGAAGTTCCCATCGGTACCAGATCTTATCACCATTCCCCCAATCCCAATCTCCACTATTACATATCAAAGCCCTTGGTTCATCACCTAGTTTTGGAGGGCCTTTGTAGAAATTTAAAGATTAAACGAGTTCTCTTCAGGATAACATTGCTAGATCAATGGCCTGCTTGAGAGGATCGAGAATTTGAGCAGTCTCTGCATTGTTTTGCTTCAGTTTATCAAAATGACTAATTAAAGTCACTTTCCTGGGCTGAGATTGCCAAAATAACCATACCAGCGAATTTACAGGAAAGTACCTGTTCTTTACATAAGAATATAAGAACTGCCATATTGGGTCAGACCAAAGTCCATTAAACCCAATATTCTGTTTACAACAGTGACAAATCTAAGTTATAAGTACCAAGCAGGATCCCAAAAATAAGATTTCATGCAGCTTACCCACAGAGATAAGCATTGGATTTCCCCCAAGTCTACCTTAATAACTGTTTATGGACTTTCCCCCAAGAATTTGTCCAAACCTTTTTAAACCCAACTACACTACCTGCTTTTACCACATCCTCTGGTTCCAGAGCATAATTATGTATTGAGTGAAAAAATATCTTCCCCTATTTGTTATGAATGTACTACTCAGTAATTTCATGGCATGTGTCCTAATTTTTGAACTTTTTGAAAGAGTAAATAGTCGATTCGCATTTACCATTCCATTTCACTCATGATTTTACAGATCTCTCTCTGTCTTTCCTACTCCAAGTTGAAGAACCCTAACTTCCTTAGCCTTTCCCCATGGGGAGTTATTACATTCCCTTTATTACTCTGGTCACCTGTTTCTGTACCTTTCTAATTCTACTACATATTTTTTGAGATGTGGTAACTAGAATTGCACATAGTACTCAAGGTGCAGTCATAGCATGGAAAGACAGAGGCATTATGACATTCTTTGCTTCATTCTCTCTCTTTCCTAATAATGCCTAACATTCCGTTTGGTTTTTTTGGCTGCTGCAGCCAGGGCCAGCACTTCTATTAGGCAAACTCGGTGGTCACCTAGAGCACCAGCCCTGTGGGGGGCTTGCAACGGTGGCATTTCAAATTGGAAGTGTGCCTAGGACAAGGGCAGAAGAAGCCGAGGGTTGAGAGCAGAAACCAAAAGACAGCACCTCACGGTTTCTGGAGAGGGGCAGCAATAGGTGCAGGGAGGCCCACGGGGGGGGGGGGGCAGCAGGATGGCAGGGCCTGCCTAGGGTGCCTTCAGTCCTTGCACTGGCCCTCGCTGCAGCACACTGAGCAAATGATTTCAACATACTGTTCATAATGATGCCTAGATCATTTTCTTAGCTGATGACTCCTAATGTGGAACCTAGTCTCATGAAGCTATAGTTAATGGTTGTTCTTCCTTATGTGTGCAAATTTGCACTTGCCTGCATTAAATTTTATTTGCCATTTTGATACCCAGTTTTTCAAGGTCTTCCTGCAATTTCTCGGAATCCACTTGTGATTTAATAATTGTGTCATCTGCACATTTGATCACCTTACTCATTGTTCCCATTTCCAAATAATTTATAAATATGTTAAATAGCACAGGTCCCATTATAGATTCCTCGCATACTCTACTATTCATATCTTTCCATTGAAAAAACTAATCATTTAGCCCTACTCTGTTTTCCGTCTTTTAACCAATTCGCAGTCCACAATATTACATTGTCTCCTATCCTATAACTTTTTAATTTCCTCAGGAGTCTCTCCTGAGAGATACTGTCAAACACTCTTTGAAAATCCAGTTACACTAGATCAGTAGGCTTACTTTTATCCACATGTTTATTCTTGCCTTCAACAAAATGTAGCATATTAGTGAGGCAATATTTCCCTTGGCTAAATCCATGTTGGCTTTGTCCCATTAAATCATGATTACCTATATGTTCAGTAATTTTGTTCTTTATAATAGTTTCTATACTTTTGCCTGGCACTGGCATCAGGCTCACTGGGGTCTGTAGTTTCTGGGATCACCCCTAGAAACCTTCAATTAGTGCTATGTTGGCCACACTCAATTATCAGTACTGTAGACGATTTTAATGATCGCTTACAAATCTCTAATAGTATTCTGGGTATGTTATCTGCTGCAAGTGATCTGCTACTACTAAGTTTGTGAATTTGCCCTATCATATCTTCAAACTTCACTGAGATTTGTTTCAGTTCCCCTGACTCATCACTATTAAATACCATTTCATTAATAGAGCTGTATAGAGATTCATGTTAAGCATTATTCACTGTTATAATAACAATGTTATTGTATATAGTTTAAAATGTCCCTTGTAACTGAATATGTACTTGTTCCTGTACTATTCAAATTTTTGTTCTTTGTAAACCGCTTTTGATCTGCTGGAAAAATGCAGTATAAAAGTTATAATAAATAAATAAAATAATTTCTGGTATGCATAGCTCCCTTACATCTATCTCAGTAAAGACCAAAGCAAAGAATTCATTTAATGCCCCATTTATTAAAGCCTGCTAAGGATTTGCCATTAACGTGTTGATCTCACACGTATTAATGGCAAGGCCACACATTAGCTGTCGGGAATGTGTTCAGTATATCCCGGGCAGCTAACGCGTGAAGGGTTTTCATAATGTGCGCTCCACTATGTTGGGTTCACATAACAATTCCTATAGAGGAGTCGTTGGGTGAACTCATGTAAAGAGGCACATTGCCATTGAGCATGCAGCATTTGTCCCAGTGCTAGTGGAACTGTGCTCTCCATGCCCACTCTCCGCCCATTCCCCAACCCATCCTGTGATCACCAATTAACATGAATTTTACATGTGAAGGCAGACACTATTCGCCATCTGTGTTCCCGACTGCCTCTAACTGCGCACTAAAATGCCGGTTAACCAGATAATGGACTTTAGTAAAACAGACCATTAGTCTCTCAGCTAATGCCTTGTTCTCTCCAAGTGCCCTTTTTATCAGTCAATCATCTAAGTGTCCAACTGACTTCCTCACAGGCTACTCTGTTTTGAATTTACCTGAAAAAGTTTTTCTTATGAGTTTTTGCCTTCACATCAAGTTTCTTTTCAAATTCTCTCTTTGCCTTAAGATAAGAAAATAAGATATGTCATACTGAGTCAGACCAAGGTATATCAAGCCCAGTACCCTGTTTCCAACAGTGACCAATCTAGGTCACAAGTACCTAGCAGTTTCCCCAAAAGACACAGGTTCCACAATGCTTGTATTGGGGCAAGCAGTGGATATCCCGGGTCCACTTTAATAATGGCTTATGGACCTTTCCTCCAGGAACTTGTCCAAACCTTTTTTAAAACCGGCTACACTAACAGCTTTTACTACATCCTCCGGTAGCAAATTCCAGAGTTTGATTACACGTTGAGTGAAAAAATATTTTCTCTTATTAGTCTAAAATATGTTACCCTGTAACTTCATTGCATGTCCCCTAGTCTTTCTATATTTTGATGATGTAAACAATCGATCTACGTTTACCCGTTCCACTCCATTCATTAATTTATAGAACTTTTTTTTTTCAACCATTATTACAAAGTAATAAAGATACAAGGAAAAACAATCAGTTCAATAGAATAAAACACAATATAAAAAGAAAATAGTACAAGCCCACATCACGGGAGATTGAAACCAAAATAATACAATCAAGAGAAAACTCATAGAAAATATTAGCAGGAATGTTACCCAATATTTATCCAATTCATACTAAGCTAGCAAACACATGGTGGACCCCAAAACTAAGGCATTCAACTTGACTTCAAAAAATATTCCAACTGAAGGGGGTCAAAAAACATGTATGAATCTTTCCCAGAAGTGACCAGACATTTACAGGGAAATTTCAAGAAAAAGGTTGCCCCCACTTCAAGAACTTGTGGTTTCAGGGCCAAAAAACCCTTACGCCTAACCTGTGTTTGTCTGGGCACATCAGGGAAGATATTTATCTTTTGCCCACAAAGCAATTCATTTTTTAAAAAATAATTTCAACACTAAATTTTTATATATTTCAGAATGAAAGGAAACTAGTAGGGTCGCTCTTGTAGAAATTTCATCTAAAGATGACTCAATAAATTCAGAAATATTCAAGATGTCCAAAGATACAAGGGCGTCAGCTTCCCCCTCCACAACACTAGTAACTTTCTTAGAACTAGGAAAATAATAGATATTATTAAAAACCAAAGAAGCTGAATCTTGATGACCCAAAATCTCCTTAAGATATTTATGAAAATGAATATCAGGAGAAAGATAATGCGTCTTGGGAAAATTGAGGCACCTATGATTCTTAGCTCTAAGACCATTTTCCAATTGTTCATGCTGACAATGCAGCAAGAGACTATCTTTAATAGAGGAAGAGACTGCCCCATGTACTTTAGAAACCTGAGCCTCAACTTTCAAACAACGAGAATCAACAGATATCAAACATTTATCATGATGAGAAAGCACAGTTACTTACCTGTAACAGGTGATCTCTGGGAACAGCAGGAATTAGTCTTCACATATGGGTACGTCGGTACCGACGGAGCCTGCACGGGAATGCTCCCCAGCATCCAATCAGAAAGCTTTTGGGAGCATCCCTCGCGCCTGCGCGGTGACTTCCCACCTTTCCCACTGCCTCTCCTCAGTTGAGTTTCATAGCTGAGACAGAAGGAGAGAAAGAGGAAAGGAGATAGATAGATACAACTCCTAGGGGAGGTGGGTGGGTTGTGAAGACTAATTCCTGCTGTTCCCAGAGATCACCTGTTACAGGTAAGTAACTGTGCTATCTCCAGGAACAAGCAGGAATGAGTCTTCACATAAGGGGACTCCCTAGCTGTGGGTGCCAGGGGAGATCCCATAAAATGCGTATTCCTGGACAGGATGGCATTTTCCAAACCTGGATCCCTGGCATCCCCAGAGGGATGGGGGGTAGGAGTTGAATAGAGAAGAGCTGCAAGGAACAGCAAATCTAAAGACTACAGGAGAGAGGAGTCTTTAGAATGTATGTCAAGTATCATTAAAATATTTAATGAACTAATACAATATAGAGTTTACCTACTGGATTGTAGGAAGTAGAACTGTGATGGAGTGTACTGTAGATGCAGTAGCGGAATCTTCAAGGTAACTTCACAGCAGTGAGGATGAAGTTCCAAACCTGGAATGGGCAGGTGACCCAGGTGTCAACTGGGGCAGGAGAAGAACGGCAGGTCTTCAATGGAAAGCTTTATGGGAAAAAGCTGAAAACTCTTTTAGGTACAGAGTTATTAACATTGAGGACTAAAAGAAGAAGACTGACCGATCTGGAGAAGTAGCCCAGTCCGTAAGGGAAGAGGGAGTATGGAAAAAAGCCCCTATTCCCAAGGAGAACAGACGTGTACTCAGAAATACTGAAGATGTACACTGTCATTCCTAGCTGGTAAGAGATAGGAAGACAATGAAGTTTGATACTTCATGGATAGGGAGATCTATAACAAAAATAGAAGCTGTTGACGTCACAGCAGTTATTGTGTGTATAACCGCTCCCAGTTACTGAGCCGTATGAGAATAGGCAAGTTGACTGTCTGGACCCCTTAAGAAGGTAAAAACTTTATAGCACAGACAGTTAGGGAGATAGTAGGTAATACTTAGGGTCCTATGGACATCTCCCAAAGGGCACATATATATATATATATATATATATCTGGAGATACATACATGTCTATATATATGTGCATATATGTCCAGATATGTGTGATATATATATATATAGAGGTATATATATATATAGATATAGATGGGCATGGCTTATGCCCATACAGATTACAAAAATATGTATGTATAGGACATATACAGACATGAATATAAGTCTGAGGATACCTGTCTGCAACTGAGCCCCACAAAAACATTCACATGGGGAATGTGATGGGAAAAGATTCATCTAATAATAAGGGGGTGAAAACCACCTGAAGATATATAGAGAATCTATTTCCGTGGTGCAGGAATATATTTCAGTGGATAACCAGTATGGTTGCGTGAAAAACAGAGGATAATAGCAGTCTAGTAAGAGCATGTCAGGAGTACTTGAGGACTCTGACATGTCCAAAGGACAAGAAAACGCATAGACTAAGACACCTGGATGACCCAGCCAAGGGACTCAAGGGTATCATGTACAGTAAAAGAGTATGCGTTGTCCAAGTGGAGTAGAAAAGATAATGCCAAGCTGTAAGGAAAAAAGGGGTAGATTCCTGCCAGATTGGGAACTCCTTGGACATTCACGCAGAAAAAGCTTGTCTTCTGTATCACAATAGGAGACAAGAGGGTATAAAGAACCTATATAGCCATGGAATGACTATATAAGCTTTTCCTATTATATGGAAAACCCTCAGAGACAAAGTTCAATGCTCTACAGCAAGGGCCCATAGTAGAAAGCTTCTCTGAAGATTGCAGAGAGCATTGTGCAGGAGAATTATGAGATAAACTGACAGCAGTCAGATGTGGTGCCACATCCTAGGTAAGGATATGGCAAGAAGAAGATAACCTGCAGTGAGTAGTATCATGCAAGATAGTTGAAAGTAACTTGCAAGAAACATTAAAGTAAGCACTGGAACTTCTGCTTGTACAGCAACTGAACAAAAGAGCAGAGGGGATCCCCCTGTATAAAAACAGGGAGAAAAACAGACAGAGGGAGCGGAGATATTCCCGTCCCTGTCTGATGAGTTGTTCAGAGCATGCATTGAAGGATAGCAAAAAGTCTATACTGGAAAGAAAGAGAAGTGTTTCAGTATGGTACCAACTCGAGCAGGGGAAACCCTGGAAGAGAGGGGCTTGGAAGGTGACGTACCATATGGTAAGTCAGCTGAAGGAAAAAATGTCCCTGTGGGGACAGAAACTATCATGGGATAATTGTAATCTCCCTTTATAATAAAAAGAAAGGGAGAATTCTGTAACCCATGGACAAAAATATCCTAACAGCTTAGCATACTGAAAAGAAAAACCAGTGTAGGGTTTGAAGAATAACTTCTGGTAAGAAGAAGTTAACTGTAGATTGCAACATACAGGAACCTATGGTTGCTGGCTATGATTAGCCTGGTTAGAGTCTGGAGACTTCAGACGAGGATGAGATGTCCCTTGCTTGGGTACATCTGGAGGATGGGCAGAAGAAGGATGAAACTTTCTTTTCCTAGGGAAAGAAGGTTTGGTAGGACATTTCCTACGCCCTGGGGAAAAAGAAGGCTTAGGACAGTTTCCAGAACTAGGAAAGTCAGTGGAGCAATGAGCAACCTGATGTAAAGCCTCTTTATTGAAGAGATTTTCTCCAGTACAAGGAGAATTACCCAGTGTATGTTGTGCCAATCTGCTCAAGTCTGAAGCCTGCAGCCAGGCTGTACGACGTGCTCCAATGGCAATAGCAGAGGATCTGCTAACAGACTCAAAAGAGTCTAGAGAAGCACGAGAAGGGAACCAAGAGATATTCCTGCTATGATTGAGAAGCAAGGAATAGTCAGAGGTCAGCCTTAGGTTCTGACAAAAAAGGAGACAAAAGAGATAATTTCTCTGTGACCTCCTGAAGTGTCAGACTCATAAAAAATATATGAAATAATTCTTGAAGCCAGCATAGAAGTTAGGAAGGTTTGACGTCCAAAGGCATCAAGTGCTTTAGATGCACGACCTGGCGGATAAGAAGAATGCTTCTTCTTGCTTCTTACCTTCCTCATTGCTGATTCCACTACAATGGAATGATGTGGAAGTTGGTTTTTCTGGAACCCTGGAGAGGGAGGTACCTGATACAGAACGTCAATGGCTGTAGAAGGCAAAGGAACCTTTAAGGGTGATTCCCATATCCTCAGAAGAAGATCCTGTAAAGAATGATGTAAAGGAAGCATTATATTTTCCTTTTCTGCAGGATCTTGGTCAAGAGAAAAACCAGGAATAGGAATGGCAAGAAAGGCTGCCATGTCAAGGAGAAACTTCTGAAAAGAAGGATTTCCAATAGGAACTAATCCTGGGCAAGCTGAGGTTGAAGGAGCAGCTTGAGCACCAGAAGATATACTGGACTGTTGAAGAAAAAGAATCCTGCTTGATGGACTGTGATACTGACAGTTCTGATTTGTGGCAGTTAGTACTGCATCGTCAGTGCCTGATATCGATTCCAAACTAGGCATAGAAAGGATCGATGGCACCGATGGAACTGCAGGAATCGACCCCGACACCGGTACCGGTATCGGAGATAATGTCATCGAAGCAGTAATCGAGGGCTGCTGAAGCGGTACCGAGGTAACCAGAGAGCCTTGGTGAATATCCTCGGTACTGCGTAGCCGGAAACGATATGGATCGGTTCCGAAACGCATCGGTACCAAGTCATCTAGACTGGATATCAATTCTAGACTCGGCATCGAAGCAAGCGAGTCTATCGATGCATGTCTAGAAGGTACCGACGTTGGTGGTGGTATCAGCGATGACGATACATGAAAGTCAATTGGAATCTCATCGAACGGCACCGAAGGTACCGAGGACGTTCGAAGACGATGCCAGGCGAAGAGAGGAACACTCGACACCGGCACCAATGTCGGGGTATCGGTACCGCTCGAAGTCGTACCAACCCCGAGCACGGTGAAGATATAGGAAAGTCAATCTGGGTCGTATCGATCGGCCACGAAGGTACCGAGGATTCCAGATGACGATCCCAGGTAAAGAGTGGAACACTCGATACCGATGCTGATACCGATACCGGGGTATCGGTACCGCTCGAAGCTGGTACCAACCCCGAACATGGCTGGGATACAGGAAAGCCAATCTGGGTCGTATCGATCGGCCCCGAAGATACCGAGGACACCAGATGATGATCCCTGGTGAAGAGTGCAGCACTCGACACCGATGCCGGTGCCGGGTTATCGGTACCGCTCGAAGCGGATACCACCCCCTGGCACGGCTCAGGTATGTTCTGTGAGGGGTGAGCCCCAGGAACAACCTGAAACCCCGTGAATGCTTTGGAGCTCAAAGACTCCCGCCGGGGTTTTATTGCCAATGGGATCTTGAGGGCAAGGCTGGAGCCGTCATCATGCTGTGCATGAGACTTACCCTTCAAGAATTGGCTAGTCTTAACAGACTGTTTGTGGGTTACCTGATCCTGGAGAGAAGAATAAACCGGTGTCCTCACCTTAGGAGGAAAAACGGTATCGAGGGAAACTCGAAAAAGGGAAGGTCGTCTCCCAACCATATAGTCAGGACCCAAACAGGTTAGACACCAAGCATTGGAGTCTAAAAAGAAAACTAAGTTTCCACAGTGAAGGCACTTCTTAGGGGAAAAAGGCTCCATCTTGGAAAGGCCTGGTAGGCCCAAAAAAGTTAAAACAAAAAACTGAGGAGAAATATTTCTCTAAGTTTGAAAAGGAAAAGAATAAAGCACCGGCGGTACCGGTATCGGCGGGAAAGACAGCCGCAACCACAAGAAAACAAGAAAATAAGGATTTTAAAGTTAAATGTTTCTGCGATGACAGGAGGACGTCCTGCTGGCTCTGCGGAAAAACGAAAACTGAGGAGAGGCAGTGGGAAAGGCGGGAAGTCACCGCGCAGGCGCGAGGGATGCTCCCAAAAGCTTTCTGATTGGATGCTGGGGAGCATTCCCGTGCAGGCTCCGTCGGTACCGACGTACCCATATGTGAAGACTCATTCCTGCTTGTTCCTGGAGATAGCTTATCAACAGTTTCCTGAGTAAATGCAGTAAACTGGGGCACAACCGATGATAAAGAAGCATCAATGCGCATTAACAGGCTCCATATATCTTTTAAGGAAACCTCTGACTGATCACCTGAGCTGAAGGGCCCACCAGATTAAAAGGAACATTAAGGGCCTCTCCGACATGAACCACCCGGGGAAGAGAAACATCTCCTGCCCGGGGGCCCACATTGGAAGAGGAACCCTGTACAGATAAGGAAACGGGAGAAGACCCCCCTACCAAAACAGGCGAGGAGGTCAACAAACCCGAAATCTCCTTGCTGGATAGCGGGGGAGGGAAATCACCCCCCTCTAAATTAATTTATAGACCTTTATCATATTTCCCCTCAGCCTTTTTCAGGTTAAAGAGCCCTAAACATTTTAGCCTCTCTTCATAGGGGTATCCATCCATCCCCTTTACCATATTGGTGGCTCTTCTCTGTACCTTTCCTAATAATTCTATATCCTTTTTTAAGATATGGCGACCATAATTGCACACAATATTCAAGGTGCAGTCGCATCATGGAACGATACAGAGGCATTATAATATCCTTAGTTTTATTCTCCATTCCTTTCCTTATGATTCCTAGCATTCTATTTGCCTTCTTGGCTGCCGCTGCACACAGGGCAGAGGGTTTTTAACAGGTTATCCATGATGATGCCTAAATCTTTTTCCTGGGTGGTGGTTCCTAATATGGAACCCTGCATCGTGTAACCATAGTTTGGGTTTTTATTTCCTAGGTGCATAACTTTGCACTTGTCCACATTAAATTTAATCTGACATTTGGATGCCCAGTCTTCCAATTTATCAAGATCCTCTTGCAATTTTCCACAATTCTCATGGGTTTTAACAACTTTGAATAGTTTTGTGTCATCTGCAAATATGATAACCTCATTCGTTATTCCCATTTCCAGTTTCATTTATGAATATATTAAAAAGCAACAGACCCAGCATAGATCCCTGGGATACACCACTATTCACCTTTCTCCATTGGGAAAATTGGCCATTTAGCCCTACCTTCTGCTTTCTATCTTTAACCAGTTCCTGATCCACAATAGTACACTGCCTCCTATCCTATGAGGAACCTTGTCAAAGGCTTTCTGAAAGTCCAGATACACTATATCAACCGACTCACCTTTGTCTACCTGTTTATTCACACTTTCAAATAAACATAACAGATTAGTAAGACAAGACCTTCCTTGGCTAAAGCCATGTTGGCTGTCTCCCATTAAGCCATGGCTATCTACATGTTCAGTAATTTTGTTCTTTATGATGGTTTCTACCATTTTTCCCGGTACTGACGTCAGGTTCACCGGTTTGTAGTTTTCCGGATCACCCCTGGAACCCTTTTTAAAAATTGGCGTTACATTGGCCATCCTCCAATCTTCAGGTATTACAGATGATTTTAATGATAGTTCACAGATTACTAATAGTAGGTCTCCAATCTCCTATTTCAGTTCTTTCAACAAGCTTGGAGATATACCATCCAATCCAGGTAATTTGCTACTCTTCAGTTTATTAAATAGTTGCAATACATCTTCCCAGTGTATTGATATTTCTTTCAATTGTTCCGCAGCATCTCCTTTAAATACCATTTCAGTCATGGGTAACATTCCTACATCTTCCTCAGTAAAGACTGAAGCAAAGAATTCATTCAGTCTCTCCGCTATGGCCTTGTCCCCTCTTAGTGCCCCTTTTACCCCTCTATCATCTAATGGTCCAACTGACTCTTTCACAGGTTTTTTGCTATGAATGTACTTGAAAAAGTCTTTATTATGTGTTTTTGCTTCCACAGCCAGCTTCTTCTCAAATTCTCTCTTTGCCTGCCTTATCAGTGCCTTGCATTTAACTTGCCAGTGCTTGTGTTGTTTCTAGTTTTCATCATTTGGCAACTTTTTCCATTTCCTTAAAGATGCTTTTTTTGGCAACAACAGCCTCTCTGACCTCACCTTTAAACCATGCCGGCAGTTTTTTGGACTTCCTTCCACTTTTCTTAAAGCGTGGAATACAGCTGGTCTCGGCTTCCAAGATAGTATTTTTAAACAACACCCAAGCTTGATGCAAATTTTTAAGTTTTGCTACTGCTCATTTTAGTTTTTTCTTAACTATTTTCCTCATTCTATCATAGTCTCCCTTTTGAAAGTTAGTACTGTGGATTTCCTTAGGCTCCTTCCTCCATTTTTTAAATCAAAAGCGATCATGCTATGATCACTATTGCCAAGTGGTCCCAACACCCTTATCTCTTGCACCAGATCTTGTGTTCCACTAAGAACTACAGTAGGTCCAAAATAGTTTCCCCTCTTGTTGGTTCATGAACCAGCTGCTCCAAGAAGCAGTCATTAATTTCATCTAGAAACTTTATATCCCTGGCATGTCCTGCCGTGACACTTACCCAGTCAATACCGGGATAATTGAAATCACCCATTATTATTACTGTGTTGTAACCTTTTCTTAGCTTCTCTGATTTCTTTGAGCATTTCATCATCCATTTGTTCATTCTGGCCAGGCAGTCGATAGTACACCACCCCCCCCTCCCCCCCACACACACACTGCCATCGCCTTCCTCTTCCCCTTTTTACATGGAATTTCAATCCATAGAGATTCTACAGTGAATTTTGTTTCCTGCAAAATTATAAGCCTTTGTGACTCAACGCCCTCTCTAACATAGAGCGCAACCTCTCCACCAATTTGATCAGCTCTATAATTGCGATATAGTTTGTACCCAGGTATCACAGTGTCCTACTGGTTGTCCTCTTTCCACCACGTCTCTGAGATACCAATCATATCTAACCTCTCAATTAGTGTTATATATTCTAACTGTCCCATCTTATTTTTTAGACTTCTAGCATTTGCATACAAGCATTTTAGAGGCTGTATTTTATTCACATTAATCTGGCTATCGGTAGGCAGGGGTAATTTGGAATCTTTAAGCTCTGTCTGTTCTGTATTCAAGGGCATTTGGGCTACTTTTGTCTTTATTCGAACCTCTCTACTGATGTGCCTTAACTTCAATCTTTTGCTAGTATCCTTCAAGGATACATTGTTCCGAACCATGCGCTCTTGGGCGACTGTCGGCTTTCCCTTATTATCTAGTTTAAATGCTGCTCTCTCTCCTTTTTAAAGGTTAATGCCAGCAGCCTGGTTCCGTTCCGGTTAAGGTGGTGCCCATCCCTTTGGAAGAGGTCCTCCTTTCCACAGAATGTTTCCCAGTTCCTAACAAATCCTGAACCCTCATCCTTGCACCATTGTCTCATCCAAGCATTGAGACTCCAGATCTCTGCCTGCCTTTTGGGTCCTGCATGTGGAACGGGAAGCATTTTGGAGAATGCTATCCTGGAAGTTCTGGATTTCAACTTCCTACCTAAAAGCCTAAATTTAGCCTCCAGAACCTCCCTACCACATTTTCCTATGTCATTGGTACCCACATGTACCAAGACAGCAGAGTCCTCCCCAGCACTATCTAAGACCTTGTCTAAGTGGCGCATGAGGTCTGCTACCTTCACACCAGGCAGGCATGTTACCAGGCGATCCTCATGTCCACCAGCCACCCAGCTATCTACATGCCTAAAGATCGAATCACCAATTATAACGGCTGTCCTAACCCTTCCCTCATGGGCACATGGCCCTGGAGAAACTTCCTCAGTGCAAGAGGGTTTTACATCACCTGGAGGACAGGTCCTAGCTATAAGATCACTTCCTGCCACACCAGGGTGATCCTCTCCTGTCACATGACCTCTCTCCTCCATGGCAACAAGGATGCTGCCAGAATGGAGGTGGGACTTCAGGACTATATCCCTGTAGGTCTCGTCTATGTACCTCTCTGTCTTCCTTATGTCCTCCAAGTCTGCTACTCTAGCCTCCAGAGACCGGACTCGTTCCCTGAGAGCAAAGAGCTCCTTGCACCTAGTGCACATGTAAGACCCCTCACCATCTGGGAGAAAATCATACATGTGATACTCAATACAAAAGACTGGAAAACCCCGATCTCATTGCTGGACTGCTGTCTGCATCTTAGTTTAAGGTTATGTTTAGGTATTTAAGTTCTTTACTTACTAAGGGTTGCTGGGGATACTTATACTAATAAAACTATTCCTAATACGTTGAATGTACTTTATTCACCTGAAGCTTAATTAATCTCAAGTCCTTAATGTATGCCTAATAAGGATAAACAGCTGCACCTGAGAATGAATATGGCACCATCTTTCCTTTAAGAGATTTAGGCACCTATAAAGCTATGATTATCCTAGGGGTGGCCCAAAAGCAAGTCTTAAAGCTGTATTGCTGCATAATTGCAACTTGCTACCATCAATTCCTATTGGCCATGCAGCTTTTATGAAAGAGACTTATGACAATATGAAACAACTTTTGAAATGTATAAACTATGATCAACATCTATGATCAATCTGTGGTGAATTCAAAGTGGTCGCCCTCTTGCTTGGTCTTCAGACTGGATACACCAAGTACTGCTTCTTCCTGTGTGAATGGGATAGTCATGCTAGAGATTGTCATTTCGTCAAAAGGGACTGGCCACTCCGTCAGTCACTGGATCCTGGAAGCAAAAATGTTCTGTTTCCAGCACTTGTAGACAGCAACAAGATTTTGATGCCTTCCTTGCACATCAAGTTGGGACTAATGAAAAACTTTGTCACGGCGATGGATAAAACTAAACCTGCTTTCAGGTATCTTAGTGGTAAATTTCCTAGACTGAGTGATGCCAAAGTTAAGGAAGGAGTTTTTGTTGGCCCTCAGATTCGTGCACTTCTTCAAGATGATGAATTTCTTTGTTTATTGCATGGAAAGGAAAAGGCTGCATGGATAGCATTTGAATCAGTGACACAAAATTTTCTTGGAAACAACAAAGCAAATCAATTACCAAGAGATTGTTCAAGATCTTCTCAAGGCATACAAAAACCTTGGTTGCAACATGTCCTTAAAGATTCATTTTCTACACTCTCATCTAGATTTTTTCCCACAAAATTGCGGAGCAGTAAGTGATGAACATGGAGAACGATTTCACCAAGACATTGCAGCCATAGAAAAGAGGTATCAGGTTAAATGGAGTCCATCAATGTTTGCAGACTACTGCTGGACAGTGACAAGGGATATTCCATTGCTTCAGTACAAGAAACAGATCAGGAACAGTCGTGAAGCCACTGAATGAGAACAAAAATTGCTAGAATGTACTTACAAATGTTCTTAATGAAAGTTAAATTGCAGATATAATTACTCCTCTGTTTCTTCTAAGTATGTTTATGAACTTTATTTTATAAAAACATGTTTGTTATTGTGCAAAGCTTCATTTGTAATAAGATTTTGATTTATATCTAAGGATTTAGGCTTGATTTTCACCATGCATAGTGGTAAAATGTACATTCTTCAACATACCATAGAAACAGGATCTAATTGACCAATTTCACTATCATATTTGAATTCAGCGTATCAAATTCATTAAGAAATAGCACATTTAATTTCTGAAGCAAACAATTTTTGAAAATTTGTAGAACAGTGTTATGGACTTTTTCTCCAGGAACTTGTCCAAACCTTTTTTAAACCGAGCTATACTAACAGCTTTTACTACATCCTCGGGTAACAATTCCAGAGTTTGATTACTTGTTGAGTGAAAAAATAATTGCTCTTATTAGTCCTAAATGGGCTACATTCTAGCTTCGTTGTGTGTCCCCCTAGTCTTTCTACTTTTTTTTTTTAAATTAATTATATAATTAGTACAACAACCAACTATAAAGTACAAGTCAATCAAATAAGAAATGACATAGATGATTACAAAAAGTACAAGGAAAATTATAATGATACAGCCCACATCACTGGGACCTAAGTGCGATTATAAAAAGAAAAAAAAGAAAAGAAAACAAGGCTTTCTACTTTCTGAAGGAGTAAACAACCGATTTACATATACTCGTTCACTCCATTCATGAATTTATATCTTTATCTTTATTAACATGTGATATACTGCCCTGGGCGTTGGGACATCAGAGCAGTTTACAATTATAAGAAAACAAAAAGAGGCTTAGAGAAGAGAGAAAGGAATGCCATTTTTCAACAGGAGAGTTAAGGCAGAAAGGGACAAACAGGGTAAGGAAAAGCTAACTAAGGAATGGAGGAAGGCAGATTGTAAGCAAGCTGGAACAGATGGATTTTGAGCATGGATTTGAACTGGAGAAATGACAGCTTTGCGCGTAAGCTGGTAGGAAAGGAGTTCCATAAGGCAGGGGCCAGAAAAAAGAAAGCGGAGTGTTGTGTCTATTACTGCTGTGCTTGGGAGACTGGGGAGGGTGGGGGGGAGGCATGTGTAGAGACCTAAGAAGACGGTTGGGAGAGTGGAACTGGAGATCAGTTAGGTATTGTGGATTGCTTGATGAGCTGTAATGAGAATTTTGTAATTAATACAAAACTTTATGGGGAGCTGTGAAGGTGAGCAAGAATGGGCGCAACCTCTATCATATCTCCCCTCAGCTGTCTTTTTTCCAAGTTGAAGAGCCCTAACCTTTTAAGCCTCTCCTCATAAGGATATCCTTCCATCCCCTTTACCATTTTGGTGGCTCTTCTCTGTACCTTTTCTAATTCAGCTATATCCTTTTTGAGATACAGCGACCAGAATTGCACATAATATTCAAGGTGCTGTTGCACCATGGAACGATACAGAGGCATTATAATATCCTTGGTTTTATTTTCCATTCCTTTCCTTATGAGTCCTAGTATTCTATTTGTTTTCTTGGCCATCACTGCACACTGGGCAAAGGGTTTCAACATATTATCCACGGTGACGCCTAAATCATTTTCTTGGATAGTGGTTCCTAATGTGGAACCCTGCATCGTGTAACCATACTTTGGGTTGTTGTTCCCTAAGTGCATAACTTTGCACTTGTCCAGATTACATTTCATCTGCAATATGGATGTCCAGTCTTCCAGTTTATCAAGGTCCTCTTGCAATTTTTCACAATCCTCTTGAGTTTTAACAACTTTGAATAATTTTGTGTCATCTGCAGATATGATCACCTCATTCATTATTTCCATTCCCAGATCATTTATGAATATGTTAAAAATCAGCAGGCCCAACACAGATCCCTGGAGTACTCCACTATTCATCTTACTCCATTGGGAAAATTGGTCATTTAGCCCTACTCTCTGCTTTCTATCTTTTAACCAGTTCCTGATCCACGACAGTACACTGCCTCCCATCAGAACAGCGGGACCTAGGCGTGGTTGTGTCTGATGATCTTAAAGTAGCTAAACAGGTAGAAAAAGCGACGGCAAAAGCTAGAAGGAGGAGAGGAATGGCTAGAAGAAAAAAGGAGGTGATAATGCCTCTGTATAAGTTTTTGGTGCGACCTCATTTGGACTATAGTTTGCAATTCTGGAGACCGCACCTTCAAAAGGATGTGAACAGGATGCAGTCGGTGCAGAGGGTGGCTACTAAAATGATTAGAGGGCTTCATTATAAAGCATATGAGGACAGACTTAAGGATCTTAATATGTACACCTTAGAGGAAAGGCGAGACAGAGGTGATATGATTGAGATGTTTAAATACCTCCGTGGCATAAATGTTCATGGAGAGAGCCTCTTTCAATTGAAAGCAAGTTCTGCTACGAGGGGACATGGGATGAGGGCGAAGGGGAAAGATTCAGGAATGATATGTGGAAATATTTCTTTATGGAAAGAGTGGTGGATCCGTGGTATAGTCTCCCAGTGGAGGTGGTAGAGATGAGGACAGTAACTGAATTCAAAACAGCATGGGACAAACACAGAGGATCTCTAAAGGTAAAAAGGGGACTGTTGTAGTTGTTGATATGAAAGGACAGACTAGATAGGCTTTGTGGTCTTTTTCTGTCGTCATGTTTCTATGTTTCTATCATCCCATGACTTTTTAATTGTTAAAGGCTTTCTGAAAAAATAGATAGACTATATCGATCGGCTCACCTTTTTCTACCTGTTTATTCACACCTTCAAAAAAATATAACAGATTAGTAAGACCAGACTTCCCTAATTTCTGAAAAAATGTCATTAACTGTATATTCATTCAGGCCAGATCGATGTTAGAATACCCCCATCATTACTTTCTTCTCTTTTTCACACAGGACTTCATCCATAAAGATTCCATGGCGCCTTTTACTGTATTTATTTAGCACACACCTTTTGTTTCCTGCTGAAATTTTACTGACTCAGTGCCCTCTTTAACACATACTGCTAACTTACCACCAATTTGATCCACTCTATCACTGCAATATAATTAATACCCTCGTATCACCTTGGGCAATATTTAAATCTGCAGTCAAAATTTTTTTTTAACAGCTGCCGCTGCGTTTGAATAAAATCTGGTTATTCATGGACCGGTGCAGAATATTCTCATTCACTGCTGGCCACATGATGCAATCCAGACAGTGACAATTTTTAGACCATTATTTAGATAACTATCCATATAGCACTTAAGGCTGCTTCTTTTGCTGTCCTTAAGTTATCTGGATAGCTAGCGGAGAGTGACGTAAATCATCACTATCTGGATAATTTCCCTCTCCATCCTTATTCTTCCCCAGACCATCTTGGCACAATCTGTATAGTGTTGAGGCGGTCAGTGGTAATATTCTGCAGCACTATCCAGATTGTGCTACTAAATATCATGGTCAGCAGGTGTTCCTAACCAGATAAGCCCCATTAAATAATGGGCCCACAGTGTTCCATCTGTTATATTCCTACAACCAGGCTCTGAGATAGAGTAGTTACTCACCTGTAACAGGTGTTCTCCAGGAGAAGCAGGAATCAGTCCTCACATATGGGTGACATCGACGTTGATGAAGCCCTTGCGGAGCATTTCTCCAGCTTTCTAAGAAAGCCTTTGGGAATGCAGGCACACATGCGCGGTTCCCTTCCCGCCTAAAGGTGCCATCTTGCTCAGTCAAATGACATAGCTCAAAACAGCACACAAAAAATGTAAAAATAACTATGTACAACTGCAACTCCCAGGGGAGGAGGGAGGGTTGTGAGGACTGATTCCTGCTGCTCCTGGAGAACACCTGTTACAGGTGAGTAACTACTCTTTCTCCAGGACCAAGCAGGAAGTCAGTCCTCACATATGGGTGACTCCCTAGCTCTGGGCTACCAGGAACCCAGGCTGAACAAGAGAACTCCCTCTAGTCCCAGCATGAAAGAAAGGCTTTTCGCTGACAGAACCTCCACCGGTAGCACAACAGAGGGCAGGAGTTGCCTAAACCTCAAAGAGATTCCGGAGTACTGCCTGGCCAAAAGCACTGTCCCTATGGGACTCCCTTTCCAGACAGTAATGGGCAGCAAAAGTCTGGCTTGAGGACCAAGTTGCAGCCCTGCAGATGTCTACCAACGGTACAGAGCGGAGATGAGCCACTGAGGCAGCCATTGCCCTGACACGATGGGCCGTGACCTGACCCTGCAAAGGAAGGTCAGCCGCCCTGTAAGCCCAGGTGATACAGTCAGCCACCCATATGGACAAGGTATGCTTGGACACAGCCAACCCCAAATTATTAGGGTCAAAAGATATGAAGAGCTGAGTAGCCCTTCTGTGCCCCTGCGTACGGTCAAGGTAGAAGGATAAGGCCCTCCTACAGTCCAGGGTATGCAGAACTGCTTCAGCCTATCTTGCATGAGGCCTAGGGAAGAATGTTGGAAGAACCACCTCCTGGTTGAGGTGGAAAGAGGAGACAATCTTTGGGAGGAACTTTGGATGAGTCCTGAGGACTACCCTGTTCCTATAAAATCTGGTGTAAGGCCTGTCACAGACCAGGGCCTGAAGCTCACTCACTCGCCTAGCCGAGGTTAGGGCTACCAAGAAGAGTGTCTTCCAGGACAGGAAGTGGAGAGGACAAGTAGCCATCGGCTCAAAAGGTGGGCGAGTCAGTTGCTGCAAGACCACATTCAACTCCCACTCAGGAGCAGGAGGACGGATTGGAGGCTTGAGCAAGAGCAAGCCTCTGAGAAACCGGGACACCAAGGGGTGAACCGACAGAGAATGTCCTTTCACCAGTGAGTGGTGAGCTGTTAGAGCTGAGAGGTGGACCCGAACAGAATTGGACTTAAGGCCTTGATTTGATAAGTGCAGTAAGTACTGAAGCACTACTGGTACAGTACAGGAGAAAGGATCCTCTGTACGTAGGTGACACCACACAGAAAATCTTTTCCATTTGAGAGCATAGGTTTTCCTAGTGGACTGTTTCCTAGAGGCTAGGACAACCTCCTCAACTTCCTGAGGTAGGCCCCAGGGAGCCAAAACTAACCTTGCAGCTTCCAGGCCATCAAATTGAGAGCTTTGAGATTGGGGTGCAGAAGGGAACCCTGATCCTGAGACAGAAGGTCGGGTTGCAACCCCAGAGGCAGTGGGGGATCCACTGCCAATTGAAGCAGAAGTGGAAACCAAGGCTGTCTCGGCCACCTGGGAGCCACCAGCAGGACCAAGGCCTTGTCCTGAAGAATCTTGAACAGAGTTCGGGCCACCAAGGGCGTAGGAGGAAACGCATACAGGAGGCCCTGAGACCAGGGAATCAGAAAAGCATCTGCTGCTATCCACAGAGGATGCGGTTGCCTGGAGCAGAACTTTGGCAGCTGTTTGTTCAGAGGACTGGTAAACAGATCTATGGATGGAAGTCCCCATTTCAGGAAAATCTTCTGAACTACCAAAGGATGGAGCTGCCACTCGTGGGGCTGCAGAATCCTGCTCAACCTGTCTGCCAGGTAGTACTCTCTTATGCTTTGACAGTTTTCATCCGCCCGCGCTGAAGCGGGGGTTGCCGTTTGGCCAATTTTTGCGCCTTCGTCGCAATTGCATTCGTTTTATTGATTTTAAACAGCATGCGAAAGATCTAACTACTCAGCTGCTGATGAGGGGATACCCATATAACGTGGTTAGGCTGGCATATAAACGGGCTTGCCATGTTCATAGAGAATGGCTTTTTAATGGTTCGGATTCAAAATGTCCACAGGAGAACATTACGGGGGTTTTCCCCTACATGAAGGGATCTTCGACAGTAGTGGGCATCTTACATCAATATTGGCCCATTTTGGGTTTACATGCCTGTTTTAGGAAAAAGCTACAGATTGCTTATTCCCGGAAGTCTAATTTACGGGATTTGATGGTGCGCACTACAGCAGTTGTCGATCTCCCTATTGCTTTTCATGACCCTGCGGGGCACTTTCCTTGTGGTGATTGTACCTATTGCTTGAATACTCTTCGCGTTTGTCTTGGCTTGATAGCCATACCCAAAAATCTTACCGAACCTTGGAAGATCCCCTGTAAAGTATGGAGGAGGCAGTTGTTGGAAGTGTAGTAGATAGCCCTTGTGGACTATGCTTAACACCCAACTGTCTCCAGTAATGAGTGGCCACTGGTGGGAAAACAGGGCGAGGCGACCTCCTTTGCAGGGTTGGGAGAGCAAGGACGGAGAGGCTATGCCTAAGGAGTCAAAAAACCCCACCCTGCTGAGTGGGAGCAGGGGTCGGAGGCTTGGGGGTCCTCTGCCTACAGGGCCCATTACCCTGCCCCTTGGCTTGTTGACCCTGAGGGGCAGCTTGGGCAGCCTGGTACTGTGGGTACTGTTTGTAGGCAGTGCCCTTCCTCGGGTAAAAGGGCTTATCAAGGCCTTCTTCTTGTGGGAAGGGGCAGAAGTCTTCCTAGACAGCCTTGTCCTTGTGAGGTGCTCGGTCTCGAGCTGTGCGGCCTTCTTGATCATGGGCTTGCCAAAAAGGTTCTCACCTCGGTAAGGGACATCGACCAACTTGTCCTGAACCCATGGCTCGAGGTCCGATGACTGCAGCCATGCCTGGCGTCAAGCCGCGATGCCGGCTGCCGCAACACGGGCCGAAGCCTCGAAGCCATCGTAGGCAGCGCGGGACATAAACTTGGAGCATTCCCGGATCCCCGAGGACAAGGACTTGAACCTCTGCAAGGGTTCCCCGGAGAGACCAGCAGAGAACCCGGCCAGCTCCTTGGCCAGGTCTTGCAAGTACATGCCCATGTACAGCTGGTAAGACTGGACACGGCAAGCAAGCATCGAGCCCTGGAAGCACTTTCTACCAAAATCATCGAGGTTTCGGGCCTCCCTGCCAGGGGGCACCGCGGAGTACATCTTCTGACTTTTCAGGCGATGCATGGTCGATTCCACCACCATGGAATGGTGTGGTAGCTGCGCCTTTTGAAAGCCAGGACTCTTCCGGAGTCGAAAGATCGAATCGACCCGCTTGCTTAGAACCGGCGCTGAGGCCGGTGCCTCCCGCATCCGGAAGAGGAGCCGTTCCAGCATCGGAGGAACTGGAACAGTAAAGGCCTCCTTCGGAGGAGAGTCGTACTGTAGGGCCTCGAGCTCCTCGGCTCCTCCTCGGGGTCCGCAGGGATAGCCAACGCGGTGGCCATATCCCGGACGAACTCCGAGAACCGGGTATCCTCCAGAGGGGATCTACTCCGGGGTTCAGACTGTGGTGAGTCCGATGGGACGAACCGAGTCCTGAAGGTGTCGGGGGACTCCTCGTCCTCCATCTCCCAGGCGGACTCGTCCGATGAGGAATCGGGGTCTGACCTCGCGGGGCCTGTGAGCACCCGCCCAATGCCGAAGGCACCGGCGTCGACGCCCTCGGTCCCAAACGGGAGGTCGAGGGAGACCGCGACCGAGGTCGACCTCGAGCCTTTATGGTCTCAAGTATCGGCTCGGTCTCCGGGGTCGACTTCGATGTCGATGTCCCGGTGGTCGGGGCAGATGCGCCAGACAGGCTGGCCATCAGTGCCTGCTGCTGTTCCATGAAGGCAGACAGTCTGCTCTCCAAGACTGTCAGCCTGAGACCCAGCTCAGGAGACTCAGCAGCCCCCGACTCGGGCCCCGGCAGTGCCGGGCCCGATATCGGCTCTCTGGGAGGAGAGTCCACGAGGACTACAGGACTTACGTGTCCAGCAGACTCTGGCTCCACTCGAGGTACTTTGGAAGGCTTCTCCTGTTCCACGGGCCCGGGGTGACGGTCGGAGGTCTGAGACCTAGCCCTCAAGGAGCCAAGGACCTCTTCCGACGACACTCTCGCGAGCCGCTTCTTCCTCTTTCGTTCCCAGTCGGGGGACCCCCTGTCCGAGGAGCCCCGACGGTGCTCGGG
The DNA here is from genome assembly GCA_033557465.1 of Ichthyophis bannanicus. Classification (NCBI taxonomy): domain Eukaryota; kingdom Metazoa; phylum Chordata; class Amphibia; order Gymnophiona; family Ichthyophiidae; genus Ichthyophis; species Ichthyophis bannanicus. The sequence goes on from CM066032.1 coordinate 797,930,356, forward strand.
ATCCGATTCCCGAGATGTCGAGGCCTCAGACGAGGTCCGGGCCCGGCCGGAGGCCGAGTCAGAAAAAAGCCTTTCCTTTTGGTGCTGACGACTTCGAAGTGCCTTGGAAGACATTTTTCCACATGGTCCACACGTTTTAGGGTCGTGGTCAGGACCGAGGCACCGAAGGCAGCAGTCGTGTGTGTCGGTGAGAGACATCAGCTTCTTGCATCAATCACACTTTTTAAAGCCACTGGAAGCCATCGGGGAAAAAAGAGTCCCCGCGAGGTCAAAGGACCGGCCTTCCAAGGAAAAAGAAAAAAAGGGCGCGAACGCCAGCCACGAAGGGCAAAAACTGAAAAAAGAAGATCGGGCTCAATACCGGTGTACCGAACCCGGCGGGAGGGGAACTGGCGTCGAACCGGAGTAAAAAATAGCGAAGGATCGCCAAAAAATCTAAGTATTTTCCGGGAGGACTAGGACACACGTCCGATGGGCTTCACGGAAAAAGAGAGACTGGGCAAGATGGCACCTTTAGGCGGGAAGGGAACCGCGCATGCATGCCTGCATTCCCAAAGGCTTTCTTGGAAAGCTGGGGAAATGCTCCGCAAGGGCTTCATCGACGTCGATGTCACCCATATGTGAGGACTGACTTCCTGCTTGGTCCTGGAGAAATCTATGATATCTACCTCTTCATTCAGTGCTTCATATTCTAACTCTCCCATCTTATTTTGTAGATGTTTAGAATTTGTATACAAATATTTCAAAAGTAAGATTTTGTGCTGTATTTACAATCTGCTTAGCATTTGACAAGGATAATTTGTAATTGTCCCTCTGATCCTCGCCGTCTCTTTCCTACACTTAACTCTCTCCACAAGGTACCTCCTCTCCCAGTCAGGGGCGGTCCAAGGGGAGTGCGAGGCCATGTGCGAAGACTCACTGCGGGCCTAATTTGCATAAATATTTGCATAATGTTAACATTTATTACAGTTTCTTCTATACCGCGCTATTCGGCTTCAGCGCGGTCTACAAACAACAACTTACACATCTCATTAGCTGATTTGTGTTTACATTGAACATGCACTAACTTTTAGTAAACATGCCTCTTAATGAGTGTCTGGATAAAGAAAGACTACCAGATTTCTACATATTAATTTCCTCTTGTACTAAACAAAAACGCAAAGATGTTAGCAATGCACATTTCCCAGAGCAGACATATTCCAGTTAATAAATTCAAAATAAAAAAAGTATTTTTCTACCTTTGTTTGGGCATTTTATTTTTCAGTTGCGTTTGCTCCAGTCACTTTCTTCTGGTTTCTTTGGCTAACTCTCCATTGTCTGCTGTCCATTTGTCCTTTCTTCTCTCTTCTACTTTTTTCCCATTCTCTCTCTATATCTCCTTTAACATAGTGATCTTCCCCTTTTGCTCTTTCCTCCATTTCTTTCTTTATTTCTTTTTTCATCCACTCAAATTTCACCCTTCCATCCTCAATCCCCACTTACTCTCCATATTATACACAGTCAATTGTAGATTTTTCTTCCCTCCCACACAAAATATCTTTTCCCCTCTCTATCCTCACTCCCTCAGCCCCATCCCCTCTAGTCTTCCCAAGACATCAGTTCCCTTCTAGTTCCAGCCCCACGCAGCATCTGCTCCCTTCTAGTCCCATTCTCCCATCCCCCGCATCAGCCCATTTTCAGTCCTAGCACCCCCCATCAGCCCATTTCCAGTCCCAGCCCTCCATTAGCCATTTCCAGTCCTATACCAGCCCCCCCATCAGCCCATTTCCAGTCCAAGCTCCCCCTATCAGCCCATTTCCAATCCTAGCCCCTCATCAGCCCATTTCCAGTCCTCCATCAGCCCATTTCCAGTCCAAGCTCCCCCCATCAGCCCATTTCCAGTCCTATTCCAGTCCCCCATCAGCCCATTTCCTGTCCTAGCACAGTCTCCCCATCGACCCATTTCCAGTCTAAGCCCCCCCATCAGCTCATTTCCAATCCTAGTCCCTCAACAGCCCATTTCCAATCTTAGCCCCCATCAGTCATTTCCTGTCCTATCCTCCACCACCCCACCCCCCCCCCCCCCGAAGAGCCCCACAGCTGTCTAATGGGCTTCAGAGGTGAGCCGGGGAAGCACGCATGAGGCCCCGGCTCCCTCTGCACAGCCACCAGCATGAAGAGCTTTGTTTTCCCTCACGCTTGTGGCTGTGTTACTGTGAAGCACACTGAATGCTGGGAAAAGTTAAAGTTTAACCAAAAAAATCCCAATTCAGTGATAAATAAGCAAAACTCATACAAAAATCACCAAAAGAACCCCTAAAAAGTGACACTTTTGTTTTTTTGTCGGATACTACTGAAATAGGCACACACTTTATGCTTCGTGCCTCCCCTTCAGTTGTCTCCCTTTTAATTAAACTTTAAAAAGTTCAAAGGTACTTAGCTTAGCAGAAATGCATCTTCTTCAATCACTCGCTTCAAAAACCAAGTAGAAGGTTAGCAGCAACTTGACTCAATCATCCAAATGAGAATGCAAGTGTCCACACACAAATGTAGATCTCCACGTGACAATCTTTGGCGACTACTGGTCTGGATAATGGCTGGCTCACTAACAAGGAGTATAGGTTCTTAACTCCAGCTTCTCCTAAAATTCCGATACTCTATTTAGTTCCAAAGATTCACAAATCATTGATCACTCCCCCTGGATGGCCGATCGTTTCCTGTAGAGGTTCTGTATTAGAGCCATTGTCACAATTTTGTGATGTTTTTCTTCAGAAGGAAGCTGCATTAGTTAAGTCTTTTGTGCGGGATTCCTCTCATTTTCTCCAACAATTGTTGGCTTTGAATATTTCTCCTTGGCAGTTCCAAATGGTAACATTAGATGTAACTGCTTTGTACAATAACATCAACCAAGTTGAAGCTTTGGAATTGTTGACAACCTTGTTCACTTTTGCACCCTCTCGGCTCCCCCGTACATTTCTATGTGATTTGATTACACTAGTTCTTACGAGAAATTATTTTCTATCACAGGGCGTTTTTTTACCAACAAATATATGGTATTGCCATGGGGGCAACAGTGGCGCCGTCAATAGAACAACATCTTTATGTCTCGGATATTTTCAATATATTCCATTTTGGAAACGATTTTTAGATGTGTTTTTTTTATGGACAGGTTCTCTTCTAATGCTACAAGAATTTTTACAATGGCTGAATCATCTAAAGCCTAATATTACTTTCACTGCGCATACAGCGGATGATCGTATTGATTTTCTGGATGTCACCATAATTAAGGAAATGGATCACTTTCAGACCACTTTATATCGTAAACCGGTGCAGCGAAATAGCTTGCTCAATTTTCAGAGTTTTCATCCGCGCCCATTGAAGAGGGGGCTTCCTTTTGGGCAGTTTTTACGCTTGCGTCGTATTTGTTCATCTTTGGCGGATTTTAAGTTACAAGCAGCGGATTTGCGGAGTCGACTCCTTAATCGGGGCTACCCGCTTACTGTCATTGAGCAGGCATACCGTCGTGCTCTGCATGTACATAGAGAGTGGATTTTGGGTGATCCGCGGGCAAATGGCCCTGATACATCTTCACAATCTTTTGTTGGCATTTTACCGTATATGACTTCGAGCACTACTGTAGTGTCTATTCTTAAAAAACATTGGTCTATTTTATCTTTACATTCTTGTTTTCAAAAACTTCTTATGGTGGCCTTTACTCATGGCGCTAACTTGGGAGATCTGTTAGCTCGAACAGTGACTGTGGAGGATAGATCACCTATTCCACCCTTGCTACATAATGGACATACTGAGTGTGGAAGTTGTTCACATTGCGCTTCTTCATTAACGGGTTCTACATGGTCACATCCTTTAACTGGCCAAATTATTAAGCGACGGTGGGAGACGGATTGTACTTCATCTTTTGTGGTTTATGTTATACAGTGTCCGTGTCCTCTGGTGTATGTCGGCAGAACAACTCGGATGGCCAAGACACGGTTGAATGAACATGCATCACGGTTCCAGCGCAAAATTGAGTCAGCCCCGATTGTAGAGCATTGTTTGCAACGTAACCATGATTTCTCGGATCTTTGGTGGTCCATTATTGACCATATCCCCCCTGATCCCAGGGGAGGGGATCGGACTGGCAAGCTTCAACATTGTGAACAGAGATGGATCTATCGTCTTAAAACTGTACACCCTTTGGGTCTCAACAAAGAGATTGATTGGTCCAGCCTTATGTGAGTCATCCAAGAGAAGTAGGGATTCCCTTACACAGTGGGATACCCCTTTCTTCTCATTGGTTGATGTCTTGATTGAAAGCTATGAAATAGCCAATTACAAGTTTTCTGCCCTTAAAAAGAATCAGCTGTTGGTTGAATTACAGCGTTGTATGGCAGTTGAGAGAAGTTTGGAAGACAGCACTTGCAATATTTGAGTCACATCTCTGCTGGCACTTGATACAGGGATATCCGTCCCGAAACGTGCACGTCGTGCGTGGAGATCTACATTTGTGTGTGGACACTTGCATTCTCATTTGGATGATTGAGTCAAGTTGCTGCTAACCTTCTACTTGGTTTTTGAAGCGAGTGATTGAAGAAGATGCATTTCTGCTAAGCTAAGTACCTTTGAACTTTTTAAAGTTTAATTAAAAGGGAGACAACTGAAGGGGAGGCACGAAGCATAAAGTGTGTGCCTTTTTCAGTAGTATCCGACAAAAAAACAAAAGTGTCACTTTTTAGGGGTTCTTTTGGGAAAAGTTAAAGGGCATTTCCTAGCACTCACGTGCTTCATAGTAACATAGCCGCCAGCTGATTCTGCACCTGTGGGAGTTAAGACGTTCCTGTGGGACCAGAATTGGGGCACATGGATGGGCCGGATGGGCTCCGATTATGCAGGCTCAGACATACTGCGCCTACTCCGGCTAACCCTCCCCATGCTCCTGCTGGAGCCCCAGTGCCATGGCGTCCCATCGCCATGGCACCAGGAGGCCACGCAGGAGCTCTAATTCCCTGCACCGCACACTGAACTCCTTTCCCCGCTGCCCATCCCCCGGAGGGGCCTGCCAAGGCCTGGATTGGGTGGCAGGGCTCCTCTTGTGTCAGCTCACTTGTTTGGGGGCATCCTCCATTGCTGGCCACCAACGTCAGGGGGACTTATTCCACCTCTGAGGTGGAATATGTTCCCTGGCCATCCTTCACTTGCCAGACGTATAGGGCCGTGACCTGGATAGGCCTGTACGTCTGGGGTCGTGGGCCCACCTCCGACCCTGTCAATCCCCCCATCCAGAGCTTTCCACACATTGGTACTGTACATGCGGGGAGCTTTGGAACAGAATAGGCTCCTGGCGAATAGCAGGGGATATACATCCAAACCGGACGTGCATTTATTTATTTATTTTATTTATTTATTTACATTCTCTTATATACCGCGCTATTCTGCATCAGTGCGGTTTACATTGAACAAACTGAAATTACATTGAACAGGGCATTATAACTTGGAGATAACTATTTTACAGGGAACATGGGCTATGGAGGGTTAAGTGGCTTACCCAAGACCACAAGGAGCACCTGTGGGACTAGAAACCCCAGTCCTTCCGGCCCAAGGTTGCTGTCCTCTAGTGGGATTTGAACCCACGACCTTCCGGCCTGAAGTACCTTGTCCCACCCACTAGGCCACTCCTCCACTATATTTGCAGTTCTGGATGACCCCCTACGTGTTTTGTCTTGATTAGATTGTAAGCTCTGATGAGCAGGGGACTGCATCTTGCATCTATATGTACAGCACTGCATATGCCTTGTAGCACTATACAAATGATTAGTAATAGTAATCTTTCAACTCTGTCTGCTCTGTACTTAAAGGCACTTGAGCTACTTTTTCTTTTATTGATCCTTCAAAAGATATCTTACTCTGAACCACATGATCTTGAACAACTGTCGACTTTTTCCTATATTCTAGTTTAAAAATGGCTCCATCTCCTTCTTAAACAATAGCACCAATAATCCTCTTTCCACTCTGGTTAAGCTGAAGCCCATGTTTAAAAATAGGCTCCTCTTTTCTCAGAAGCTTGCCTAATTCCTAACAAATCTTAATCCCTCCTCCCTGCACCATCATCTCATCCATGCTTTTAAACTCTGGAGTTCTGCTGTCTTTTGAGTCCTGGGCATGGAACGGGGAGCACTTCTGAGAATGTTACCCTGGAGGTTCTGAATTTCAACTTTCTACCTAAAAACCTAAATGTGGCTTGCAAAACACCCTTCCCATGTTTACCTATGTTACTGGTACTCACATTCACAGAGACAGCCAGTTTCTCCCCAGCATTGTCTAAAATCTTAGCTAGGTGACACACGAGGCCATAACCTTCATATTGGGCAGGCAAGTTATCAAGCAATCCTCATGTCCATCAGCCACCCATGTATCTACATTCCTAATGTCTGAATTGCCAATTACAATGAATGCTCCAAGTCTTCCCTATTGAACACCCTCCCTCCCCCAAAGACACATACATGATGTGAGAGGATACTACCCAGAAGATAGGACCTAACTTTAGGATCACTTCCTGCCATACCAAGATGATGCTTTCCTTCCGAGTAGCCTTTCTTCTCCAAAGCAGCACAGAGACTGCCATACTGAAGATGGGACTTCTCTGCTTTGTCCCTGAAGATCTCTACGTACTAGAGCTCTCTGCCTCAGCTCCTCCAAGTCTGCTACTGTATTCTCCAGAGATCAGACTAGTTTTCTGAGAGCCAGAAGCTCTTTGCAGCAAGTGCACATATAGGGCCTCTCACCAACTGGGAAATAATGATAGATATGGCACTTGATGCAAAAGACTGGATAGCCCCCACTTCACCGTTGGAGTGCTGTCTGCATCTTACTGCTATTGAGTTGTTTAGTTATTTAAAGTTGCTAAGGGAATTTATCAGGTATATTTTATGTTTGCTTCAAGATGAACTGTAAGGGTCTAAAATTAATCTATTTCTAAGAGTTAATCACTTGCTAATGAAAATCCCCAAATAAATCTTGTAGTAAAAGATTTCTCTCCTATCCTAACTGGCTTAATAGCCTATACATCAAAAATTGACCCTGGGGTAAGTGAGAATCAAACAAGCAAAAAGCTTGATCATTAGCCTATTTCTTAAATGGCACTTTAAAAACACTAAAACGTTTTGATGCTAGCCTGCTTCTCAATTGACTTTTATAAATAAGCACAGAATTTTAAATAGACACAGAATTTATCAATTTAACCCAAATTTTACTTTTTTACAAGCTTTAAGACAATTTTCAGCAGGTAAATATTTACCGGTACAGATTTCTTACCAGCAGTGTTAAGTCCTGTCTTAGCACTTCTTCAGGCCAGAAAATCTGGTCTCAGGTATGGAGTAACCTAGCTAAGCCCAGTATCAGGCAGGAAATAAAGTCAGGTTGCCCACTAAGATCCTACCTCTGAATCTTCTCTGTGCTACACTGGACCCCAAGTTTATTGGCCTGTAGGTTATCACAGAGAGGATCAACCCTATAAACCATACATCTTCAGCTTCCCGTAACCTTTGGTAGCCCTTCCTCTTTTCATGTCTCTCTACTGAAACCTTGAGTAAGGGCCAGTCTGAATTTGAGTCTGTGGTAATGTTTTGGAGTGAAAGGAGGTGTGGTTGGCAAGTGGAGAGGAAGCAGCCCTGATGTTACCACTTATTAAACACAGACTATTAGCGTGGACGCAATTAACTACACCAGTGGAGGTACAGTAAAATATCCACAGTAACAGTCTATCTTACCATTAATGCATGTTATGGCAACACATCTTTTTTTTTTAATTTATCAAAGTTTGAAATATACTGTACATTCCACACCATAAAGGAAAATCATCCACCACTAGTAATTAACAAAATACAAATAAATTACAACAAAGGAAAATAGGATGGTAAAGCCCACATAATGGAAACCAATGTCCACCTTATATAAAGGAAAATAATAAAATTTAAAAAGCTAATTAGCCACATACAGAGGAAACAAATATTATGCACATACAGCTGTAACTAACCTACTACTTCTGCTGGTCAGAAAGAAAACATTCTAAATGAAAGATATCTAAGAAAACAAGTGTCCCCCTGCAAGGTATTAATACACTTGCAGGGAAACCTGAGGAAAAAGGTGGCCCCCAATGCCAGAACCCGAGGCCTCAATTCCAAAAATTGCTTCCTACGAATCTGAGTGGCACGTGTCACAACCGGAAAAAAGGTACTTCTTTAAATTTGAAAAACAACTTGAGTATCCTCACTTTAACTGCCTCTGTAGAAAAAGTCAGTAAAAGCGTATTACGCTTTGAAATTATATCCTCTGAATCTTCCAAAAAGGCAGTTAAGCTCTGGTTTACTGAGGGGCGAAGCTCATCTAAATTCCCTTCAGCTGAGGAAACCACTCGGGATCTAACAGGTATATAGAAAGCTTGTACAATCTCAATAGAATCCATAATTTTCAGAACTTCAGTAAATTATTTGGTTAAGAGGATTTCTGTAGAAAGCAAATGTGTAACAGGAAAATTTAAAAAAAAACAGAGGCTCCTGGTGTGAGAGGAATTCTCAAGCACTTCCAATTTTGTATGCACTATAAGGGAGTCCTTAATATGTACCACCTTTAGTAGAAGAAATAGACTGAACCTGAAAATCATCTCTAGCCAGGGACCAATCCAGAGAGAATGCTTTCCAACACTGTAGCTGACAAGGGAAGGAGTGGGTGTGATGGCGGTGTATGACCTCCAGAGCTAAGCGTTGCTCCTTCTGGTGAAGACAGCATTGCCGAGGGATGGGCAAGATGTTTATCCATAGGGCCAATCACTTTCCCTGCGAGAGCAGAAAGAGTCAGCAATTTCGCCCCCCCCCCCCTTTTAATTCTTCCATTTGCCCATAATCCCAAGAAAACAACAGAAATAATGAAAACAAGCAAAAGGAAGGAATGTGTCCTGCTCCTTTGGTCACACCCCTTTGGGTCATGCCCCATGGGCCATAACTTGCGGCCGCATGTAATGGTAACACATCTTATCAATGCTGTCCTCTCCTCACCTTTCTTGTCCATTTCCCATGCCCTTCTCCAAATTTCAATAAAACTCATTGTTAGGCATTTAACAAGTAATGGATTTTTTAACATATATTAAAACCCATGTTAAACACCTAATATGCTTTAGTAAATAGGCCCTTAAATGATTTACAAAGATGTTGGAGACATAAATAAAATAATATTTAAAAATGCTCCAGTTATTTCACTAATACTAATCAAATCACTGCCTACCACCAGCACATCAGAATGCCTGCAAAATACTTCAGAACCTTAGCCCAGACACCAATGAAGCTTAACAAGTCCAGACCTTGATATGAAACCAATACAAGCTTTAATGTCAAGGAAGCAGATGTGCCAAAGTTTTGCTCCAGTGTAAAAGCTGCTCCAGTTTTATCCTGGCGTTTTGTCCAATTGAAAGTACCGAGAAATTTTCACAACTAAACTTGCAACAATTTTTGCACAGCTGGAGCAAACCTTTGATACATTTCCCCCAAGTGTTCCCCCTTTTATTGGCCTACTTTCTGAAAGAAAAGAAGGCTTATGCGAAGGTAGCACGTATACACATATGTATGTTAGTATATATCTGTGTGAGTCCCCTAATTACTTTTTTGTTTGGTGTCCTATGTGCACCAAATTTTCAGTAAATGTAAGACAGAACATGAGTACTCTGAAAGGGTAATTACTCACCTGTAACAGGTGTTCCCCAGGGACAGCAGGAATCAGTCCTCAAATATAGGTGATGTCAGCACCGACAGAGCCCATACGGAGCATTTCCCCAGCTTTCAAAGAAAGCCTTTGGGACTGCTACCATGCATGTGTGGTCCCCTTCCCACCCAAGGGTGCCATCTTGCTCAGTCAGATGACATAGCTTACACAAAAGACAAAAAGGTAAAGGAGGCAACTCCAAGGGGAGGAGGGAGGGTTGTGAGTACTGATTCCTGCTGTCCCTGGAGAACACCTGTTACAGATGAGTAACTACGCTTTCTCCAGGAACAAGCAGGAAGTCAGTCCTCACATATGGGACTCCCCATCTCCAGGCCGGGGCCTGAACCATGGCAGCAACAGCGGTGACCCAAGGGAGGTCGTGAGTTGCAGAAGGTGAGTCCCTGCCAAGAGACTGCACACCCCAGCATCCAGCATCACCATAACTCCAGTAGCCTGAACACTATAGGATAGGAGGGCAGGAGTTGCCTATACACTGAGAATGCTTCTGATCACTGCCTGGCCAAAGGCACTGTCCCTGTGGGACTCACTCTCAAGGCAATAGTGGTTTGCGAACGTATGGACTGAAGACCACATGGCAGCCTTACAGATTTCTTGCACCAGCACTGAGTGTAGGTTGGCCACCATTGTGGCCATAGCCATCACGTGATGAGCAGTGATCTGGCATTCCAGAGAGAGGCCAGCTTATTCATAAGCAAGGGCAATGTAGTCCACCACCCAGGTGGACAGCATTCGCTTGGTCACAGGTAGCCCCAGTCTGCTGGGGTCATAGGAGAAAAAAAGCTGAGGAGCTTTGCGATGGGCCTTGGTCCTCTGTAAATAAAAGGACAGGGCCCTCTTGCAATCCAGGGTATGCAAGACGACCTTCTCCCTGCCAGCGTGCGGCTGTGGAAAGAAGGTGGGAAGAATTACCTCCTGATTGAAGTGAAAAGTGGACATCACCTTTGGGAGGAATTTGGGGTGCGTACAAAGAACCACCCTGTTCATATAGAACCTGGTATAGGACGGGTCCACCACCAGGGCCTGCAGCTTGCTTACTCTGCATGTGGACATCAATACCACCAAGGCAGCCACCTTCCAGGAGAGCTGTCGCAGGTGGCAGGTGGCCAAAGACTCGAATGGTAGCCTAGTGAACTGGGAGAGCACCACATTGAGGTCCCATTCCGCTGCCAGAGGGCGGAGAGGGGGCTTGGACAGCAGGAGGCCCCTGAGGAATCTGGGAGACCAAAGGCTAGCCTGAGAGGAGCTTCCCCTCTATAAGGTGATGGTTAGCCGCTATGGTGCTGAGATGCACCCTCACCAAGTTCTATTTCAAGCCCGAGTGTGAGAGGTACAGCAAGTACTGCAGCATGAGCTTTACCTGACAGGAGAATGGGTTCTCATTCCTTTCTGCACACCAGACAGAGAACCTCCTCCACTTGAAGGCATAAGTCCTTCTGGTGGATAGTTTCCAGGAGGCCAGGAGGATTTCCTCGACCTCACCTGGAAAGTTGAAAGGGGCCAGTGCTACCTTTCAGCAGCCACGCTGTTAGCGTTAGGGACTCCAGGTTGGGGAGTAGCAGGGAACCCCCCTCCTGGGACAGGAGGTCCAGGTCCCGGCCCAGTGATACCGGGGTTGCTACTGACAGGGAGAGCAGCAGGGGGAACCAGGGCTGCTGGGCCACCTGGGCGCAATCAGGATTACTGAGGCATGCTTACTCTGGATCTTGAAAAGGCACTTGGCTATCAGAGGTGTCGGTGGGAATGCATAAAGCAGGCTCTGTGTGCAGGATAACAGGAAGGCGTCTGCCGCCACTCTCCTGTGGTGTGGCTGAGGAGAGAAGAATTTGGGCAGTTGTGAGTTGTCTAGGGAAGCGAAGAGATCCAGCCAGGCTCTTCCCAGATGCGGAAAAGTCTCTGTGTCACTTTTGGGTCCAGGTGCCACTCATAAGGCCAAAGGACACTGCTGAGGTTATCCGCCAGGCAGTTTTCCTGGCCCGGTAACTACACCATCCTCAGAAGGATATGGTTGCGCATTGCAAAGGAATGGAGGGCCACTGCCTCCTGACAGGAGTAGGAGCCCGTACCCCCCCTGATTGTTCACATAGAACATAGCAACCTGATTGTCTGTCTGTCTATATGAGGACCAGAAGGTAGCTCAAGAGGTGGCAGAAGGCCTGAAGAGCCAGGAAGATGGCCCTGAGCTCAAGGAGATTGATTTGCAGGAGGGATTCCTCTGGGGACCAGGTGCCCTGGGTGCACTGGCCCTCGCAATGTGCGCCCCAGCCCACAAGGGAGGCATCTGTCGTCAAGACCCTCTGAGGTATCGATGCCTGGAAGGGCATCCCTGCCCTGAGGTGATGGAGGGACTGCCACCAGGTGAGGGAGGCCACCAACTGTTGGGTGACCTTCACTGTCCCTCAGCCTGCCTGTTGCCTGCGTCCACTGAGAACGGAGGCACCACTGAGCTGCCCACATATGCAGGCGGGCCAGAGGCATAACTTGAATTGTCGAGACTATGTGGCCTAACAGCGGAGAAATAGGCAAGCTGGCACCAAACTGGAGCTCTGCCCGTCCCTTGCCAGCTGTGTCAGGCAGTGGGCTCTCTCCACAGGCCCTGACCCACAGTGTGTCCAGATAGGCCATGAATTCCAGGTCTTGGGCCAGGAGAGGCTGGACTTGGGGTAGCTGATGATGAACCCCAAATGCTGCAGGATGTGGATAGTGAGCTTTGTGGCCTGCCTGACCTCAAGAGGTGTGCTGCCTCTGATGAGCCGGTCGTCTAGGTAGGGGAAGACGTGGAGGTGCACATGGGTGGCTACGACCCTGGAGGTGCACATGGGTGGCTATGACCGCCAGGCATTTTGTAAAGACCCTTGGAGAGGAGGGGAGGCCAAACAGCAGCACCCTGTACTGGTAGTGCTGCCCCCCACCACAAATCTCAGGTAATGCCTGTGGGAGGCGTGGATCAGGATGTGGATGTAAGCATCCTTAAGATCCAAGGAGCAGAGCCAGTCTCCCTGGCGGAGGTGGGGCAGCAGTGTCCCAAGAGAGAGCATCTTGAACCTCTCCCTCACCAGAAACTTATTCAAATTGCGCAGGTCCCAGGATGGGCCGGAGGACTCCCATTCTTTTTGGGATAAGGAAATACCTTGAGTAGAACCCCCTTCCCCAGAGGTGATGGGGTACAGGTTCCACTGCCATGTCCCTGGGCAAGTCTGTGAGTTCTGTGGCAAGCAAGGCCTGGTGGAGGAGAGGCTGTAGTGGCTCTCCCAGGAAGAAGTCTGGAGGGTTCTGCTGCAGATGGATGAAGTACCCTTTCTGCACTACCCGCAGAACCCACTGTGGTGAAGCTGGCACATTTGTGGGCGAAAGAGGCCAGTTGACCCCCTGTGGGCTGAGGTGGGACTCCCGGGGGCGGGAAGGCCCAGCCCAGGGTAGTCAAAAGCTTCCTCCTGGTTGGATGGGAGCTGGTGTTTGGGGCTTGGGAGCCTTGGGCTTCCTAGGCCCGTTTCCCTGGCCTTTCAGCTGTGAGGCCTGGTGAAGCTGCCCTGAGTAAGGCTGGTAGTGGCAAGCCTGGGAGTAGCCCTTTTTCCTCGAGGATGTTTTGCTTGGGAGAGCCGAGGTCTTTTTGGACAGCCTCTACTGTGTCACTACCTCGGCCTCAATCTTCACAGCCTTATCAGACATTGGTTTCCCGAATAGGTTCTCAACATTGCAGGGGACATCCAGGAGCTATTCCTGTACCCACTGCTCCAGGTCCAAGATCTGTAGCCATGCCTAGCGCTGAGCACTGATGCCCATAGTTGCAACCCTGGCTGCGGACTTGAACCCATCGTAGGCGGCCCGGGAGAAAAATTTGGAACAGTCCCAGATGCCTGCTGCTAGGGACTGGAACCTTTGCAGAGATTCCCCGGCAAGGCCCGCTGAGAACCTCGAGAATTCCTGTATCAGGTACTTAAGATACATTTCAATGTACAATTTGTATGCCTGTATTTGGCACCTGAGCATGGTGCCTTGGTTGCACTTGCGCCCCATGGTGTTGAGGGCCTGGGCTTCCCTGCCAGAGGGAACTGAAGAGTAGGTCTTTTGACTCTTCAGTTTGTGCATGGAGGCCTCAACCACCATCAAGTTGTGGGGGAGTTATGGCTTATGGAACCCGGGGCCCTTCCAGGTGCCAACTGGCCACTGTCACCGAGGCCGGAGCTTCCCACATCCGGATGAGCAATTTCTCGAGGGTGGGTGGAACTGGCACCATGAGAGTCTCCTTCGGAGGGGACTCATATTGTAGGATCTCAAGCTCCTTGTTGTGTGGGTCCTCCTCCAACTCCATCTGGATCGAGAGAGCCCAGGCCATGTCACAGTCATAAAAGGCCACATCCTCAGGCGAGGAGTGGCACTGAGGCTCTGGGGGAGATGGCTCGGAGGGGATGTCCCAGTATCGGGAGGTCTCTGGAGAGGCCTTGTCCTCGGTCTCCCAGTCAGAGCCCAAGGGTGTTGAGGAGTCAACCCTGGAGGCAGCTACGAGGAACCAGCCCCCCCCACCCCGGAGTACCTGGGGTCAGACTCCCAGAAACTCGCCGGAGAGGACCAGAACCCCATGGAGCGTGATCGAGATCTCGATCAATGCCGAGGACGGTGGCGCTTAGTGCCAAGTTCCAAACTCAGAGGCTCCCCCAAGGCTGGGGGGCCCAGTGTCGGGGCCAATGATGCTAGGGAGGCTCGACATCAATGCCCGCTGCAAGGCCAAGATGGAGGAAAGGCTCTGCTCCATGGCTGCCATGCGAGACTCGAGGCCCGATGGCTGTGCAGCACTCAGTGTGGACACCGAAAGCCCTCTGGTCCAACGCCGGCACTCCGGAGAGTGCATCTTCAAGGAGGACTATAGATTCACGGGTCCTGGCGTGATCTCTGCCAGCTGAGGACTCTTGTCTTAAGACTTTCTGAGGGCGCTGCTCGGTGTCGCCCGAGTCCCGTCGAGGGACCTTTCCAGGTTTGATCGGAGGCACCTCCTTCGAGAGCTTCTTCTTCTTTTTGGGAGGATCCGGGGCTGCATTGGAGGAGCCGCCGCTGCCATGGGACTCCAAAGATGTTTGGACCTCTTGCGAAGGGCTGTCTTTGGGGCTCAGCAAAGGGGAAGCCAGGGCAGAGTCAGACCTTGGGAATGGCTTCCCCTGCAACTCAGATTGCCTACTATTGGTTTTATGGGTCATGGCCTGGCATCGGTCGCAGGTGGAACTGTTGTGGTCCGGGCCCAGGCTGCAAATGTAGCTGTTGTGAGTATCAGTGACTGAGATAGTCTGAATGCAGTGGTCACATTTCTTGAACCCACCTGGAGTCATGATGGGAACACACCCGGCTGTAGTGGAGGACCCCCGGGTGAAAAATGGCATGAAGGCCGGTCGAGGTGGAATCTGAGGAAACACGAGAAAAAAAAGGGGCCGAGATCAGCACTGGTGGTGCCGCCTTGAGGCGAGAAGGGAACCAGTACGCAGACAAAGGAAGGAATTAAAGAACTTTTTCCAGGAAAGTAAAGGACCACATCCATTGGACTCTGCAGAAAAAAGGAGACTGAGCAAAATGGCACCCTTGGGCTGGCACCCTTGGGCGGGAAGGGGACCACACATGTATAGTAGCATTCCCAAAGACTTTCTTTGAAAGCTGGGGAAATGCTCCGTGCAGGCTCTTTCGGTGCCGACGTCACCCAAATGTGAGGACTGACATTTGGAGAAAGGAGTGGATTCCTTTTGGGCCTCTCCATGCACATGTTCTTTCCACATGTCCCAGAAAATTTAGTTCTGTGTAGACATTTTTGCAATGTTATGCATGCTCTTTTATAGGGTATATCATTTTTTAGGAATAAAGAAGAAAATATTTTCTTGTTTCTTTTTTCTTCGTTCCTAAAAATTAAGGGAGTCATTTTTGAAGCCCTATTTGTGCTTTGGAAGTCTGAAAATGGGCATAGAGACATCAAAAGCACAGAGATGTCTCCAGAGCCATTTTAGAAGCCAGATCTGTGGACGTCCAAGTCTGAACAGGGGCATGGTGGAAGCATGGCTGGGATGTCCCCACGAACCTGGACGTCCCTGCCTGATTTCAGAAACGTCCCAGACATCCAGTGTCATTTCTAAGTTTAGACCTGCTCCAGGCACGAATAAGCATCTGAAAACTGCTTGTTTTGGCTGAAAAAACAACAACCCATCCAGAGATGGGTAGAGGAGAAAGCAGTCCCTCATCCCCACTACTCAGTACAATTTCATGATAGCAGCAGTGGGATTTGAACCCTGCTTCCCTGTTCCTACCCCACTACTCTAACCATTCAGCTATTCCCAGACACCCAGGTTCTGAAATACTATTCTGGGGATGTCTATAGAGACACTCTGCAGACATCCACATTTGTGAAATCATAGCTGTATCTGGACGTGCCTGCTTATTTTTTCAGACATTCTGTCTTAGACGTCCCAGATTGCACTTGGACATCCTTTCTAAAATCCCCCTCTAAATGTGTGTGCGTGTAAAAATATAGATATTTGCAAATGAAATGAAGCAGAAGTGCAGGGAGGGGGAAAAAATCACTAAAATGCCTTTGCAATCCCTGGTGGACGTACATCCATATTTGTGGGTTTCTGTGGACATAATTTACCATCTACATGACTGAGTGTATGTAGGAGGTGTGACTGAATGCCCTCCAGGCCCCTCAACCCTCCCTGTCACATCTAGTCACTGCGCAGCAGGCCCTAATGCCACGCCTGTTATGACAAGAATCAGCCACTTCAAGGCACCACACCTCTGCTCCTGCGAGACACACTTTGCAGGTCACAGGAACCGCAACAATACTGCCTGCAGGAGCTGGCAAGGATAAAAAGATAAAGTTTTGTCAGAGAGCACTTTACAAAACAATTCAAGGAGGAAAAGGGTGGGGTTTTTTTGTTTGAATTCTATCACGGGGGAAGGAGGGGTTCTGCTGATAGTTTAGCTCTGGATATTATGATTAACTTTTTACAGTTCTCTATTTTATACTTCTTGAACCCAAGGGAATGAAGCTATAGAGAGAGAAAGACAGTGTCTTGCCCAGACCAAGGAAGGTTTAGTCCTCAGCCTCAATCTGCCATCTGGTGTTAGGATATAGCAGATCACGCCCCAGATGTGTTTCTTCAAACAAATCACATCTTTTTTTTTCTCCACCCTTTCCATCCATTTTTCAAGAGGGTGAGGCTTCAGAAAATAATGTCACATAAACATAATATTACTTTAAAGATCATATGCGATGTTATTTTTCCTCTATTTTATGTCACATTTTGTTCTTTGAATTCTTCTTACTCTACATTGGTATAAATGGTCAAATTTTAACAGCTTCCAGATGGAAGACACTTTTGGAGTTAACAAAACCCTAAAATCCTCTAATACAACAAAAGAAATGTATGTATTGTGTAACTAAAACGATGGTATCATCAGCCCGCTTCAGTATCAATGGACTAACACACACTTAAAAACAGCCAGCCTTCCAGCATATGGGATTATTTCCAACCCCAAGGATTTCATTAGCAAAGGACAAAGCTATATTTTTGCCATGTTAGACACTTTGAATGTGCAGAAATAAAGGTGAATATAAAAGAATAAAATAATACCTCTATAATAGACTAATCTAATACATTGCTAGAGTTGGTGTAAGTCATATCAAAGCGAACAGTGATGTAAGGCGCAAGGCATGTCCAAATCTAATAGGCCTGGTACAGGAAAACACAACATTATGTGATCCAGAAGAGGGGTGGGGGGAAAGGCAGTGAGGGGTTGAAAGTTCATTTATAGAAGCAGTTTTCAGCTTTGAAAACATTTTATTAATTTTTAGAGTTATACATACAAGGTAAAAAAAAAAGACTGGAGAGAGAGCTATGACAGAAATATATATTTGTTTTGTATACAAAACAAAGTTAAAAGCGATCTTACATACAAATAAAATGAATTTCTAAAGGATTAATTGATCTGTTGCCATTTCGACATACTAAGCACTTCTATTACAACTGCTGGTCTTTACTACTTCATATTTATAAAACTAACTGCGGTCCACCAATAGTACACACAGAATGCTTCCAATTTTCTATTGTGCCCTTGTCCTTAGTACAAAGGGACTATGTGCCCGAAAATGTAGCAGATTTGGTAGACAACAGTACTGCAAGTTGGCACACCTTAACCATCTGGAAACTCTCTCTAAAAATAAGCCAGGTTGCTATGTCCTCTTAGTACAAAGAATTCTATGCCCCTAAGTACCTGCCTTCCATCACCCCCACGAAATGTACAAATCAATAAATTCAACTCTTGTTAGTTGTAGATACACTGATAACAAAACTTCATAGATACATATAGACAGATAAGCGCACACATACATACACACGAAGCAATAATCAAACCCGTTTCCCTGGGCTGTTTGGATTCGCCGCTCTGTATGCAGAGAAAACTGCAAGGGTTCCTCTTTAGCACACGGAAGGAACTTTATCTGCGCTGCCGGGAGACATTCTCTGGGAGAAACACAACACGCACCAATGACGCATTCAAATCTAGGAGCATTATTTCCAAGGGCAAAAATGCCCCCACAGAAAGCAGGCACAAAGTTCTCTAAACGTATTCTTTCCTGGGTCAATAGACTAAGCAAAACTACATGCATACCCCAAGAGTGAAAAGTATTTATGAGATTTTTACCATTGCAGAGAGTTTGAATTGCAGCCCTTACAAAGATGAAAAAATCTGAATTTGGTATTATTGGGATTATTTTCTTTCCCCCCTCCCATTATTTCCTTCTTTTACCATCTCACACACCACAATCAAGCTAGGGATGGGTCTGCTGCGCCATCATTTGCACCTCATTAGCCTTGGGCTGGAGCTTTGAGAAAGCTGATATTGCCTGTAAAATTTTTACAGATGCTTCTAGTTTACCAGTTCATGACTGCGGTACTAGGAAAGACTTCCTGTCGCTAAATTGTTTGCTGGCACGGAAGCTGAATTTCAAGTTCCCTGAGAAAAGCAAACCTTAGTGAGGCTCATTTACCTTATTCTTACAAAAAAAAATCCTAAGCCCCACAGTCAACCAAAGCTTAGCACCTTCTGGATGATACCCTTAGAAATATTCAGAAATGTCCCATAAAAATGTTCATTGACATAAATGTATCTGTGTGGAGATGTGTCCTGTAAATTTTGATTCCGATATGTTGAACAAGAAGTAATGTATACAGAGTCAGGGGCCTGCTAGCATGTTTCTCTTTCTTCACTGGCCTGCCATGTTAACATACCCAATGTCCTTAAGGTGAAGTGGAATGCGTTGTAGCAATATGATTCTAATATCCTCTTTTCTTCAAAATGGGTCCCCCCTTCCCTTTGTTTAATGGGTTTTACAGCAAGTTTTCCAAAAGTTCAGAGCAGGTGACATCAGCCTGTTCTTAATCTTTGGTGCTTTAACAATGCAGGGGCTAATCAGAAGGGACACAAATCCCATGACGGAGGCAAACGCATTCCAAGCTCCCCAACCCACTCAGAGCACTAATCCCCTGCAGCTGGATATCACTTACTGCTATGCACAGCTAATACATTTTTTAAAAGCTAGTCACTGGTGACAAATGTAAACTGGACCGTTCAGCTGCCTGACACTCGTCCCCACCCACTGTCCATTCTTCATCCCCCCCCCCCTCATAGCAGTATTCTCCTGCAGCCCCTGAGGCCTCGCTGCCATGATGGACCCGATCTGCTCCCTCTCCCTGATCTGGCAAAGGCTGGCATTCCATATCCCACTTCCCCTCTGGGCAGCTAGATTCTAGAAGATTACATCAGCATCCTCGGCTCTTAGAGTACAAGAAAAACAAACTCCACACATACATACACAAAAAAAATCACCTTTATACATAAACATTTCTTGACGAGAAGCAAAAACAGACATTTATTAGTCAGTTCTTAGCCCAGTAATTTTGGAAATCTGTTGTTTGTTTAGTTATGTTTAAATCTTTTTTACTGAAGTGTATACAAACATGGTGGTGTCTCTTTTCTTCACAGCACCTATTACTACAACCATTAAAGAAAAGCGTCTGTGCTTTTTATGAATCCCAAACCTTACATTCCCAGCCACCCAAACACCCCTCCCCAACATAAAATGCAACTAGACATCACCACACACCTCTGCATCCTCACCAAATATCAAGCTTTTCAACTACTAAGTAACGCACTTCGTGCTCGATGTGGCAGAGCGACTAATACATCTCCCAGATATTAAGTAAAGCCCTCCACTGAGGCGGTCTCTCTCCTTCCCTTCCATCCTCTCCATACCATCATATGGCATAGTTGGCTGTACCACTGGGTTAAGTTAGGTGTATCAGACTGCAGCTAATTTAGCAACAGACTTTTGCAACTTAGACAACACAAAGAAAAACCTTATCCCCTTTAACTAGGGGTAGGAAATCTCCAAAGTCACTAAATGAAACTATTGGGTCAGTACTTAAAAGATGCTTACCTAAAAGCTTCCCCAAATAATTGTTGATGAAGACCCAAAATAAAGCCACCAAAGCACAACATCAAACGACGTGACACAGTGTAGCAGAAAGGGCCCCACATCTGGTGCACTTATCCTGGCCTGCCTAGCCCTGTGTGGTAGTATATACATTTTGACCACAAATTTATATTGCATCTCTTGCAACATGATGCTGAGGATTAACCCATGCACGCAAGCCAAATCATGTCCACCTAGATCCTACTACCCAGGTCCTGGCACCACATAGCTGTAACCTCAGTAAAGTCACATGGTTCAAGAAGCTGCAGAATTGGTTCCAGGAAAATCATCCATGCAAGTCTGCTTGTCCTTGTCCAGAAAAAGTGCATCATTAATACTCTCTAACACCACTTCTCCAAACATATCCCCCTCCCCCCTCGGCAGGCCCATCACATGACGACAGAGTTGAAAAACCACAAAATACTCCTTGTTAGGTCAACCATATTCCTGAGTGATAAATTGAAGAGACTTAATCCTGACCTGGGAATCTAAGACTTCCGCCAACCTATGCACGCCCTTCATCTTCCAGTTCCAAATGTCCTGATTTGCCAGACCAGGGTGAACCAGAGTGTCAAATAAGGGCAATGACGATACTTCCAACAATAGTACCACCACACAACCCTAAGATGCCTGAACAGCACTTAGGCAGCAGCAGCATGTAACAAAAAGCTAGGGTATATAGCCCCCAAATCAACACTTTCCACCTCTACTATAGAAAATAAACTGGTATCCAATAGCCAATCCCTCAAGTAGTGCATGCCACAAGCCATGTTGTATCGATACAGGTATGGCAAAACCAATCCACCCTGACACCAGGGCCTCATTAGAACCCCAAGCAGCATCCTAGAAAAGTCTGGATCAATTTCAGCAAGCACCTTCTCTCCTTAGAAAGGAAATGCAGGGAAAGTATCTGGAAAACATAGTTCCCAAGTGGCTCTATGATCATTTGGTAAAGAAAGATACTACCCATCAGAGAAAGGGGGAGAGCTGCCACAAACGTAGTGCCTTCTGGGTTGCCACAAACGTGGCCTCAATATTCAAATGATGCAGAGCATCCATATTGCACGATATAAGGCCCAAGCATTTAATAGTGCCCTAGGCCCAACTAAGCAGAAAATCTGAACCCCACAATCCCTTCACCTCTCCAAGCTGGGCAGAACCATTGACTTCACCAAGTTGAGTTTTAAGCCAGAAACCACTCAGAATGATGCATACTTCCTCAGTACTTTACAGACAGAGGGTGCACGGCTTGTGGGAACCATTGAAACATCCTTCACAAAGGCTAAATGTTTGATTTTAAACTCACCCATTCTAACACTCCATACCAACTCATTGTGTCTAGGATCTGCAAATGGGACTCCAAATAGAGAAGAAACAATAACAGAGAGGAAGCAGCCCTGTTGGGTGCCCCTAGTGAGCAGAAAACTTTAATAAACCGCTTATTCGCCACTACGGCCACTGTGGGCCCAGCATATAATGTGTAAACTGCTCTCACAAAGTCTATTCCATACTGATGCAGAATTTGAAACAAAAAGGGCCAACTCACCCAATCAAAGGCTTTTTCTGCATCAAAGCCAAACATCAGAGGCGGGGTCTTCCCCTGAATGGAGTGCTCCATTGCCACCAACAACTTTCAAACACGGGTGAGCACATGGCAGCCTTGAACAAAGCCAACCTGCTCAAATGCTATTAAAAGTAGGAAGGACAGTGATCAATCTAAAATTTTTGCCATGATTTTGATGTTGACGTTTAATAAGGATATAGACTAATAGGACTTGGGAAGATATGGATCTTTCACCTGCTTTGGAATGACTGTGATCAGGGCTCTACTAGCATAATCTGGAAAGTCCCCTTTCACCTTGACCTGTTCATTATATGCTTCAAAGGAGAGCTACGGTTTCAAATGAAGCAATTTCTACAACTTCTAAAAATTCAAAGAATGATTAAGAATCTCTGGTTGGGTAAGGCCCCAGGTCCCAACTATCAGGCCCTGGGGCTTTACCCAACCAGAGATTCTTAATCACTCTTTTAATATCAGAGGCTATAATTGGGGCACATAACTGCTCCAGCTCCTCTGAAATCAACTGGGGCAGGTGAACTCTTTCAAGGGAGGCTTCAAGCTGAGCAGCCTTCAGAGGGGTCCTTCAGTATATAATTGCTAAAAGTAATCTGAAAATATTGCCAGAATATTGGGTAGTCGATTAGAGGTATGTCCCCCCCCCCCCCCTAAAATGGAGTGTGGATACATTCCGGGCCCCTCTCCCAGTGCCTGGTCAGTTTCACCAAAAATTTACAGAGTTTGTTGAGATATTTGTACAGCCTAAATATATTATAGTGGAGCATCTTGTGAGTATGTTTGTGGATAAACTCATTAAGAGCTGTCTGAATGGCAACAATGCGATCTTTAGTAACTCTAATTGGGGAGCTTTATCCTTTCGCAACTGGACCTCAAAATTTAAAATATTCCACGCAATTACTTTTCCAGATCCAAACAAAAGCAATACAATCCCTTTTTAATATGACCACGGCAGTCTCCCAAAATAAAGTGTGCCTCCCAGAGTGCTCTTTACTGCATTCATCATAGTCATTTAGACATCAAAAAGGAGCAAAGGCCTGTTTATGACAGAGATACAAAAGAAATTGCCAATCCCTAACTTGACCCATTCCCCACAAGTTCTCCAAGTCCACCCACAACGGAGTATGTGCTGATATTTCCATGTATCATGAACATCCAATCCTTCACATAAATGTCTCAGACCCCTGTTCTTGTCAAATGGTCTACAGGAAGACTGAGCCAACTGATTCAAATCCAGATCGAACACTGTATTATAGTCTTCGCCAAAATTATTGGCAGACTCACATGATGAGAGCACTACAGTGTACACAGCTGACAAATTGTCTCTCATAGGTGTTAGAAGCATAGACAGACCCCAATATTTTTTCATGCCCTTTAAGAGTTACCTGCACAAAGACAAAACATCTTGCAGAGTCTGTTGACACCTCATGCAATTTATAGGCCACTACTTTTCCAAAGAGAATAACTATGCCAGCCCTATAAACACCAGAGGAAGAAAACAGAACCTCCCCCACCCAGTCATGCTTCAATTTCTGGTACTCCAGCTCACATGCAACTCCAACCCCCTGCCGATATAGGGCCTGCAATATCTGCTTAATGGGAGAGGTGATAGCAGAGAGGTTCCAGGATGCTATTGCAAAAATCTAGGTGGCAACGTAGTAAAAGAAAAGAAAGAAACTGGCAAAAGTCACCTCACCACTTCAATAGAGTCTGAGCATCCAGATTCACCCCAAATCACTCTATGTCTCCACTCCTTGAATCAGATAATAATGACATCCCCAACAAGTAGAAGCACTGTACCATGGTCCAGCATGGCTCTGGTTGCTATATATCATAGATAAACTGGGCCATTGGTTTTCCCCCAAAACATGCCATCCCTCCCAGTCCTCTGCATACTCATCCAATGCCAACCCCTTCCCCATCTTGGACCTACCCAAACATACCTACCAAACCGTGTTCAACCTCCCCCTCCCCTCCTTGATGCAATTCCAAGGCCCTACTACCTCTCTCCCTCCTATGTTTGTTGTCCTTCTCTCTTTCCTCTTTCCTTTCCCGTCTTAATATTGGCGCTCCTTTCTTCCTTCCGACACTGTTTGTAGCATTTTTACTTTTGTAAACCACCTAGACGCCTCAGCACAGGCGGTATATCTAAAGTTCTAATAAAGATAAAGATTTATCGCATTGGTATTCTTATTTGTGGTATTAAAACAATGCAAATGTAATAAATACCAGCTGGGTGCTAGTTATGCTGACTTAACATCCAGGACACCTGGATATGCCTTGACAATGAACACACACTCTGGGCTCCCATCATGCACAGCATTCTTGCGACCTTGTGCAGGAGTCCTCTGCCTGTGCGGGATGTGCTGCGACATCACACTTTTAGTCACGAGGAGCAGGCAGTATTGTGGCACCTCTCCCTACCAGTAGTAGCACAGGCAGAGGACACCCATACAGCTTCGTGGAACGTTGGCCATGGATCCAATGTAGATGAAGAAAAACAGTTCACTCTGGTGATGTTCTGTGGCCTGTCATTCAAACATGCCCTTTCTGGGCAAGACATCCCTCTCCCCTTGTTATTTTAACGAGGAGCAGTGGAATTGCAAGACCAGCAGCATTCCTTGAGCACGCGGTGACCTTGCAAATGAAAAAGAATCATTTTTCAATAAAGCCAAATAAGTCAGTCTATTTTTACAGAACTCTGCTAAAAGCACAAAGGCGAAAGTATATTTTCATCTGCTAGCAACATTTTTTGCCTAGACTTTAATTCTTCAGCAATTGTTTTTGCTTTTTTGCATTTTTTTAAGGAACAGTCACACACGATTACCTACGTGGTCTTGAAAGCACATGCACTTCATCGTCCTTGGATAGTTCCTACATTAGGCCAATAAAAAGTATGAAAACTTGTAACAAATCCAGTTTTCTCCAGGACTCCTAAGGGTACATGAACTCAGCACTAGAAAGACAATGAGGAGTACAAATGAAACTGTTGATTCTAACCACTCTGAAGCTTAAAATGTGGTATATCAACAGGTAGAATATTTAAAAAAAGCATTTTTGAGTAATAGTAACAAAAATGATAACATTTATATAGGTGATCCACTAAAGGTGAATAACCGTGGTATACCATGTAGGGAATTTGGGTTCCATTTTGACTAGAACAGCAGAGAACAACAAAAGGGAGTCTGTAACAAAATGACCCATTCACAAAGCACTTAGAAATACTGTTACCGGGTTGGGGGGGGGGGGGGTTCAGACTTTGAAGTGGTTTCAGAAAACCTTCACATCAAGAGTAGGGAAACAGTCATCCTTTTGTGGAAGTTAAGACACAGAAGTGACTGAGTTGTGTGAAATAAAAACTGTCCCTTTAAACCGAAGGACCTGCTACGCTTAAACATTCTGAAGCCAAAAAAAGTTCTGAACTTA